>CM022303.1:208756102-210014943 GCA_011799875.1 Thinopyrum elongatum
CGCAGCATAGCGGGAACATTCAAAAATTCTCTGATATTCATCCACAGTCATTTTGCCTTGTGAAAGTTTGCGGAACTCCTGCTTTTCTGGTCCATCAGACCTTGAGGAATGTAACGTGCACGAAAAGCTGACTGGAATTCCTGCCAAGTGGCTACAGTTCTCCGCAGGCAACATAGCCTTGTGGCTTTCCCACCATTGACAGCTGGGCCCTTCAGGTGGAATGTCGCAAAAGTGACGTAACTGTCAGGGGCAACATTAGCTGACTCCATTTCAACGGAATGTCACGAAGCAATCATCATCACATCCATAGGATTGGTGGAGTGTTGCGGAAAACGGACGGATTGAGGCGCACAAATTCTGGCACGAGATCGTCCGGCCTCCTGGCGACCTCGTTGCGTTCCAAACTCCTTACTAGACTCTCGTTGAGCGACGGTTCAATTCAAACTGCTGCATCATGGGCGCAATATAGGTGGAGGTGGAGGATCGTCAGCCATCCTGCCAAATCACAGGGGCAGTTTAGCAAGAAACTGCAGGTGTCGGAATGATTCATGAAGTATCACCACGCACAACAGAAGGAAGTGCAATAGATAATTCAGCATATTCGCGCCAGATATTCAAATCCCACATAGCCTCGGTTAGTATCTAGCATTACGACAGTAGAAAAGGGAGGGCTAGACATCTAGGCGGCGCGCGCGGCACGCGGTAGGGAAGTACACAACGAGACATAGCAAGCTACATCAACGTCGGAGAAAACTATTGGAGCGAGGAATCTGCAAGTGACAACACAGGGTGCCCTCATAAAAGGATCCTGTAAGCAGAACCTGGCCCAATCTTGAAGCAAGGGAGGATATTTTCAGAACTCCGGGTGGATGTGATCACGAGAACCATATGTTGGAGTTAGCAAAAATTTAACCCGAATGAAAGAGAGATCAGAGTCCCAGAGTAAAGAGGATAAAAGATACTAATACCCCTCCCAATGGCGACGTGGGCCCGTAAACACACAGCCAAGTTAGTAAAATAGTTTTTGGACCACTAGACTCAACTTCGGCCAAGAGTTGGAAAGGGGCTTCCTAGGGCAGTCGGCTCTGATACCACCTTGTGGCGCCCCCGGCCCATCGTGCACTAACATACACGCAATGCACACGATCAAGCCTAAGGACTCACGGGAAGATATCACAACAACAACTCTAAATCATAAATAAAGTCATACAAGCTTTATATTACAAGCCAGGGCCTCGAGGCTCGAATACATAAGCTTGCGAACAAGCGTCAGCGGAAGCATCAGATTCTGAGTACGATATGAAATAGAAACAGAAAGGCCTTTAGAAAGGCGGGGCAAAATAAAACACACGATCGAAAGGCGAAGGCCTCCTGCCTGGGACCCTCCGATCCTACTCCTGGTCGTCAGTCAACTCGTAGTAGTATCCATCCTCTGGTGAGTAGTATTAGCGATCGTCGGGGCATCTGTCTCAGGGGCTCCGTCCTCTGGTCACGTCAAACTGATAGGGGAGAAAAAGGAAAACAAAGCAACCGTGAGTACTCAGAGTACTCACAGCAAGGATCTACACTACATATGCAACATTTTCAAGGGAGGCTGTATATGTGGACTGGGCTACAGAAATGCCAGAAGAGAGAGAGGCCTAGTCCTATCGAAGACTAGCATCTTCAGCGGTCTTGCAGCAGTTAGAAGAGAGTAGAACAGTTCATATAATGAAGCAGTATCATTAAGTCTCATCCTCACCCAGAGTCCTTTCTCGACTCCCTGCGAGAAAGTAATCCCAGAGCCATACAGTCATCAACCCTCGTCCTGAGATCCCTTCTCGACTCCCTGCGAGAAGCAATCCCAGAGCCATAGTATCCAAGTATCCAGTTCTAAAATGTATCAATCAGGATCACAACTCCGAGTGTCCTTTCCGTAGGACCGACTATCGATAGAGATGTTTTGTCTTCCCTGCAGGGTGCACCACACTTACCCAACACGCTGGATTACTCCGGCCGGACACCTTTCCTGGGTCATGCCGCCGCCTCGGCCAAACGACACATCGCAACCCTACCTACAGCTCAGCAGAGAGGTCCCCGCCGGTCTACTCCCTAAGCGCTCAGGGGTCTTGGGCCATCGCCCTGTGCACTCCGGGTCGTTGCGAGCAGGGTGAAGCCAGGCACCCGGAGGGCGCCGGTCCGTCCCGGCCGCAAGGCTGAACTAGACGTCTGACAGAGCTTTCGGCTGATGCATACGATGCAGAACGCCCATACTATGCCCACGTGATGGTTAGTGCTATCAGGCCAGAGGCCTGCTCGGATCAATATCCAAATCGTTAATGGACTAGGGCTTGCGGTAACGAGCAGAGACTCACTCGAAGAGGTGACCCCGTCGCCCCCGTCTCGAGGACTTGCTGCAAGGTTAGAATGCCCGGCCGCGCCTCGTATTACCACTCGGGCACCACACTGGCAACCCGCCTTCACATCACCACGCGGGGGTAACCCCTCAGGGTCGCCCCGCCTTTCCAAGTAACATTGTAAGTCCAAGTATCCATTGTTCCAAACATCAGGGAATCCGAGAGTATCACCCTCATTGAATTCCCACTCGATGTATCCGTCAAGGTGAACTAGGAGGAATCACCCTCACTGGGTCCACACTTGAGGTGTTGTACGAACAGCGTCGTTATCGGAAGCGGTGAAGGAGGAATCACCCTCGATGACCAGACCGAATAACTACTCTACGAGTTAACATCGAAGTGCTACATGAGGTTTCACCCTCGACACTCGATAGTAACGCTGCATTGTCGTTACAACTAGGGGGGTGATGTGCGGTGTGCGGTCCTGGTCTTCAATCCCATTGATCGGGTCTTCTGTCTGACGATCCAGCGCGGCAGTCGGGATAGTGGGTCACTGATGGTCCTCTACCCAGCCTAGACTAAACAGTTAGGATATGTAGAATTAATCAACAGCAGTTACAATAACAGGCTATGCATCAGAATGGTAAGCAGCAGCAGCAGGCAGCAATCTCAACACTGCGGATGACGTCGACACCAACACACGCAAGCAGGAGAAATTCCGTGAAGGACTACGTACTGATATAAAACTTGCACTTGCTGTCCATGATTTCACAGACTTCGCAACGCTTGTCAGCAAATCTTTCCAAGTTGAAACAGCTCTGACTGAGTACCAGCAGTCGCTTAAGCGTACTCGAGATGTCGGCTCGTCTTCCGGTCAGCCTGTTCAGAAACGTCGAGTCTGGATCCCACACAATGTTCATCATCAACCTGCTCCAACACCAAGGCCGTCATATGTTGCACCTCGTCTGCCTTCGCCGCCGAGACAGCTAACGATTCAGGGTGGACAGTCCAATGTTATGGCTTCTCCTCAGGATGCACCACGTCCTCCTGATGGTCGTACGAAGGGCCATCGAACCCATCATTCTAGAAGTCGTAAGGCCAGGCCGCTTGCAATGGGTCGTGGCCAGGTCACTCATGTCAATATGGGAGAAGCTCGTGAGTCACCTAAAATCGTGATGGGAACTCTGCCAGTTAATTCAGTTGCAGCCTCTGTTCTCTTTGATTCCGGGGCATCACATTCCTTTGTGTCCCAGCAATTTGCACAATTGCATGGGTTAGCTATGAGCTCATTACCCACTCCTTTAGAAATCATCACTCCCCGTTCCCGGTGGCAAACCAAAATGGTAAGTCACAACAATCAGATCAGAATTGAAGGGTTGATGTTCTCTGCTTCCCTTATTGCTCTTGGACCTTCCGACATAGACATCATTCTCGGTATGGACTGGTTGACCGCCCATAATGCTTTGATTGACTGTGCCGCTAAGAAAGTCCAACTTACCCATTCTTCGGGCCAGACAGTCAGATACTCAGCCCGAATAGCTCAAGATGCTGAGAGCCAGATATATGTTCTGAATGCATTGAATGCTTCACCTCTTGAAGGCATCGAGAATGTTCCAATTGTTCATGATTTTCAAGATGTATTTCCAGAAGAACTTCCAGGGATACCCCCTGCTAGAGCTGTTGAGTTCGTCATCGACTTGAAGCCTAGCACAACACCTATTGCGAAGCGTCCTTATAAGATGCCTCCGCATCATCTTCTCGAGCTTAAGGAAGAAATCGACACGTCACTTAAGAAAGGTTTCATCCGCCCCAGTTCCTCTGCTTGGGGAGCACCTTCACTCTTCGTTAAGAAGAAGGATGGAACTAACCGGTTGGTTCAGGATTACCGACCTATCAACCAAGCAACAATCCAGAACAAATATCCGCTTCCCCGGATCAATGATTTGTATGATCAACTTGCCGGTTCCTCAGTATTCTCTAAGCTTGATTTGAGATTGGGATACCATCAGATCCGTGTTCGCGAAGAGGATATTCCGAAGACTGCATTTGTTACTCGTTATGGCTCCTACGAGTACACCGTCATGTCATTTGGCTTAACAAATGCTCTAGCCACATTCTCCCGTCTGATGAATTATATCTTCATGGATTACCTCGATAAGTTCGTCGTGGTTTATCTAGATGATATTCTGGTATATTCGAAGAATAAGGAAGAACATGCCGAACACCTCCGTCTTGTACTGGAAAGGCTCCGAGAACACCAGTTGTATGCCAAATACTCCAAATGTGAATTCTGGCTTTCTGAAGTAACTTACCTTGGTCATGTGATTTCCAAAGATGGCATCGCCGTTAACCCAGAACGAGTTCAGGCTATTCTTGACTGGACTCCTCCGAAGAATGTCAAGCAAGTCAGAAGTTTTCTCGGCCTTGCAAGTTATTGCCGCCGTTTTGTCGAGAACTTTTCTAAGATTGCTAAGCCCCTGACTGATCTGCTTCACAAGGGCGTTAAATTTGAATGGACAGAAAAATGTCAGGAAAGTTTCCAGACACTCAAAGACAAGCTGACATCTGCCCCAGTACTGTCTCCTCCAGATACCCGCAAAGACTTTGTGATTTATTGTGATGCATCCCGTGAAGGATTAGGCTGTGTCCTAATGCAAGAGCGTAAAGTGATTGCTTATGGCTCTCGTCAGTTGCGCCCACATGAAGAGAATTATCCGGTACATGATCTAGAACTAGCTGCTGTCATCTATGCACTACAGTTATGGCGACATTACCTCCTCGGTAATCGTTGCGAGATATACACGGATCATAAAAGTCTGAAGTACTTGTTCACTCAGCCATCTCTGAATCTCCGTCAGCAAAGATGGATGGAGACCATTGCGGACTATGACTTGGGTATTTCTTATACCCCTGGCAAGGCTAACGTGATGGCTGATGCCTTAAGCCGCAAGTCCTATTGCGACAACCTCATGGTTAGGCGAGCTCAACCTCGTCTTTTCGAAGAACTGGGCAAGCTGAATCTGCGTATTGTCCCACAGGGTTCTCTTAATAACCTTGTGATACAACCAGATCTTGAGAAAGCTGTTAAGAATGCGCAAGCTAAAGATGCTGAAGTTGAATTGATGAAGAAAGACCTTCACCTTGTAAAGTACAGGGATTTCTCGCTGTCTGAAGATGGAACCTTGTATTTCAGAGACCGCATTGTCGTACCTCGCTTCGAGCTTATGACTGACAAAGTCATGAAGGAGGCACATGATACCCCGCTGTCTATTCATCCGGGTAGCACCAAGATGTATCGTGATCTCCGTCAAAGGTACTGGTGGTCCAGAATGAAGCAAGACATTGCTCGTTATGTTGCTGAATGTGATGTGTGTCGTCGCGTTAAAGCAGAACATCAGAAGCCTGCTGGAATTCTGCAACCGTTACCTATTCCTTTATGGAAATGGGATAAGGTTCAGATGGATTTCATTACAGGACTTCCCAGGTCACAGAAGGGTCACGATGCTATTCTTGTCGTCGTCGACCAACTCTCCAAAGTTGCACACTTCCTGCCTGTCAAGGAGACGATCACTGCTAGTCAGTTAGCAGAGTTATATATCTCCAGAATTGTTTTACTCCACGGTATTCCGAAAGAGATCAGTTCAGACCGTGGCAGCATATTCACTGGTCATTTCTGGGAAAGTTTCCAAAAGGCTATGGGAACTCATATTACCTGGAGTTCAGCTTATCATCCTCAATCCCAAGGCCAAGTTGAACGAGTTAATCAAGTGCTTGAAGACATGTTGCGAGCTTGTGTTATATCGTTTGGCAAGAAGTGGGAAGAATCTCTTCCATATGCCGAGTTCTCCTATAACAACAGCTATCAAGCCAGCTTGAAAATGGCCCCCTTTGAAGTTCTCTATGGACGTAAGTGTCGAACCCCTCTGAATTGGTCAGAAACTGGGGAACGACCTCTTGTTGGACCGGATATTATTCAACACGCCGAAGAACAAGTCCGTATCGTCCGTGAAAATCTTAAGGCGGCTCAGGATCGTCAGAAGAGCAACTATGATCGCAAACGATGGGGTTTGATTTATCAACCTGGTGATCAAGTTTATCTGCGCGTCACTCCTATGAAGGGCACTCACCGTTTTGGAATCAAGGGCAAGCTAGCTCCACGCTACGTTGGTCCTTTCCGCATTATTGCTAGACGTGGTCAGGTGGCATATAAATTGGAATTGCCGCCGCAATTCTCTCATATCCACGACGTCTTCCATGTGTCGCAACTTCGTCAATGCTTCAAGGAATCTCCGCACCAAGCAGTGGATCACGAGGTGCTCGAATTGCAAGATGATCTATCTTATAAGGAGCATCCGGTCCGCATTCTCGATCAAGCTGAACGTCGGACCCGTCAGAAGGTTACCAAGTTCCTCAAAGTACAGTGGTCAAATCATACTGAAGATGAAGCCACTTGGGAACGCGAGGATAATCTTCGTGCGGAATACCCCGAACTTTCTCCTTCTACTTCTTAATTCTCGGGACGAGAATTCTTGTTAGTAGAGGAGATTTGTAACACCCCCAGTGTTTAGCCACAGTAATCCCATTTTGACAATGCCAAGTCAGCATGATTAACAGTGCATGATCATCATTTGCATCATAATGCTTTTCAACTCCTAAGTCAAAATTCAAATTTAAATGAAAGTGAAATATAAAAGTTGACCAACATGAAAACTAAATTGTTCATTAAGTGGCAAATATTGCAGAGACTATTCTAAAATTGAAACCAACGATTAATAAATTAATTAGGTGGCTCTAACATAATTAAAACAGTAAGGATTAATGCATATTAATTATTATAAAAATTGTGGGAGCTCTTATTTTCTCCAAACCAATTTTTGGTAGTGGTAGGTATTGCCTAGTATTTGTTGGAGTAATTCCTAAGTTTTACAAAATTCATATAGAGCCCTAACTATTTGCTAAACAGGAGCTGTGGTTAAATAAAAAGAAAAAGACAAAAGAAAAGCAAAACAGAAAATAAAAAAGGAGAAAACCCACCCCCCTCTTCCCCCCCCCCCGGCGGCCCAACTGGGCCAGGCCTCCCTGGCCGGCCCACCCCATCCATATCCCCCCCCACCCACAAACGAACCCTACCCCCCACCCCCACCCCCTCCCCACTCCCCCCATCTCCTCTGTCCCGATTGGATCGGGACGGGAGGAGGCCGCCGCCGCCCGCCGCTCCACCGTCGCCCGCGACCCGGCGACCGCGCCGCCCCGCTCCCGACGCCGGCGCCCGTCCTCGTCCTTCTTCTCCACCGGACAGCCCCCAGCAGGAGCGTTCCGACCCGCCGCCCGACGCCACCTCCGGCGCCCCGCGCCCGCACCGTCGGCCGGCCCTGCAGCCCGCCGCCTCAACGGCCTCCCCAACCACCACCGCCGTCGCCCCCTCTTCAGCCCCATGTGAGCCGCTCGCCGCCCCGCTCTTCCCCCCCACCCCCCCCGTTGCCCGCTCGACGCTCTCCCCCTGCGCCGCCGCGCGCGCGCGCTCGGGCGCGCCTCGGCGTGCTCTGGCCGCCGCCCGGCCGCGGGTGCCCGCTTGCCTCCTCCGGCCCGCGCACGCGCTCACCGCCCGCGCTGCCTCGCACGCGCGCTCACGGTCCCCACGCCTGCCGTGGCCTCCTCCCGCGCGCCCCGCCTCCCGCTGCTGCTCTGCCGCTGCTGCTCGCGAACGAGTCGCCGCCGGCCACAGCCACCTCCGCCCCGCGCGCTCGCCGCCGTTGGCGGGCTCTCTGCCCGCGCGCGCGTGCGCGTTAACCCTCCGCGCGGACATGTGTCCCTGGACAGGCACAGCGCGGACGAGTCCGGCTGTGCCACTGTCCAGTGGGCCCCCCCCCCCCAGAACGTTTTAATAATAATAATAATAATAAAGAAATGAAAAATGAAAATAAATAATAATAAACAAAATAATTAAAATAAATAATTAGATAATTAATTTAATTAATCCTGTTTAATTAGACTAATTAATTAGTTAACTTAAATTAACCCTAATGACTGCTGACATCAGCATGATGTCATGCTGATGTCATCAGTTACTATTCTGGATAATGTTGAATATAATAATAAAAATAAATTCAGAAAATTAATAAAAGCTTTAGAAAATCATATAAAATAATCCGTAACTCAGATCGAAAAACTTTGTACATGAAAGTTACTCAGAACGACGAGACGAATCTGAATACGCGGTCCGTTTGTCCGCCACACGTCTCTAACTATCCGAACTTGCAACCGTTCCCCTCTTATCCTCTGTCCGATAATTCCAAAGACCCGGGAAATATCGTCAGATATTCTCCCGCTCCGTCTGTTACGTGTGATGCTGCGTTAGACTGCCCCTAGCACCGTGTATCGTATTTGTTATGCTCATGTTTGCTATATATTTATACTGTTTCCTCCCCCTCTTCTCTCTCGATAGCCCCCGACCCCGACGTCGTCCCCGAGACCGACGCAGCTCCGAAGCCCGAAGACACCATAGACGACCTTGCCCTTGCCGCCGAGCAACCAGGTAAGCCCCCCCCTTTGAGCATACCGATATCGCCCATTCTATTTCTCATGCTTGCATTAGAATTGCTGCTGCTGCTGCTTTACCTATTCTGATGCATAGCATGTTCATTGTAACCTGCTGTTGATAATTACCTACATATCCTAAACTGTTTAGTCTAGGCTGGGTAGAGACCTATCAGTGACCCCACTTATCCCGACTCCCGCGCTGGATCGTCAGAAGACCCGATCAATGGGATTGAAGACCAGGACCCGACACCGCACATCACCCCCCTTAGTTGTAACGACACTGCAGCGTTACTATCGAGTGTCGAGGGTGAAACCTCATGTAGCACTTCTGATGTTAACTCTGTAGAGTAGTTATTCGGTCGTGGTCATCGAGGGTGATTCCTCCTTCACCGCTTCCGATAACGACGCTGTCGTACAACACCTCAAGTGTGGACCCAGTGAGGGTGATTCCTCCTAGTTCACCTTGACGGATACATCGAGTGGGAATTCAATGAGGGTGATACCTCGGATTCCCTGATGTTATGGACACACGGATACTTGGACTTTACAATGTTACTTGGAAAGGCGGGTCGACCCTGAGGGGTACCCGCGTGTGATGTGAAGGCGGGTTGCCAGTGTGGTGCCCGAGTGGTGAATACGAGGCGCGGCCGGGCATTCTTAACCCTTGCAGCAAGTCCTCGAGACGGGGCGACGGGGTCACATCTTTCGTGAGTCTCTGCTCGTTACCGCAAGCCCTAGTCCATTAACGATTTGGATATTTGATCCAAGCAGGCCTCTGGCCTGATAGCACTAACCATCACGTGGGCATAGTATGGGTGTTCTGCATCGTATGCATCAGCCGAAAGCTCTGTCAGACGTCTAGTTCAGCCTTGCGGCCGGGACGGACCGGCGCCCTCCGGGTGCCTGGCTTCACCCTGCTCGCAACGACCCGGAGTGCACAGGGCGATGGCCCAAGACCCCTGAGCGCTTAGGATGTAGACCGGCGGGGACCTCTCTGCTGAGCTGTAGGTAGGGTTGCGATGTGTCGTTTGGCCGAGGCCGGGCATGACCCAGGAAAGTGTGTCCGGCCGGAGTTAATCGAGCGTGTTGGGTAAGTTGGTGCACCCCTGCAGGGAAGAACATCTCTATCGATAGCCGGTCCTACGGTAAAGGACACTCGGAGTTGTATCCTGATTGATACATTTTAGAACTGGATACTTGGATACTATGGCTCTGGGATTGCTTCTCGCAGGGAGTCGAGAAGGGATCTTAGGACGAGGTTGATGACTGTATGGCTCTGGGATTACTTTCTCGCAGGGAGTCGAGAAAGGATCTCTGGGTGAGGATGAGACTTAATGATACTGCTTCATTATATTGAACTGTTCTACTCTCTTCTACTGCTGCAAGACCGCTGAAGATGCTAGTCTTCGATAGGACTAGGCCTTCTCTCTATTCTGGCATTTCTGCAGCCCAGTCCACATATACAGCCTCCCCTTGAAAATGTTGCATATGTAGTGTAGATCCTTGCTTGCTGAGTACTTCTGAGTACTCACGGTTGCTTTGTTTTCCTTTTTCTCCCCATATCAGTTTGACGTGACCAGAGGACGGAGTCCCCTGAGACAGATGCCCCGACGATCGCTACTACTACTACCCAGAGGATGGATACTACTACGAGTTGACTGACGACCAGGAGTAGGATCGGAGGGTCCCAGGCAGGAGGCCTTCGCCTTTCGATCGTAGTGTTTTATTTTGCCCCGCCTTTCTAAAGGCCTTTCTGTTTCTATTTCATATCTGTACTCAGATATCTGATGCTTCCGCTGACGCTTGTTCGCAAGCTTATGTATTCGAGCCCTCGAGGCCCCTGGCTTGTAATATAAAGCTTGTATGACTTTATTTATGATTTAGAGTTGTGTTGTGATATCTTCCCGTGAGTCCTTAGGCTTGATCGTGTGCATTTGCGTGTATGATTAGTGCACGATCGGGCCGGGGGTGTCACAGTAGGTGCTCTCTTTGCGAGCCGTTAGTTTCATCGAACTGCACGTCTACAGTTTCGACAACCTTGTGGTGATAGGTGTTGAAGACTCTGTAGGTGTGCGAGTCCTTTCCATAACCAAGCATAAAACACTCATGTGCTTTCGGTGCAAATTTAGAGTTATGATGAGGATCTCTAATCCAACATTTAGCACCGAAGACTTTGAAATAACTCACATTGGGTTTCTTGTCAGTGAGGAGTTCATATGAGGTCTTCTTGAAGAATTTGTGAAGATATACCATGTTGATGATGTGGCATGCAGTATCAATAGCCTCAGGCCATAAGTGACGAGGCGTCTTGTATTCATCAAGCATAGTGCGAGCCATCTCAACAAGAGTCCTGTTCTTGCGCTCCACGATGCCATTCTGCTGAGGAGTGTCTAGGGCAGATAACTCATGAGTAATACCAAGTTCATCAAGATAGTCATCAAGACCAGTATTCTTGAACTCGGTCCCATTATCACTCCGGATATGATTGATCTTCACACCGAAATTCGTCGAGGCCCTTGAGGAAAATCGTTTGAAGACTTCCTGCACTTCAGTTTTGTACATAATGATATGCACCCAGGTGTAACGAGAATAATCATCAACAATAACAAAGCCATATAGAGATGCTGCATTGGTTAGTGTGGCATAATGAGTAGGGCCAAAGAGGTTCATATGAAGCAATTCAAAAGGACGATAGGTAGTCATGATTGTCTTTGAGGGATGCTTGGCTTTGGTCATCTTTCCAGCCTCACAAGCCCCACAAAGATGATCTTTGAGGAATTTGACACCCTCGATGCCAATGACATGCTTCTTCTTCGCGAGTGTATGTAAGTTCCTCATGCCAGCATGACCCAGTCGTCGATGCCATAGCCAGCCTTCTGAAGCTTTTGCAAGTAGACATGTGGCAGGCTGTGGTCCTGCAGAGAAATCAACAATATACAAGTCTTCTCTCCTAAAGCCTTCGAAGACTTTGGAATTGTCAGATTCCATGAGCACTAAGCAGCGATATTTGCCAAAGACAACAACCATATCAAGATCACAAAGCATTGAGACAGACATGAGGTTGAATCCGAGGGACTCGACAAGCATGACTTTGTCCATGTGTCGATCCTTTGAGATTGCAACCCTACCTAGACCCAATACCTTGCTTTTGCCTTTGTCAGCGTAGGTGATATGCTTCAGATGCGATGGAGATAAAGGAGAGTCCATCAGTAAACTCTTGTCACCGGTCATGTGATTTGTACATCCACTGTCGAGGACCCACTCAATAGCTTTGGGTAAATCATCCTGCAGATGAATTAGTACTTCTTACGGACTCATATACTTCAGAGTGAAGTATATGACATCAGATTCATAAGACAGAAATTCATCAAATAATGCAACACACATATATATATATATATAGCAGTAAGAGGACGTGAGAAATGAGTATTCATTTCTTCATGATTAGCTTGCGTCCTTTCAAGCATGCTGAGGTCTCCAGCAAATTCTTCAGACGATTAAGTTCGTCTGGAGACCTGACCCTGTATAAGAGATTAGTTCTTTTTCTTCACCACCCACATCTGGAGGGGTGGCAAAGAATTCATCATTCTGCGAGCTCCATAAGAGAAAGGTGGCATTGAAGCCAGTGCACTTCGTTTCACAGAAGCGGGGTTAGAGTAAGCATATGAATAAGCAGAGAAATTCTTCGAGGACTTATAAACATAATGATTTGAAGAATAATGCACATATTCATAGCCCTTAGATTTTTCCTGTGAAACAGAGGTGTTAGCACAATGATGTTCATATGAGGATTTGGATCCACATGAGGAATTTGATCCATATGAGGAATTTGGTCCATATGAGGACTTGGATCCATTTGAAGCCTTTGGTCCATATGAAGAATTTGATCTGGGGTTCCTATTCTTCACAGGGGGTGTCATGATGACATTCACCTGAAGACTTTCAAGGCACCTTTTGGGAACCCAGATTTTCTTCATAGGGGGACCATTCCTGCAGTTAGTTCCAACATATCCAGCAAATACTTCACCATTCTGATTTTTGAACAGTTTATAGTTGGAGTCAAATGACACATCAGATGAATATGAGGATTCACAAGTAAAGCCAGATAAAGTGGATGGATCTACGGGAGGTCCCTTTGCAGCAACCCATGAGGTTTTGGGATACTGCTCAGGTTTCAAGTAGGTTCCATCAGCATTGAGTTTCCTCTCAAAGGCAATACCCTCTTTCCTAGGGTTCCTGTTCAAGATCTACTTTTTGAGCACATCACAAAGAGTCTGATGCCCTTTGAGGCTTTTGTACATGCCTGTCACATACAATTCCATCAACCCTGCATTTTCGTCAGTGATACTAGTGGTATCCTCAGATGAGGAATTTGTGACCACAGAGATAGTTGAAGAATTTGCAGCAATAGAAGCATTTGAACTTTCAGGTGAAGAATTAGCAGTTTCACATTCAATGCATTTTAAACAAGGTGGTATAAATTCTTCCTGAGCGGAACTGATCTGTTGAGCAAGTAATGAATCATTTTCCTTCTGAAGATCTTCATGACTCACCCTTAGCTTCTCAAGATCTTGCTTTCTCTGAAGAAATTCATAAGAAAGTTTTTCATGATCAGCTAAGAGAGTTTCATGACGACCTTGAAGGTTATCAAACTTAGACTGTAGTCATTGAAGATTATCAGTCAGAGTTTGAGTTCGATCCATTTCCTCACCCAACAGGTCATCGCTTTTGTCTAGCAAATTTTGAACCTTTTCCAAAGCCTTTTGTTGTTTCACAGCAATATTAGCATGTTTGGAATAGCTGGGTTTGAGATTTTCATCAGATTCATCCTCACTTGATTTAGAGGAGGGATATTTGAGTACCTTGGCACCTTTTGCCATGAAGCAATAGGTGGGAGCGTAGTCATCGTCTTTGTCGTCAGCAGTGTTGGGGAAGCCATTTTCCTCAGTGTTGAAGATGGACTTGCTGACGAAAGCAGTAGCGAGGGCTAGGCTCGTCACACCAGAGTCTGACTCCTTAGATGCCTCCTCTTCCTCATTTTCCTCAGATTCAGCTTCAGAGTCCATTTCCTTGCCAATAAATGCCCGAGCCTTCTTGGAACTGCTCTTCTTGTGAGATGAAGACTTTGAAGATTTTGATGATGAGGACTTTGAAGATTTCTTCTTCTTCTTTGAGTCATCTGAACTATCATCCTTGTATTTCTTCTTCTTTGATTCCTTTGCCTACTAAGGGCAATCAGTTATGTAGTGACCAGGTTTCTTGCATTTGTGGCAAGTCCTCTTCTTATAATCACGGGATGAGGAATCTGATCTCATGTCATCACCTCTTGAAGATTTCACAAAACGACCACGCCTTGAGAACTTCTGGAATTTCTTCACGAGCATTGCTAGCTCCTGGCTTAGTTCTTCAGGGTCACCAAGGCTGCTATCAGAATCTTCTCCTTCATATGAGGAAACTGCCTTGGCCTTCAGTGCGCGTGATCTCCCATAGCTTGGCCTGTAGAGATCTCTCTTCTCAGCTTGTTGGAATTCATGAGTGTTCAGCCTCTCAAGGATATTAGCAGGATCTAGTGACTTGTAGTCTCCACGTTCTTGAATCATCAGTGCCAGTGTATCGAATGAAGAATTGAGTGACCTCAGCAATTTCTTCACCACCTCGTGGTCGGTGATGTCAGTGGCACCAAGTGCTTGAAGCTCGTTTGAAATGTCAGTGAGGCGATCAAAGGTTTGCTGGACATTCTCATTGTCGAGTCTTTTGAAGTGGTTGAAGAGATTGCGAAGAACGTCAACTCGAGAATCACGTTGAGTTGAGATTCCTTCGTTGACCTTGGACAGCCTGTCCCAGATAAGCTTTGTAGACTCCAAAGCACTCACTCTGTCATACTTTCCTTTGCTCAGATGGCCACATATGATATTATTCGCTTGAGAGTCGAGTTGCTTGAATCTCTTCACATCAGCAGCGTTCACGGAAGGAGAGATAGAGGGAACACCATTTTCCACAACGTACCAGAGATCATTGTCAATTGTCTCAAGATGCATGCGCATCTTGTTCTTCCAGTAGGGGTAGTCTGTCCCATCGAAGGTAGGACACCCAGCCGAGACCTTGATCATGCCTGCAGTTGACATAACTAAAACTCCAGGTGGTTAAACCAAAATCACACAGAACAAGGGAGTACCTTGCTCTGATACCAATTGAAAGTGCGTTATATCGACTAGAGGGGGGGTGAATAGGCGATTTTTACAAATTTGTCACTGAGGAAATACAACTTGAGGAATTTGCTAAGTGAAGAACTACTAGCAGTGGAATAAGTACTCAGGTACAAGCATAACATGGCAGTAACACAGTCATCATGATGAAATGAAACATACACAGAGCACAGGTAGCATGAAAATAGGATGAGCAGGCTGAAGACAAGATGACTGAAGAAATAGGATTTGAGGAATTGAGAAAGTCTTCAGTCAAAGTCTTCAAACAGTAACGATCAAGTACATCAACACATGAATGAAGAAATGAATAAGTTGAGGAAATAGAACCAGTAGCTTGGTGAAGACGATGATTTGGTAGACCAGTTCCAACTGCTGTGACAGTTGTACGTATGGTTGGAGTTGCTAGGTATTTAAACCTGAGGACACACAATCCTCACTGTATTCTCCTTGAGATAAGGTCACACAGACCTCGCCCAATCACTCGTGGTAAGTCTTCTGGTGACTTCCAAACCTTCACAGACTCGGTCACTCGGCGATCCACAATTCCTCTTGGATGCTCTAGACCATGACGCCTAACCGTCTGGAGGATGCATAGTCCTCAAAGGTAACAAGCGTCGGTTCCACACAGGAACAATCTCTTCAGTGATGCTCAATCACTTTGGGTTTTTGGTGTTTGGGTTTGGGTTTTTCCTCACTTGATGATTTTTGCTCAAAGTCCTCGGAGGATGGGATGCTCTAAATGACAAGTGTCAGTTTCTCTCGGAGCAGCCAACCAGCTAGTGGTTGTAGGGGGGGCTATTTATAGCCTGGGAGCAGCCCGACATGATAAGACATAAATGCCCTTCAATGATATGACCGTTAGGTGGATAAGATATTTGGGACATCTGGCGCATAGCACAGCAACGGTCGGAAATTTGAGCTCTCAAATTCCTTAGGGCTATCATGTTCCTCACTTGTAGACAATCCGCACTGGTAAATTCCTAACTCCTCAGTCAGAACAAATTCCTCACAGAACAGAAGATCTTCATCTCTGTCACTGAAGAAATTGACTGAACTGTATGAGATTTCCAATGGCTTCACTCGAAAGGATTGGGTATGTGTAGGCTTTGAGATGAGCATCACTTGGAAAGTGTTTCTTTAGTTTTACCTCGACCCCCTTTAACAGTACGGTGTTTCCTATGACTCAAGAAAGAGAAAATGAAACTACGAAAACAAAAGTCTTCACGCTTCATAATCCTCGCATCAATATCAAAGTCTTCAAGGTCACACCAATTTCCTCAATTTCAAAGTCTTCAAGAAAACCAAAGTCTTCAAATGAAGACATTCATTTTTAGGGGTCGACTTTCATCGTAAATATCAAACTCCTCATCGACTTATAGAACATGTGTACACTCACAAACACATTAGTCCCTTAACCTATAAGTCTTCAATACACCAGAATCACTAAGGGGCACTAGATGCACTTACAGACCCGTTGAATAAACCTCTCTCACAAGCAAAACATGATCACACCTTAGTACTCCTTGGGTATTATCACATGACGTTGTGAACTAGATTATTGACTCTAGTAAACTCTTTGGGAGTTGGTCACATGGCGATGTGAACTATGGGTGTTAATCACATGGCGATGTGAACTAGATTATTGACTCTAGTGAAAGTGGGAGACTGAAGGAAATATGCCCTAGAGGCAATAATAAAGTTGTTATTTTATATTTCCTTATTCGTGATAAAGGTTTATTATTCATGCTAGAATTGTATTGATTAGAAACTTAAATACATGTGTGAATACATAAACAAATACCGTGTCCCTAGTACGCCTCTACTAGACTAGCTTGTTGATCAAAGATGGTTAAGGTTTCCTAACCATGGACATGTGTTGTCATTTGATAACGGGATCACATCATTAGGAGAATGATGTGATGGACAAGACCCATCTGTTAGCTTAGCATAATGATAGTTCAGTTTATTGATATTGCTTTCTTCATGTCAAATACATATTCCTTCGACTATGAGATTATGCAACTCAAGGATACCCGAGGAATACCTTGTGTGCTATCAAACATCACAACGTAAATGGGCGATCATAAAGATGCTCTACAAGTATCTCCGAAGGTGTTTGTTGAGTTGGCATAGATCAAGATTAGGATTTGTCACTCCGAGTATCGGAGAGGTATCTCTGGGCCCTCTCGGTAATGCACATCATAAGAAGCCTTGCAAGCAAATGACTAATGAGTTAGTTACGAGATGATGTATTAGGGAACGAGCAAAGAGACTTGCCGGTAACGAGATTGAACTAGGTATGAAGATACCGACGATCGAATCTCGGGCAAGTAACATACCGATGGACAAAGGGAATTATGTATGTTGTCATAACGGTTCGACCGATAAAGATCTTCATAGAATATGTAGGAGCCAATATGGGCATCTAGGTTCCACTATTGGTTATTGACCGGAGAGGTTTCTCGGTCATGTCTACATAGTTCTCGAACCCGTAGGGTCCGCACGCTTAACGTTCATTGACGATATAGTGTTATATGAGTTATATGATTTGGTGACCGAATGTTGTTCGGATTCCTGGATGAGATCATGGACAAGACGAGGAGTCTCGAAATTCTCGAGTGGTAAAGATTGATATATAGGACGATGGTATTCGGAGACCGGAAGTGTTTCGGAGTGCACCGGGTACTCATCGGGTCACCGGAAGGGGTTCCGGGCACCCCCGGCAAGTGTATGGGCCTTATGGGCCAAAGGAGGGGACAGACCAGCCCACAAGGGGCCTGGTGCGCCCCTTCCCTTGGCTGGCCGGCCCTAGGGGAAGGAATGGGGGGGCACCTCCTCCTTCCTTCCTCCCGCACTCCAAATAAGGAGGGGGCGCCACTTTGGGGAAGACCCCAAGTAGGATTCGGCCTACTTGGGGGTGATGACCCACAAGTATAGGGGATCTATCGTAGTCCTTTCGATAAGTAAGATTGTCGAACCCAATGAGGAGCAGAAGGAAATGACAAGCGGTTTTCAGCAAGGTATTCTCTGCAAGCACTGAAATTATCAGTAACAGATAGTTGTGTGATAAGATAATTCGTAACGGGTAATAAGTAACAAAAGTAAACAAGGTGTAGCAAGGTGGCCCAATCGTTTTTGTAGCAAAGGACAAGCCTGGATGAACTCTTATATAAAGCAAAGCGCTCCCGAGGACACATGGAAATTGTTGTCAAGTTAGTTTTCATCATGCTCATATGATTCGCGTTAGTTACTTTGATAATTTGATATGTGGGTGGACCGGTGCTTGGGTGCTTCCCTTCCTTGGACAAGCCTCCCACTTATGATTAACCCATCTGGCAAGCATCCGCAACTACGAAAGAAGAATTAAGATAAATCTAACCATAGCATGAAACATATGGATCCAAATCAGCCCCTTACGAAGCAACGCATAAACTAGGGTTTAAGCTTCCGTCACTCTAGCAACCCATCATCTACTTATTACTTCCCAATGCCTTCCCCTAGGCCCAAATCATGGTGAAGTGTTATGTAGTCGATGTTCACATAACACCACTAGAGGAAAGACAACATACATCTCATCAAAATATCGAACGAATACCAAATTCACATGATTACTTATAACAAGACTTCTCCCATGTCCTCAGGAACAAACGTAACTACTCACAAAGCATATTCATGTTCATAATCATAGGAGTATTAATTATCATTGAGGATCTGAACAAATGATCTTCCACCGAATAAACCAACTAGCATCAACTACAAGGAGTAATCAACACTACTAGCAACCCACAGGTACCAATCTGAGGTTTTGAGACAAAGATCGGATACAAGAGAGGAACTAGGGTTTGAGAGGAGATGGTGCTGGTGAAGATGTTGATGGAGATTGACCCCCTCTCGATGAGAGGGTCGATAGTGATGACGATGGCGATGATTTCCCCCTCCGGGAGGGATGTTTCCCCGGCAGAACAGCTCCGCCGGAGCCCTAGATTGCTTCTGCCCAGGTTCTGCCTCGAGACGGTGGCGCTTCGTCCTGAAAGCTTCCTTCTTCTTTTTTTTCAGGTCAAAACACACCATATATCTGAAGATGGGCATCGGGGGCCTGCCAGGTGGCCCACAAGGAGGGGGGCGCGCCCAGGGGGTAGGGCGCGCCCTCCACCCTTGTGGATGGCAGGTGGGCCCCCTCTGGTACTTTCTTCGCCCAATATTTTTTATTAAATCCAAAATGACTCTCCGTGAAGTTTCAGGACTTTTGGAGTTGTGCAGAATAGGTCTCTAATATTTGCTCCTTTTCCAGCCCAGAATTCCAGCTGCCGGCATTCTCCCTCTTCATGTAAACCTTGTAAAATAAGAGAGAAAAGGCATAAGTGTTGTGCCATAATGTGTAATAACAGCCCATAATGCAATAAATATTGATATAAAAGCATGATGCAAAATGGATGTATCAACTCCCGCAAGCTTAGACCTTGCTTGTCCTCAAGCGAAACCCGATATCGAAAAATATGTCCACATGTTTAGAGATAGGGGTGTTGATAAAATAGAATACGGACATGAGGGCATCATGATCATCTTTAGAACAACAACATATATTGTCATATAATTTCTTATGCTAAAGTAACAATTCGTTCACAAGGTAAAGTATGAATCAAAAACTTCATTGAAAACTAACAAACTATGATCTCAGTCATTGAAGCAATTGCAATTTATCATAACATCGGAAAGAGTCAATATAAGAGCTTTTCAGCAAGTCCACATACTCAACTATCATTTAGTCGTTCACAATTGCTAACACTCACGCGATACTTATGGGTTCAAAGCTTCCATCGGACACAGAGAAAGATAGGGGCTTATAGTTTCGCCTCCCAACTTTTTACCTCAAGGGTAATGTCAACAATAATACTTTATGATAACCTACATCCGAGGGGATATATATATCTGGATCTCTCCAACACATAGTGCTTGCCAAAGGAAAAAGTGTAAAAAGGAAAGGTGAAGATCACCATGACTCTTGTATAAGGGTAGAAAATAAAAGTAAAAAGATAGGCCCTTCGCAGAGGGAAGCAGAGGTTGTCATGCGCTTTTATGGTTGGATGCACAAAATCTTAATGCAAAAGAACGTCACTTTATATTGCCGCTTGTGATAAAGAACTTTATTATGCACTCCATCGCTTTTATTTCTTCCATATCACAAGTTCGTATAAAGCTTATTTTCTTCACACTAATAGATCATACATATTTAGAGAGCAATTTTTATTGCTTGCACCGATGACAACTTACTTGAAGGATCTTACTCAATCCATAGGTAGGTATGGCGGACTCTCATGGCAAAACTGGGTTTAGGGATGTTGGAAGCACAAGTAGTATCTCTACTTGGTGCAAAGAATTTGGCTAGCATGAGAGGGAAAGGCAAGCTCAACATTTTGGAGGATCCATGACAATATAACTTCTATTCGGATATAAGAAAACATAACCCATTATGTTGTCTTCCTTGTCCAACATCAACTTCTTAGCATGTCATATTTTGATGAGTGCTCACAATTACAAAAGATGTCCAAGATAGTATATTTATATGTGAAGCCTCTCTTTCTTTATTACTTCCTATTAATTGCGACAATGACCAAAACTATGTTTGTCAACTCCCAACAAATTTTATTCATCATACTCTTTATATGTGAAGTCATTACTCTCCATAAGATTAATATATGATCTTTTTATTTCTTTTTATTATTTTATTCCCTCAAGATCATAGCAAGAAAACAAAGCCCTCAACTCAAAACTACTCTTTATTATATAACTCACGAACTCGATTACATAGATAGAGATCAAATCAAAACTCAAAGCTAGATCATACTAAAACTTTATTCTACTAGATCAAGATATAACCAAAAGGATCGAACTAAGGAAAACGATAAAAGTAAAGGTGTGATGATGATACGATACCGGGGCACCTCCCCCAAGCTTGGCAGTTGCCAAGGGGAGTGCCCATACCCATGTATTTATGTCTGTTTCTTCGGAGGTGGTGATGATGGAGTTGTTGATGAAGTAGTGCCACACATCAAGCGTAGGAGATGCTCCAGTTTACGAATAATGCCCTTGAGTGCGGTGATGTACTCTTGCAACAGAATATTTTCGCGAGTGAGATATTTATTTTGCACACGAACTAATTCAATAATCTTGAAAGCTTCAATTTTAGTAGGGGTAAGCTGATTGTAGTAAGGTTGAAGGATGTCTTCTTCTTCTACTGCCAGAACATGATCTCCCTCAGCCTTCTTGATCTTATCGTCCTTGTTAGTTTCCCCAGGTTCTTCTCTCTTCATCTCCATCTTCATCAGCCAAGCATCGTCGCCTGCGTTGTTGGAGGAGGGGGACGACATGATGCCTGGTCTTGAAAACTCTGGCAGAAAACAGCTTGAAACAAGAACAGAAGATATTGTCGTGGTACGGTGGTCAAAACCTTCGGGAGATTATATAATGAATTTTTACCAACCAAAAGAAGTATTGTGCAAGAAAACGGAGTACGGAGGGCACACGGGGTGGCCACAAGGTCAGGGGGCGCGCCCTCCACCCTTATGGTCGCCTCGTGTCTCTTTCGGACTACTTTTAATTTTCCTAATTTTTTAAATACTCCAAAACAGAGAAAAATTATCATTGGAAATGTTTTGGAGTCGGTTTACTTACCGTACCACATGCCTATTCCTTTTCGGAGTCTGAAACATTCTGGAAAGTGTTCCTTATGTACTCCTCCAGTGTTACGGTATCAATTATATTGGTCTCTACATTTATGGGAGTACCTGAGATATAATGTTTGATTCTTTGACCGTTTACCACCTTCTGATTTGTGCCTTCGGCATTGTTGATTTTTATGGCACCGGAATGATAGACCTCCTTGATAATGTAAGGACCTTCCCATTTAGAGAGAAGCTTTCCTGCAAAAAATCTTAAACGAGAGTTGTATAGCAAAACATGATCACCTATATTAAACTTACGCTTTTGTATCCTTTTGTCATGCCATCTTTTAACTTTTTCTTTAAACAACTTGGCATTCTCATAGGCTTGGGTTCTCCATTCATCAAGCGAGCTTATGTCAAATAACCTCTTCTCACCGGCAAGTTTGAAATCATAGTTGAGCTCTTTAATTGCCCAATAAGCTTTATGTTCTAGTTCAAGAGGTAAGTGACAAGCCTTTCCATAAACCATTTTATATGGAGACATACCCATAGGGTTTTTATAAGCAGTTCTATAAGCCCATAATGCATCATCAAGTTTCTTAGACCAATTCTTTCTAGATCTATTAACAGTCTTTTGCAAAATCAATTTAATCTCTCTATTGCTCAATTCTACTTGACCACTAGACTGAGGATGATATGGAGATGCAATTCTATGGTTAACATCATACTTAGCAAGCAATTTACGGAAAGCACCATGAATAAAATGTGAACCACCATCAGTCATCAAATATCTAGGGACTCCAAACCTCGGAAAAATAACTTCTTTAAGCATCTTAATAGAAGTGTTATGATCAGCACTACTAGTTGGAATAGCTTCTACCCACTTAGTAACGTCATCAACAGCAACTAAAATATGTGTATACCCATTAGAGGAAGGAAAAGGTCCCATATAATCAAAGCCCCAAACATCGAATGGTTCAATAACAAGTGAATAATTCATAGGCATTTCCTGATGTCTACTAATATTACCAATTCTCTGGCATTCATCACAAGACAAGACAAACTTACGAGCATCCTTGAAGAGAGTAGGCCAATAAAAACCAGATTGCAATACCTTATGTGCAGTTCTATCTCCAGCGTGGTGTCCTTCGTAAGACTCGGAGTGGCACTTGCGTAGGATCTGTTCCTGTTCATGCTCAGGTACACAACGTCTAATAACACCATCTACTCCTTCTTTATAAAGGTGTGGGTCATCCCAAAAGTAATGTCTTAAATCATAGAAAAACTTTTTCATTTGCTGGTATGTGAAACTAGGTGGTATAAATTTAGCAACAATGTAATTAGCATAATCAGCATACCATGGAGTATTACGAGCAGCATTTATGACAACTAATTGTTCATCAGGAAAGCTATCATCAATAGGCAGTGGGTCATCAAGAACATTTTCTAACCTAGACAAGTTGTCTGCAACGCGGTTCTCAGCTCCCTTTCTATCAATAATATGCAAATCAAACTCTTATAACAAGAGAACCCATCTAATAAGTCTAGGTCTAGCATCTTTCTTTTCCATAAGATATTTAATAGCAGCATGATCAGTGTGAACAGTTACTTTGGAATCAACAATATAAGATCTGAACTTATCACAAGCAAAGACAACTGCTAAAAAATCTTTTTCAATAGTAGCATAATTTCGCTGGGCACTGTCTAGAGTTTTACTAGCATAATGAATAACATTTAATTTCTTATCAAATCTTTGCCCTAGAACAGCACCAACAGCATAATCACTAGCATCACACATAATTTCAAAGGGTAAATTTCAATCAGGTGGCTGAACAATAGGTGCAGAAATCAAGGCTTTCTTAAGTATTTCAAATGCTTCTACACAATCATCATCAAAAACAAAAGGAACATCTTTTTCCAAGAGATTAGTGAGAGGCCTAGAAATTTTAGAGAAGTCTTTAATAAACCTCCTATAGAAACCAGCATGACCAAGGAAACTTCTTATACCTTTGATATCTTTAGGACACGGCATCTTTTCAATAGCATCTACTTTAGCTTTATCAACTTCAATACCTCTTTCAGAAATTTTATGCCCCAAGACAATACCTTCATTAACCATAAAGTGGCACTTCTCCCAATTCAAGACAAGATTAGTTTCTTCACATCTCTGCAAAACTCGATCAAGGTTGCTTAAGCAATCATCAAAAGAAGTTCCGTAAACGGAGAAATCATCCATGAAAACCTCAACAATCTTTTCACAAAAATCAGAGAATATAGCAGTCATACATCTTTGAAAGGTAGCAGGTGCATTGCATAAACCAAAAGGCATACGTCTATAAGCAAAGGTACCAAAAGGGCAAGTAAAAGTGGCCTTTTCCTGATCATCTTTTAACACGGGTATTTGAGAAAAACCAGAATAACCATCTAGAAAGCAAAAATGTGTATGTTTGGATAGTCTTTCTAGCATTTGATCAATAAAAGGTAGAGGGTAATGATCTTTTCTAGTAGCTTTATTTAATTTGCGAAAATCAATTACCACCCTATAACCTGTAACAATTCTTTGTGGGATCAATTCATTCTTATCATTAGGAACAACAGTAATACCTCCCTTCTTAGGGACACAATGAACAGGACATACCCACTTACTATCAGCAATAGGATAAATTATACCTGCCTCCAGAAGCTTTAGTATTTCATTTCTTACCACTTCTTTCATCTTAGGATTTAACCGTCGTTGGTGATCAACAACTGGTTTAGCATCATTCTCCAAATTAATTTTGTGCTGACATAGAGTGGGACTAATGCCCTTAAGATCATCAAGAGTATATCCAATAGCGGCACGGTGCTTCTTCAGAGTTTTCAATAATTTCTTTTCTTCATGCTCTGAAAGGTTAGCACTAATAATAACAGGATATATCTTCTTTTCATCGAGATAAGCATATTTCAAAGTATCCGGTAATTTTTTAAGCTCAAACACGGGATCACCCTTGGGTGGAGGAGGATCCCCAAGGATTTCAACAGGCAAGTTGTGTTTCAAAATAGGCCCTTGATTAAAGAATATCTCGTCTATTTCCCTTATTTCATTCATAAACATATCATTCTCATGGTCTAGCAAATATTGTTCTAAGGGATCAGTAGGAGGCACAACAATAGAAGCAAGACCAATAATTTCATCCTTACTAGGCAATTCTTTATCATGGGGTTGTCTACAAAATTTAGAGAAATTAAAATCATGAGACATATCCCCTAAACTGACAGTAACAATATCTTTCTTGCAATCTATCTTAGCATTAACAGTATTCAAGAAAGGTCTACCAAATATGATGGGACAAAAGTTATCTTGTGGGGAAGCAAGAACAAGAAAATCAGTAGGGTATTTTATTTTCCCACACAAGACTTCAACATCTCTAACAATCCCAATTGGTGAAATAGTATCTCTATTAGCAAGCTTAATAGTAACATAAATATCTTCTATCTCAGCAGGTGCAATATCATTCATAATTTCTTTATATAAGGAAAAAGGAATTGCACTCACACTAGCACCCATAGCACATAAGCCATGATAACAATGATCTCCTATTTTAACTGAAACAACAGGCATGCCAACAACGGGTCTATGTTTATCTTTACTATCGGGTTTAGCAATTCTAGCAGCTTCATCACAGAAATAAATAACATGCCCATCAATATTATTAACCAAGAGATCTTTAACCATAGCAATACTAGGTTCAACTTTAATTTTCTCAGGGGGTGTAGGTGTTCTAGTATAACTCTTACGAACCACAGTTGAAGCTTTAGCATGATCCTTTATTCTAACAGGAAAAGGTGGTTTCTCAATATAAGCAGTAGGAACAATAGGATCAACATTATAAGTAATAGTTTCTTCTTCAACTTTAATAGGTTCTACTACTTTAACTTCAATGGGAGGATGATATTTAGACCACTTCTCCTTAGGGAGATCAACATGAGTAGCAAAAGATTCACAGAAAGAAGCTACTATCTCAGAGTCAAGTCCATATTTAGTGCTAAAATCACGAAAAGCATCGGTATCCATAAAAGATTTAACACAATCAAACTTAAGGTTTATACCTGACTCCTTACCTTCGTCGAGTTCCCAATCTTCAGAGTTGCGTTTAATTCTTTCCAATAAATCCCATTTGAATTCAATAGTCTTCTTCATAAAAGAACCAGTACAAGAAGTATCAAGCATGGATCGATCATTATGAGAAAGCCGAGCATAAAAATTTTGAATAATAATTTCTCTTGGGAGCTCATGATTGGGGCATGAATATAACATTGACTTAAGCCTCCCCCAAGATTGAGCGATACTTTCTCCTTCACGAGGCCCAAATATATATATATATATATATATATATATATATATATATATATATATATATATATATATATATATATATAATATATAAATAATTCCGATCACGATGAACCAGATGCATAGGATAAAACTTCCGATGAAATTCCAATTTCAATCGGTTGTAGTTCCATCATCCAATATCATCACATAGCCTATACCATGTCAATGCCTTCTCCTTCAAAGATAAAGGGAATACCTTCTTCTTGACTTCATCCTCGGGCAAACCTACAAGCTTAAATAATCCACAAACTTCATCCACATAGATTAGATGCATATCAGGATGTAATGTTCCATCTCCTGTGTAAGGATGAGCTAGCAGTTTCTCTATCATACCCGAAGGAATTTCATAATAAATATTTTCAGTAGGTGCAGTAGGTTGAGGAGCAACTCTTTGCTCTTCCGATCGAGGTGAAGATACCCCGAACAAGCCCCTCAAAGGATTACTTTCCATAGTAACAAGTGACAGTAAATTTCAGCACACTATATAAATGTTTCCTTACTAAATTCCACTCACCAAAGGCGCTTCACTCCCCGGCAACGGCGCCAGAAAAGAGTCTTGATGACCCACAAGTATAGGGGATCTATCATAGTCCTTTCGATAAGTTAGAGTGTTGAACCCAACGAGGAGCAGAAGGAAATGACAAGCGGTTTTCAGTAAGGTATTCTCTGCAAGCACTGAAATTATCGGTAACAGATAGTTATGTGATAAGATAATTCATAACGGGTAATACGTAACAAAAGTAAACAAGGTGCAGCAAGGTGGCCCAATCCTTTTTGTAGCAAAGGACAAGCCTGGACGAACTCTTATATAAAGCAAAGCACTCCCTAGGACACATGGGAATTGTTGTCAAGTTAGTTTTCATCATGCTCATATGATTTGCGTTCGTTACTTTGATAATTTGACATGTGGGTGGACTGGTGCTTGGGTGCTACCCTTCCTTGGACAAGCCTCCCACTTATGATTAACCCCTCTCGCAAGCATCCGCAACTACGAAAGAAGAATTAAGATAAATCTAACCATAGCATGAAACATATGGATCCAAATCAGTCCCTTACGAAGCAACGCATAAACTAGGGTTTAAGATTCTGTCACTCTAGCAACCCATCATCTACTTATTACTTCCCAATGCCTTCCCCTAGGCCCAAATCATGGTGAAGTGTCATGTAGTCGACGTTCACATAACACCATTAGAGGAAAGACAACATACATCTCATCAAAATATCGAACGAATACCAAATTCACATGATTACTTATAACAAGACTTCTCCCATGTCCTCAGGAACAAACGTAACTACTCACAAAGCATATTCATGTTCATAATTAGAGGAGTATTAATTATCATTAAGGATATGAACAAATGATCTTCCATCGAATAAACCAACTAGCATCAACTACAAGGAGTAATCAACACTACTAGCAACACACAGGTACCAATCTGAGGTTTTGAGACAAAGATCGGATACAAGAGATGAACTAGGGTTTGAGAGGAGATGGTGCTGGTGAAGATGTTGATGGAGATTGACCCCCTCTCGATGAGAGGATCGATGGTGATGATGATGGCGATGATTTTCCCCTTCGGGAGGGATGTTTCCCAGGCAGAACAGCTCCGTCGGAGCCCTAGATTGCTTCTGCCCAGGTTCCGCCTCGAGACGGCGGCGCTTCATCCCGAAAGCTTCCTTCTTCTTCTTTTTCAGGTCAAAACACACCATATATCAGAAGATGGGCGTCGGGGGCCTGCCAGGTGGCCCACAAGGACGGGGGTCGCGCCCAGGGGGGTAGGGTGTGCCCTCCACCCTTGTGGAAGGTAGGTGGCCCCCCTCTGGTACTTTCTTTGCCCAATATTTTTTATTAAATCCAAAATGACTCTCCATGAAGTTTCAGGACTTTTGGAGTTGTGCAGAATAGGTCTCTAATATTTGCTCCTTTTCCAGCCCAGAATTCCAGCTGCCGGCATTCTCCCTCTTCATGTAAACCTTGTAAAATAAGAGAGAAAAGTCATAAGTATTGTGCCATAATGTGTAATAATAGCCCATAATGCAATAAATATTGATATAAAAGCATGATGCAAAATGGACGTATCAGGGGGCGCCTCCTGGCTGCTCCCTCCACCCCCCACCTATATATATATATATATATATATATATATATATATATATATATGTTGGAGGGGGCACCTAGCACAAGACACAACATTGTCTTAGCCGTGTGCGGCGCCCCCCTCCACCGTTTACACCCCCGGTCATATTTTCGTAGTGCTTAGGCGAAGCCCTACGGAGATAACTTCACCATCATCATCATCATGCCGTCGTGTTGCCGGAACTCATCCACTACTTCGCCGTCTTGCTGGATCAAGAAGGCGTGGACGTCACCGAGCTGAACGTGTGCTGAACGCAGAGGTGCCATACGTTCGGTACTCGATTGGTTGGATCGCGAAGAAAGTTCGACTACATCAACCGTGTTGTTAAACGCTTCCGCTTATGGTCTACGAGGGTACATAGACACACTCTCCCCTCTCATTGCTATGCATCTCCTTGATAAATCTTGCGTGTGCGTAGAATTTTTTTTGTTTTCCATGCAATGTTTCCCAACACTATCGTACGTCCACGTTGATGGAGACTTCAACCCACGAAGGGTAATGGTTGCGCGAGTCCACGGAGGGCTCCACCCATGAAGGGTCCATGAAGAAGCAACCTTGTCTATCCCACCATGGCCATCGTCCATGAAGGACTTGCCTCACTCAGGTAGATCTTCATGAAGTAGGCGATCTCCTTGCCCTTACAAACTTCTTGGTTCAACTCCACAATTTGACGGAGGCTCCCATGCGACACCTAACCAATCTAGGAGACACTACTCTCCAAAAGGTAATAGATGGTGTGTTGATGATGAACTCCTTGCTCTTGTGCTTCAAATGATAGTCTCCCCAACACTCAACTCTCACTCACAGATTTGGATATGGTGGAAAGATGATTTGAGTGGAAAGCAACTTGGGAAGGCTAGAAATCAAGATTCTTGTGGTAGGATTGGAATATCTTGATCTCAACACATAAGTAGGTGGTTCTCTCTCAGAAAATTTATGCTGGAAGTGTAGGCACTTTCTGATGGCTCTCTCACAGATGGAGAAGGGGGTGGAGGGGTATATATAGCCTCCGCACAAAATCCAACCGTTACACACATTTGACCCAACTCGGTCAGACTGAATAGAGAACTCGGTGAGACCGATTTAGTTCAAAATGTGAACATTAGGAATCTCGGTGGGACCGACTGGAACAACTCGGTGGGACCAATGTGCTAGGGCTTAGGGAAAACATCAACTCGGTGGCGCCGATTGTATCAACTTGGTGAGACCGAAGTGAAGCAATAAGCAATAGAGCGGATGTCAAGCCAACTCGGTGAGACCGATTGCACTGACTCGGTGGGACCGAAAGAGTGCAACAAGTCATAGAGCGCTGGCAAGGACATCTCGGTGAGACCGAGATCCTTATCGATGTGACCGAACTATTAGGGTTTCTGGCAGTGGCTATGTCATATGAACTCGGTCGCTCCGGATAGGATGAATCGGTGGGGCCGAGTTTGACTTTGGGTTTTGGACATATTTGGAATGAAAAAGTGGTTGAGGGATTTGGAGTAATCTCACTAAACACTTTGAGCAAGTAAGCCATTAAGCAACACCTCATCCCATTTTAATAGTATTGGCTTTCCTATGGACTCAATGTGATCTTGGATCACTAAAAATGAAATGAAGAGTCTTGAGCTTTTGCCAATATGTGTCCTTAGCATTTTGAGGGGTCCACATTCCTAGTCCATGCCATGCAATTCATTGAACTTTCTGAAATATTAAACTTGAATGATCATTAGTTCAATGAGCCATATGTTGTTACAAATTACCAAAACCACACGGGAATTAGTTGCACTTTCAAGCGTAAATGCCCCCATGAATTTTACCTTTAGTCCTATTAGTGTGCAAACGACATGCAATAATAGCCCCTAAGTTATAGGTGTGATCATTATGAAGTGCACGACGTAAAATGGCAAGGTCAGGTGCACTGAGTATACTGCCCTTCTCTCTAGAAGTCAAGCATTTCGTTATGAAAAGAGCAAAATAGTACACAAAAGGAAACTGCAAACTAGTGGCGGTAGCTTTCGACATGCCCCTTTCCTCTCCCACAGTTAGGGTGCGAAGGAAACCCTCAAACTCCGTTGGTCTAGGTTCTCTTAATTTTCCATTAGAGGGAATTAAACATATCTCGCAAAATTCAGTAAGCGGTATCTGGCGAGTTTCAGAGTATAAATTAAACTGCACCACACGGGGTTCAAGCCTACTCAAGAAATGAAAATTTTGCACAAAGGAATTTGTAAGGATGTGGTGTTGGTCGCACTCATCTGCGAGGAAGTTGGTCAACCCGGCATTTTCAACGAATTGCGTGAACTCTTGGTGGAACCCGGCTTCGTCCATGAAGTTATTATGCGGCCATTCGCACGGCCGGACCTCCGTCCTGCATGGGCTGTTGATGTCACCATCCAAGGACTCCCCAGTGACTCCCTCGACATTCCTTTTAGAGGAACTCCTTCGACAGAAATCCATTTTCCCTATGAACAAATTTGTAAAAAAATTGAGCCACAAAATGATATCAACAGAACTTCACAAGATTGATAGCAACTACTCAAATGGATGCCTAGAGGCTATATCAAGCATTCAAACTACTTGGAACTCAAAGAATTCAACATGCAAGCTCATTTTGTGTAGCACCAAGAGTAGCTAATTAGTCAAAATATAAACCACTAAAGCAAAAACTAATTGGAGCAATGGAAGAGTCACATACCAAGTAGCAATCCCCCAAAACAGTTTCGGAAATGGAGCTCCGAGCAAAGAGATTGAAATTCATTGGTTTGAGAGCAAGAACACGAGAGAGAGGGCTACAGAGATTTTTTTCTGGAGGTAGGTGACGAAGTGAGCTAAAGGAGTGAGTGAGTGGATGCTCGTGGGGCCCACTACCCACAAGGGCACGCTAGGTGGGTGTGGCGTGCCCTGGTGCCTAGTGGGCACCTGGGGCACCCCCTGTGGTGTTTTCAGTACCAAAAATTCTCAAATATTCAGAAAAAAATGTGTTAAAATTTCAGGTCACTCTGAGCACTTTTATTTTTGGGTCATTTTTTATTGCACGGATAATTCAGAAAATAGGATAACATGGCATTTTATTGTATTTAACTAAGAATAACAGAAAACAAAAAGTAGGGGAAGAAGGTTGTGCCTACTAAATTCATCAACCACATGCCTCTCGAAAATAATCCATTAATAAGGTTGATCAAGTCTTATTAACAACCACTTTCGGTTAGCACGAACCCGAAGAACTTCCGTAAAACACTAAGTTACCTCAACGGGAATATGCATATCCCCAACAATAAGTATCTCATATTTCTTTTTGGCAGTAGGAAGAGTAAGTTGAAAACTTCCAATAGTAATTGTGGGAGCCTTTTCAATAACATTAATAACATTCACTTGAAATTGTTTCTTCGGAAAGTGCACCGTATGCTCATTACCATTGATATGAAAAGTGACCTTGCTTTTTTTGCAATCAATAATAGCCCCTGCTGTATTCAAAAAGGGTCTACCAAGGATAATCGACATGTTGTCGTCCTCGGGCATCTGAAGTATAACAAAGTCTGTCAAAATAGTAACATTTGCAACTACAACGGGCACATCCTCACAAATACCGATAGGTACGGCAGTTGATTTGTCAGCCATTTGCAAAGATATTCCAGTAGGTGTGAATTTATTCACGCCAAGTCTTTTGTACAAAGAGAAAGGCATAACACTGACACCAGCTCCCAAATCACATAAGGCAGTTTTAACATAGTTTCTTTTGATGGAGCATGGTATAGTTGGTATTCCTGGATCTCCTAGTTTTTTAGGTACTCCATCCTTAAAAGAATAATTAGCAAGCATGGTGGAGATTTCAGCTTCAGGTATTTTTCTTTTATTGGTGACAATATCTTTCATATATTTAGCATAAGGGGCCATCTTCAAAATATCAGTCAAGCGAGTACGCAAAAAGATTGGCCTAAGCATTTCAGCAAAATGTTCAAATTATTCCTCATCTTTTTTCATAGATGGTTTAGGTGGAAAGGGCATGGGTTTCTGAACCCATGGTTCTCTTTCTTTACCATGTTTTCTAGCAACAAAGTCTCTTTTATCATAAAGTTTATTCTTAGCTGGTGGGTTATCAAGATCAACAGCAGGTTATATTTTCAACATCATTGTCTGGCTCTTTATCATTGTCTAGCTGAGCATCTACATGAACATCATCATTATCATTTTCATTATCACTAGGTGAATGTTCATTACCAGATTGGGTTTCAGCATCAAAAATAGAGACATCATTATTATCTTCAGAAGGTTTTTCTACTTCAGGTTCACTAGAAGTATGCAAAGTCCTAACATTTTTCTTTTTCTTTTTAGAAGTACTAGGTGCATCAGCATTAGTTGTTTGAGAGTCTTGTTCAATTCGTTTAGGGTGACCCTCAGGATAAAGTGGCTCCTGAGTAATTCTACCCCCTCTAGTCATTACTCTAACAACATGATCATTCATATTGTTGTTCATTTCATTAAGCAATTCACTTTGAGATTTAGCAACTTGTTCTAACTGAGTTTGAACCATAGATGCATGTTTTCCTACTCCCTTAACATCATTAGTGATTCTGAATAACAAGTCACTCAATCGAGCAATCATGTCAGCATTTTGCTTTAATTGTTTCATAACATAGGCATTGAAGTGATCTTGTTTCATAATGTAATTGTCAAATTCATACAAGCATTGACTAGGATGTTTGTTATAAGGGATGTCACCTTCATCAAATTTAAAAAGAGAATTTACCTCTACCACCTGTGGTGGTGGTGTGTCGAGGCCATCTATTTCTTCAATAGGTTGTAAACTTTTGACATCTTCAACTTTAATACCTTTTTCCTTCATACATTCCTTTGCCTCTTGCATATCTTCAGGACTGAGAAATAAGATACCCCTCTTCTTCAGAGTGGGTTTAGGCGGTGGTTCAGGAAGTGTCCAATCATGATAATTCATCAATATATTATTCAATAGTTCCTCATCTTGTTCAATAGTTCGTTCCCTGAAAACACAACCAGCACAACTATCTAGGTGGTCCCTAGAAGCATTGGTTAGTCCCTTATAGAAGATATCAAGTATTTCATTTTTTCTTAAGAGGATGATCAGGCAAAGCATTGAGTAATTGGATAAGCCTCCCCAAGCTTGTGGGAGACTCTCTTCTTCAATTTGCACAAAGTTAAATATTTCCTGTAAGGCAGTTTGTTTCTTATGAGCAGGAAAATAACTTTTAGAGAAATAATAGATCATATCTTGAGGACTATGCACACAACCAGGAGCAAGAGTATTATACCAGATCTTAGCATCACCCTTTAAAGAGAAAGGAAACAACTTAAGAATATAATAATAGCAAAAAAAATCCTCATGAGCAAATAGGGTGGCTATATCATTTAATTTAGTGAGATGTGCCACTACAGTTTCAGTTTCATAGCCATGGAAAGGATCAGATTCAACCAAAGTAATTATCTCTGGGTCGACAGAGAATTCATAATCCTTATCAGTAATAAAGATAGGTGAAGTAGCAAACTTAGGATCATATTTCATTCCAGCATTCAAAGCTTTTTCTTTCAGCTTGCATAATAATTTCTTAAGATCATCTCTATCCTTACAAGCAAAAAAGTCTTTAGTTACCTCTCCGTCCATAACATAACCCTCAGGTATTGATGTCTACTACGCAACTTTATTCTTGTAGACACGTGTTGGGCCTACAAGCACAGAGTTTTGTAGGACAGTAGCAATTTTCCCTCAAGTGGATGACCTAAGGTTTATCAATCCGTGGGAGGTGTAGGATAAAGATGGTCTCTCTCAAACAACCCTGCAACCAAATAACAAAAAGTCTCTTGTGTCCCCAACACACCCAATACAATGGCAAATTGTATAGGTGCACTAGTTCGGCGAAGAGATGGTGATAAAAGTGTAATATGGATGGTAGAAATATATTTTTATAATCTGAATAAATAAAAATAGCAAGGTAGCAAGTGATAAAACAGAGCACAAATGGTATTGCAATGCTTGAAAACAAGGCCTAGGTTCCGTACTTTCGCTAGTGCAATCTCTCAACAATGCTAATCTAATTGGATCATATAACCATCCCTCAAAGTGTGATGAAGAATCACTCCAAAGTTCTTATCTAGCGGAGAACATAAGAAGAAATTGTTTGTAGCTATTCTTTTCGATCGATCTATCCAAGAGTTCGTACTAAAATAACACCAAGTTATTCTTTCCGATGGATCTATCAAGAGTTCGTACTAAAATAACACCAAGTTATTCTTTCCGATCGATCTATCAAGAGTTCGTACTAAAATAACACCAAAGCAAATTCAGATTCATAATACTCAATCCAACACAAAGAACCTCAAAGAGTGCCCCAAGATTTCTACCGGAGAAACAAAAGACGAGAACATGCATCAACCCCTATGCATAGATTACCCCAATGTCACCTCGGGAATCCGCGAGTTGAGTGCCAAAACATATCTCAAGTGAATCAATATAATACCCCATTGTCACCACGGGTACTCATATGCAAGACATACATCAAGTGCTCTCAAATCCATAAAAGTATTCAATCCAATAAAACGAAATCTCAAAGGGAAAACTCAATTCATCACAACAAGATAGAGAGGGGAAAACACCATATGATCCAACTATATTAACAAAGCCCGTGATACATCAATATCGTGACATCTCAAGAACATGAGAGAGAGAGATTAAACACATAGCTACTGGTACAAACCCTCAGCCCCGAGGGTGGACTACTCCCTCCTCATCATGGTGGCCGCCGGGATGATGAAGATGGCCATCGGTGATGATTTCCCCTCCGGCAGGGTGCCGGAACGGGGTCTAGATTGGTTTTTTGTGGCTACAGAGGCTTGCGGCGGTAGAACTTCTAATCTAGGGTTACCCCGAGGGTTTTTGGAATATTTGGCAATTTATAGGGCGAAGAGACGATGCGGGAGGCCACCGAGGTGGGCACAACCCACCTGGGCGCGCCTGGGGCCCAGGCGTGCCCTGGTCGGTTGTGCTCCCCTCGGAGCTCCCCTCTGGTACTTCTTTGGCACACCGGGTGTCTCTCGTCCAGAAAAAATCTCCAAAAAATTTCGCTGCGTTTGGACTCCGTTTGGTATTGATTTTCTGCGATGTAAAAAACAAGCAAAAAATAGCAACTGGCACTGGGCACTATGTTAATAGGTTAGTCCCAAAAAATGATATAAAGTTACTATAAAATGATTGTAAAACATCCAAGAATGATAATATAACAGCATGGAACAAGCAAAAATTATAGATACGTTGGAGACGTATCAGCATCCCCAAGCTTAATTCCTACTCGTCCTCGAGTAGGTAAATGACAAAACAGAATTTTTGATGTGGAATGCTGCCTAACATGTTCATCACATATTCTTTTCTTTTGTAGCATGGACATATGGACTTTTATATGGTTCAAAGCAATAGTCTAGTTTTGACATGGAGATTTGAATACTCAAGCATATCAACAAGCAAACATGTCTTTCAAAATATCAACACTAAAGAAAGCTATCCCTAGCCCATCATGCTCAATCATTGATCCATTCATGAAACACACTCGCATATTAGCTACATCCAATGCTCAAGTACGATCATAGTGCCCCTTAGTTGGTGCTTTATAAGAGAAGATGGAGACTCAAATAAAAATAAAAATTGTATAAAGTAAATAGATAGGCCCTTCGCAGAGGGAAGTAGGGATTTGTAGAGGTGCCAGAGCTCAAAGCTTAAATTGAGAGATAAAAATTTTGAGAGGCATACTTTTCCCGTCAATGAAAACGACCGAGTAATTCCCAACACTTTCCATGCTAGATATATCATAGGCGGTTCCCAAACAGAAAATAAAGTTTATTCCTTTTTCCACCATTCTTTCACAATCCATGGCTAGCCGTATCCACGGGTGCCCGCCATACCAACACTTTCCAAGGAATTTATTATTTGACAACATAAAGTAAGTTCATTTTTCATTTCGGGACTGGGCATCCCTAATACCTTTGTCGTACTCTCGTGCAATGACAAGTGAATAAACACTCATCTTGAGAATAACACATCTAGCATGGAAAATATTGGCCACCCCCTGCCGCTTCATGAGCGGTACGAGCACACAAAAAGGAAATCATTTTGAAAATTTAGAGATGGCACATACAAATTTGCTTAGAACGGCATGGAAATACTGCATATAGGTAGGTATGGTGGACTCATTTGGCACAACTTTGGGTTTAAGAATTTGGATGCACAAGTAGTATTCCCACTTAGTACAAATGGAGGCTAGCAAATAGATTGAGAAGCAACCAACCAAGAAACAAAAATTCACATAAACGAGCATTGAGCATAACTAACACCGAATAATGCACCACAAGTAGGATGTAATTTCATTGCATAATTATTGACTTTCGTGCTTGCATAGGGAATCACAAACCTTAACACCAATATTCTTACTAAAGCATAATTACTCATCAACATGACTCACATATCACTATTATCATATATCAAAACTATTACAAAGAATCAAGTTTATTTTGTCCAATGATCTTCATGAAAGTTTTTATTATATCCCTCTTGAATATCTATCACTTTGGGACTAGTTTCATATACTGCAATTACTTTTGACAAGCTCAAACAAATTTAAGGGAAGATCATGCGAGTAGTTAAGTAAATGGGTAGCTATGTGAGGACTCTCTCTTATTTAAAAAAATTTCAGATTTAAGTATTTTATTAAAACAGCAAGCAAAACAAAAATTAAATGACATTCTAAGAATAGCACACATCATGTGAAGAAGCAAAAACTTAGGCTCAACCGATACTAACCGATAGTTGTTCATGAAGAAAGGTGGGAGGGGGCATCCCCAAGCTTAGATGCTTGAGACTTCTTGGATTATTAACTTGGAATGCCTTGGGCATCCCCAAGCTTGAGCTTTTGTGTCTCCTTAATTCCTTTTATATCACGGTTTCCCTAAATCTTAAAAACTTCATCCACACAAAACTCAACAAGAACTCGTGAGATAAGTTAGTATAAATCAATGCAAAAACCTTATCATTCTCTACTGTAGAAAATCACTAAAATTATTATTCAACATTACATACTAAATGCCTCTGCATATTTAATACTCATATCCTCAAATAGAATCATTAAACAAGCAAACATATGCAAACAATGCGAACATAACAGCAATCTGTCTAAACAGGACAGTCTGTAAAGAGTACAATTGTACTCATACTTCCCTAACTCCAAAACTTCTGAAAATTGACCACACTGTATAAAATTTATCAGAGCTTATTGTGAAAAAAGTTTCAACATTTTATCACATTCTTACTTTTCTGGAGAATTATTGCAACAGCGATAAACTTTCTGTTTTGAAACAGCAACTCATATACTTGCAAAATAAGCATGGTGATGGCTATCCTTGCCACTTTTATTGAAATAAAATATGCAAAACATTATCTAAATAACAGCAAGCAAATCTAACTAAAATAAAATGACTCTCCAAGCAAAACTCATATCACGTGACGAATGAAAATATAGCTCCAAGTGAGGTTACCGATAATGTTGAAGACGCAAGAGGGGATGCCTTCCGGGGCATTCCCAAGCTTAGTTGCTTGGATCTTCCTTTAATATTACCTTGGGGTGCCTTGGGAATCCCCAAGCTTAGGGTCTTGTCACTCCTTATTCTCCTCATATCGATATCTCACCCAAAACTTGAAAACTTCAATCACACAAAACTTAACGGAACTTCGTGAGATGGATTAGTATGATAAAGACAAATCATTCACTTTGGTACTGTCAAGATAAGATTCATAATTATTTACACATAATGTGTACTGTACTCTACAATTTTCACAATTTATATTAAGCAATATAAGCCATAGAAACCATAAAACAAGCAAACTATGCATTGCAAACAGAATCTGTCAAAAACAGAATAGTACGTAAAGATCTGAATTAAGATCATACTTATTTAACTCCAAAAATTCTGAAAAATTAGTAAACATAGAAAATTTGTATACACATCAACTGTAAAAAATTCAGAATTTTTTCACGTTCCAGTAAAAGATAGGAATTTCTGTACTGGACGCAAAAGTTTCTGTTTTTGCACAGAATCAAGTCAACTATCATACACACTATCCCAAAGGCTTTACTTGGCACTTTATTGCAACAAAAGCTATAAAACAAAATCACTACAGTAGCCTAACCATTTGAACACACAAAAACAGTAGGTAAAAGTGTTGGGTTGTCTCCCAACAAGCGCTTTTCTTTAATGCCTTTTAGCTAGGCATGATGATTTCAATGATGCTCGCATAAAAGATAAGAATTGAAACATAAAGGGAGCATGATGAAGCATATGACTAGCACATTTAAGCCTAACCCACTTCCTATGCATAGGGATTTTGTGAGCAAACAATTTATGGGAACAAGAATCAACTAGCATAGGAAGGTAAAACAAGCAAAACTTCAAAATTTTCAACACATAGAGAGGAAACTTGATATTATTGCAATACCTACAAGCATATGTTCCCCTCTCATAATAATTTTTAGTAGCATTATGAATGAATTCAACAATATAGCTATAACACAAAGCATTCTTTTCATGATCCACGTGCATAGAAATTTTCTTACTCTCCACATAAGCAAATTTATTCTCATGAATAGTAGTGGGAGCAAACTCAACAAAATAACTATCATGAGATTGAAAATTAAAATCATGATGACAAGTTTCATGGTTATCATTATTCTTTATAGCACACATGTCATCACCATAATCATCATAGATAGCAACTTTGTTGTCATAATCAATTGCAACCTCTTCCAAAACAGTGGATTCATCATTAAATAAAGTCATGACCTCTCCAAATCCACTTTCATCAATATAATCATCATAAATAGGAGGCATGCAATCATCATAATAAATTTTCTCATCAAAACTTGGGGGGCTAAAAATACCATCTTCATCAAATATAGCATCCCTAAGCTTATGGCTTTGCATATCGTTAGCATCATGGATATTCAAAGAATTCATACTAGCAACATTGCAATCATGCTCATCATTCATGGATTTTTTGTCAAACATTTTATAGAATTCTTCCTCTATCAATTGAGCACAATTTTCCTTTCCATCATTTTCACGAAAGACATTATAAAGATGAATAATATAAGACCACCTCAATTCCATTTTTTTGTAGTTTTCTTTTATAAACCAAACTAGTGATAAAACAAGAAACTAAAAGATTCGATTGCAAGATCTAAAGATATACCTTCAAGCACTCACCTCCCCGGCAACGGCGCCAGAAAAGAGCTTGATGTCTACTACGCAACTTTATTCTGGTAGACACGTGTTGGGCCTCCAAGCACAGAGTTTTGTAGGATAGTAGCAATTTTCCCTCAAGTGGATGACCTAAGGTTTATCAATCCGTGGGAGGTGTAGGATGAAGATGGTCTCTCTCAAACAACCCTGCAACCAAATAACAAAAAGTCTCTTGTGTCCCCAACACACCCAATACAATGGCAAATTGTATAGGTGCACTAGTTCGGCGAAGAAATGGTGATAAAAGTGTAATATGGATGGTAGAAATATATTTTTATAATCTGAATAAATAAAAACAGCAAGGTAGCAAGTGATAAAATGGAGCACAAACGGTATTGCAATGCTTGAAAACAAGGCCTAGGGTCCGTACTTTCGCTAGTGCAATCTCTCAACAATGCTAATCTAATTGGATCATATAACCATCCCTCAAAGTGTGATGAAGAATCACTCCAAAGTTCTTATCTAGCGGAGAACATAAGAAGAAATTGTTTGTAGCTATTCTTTTCAATCGATCTATCCAAGACTTCGTACTAAAATAACACCAAGTTATTCTTTCCGATGGATCTATCAAGAGTTCATACTAAAATAACACCAAGTTATTCTTTCTGATCGATCTATCAAGAGTTCGTACTAAAATAACACCAAAGCAAATTCAGATTCATAATACTCAATCCAACACAAAGAACCTCAAAGAGTGCCCCAAGATTTCTACCGGAGAAACAAAAGACGAGAACGTGCATCAACCCCTATGCATAGATTACCCCAATGTCACCACGGGAATCCGTGAGTTGAGTGCCAAAACATATCTCAAGTGAATCAATATAATACCCCATTGTCACCACTGGTACTCATATGCAAGACATACATCAAGTGCTCTCAAATCCATAAAAGTATTCAATTCGATAAAACGAAATCTCAAAGGGAAAACTCAATTCATCACAACAAGATAGAGAGGGGAAAACACCATATGATCCAACTATATTAACAAAGCCCGCGATACATCAAGATTGTGACATCTCAAGAACACGAGAGAGAGAGAGATTAAACACATAGCTACTGGTACAAACCCTCAGCCCCGAGGGTGGACTACTCCCTCCTCATCATGGTGGCCACCGGGATGATGAATATGGCCCCCGGTGATGATTTTCCCCTCTGGCAGGGTGCCAGAACGGGGTCTAGATTGGTTTTTCGTGGCTACGGAGGCTTGTGGCGGTGGAACTTCTGATCTAGGGTTACCCCGAGGGTTTTTGGAATATTTAGCAATTTATAGGGCGAAGAGGCGGTGCGGGAGGCCACGGAGGTGGGCACAACCCACCTGGGCGCGCCTAGGCCCCCAGGCGCGCCTGGTGGGTTGTGCTCCCCTCGGAGCTCCCCTCTAGTAATTCTTTGGCCCACCGGGTGTCTTCTAGTCTATAAAAAATCTCCAAAAAGTTTCGCTGCATTTGGACTTCGTTTGGTATTGATTTTCTGCGATGTAAAAAACAAGCAAAAAATAGAAACTGGCACTGGGCACTATGTCAATAGGTTAGTCCCAAAAAATGATATAAAGTTACTATAAAATGATTGTAAAACATCCAAGAATGATAATATAACAGCATGGAACAAGCAAAAATTATAGATATGTTGGAGACGTATCAGGTATCTCAGGCAATTCATATCTAGGAGCACTAGTTCAAATAGGTGAATCATAATTTTCAGTTCAATAATCTCATCAACTTCAGTAGTTTCATCAGTTTCAGCATTCTCAATTTCTTTAGCTCTAGCAATTTGTTCATCAAGAAATTATCCTAGTGGCACACTACTATCAAGAAAAGTACTAGCATCATCAATAGCATCATTTCTAGCATCATGCATAGCAGAAGTGGCATCATCAATTACTTGCAACATATCAAAAATAATAGCAGGTTGTGGTGTTCCAAGCTTACTTAAAACAAAAGGTGAATCAATGCAGAGCTAGATTGCTGTTCCTTACCTCCCCTCGTCTTGGAGGGAACGATCTTGGTTCTATCATCCTTAAGATTCTTCATAATGATCAACATATATAAATCCCAAGTGACTCAACAAATATAGCTATGCTCCCCGGCAACGGCGCCAGAAAAAGGTCTAGATAATCCACAAGTATAGGGGGTCGCAACAGTTTTTGAGGGTAGAGTATTCAACCCAAATTTATTGATTTGACACAAGGGGAGCCAAAGAATATTTGCAAGTATTAGCAGTTGAGTTGTCAATTCAACCACACCTGGAGAACTAAATATCTGCAGTAGAGTGATCAGTAGCACAGTAATATGATAGTTTGATAGCAGTGGTAACGGTAGCAATAGTAACAGTACAGTAGCAGTTTTGTAGCAGTTGAAATAGTAGTAACAGTAGTAGTAACTTAGCAAGAACAATATGTGAAAAACTCGTAGGCATTGGATCGGTGATTTCGCTGGATGATATTCATCATATAACAGTCATAACTTAGGGCGATACAGAACTAGCTCCAATTCATCAATGTAATGTAGGCATGTATTCCATAAATAGTGATACGTGCTTATGGAAAAGAACTTCCATGACATCTTTTGTCCTACCCTCCCATGGCAGCGGGGTCCATAAGGAAACTAAGGGATATTAAGGCCTCCTTTTAATAGAAAACCGGAACAAATCATTAACACATAGTGAATACATGAACTCCTCAAATTACGGTAATCACCAGAAAGAATTCCAATTATTGTCACCTCGGGGTATGCGGATCATAACACGTAATATGTGCATATAACTTGCATGGTAGGATCTAGAACACAAATATATTGGTGAAAACATAAACAGTTCAGATCTGCAATCATGACACTCGGGCCCTAGTGGCAAGCATTAAGCATAGCAAAGTCATAGCAACATCAATATCAGAACATAGTGGATACTAGGGATCAATCCCTAACAAAACTAACTCGATTACATGATGAATCTGTTGGAAATATGCCCTAGAGGCAATAATAAAATGGTTATTATTATATTTCCTTGTTCATGATAATTTTCTATTGTTCATGCTATAATTGTATTAACCGGAAACCGTAATACATGTGTGAATACATAGACCACAGCATGTCCCTAGTGAGCCTCTAGTTGACTAGCTCGTTGATCAATAGATGGTTGTGGTTTCCTGACCATGGACATTGGATGTCGTTGATAATGGGATCACATCATTAGGAGAATGATGTGATGGACAAGACCCAATCCTAAGCATAGCACAAGATCGTGTAGTTCATTTGCTAGAGCTTTTCTAATGTCAAGTATCATTTCCTTAGACCATGAGATTGTGCAACTCCCGGATATCGTAGAAATGCTTTGGGTGTATCAAACATCACAACGTAACTGGGTGACCATAAAGGTGCACTACAGGTATCTCCGAAAGTGTCTGTTGGGTTGGCACGAATCGAGACTGGGATTTGTCACTCCGTATGACGGAGAGGTATCTCTGGGCCCACTCGGTAATGCATCATCATAATGAGCTCAATGTGACTAAGGATTTAGCCACGGGATCATGCGTTACGGAACGAGTAAAGAGACTTGCCGGTAACGAGATTGAACAAGGTATAGGGATACCGACGATCGAATCTCGGGCAAGTAACATACCGATGGACAAAGGGAATTGTATACGGGATTGATTGAATCCCCGACATCGTGGTTCATCCGATGAGATCATCGTGGAACATGTGGGAGCCAATATGGGTATCCAGATCCTGCTATTGGTTATTGGCCGGAGAGGTGTCTCGGTCATGTCTGCATGGTTCCCGAACCCGTAGGGTCTACACACTTAAGGTTCCGTGACGCTAGAGTTGTTATGGGAAATTGTATGTGGTTACCGAAAGTTGTTCGGAGTCCCGGATGAGATCCCGGACGTCACGAGGAGTTCTGGAATGGTCCGGAGGTAAAGATTTATATATGGGAAGTCCTATTTTGGCCACCGGAAAATGTTCGGGATTTTTCGGTATTGTACCGGGAAGGTTCTGGAAGGTTCCGAAGTGGGGCCCACCTGCATGGGGGGACCCACATGAACGTGGGTAGTGGGGGTAAGGCCCCACACCCCTGGTCAAGGCGCACCAATATCCCCCCTTAGAAGGAATAAGTTCATATCCCGAAGGGATAAGATCAAGATCCATAAAAAGGGGGGATAACAATCGGTGGGGAAGGGAAAGGATGGGATTTCTTTCCTCCCACCTTTGCCAATGCCCCAATGGACTTGGAGGGCAAGAAACCAGCCCCCTCCACCCCTATATATAGTGGGGAGGTGCGTGGGAGCTGAACCCCTTGCCCCTGGCGCAGCCCTCCCCCCTCCTACTCCTCCTCCGTAGTGCTTAGCGAAGCTCTGCCGGAGAACCACGAGCTCCACCGCCACCACGCCATCGTGCTGCCGGAGCTCTCCCTTAACTTCTCCTCTCCCCTTACTGGATCAAGAAGAAGGAGACGTCCCCAGGCTGTACGTGTGTTGAACGCGGAGGCGCCATCCGTTCGGCGCTTGAATCGGATCTTCCGCGATTTGAATCGCCGCGAGTACGACTCCATCAACCGCGTTCTTGTAACGCTTTCGCTTAGCGATCTTCAAGGGTATGAAGATGCACTCCCTCTCACTTGTTGCTAGCATCTCCTAGATTGATCTTGGTGACACGTAGGAATTTTTTGAATTATTACTACGTTCCCCATCAGTGGCATCATGAGCTAGGTCTATGTGTAGATTCTATGCACGAGTAGAACACAAGTAGTTGTGGGCGATGATTTGTTCAATTTGCTTACCGTTACTAGTCCTATCTTGATTCGGCGGCATTGTGGGATGAAGCGGCCCGGACCGACCTTACACGTACGCTTACATGAGACAGGTTCCACCGACTGACATGCACTTGTTGCATAAGGTGGCTAGCGGGTGTCTGTCTCTCCCACTTTAGTCGGTCGGATTCGATGAAGAGGGTCCTTATGAAGGGTAAATAGCAATTGGCATATCACCGTTGTGGCTTTTGCGTAGGTAAGAAACATTCTTGCTAGAAACCCATAGCAGCCACGTAAAACATGCAACAACAATTAGGGGACGTCTAACTTGTTTTTGCAGGGTATGCTATGTGATGTGATATGGCCAAAAGGATGTGATGAATTATATATGTGATGTATGAGATTGATCATGTTCTTGTAATAGGAATCACGACTTGCATGTCGATGAGTATGACAACCGGCAGCAGCCATAGGAGTTGTCTTAATTTATTGTATGACCTGTGTGCCAATGAAAACGCCATGTAATTACTTTACTTTATTGCTAACCATTAGCCATAGTAGTAGAAGTAATAGTTGGCGAGACAACTTCATGAAGACATGATGATGGAGATCATGGTGTCATGCCGGTGACGATGGTGATCATGCCGCGCCTCGAAGATGGAGATCAAAAGCGCAAGATGATATTGGCCATATCATGTCACTTTATGATTTGCATGTGATGTTTATCATGTTTACATCTTATTTTCTTAGAACGACGGTAGCATAAATAAGATGATCCCTCACTAAAAATTTCAAGAAATGTGTTCCCCCTAAGTGTGCACCGTTGCGAAGGTTCGTTGTTTCGAAGCACCACGTGATGATCAGGTGTGACAGATTCTAACGTTCGCATACAACGGGTGTAAGCCAGATTTACACATGCGAAACACTTAGGTTGACTTGACGAGCCTAGCATGTACAGACATGGCCTCGGAACATGAGAGACCGAAAGGTCGAACATGAGTCGTATAGTAGATGCGATCAACATGGAGATGTTCACCGTTGATGACTAGTCCGTCTCATGTGATGATCGGACACGGCCTAGTCGATTCGGATCATGTATCACTTAGATGACTAGAGGGATGTCTATCTGAGTGGGAGTTCATTAAATAATTTGATCAGATGAACTTAATTATCATGAACTTAGTCTAAAATTGTCTTTACAATCTATCTTGTAGATCTAATGGCCCACGCTAATGTTGCCCTCAACTTCAACGCGTTCCTAGAGAAAACCAAGATGAAAGACGCTGGTAGCAACTATACGGACTGGGTCCGTAACTTGAGGATCATCCTCATAGCTGCCAAGAAAGCATATGTCCTTGAAGCACTGCTAGGTGATGCACCCATTTTCCCAGCAACTCAAGACGTTATGAATGCCTGGCAGTCGCGTAGTGATGATTACTCCCTGGTTCAGTGCAGCATGCTTTACAGCTTAGAACCGGGGCTCCAAAAGCATTTTGAGCAACACGGAGCATATGAGATGTTCCAAGAGCTGAAAATGGTTTTCCAAGCTCATGCCCGGGTCGAGAGATATGAAGTCTCCGACAAGTTCTACAGTTGTAAGATGGAGGAAAACAGCTCTGTCAGTGAGCATATACTCAAAATGTCTGGGTTGCACAACCGCTTGTCTCAGCTGGGAGTTAATCTTCCAGATGACTCGGTCATTGACAGGATCCTCCAGTCGCTTCCACCTAGCTACAAGAGCTTTGTGATGAACTACAATATGCAAGGGATGGAGAAGTCCATTCCTGAGTTATATTCAATGCTGAAATCAGCGGAGGTGGAGATCAAAAAGGAACATCAAGTGTTGATGGTGAATAAGACCACTAGTTTCAAGAAAGGCAAGGGTAAGAAGAACTTCAAGAAGTACGGTAAGGGAGTTGCCGCGCCCGGTAAGTCAGTTGCCGGGGAGAAGCCAAAGAATGGACCCAAGCCTGAGACTGAGTGCTTTTATTGCAAGGGAAATGGTCACTGGAAGCGGAACTGACCCAAGTACTTAGCGGATAAGAAGGCCGGCAACGCCAAAGGTATATATGATATACATGTTATTGATGTGTACCTTACCAGCGCTCGTAGTAGCTCCTGGGTATTTGATACCGGTGTGGTTGCTCACATTTGTAACTCAAAACAGGAGCTGCGGAATAAGCAGAGACTGGCGAAGGACGAGGTGACGATGCGCGTCGGGAATGGTTCCAAGGTCGATGTGATCACCGTCGACACGCTACCTCTACATTTATCTTCGGGATTAGTTTTAAACCTCAATAATTGTTATTTAGTGCCAGCTTTGAGCATGAACATTGTATCTGGATCTCGTTTAATGCGAGATAGCTACTCATTTAAATCCGAGAATAATGGTTGTTCTATTTATATGAGAGATATGTTTTATGGTCATGCCCCACTGGTCAATGGTTTATTTTTATTGAATCTTGAACGTGATGTTACACATATTCATAGTGTGAATGCCAAAAGATGTAAGGTTGATAATGATAGTCCCACATACCTGTGGCACTGCCGCCTTGGTCACATTGGTGTCAAACGCATGAAGAAACTCCATGCAGATGGACTTTTGGAGTCTCTTGATTATGAATCATTTGACACGTGCGAACCATGCCTCATGGGCAAAATGACCAAGACTCCGTTCTCCAGAACAATGGAGCGAGCAACCAACTTGTTGGAAATAATACATACTGATGTATGCGGTCCAATGAGCGTTGAGGCTCGCGGTGGCTATCGTTATGTTCTCACCCTCACTGATGACTTAAGTAGACATGGGTATGTCTACTTAATGAAACACAAGTCTGAGACCTTTGAAAAGTTCAAGGAATTTCAGAGCGAGGTAGAGAATCAATGTGACAGGAAAATAAAGTTCTTACGATCAGATCGTGGAGGAGAATACTTGAGTCACGAGTTTGGCACGCACTTAAGGAAATGTGGAATTGTTTCACAACTCACGCCGCCTGGATCACCTCAGCGTAATGGTGTGTCCGAATGTCGTAATCGCACTCTATTTGATATGGTGCGATCTATGATGTCTCTTACCAATCTACCGCTATCATTTTGGGGTTATGCTTTAGAGACTGCCGCATTCCCTTTAAATAGGGCACCGTCTAAATCCGTTGAGACGACACCGTATGAATTATGGTTTGGGAAGAAACCTAAGCTGTCGTTTCTGAAAGTTTGGGGATGCGGTGCTTATGTCAAGAAACTTCAACCTGAAAAGCTCAAACCCAAATCGGAAAAATGCGTCTTCATAGGATACCCTAAGGAAACTATTGGGTATACCTTCTACCTCAGATCCGAAGGAAAGATCTTTGTTGCCAAGAATGGATCCTTTCTGGAGAAAGAGTTTCTCTTGAAAGAAGTAAGTGGGAGGAAAGTAGAACTTGACGAGGTACCCCCTCGTGAACCGGATAGTAGCGCAGCTCAGGAAGATGTTTCTGTGGTGCCTGCACCGACTAGAGAGGAAGTTAATGATGATGATCATGAAACATCGGGTCAAGTTGCTACTGAACTTTGTAGGTCCACAAGGACACGTTCCGCACCAGAGTGGTACGGCAACCCTGTCCTGGAAATCATGTTGTTAGACAACGGTGAACCTTTGAACTATGAAGAAGTGATGGCGGGCCCGGATTCCAACAAATGGCTTGAAGCCATGAAATCTGAGATAGGATCCATGTATGAAAACAAAGTATGGACTTTGACGGACTTGCTCGATGATCGGCAAGCCATGGAGAATAAGTGGATCTTTAAGAAGAAGACTAATGCCGATGGTAATGTGACCGTCTATAAGGCTCGGCTTGTCGCTAAGGGTTATCGACAAGTTCAAGGGGTTGACTACGATGAGACCTTCTCACCCGTAGCGAAGCTGAAGTCCGCCCGAATCATGTTAGCAATTGCCGCATTCTATGATTATGAGATCTGGCAAATGGGCGTCAAAACAGCATTCCTTAATGGTTTCCTTAAGGAAGAATTGTATATGATGCAGCCGGAAGGTTTTGTCGATCCTAAGAATGCTGACAAAGGATGCAAGATCCAGCGCTCCATCTATGGGCTGGTGCAAGCATCTCGGAGTTGGAACATTCGCTTTGATGAAATGATCAAAGCGTTTGGGTTTATACAGACTTATGGAGAAGCCTGTATTTACAAGAAAGTGAGTGGGAGCTCTGTAGCATTTTTCATATTATATGTGGATGACATACTGTTGATGGGAAATGATATAGAACTTTTGGAAAGCATAAAGGCCTACTTGAATAAGTGTTTTTCAATTAAGGACCTTGGAGAAGCTGCTTACATATTAGGCATCAAGATCTATAGAGATAGATCGAGACGCCTCATTGGTCTTTCACAAAGCACATACCTTGACAAGATATTGAAGAAGTTCAATATGGATCAGTCCAAGAAGGGGTTCTTGCCTGTATTGCAAGGTGTGAGATTGAGCGCAGCTCAACGCCCGACCTCGGCAGAAGAAAGAGAAAAGATGAGTGTCATCCCCTATGCCTCAGCCATAGGATCTATTATGTATGCCATGCTGTGTACCAGACCTGATGTGAACCTTGCCATAAGTTTGGTAGGGAGGTACCAAAGTGATCCCGGAATGGAACACTGGACAGCGGTCAAGAATATCCTGAAGTACCTGAAAATGACTAAGGATATGTTTCTCGTTTATGGAGGTGCCGAAGAGCTCGTCGTAAAGGGTTACGTCGATGCTAGCTTTGACACAGATCTGGATGACTCCAAGTCACAAACCGGATACATGTACATTTTGAATGGTGGGGTAGTCACCTGGTGCAGTTGCAAGCAAAGCGTCGTGGCGGGATCTAGATGTGAAGCGGAGTACATAGCTGCTTCGGAAGCAGCTCAGGAAGGAGTCTGGATGAAGGAGTTTATCACCGACCTAGGAGTGATTCCCAATGCGTCGGGCCCGATGACTCTCTTCTATGACAACAATGGAGCTAGTGCCATTGCCAAGGAGCCCAGGTTTCACAGGAAGACCAAGCACATCAAGCGCCGCTTCAACTCCATTCGTGAATATATTCAAGATGGAGACATAGATATTTGTAAAGTACATACGGATCTGAATGTCACAGATCCGTTGACTAAACCTCTTCCACGAGCAAAACATGATCAGCACCAGAACTCTATGGGTGTTCGATTCATCACAATGTAACTAGATTATTGACTCTAGTGCAAGTGGGAGACTGTTGGAAATATGCCCTAGAGGCAATAATAAAATGGTTATTATTATATTTCCTTGTTCATGATAATTGTCTATTGTTCATGCTATAATTGTATTAACCGGAAACCGTAATACATGTGTGAATACATAGACCACAACATGTCCCTAGTGAGCCTCTAGTTGACTAGCTTGTTGATCAATAGATGGTTGTGGTTTCCTGACCATGGACATTGGATGTCGTTGATAACGGGATCACATCATTAGGAGAATGATGTGATGGACAAGACCCAATCCTAAGCATAGCACAAGATCGTGTAGTTCATTTGCTAGAGCTTTTCTAATGTCAAGTATGATTTCCTTAGACCATGAGATTGTGCAACTCCCGGTTATCGTAGAAATGCTTTGGGTGTATCAAACATCACAACGTAACTGGGTGACCATAAAGGTGCACTACAGGTATCTCCGAAAGTGTCTGTTGGGTTGGCACGAATCGAGACTGGGATTTGTCACTCCGTATGATGGAGAGGTATCTCTGGGCCCACTCGGTAATGCATCATCATAATGAGCTCAATGTGACTAAGGAGTTAGCCACGGGATCATGCATTACGGAACGAGTAAAGAGACTTGCCGGTAACGAGATTGAACAAGGTATAGGGATACTGACGATCGAATCTCGGGCAAGTAACATACCGATGGTTAAAGGGAATTGTATACGGGATTGATTGAATCCCCGACATCGTGGTTCATCCGATGAGATCATCATGGAACATGTGGGAGCTAATATGGGTATCCAGATCCCGCTATTGGTTATTGGCTGGAGAGGTGTCTCGGTCATGTCTGCATGGTTCCCAAACCCGTAGGGTCTACACACTTAAGGTTCCGTGATGCTAGAGTTGTTATGGGAAATTGTATGTGGTTACCGAAAGTTGTTCGGAGTCCCGGATGAGATCCCGGACATCACGAGGAGTTCCGAAATGGTTCAGAGGTAAAGATTTATATATGGGAAGTCCTATTTTGGCACCGGAAACTGTTCGGGATTTTTCGGTATTGTACCGGGAAGGTTCTAGAAGGTTCCGGAGTGGGGCCCACCTGCATGGGGGACCCACATGAACGTGGGTAGTGGGGGCAAGGCCCCACACCCCAGGTCAAGGCGCACCAAGATCCCCCCTTAGAAGGAATAAGATCATATCCCGAAGGGATAAGATCAAGATCCCTAAAAAGGGGGATAACAATCGGTGGGGAAGGGAAAGGATGGGATTTCTTTCCTCCCACCTTTGCCAACACCCCAATGGACTTGGAGGGCAAGAAACCAGCCCCCTCCACCCCTATATATAGTGGGGAGGTGCATGGGAGCTGAACCCCTTGCCCCTGGCGCAGCCCTCCCCCCTCCTACTCCTCCTCCGTAGTGCTTAGCGAAGCTCTGCCGGAGAATCACGAGCTCCACCGCCACCACGCCGTCGTGTTGCCGGAGCTCTCCCTCAACTTCTCCTCTCCCCTTGTTGGATCAAGAAGGAGGAGACGTCCCCGGGCTGTACGTGTGTTGAACGCAGAGGCGCCGTCCGTTCGGCGCTTGAATCGGATCTTCCGCAATTTGAATCGCCGCGAGTACGACTCCATCAACCGCATTCTTGTAACGCTTCCGCTTAGCAATCTTCAAGGGTATGAAGATGCACTCCCTCTCACTTGTTACTAGCATCTCCTATATTGATCTTGGTGACACGTAGGAAATTTTTGAATTATTACTACGTTCCCCATCAGAATCTCATCCAACCTATCACCGTCCAGCAAGCCTACAAAGAGATTACTCACTCCCGGCGGTGAGCATCGTGAAATTGGTTATGAAGGATGGTTGGTGATGACGCTGGTGGCGAATCCCCCTCTCCGGAGCCCAGAATGGACTCTAGATCTGGCCTCCTGACGAGGAACAGGAGGTGGCGGTTGCTCCGTATCCTGAAACATGATGAAACATCTTCCTCTATTTTTTTCTCGGGAAATAGGAATTTATAGTATCCAGATTAGGGTCAGTGGAGCCTCGTGGGCCCCACTACCCACCAGGGCACGCCAGAGGGGGGTGGTGCGCCCTGGTGCCTAGTGGGCAGCTGGGGCCCCCCTCCAGTGGGTCTTGGTTCCAGTATTTTTCTTTTATTCCAAAATAATTCTCCAAAAAGTTTCGTCCAATTCCGAGAACTTTTATTTCTACACAAAAACAACACCATGGTTTTTCTGCTGAAAACAACGTCAGTCCGGGTTAGTCTCTTTCAAATCATGCAAAGTAGAGTCCAAAACAAGAGCAAAAGCATTAGGAAAAGTAGATACGACGGAGACGTATCAGTCACCGTTTCGGTACAGCGGGCTTCGACGCCTGGGATGACACCTTTAAAGGTGGTGGTGCTCGATTTGATCCGAGATGAGTCTATGCCCATCTTCCTAACCGTGTCCTCGTAAATGAGGATGCTTCCTCCGTCCATAAGGACGCATGTCACATGATAGTCATCGACAATTGGGTCCAGGACGAGCGCCGCTGAGCCACCATGCCTGATGCTAGTCGGATGGTCATGCTTATCGAAAGTGATCGGGCAAGCCGACTAGGGGTTAAACTTCGGGGTGACTGGCTCCAACGTGTAGACATCCCGAAGTGCTCGCTTCCTCTCCTTTTTAGGGATGTGAGTAACGTAGAACATATTGACCTTGGTTACCTCATCGGAAAACTTCTTTTGGCCTCCATTATTGGGCCACCGAGGTTCTTCCTCGTCATCAGTGTGATTTTGGGTTTTATTTTGACCCTCTGTTGCTACCTTGCCGGCTTGTTTGAAAACCCAGCAATTCCTGTTAGTGTGGTTTGCTGGTTTGTCCTGGGTGCCATGGATTCCACATGGGCGGTCCAGGAGCCTGTCAAGCTGGCTAGGTCCATCTTTGTTCCCTTTAAAGGGCTTCTTTTTATTGCTGGATTTAGGTCCGGTGAAGCCTGCGTTTACCACGGCATCTTCTGTGTCGTTACCGCCATTTTTATACCTGCGCTTTAGTTTTCCCTTGGCATCGCATGTTTCTGAGGTGCCTGCCTCGCCATTGTGAGAACTACAGGCGAGCCAACTATCCTCTCCCACGCAAAAGTGAGTCATTAGCGAGGTAAGGGCAGTCATAGTCCTCGGTTTATCCTGGCCGAGCTGACAGACCAACCACTCATCTCGGATATTGTTTTTAAAGGCGGCGATAGCCTCGGCTTCGGAGCAGTCTATCATCTGGTTCTTCTTAGTGAGAAACCTGTTCCAAAATTTTCGGGCCGATTCGCCTAGCTGCTCGGTGACACGGCTGAGATCATCAGTGTCCGGAGGCCGGACGTACGTGCCCTGGAAGTTTGCTCGAAAAGCATCCGCTAGGGCTTCCCAGCTGCCAATAGAGTGAGGAGGTAAGCTGTTAAGCCAATGGTAAGCCGGCCCCTTTAGTTTGAGCCGCAAATATTTAATGGCATGGAGATCATCTCCATTGGCCATGTGTATATGGAGAAGGAAGTCCTCGATCCATACTACTGGATCGTAGTGCCATCGTATGATTCGATGTTGATGGGCTTGAATCCTTCGAGGAATTGATGTTCCATCACCCTATCTGTGAAGCAGATCGGATGAGCCGGACCTCAGAACCGAGGAGTGTCTCGTCGAAGCTCGGGAGAGAGCCGTGAATAGGCCTGGTCTCGGGCGCAGCCATTCCTGTCCATCCAGGCATCGTAACCGTTAAGCCCAACGGGCACGCGTCCTCTTGATCCATAGATGGATTGGGGAGATGCCCTATTTGCCTCGATGCGATGTCGAATTTCGTGAGGATTAAGGTAATCCACGGGTCCTTGCCATAATGGCGTGGATGTGGCTGGTCGTTGAGGTTTTCCCGCACTGGCCTATCCCGCCCTCTAGGGGGTCGGTCGTGGTCATCGGTGAGCTCCTCATCAAACTCCGGCAAGAGACGCCTACGTGGGTATGATTTTGGCACACTACGGCGCCGGTCTTCCATGTCTTGTTTGGTGGAGAGCACTTCGACCCATTTTTCATTTAGTGCGTTGGTATTGGCCTGCAGCTGTCGCTGCTTGCGTTTCATGCTTTGAGTCGTTGAGGCACCGCTGGAAGCGCTCTTGTTCGAAAGGGTCTTCGGGGACGACAAAGTGCTTGATACCGAGGCTTTTGTCCTCCTCAGATTCTGACATGTAGTTGTCATCGGCCCCTTCAAAGAGGTCATTGGGATATGAATCCTCGAGATGTCCATTAGGCGTGTTGTTCTGTCCTGGGGAAGCTTGATGGTCTCCCTCGGGATCATTGGCATCGCCTGCTTCTACGTCGCCATTATCGACAGTTGCATTATTGCCACTAGGTTCCCTATTGTTGCCTCTTCTGCATCTTCCCCGACGTCTTGGAGGGGTATTGGGAGTATCCACCATGTAGACATCATAGGTAGACATAGCGGTCCACCTACCAGTGTTTACCACAGGCAGGGTGTCTTCTGCGGGGCCATCAACATCTTCATCCATGTGTGTTGCTTCATCGTAGCCTAGCACGTCGGCTAAATCGTCGACCATGGCGACTAGGTGGGTGGTGGGTGGGATGTAAATTTCCCGATCGTCGGCTTTAAGTCCGATCTGATCATATACTGAAGTCTTGCCGTCCGAAATGGACAAGCTCTGGATACGATCGAGCATCTCGTTGAGGTGAGACAGCTCTTCGGGATCCATCGCTGCATTGTAAGCTAGGCTGACTCGAAGTATGCCCGGAGTGTAACTTGACGTGTCTTTGGCGCGAAGGCCGGGAGTGATTCCGGGTTCTGCGCCGGGGTCAGTTCAGATCCTGCCATAATTTCTGAAGTGGGAGCCGGATCTGTATCCGGACTGGAGATCGGAAGCGGATCGGCCGGGGTAGTTATGTCGGGGGTCTCTAGCGACGCCGCGACTGAGATCAGTCTCAGAGTCGAGCCTCCGGGGCCCCATCCCGATAGGATGAGCTCACCACGGGAATCCACAGTGTATTCAAGGCCGCCAAATGTCACGATCCGACCTAGGGGCGTAGTTCTCGACAAAGGCTAGATGACATGTCAAGTCGGCGCAAAAGACCATGCTGCCGAACATGAAAAGCTGGCCGGGGGCAAAAACGCTCCCGAGGCCATTGGAGCAGTTGATCTGCAGATGAGCCATCGATCCTTCTGGTGATCGCACAGTGAAACTCTCAATGAAAGCACTAGTGTTGGTGTAAAAACTGGCGGATCTCGGGTAGGGGGGTCCCGAGCTATGGATCTTGGATCAATGGGGAACAAGGGACGAAGGAGACGATGTTTACCCAGGTTCAGGCCCTCTCGAAGAGGTAAAACCCTACGTCCTGCTTGATTATATTGATGTGTGTAGGATGATTACAGAGTTGATCTACCACGAGATCGTATGAACTAAACCTTAGGTAAGTAGGATGATGGTTGTTGTTCTATCCTCTACGGACTAAAACCCTCTGGTTTATATAGGCACCAGGGGTACTAGGGTTACACATGGTCGGTTACAACGAGGGAATAAACATGCCGATTATCGTATCTTGACTTGGAGGACACACCAAGACTTCGAGGGTTTCCTATCTGGACATGGGGTCGCCCTTGCAGTAGTCGTACAGCAGCCCACCTGTCCGGCCCATAAGAGATAGGCCGGCAGGCCAAGGACCCCCTAGTCCAGGACTCCCTCAGTAGCCCCTGAACTAGCCTCCAACGCCAGCATCTCATAATTCTCGGAGCTCTCCATGCACTTGAGGTCTCCGGCTTGCGGGGCGAGTTCTTCTCCCCCTTTGTGTTTGGTTGTTGATAGTTCCTTCTAGCCAAGGACTCCAGAGTTGCTCAGCTCAAATCCGGCCATATGTTAACCAGACTGGATTCCAAATCCGAAGTGTAAACATTCGCTTAGCCTATAAGGCCAACTGCTCAAATGTGAATAGTGCCTTTGCCTGACAACTTTTGGCGAAAGGCCACAGCCAGTCACAAACACTGAACCGTTGTGATATCTTGATTCACGGTTCGAGGTGGTTCCTCCAATGGCACGTGCCATCAATATTGAGATCGTGCTATGTTTTTTAAGGGATATGATCAATGATTTCGGCTATCCCACTCGCATATAACGTCACAGTTTTTGTAGTTCTATCGACCTAGTCGCTCACTAATTGATCTTTATGGTGCTTTCTCTACGATTATATTGGGAAGAGGCGAGGCCCACAATGCAGTTAAAGGACACTTGGTATTGCGGCATCTTATAAAAGGGGAAACAGCCACCGCTATCTCTACACGCTTTCTCCTTCCCCTCGCCATTGCTTTCTTGATCTGCAGAGCTCGAGCGCCCCTCAATCCACCCCTCCTCAAGAACTCCTTCCTAGCCACTCCGTCAATTCGGCCATGGCCGGATCTGGCGCTAAGGGCAAGTGGGAGGCCTCGATCATCACCAACGACGACATCGAGGACCTAAAGAGCGTCGGCTACCTCTCGGCCGACGTCGCTCACCGGGCTCCAGAATAGGGCTAGGTCATCCCTATGCCCCGACCAGGCGATAGGGTGGTGTTCGTCCCCCACATCGTCCGAGGACTGGGCTTCTCGCTCCACCACTTCATCCGGGGACTGGTATTCCCGCTCAACCCCTTCGTCAGGGGTTTGATGTTTTTCTACGGGCTAGATTTTCATGATCTGGCCCCGAAGTCCTTTTTGCACATCTCGGCCTTCATCGTTATCTGCGATGCCTTTCTTCGGGTCTAGCCACACTTCGGCTTGTGGCTGAAGGTCTTCAACTTTAAGCCGAAGATAGTTGACGGCCAGCAGGTGGACTACCGGGGGGGTGATGATCAGTAAGATCACCCGGGTCGAGTAGTCAGATGGTACTTTCATGGACACCGTTAAGGTATGGCAAAAAGAGTGGTTTTATATCATTGAGCCGCGCGAAGCGGGGTGGGCAGCGAACCCCGAAATCAGATCCGGACCGCCCCACGAGATTTACCTCATGGACCAAGAACAACCCCGACTGGGGGTCGACCACGGAGGTGGAGATGCTGCAGAAGCGCATCTCCAGCATGATAAAGGCGGGCGCCAAGCTGACCAACGTGGTCCAGGTGATGCTCTGCCGCCGCCCCCTACCCTGCCAACAAAGGGACGCTCCAATGTGGTCTTACAAGCCCGAGGATCCAGCCATCGTGCTCCGCTTCTACGGCACCACCCATGACAAACTGTGGAAGGTGTTGTTCAAGCCCCAGAAAGAGTGGCTGAACAAGAAGGAAGACATCGGTCTCGACGCCACGAACCCTCCTCGGGATGTAAGGAAGTTTTACTCTTTGTATTCGGATACTTGCCTTTTGACAAGAAAACTAATTTTATCCTTCCCGCATTTGCAGAGTTGTCTAAAGAAAGCTGCGTTGATCAACAGCCCGGCTCCATTGCCCGAAGACCCCATGTCATCCCTACTAGAGGAGATGCTGACCGTGGAGCCGTATAAGGCACCGAAAAAGAAAGAGAAGAAGAAGGTCGATACGAGGGAGGCCCGAGAGGGCCTCCGCCCAAGAGGGCATCCGGACACCAGGTCCGGGGAAACCCAAGCTCCCTCCGCTCACGAGGGGGAGCAGGAGGAGGAGGGGGAGGAGAGAGACTCCTCCCAGAACAAGAAAAGGGCAGCGTCGGACGATGCCGAGGAGGAGCAACCTGCTCATGCCCCAAAGAAGCAATGCAGGGCCAAGTTGGTCTTGCCTGATGACTGCTCGGACTCCGCAAAGGGGTCCGAAGCTTTTGAAGAGGTTCCGCAGAGGAACCCCAGGGTCAAGCCCCCTGCTCAAAGGTAAGAATCCGAAGACTCCCCGAGTGTTTGTTTTGTTAGTTTATTACTGATCGTGCATGTGACTTATTTTTTGTATCGCGGCCCGCCGCACGACTTCCCCACTAATCAGGTTTCATAGGGGAATTCTCTGCCAGCCGAGCTAGCGGAGAGTAGGACTGTGTCTCGCTCTACGCCTCCTCCTGTCATCAGGGAGACCGGAGAGGTGCTGTCTCGAAGGACCCCTCCTGTCCCGGACACGGGATGCGGCGGCGATGACGTCATGGCCGAGGTTAACACCTTAGTCATCGAAGAACGGGAGGGGAAATCCCTCCTGGTGAACAAGGAGGGGGAGCTCGGCCGATCTGAACCCTCCCCAAAAATGGTTCCGGAGCCCCCGAGGCCCCCGGAGTCGTCAATTCCTCCCTCCGCCGATGGGGGGGGGTGCTTCGCCGCCAGCGCCGAACACCAGAGATTGGGTTGCGGCCGGGTGGCCAGACCTAATGGAGGAGGCCTTGAATAGCTCCTCCGTCATCGCAGAACACCGCGCCCCGATGGGCATGGTTTTGCAAGGTATTCGGTCCGTTAACAACGGACTGAACGAAGCCTTTAGTGGCCTCCTGACGGGCTTCGAGGTAAGCCATGTAATATTATTTTCATAAAATTAATTTTGTAAGCAAAGTTGTGCAACCCACATATATATAGCAGCCCCCGAGACTCTGTCAGGATTGAAAAAACCTGGCAGAGGATAAAAAATCATTGAATTGGGAGTCTAAATGATGTGATCTTTTTGTTTTTGTAGGCCTCGTCTTTGGCAGCGGCTACCAATGCCGCGGAGCTGGCCGAAATGAATCGGAAGCTCAAATCTCCGATGAGGAGCTCGACCTTGTCAACTAGCGATTTGACATAGTGTAAGGTTAGTCCGGTTGAGACTTAGTAATTCGGATGTTCCTTGTCGGGCAAGGTATTCGGGGTTATCCCTAAGCAAGAATTGCTTAATTATGACTGCAGTTGTCGCCGCGGAGATCGAGGGCCTCAAGGCCGAACTGAAGAAGGCCAAGGAAGAAGCGGCCGAGCAGAAGGCGGCGGCCGAGCAAGCGGCCACCGAGCTTTCGACGGTGAAGGCCACTGATGACAAGTACGAGGACAGAGTGGCCGAGGTGCAGCAGGAGCTCAAGGACGCCATCACTAAATGTGAGGACCTTGAGCAGAAAAACAAGGGTCAGGCCACCGAGCTGTCTTTGGTGAAACGGGAGGTACAGGAGGCGAGGTTGGAAACGCGAGCCGCCCGAGAGGAGCTCCGCCAAGTGAAGCTCATTGCGGATGGTAAGCCATACTTACTGCGAAGTGTCTTCGGCGGTCACAGGTTTGCTTTGCTCACGCAGGTGTGGCGTTCCTTAGGCGTGTTTGCGGATCTCCCGCGGAGTGCGGCTGACGCGGCGAAGCATTTTGCGTCTCGGGATGGCGACACCGAGCACAGGCTGTTCTGGGCGCAGTTACAAGCTCCCGAACACCCTCCCCTCTTAATCAATCAGATGAAGCAGCTGATGGAGCTGCACCGGATGGCGGAGTCGGCCATGAAGGACCTTTATGTCTGGCCGTGGCCTTCAGAGCCCATGCCGACCAGCTACTTCGGCCTAGTGCAGAAGCTGAGCGATGTCGCGTCCCGGATTGACATCCTGAAGTGTTCTGTATGCATCGAAGGAGCTCGGATGGCCTTCGCAAGGACCATGGTGCATTGCCCGAAGATTAAGCAGGTCGAGATGGCCACCGGACCCCCGCCCGCTAGAAAGGAGCATATATAGGCGTCTCGAGCAGTATTTCCCCATCGTTATGGATGGTGCTCAGGCAATAGAGGCCTAATGCCCGATAGATGTAATTCTAGAGTGAGTGTGTTGTCATGTTAAACAATAGTTGAACCTTTTGCTTTATAATGAAGTTGCCTTGTATGGTTTATCATGCTTTGTCTGCTTTTGTTTATTTTGACTCCTGTGCGGCTGTTTTAATCTGAAAGTTACTAGTTGTCGACTTCAGCCCCCATGTAGATGCTACAAGGGGTGTTTTGACCTCTGCACTATGACCCTTAGCCGACATCTCAGTGCCCGAGGGCGTAGTGTGTGAGGGAAGCAAGGCATCGGACTATGCAGCTTTAGTGCTTTCACTTAGCCATAGGAGCTTGACTGCGGGGGCTAGTGACTAGCCCCCAGTGTTTTGTGAAGTTCGGGGGAGCCGAGGTATATACCTTCATCACGCGGTTTGTGTAAGGACAAAACCTTTTGTATAACACGGAGTAATCTCCAATGATTTTTAGTTTGACACTTGTCATCGGATTGCCGACCAGTTCTCGCTTATTATGACAGTCAGTTTTCGACTTTCTCCACTGAGGTACTTGACCGGGCTAGCCAGAAGTACAATTGCAGTGGTCCTCCCTTTACCCTCCTAGCCAAACATGCGGAACGTAAGAGGGTAAACACAAGAGCCGGGCAGCCCAACTATTGACCTAAGACATAATTCGGAACCAATTCATATAATGCAATATCTGAGACACCAGAAACATGCAAGAAAATATAGTGTCGGATTGATGCTTGGGCCGAGTCTTATAGTCGAGCCCCTGGTCTATTAGTCGATCGCATCTAAAAGGAAAATCATGTACCGAACTATGTTGCTTCGGCGCCGGAGAGAGCGAAAAATTATGCAATATGAGTGACTGCAAGAGGACTGTAAGGAATGGCTTTTATCTCTGGTGAACTCGTGACGTCCAACCATACAATCTGGACTGCCGAAGCAACCGTTACAGATACTTCGATATAAAATAAATTTTACAGGGCAAAGGTTTACACGGGGCCTTAATTCGTAGTTTGACATTCCTACTGTGCCCTGCTGCATGCCTGCGCCTTCGCTCCTGGCAGGAAGAAGAACTCTTTGGAGGGGATGATAGTTGGTCAACGGGCCCTTGACAAGAGGTCTTGAGAGGTCGCCGTGCTGTGCTAGCTTAATGCATGATAGGTCCTATATGGTACCTGTTTCTGTCCGAAGATGTGTTTGACCATAGCTCGGTTGAACTGAACACTTGGTTCTCGGGTGATTGGTCCCCACAGCTGCCCATGGTATTTTAAGCGCGAAGTTGTGCCTACAAGGCACGTACTGTGCGACTGGAGTGAGTGTGCTGTGGGGGGCGTGTACCTATTTATGTGGAGCGTAGGAGGCTCCTCGAACGGAGACAAGGCGCGGGCCCATTTACTCGCCTCCCTTGCCTTGACGGTGGGCTGGTACTTTGGCCCCTCGATGTTGGTTTGGACTTCGGCTGCGAGAGCCGCCGTGCGCTCCTTGGTTCGGAGTGAGTGCTCCATGTTGCCATTGACTGTGATGACGCCCTTGGATCCAGGCATCTTTAGCTTCAGGTATGCGTAATGGGGGAAAGCGTTGAATCGAGCTAATGCTGTCCGGCCCAGAAGTGCGTGATAGCCACTGCGAAAGGGGACAATGTCGAAGATCAAGTCTTCGCTGCGAAAGTTGTCCGGCGAGCCGAACACTACTTCCAGGGTCAGGGTGCCCGAGCAGCGGGCTTCGACGCCTGGGATTACCCCTTCAAAGGTGGTATTACTGGGTTTATCCTTGACGGATCGATACCCATTTTCCTCACTGTATCTGAATAGATCAGGTTGAGGCTGCTACCTCCGTCCATGAGGACTCTAGTGAGGTGGTACCCATCAATAATGGGGTCAATAACCAGGGCCACCGATCCTCCATGACGGATACTGGTCGGATGGTCCCTGCGGTCAAAGGTGATCGGGCATGCCGACCATGGGTTAAATTTCGGGGCTACAGGCTCTATGGCGTAGACATCCCGAAGTGCGCGTTTCCTCTCCTTCTTGGGTATGTGTGTGGTCTAGATCATGTTCACCGTCTTTACCTCAGGAGGGAATTGTTTCTGGCCTCCATTGTTTGGCCTGCAAGGTTCCTCATCATCCTCACTGCGGGGGCTTTTGCCTATGTCCTTGGCTGTGAGTTTGCCGGCCTGTTTGATCACCCAACAGTTAGGGTCAGTGTGGTTGGTGGGTTTGTCAGAGGTGCCATGGATCTGGCAGGGCCTGTCCAAGATTATGTCCAACTTGGTGGGTCCGTCCTGGTTCCCTTTAGAGGGCTTCTTCCGCGGTCCTAATTTCGAGTTGCCGAATCCGGCATTTACTGCCGTGTCATAGGCGTCGGTGTTGTTGTCTCGACGCTTGTTTTTGTTGCTTCGTGGCTTCCCGTTGCCATCCCGGACTTCTGAGGTACCGGGCTCCTCTGGGTTGTTGCTTCAACAAGCCAACCAGCTATCTTCCCCCGCGCAAAAGTGGGTCATGAGAGAGGTAAGTGCCGACATTGTCCTCGGCTTATCTTGGCCGAGCTGGCGAGCAAGCCATTCGTCCCGGATGCTATGCTTGAATGCAGCTATAGCTTCGGCGTCCGGACAGTCGACGATTTGGTTCTTCTTGGTTAAGAACCAATTCCAAAATTGTCGCGCTGACTCGCCGGGCTATTGGACCACATGGATCAGGTCATCGGCGTCAGGAGGCCGGACATAGGTGCCTTGAAAGTTAGCTCGAAAGGCGTCCTCGAGCTCTTCCCAGGTCCCTATGGAGTTTTCGGGGAGGCTATTCAACCAGTGCCTGGCCGCCCCTTTAAGCTTTAATGGCAGGTATTTTATGGCGTGGAGGTCATCTCCTCGAGCCATATGAATGTCGAGAAGAAAATCTTCGATCCACACGGCCGGGTCTGTAGTCCTGTCGTATTGTTCGATATTTACGGGTTTAAACCCTTCAGGGAACTGATGCTGCATCACCTCATCTGTAAAACACATTGGATGGGTGGCGCCCCTGACACGGGCCATGTCACGTCGGAGTTCAGCTTCCATCCGAGCCTGATGCTCCTCTCGGGCTCTATCATTTCGGTCGAGCTAGGCTTGGTATCCGCCCCGTCTAGCAAGAGGGTGTCCGTTGGATCTGTAGATGGATCTTGCCTAACCTGTTCTAGCATCCAGGTCACGGTGTAGGTCATATTCGTATTCTGGCTGTGCCGGCTCCTTACCTCTTTGGCGAGGGGGAGCGGGTGGGTATTCGGCCTGTCCCGTCCTCAAGGGGGGCGGTCGGGCTGATTTGCCTGAGTGTATCTTGGGGGTGCGGGCTCAAGAGCCTCGTCATCGAACTGTGGCAACAGTTTCCGCTTTGGGTAGCTTTTGGTTTGCTGCTCATAGTCGTACCCTTCTTCGGCTGCTAGGACTTTTGCCCATCTCTCGTTGAGGGTATCTTGCTCGGCTTTTAGCTGTTGCTGCTTCTTCTTCTGGCTTCGTGTGGTGGTGATAAGTTGCCATTTAAACCTCTCTTGGTCGAGTGGATCCTCGGGCACTATGAAGTCCTCGGCTCCTCGGCTGACCTCCTCTTCGGAGAGGGGGAGGTAGTTGTTGTCCTCGGAGTCGTTGAGATCCTCGGGATTATACTGATCCCCCTGTTCCTCCGAGTCATCGGGTTGTTGCTCGGGGGCAACAGGGTCACCGAGGTCTTTCATATTGTCTGGGGTATCCTTTTCTTCGGTGCCCGTGTTGCTTTCCTTGCCCCTACGCCCCTTGGATCGTCGGCGTTGTCTCCGTCGTTTGGGTGGCTCTTCGCCAGGCTTGTCACCTTCTTTTCTGGGGGTGTCGTCGCCATTCTTCCCATTGGTGCCATCACCCTTATCGTTGGGGGTGTCCACCATGTAGACATCATAGGAGGAGGTGGCCGTCCATCGTCCGGTGATGGGAGGGGTAGTAGCAGCATGGGCCATGGCTTTGATATCTTTGTCCATGTCTTCGGCCTCCTCAGAGGCGTAGTCCAGTATGTCGGTTAAATCTTCGACAGTGGCTACTAAGTGGGTGGTGGGTGGGACGTAAAATTCCATGTGGCCCGCCTCGAGACCCCACCGAGCATAGGTCGAGGATGGGTAGTCCGTGATGGTCATCATCTGAATCCGATCTAGCGCCTCGTTTAACCGGGCGAGACTGGCCGGATTGGTATATGAGATTTCTTCGGAGTCAACTCCCGGCATGACGGTGGAGTGAGGGGTGAGTCCGGACAGGGTTAACTCACGGTCTTTGGACACCAAAGTTGTGTCGAGGCTCAAAGCCGGATCCAATGTAAGAGAGGTGAGTCCGGCCAGGGTTGGCTTTCGGTCTTCGGACACAGGGGTCGCATCCAGGCTTGAAGCCAGGTGCAAGGTAAGAGTCGATCCCGAGATAGGATCGGAAAGAGATCCCAAAGTCGAAGCTTTAGGGCTTCTGGGCACCTTAGACAAGGCTGAGAAGCCGGTGAAAATCAGATCGCCCCGAGTGTCAGCAACGTACTCTAGGTTACCGAACATAATCTGCTACTCGGGGGCGAAGCTGTCGACCTGGTCAAGGTGACCAGTCTGATTGGCGTGCAAAACAATGCCGCCGAATGCGAAGAGCTGGCCTGGTACGAAGATGCCCCCGGTATAGATGTTATCTCCGATGATTATGCAAGCCATCGATCCTCCGGCGATCCAACAGCGAAACTCTCAATGAAAGCACCAATGTCGGTGTCAAAACCGGAGGATCTCGGGTAGGGGGTCCCGAGCTATGGATCTTGGATCAATGGGGAACAAGGGACGAAGGAGACGATGTTTACCCAGGTTTGGGCCCTCTCGAAGAGGTAAAACCCTACGTCCTGCTTGATTATATTGATGTGTGTAGGATGATTACAGAGTTGATCTACCACGAGCTCGTATGAACTAAACCCTAGGTAAGTAGGATGATGGTTGTTGTTCTAGCCTCTACGGACTAAAACCCTCTGGTTTATATAGGCACCAGGGGTACTAGGGTTACACATGGTCGGTTACAATGAGGGAATAAACATGCCAATTCTCTTATCTTGACTTGGAGGACACACCAAGACTTCGAGGGTTTCCTATCCGGGCACGGAGTTGCCCTTGTAGTAGTCGTACAGCAGCCCACCTGTCCGGCCCATAAGAGATAGGACGGCAGGCCGAGGACCCCCTAGTCCAGGACTCCCTCAAGGGGGCCTCGAGTTGTGGATCTCGGATCGAGGGTAACAGAATCTGAGGAGACGATATTTACCCTGGTTCGGGCCCTCTTGATGGAGGTAAAACCCTACGTCCTGCTATTGTTAATATTGATGGAGATGTATCGAGTACAGAGTTGATCTACCTCGAGATCGTAATGTGTGGTCTAACTCTATGGCTAGGTGAATGATTTGCGTTGATGTCCCCTCTCCGGGCTAAACCCTATGGCTTATATACACGCCAGGGAGGGTATCTAGGGTTACAAGGTCGGTAGCTAGGGGCTAGGCGGAAACAAAGATCTTGGAGTATACGTCAAGTCTTCGGGAGAGGCAGTCGGTCACGACTCCGGCGAACAGCCTCCGGAGTCCACCTTGATCACGAATGAGGGCAGGTCGGCCCAGCCCGAGGAGAGTGGGCCGACTGGGTTAGTACCCCTTAATCTAGGACACCGTCAGGAAGGGTGACGTATCACAACAGCAGGTTTAATCATATCAGTAGGAGTCTACAAGCTAACAAGATAAGCAGCACCTGCACAAACAAAATAAATACTTGACCCAACTTGAAAAGGGTGTTTTCAATCCCCTCGCCTTGCTAGTTGCAAGGTTAAAAGCAAATAGTGATATGGAAAAACAACAAAATAGTAAAAGTAAATAAAAGAGCAATGTGAGCAACACAAGTATTAATGGAGAATGAACCCGGGGGCCATAGGTTCACTAGTGACATCTCTCTCGAAAACAGGTAATTGCATGGTAAAAAAATTACCGTTGGGCAATTGGCAGATAACCAGCATTCATAACTATGATCTTTAATGGCATTTATATAGGCATCACATCCGTGACAAGTAGACCGTAATCCAACTGCATCTACTACTATTACTCCACCCCGAAACCGGTATCCAGCATGCATCTCAAGGTATTAAGTTTAATGAAAAACAGAGTAACGCAATAAGCAAGATGACATGGTGTAGATAGAAAAAACCTAGCAATAAGATCAATCCCCTTCGTTTTATTCTTCGTAGCAACAACACATCATGTGCCTTCTCCCCATTCTGTCACTGGTATATAGATCACACTAAGGTTGAACTCACTACTATGCACCACTCCCTCTGAAGAATTACACATCTATCTTGGTCAGAGAAGACAAATAACTCATAAAGCATAAATAGCTACTCAATCATACATCAAAGAAACTTCAAAAGATTCAATTATATTCAATGAACAATCTAATCTTAAATCCACAAATCATCTGATCCCAACAAACAAACCTTAAGAATTACATTGGATTGATCTAAAAGGAGATCATTGTATTGAAGATCAAAAAGCAAGAGAGAGAGAAGAAGCCATCTAGCTATTACTATGAACCCGTAGGTCTTGAAGGAACTACTCACACATCATCATGAAGGCAACAAGTTTAATGAATAGGCCTCCCATGGTGGCTTCCCCCTACGGCGGAGCACCAGAACATGACTCCATACGGGATCACTTCAGAACAGACGCTTGCGGCGGCGATAAAATTCTCTCAGGTTCGCTTATGAGGGTTTCGGGAATTATAGGATTTACATGCGGAATAATTAGGTCAAACAGAGGCTTAGGGGCCCCCACATGGCTTATAGGGTCTTTCGTTGTCTAGAAAAAAAAATCATCAAAAAAACTGGCATCATATTTGGACCTTCCTAGATATGAATTTTCCGCGAAACCAAAAACAAGAAGTATCATTGGGCACTAAATTAATAAGTTAGTCCAGAAAAATATTATAAAATTATATAAAAGTGATAATATAATAGCATTTAACAATTGAAAATTATAGATACATTGGAGACATATCAGTATCCTCAAGCTTACTTCCTGCTCGTCCTCAAGATCAAAAGCTCGGGACCCCCTACCCGAGATCTGCCAGATTTGACTCCGTCAGTTGATGCAATGTGACAAATATGCAATTTAATATGTAGGGGATTTCCGCCGATATGGTAATAAAAGGTACAGTCTAACATGAACATGAGGAGAGAGCCGTGGAAGAACTAGACACGGCGATGGAGTTGACGACCAAGACCGAAATCAGGAGGCGAACTAAGAATGACGACCAATCGTAGGAGTGCGCAGTGACATTAACATTATATGATCTCACATGCCAAGAAGGGCAGAGTAGAAGAACAAGGGGTGGAACCGGCGAAATGAAAAATGGCTTGGGATTCCTAGGGAAAGTCTACCAAGAAAGCCAAACATTTAGAAAACCGGAAAGGAAAAAAACCAAGGCGACCACCTCCACTTCCATGGCGTGTCGGACACGAGCGACCCAAGAACCATCTGGCGATGAGACAATTTTGTACGCAATGCACAGAGAAACGCTACAGATAGCCCTAACTAATGATTTCATAGTAATTGGCATGGATTGTGTGGTTCTGCAGAAAAAGAAAGGCCCAGTTGAGATAGAGCAGATCGGGATCGCGGATCTAATTGATCCGGCGTTTTGGTGCCAGCGCGGACGGCATCGACCAGCGGCGTCTATCCCGACGGTCTAGGGGACAAGTTGCTGATGGCCCACAAGCTTGGAGGGTGCGCCCCTTGAGCTTGTCGCCGCCTCGTAGACCTTCTGGCCTTCTCCCGAAGCTTCCAGGGTGTCTTGCGGTCCAAGAAAAATTCTCAAAAAGTTTTGTTTCATTTGGACTCCGTTTGGTATTGATTTTCTGTAAAGACAAAAACAAGGAAAAACAGCAACTGGCACTGGGCACTACGTTAATAGATTAGTCCCAAAAATGATATAAAATAGCATAATAATGAATATATAATATCCAAATATAATAGCATGCAACAATAAAAAATTATAGATACGTTGGAGACGTATCAGAGAGCTACCAGGAATTTTTTTTCTAGAGGTAAGAGACGAAGTGGGCTAAAGGGATAAGTGAGGGGGTCCCTGTGGGTCCCACAAGCCACCTAGACGCGCCCAGGGGTGACCACCAGGGGCATCCCTCAGGGTTGTGTTCATTGCAAAAAAATCACATATATTCCAGAAAAAATCATGTTACAATTTTACATCATTCTGAGCACTTTTATTTTTGGGCTATTTTTTATTGCATGGTTAAATCAGAAAATAGGATAATCATGGCATTTTATTATATTTAACTAAGAATAACAGAAAACAAATAGTAGGTATAGAAAGTTGTGCTTACTAAATTCATCGACCTCATACCCCTAAAAAAGAATCCATTAATAAGGTTGATCAAGTCTTATTAATATTTTCCACTAATATGAAACCGAAGAATCTTCATATAACACTAAATTACCTCAACGGGGATATGCATCTCCCCTATAATAAGAGTTCCATATTTCTTTTTGACGGTAGGAAGAGGGAGTTGAAAACTTCCAATGGTAATTGTCGAAGCTTTTCCAATAATATTGATACCATTCGGTTGAAATTGTTTCTTCGGAAAGTGCACCGTATGCTCATTACCATTAATATGAAAAGTGACCTTGCTTTTGTTGCAATCAATAACAGCCCCTGCAGTATTCAAGAAGGGTCTACCAAGGATAATCGACATGCTATCGTCCTCGGGCATATCAAGTATAACAAAGTCTATTGAGATAGTAACATTTGCAATTACAACAGGCACATCCTCACAAATACCGATAGGTATGGCAGTTGATTTGTCAGCCATTTGCAATGATATTTCAGTAGGTGTGAGTTTGTTCAAATCAAGTCTTCTATATAAAGAGAAATGCATAACACTAACACCGGCTCACAAGTCACATAAAGCAGTTTTGACATAATTCCTTTTAATGGAGCATGGTATAGTAGGTATTCCTGGATCTCCTAGTTTTTTAGGTACTCCATCCTTAAAAGAATAATTTGCAAGCATGGTGGAGGTTTCAGCTTCAGGTATCTTTCTTTTATTAGTGACAATATCTTTCATATACTTAGCATATGGGGCCATCTTTAAAATATTAGTCAAACGAGTATGCAAAAAGACTGGCCTAAGCATTTCAGCAAAGCGTTCAAAATATTCTTCATCCTTATTCTTAGGTGGCTTAGTAGGGAAAGACATGGGTTTCTGAACCCATGGTTCTCTTTCTTTATCATGTTTTCTAGCAATGAAATCTCCTTTATCATATCGTTTATTTTTAGGAGGTGGGTTATCAAGATCAACCTCACGTTCTATTTCAACATCATTATCAGGTTCTTTATCATTGTCTGGTTGAGCATCTACGTAAACATCATCATCATCATTATCATTTATCACTAAGTGAATTTCATTACCTGATTGTGTCTCAGCATCAGAAATAGAAACATCATTACTATTCTCAGAAGGTTTTTCTACTTCATGTTCACTAGAAGCATGCAAAGTCCTATCATTTTTCTTTTTCTTTTTCTTCTTAGATGGACTAGGTGCATCAATATTAATTATCTGAGAATCTTGTTCAATTCTTTTAGGGTGACCTTCAGGAAAAGTGGCTCCTGAGTCTATATACCTCCTCTAGTCATTACTCTAATAGCATGATCATTCATATTATTGTTCATCTCATTAAGCAAATTATTTTGAGACTTAGCAACTTGTTCTAACTAAGTTTGGACCATGGATGCATGTTTACCTAGACCTTTAATAACATCATTAGCAATTCTGAACATTAAGCCACTCAAGCAATCAATCATGAAGGCATTACTTTTCAATTGATTCATAACATGCATATTAAAGTGTTCTTTCTTAACAATGTAATTATCAAATTCATCCAGGCATTGACTAGCAGATTTATTATAAGGAATATCACCTTCATCAAATCTCATGAGAGAATTTACCTTCACTACCTGTGTCGGGGTATTGAGTCCATGTATTTCTTCAATAGGTGGTAAATCCTTAACATCTTCAGCTTTAATACCCTTTTCTTTCGTAGACTTCTTTGCCTCTTGCATATCTTCAGGACTGAGAAATATAATACCTCTCTTCTTCGGAGTTGGTTTAGGTGGTGGTTCAGGAAGTTTACAATCATTATCATTCCTCAATATATTATTCAATAGTTCTTCAACTTGTTCAATAGTTTGTTCTATGGAAACACAACCAGCACAACTATCTAGGTAGTCCCTAGAAGCATCGATTAGTCCATTATAAAAGATATCAGGTATTTCATTTTTCTTGAGAGGATGATCAGGCAAAGCATTAGATTCTCTTCTTCAATTTGCACAAAGTTAAATATTTCCTGTAAGGCGGCTTCTTTCTTATGAGCAGGAAAATATTTTTTAGAGAAGTAATACATCATATCCTAGGGACTACGCACACAACTAGGAGCAAGAGTATTAAACCATATCTTAGCATCACCCTTTAACGAGAAAGGAAACAACTTAAGAATATAGTAATAGCCATTTTTTCCTCATGAACAAATAGGGTGGCTAAATCATTCAATTTAGTAAGATGTGCCACAACAGTTTCAGATTCATAACCATGGAAAGGATCGGACTCAACCAAAGTAATTAACTCGGGATCGACAGAGAATTCATAATCCTTATCATAACAAAGATAGGTGAAGTAGCAAATTTAGGATCATATTTCATTCTTGCATTCAAAGATTTTTCTTTCAGCTTAGCAAGTAATTTCTTAACATCATCTCTATCATTACAACCAAGAAGTTCTCTAGTTATCTCTTCACCCACAACATAACCCTCAGGTATCAACATTTCAATTCTAGGATAGCTAGGCCTAATAGGTGAGTCATAAATTTAATGGGTTTCAGCACTTTCAAATTCTTTAGCTTTAGCAAGTTGTTCATTAAGAAATTCACCTAGTGGCACAATTTCATCAAGCAAAGTAATAGCATCATTCATAGCAGAAGTAGCATCATCAATTACTTGCAACATATCAGAATTAGTAGCAAGTGGTGGTGTCGCAAGCCTACTCAAAACAGAAGGTGAATCAAGTGAAGAGCTAGATGGCAGTTCCTTACCTCCCCTCGTCTTAGAGGGAACGATCTTGGTTCTATCATCCTTCAAATTCTTCATAGTGACCAACAGATATAAATCCCAAGTGACTCAGCAAATAGAGCTATGATCCCTGGCAACGGCGCCAGAAAAAGGTCTTGAAACCCACAAGTATAGGGAATCACAACAGTTTTCGAGGGTAGAGTATTCAACCCAAATTTATTGATTCGACACAAGGGGAGCCAAAGAATATTTGCAAGTATTAGCAGTTGAGTTGTCAATTCAACCACACCGGGAGAACTAAATATCTACGTCACTGGGATATAGATCACCCTGAGGTTGAACTCACTACTATGCACCACTCCTTCTGAAGTATTACACATCTATCTTTGCGAGAGAAGACAAATTAACTCGGAAAGCATACATAGCTACTCAATCATACATCAAAGAAACTTCAAAATATTAAATTATATTAGATGAACAATCTGATCATAAATCCACAAATCATCTGATCCCAACAAACACACCATAAGAATTACATTGGATTAATCTCAAAGGAGATCATTGTATTGAAGATCAAAAAGCGAGCGAGAGAGAGAGAATAAGCCATCTAGATACTACTATGAACCCATATGTCTTGAAAGAACTACTCACACATCATCATGGAGGCAACAACGTTGATGAAAAGGCCTCCCATGGTGGCTTCCCCCTACGGCGGAGCACCAGAACATGGCTCCATATGGAATCGCTTCAGAACAGAGGATTGCGGCGGCGATAAAATATATTCTCTTGGGTTCGCTTATGAGGGTTTCAGGAATTATAGGATTTATATGCGGAATAATTAGGTCAAACGGAGGCTCATGGGCCACACATGGACAGGTAGCGCAGCCACCCCCTGACCGTGCCACGTGTCCATGTGGCTGCCTCGTGGGTCCCCTCGATCTCTTCTGAAGCTTCTAGGGTCTTTCGTTGTCTAGAAAAAAATCATCAAAAAAATTGGCATCATATTTGGACCTTCCTAGATATGAATTTTATGCGAAACCAAAAACAAGAACTATCACTGGGCACTAAATTAATAAGTTAGTCCAGAAAAATATTATAAAATGATATAAAAGGCATATAAAAGTGATAATATAATAGCATTTAACAATTAAAAATTATAGATACATTGGAGACGTATCAGTACCTCAAGCTTACTTCCTGCTCGTCCTCAAGATCAAAAGCTCGGGACCCCCTACCCGAGATCTGCCAGATTCGATTCCGTCAGTTGATGCAATGTGATGTTCAAATATGCAATTTAATATGTAGGGGATTTCCCCGATATAGTAATAAAAGGTACACTCTAACATGAACATGAGAAGAGAGCCGTGGAAGAACTAGCCACGATGATGGAGTTGACGACCAAGACCGAAATCAGGAGACGAACTAAGAATGACGACCAATCGCAGGAGTGCGCAATGACATTACATTAGATGATCTCACATGCCAAGAAGGGCGGAGTAGAAGAACAAGGGGTGGAACCGGCGAAATGAAAAATTGGTTGGGATTCCTAGGGAAAATCTACCAAGAAAACCAAACATTTAGAAAACCGGAAAGGAAAAAAACCAAGGCGACCACCTCCACTTCCATGGCGTGTCGGACACGAGCGACCCAAGAACCATCTGGCGATGAGACAATTTTGTACGCGATGCACAGAGAAACGCTACAGATACCCCTAACTAATGATTTGGTAGCAATCGGCATGGACTGTGTGGTTCTGCGGAAAAAGAAAGGCCCAGTTGAGATAGAGCGGACCGGGATCGCGGATCTAATTGATCCGGCGTTTTGGTGCCAGCGCGGAGGGCGTCGACCAGCGGCGTCTATCCCGACGGTCTAGGGGACAAGTCGTTATTGGCACCATGTTTGGATTGATTTTTTTTTTAGGAAAATTTGGATTGCTTTGGTTTTTCTAGGGACATTTGGATTGGTTTGGGTGAAAAATACAAAAAAAAAAAAATTGAAACTGGGTGAAAAATACATGGAGTTTGTGTATTGGTTTGCACTCTAAGATGGGGCCATCTATTTTATCCGATGGATCGGACGGCCTTTAAATATGTGCCAATCCGGCAGGGCGACGACAAATCCCCCACCCACCGCCCGGAACACCGGAAAATCAAGAAATCTCCAGCAGCCACCTCCCCGTCGGCGGCCTCCCCGCGCTCGCGCCCGCACCCGCGCCCGCGTGCGGCAAGATGACGACGGGCGACGGAGGCCTGTCCCCCAGTAGCTCGGTCGTGCTGGCGGTTGACGCCCCGCCGCCCTTCTTTGCTGTCGCCGTCGACGACAGCGCTACCGGCACCGGCACCGCCACCGCCACCGCCACCGCCACGGGCGACACGGGTGGACATCCAGGCGTCCTCGCGGGGCGTCGTCGTCGCGTGGAGCTGGTCCGGCCCAAGTTCGAGGAAAAGACCCCAGCCGTCGAGGCGGACGGCAAGAAGCTGTCGCAGACGAGCGGTGTCGCTGAAGACGCCGCGTCCTCCTCTGGAAACGGCGCTTCGGGGCTTCCTGCGCCAAGGAAGATTCGGGTAGCTGGTCGCCGTCCTCGTACAGACACCTCCGACAAAGGTGCGTCTTCACCTCGGCTCGCCCTCCCTTGGACGGCGACGGCCGTCACGTCTGAAGCCATGCCGCCAGCATCGAAGCGCCGGAAACTAGTTCGTCCGTCCTTCGAAGGACCAGTTCGCATCCTCCGGATCAGTAGCAAGGCTGATGCCTCCATGGCTGTGGAAGCCTTGAAGACAGGACAGGATCTGAAGATCGCCATCTCAGAGGATCTCGCACTCGGGGAGGCCTCTGAAGTGGCGCACGTGATTCTGCCCTTTTACCCGCGTGTACTCGAGGGACCGGACTTGTTGCTCCTGTGCAACAAGATCAGTGAGCAGGCCGCGGTGAACTCCCGCCTCCAGATCAACCAGTCTGCGCTCGCGGTTCTGGAGACGCAGTCCAGAGATCTGAACCTGTCGATTGCCAGGGACACAGCTATGTTACGCTAGAGCTAGACCCTTGCATAGCAACTACTGTAGCTTAGTCAAGAAATCATAATACATTGGATGATTCTCTTCTTGTACTGGATTTAATGGTTTATTATGCAATGATCTGGTTTCGACTCCTTCAGTTTATACTGCCTTCGGTGTTGTTTGTCAAAGTTGTTTAATGTCGAATCTTCAAAGTGCTCTTTCTTTGTGTTGTTGGAAAGTCCGAGGATGGGGAGAAGATAGCAATGCTTGATGTGGCGTTCTTTCTTAGAAACCAATTAGAATCAGCCTAAAGATTCGATCTTTTCCCCCCCCTCATTTGCTCTCTTATTTGCATCTGGAGTTTGTCCGGTTGGTGGGGTTTTTGTTGCATGGAATTCCAACAAGTTATCATTTTCAAATTCACTTCTTTAGCGACAGAAGATCAGTAACTGTTACAGTTGGTTTCTGTGATATCTTAACTTAATTTTTGGGAGACTAATGTTTATGGCCCGATAAGTGCAGCAGATGGGCGAACTTTTTCAATGAGATCGCTGAGATGAAGCCACAGATCTCTGGCCCTTGGCTCATTGCCGGGGACCTTAACCGTGTATGTGTATGTTGCCAAATTCACAGGAAGATTGGCAGGGCTTCACTCTCTGAAATGAATCGGTATAACGACGAATGGATTAGACAAATGCAAACAAAAGATATTCCTCTGTTGGGCAGAGATTACGCCTGGTATAGTAATGCACAATCCTCCGATCCTTACCATAATTGATGTGAGTCTTCATTAGTGCTGATTGGGGACTTTGTCTCTACCGAACTCAACCTTGCATTGCTTGACTCAAGTAAATTCTGACCATTTTCCTCCTATGTTGGAAGCTTCCACCACTATTCAGAGGGCAAGTTTGTTTAGGTAAGAGAGTAATTGAAAATTCTGATGCTGTTTTGCTGACTTAGTTAGTTCTGTTTCTGTCTGGGATTTTCAGGTTAGCCAGTCTCATGCAGTGGCAATTCTGTCTACCAAGCTGAAGCGTCTGATAAGTACGATATCAAAATGCAAAAGGAAGTTGACACCGGAAAAGGTTTGCGGGTTCTTTGCTTGCCTGCTTATCATGCAAAGGATCAAAGTGAGATATGTGCTGAAGCAATGCACCAGGACGAGGGGTATTCTGAATTTACTAGGCATTGAGTTAAGTAGCAACGAGGAGCTGGTTAACGTCTCCAATTTGTGTGGCACGCAATATTAGCATATGAAGCGAAGATCTTGGACTTTGGCGGCTACAGCTATTTTCTGGACTATATGGCTCACCAGAAATCGGTAAGTTTTCGACAACAATTGGATTCCCCTTGTGATAATCGCAGAACAGTGTCTGTGCAGACAGGACCAAGCTATGGCACATAGAACTCGCGGGGTGGAGAGACGTTCTGTTCAGAGTTGGCTTTTTTTAGATGATCAGGGAGGCAAAGGTAATACGATTGCATGAAACTGGTTTATACAAGATGCAAAATCCTCTACACATTGATAGCATCAGCTAATACAATGTCCCCCTACACACTGATAGCATCAGCTAATACAATGTCCTCTACACATTGTACAGAAACTACGTCAATTAATTCGGATAGGAGGGAGTAGAATTATTCCTAAAACCAAGCCCCTACACAGTAATGCATCATCGTTGCAACCTCATCTACAACATTCAATCATCATCACAGAACATCAAACCGTGCACCCTGTGCGACTCTCCTGGCAAGGTACTTCTTAGCATTCTCACGGGCAAGATCCCAGTACATAGCTCTTCCCTCGGGCGTTAAAGTAAGCATATTCCTATCCACATCTCTCATGACTGGATCTATGACCAAGGCCTGAAGCCTGGTGGAGTTATCTGCAACATGAGCTGCAAGTTCAATCTCACCCCGGGCCCCATGGAACCCTGTGATGAGCACCCTCTTTAGATGACCGTGGCGACACGGAGGAAGGCTCCTGATAGATAACTTCTCATAATCATTCAGCGGAAAGGAGCGGCGCAGAAACTGCATCAAGAATAACATTAGCATTTTATTCTTGTACAGTGGCTTCTTCAGTCACAGAGAACACATGAAGACAATGCAATATAGGTAACAGATAATATAGGAGGTATGCATTGTAAGGGATAAGGTGATGATAACTTACATGTATATCTAACTCTTCTAGTAGTGGGGCAGCTTTGAGAAAAGAAGCCAAGGAGAGGAGATTGTCCTGACCAGATAAATACAATCTCAGCTGTAGATACTTCAGATGAGAAAACTTGGTCACACCCTCTGGCAAGTAAAACACCTACAAATGCAGGTTTAACCAAGTGAATAGATGTGAGGGGGATGTAAGCATAGCATCAGAGTGATCGAGCAGCAAACCTTTAATGTCATGCATGCACTCAGATTCAGGTTCTGTGCATGGGGCATCGCTCGGGGAAGTTCAGTAATGGCATGCTCTGGCGTTAACGAAGGAAAGTTCATTTCCACATGTCCTAGTTGCAGACTTTCACTGAGATCAAGAGGTATCATAAATCCATCATATACAAAAGTTCGGAGGTTCTTGGAGATGAAGTGTATTTTGTTTATGCAACTGTGTGCCACGTGCAAGTGTTGCAGATGCGGATACCCTTATGTCATCATGCGGATGGCACATAACGATGCTTAATCTCTCAAGATTGAAGCAACTTGACAGAACAAGCTGAAGATCGTTTGAAGAGACATCCACAATGTGAAGATCAAGCGCTTTGAGGTTTGGAAAACCACTAAAGTTGGGTTGTGCTTTAAGTGATACGAAGCTGAGACGAATTGCCTCAAGGCGGGACATGCTTTGCTTGTCGAAAAGCTCAAACGGGAACATGTGCCGATGTTTGCAGCATCTTAAGTCCTCCGGCTCCAACTCAATTGCTAGATTCTTTGCCTGTGACAAGACAGCAAAATTCACCCAGTTATTGAGATGATCAACTAGCAGGTTGTCAAATGGGAACTTAATCTGAAATTCTTCAACAGCCGTAGCACCACACTGCTTCAGGACAGCATTGACACTTCCAATGAAAACCTGCGTGCACTGCTCTTTGCTGGAAGTAGTACTGCTGGCACACATCGTGGCACCATCAAATGTTAGATTAGGGCATGATGTCCATGTGTGTCTCCACTTGGTTGAAAGAGTGCTTGTCTGAACAATTTCATTCAGGGGCAGCTTTGATAGGATCAAACATAGGACATCCTGAAGCACAACCATGTCAGGAGAAGCAATTAAATTTCTGGCAACACACACACATAAACATATTTTGTTACAACAGAATATCATCAAATTCATGTTGGTTTGGTGATTTTTTATTTTGGAGAGACAATGATTGATCTCTTTGGAAACTAGAAACAAGATTGACATAGGCAAAAGTCCCCTGAAACTACTGTTCTGCCATTGCTACTGAGAAGAAATGGGTGAGGAAGCCAGTCGAGGTGTTCCACAAGATGTTTTCCTTTGTGCAGCAAGTGGTAAGTTCTTCTAAAGGAGCGCGACAGTAAGCCGATGGAGAGGTCGATCAGATGACACCAGGAAACTTTGACCAGATATATTGTTTTTTCTGGTTATTTTAGAGTTTATTACTCAGCTGTTTTTGATAGAATCTAAGTAAACTGGCGATAAATCACAAGTCACACGCACTGAATACTATTACGTGGTAGATAAAAATGCACACCTGTGGAAGGCTTTGGAACGGATCGTTGGATTGTTGTTTCTTCGTGGAGACTGGTATATCATGAGAAAGCTTTGCTCTCTTACTTCTACACATTATATGTAACGATCTTGGTTGCCTAATCTGAAATCTGCAAAATTAGTTCAGACCCGCTTATATGAAACCACAGTTTTTTTTTTTTTTGAGAAACATAGTTAGTTCGAGGTAGATAAATTCGGACCCGCTTACCTGGCGAGTTGGTGCGGGCGCTGGTCGTGAGATCCACCTGCGTGCAGGCAGAGATCCTGGAGTTGGAGCACTGGCTGGCTCCCGCATATATGGGCTGAGGATCGAAGGTTTCCGACTAGGGAACGAAATATCTTCTCGTATCTTTATCTTTATATATATATATATTTATTTTATTATGTCATACTCGAAAATGTTATTACACCCAACGTTAGTTTTAAAGTGAAAATTCTGAGCGGACGACTCTGGCCGTTGGATGCGTCGCACGAATCTCGCTGCACAGATGACTGCCGTCGACTAGGATGAAAGAAATTGTTCGCACTGTAGTGAACGCTCTCGACTCGACGTATATCATCCCAACCACTTTATCCATCCTCATTTTTCGCCAGCCATTTCCACGCTTCGCTCCACCGCTCCACTGACCACATCCGCGCAAGACAGATCGGCCGGCGAACTCCTCCCTCTTCGTCTATGGCCGTCGACGGGCATAACGCGGCGGTCAGGCCCCCTTTGCCCTCTCAGGCGTTGGCCGTCCTCGGGGGCCGGCTGGGACGGCAAATACGCGCCGCGACACGTCTTGGTGTGGCTACACAAGCATGGCTCCTCGGTGGCTCGCTTGCCTCGACAGCGAGCGCCGCCGCCGCTGGTTCGTGGTTGATAAGGGGGCGGCCGCCGGCTACCGCGATGCGTGGCCGAGGCGAGCCTTGTTCCGCGGGGTGGGATGGAGCCGCCTTCTGCTCGCCGCCGCATTCGAGGCTTGTGGAGGCCATGTATCTCTTCTTCCTCGACGTCGGCTACGTCCACCCAGGAGGTGGCAACGCCTAGGTTGCCTCCGCTTCCTCGCCATCATCCGCTTCTTCCCGAGCTCCAGTTTGCCGTCGTCCACCGTCGATACCCATCACCTCGATTGTCCTCCGGTTCCCCTGAGATGCACGATCTCGCCCCTGTTTCACACGCAGCTTGTTAGAATTAATCCGAGTCCACCGTTGATCTACCGAGGACCAAGCAATCACAAGAGCACGACACCGAGTTTTCTTAACGAGTTTCATCGATATGGCTACATCCCGAGGCATGACTACGGGTGCTCTTCATCATGACACCGTCACAATACCGCATCGGTACACGCCGCCGGCTTCCCCGTGTGCCTGTGCTATTATGTTGGCATAGGTTACATCGTGTGTCTACCCCTTATTATATAAGAGGCCTAGAATACAAGTGTCCTACTTGGACACGACTCCATATCCTGTCTACACACCGTACGACTTCGAGTCCAACTGTAACCTAACTTTTACAATAATATTCGACACAACTGTAACAAACTCCACCTTGGCGAATATTCTCCACCATCTTGAATTCGTCTGTGCGTCGAACCTCCATGTACATTGGACTTGGGATACGCCATGAGCACCGCTGCTACTCCCAGACTCCACGTGACTCCACCTGCAACTGCAGTCCCTTCTCGTCTTCTTCACTGTCAACACTCGAGCAAAATTAAGTTTCTCTTTACTCTACTTTGTGCTCCCAACTTCCGGAGTATCCGTTCACACCATCACACACCGACCACTGTCTGAGTGAAAAAATGAACAACTCACGTATTGGACGCCACATATAAGAGTTACCTGGACTCAACATCATCGCTCTTTCTTGACCGTCTGTCTGAAACTTGAAGGAATTTCACCGTCGCCCTGTGTCACCCTGAGTCAAATTCGCAGTTATCTCATCCTTTTCCCGGATAGTCTCTGATATGTCCAACGCCTATTGCACTCCGCCTCCTTCTGTACTTGCCATCCACACTTTGCCATGTGCACTAAACACCACAGAATATACGGCCATGTACTCTCTTCGCTTTTGACATTAAGACCTTCCGCCACTTTCACAGATTCTCCATGGTCAACTCATGTCCATCAACTAGCACCGATAGACCCAGTCACCAACTTGAATCTGGTACTCGTCAACACTGCTTCAGCACCCCTGCATACTTTGTCTGACCATTAGTGCCTTAGTCTGTCGCTGTGTCCCGTGCTTACCGCACACCTCGTCGTTATCACCGCGTAGAGCCTCTGCTGTCCTGGTCGAGTCTCCCGGGTAGCTAGCCCACACTGTCTCAACCCCCACTTCAGAGAACCACCGATCATCACCGACCGATGCCGAGTATCACGTTTCCATCAGACCATTGGTATCCAGTCTGACCCACGTGTCTCTCGCTATTCCGCTGAAATAGGCTTCGATTCTCCGATCTTACACCGTAGCCCCTTCATCAGCACCGAGTGAAGTCGTCCATTAGACTTCAGCTCCTCCTTCAACATGACTTCATGGTGGTTGTACGTGCCACCTCCGCGCCCTGTCGACTCCAAGCTCTCATGTGCACCGTCTTGAATCAACCCCGCGCCATAATCTGTCGAAGCCGCACAAGCCCTCAGGCTTGCACCACGTGTTTCCACGCCTCAGAAGTCGGTCCCCATTAGCATCACGCTCATGTGTCGTCGTCGCTGAAATCACCGCCGTCTTCTGTCCAACCGACATCCTTGTCGATCCGTCAGACTGTCGAGTCCAACCCAGCCGACCTTGTCCGACTGCAACCATGTTTCACCCTGCATCGTTTCCGCCCGCACATCGTGCATTGTTTGACGCCTTGTGTTTGCATGATCCTTCCACGACACGCTCCAGACTCCTCCAAGCCTCATACGCACGTCGTCCATCCTTGAATTATGTCCCGGCCACCTTGACATCTCATGTGTTCCGATCAAGCCACCACAATGTGTGCTGTAGTAACCACATTCAGTCATGTGCAAAATCAGCCTCACGCACACCTGCTCCAATTGCTTCACTGCGCTTCGTCTTTGACCATGCACGTAACAAACTTGTGCATATGTTTCATGCCAAAAGCTTTGGATCCTTGTGCGTGTCTGCTCCTCTCGGGACTTTCAAGACCTTTTTTTTTCTCTAACAAATCTCGTACACTGCATGTCCGGCTCGCAGCTTTCCAGCCCGCAGGCTGTCCCATGGCTCCCTGTGCACGTCAGCGCCCTGTCCACCCAGCATGCTCGGCTGGACCTTATGCACACAAGCACAGCACCACATGGACCGGCCTGCTGGTCTGCTCGATCCACCGCGCTTTGCGGCCTGCCCAGCTGCACTGGCCGCAGCCCCGCACTTGGGTCTCCGCAATGCATCGCTGCCCTCACGCGGTATGCGCTCGACCCGATCTCGCCGAGAGCTTTGCTCACGTTCCGTCGCCGCCACGATCGATCCATCGCGGACGAAGGCCTTCCACGTACACGTCGCCCGAGCCTCCGAGACCGATCGGGATCCCGCCGAGTTCCACGCTGACGCTGCCACGTGCTGTTCGCTGCCCATCGCATCTCGCCGAGACGGCCTCAAGTCGCTGCACACCGCTGATGACGCCGCCAGCTGCCTCTGATTGCTTCCCGAAACGCAAATAGAACCACGCCGATCATCAATCTTCCTCGCACCCGCCGATTCACACGACGGACTTCTGCATGATCAATGTCGACGAATCTTTTCGCTGCTAATCCGCACAGATCGCTTGATCATGTTGCCGATCCCAATCGAACCAGTCGCTATCCACCACGGCCGCAACTTTCGATCTCTCAGCCACACGCCGATCAACTTCCGATCTCCGCCACAGCTCCTCTAGATCAACTTTCACGGTCTCTTCGAACCTTGCTCATGATACCGCTTGTTAGAATTAATCCGAGGCCACCGTTGATCTACCGATGACCAAGCAATCACAAGAGCACGACACCGAGATTTCTTAACGAGATTCACCGATATGGCTACATCCCCGAGGCATGACTACGTGCGCTCCTCCCATTGACACCGTTACAATACCGCACCCTGGCCCCCGCGTGCATGTGCTATTATGTTGGCATATGTTACATCATGTGTCTACCCCCTCATTATATAAGAGGCCTAGGATACAAGTGTCCTACTTGGACACGACTCCATATCCTGTCTACACACCGTACGACTCCAAGTCCAACTGTAACCTAACTTGTACAATAATATTCGACACAACTCTAACACAGCTCACACCACATGCATATGCGGGAGCACACGAAAATGAAAATTTACGTGGTACCGCTAGGTACAAGCAGATCTTCACTCGTCCGCGTCGTTGTCAAGATTCGTGCAACTGATTCGTGTATAAGCTCAAAACCATTTCTCATTTCATATACATGGCAATACTGTCATGGAGAGTTTGACAGGTATCCACATACACTAGCGGGTGAAAACACTAGTCGAAAAAGAATCGCTTTTCTTTCCTCCCTTAGAAGAAAGAAAGGGCGACCTAGCAGCCACAAGTCCTTCCGCCGCCGTCCTCCGTCGGCGACCTCGGTCGTCGGTTGTGAGGGGGGTCGTCGGATCCACGCGTGTGGATCGTATAGATTTAGGTTTTAGGCCCCAATAGCTTAGGTTTTTCGATCGTTCATCGTCTTGGCTTCAGCGACGGCGATGGCGGCGCTGAATAAAGAAGTTTCAGATCCTACCCCGACGAGGCGATCAGTCCTATGATTGGGGATGGATTTGAGAACCAGTATCTTCAAGTAAGGATGGCGTGGCGGCGGCATCCTCGTGTTGGACTTGTGTGCTCGGGCTCCGTCGTTGCGACGACGTTTGCTCTAGTGCCTACACGGAGCTTGGGAGGTAGTCCAGGAGCGGATGCAGATTGTGGTCTGCATCAACGTCATCTGAAAGATGGTGAATCGCGTGTTAGGTTCATGGTTTATGGCTGGTAGGTATAGTTTCCGTCTCCGACATCTGAATCGTGCTGCGATGACGATCTGGAGTTTGATATCGTGTCCGGGGTGTTGCCGCGGTCTGATTCGTTCAACGGCAATGACTTCGCCTTGGGTGAGCCACCTTGGAGGTTCGCAAAGTTGCATATCAACAACGGAGTCACATCGAGTTCGGGTGAGGAGGTGATTCGTCATTCTTTCCTTTGGTGGTTGCTACTTGTGATAGGCGTTGGGATTCCCCGAAGAGGAATGACAAAGTAGTATAGTAGCAAAAAGTATATCCTCATTTAAGAACCAAGATTTATCAAACCAATGGGAGACACCACACAGACAAGATAAACGGTATCTTCACAAACTCAAAGCAAATGTTTGCACCCAACGACAGCAAGAGGGTTGTTGTGATACCCAAATACAAAAGGAAGTTGACACCGGAAAAGGTTTGCAGGTTCTTTGCTTGGCTGCTTATTATCATGCAAAGGATCAAAGTGAGATGTGTGCTAAAGAAACAAAAAATCATCCATCACGACCTGTGTCCTTTTGCCTGTGTTCAAACTGAAACAGCCACACACTTTTGCAATGCAGCAGGAAGAGGGGTATTCTGAATTTACTAGGCATTGAGTTAAGTAGCAACGAGGAGCTGGTTAACGTCTTCAATTTGTGTGGCATGCAATATTAGCATATCAAGCGAAGATCTTGGACTTTGGCAGCTACAGCTATTTTCTAGACTATATGGCTCGCCAGAAATCGGTAAGTCTTCAGCAACAATTGGATTCCCCTTCTGATAATCGCGGAACAATGTTTGTGCAGACAGGACCAAACTATGGCACATAGAACTCACGGGGCAGAGAGATGTTCTGTTCAGAGTTGGCCTTTTTTAGATGATCAGGGAGGCAAAGCTAGTACAATTGCATGAAACCATAGTTTATACAACATGCAAAGTCCTCTACACATTGATAGCATCAGCTAATACAATGCCCCCTACACATTGATAGCATCAGCTATTACAATGTCCTCTACACATTGTATAGACACTGCATCAATTAATTTGGATCGAAGGGAGTAGAATTATTCATAAAACCAAGCCCCTACACAGTAATGCATCATCGTTGCAACCTCATCTACAACATTCAATCATCATCACAGAACATCAAACCGTGCACCCTGTGCGACTCTCCTGGCAAGGTACTTCTTAGCATTCTCACGGGCAAGATCCCAGAACATAGCTCTTCCCTCGGGCGTTAAAGTAAGCATATTCCTGTCCACATCTCTCATGACTGGATCTATGACCAAGGCCTGAAGCCTGGTGGAGTTATCTGCAACATGAGCTGCAAGTTCAATCTCACCACGGGCCCCATGGAACCCTGTGATGAGCACCCTCTTTAGACGATCGTGGCGACACGGAGGAAGGCCCCTGATAGATAACTTCTCATAATCAATCACCGGAAAGGAGTGGCGCAGAAACTGCATAGATCAAGAATAACATTAGCATTTTATTCTTGTATAGTGGCTTGTTCAGTCACACAGAACACATGAAGACAATGCAATATAGGTAACAGATAATATAGGAGGTATGCATTGTAAGGGATAAGATGATGATAACTTACATGTATATCTAACTCTTCTAGTAGAGGGGCAGCTTTGAGAAAAGAAGCCAAGGAGAGGAGATTGTCCTGACCAGATAAATACAATCTCAGCCGTAGATACTTCAGATGAGAAAACTTGGTCACAACCTCTGGCAAGTAAAGCACCTACAAATGCAGGTTTAACCAAGTGAATAGATGTGAGGGATGGGGGTGTAATCATAGCATCAGAGTGATCGAGCAGCAAACCTTTAATGTCATGCATGCACTCAGATTCAGGTTCTGTGCATGGGGCATCGCTCGGGGAAGTTCAGTAATGGCATGCTCTAGCGTTAAAGAAGGAAAGTTCATTTCCACATGTCCTAGTTGCAGACTTTCACTGAGATCAAGAGGTATCATAAATCCATCATATACAAAAGTTCGGAGGTTCTTGGAGATGAAGTGTATTTTGTTTATGCAACTGTGCGCCACGTGCAAGTGTTGCAGATGCGGAAGTGATACCCTTATGTCATCATGCGGATGGCACATAACGATGCTTAATCTCTCAAGATTGAAGCAACTTGACAGAACAAGCTGAAGATCGTGTGAAGAGACATCCACAATGCGAAGATCAAGCGCTTTGAGGTTTGGAAAACCACTAAAGTTGGGTTGTGCTTTAAGTGATACCAGGCTGAGACGAATTGCCTCAAGGCGGGACATGCTTTGCTTGTCGAAAAGCTCAAACGGGAACACGTGCCGATGTTTGCAGCATCTCAAGTCCTCCAGCTCCAACTCAATTGCTAGATTCTTTGCTCGTGACAAGACAGCAAATTTCACCCAGTTATTGAGATGATCAACTAGCAGGTTGTCAAATGGGAACTTAATCTGAAATTCTTCAACAGCCGTAGCACCACACCGCTTCAAGACAACATTGACAATTCCAATGAAAACCTGCGTGCACTGCTCTTTGCTGGAAGTAGTACTATTGACACACGTCGTGGCACCATCAAATATTAGATTAGGGCATGATGTCCATGTGTGTCTCCACTTGGTTGAAAGAGTGCTTGTCCGAACAATTTCATTCAGGGGCAGCTTTGATAGGATCAAACATAGGACATCCTGAAGCACAACCATGTCAGGAGAAGCAATTAAATTTCTGGCAACACACACACATAAACAGATTTTGTTACAACAGAATATCATCAAATTCATGTTGGTTTGGTGATTTTTTTTGGAGAGACAATGATTGATCTATTTGGAAACTACTCCCTCCGTTCCTAAATATTTGTCTTTCTAGAGATTTCAACAAGAGACTACATACGGAGCAATATGAGTGAATCTAAACTCTAAAATATGTCTATATACATCTGTATGTGGTAGTTCATTTGAAATCTCTAAAAAGACAAATATTTAGGAACGGAGGGAGTAGAAACAAGATTGACATAGGCAAAATTCCCCTGAAACTAGTATTCTGCCATTGCTACTGAGAAGAAATGGGTGTGTTCCACAAGGTGTTTTCCTTTGTGCAGCAAGTGGTAAGTTCTTCTAACGGAGGTGCTAAAACTCAGTCGACTGAGTTTTTACGATGTCTCAGTCGATGTCCCTGGCCACTGGATTGTTTGTAGCTTTAAGATTCGCTAGGGCCGTTGTCTTATGTCGTATCAACCTGTTTTAGGAGTGCAAACGGCCCATTGTATTTTCTTTTTTTCTTCTTCTGTGTGTACTGGACATGCATGGGCTGGGCACGAGGGTGGGGGGGGGGGTTGACTTTCTGCTATACTGAGCCATTTTTGTCGTTGCGTTCATCTCTGTGACAGCTAGTCCTCTTCTCACACACAAGCAATCTGTTGTGCTGGCCATTTTTTGTATAACTGGTGCGTCTGTTTCTTTTTTTATATCCATGTAATGTCTAAGTGTAACTCAAATTTGTCCCATTAAAAATGTAATGTTTTTTCTGTCCATCCAGATAATGTAAAAAAAAACGACGGCCAAACTTGTGCATGTATGTTTTTTTGTCAATCTAGATAATGCACATAACTGTTCACCTATGTGTTTTTCTCTATAAATTTTTCCCAATACTGAGAGTGTGCAATCTATAACACACACATGCAACTATTTTTTTTTCATTTGTAGGTAAATCTTGTGAATGAGCATGCACACTTAGTTGTGCCATATTTTTTCTTCATTTTTTGCATATCTCATACCCGAAATTAGCCTAGGTAGCCTGGTCTTTTTTTTCTTTTGCAGTTTTGTGTATCCCATATCTGAAATTAGCCTAGCTAGTCTGAGGATTTATATTCGAGGTGGGTGGCGCCGAAGTATGGCGCATAGCCGGAACAGGATACCTGTCCGGCACTCCGAAAAAGGCATCCGAAGAGTGGCCCTCGGAGTGGTTTTATATTGAAGACGCTATTCTTCCGGACCCAATCCGGCGCGGCCTTCCCGAATTCTCCAGTGCTCCTTTAAAGAAGCGTGCCAGCTGGTGTCCCCGAAGCCTCGAGGAAGAAGACAGCGCGAAGGTCATGGGACAAGCAAACAAGATCAGAGTGCTTGCAAACTCCGGGCTGTCCATAATTGAGGTCATGGCGATTGCCATAACGCGATGCGTCCAACCGCTCCAGTCCAGAGATTTTCCCATGTGGCATTACAACGGGAAGGACGATACCTCCCGTTGTCTACGCAAGGGTCGGGACAATTTTGCCGCCCTGGCCGCCATCTTAGCCGACCTATACAAAGGGGAGAAGGAAGACTTCGCTCGTTTAACATGTCGGGAAGGCTTTTCCATGTACAACCCCATCCCCTGGGTGAGTTTTTCCATTATTGGCTTTACTCAATATTTCCCCAGAGTTTATGTTAGTCAAATTTAATCCGGCTGTTTTTGACAGGAATGGAGAAAGATCGTCAAGGGGATCCACAGCCCCGCTCCGCAGCCAGAGGACCATATTCGGAATTTAGATCCCGGATATGAAGAAGATCCGGATATATTTATAGAGCTGAAGGAGGGAGTTTTTTATCAGGCGAGCTATGACGGCACGGAAGTGGCTATTATAGCTGATTACCCCGGCCTTCTTCCCTTCTCCCATGTAAGTATTCAGGAGATATCTCTTCAAAAAAAAGTTTTCCCCTTGCGCCTCACCCTCCGCACTGTATCGTGCTTCCAAGGGGAGGCGCTCGTCTCATCGAACTGCGGCAAAGGCGTCCCTAAGAAGACGACGCCCGCGCAGGGCAAACCTTTGAAGAGAAAGGACAACGATGATGCTGCCGGGCCTTCTCCTTCGTCAAAGAGGTATAATAATTTTGTAACATGCTCTCAGTGGATAGACCGGACTGTAACGCTGCTTGCTATACCACATTGTAGGAGGAGCATACGCCGGACTGTATTCGGAGACCTAGCCGACCATGCGCAGGCTAATCCGGCCCCGGACCCTTCCGCAAGGACTGGGGTTGAAACGGGTGCTATGCCGGATTGTCATCTTCCAGAGGATTCGGATGACGTATCCGTCACCAACTCCGAAGTGGAGAGTGCAATGAATCATCGGCGGCGGAGAACGGCTATGCGCGACCCGAATTTTATCGAAGAGGCATTCAACGCCTTCAGCTCAGCGGATGCATACATCCGAGCTGCTCGGGATGGGCTTGCTAGAGCCACTCACCAGCTCTCAAAGGATATGTGAGTAAGAACTCCAGAGCAGATTTAATAATCATATGCCAGTAGCCCCCGAGTCTTGAAGCAGTTGGCCCAACTGATTTAAGAATCATCACGCCATCAGGTACTCACGAAAAAAATAACACATTATCCGAGGAGCTAGAAGAATGCCGATCTAAGCTAACTGTTGCCACTGCCGAACTAGAAAATTTTAAGAAATCCAAGAAGGCACCTGACGGTAGGTACAACAGTAGCCCGGAAATATGACTCCGTGCCTATGATGATTTGAATATGCATCATTTTGTTGGCAGGGTCGACAGATCAGCCGGAGGAGAGGCTAAGGGCTACTCAAGCAGACAAACAACATGCCGAAGGGCAAGAAGCCACTGGTCAACGTGTATTAACACGGACCATTAATGAGAAAATCAAACTACAGGATGCAAACATCAAGCAAGCCGAGGAGTTGAAGGACATAAGAGCCCAATTATCGGATGCTTTGAAGGAGAACAGAAAGCTGAAAGGCGGCATATTCAGTATGCTTTTTATCCTGACTTTCGTATGGTCCCCTGATGAAAAGTTTTACAAGTGTGTTTCTGTAGGTGTGCTGACTGGGCGGCCGGAGGAAGAAGTGTCCAATTTTCAAGGCGACCTGCTACAAGAGCTGTCCAAATTGCACGAGCGAGCTCGGAAAGCAATGAGGAACATGGCTAAGGCACTATGGCCAGCCGATTCTCCTCCAGGAAGTATGGAGGAGCTCGTGAATTTGTTCAAGGGAGCTTGGCGCCGTTTTGGACTATGGAAGGTATCAGCGTGCCGAGAAGGTGCGCGAGAGGCCTGGGCCATAGTGAAAACGCGGTATACCGGACTTGATCTGAATCATATGGCCCGGGTCGGACCGCGAGGACCAGACGGACAAGAAATTCCAGTCAACTTGATATATGACCAAGTAAAAACAGCCACCAAATTTTCACAACAGGACTGTAGACTAGACAGCCTGTTAGATGATTTAGAAGAAGAAGCTGTCGATTCCATGTAACAATGTACTTGTATCGCCAAGCTTATCTCTACCCGAATTGTTAAACGATTGTCATGGAAGACTTTCCGCTTCAACCTCCAAAACCCAAGGGTTAGAGTGTTTCCGAATACTATACCGGCGGTAAATACCAAAGTATGTTCGGAAACCAGGCAGTCCGGTCATAATTGCTTGAACAGACAAGTTGTATTCGGGGAGTTATGTTATATTACATTTGAACGTAAGAAACATCTTCTAGAGAGAATAGTTCCGTTAGGGGTTCCTTTCCCTGGGTCAGCATGCGTATTTGTGCATGCCTGAGCTGTGATGCTAAAAAATCACATTACGCTGTATATCTTGGGGGCTTATATTGCAACAAGGGCAGTTCATCTTTTGTCCGCCGACCAATTATTCCCTGAAGAACGCTAGCTTTCGGCTTCACCCGTCTGAGGTACATATCCGGATGACCCGGTTGTAACAATCACTGAGGTGCTCCCTTTATGGCCTAGCCAAACAAGCGGGAACGTAGGGCATAAGCACAGGAGCCATGCAACCCAGCTTGGCAAAAACTTAAGTCATAGAGGTGCATATAATGGCGAAAAAAGGACATATATGAGCAGATGACACATATATACGGCGAGCTTGATGCTCTAATAATAATAAGCTTCTGATGAAAAGAAGCCCCCAGGTATTGTGGGGTATGTACATTTAAGGATGTATACCCTTCAAGTGTGCGGCTGACCCGAACACGAGCTAGAGATCATATAAAAAGAAAACGAAAAGAAAAATTTAAAGGGAGAGAAAGGGAACGAACAAATGTATGTGTCCGGACTTAGGCGTAGAATCTTCGGAGCCTGGCTGCGTTCCATGGGTTTGGCTCTAAGCGATTATCCGATGCATTGCGAAGGCGATAGGCTCCTCCAGTGAGAACTTCATCTATAATGAAGGGACCCTCCCATTTGGGCTTGAGCTTGTCCTTTTTCTTCTCTGGTAGGGGTAAAACGAGTTCACCGACGTTATAAGTCTTTGCCCGCACTTCTCTGCTTTGGTATCTTCGAGCTTGTTGTTGGTAGAATACGGAACGGGCTTTTGCGACATTGCGCTCCTCCTCCAGGCCATCTAAATTGTCCTGCCGATCGAGCTCGGTCTCTCTCCCCTCATACATGCGCACTCGAGGTGAGTCATGAATAATATCGCAGGGTAAGACAGCCTCTGCACCGTACACCATGAAGAACGGTGTGTATCCGGTCGTGCGATTGGGCGTGGTCCGCAGCCCCCAGAGTACAGAGTCGAGCTCCTCGACCCAGTGTTTATCCGATTCCTTTAAGGATCGCACTAGTCTGGGTTTGATGCCGCTCATTATCAGGCCATTAGCCCGTTCAACTTGACCATTTGTTTGAGGGTGATACACGGAGGCGTAATCGAGCTTAATGGCCAGATTAGCGCACCAAGTTTTCACCTCGTCGACCGTAAAGTTAGAGCCGTTTTCAGTAATAATACTGTGCGGGACACCATAACGGTGTACGACCCCGGATATAAAGTCTATCACCGGTCCGGCTTCGGCCGTTTTGACTGGTTTGGCCTCTATCCATTTAGTGAACTTGTCGACCATAACCAGCAAATATTTCTTCTTATGGCTTCCCCCTTTAAGGGGTCCGACCATGTCTAGCCCCCAGACCGCAAAAGGCCAAGTAATGGGGATTGTTCGTAGGGCAGTAGGCGGCATATGGCTTTGGTTGGCAAAAAGCTGGCATCCAACGCAGCGCTGTACGAGGTCCTGTGCATCTACTCGGGCCATGGGCCAAAAGAAACCTGTACGGAAGGCCTTCCCTACAAGGGCCCGAGCTGCGGCATGATGGCCGCCAAGACTAGCGTGTATTTCAGCCAAGAGCTGCCGTCCCTCTTCTTCGGAGATACATCTTTGAAGGACTCCGGTAGTACTTTTCTTGTACAGTTCTCCTTCATGAACTTTGTAGGCTTTCGAGCGTCGAACAATACGACGGGCCTCAGTCTGATCATCAGGGAGCTCCTTCCTAATAAGGTAGGCCAGGAAAGGTTCAGTCCACGGGGCGATTACAACCATGATTTCGTGGGCCGACGGTGTTATGTCAGTGCCCGAGCCCCTGAGGATATCGGAACTGTGTTCGGAATCTGGGGGAATGACCGGCTCTGGACCAGTGTTGCCGTACTCGTCCTGCCACACCACGGATGGCTTAAAGAGTCTTTCCACAAAGGTGTTAGGTGGGACGGGGTCGCGTTTAGCGCCTAAGCGCGCAAGGATGTCCGCTGCCTGATTACTCTCTCGGGCCACATGATGAAACTCAAGCCCCTCAAACCAAGCTGATATTTTGAGTACAGCGTTGCAGTAAGCCGCCATCTTTGGATCTTTTGCATCGAATTCTCCATTTATTTGGGATATTGCGAGGTTTGAATCTCCGCGCACCTCGAGGCGTTGTATGCCCATGGAGACGGCCATCCGGAGACCGTGCAATAGAGCCTCGTATTCGGCTGCATTGTTAGAGTCGGTATACAATATCTGTAACACATAACGGACTGTGTCTCCTGTGGGGGATGTCAAAACAACACCAGCCCCCAGCCCGGCTAACATTTTAGAGCCGTCAAAGTGCATCACCCAGTTGGAATACGTGCTGTACTCTTTAGGGAGTTCGGCCTCTGTCCACTCGGCGACGAAGTCAGCCAACACCTGAGATTTAATGGCTTGGCGTGGTTTGTATGTTATTTCAAATGGTAAGAGCTCAATGGCCCATTTTGCAATCCGGCTGGTGGCGTCTCGGTTGTTTATAATGTCATTAAGTGGTACTTCAGAAGCCACCGTGATCGAACACTCTTGAAAGTAGTGTCGCAATTTTCGGGACGCCATAAAGACCGCATATGCTATCTTTTGATAATGTGGGTATCGGGATTTGCATGGTGTAAGGACTGCCAATATGTAGTACACTGGTTTTTGGAGTGGGAATTTATGTCCCTCTTCCTCTCGCTCGACGATGAGCACCGCACTCACCACCTGGTGAGTTGCCGATATGTAGAGCAACATAGGTTCACCGACGTTTGGTGCGGCAAGGATTGGGTTGCTTGCTAACAAAGTTTTTATTTCTTCCAGTCCGGCTATTGCCGCGTCCGTCCATGCAAAGTGGTCGGTGCGTCGGAGCAGGTGATAAAGTGGCAATGCCTTTTCTCCCAATTTGGAGATAAAACGGCTCAAAGCTGCCACGCACCCAGCTAGTTTTTGGACCTGCTTGAGGTCTGTTGGTGTTGCCAATTGTGACAAGGCTCGTATTTTGGCTGGTTTGCTTCGATCCCTCTATTGGAAACAATGAATCCAAGCAGTTTTTCGGCGGGAACGCCGAAAACGCACTTTTCCGGATTGAGCCGTATGTCATATGTTCGGAGGTTGTCGAATGTCAGGCGTAAGTCTTCCACCAATGATTCAACATGCTTAGTTTTGATGACTGCATCATCTACATATGCCTCAACTGTCTTGCCGATTTGCTTTTCCAGGCATGTTTGAATCATGCATTGGTAAGTGGCACCGGCATTTTTGAGCCCGAAAGGCATAGTGTTGAAGCAGAAAGGCCCATACGGGGTGATAAATGCCGTTGCGGCCTGGTCGGATTCCTTCATTTTAATTTGATGGTATCCGGAGTATGCATCGAGGAAACACAGTGAGTCATGTTCTGCAGTTGCATCAATAATCTGGTCAATGCGAGGTAGTGGGAAGGGGTCCTTAGGGCAAGCCTTATTAAGGTCTTTGAAATCGACACATAGGCGCCAGGATTTATCCTTCTTCGGCACCATGACCAGGTTTGCTAGCCAGTCCGGATGTTTGATCTCTCTGATAAACCCGGCTTCGAGTAACTTGGCTAGCTCCTCCCCCATAGCTTGTTGTTTGGGTTCGGAAAATCGCCGCAGCGTTTGCTTGACTGGTTTATGTCCCTTTAGTATATTGAGACTATGTTCGGCCAGTTTGCATGGGATTCCTGGCATATCTGAAGGGTGCCAGGCGAAGATGTCCCAATTCTCGCGCAGGAACGCGCGTAATGCGGTATCGACCGTCGGATCCAGCTGTGCCCCAATGGAAGCTGTCTTTTTGGGGTCTGTCGGGTGAACTTGAAATTTGACTATTTCGTCTGCTGGTTTGAAAGAAGTGGATTTTGGCCTTTTGTCGAGAATTACGTCATCTCTATCCACCGTGGAGCATAGAGCGGTGAGCTCTTCGGCCGCCAGGGCCTCGGATAGTGCCTCGAGGGCCAAGGATGCGGTTTTGTTTTCGGCACGGAGTGCTATGTCCGGATCGCTGGCGATAGTGATAATTCCGTTGGGCCTGGGCATTTTGAGCTTCATGTACCCGTAATGAGGTATAGCTTGAAAGCGTGTGAATGCATCTCGCCCCAACAGGGTGTGATATCCGCTGTTGAAAGGTGCCACCTGGAAGATTAACTCTTCAGACCTGTAGTTCTCCAGCGTGTCGAATACTACGTCAAGTTTTATTTTTCCCGAACACCGCGCCTCTCGGCCGGGGATGATGCCTCGAAAGGTTGTACTGCTCTGCTCGATGCGGCTCTTGTCTATTTGCATTTTGTCGAGAGTGTCCTCGTAGATGAGGTTCAATCCGCTGCCCCCGTCCATGAGCACTTTAGTAAGCCGAAAGCCATCTACAATTGGGTTTAGAACTAAAGCGGCTGGTGCTCGGACTGATCGGGATCTTGGTTCGTCGTCAGCGTTGAAAGTTATCGCCGTATCATTCCAAGGGTTTATTGCTGCTACTTGGCAGACTTCGGTGAGGTCGCGGAGCGCCCATTTACGCCGATTATTTGAAGAAAAGGTCTCGAAGACCGTAAATACTTTGAGATCGTCGTCCTCAGAGGGGTACTTCTCTGGGGTAGTGTTGGTGAGGATACCTTCCCCGCTCTTGGCCACTTGCCGGAGTATCCAACATGCTCGAAGGCTGTGTGTTGGTTTGGTATCCGGCGTCGTGTGCATTTGACAGGGCTTGTCGAGCCATTCCTCAAGGACAGTTCCGTGTCCCGTTAAGGGCTTGATTTTCTTGTCCATGGGACGATGATTAGGTGCCCCGCAAGGGTGCATCCTTTTTGCCCGTCCGGGAGATGGCTTAAAGGTCTGAGGTTCCCAGCAGGCTTCCCGCTCTTTCCAGGAGCTTTCCATTGCGCAGTACTTCTGTATTATGTGTGCCAAATCTGCGAAGTGCAGTATGCGATGGCGGTTGAGGGCATTAAGGATTCCCTCATCCGTACAGTTGTTGTAAAATACTGAAATCGCGTCGTCGTCGCAGCAGTCTCTGATCTTGTTTTTAACAAGGAGGAATCTGGCCCAGAAGTGATGGACTGTTTCCTGAGGCTGCTGCCGTACATACATTAGATCGCATATATCCGGAGGACCGGAATTGCTTGGGGAATATTGCTTGTGGTGGGTGGGCGGGTTTAAATCCGAACCCTGCCCCACTGTGGAATCCGGAGTTTGAAGAACTCCGGAGGTTACCAGCCTGGGATCCGGAGCATCATGGGAGTTCTCAGGCTTGATGCCCAATTCTGCATTCAGAGGACAGGGAGTGTTCTCCCGGAGAGGGGTATCCGGATCGCTGGGTTCGGAAATCCGAACATAGTTTGTTCTCAACGTAGGAGGAGAGTTATCGTCGGCTTGTTCCTCGACGACTGCTACCAGATGGGTGATCAGCGGAGATTTGATTTCTCTCTGGTCGGGTTTAAGCCCAATCCGATCATAGTCGGTTGCGACCCCAAGGGCGGCGATGCGATCTAGCAGCTCGTTCAAAGATGATAAGTCTACCGGATCCATCTTGTCGGAGTACCCGGGGCCGATACGAAGATGATTTTTGGTGACTTGGGGGACAACGTCTGGCTTAACGACCGGACGGGCGCCCATGGCGAAGCTGCCAAGCCGGAGTGTCTATACTGTCATTGATGACAAGACGAGCCATCAATCCTTCTATCGACGACATAGAGGAACTCTCAATGAAAGCACCAATGTCGGTGTCAAAACCGGCCGATCTCGGGTAGGGGGTCCCGAACTATGCATCTGAGGATCGAAGGTAATAGGAGATAGGGGACACGATGTTTACCCAGGTTCGGGCCCTCTTAATGGAGGTAAAACCCTACGTCCTGCTTGATTGTATTTGATGAGTATAGGGGTTACAAGAGTTGATCTACCACGAGATCGTAATGGCTAAACCCTAGATGTCTAGCCTACGGGAATTGTGATTGCCTCTACGGACCAACCCCTCCAGTTTATATAGACACTGGAGGGGGCTGGGGTTGTACAAAGTCGGTTTACAGAGAGAGGAAGCTACACGATTAGCCACCGAGCTTGTTATCCACGCCAAGGAGAGTCCCATTCGGACACGGGGAAAAGCCTTCTATCTTGTATCTTCACGGCCCATCAGTCCAGCCCATGTCACATAGCCCGGATACTCGAGGACCCCCTTATCCAGGACTTCCTCAACGACGGCGCTGATGATGATGACTCCAGTGACAGTGTCAGTGGCACAGATGGGGGTGGCGAGGACGGCGCTGAAGGCGGCACCTCTGGCTAGGCCTGCCTTTCCTTTGTCTTGACCTGTATACAAAAACCTTGGGGCGTGAAAGCATTTTGAAGGGGGAGCCCCTCGTAATGTACGAAATGACGATATGCCTTTGAGGTAGGATTTGAACTACGCCGTCGCGAACCTGTGGGCTCCCGTGCGGGGTAGCTGTTGTGACTTATCTTTGGTTCCGTAGATCCTGAGTGGGTCCTGATGTCGCGATTGTATCCTCTCCCTGAGGTGAGCCTGGGGGGTTCGTGAGGTTCGGAGCCTCCCAAGGAGCCTGCTGGCCTGCCCCAGATCACGGCAGGGTATGCCCGTGGTGACTGCGCCCCTGATCCCCGGGGGGCCTTGGCGTCTCCGGGGCTGACCCGAGGGTGCTAGATGCATGCATGCCATGCCTAGCCCCCACTCGCGGGGTGCTCGCAGGGATGGGTAGGAGGTGCGAATCGTACTTGTTGAACAAGAAACCAAAAAGCAAGAAACTGCCGCAAGATAAGAGAAAAGCAAACTCCCCCCATTGTTGACAACATAAAAGAACTTCAAATCTCAGTCCAGAAGGCGGCAAATCGAATTACAGAAAACGGGGCGAAAGCAAATAGCCGTGTCTGGCACCTAGCTAGTCTTCTTGTCTTCCCACCAGCGCGGAGCTAAGTGCTTTCACTGGATGTGAGCATAGTCATTGGGGGACAGTGTTGACGGCCAGCGCGGAGCATGGTGCTTCCACTTGGACGTGGGCAGGAGCCCCCGAGGCCCGAGGGCGGCACTTCGGAGACTCCGGGGCGTGTGAGAGTGTCACGAGCGGAGACCTTCACAGGCGTGAGCCTTGCTTCATATCGCCAGACAAGGGTCCCGCCCTGCGCCACCCCGACCACCGTTGGGGCGTCTGGAAACCAGGACGAGACCAAGGGACAAGGGGGACGCTGGCGGCACCCTCGGCGACCACATGCCCTCTGCCGGGGGGAAGGGCTCGCCGGCGCCTCCCCCGGGAGAGGACCAACCTCCGTACAACGCCTTGCTCCGTGCGCCGCGGGGAGGCCCTGGCTCGGAGCCCGTGAGAGCGTCACGAGCGGAGACCTTCACAGGCGTGAGCCTTGCTTCATATCGCCAGACGAGGGTCCTGCCCTGCGCCACCCCCGACCACCGTTGGGGTGTCCGGAAACCAGGACGAGACCAAGGGGCAAGGGGGACGCTGGCGGCACCCTCGACGACCACGGGCCCTCTGCCGGGGGGAAGGGCTCGCCGACGCCTCCCCCGGCAGAGGACCTACCTCCGCACGACGCCTTGCTCCGTGCGCCGCAGGGGAGGCCCTGGCTCCGAGCTCCTCCCGCGCAACCCCCAGTGCGCCGCTCCCACCTGGAGCGGTGCCACCATCCTGGGGTTTCCGGCCGCTACTGTGGCCTGGGTCACCTGCGGTCCATGGTTAGCGTAAGCATGCTCCCGAGATATCGGCTGTACCCTGTGGTCGTTGTCGCTGAAGGGGTCGGCAAAGCCTCCGGGCAGCTCTCGGAAGACTCCGGCCTCTAGCGTCCCTCCTGCCCAGCTTGGCTTGGGGAACAAGCTGGGGCCTTCCTCCGGCGTGTACTCCAGATCCACCATGCGGGGTACGTAAGCGTCTGCAGTCGCCGCGTCGGGGTCATCGCTTGGGTGTCCCGCGTCTTGGGCTTCCAGGCCCGTCGCCTGGTCCTGATGGCTGTGGGGTGAAACCCCAGGACGGCCCCGCTGTGGGCCGCCTAAGCCCGCCCCTCCTGGAGGCGGCGCTGTCGCGGTAGGAAGAGCGGCGCCGCGGGCCACGTTGGTGTTGTCGAATCCCGCAGGCGCTCCAGGGGGCGCACGCGTATGCCTGGGCCCGGCGCACGCCCCCATCACAGCCTGAGGCGCGGGCAAGGGGCAAAAGGGCGCCGCTCCTCTGCAGGCGGCATCAAGCAGCTCGGCGACCGGCTCCAGCAGTGCGTCGTGGCCGCTCTCCGCCAACCTGCAATGCAGCAGCTCTCGTGCCAGGATGAGCGCGGCCCGCATGTTCGCCTGCTCCCGACGAGTGTTTGGTGCTGTCGCCGCGGCGTAGCCTGAAGACCACGTAGTGGCACATGCGCGCCATGGCGCGAATGCGGACGGCGCCGGCCCGCGCCGCCCGTGCCCGGTGGTGTTGGGAGGCATGCGGGCCGCCTGGAGCGCGGAGTTGAGGTCCTCTTGGGCCAACGACGCTGCCCGGACGGGCCATGCAGCCCAGTGCTCGGTGTGAGCCCTCGGATCATCAGCCATCAGGACTGCAGGGGTTGCAGGACGATGGCGGGCCGACTAGAAGAAGAGGGGCTCCGACGCACCCCTACCTGGCGCGCCAAATGTCGGATTCGGGGTTCCGCAAACCCTTGAGAGGTTCGAACTCTAGGGTGCGTGCGAAGAACTCTCCCTCCCCAGTCTGCCTGCTCCACGATTCCAAAGCCTAGCTCGACGAACCCAAAAGACAAGGGACACAGCAGTTTACCCTGGTTCGGGCCACCTTGCGGTGTAATACCCTACTCTAGCTTTGTGGTGGATTGCCTCAGAGGGCTGAGGATGAACTAGTACAGAGGAGGAACGACCTCAGGAGGTGAGGTGTTCTTGAGCTCGATGAGCTGGTGAGGCGGTGGTGATCCGAATGATTCGTCCCCTCTGTCTCTCCCTCTCTCTATGGTGGTGGCTAAGTCCTATTTATAGTGGCCTTGGTCCTCTTCCCAAATGTAGGCGGGAAGGGATCCCACAGCGGCCAAATTCGAAGGGAGACAGCTAGTACAAGTTATCCTGACAAAAGTAGTCTTCGCCTGTAAAAGCCTCTAGTGGTGACGCTGCAGTGGGCTCCGCGATGACCTCCGTCCTGCCGTTCTGGCGGTCCTGGTCTTGTTTCACCGATATGGAAACCTTTGCTTGATTCCTCGGGACTTCGCGCCTGCGCTTGCCTCCTTTGCACCAAAGGGGAAACTGGTACACTGCGCCCGCTGGCCCCCGCCTGGTCGTGGTCGTCATGGCTCACGTCAGGTGAACCTCGCGAGGTGCGTCTCGCATTGATATCTCCGCTCCTCGGGAGCCAGCCTAGGGAGGCCGCCCCCCCCGTGGAGGTCTTGGCGTCGTCTGCCTCACGAGGCTTGGCCCCTCGCGAGGGTCTTGAGTTGTCGTTGCTGAAGCTGGGCCGTACCAGGCCGTCGATGGAGCCACGCCACGGGCCGCAGGCAGGCAAGTCTGGGTACCCCCGGTCCCAGGACGCCGACACTTTCACCTAGCGGTGCATCAAGGACATAATTCTTCTGTGCAGCAATGATGATAATCCTCAAGTTACGGACCCAGTCCGTGTAGTTGCTACCATCATCTTTCAACTTAGCTTTCTCTAGGAACACATTAAAATTCAAGGGAACGGTAGCACGGGCCATTAATCTACAACATAGATATGCAAATACTATCAGGACTAAGTTCATGATAAATTAAGTTCAATTAATCAAATTACTTAAGAACTCCCACTTAGATAGACATCCCTCAAGTCATCTAAGTGATACGTGATCCAAATCAACTAAACCATGTCCAATCATCACGTGAGATGGAGTAGTCATCAATGGTGAACATCTCTATGTTGATCATATCTACTATATGATTCACGTTCGACCTTTCGGTCTCCAGTGTTCCGAGGCCATGTCTGTACATGCTAGGCTCGTCAAGTTTAACCTGAGTATTCCGCATGTGCAAAACTGTCTTGCACCCGTTGTATTTGAACGTAGAGTCTATCACACCCGATCATCACGTGGTGTCTCAACACGATGAACTATCGCAACGGTGCATACTTAGGGAGAACACTTATACCTTGAAATTTAGTGAAGGGATCATCTTATAATGCTACCGCCGTACTAAGCAAAATAAGATGCATAAAAGATAAACATCACATGCAATCAAAATATGTGACATGATATGGCCATCATCATCTTGTGCTTTTGATCTCCATCTCCAAAGCATCGTCATGATCTCCATCGTCAGCGGCTCGACACCTTGATCTCCATCGTTGCGTCGTGGTCGTCTCGCCAACTATTGCTTCTACACCTATCGCTAACGCATAGTAATAAAGTAAAGCAATTACATGGCGTTTGCATTTCATACAATAAAGTGACAACCATAAGGCTCCTGCCAGTTGCCGATAACTTTTACAAAACATGATCATCTCATACAACAACGTATATCACATCATGTCTTGACCATATCACATCACAACATGCCCTGCAAAAACAAGTTAGACGTCCTCTACTTTGTTGTTGCGAGTTTTACGTGGCTGCTACGGGCTTCTAGCAAGATACATTCTTACCTACGCATCAAAACCACAACGGTGATTTATCAAGTTTGCTGTTTTAACCTTCAACAAGGACCGGCTGTAGTCAAATTCGATTCAACTAAAGTAGGAGAAATAGACACCCGGCAGCCACCTTTATGCAAAACTAGTTGCATGTCTGTCGGTGGAACCGGTCTCATGAACGTGGTCATGTAAGGTTGGTCCAGGCCGCTTCATCCAACAATACTGCCGAATCAAAATAAGACGTTGGTGGTAAGCAGTATGACTATCACCGCCCACAACTCTTTGTGTTCTACTCGTGCATATCATCTACGGATAGACCTGGCTCTGATTCTACTGTTGGGAAATGTAGCATGCAATTTCAAAAAAATTCCTACACTCACGCAAGCATAGCAACGAGAGGGGCAGAGTGTGTCTATGTACCCTCGTAGACCGAAAGCGGAAGCGTTTGACAACGCGGTTGATGTAGACGAACTTCTTCTTGTTCCGACCGATCAAGCACCGAATGTACGGCACCTCCGAGTTCTGCGCATGTTCAGCTCGATGACGTCCCTTGAACTCTTGATCCAGCAAAGTGTCGAGGAAGTAGATGAGTTATGTCAGCTCGACGGCGTGGTGACGGTGATGGTGAAGTGATCCGCGCAGGGCTTCGCCTAAGCACCGCGAGAATATGACCGAGGGTGTAATCTGTGGAGGGGGGCGCCGCACACGGCTATCAGTTGATGTTCTGTGTGTTCTAGGCGCCCCCTCCCCATGTATATATAGGTGGGAGGGGGAGGGGAGCAGCCATGGGGCGCCTCAAGTAGGAGGAATCCTACTTGGGGTCCTATCCCAATTCGCCCCCCCTTCCTTATTTACCGGAGTGGGAAGGAAAGAGGAGGGAGGAGGGAAGGAAGGGGGAGGCCGAATCCCTCCCCTTCCTTCTCTCTTCCCCTATTTCCTTCTCCTCTGGTGTAGCCCATATGGGGGGGGCGCAGCAGCCTCTGCTGGCTACTGCGTTTCCCCTCTTGGCCCATTAGGCCCATATCTTTTGCCGGGGGTGCCCGGAACCCCTTCCGGTGACCCGATATGTACCCGGTACCCTCCGGGACACTTCCGGTGTCCGAATACCATCGTCCTATATATCAATCTTTACCTCTCGACTATTTCGAGAATCCTCGTCATGTCTGTGATCTCATCCGGGACACCGAACAACATTCGGTCACCAAATCACATAACTCATATAACACTAAATCGTCATCGAACGTTAAGCGTGCGGACCCTACGGGTTCGAGAACTATGTAGACATGACCGAGACACTTCTCCGGTCAATAACCAATAGAGGAACCTGGATGCTCATATTGGCTCCCACATATTCTACGAAGATCTTTATCGGTCGAACCGTTATGACAACATACGTTATTCCCTTTGTCCATCGGTATGTTACTTGCCCGAGATTCGATCGTCGGTATCTTTATACCTAGTTCAATCTCGTTACCGGCAAGTCTCTTTACTCATTTTGTAATAGATCATCCTGTGACTAAGTCACTTTGCTTGCAAGGCTTCTTATGATGTGCATTACCGAGAGGGCCCAGAGATACCTCTCCGATACTCGGAGTGACAAATCCTAATCTCGATCTATGCCAACCCAACAGACACCTTCGGAGATACCTGTAGAGCATCTTTATAATCATCCAGTTATGGTGTGATGTTTGATAGCACACAAGGCATTCCTCCAGTATCCGGGAGTTGCATAATCTCATAGTCGAAGGAATATGTATTTGACATGAAGAAAGCAGTAGCAATAAAACTGAACGATCATTATGCTAAGCTAATGGATGGGTCTTGTCCATCACATCATTCTCCTAATGATGTGATCCCGTTATCAAATGACAACTCATGTCCATGGTTAGGAAACCTTAACCATCTTTGATCAACGAGCTTGTCATGTAGAGGCTCACTAGGGACACAGTGTTTGTCTATGTATTCACACATGTATTTAGGTTTCCGATCAATACAATTCTAGCATGAATAATAAACATTTATCATGAATAAGGAAATATAAAATAACAACTTTATTATTGCCTCTAGGGCATATTTCCTTCAAATCCAACCGTTACACACATTTGACCCAACTCGGTCAGACCGAATAGAAGAACTCGGTGAGACCGATTCAGTTCAAAATGTGAACGTTAGGAATCTCGGTGGGACCGACTGGAACAACTCGGTGGGACCGATGTGCTAGGGCTAGGGAAAAACCTCATCTCATTGAGACCGATTGCTTGAACTCGATGAGACCGATTTCAGCAAAGAGCGAACAGAGAGTTGGTCAAGCAAACTCGGTGGGACCGATTGCACATTTCGGTGAGTCTGAAATAATTATAACAGGCAACAGAGAGTTTACAGGGCCATCTCGGTGAGACCGAGATCCGTATCGGTGTGACCGAATTGTCTAGGGTTTCTGGTAGTGGCTATGTCAACTGAACTCAATGGCTCCGGATAGGTCAAATCGATGGGGCCGAGTTTGACTTGGAGTTCTGGCACATGTGGAAATGAGAAAGTGGCTGAGGGTTTTTGGAGCAATATCACTAAGCACTTTGAGCAAGTAGACCATTAAGCAACACCTCATCCCCTTTTAATAGTATTGGCTTTCCTATGGACTCAATGTGATCTTGGATCACTAAAATAGAAATGAAGAGTCTTGAGCTTTTGCCAATCTTTGTCCTTAGCATTTTGAGGGGTCCACATCTCTAGTCCATGCCATTCCAACCATTGAACTTTCTGAAATATTTAACATGAAAGGATATTAGTTCAATGAGCTATATGTTGTTATGAATTACCAAAACCACCCGGGGATTAGTTGCACTTTCAATCTCCCCCTTTTTGGTAATTGATGACAACATATAGATCAAAGCTTCGACAAATGATAATATGAATGAAATACATTGTCGCTTTGAGAAGTATGTGATAAGCAAGAGCTCCCCCTAAATTTGTGCATTATTTAAAATTTGCTTTTGAATGCAAATGCACAATCAATTAGGATCATGGGTCACTCTTCCATGTCACATACATCTTGGTGGAGCGCTCAAAATGATAAGAGTTAGATAACATGCACTCATCACCAAGGGTAGAAGTGATTGATCATACACAAATATCATGAATATAAGCAAGCAACCACACATTAAGCATAGTATGATCGAACACATGATCACAAAAGTATCTCACGAGCATAACACAAATAGTAGTATATGTCGGAGTAAATGACCACGGGTAGCGTCATCAGCTCCCCTTGGTATTTCAAGACATCGGGGCAGGCTGCGCCCCTCAAACATCAAAGACAAAGGACCGCCTTCTTGGGGCCGGCTGGTCCAAGCGGCCGGTTGCCAGGAGGCGGCGGAATCCAGAAGACGGCCATGAAGTGGGCCGACTCCTAGCAGGCGGCTTCCTGGGAAGCCGGATCCTAGCAGGCGGCCCCTCGCGCCCTCAAAGTTAGCACCCACATAAACACGACGAGACGGGGCGTGGCTACAATACAAGCCTGCCACCCCCGAATCCAGGGCAGAGCGTGGCCACAGTACAGCGTACCAAGCGGACATCCCACGCCCGACGCGGCACTGTTGCCATGCTGCTCATGACATCACCCATGGCAGAGGAAGCCATGCTCCCATGACAGGCTGTCGGTACGGCCCGCAGGCGGCGGGCCCTACCTGTCCGTGAGAGGCCAGGAGGCGGCAAGCCCTGACCAGTCGGCTCGGGGGAGGCCGGCTCCTAGCAGGCGGCCCTCCCCCTTCCTTGAAGTTTGTGCGCCATTAACCAGAAGAGACGGGGAGTGGCTACATTGAAGCACCCGCCAGGCGGCGGGACTGTAGCCACGCTCTCCCCGACCAAGCATGCATCATCAGTGGCACGGCTACAGTGCTACGCAGCCGACATGACCTGCAAGTGGCGGGCTCGGCTTGTCGGCCGAGTACGAGATAGCCGGGAGGACCCACCAGGCGGCGGGCCCCTGCAGTCGGCGGAGAAGCCGGCGACCAGAGACACTGACGGCCGGGTCCTACGCCCGGCCGGATTACCATTGTATCCCTTGGGGGTAGGCCTATATAAACCCCCCAGGTCACCCCATGCAGGGGGTTGGGACCTGGGTAGAGAGGAGAAAGCCTCCTGAGTTCAGCCCTCACACAGACACATAGGGAGAGGAGTAGAGCTAGCCTTGCCCTCCTTCCTCCTCTAGCAAAACAGCTCAAGGAGCAAGTTTGTAGCTACTTGTTAAGGTAGTGATCATGTGGAGACCCCGCAGAGCAGGACTAGGGGTGTTATCTCCAAGGAGAGCACCGAACCTGGGTAAGATTCGCAGGCGTATGCGGTCTCGCTCATTCCCGCTTCCAGAGCTCGGCGACGTACTTTTGTCCCCATCCATGATAAGCCATCCTTTGGCATATTTCGCACGATACCCCCGACATTTGGCGCCCACCGTGGGGCTAGGTGCACCGTCGTCCGGAAACACGTTCTGGACGGGAACCCTCTTCCTTCCTTGCGAGCGCAACCAGCCCGGCACGCCTGACGATGTTTGTGCTGACACGCTGCGCGGCACGGAAGTCGCTTGCGCCGCAATCAGCTTTGCTGACCTCATCGGCGGGATCCGCCTCTCCGATGAGCCCGCACTCGTCGCGGGCGCGGCCGGCCCCGAAAGCTGCCTCATCGACTCCCTCGGCAAGCTTCACATCGCCAACGAGCCGGTCTCCGACCCGGAGTCCGTTGGCTCCACCGACCCATCCGACGACATGGTCATCGACGCCGACGTCGCGCTTTCTGATGCCTTCCCCGGTGATGTGGTGATCTTCAACGACCCGCTCCCTGCTGCAGACAGCAGCGCCAGCATCGTCACCGGGGTGCTGGTCATCAGCCACGACGGAGCCTCCGACCAGGCCGGCCGGGACCCGTTGCAGGCGGCAATGCGGGACCTGTCCCCGCCCGTAGCGCCTGGTGCAAACGGCGAAACGCTGGAGGCGTGCCGTATCGCACTCCTCGACAGCGCCAACAAGTTGGCGACTATGAGACGCCTCACTGAGGCCTACCACCGCGAGATCGACCGTGCCGTCTGCGGCACGCCGGCTGCTGGCGAACCCAGCCGTGCGGGCACGGTCCGGCAGCACGGCGCAGCCATCGCCAGCATGTTGGGGGCCGACCGCCCAGTCTACGCTACGCCGATGGAGAACTTACGCGCCGCCCAGGTGGTGGCAGACGAGATGGACCACCTGGAGGGCGACGAGCGTCGCTGCATGACGGGGCGCGTCCAGCACCTCATCGACGCGGCCGCCGCGCAGCAAGAAGCTGGCCGCCTCGTGGTGGAACCTGGCTTGCAGGCCGGGAACCTTCCCCCTCACCGAGAGCATGGCGCGACCTCCCGGACGCCGACAGGGGGCGCCCGCGACCAAGAGCCAGTTGCTAGCCGCAGCCGCACCCGCATCTCCATCGAGCGCAACCAAGACGGCCGCCCACGAGCAGTGGAACGGCGGGACGGTCATCCGCCTCTCCCGCGCAGGGAGAGGCGCGCCTCCCCGCTGCCTGTTGAGCATCCGACTCTCGGAGGCCGGCTGGGCCCCCGTGAAGGAGTCGGAGATAACGACGCCCACCACCGGATCGACCGCTTGGCTCGATCCCTGGCGTTAGAAGAAGAAGACGCGATCGGCCCGCCTTGTTTCGGCCCCCGCATTCGTGACGAGCCCTTCCCCAAAGGGTTCTCGCTCCCTCGGGACACCCCCAAGTACAACGGCTCTGTGAAGCCGGAGGACTGGCTGGTGGACTACTCCATGGCCATCAGCATAGCAAACGGCAACAAGGGTGTTACCGTAAAGTACGTTCCGCTCATGCTCCAGGGCACGGCCCGGACATGGCTGAACAGCCTCAAGCCCTATAGTGTCAACAGCTGGCTAGACTTCACCGAGGTTTTCATCCGCAACTTCACCATCACCTACAAGCGACCATCCAAACCTCGCCAGCTCTCTCTATGCGTCCAAGGCCCGACTGAGTCTACCCGCGACTACTTGACGTGGTCGGCTGAACTGCGCAACTCCTGCAAAGGGGTGCATGAGGTGCAAGCCATAGAATACTTCACTGCTGGGTGCCGGGAGGGCACCCTACTCAAGCACCGACTCCTCTGCGACGAGCCGGCCACCCTCGACGAGCTGCTAATCATAGCGGACAAGTACGCCACTGCTGACTCCTCCATGAAGTCGGAGCTCCGAGTGGACGCATCAGGAAAGATGCTCCCTCCGGCCCCTCAGACGCCGGCTGGTGATTCCAGTCGGCGCCAACAGCCAAACGACAACAAGTGCAAGTCCCAGCAGCCGGCTACCACCAGCCGGCAGGTGGTGACGGTTGAAGACCAGCAGCCAGGAGAGCAACCCGGCCCCAAGCGCCAAAAGGGCGGCAAGCCTGCCTGGCTGCCCGCCTTCTCGTTCGAGCAAACCCTTGACGCTCCCTGCAAGTTCCACAGCGGCGTGAGGCCATCCAACCACACCACCCGGAAGTGCCATTGGCTCACCCGCATCGCCAAGGGCGAAGGACTGCCTCCCCTGCCTGCTGGCCCACCGCCTCTGCCTCCCCAGCAGCCGGCGGTCCGGCCGGTCGGCGCAATCCAAGATGAGTTTCCCAAAGAGCACGGAGCTTACGTCGTCTTCACCAGCGTGGCTGACGACAGGCATAGTCGGTGTCAGCAGCGCCGAGAGGTGAATGCTGTCTCCTCTGAAGCCCCAGAGTTCATGCACTGGTCCGAAAAGCCGATCAGTTGGAGACGAGCTGACCACCCGGAGGTGATGCCTTCTCCGGGTTCCTATGCTCTGGTGTTGGATGCCACCTTTGCAACAGAGAGGCGAGCCGCTCGTTTCTCCCGGATTCTGATAGACGGCGGTAGCAGCATCAACATCCTCTACCGCGACACCATGGAGAAGCTGTGCATCAAAGAGAAACAGCTCCAGCCCAGCCGGACTGTATTCCATGGCATTGTGCCTGGCCTTTCCTGCTCACCAATCGGCAAGATCAAGATAGACGTCCTCTTCGGAGACAAGGATCACTTCCGCCGAGAGCCAATCTGGTTCGAGGTGGTTGACCTTGAGAGCCCCTACCATGCGTTGCTTGGCCGGCCTGCCCTGGCCAAGTTCATGGCGGTTCCCCACTATGCCTACCTTAAGATGAAGATGCCGGGTGCCAAGGGCATTATCACTGCGGCCGGCGACTACCAGAAGTCTGCCGAATGTGCCGCAGCCAGCAGTCGGCTGGCCGAGTCCCTTGTGATTGCTGTCGAGAAGCGGCTCCTAGACCGAGTTGTGGCCATGGCCGGCAAGCAGCCGGACCTGTCGCCAGATCCCAAGGAATCAGAAGCTCGGGGCACTTTCCAGCCGGCCAAAGAAACCAAGATACCCTTGGACCCAGAGCACCCGGAGAAGTTCGCTGTCATAGGAGCCTACCTTGACAGCAAATAGGAAAGCGAGCTCGTTGATTTCCTCCGTGAGAATTGGGACATCTTTGCATGGTCTCCAAAGGACATGCCGGGTGTTCCGACGGATTTCGCCGAGCACAAGCTACATGTCAGAGCAGATGCAAAACCATTCAAGCAACCCCTCCGCCGCCTGTCAGAGGAGAAGAGAAGAATTGTTGGTGAAGAGATAGCCCGGCTTCTAGCAGCCGGCTTCATTATGGAAGTGTTCTTTCCAGAATGGCTTGCCAACCCGGTTCTTGTACTGAAGAAGAACAACAAATGGCGCATGTGTATTGACTACACCAGCCTCAACAAAGCTTGCCCCAAAGATCCGTTTGCCTTGCCTCGGATTGACCAAGTGATAGACTCCACAACCGGATGCGAGCTGCTGAGTTTCTTGGATGCCTACTCAGGGTACCACCAGATCAAGTTGAGCCAGGCCGACCGCCTGAAGACCGCCTTCATCACACCATTCGGAGCCTTCTGCTACCTGACCATGACATTCGGCTTGAGAAATGCCGGTGCCACGTTCCAGCGTTGCATGCAGAAGTGCCTCCTCAAGCAACTCGGCAGAAATGCCCATGTCTATGTAGACGATATTGTGGTAAAGACCGAGAAGCGCGGTACCCTCCTGGAAGATCTCAAGGAAACTTTTGATAATCTGTGCCGTTTTCAAATCAAGCTCAACCCAGAGAAGTGTGTCTTTGGAGTACCAGCCGGCCAGCTCCTCGGTTTCCTTGTCTCAGAGCGTGGCATAGAGTGCAACCCTGTCAAGATCAAGGCCATCGAGAGGATGGAGAGGCCCACCCGACTGCGAGACATTCAGAAGTTCACCGGTTGCTTGGCATCCATCAGCCGCTTCATCAGTTGGCTGTGCGAGAAGGCTCTTCCCCTGTACCAGTTAATGAAGAAAACCACTCTTTTCGAGTGGAACGACAAGGCGGACGAGGCTTTCCTCCTGCTCAAGAAGATGTTGACCACGCCGCCCGTTCTGGCCGCTCCGGCTGCAAAGGAGCCCATGCTTCTTTACATCACCGCCACTAGCCGGGTGGTCAGCACAGTCATGGTAGTAGAGCGCCAAGAGGACGGCAAGGCACAGCCGGTCCAGAGGCCCGTGTACTACTTGAGTGAGGTGCTGTCAGCCTCCAAGCAGAACTACCCCCACTACCAAAAGATGTGCTACGGCGTGCACTTTGCCGCCAAGAAGCTCAGGCCATACTTTTAAGAGCACCCCATCACGGTTGTCTGCACTACCCCGCTTGCGGAGATCATAGGCAGCAGAGACGCGTTGGGCCGGGTGGCCAAGTGGGCCATCGAGCTGGCCCCCTACACCATCTTCTACCAGCCTCGCACCGCCATCAAGACCCAAGCGCTGGCCGACTTCCTCGTCGACTGGGCCGAGACCCAGTACCTGTCGCCAGCTCCGGACTCCACACATTGGCGGATGCACTTTGATGGCTCAAAGATGCGCACCGGTTTGGGAGCCGGCATCATCCTCACCTCTCCCAAAGGTGACAAGCTCAGATACACGTTGCAAATCCATTTTGCCGCCTCCAACAACATTGCCGAGTACGAGGCACTAGTACACGGACTCCAGCTGGGCAAGGAGATTGGCATCCGCCGGATTCTGTGCTACGGCGACTCGGACTTGGTGGTCCAATAGTCGTCTGGCGACTGGGATGCCAAGGATGCAAACATGGCGAGCTACCGCTCCCTCGTCCAGCAGATCAGCGGATATTTTGACGGGTGCGAGTTCCTTCACGTGCCATGGGCCGACAATGAGCAAGCAGATGCCCTGGCGCGGATCGGCTCCACCCGGTAGGCCATACCAACCGGCATGTCCCTTCAGTGTCTCCGCAAGCCGTCTATCAAGCCTTCCCCGGAATCAGATTCCATCTTCATGCCGGCTGCCCCCGAAGCAGTCGGATCCGACTCGGGGGCTGCAGCAGCTGGCCCGGGGACTTCGGCAGGCGGCACGGGGACTGCAGCAGTCACACCCGGCCCGGGGGCTGCAGCAGCTGGCCCGGGGACTTTGCAACCCGGCCCGGGGGCTGCAGCAGCCGTCCCGGAGACTTCACCAAGCGGCTCGGGGACTGCAGCAGTCGCACCCGGCCCGGGGACTCCACCACCCGGCCCGGTGGCTGCAGCAGTCAGCCCGGGGACTTCAACAACGCAGCAAGACGCGGCCGACCTCACCCCGCCTCCCAACCCAACCGCCCTAGTTTCAGTGGCCATAATGACAGTGGATGAAGTCGAAGCACCACCATGGGCGTAGCCCATCCTCAACTTTCTGGTTAGCGGAGTGCTGCCAGATGATGAGATCTCGGCCCGGCAGGTGCAACGCCGGGCAGGAGCTTACACGATAGTAAATAGAGAGCTTGTCAGGCGCAGCGTGACCGATGTTTTCCAACGCTGCGTCGAACCAGAGAAATGCAAAGCAATCCTCAGAGACATACACCAAGGCGAGTGTGGCCACCACGCGGCCTCCAGATCCCTTGTCGCCAAAGCTTTCCGCCATGGTTTCTTCTGGCCGACTGCTTTGGAGGACGCCAAGGACCTGGTCAAGAAATGCAAGGGGTGCCAGAAATTCAGCTCCAAGCAACATCTGCCGGCTTCTGCACTCAAGACCATTCCCCTTACCTGGCCTTTTGCCGTTTGGGGGCTGGACATGGTGGGCCCATTCAAGACAGCACGCGGCGGCATGACCCATCTGCTCGTCGCCATCGACAAATTCACCAAGTGGATTGAAGCAAAGCCAATCAAGAAACTGAGTGGTCCGACTGCTGTGACCTTCATCACAGATATCACCGTCCGGTACGGTGTACCACACAGCATCATCACCGACAATGGCACTAACTTTGCCAAAGGCGCCTTGGCCCATTTCCGCGCGACGCAGGGCATCCGACTGGACTTAGCGTCCGTTGCCCATCCGCAATCAAACGGCCAGGTCGAGCGAGCAAACGGCCTCATCTTATCTGGCATTAAGCCCCGACTGGTCGAGCCACTGGAGCGCTCGGCCGGCTGCTGGATCGATGAGCTGCCGGCCGTCCTCTGGAGCCTCCGCACCACCCCAAACAAATCAACCGGCTTCACTCCCTTCTTCCTCCTGTACGGGGCCGAGGTCGTCATCCCAACTGACATCAAGTTCGACTCACCTCGCGTCACCATGTACACGGAGGCGGAGGCGAAGGAAGCACGAGAGGACAACGTCGATCTGCTGAAAGAGGGCCGGCTGTTAGCACTCAGCCGGTCCGCCATCTACCAGCAGAGCCTGCGCCGCTACCACAGTCGGAAGGTCAAGCCACGATCCTTCCAAGAGGGAGACCTTGTGCTCCGGCTGATCCAGCGAACAGTCGGCCAGCATAAGCTCTCGGCCCCTTGGGAAGGCGCCTTCATCATCAGCAAAGCCTTGGGCAACGACTCCTATTACCTGATCGACACACAGAAGCCCAGGGCGCGCAAGAGGGACGATTCTGGCAAGGAAACAGAGCGCCCATGGAACGCAAATCTCCTCCGAAGATTTTATAGTTAATACAGTATGTACCATGCTACCTTTTGTATTAAGCGCAAAAACACCAGGTCCCTCGAAGAGCACTCGGGGGCTACCTCTCTCATCTATATGATAAGTTTCATGCCTGTGAATGAGTTTTTTCATTCCTCCGCCCGGCACCGGGTCCGACCAGTCGGCCCGGGGGCTTGCCGCCTTGTACTATGTCAGCGCTACCTGCAGTAGGACAAGTAGTGTGCCGGCATCTAAGCCCTCTCTTGCCATAAGCCGCAGCCCACAGAGCGATTGTATGGCCGGCAAGAGTCAAAGGCAGGAAATGGTGCCCACATGAAAAATGGCTAAGGACGAAAGCACTCACATAGGCCAAGCCGTCCGGCTGCTGAGCAGCCGGCCGGCCGGCTTCTCACTTAACTTGCTACGTTCTAAGCGGCCAAAGTACTTGCCTTCCCAAAATGGCAAAATACCTGAGCCAGGCAACAGATCGAAGAACGGTTGTCTGGCTGGCAAGGTGGCAGCCAAGGGAAGGCGGCAAAAAAAAAAGCCAAAAGAACGGAAAGCAAGACAAGTCAGAGCTCGGCAAAGCACAGCCTGTGCGAGAATTAAGTTACATACCAAGAGGCCCTCGGCCAGCATTCAACAAAGTTTGAATACACCCCCAGCGGGTGGAACTGCGCGAATTTAACAAGTTTGTTCTAGAGACTACAAAAGCAGGAAAAGATAAGATGAAGCTGGCAGCCTAGGCCAGAGGAGCAGTAGGCGGGTCCGGCAGGTTGGTGGAGTCGGCGGCACTGGCTGGTGGAGTGGCCGTCTGGCGAGTCTCGGCTTGGTCGCTATCAGCAGCAGTCGGTGCACCCGCGCGCGGCTCGTTGCTCGAGGCTCGATCGAGCTGAGGCTGGCCGTCCGCTCCGCCCTCCGGTGCGTCGTCTTCATCATCCTCGCCTTCCTCATCCTCGCCTTCATCGCTGGAGGCGATTTATTCCGCCGAGTCCTCGCCGTCATCCGGGTTCAGCCCGAACCAGTCCGGCGGCACCTCGGCACCCTCCTCGTCCAGCTCGGGGAGGAAGACACCGGTCTCGGTGTACTCGGCGATCGCCGCCGCACGACGAGTGAGAGCAGGCCCCACTGCCACCAACTCTTCCCTGGCCTCCTGCCGGAACGTGGCCACTGGGCTAGGTTCAGCCCAGGATACCACGCCCTGACGAACTCCAGGGCCCTTCGGGCACCTGCCCGAGCGGAGGAGCCCTTCCAAGCCTCGAAGTGGCCGATCGCCACCTCTAACCAGTCAGCGGTCCGACTGGGGGTGCGTGGAGCTCGGACACCTGGCCAGAGGGCGGAAACCAGCTGGGACCCGATGCGCAGAAGGCGGCGGAGCAGATGGTGAATCGGCTGCAGGCGCGTCCTGACGGCCAGGAGCTGCTTGTTCATGCTTCGAGGTGCGTCGAGCGGGATCTCCACTCCTTCCCTCCTACGCTGGTCACGCCGTGCCTTGATGGCCTGGCTGACGGTGACGGCGTGTCCAGGAAAGAAGTCTATGCGAAGAAAAAACAAAGATCAGAAGTCGGAAGCCGACTCTCGATGCAGTCGGCAGCTATTCCAAAGAAAGAAGATTACCATCGATCATATCCTCAATCTCGCCGTAGCCAGCGGCGAGGATCGCCTCCTTCTCAACCCACTTCGAGCGCTCGGTCTCAAACTCGGCCTGGAGGGCGCCTTCTGCCTCCTTGAATCTCTGGAGCTCCGCCTTGTGCTGGTCCGCCTGGTCCGCCAACCTCTTGGCCAGACAGTCGCGCTCCTGGGCCGCCTTGATGCGCTCCTCCTCCTTGGCGCGCAGCTCGGCCTGGACCTTGCCCAGGCGCTGCTGCAGTGTGGTGTTGGCTCCTGCAAAATTGAGAAAGAGAAGACAATCAACAAAGTTGACCAAAAAGAAAAATGGTTGCCGGAAGATCTGGCCCGACTGCTCAGCAGTCAGCCCGAATCTCAGGGGCTACACCCAGCGGGTGCGCTGACGCGCCCCCGCGAGAAAGAAGACAGAATGCTTACTCCAGCTTTCGGTCAGGTCGGCGGTCCGCTTAGCCAGCTCCTGGACCTGGGAGTTGAAGGCGGCCGCGCGGATGTTGTGGTAGTCCTGCAACGAAGACAAAAGGAGGGAAAACAAGTTAGCACTTGGAACTTACCTTAAAGTTCCGAGCCGGCTGCTGAGGAACTCAGGGGCTACACCCAGTGGGTGCGCTGGCGCGCCCCCACAGAAGATCGCAAGAGAAAAGACAAAACAAAGCAAAGAAATGTACCCGGACGGCCGCTCGCGTCGCCAAGAATGTCTTCGTATACTGCTGGAGGGCGGTGCCTTGGGCCTGGAGTTGGGCCTGAACGTCCTGCGCGGCCTTGTTCAGCACGCCCGTCCCGCCCCCAGGCGTCCACTCTGGCGGGGCGGCACTGGTGGCCTCTGCATCTGGGGCCGACGAGCTTGCGGCCCCGATCTTCTGCGCTCGCGGTGCCGAGGCCGCTTTCGCCGCACGCCGGCGCCCCGGAGAACGGACCACAGGGGTCGCCCCCACCGCCAGCTCGCCTCTGACTGGCGGCGCCGGTGGCACGTTAGACCGACTGCCTTGGGCCTCGGTAGTCGGCACTTGCGGGGGCACCTCCGCCCCCGGGACGATGGCGTCGCCTCCTCGCCTCTCCACAACCGGCTAACCGTGGCCGGCTCCTCCAGTTGGCGCCGGGTTCTCTGGCGCTGGTGGCGCTGCGCGCAGCGGGATGACGAGTTGCGGAGTCCGGCCGCGTGCGGCCTCTTCCGCTTGCACCTTGGCGGCCGCGTCCGCCTGGGCCTTGGCTGCGGCCTCCGCCTGGACCTTGGCCGCAGCGTCGGCTTGGGCCTTGGCCACCGCATCCGCGTTCGCCTGCGCCGTTTTGGCCGCCTCCACCTTCTGCCGCTCCACCTCCTCCCGCTCCTCGCGCGCCTCCTGCGCGTTCCTCTCCGTCGCCTCCCGGAGGTCGGCGAGCGGGTCCACGCGGCGGGTATTGGCGGAGCCCTCCGCCGCCCCGATCATCGAAGCAGCGGTGGACCGCTCAAGAGAGAGCGGGGCCCTGTCCAAACAAGACAGGAGGAAACTCAGAAAGAGTTGCAAGAAAGAAGAAAAGAAAACGCAAGAGAAACCAAGCACTTACGCGGACACCATCGGGGGCTGCTTCGGGGCCTTCTGGAACTGGGCCGCCTTCGCGGCGGCCTCCTGCCGCCTGGTCGCGGTGGCCGCATTCTTGGACTTCTTCGGCCGGCTGCCGAACAGCAACGAGCCGGCTCGGCGCTTTGGTGCGCCGCCTGGCGCAGTCGGCACGGCTGAAGAGCTCGCGCCTGCTTTGTCAGTGCCGTGCGTGCGGCGCGGCTCGTTCTCCTCCTCGTCGTCATCCGGCCAGGACTCGAGGCGGCCTCCTCCTCCGGAGCCGCCTGCTCCACCGCCGCCACCTGTGGCGTCGTCCTCCTCCATGGCGGCCGCCCCCAAGTCGAGGTCGTCCACATCGCTCCTCGTTCGGTCCGGCATGTACTGCTGGCCTGGATCCAGAGCACCGGCAGCCGACTGGGCCGGGAGGACCTGCACCATGGCCGACTGGTCAGACGGCAAAACAAGAACTCGGACTAACAAAAGAGAAAAAGAATTGCAAGACTCACCGCAGGCGGCGGATGTGCGCGGTCGTACGGCCGCTTGCCGAACCGCCAGTCCGTCTCTGATAGCTTGCAGTTGGAGAAGTAATTAACCAGCCGGGCCACCTCCACGTCCGGCAGCTCCCATGTGCACATCCGGCATGGGTCCCGGTGCCCGCTCATGCAGCTGATGATGTGAGGCCGGGCTTGGAGGGGAAGAACTCGGCGCGTCACGAAAGCGGTCAGCAGATCCGAGCCCTTCAGGCCCTCCAACTCCGTCATCACCTGAAGTCGGGCGAGGGCGGCGGAGGAGGCGGCCGATAGGGAGCTCGGCCTGTACTGCCAGTTGGCACGCGGCTCGGCTGGCGGGCCGGCTGCGTAAGCCGGCAAGTTGACGTAGTCGCTTGTCGGGTGGATGTTCTCGACGTAGAAATAAGATTTCTACAATAGCTTGGCCGACTGCAGCAGGGAGATGGGCGGGAAGCGGTTCCCGGTGCCCGGACGCCGCACCGCCACGCAGGCTCTGCATTGAGCCGCCTGGCCCTTGGTGGCGGTGCCGAGTTTGAGATAAAAGCACTCCCCCCAGAGCTCAAGGGTGGGGAGAGTGCCGAGGTACCCTTCGCACATAGTGACGAAGGCGGCCAGCAGCACCACCGTATTCGGCGTGAGGTGGTGCGGCTGGACTCGGTAGAATTCAAGAAAGGAGCGAAGGAAGCTGCTCGCGGGAAGGCCGAAGCCGCGAAGAAAATGGGACCGGAAGACGACGCGCTCATCGCCTTCCGGCACCGGCGAGATTTCTGCCTCGGGGGGGACACGTACCCGCACGTTCGTCTCCCGGGGCAGCCGCCATGTTTGGCGAAGGAAGGAGAGGTGATCCTCATGGACGTTGGAACCGTCCCAGTCGCCGACCCGTGAGCGCGCCATGGGCGAAGGAACTTGTCGTAGGCGCGGCGCGGTGGCGAGCGGGTGAAGCCGCGGCGGAGCGAGGAAGCGCTTCGGCGAGAAGAAGCTCGATGGCGGTGGGCTGCGGCAGTGTTTCGGCAAGAGGAAGAGGCACTGCAGCGGCGGAGAGGAAGAAGAATGGCGAGGGGAGAGGAGGGCGCGCGTGCGTCTGCCACGCCCTCCTCCCCCTACTTATAGCCCCAGGCGGCGGAGCCGAGGGGGCGAGAGCGTGGGGGATCGTGGGATTAACTGCGCCCACTCCCCCACGATCCCACGATTGCGGCGCCAGTAAAGGCGCGTATTAAATGCCGCAGAAGCCCAATCGTCTACCTCGGCCGCAGCGGATCCGCGCGCGTGCCGAGGCACTGTAGTGGCGGGCCCCGGCCTGCGGCGACGTCCCGTCGCGCGCGTGGGCTGGCAGGCCGGCTTGGCCTGCTGACGCCACGTGGCCAGCATGCACGGGCGGCGAGCCTGGCGTCCGGCCGCCATGCCGCCTGGTCCCCACCACGGCGTTACGAGATCGCCAGGCGGCCAGCCTGGTCACGGCCGACACCTACCAGTCGGCACTTCGGAAGACGGACGAAGCAGGACACCAGACAACCCAGAGTAAGAAGCTGCTGGGGCTTCTCGCCCTTTCGGCCGCAGCGCCCCACCAGCTTCGGGGACTACTGTCGGAGTAAATGACCACGGGTAGCCTCATCAGCTCCCCTTGGTATTTCAAGACATCGGGGTAGGCTGCGCCCCTCAAACTTCAAAGACAAAGGACCGCCTTCTTGGGGCCGGCTGGTCCAAGCGGCCGGTTGCTAGGAGGCGGCGGAATCCAGAAGACGGCCATGAAGTGGGCCGACTCCTAGCAGGCGGCTTCCTGGGAAGCCGGATCCTAGCAGGCGGCCCCTCGCGCCCTCAAAGTTAGCACCCACATAAACACGACGAGATGGGGCGTGGCTACAGTACAAGCCTGCCACCCTCGAATCCAGGGCAGAGTGTGGCCACAGTACAGCGTACCAAGCGGACATCCCATGCCCGACGCGGCACTGTCGCCATGCTGCACATGACATCACCCATGGCAGAGGAAGCCATGCTCCCACGACGGGCTGTCGGTACGGCCCGTAGGCGACGGGCCCTACCTGTCCGTGAGAGGCCAGGAGGCGGCGAGCCCTGACCAGTCGGCTCGGGGGAGGCCGGCTCCTAGCAGGCGGCCCTCCCCCTTCCTTGAAGTTTGTGCACCATTAACCAGAAGAGACGGGGAGTGGCTACAGTGAAGCGCCCGCCAGGCGGCGGGACTGTTGCCACGCTCTCCCCGACCAAGCATGCATCATCAGTGGCACGGCTACAGTGCTACGCAGCCGACAGGACCCGCAAGCGGCGGGCTCGGCTTGTCGGCCGAGTACGAGATAGCCGGGGGGACCCACCAGGCGGTGGGCCCCTGCAGTCGGCGGAGAAGCCGGCGACCAGAGACACTGACGGCCGGGTCCTACGCCCGGCCGGATTACCATTGTATCCCTGGGGGGTAGGCCTATATAAACCCCCCAGGTCACCCCATGCAGGGGGTTGGGACCTGGGTAGAGAGGAGAAAGCCTCCTGAGTTCAGCCCTCACACAGACACATAGGGAGAGGAGTAGAGCTAGCCTTGCCCTCCTTCCTCCTCTAGCAAAACATCTCAAGGAGCAAGTTTGTAGCTACTTGTTAAGGTAGTGATCATGCGGAGACCCCGCAGAGCAGGACTAGGGGTGTTATCTCCAAGGAGAGCCCCGAACCTGGGTAAGATTCGCAGGCGTATGCGGTCTCGCTCATTCCCGCTTCCAGAGCCCGACAACGTACTTTTGTCCCCATCCATGATAAGCCATCCTTTGGCATATGTCGCACGATACCCCCGACAGTATAGGAATCAAACAACCAAACGATCAAAGTAGCAAGAGAGGCAAATAAAAGGCAAAACACTCTCTCTTTCTCGAAACCTAATGATCTATACACTTTCTCCCCCTTTGTCAACAAGTTACCAAAAAGTTTGAAAATGTATAGTGCTATGCGGCACTCTAGGCACGATCTCCGGGAGCTCCTAAAGAGGTCTTCTGGCTTGTTGCTCCGGTGTGCGTAAATGGCGTGGAGAGGAGGGCATCTGCAAAAGCTTCGGCAGAGGTCTGTGAAGCTGGAGGGGTTGACACTGGAGGTGCAACCGTGGCAGTTGCTGCAGGTGCTGAGTCTGTGGAGGTCCCACCGGGCGTGCCAATTTGTTTGACACGAGGAAAATCTTATATGCGCTCCATGAGAAAGGAAGAGGAGGTGTTTGATTTCTCTCATGCACCGGGGAAAAGAATGCGGGCGTGCCAGTGTACCGTAGTACACAATGAAAACAAAGAGATGGGAACTGTATTTTATTAATCTCAAGGATAACAAATACAATTCCCGCTATGCGCTCCGTGGCCTACTAGTGCGGCCAGCCTGACTGTGGCGACGTGCGGTCTCCTGGTTCCCGGGGCCTCGGAAAGCTCCCAGTTAATTACTCCCACGGGTTGCTCCGCGAGATACCTCCGATTAAGCCATGTGGTCGTCTTCGTCGTCTTCGCTTCGCGTTCTCCATGCATGATGATGATGGTGTGTGTGTGTGGTGTGGGCGGCGGCAAAGCCCGTGTCCTCGTCGGTACACGTGCCGCTCAAAACGTGGCTTTGTGCTAGCCCATGTCCGCCCTCGCCGTCGTGCCTCGTCGGTCTTGACAGCGTTGATGTAGTCGATGTTGAAGTTGCATGGGTCCTGCTCTGCTCGGACTTCTTGACGATGTAGCGGCTTCGTCGGGGTACGCAAGGGGTTCGCCTCGTGGGAGTATTCTTATGGAGACCGGCGTCGGTGTAAAACCAATGCTCGCTCGTATCGGCAATGCCGGTGTGGTTGGCACCTCGTCTCGGCTGGACGCCGAGTTTGTGGCGGTCCATCAAGACAAAGCACGCCACCTCATGGGGCCATCGAAACTTAGTGTTGGTGAAGCCATGTTGCCTCCTCGCCATCACACCTCGTCTTCATGGGCTCCGGGTCACGGAGAGCGCCGTGTGTCACCATCTTCTCCTCCGGGTCACGGACAATACTGTGTAGCACCATCTTCTTCTCTGTGTTACGGGCAATACCGGGGCGTGTGTCCTCTTCATGGTTCCGGGTCACGGGCTCCATCTTGACGAGGTAGACATCAGTGGTGTCATCCCGCGAGCTCCACGCCTCCGTCCTCCGCGACAACGGCTTGATGATGTTGACATTGGCGGCGTCCCTTTTGCGAGAGCTCCACGCCATGATCCTCCGTGGTACCGGGTTGATGATGTTGGCGATGGGCGTTGTCCTGGCGAGCTCCGGGCCGCCATCCACCATGGCACGGTGACGGCATCCTCGCGAGCTCCACGCCTTCGTCCTCCACGGCGCTTGCTTGATGAAGAAGACGACGGGCGTCGTCCTAGCGAGCTCCGTCCATCCACCGCGGCACGACGGCGGCAATCCCTGCGAGCTCCACGCCTCCATCCTCCGTGGCATCGGCTTGATGACGAGAGTCGTCCTGGCGAGCTCCGTGTCACCATCCACCGTGGCATCGACTTGATGATGTTGGATGAGCGTCGTCTTGGCGAGTTCCGTGTCGCCATCCCCGCGGAACGCGACAGCATCCTCCGAGCTCCATGCCTCCGTCCTCCATGGCGCCGGCTTGATGAAGAAGACGATGGGCGTCGTCCTAGCGAGCTCCGTGTCACCATCCTCCGCGGCACGCGGCGGCATCCCCGTGAGCTCCATGCCTCCGTCTTCGATGGCGCCGTCTTGAAGAAGAAGACGACAGGCGTCGTCCGGGCGACCTCTGTGTCGCCATCCTCCGTGGCACCACCTTGATGATGTTGACATTGGCGTCGTCTTGGCGAACTCCGTGGCGCCATCCACCGCGTCACGGCGGCGGCATCCTCGCGAGCCTCTGCGCCTTCGTCCTCCATGGCACCGGATTGATGATGTAGACAACGGGCGTCGTCCAAGCGAGCTCCGTCCATCCATCGCGACGGCATCCTCGTGAGTTCCACGCCTTCGTCCTCCATGGCGTCGGCTTGATGAAGAAGAGACCGGGCGTCATCCTAGCGAGCTCCGTCCATCCATCGCGGCATGGCGACGACATCCTCGCGAGCCTTCACGCCTTCGTCTTCCACAGCTTGATGAAGAAGAAGACGGGCATCGTCCTAGCAAGTTCCGTCCATCCACCGCGGCGGCATCCTCGCGAGCTCCACGCCTCCGCCCTCGCCGGCTTGATGGAAAGTCAGCAGCCTTGTCACCATGGTGGCCGCCAAGGAGTCCAACGGGATGCTTGTCAGCAGCACCTCTGTCACGCCGTCGTCTTCAGCGCCTTGGTGAAGTGCGAGACTAGCCTCGTCTTGGTGCCATCGAAGTACTGCATTTTCACGAGCTCCGCCGGGCCACCATCGTGCTGTGCATGCATGCAATATAGGGGATATGTGAGATATTAGATCATAATCTTACCGTTCGGGAACATCAACTTGGCGTCCATGTTGCTTGGTGAGATCCTTGCTGGATGATCTCCGGCTGCTTGGCTTCTCTTGTGCATGAGTTCTGTTTGATGCTCGCGGCTGCGTGGATGTGTTGTGTTTCGTTTGCTGCGTGATGTCTGGATGTGGTCGCTGGATTGGTCATGCGTCCACCTCGGCTCATGCACCGTCGCCGCCGGACAGCGCCGGGCCGCGTACATGTTGCCGGGCGAGCGCGCCGCCGCCATGGGCGCGGCCACTCTTCCTCCCCCCTGCGTGAGTCTTTGTCTTGCTCGTCTTCTAGGTAATGCAACCTCAAGGTGCATGTGGCGTGTTTGCCACCACCAATGTGTCGTCACCTCCCTGGTGCACTTCTCTCTTTCGATGCCATCTCCTGGACGCTGCCGCTACGGCGCGTCTCCTTTGGGTGCCTCCTTTAGCGAGCTCCAAGTTGGTGTAGCTGGCGCCTGCCCCCAGGCGAGCTCAGTGTTAGTGACGGTGTTGATGGTGGTCCAACTGGAGCGTGCACATGTCTGGGATGGTTCAGGCCGAGCCCCACCCAAGGCTAAGCACCTTGTTCGCGGTGGTGTAGAGCGAGCCCCGCCTGGGCCCAGCTTCTTGTAGGCAGCAACGATGTAGATGACGTCCCCACCTTGCTCAAGCTCCGCGATGGCGGTGTAGATGACGACTCAACTTTGGCGATATCTGTGTCGACGGAGGTGAAAAAGGAACCCCTCCTAGTCGAGCTTCATGTCAACTGAGGTAGATGGTGCCCCGTCTTGGGGGAACTCCATGCCGACGGAGGTGTAGACGGTGCCCCGCCTTGGGGGCACTCAATGTCGGTGATGGTAACCCACCTTGGACGAGTCCCGTGTCAGCTCGGGTGAGCCGCAGTTGGCGCCTACATTGACGACCCTTCACCTAGAGAGGACGGAGTGGTGCATGGTGCCGAGTGGATGATGGAGCCCTGTCCGCCGTCACATGGAGTTGTAACCGAGCTCCAAGCCTAGGACGGGACGCCTGTTGTGGTGGAAGTGTTTGCCATGGAGGGTCCCATGGCCGCCACCGTTGAGTGGGTCGAGGGTTCCTCTCATCATCTTGATGTCTTCACCATCTGTTCCAACATGGGGGCATGTTAGGATGCCCCTGCTCTAAGTGGCGATTTGGTGAAGACTGTCATCGAGGCGCTCATGTTGAGGACGATGACTTGGGATTGGCACCTCATCCTACCTGCAACCTGCATTGATGAAGTATTCGGCGCTCCTTGATCATGGAGCCGCCTCTGGATATGGTTCACATGTTCCTGGAGTTGGTGAAGATTCGCACCTTGAATCCTCGTCACCTGGTGCCAGTGACTCACAAGAGAGGACAGAGAACCTATTATCGTTGCGGAGTAATCGTCCATCGACCGCCGAGTTGTGAAGACATGGTGCCTTGCACCTCGGCGATGTTGATGGTGACTGTAGGGCCTTGTGATGCTTCCCCAAGACTTCATGCAGTGTGAACTCGGTGCGTCGTGCTGTTGGTGTTGGCGGCTCCGAGTGTGCAGTCACGGTAGAGGCGTGAAGGGAAGCCGCACTTGCTCGCGTGTTGACGGTCTTAGCGCTGAGGTGTTGAGCCGCCTCCTGTCTCCATTGATGTCCGCCCATATTAACTCCTTCAATAGGGTGAGGCTTGAGCATAAGCTCACGACGCACCTTCTTCGCCTTGGGTGTCACCCGCCTTTGCACCATCATGGACTGCATAGTTTGAAACTACGCAGATTCCAGGACTTGGTACACGTAGATCTTGGCGCCGAGCTTGATGATGGTCGTCAACGGTATTGATCCAAATTGGATCACCACCGGCTCCGAGTTGCTACCACGGGAGAGTCCACCATCTGAAAGTGACCTTGATCAGTGGAGCTCCCTGCCGATTTTTTGCCATGCACCATACTATACATATTGGGAGATGGGCGAAGACGATTCCGATGACCACATCGAAGCAAAGATGGGAGGAGAACCAGGTCCCACTGGGCGTGCCAATTTGTTTGACACGAGAAAAATCTTATGTCGCTCCGTTAGAAGAGAAGAGGAGGTGTTTGATTTCTCTCATGCGCCGGCGGAGACGAGGCGTACACTTTTCTTTTCCCGAGCGCATGAGAGAAATCAAACACCTCCTCTTCTCTTCTAATGGAGCGACATAAGATTTTTCTCGTGTCAAACAGTCACATACATCTTGGTGGAGTGCTCAAAATGATAAGAGTTAGATAACATGCACTCATCACCAAGGGTAGAAGTGATTGATCATACACAAATATCATGAATATAAGCAAGCAACCACACATTAAGCATAGTATGATCAAACACATGATCACAAAAGTATCTCACGAGCATAATACAAATAGTAGCATAGGAATCAAACAACCAAAGGATCAAAGTAGCAAGAGGCAAATAAAAGGAAAAACACTCTCTCTCTCGAAACCTAATGATCTATACACTTTCTCCCCCTTTGGCAACAAGTTACCAAAAAGTTCGAAAATGTATAGTGCTATGCGGCACTCTAGGCACGATCTCCGGGAGCTCCTGAAGAGGTCTTCTGGCTTGTTGCTCCGGTGTGCGTAGATGGCGTGGAGAGGAGGGCATCTGCAAAAGTTTCGGCAGAGGTCTGTGGAGCTAGAGGGGTTGACACTGGAGGTGCAACCGTGGCAGTTGCTGCAGGTGCTGAAGTAGTAGTCCTGGAGTCTCTGACAACTGGCACTGCGGAAGACCTTTGTGCCCTTGGCACTCTCTGGAAAGTATCTGTATCTGTAGTGTGGAAAGTATCTGTAGTTGGCCCTCATCTACCTCCTCCACTTCATCTTCACCACCGTGATCATCCACGCCACCTTCCGTTTCATTGTAATCTGAAAGTGCGTTAAGTCGACTAGAGGGGGGGTGAATAAGCGATTTTTACAAATTCGTCACTGAGGAATTTCACAGTGAGGAAATCCCTAAGTAACGAACTACTTAGCAGCGGAATAAGTACTCATATGCAAGCATAACAGAGCAGTAGCACAGTCATCATGATGAAATGAAAACAAGCACAGAGTACAAGTAGCGTAAACACAGGATAAGTAGGCTGAAGACAAACTGACTGAAGAAATTGAGCTGAGGAAATTGAGAAAGTCTTCAGTCAAAGTCTTCAAACAGTGGCGATCAAGTACACAGCACAGAATGAGGAAATACAAGGGTTGAGGAAATAGAACCAGTTAGCTCGGTGAAGACAGTGATTTGGTAGACCAGTTCCAACTGCTATGACAGTTGTACGTCTGGTTGGAGCGGCTAGGTATTTAAACCTGAGGACACACAGTCCTCACCGTATTCTCCTTGAGCTAAGGTCACACAGACCTCGCCCAATCACTCGTGGTAAGTCTTTAGGTGACTTCCAAACCTTCACAGACTCGGTCACTCGGCGATCCACAATTTCCTCTTGGATGCTCTAGACCATGACGCCCAACCGTCTGGAGAATGCACAGTCCTCAAAAGTAACAAGCGTCGGTTCCACACAGGAACAATCTCTTCAGTGATGCTCAATCACTTTGGGTTTGTAGGTGTTTGGGTTTTTGGGTTTTTCCTCACTTGATGATTTTCGCTCAAAGTCCTCGGAGGATGGGTTGCTCTCAATGACAAGTGTCAGTTTCTCTCGGAGCAGCCAACCAGCTAATGGTTGTAGGGGGCGGCTATTTATAGCCTAGGGAGCAGCCCGACATGATAAGACATAAATGCCCTTTAATGATATGACCGTTAGGTGGGTAGATATTTTGGGACAGCTGGCGCATAGCACAGCAACGGTCGGAAATTTGACTATCAAATTCCTCAGGGCTATCATGTTCCTCACTTGTAGGCAATCCGCACTGGCGAATTCCTAACTCCTCAGTCAGAACAAATTCCTCAGAGACCAGAAGAACTTCGTCTCTGTCACTGAAGAAATTGACTGAACTGTATGAGATTTCCAATGGCTTCACTCGAAGGGATTGGTAGGTGTAGGATTTTGAGTTGAGCATCACTTGGAAACTTTTCCTTAGTTTTACCTCGACCCCCTTTAACAGTACGGTGTTTCCTATAACTCAAGAAAGAGAAAATGAAACTACGAAAACAAAAGTCTTCATGCTTCATATTCCTCGCATGAATATCAAGTCTTCAAGGTCACACCAATTTCTTCACTTTCAAAGTCTTCAGAAAGCCAAAGTCTTCAGTTGAAGACATTCATTTTTAGGGGTCGACTTTCTCTGTAAATATCAAAATCCTCATAGACTTATAGACCTGTGTACACTCACAAACGCATTAGTCCCTTAACCTATAAGTCTTCAATACACCAAAATCACTAAGGGGCACTAGATGCACTTACAATCTCCCCCTTTTTGGTGATTGATGACAATATAGGTTAAGTTTTCAACGGGGATAAACATGTGAAGTGTAAATACTGAAATTGAGGAATTTGATTGCAAGATATAGAAGAACTCCCCCTGAAGATGTGCATATGTGAGGAATTTGCTTTTGAGAAGAAATGCACATTGAAGAGTAGAATCATGGAGATGTCCCCCTATATCTTGTAATTCATACACGCATTTAACATATGTTATGAAGATTTTGAAATGCATGATGAAATATGGTGACTGATGTAATTCAGCATGCGTGCATTAACATATATGAGGAAATAGCATGCAGAAGAACATAGGAAAAGTATCAGATCACCATCGGGTTTAAGTTTACAACTCGATCCAATAAAGACTTCAAAAGAACAAGAGTTGTAACTTAAAAAAAACGCCCATATATAGATAGACCCGCTTGAAGACTAACTCAAAATTTCTCCCCCTTTGTCATCGAATGACCAAAAGGGTCGAAAAATGAGGACTAACTCCCCTGAAGAATAACATCATGAAGTCGATGGAGGAGCGCCAGCGTTGTTGGGGTCGGTTGTTGAAGTAGGGCCTGCCGCAGTGTCGTCCAAGTCTTCATTTTCATCAGTCTCGCGCGATGAAGAATAAGAGCTAGCAACAAGTTGAGGAACTTTGACCTTCTTGAATTTCTTCGAAGGTGGCTGTGACCAGTCAAAGTCCTGTTGAAATTCCATCTCCTTGAGTTCTTCAGCACTATAGAGGTTAGACAGAATAGCCCAGGTGCGATCAAATACTTCATGCAGATAGTAATGGTTCTTCTTCACAGTATTTTGAGTAACTGTCATGTTCTGAAGAATAGCACCAAACTGTCTTTTGACCCATTTGTGGTTGCGACCGACCTTTTGGTGAAGACTGAGGAGAAGCTCACGATCAGTCAGCACCCTTGGAGCAGTGCCTTGAGGAATTGGCTTTGAAGTATTTGCGGCAGTATCATGAGTGGCAGAGTCATCATTGGTGGAGTAGGATGCAGCTTTGCGAAACTGTCCATCCAATGGACGAATGCCTTCATCAATAACAGCAGCCTTGCCCTTTTCATCAGATGAGGAAATAGGTCATTTGAAGACTTCAATTGGGGGCAAGTAGCTGTGATGATTTAGCATATCAGCCTTGTAGTTGATTGAAGACCTTGATCAGATGAATCACATGATCCAGGGAGCATAAGGCTTCAAATCGAATGGTGAAAGCGCAACATTTGCCATAGTCCTTATGAAGAAATCATGGAAGTTGATTCTTCATTATGCCAACGACCTCTTCTTCATTTGAGTCATGGCCCTTGATTAGACAGAGGGTCTTGGTCAATATTTTGTAGACCGTCCTTGGCACATAGAGCAATTCCTTCACAAGGAATTTCGTTCTTGGGGCTTGGCCAGGCTTCAGAGGCTTCATCAATACTTGCATGAAGTGATCAGATAGCTCAGGTTCGTAATACATCAGCCTTGCACCTTCAACGGGAGGACTAAGAGGAACGGCATGAAGCAATTCAGAGGCCGGTGCTTTGAGGTGGGTGTTCTTGGTCATCCAGTCCAACACCCATGAATTCACATCTTCAGCGTTGCCGGTGATGTGCAACGTAGCGTAGAACTGAAGAATTAGTTCTCCATTCCAATCAACGATGTCGGTGCAGAAATTGAGTAGCCCAGCGTCATGAAGAACACTGAGGACAGGGGTGAAGCAAGGCAGCAACTCCATATCAACATGAGGAATATGCTCATGGTCAAAGATCTTGTCTTTATTAAAAAACAGTGAAGAATAGACGTTCATCTGACTCGCTGTCCAGAAGCGCCGTCGTTGAAGACGAGCAGAGTCATATGGGTTGTATTAAGTGAAGAATACATGTTCATGAAAGAAGTCATCAGCTTTGAACTTCTGCTTCTTTGTGAAAGGATTCTTCGGCTTGGGCAGAGGAGTATCATTTCAAGTCTTTACAGCCTCTTGAGGTATAGCCACTGGAGCCACAGGCTGAGGAATTTCAGGAGCAAAGGCATCAACAGCAGCCTTGGCCTTCATTTCTTCAGTAACATGTACATCAGCACTAGTGGCTGGAACTTCTTCAGGTATAGTGAGAAGAGAAGCTTGACATTCATCAGAGCCCATATGAATTTCTTCAGTGTGAACTGGGGACTGAGGAATCTGTTGCAGTGGGGTGAACATGGGTGAATTGGGGTGATGACTTTCCCAGTAGTCATCATTCATAATTGGTGTAGTACACCCAATGTCCACATCTTCATCTTCATCATCAACTTCCTCAACGCCTGCCTCTTCAACTGTTAACTGAGGCATGGGCGATGATACCAGTGGAGTTGAAGTGATATTGTCCACTTCAATTTCTTTATCTAACTGCTCTGTCGAGGCAGCAGAAAGATCTTCTTCATCAGATTCACTTGGAATTACATATTCCTCACCAAAGGGAATAATCTGCTTTGATGGCATGCTTGATATTGGAACATCATCTATAGGATTTGTATAGGAGCTCATCAAAGTCTTCACTTTCTTTGGAGCTGAAGACTCTGAGGAGGCAGATGCTTTCCTTTTCTTCATAGCTGCTCGCTCCACAGCCTTGGTTTTCTCCGCTTCTGTTACAGAAGGAAGGTTGATGCTTGTCATCGGTGCAGGAGGAGGCAGAGGAAATTGGTGCAGTTTCTTCAGGCGCAACTGATGTAGTTGCCCTGGCATGTTCAGTTTCTTCAGGCGCAGTAGCAGATGCTTCAACTGGCCTGGCTTGTTCTTCAGGCGCAACACTAGTTACCCTGGCAGTGTCTTCAGTGGCTGGAATATCTTCATCAGCCCTGGTGCTTTCATTCTCTTCAACAGACTGATTTTCATCAGCTGTGCTTGCATGTTCTTTAGTAGGTTGAGCAGATATCTCAGCCTGAGGAATTTCTTGTTGCGATGAAGCTGCAACATTTGGAGTGAATCCTTTTGCCATTCTGACGAATCTGACTTTGGCACCTAGCCAATCTGCACAGTAGGCGTCAAATTCATCACTGAGTGCTTTGATCTCCTTTTGCATAGTCACAATTTCTTCAGGAGACATTTTCACAACATTTTTCTTCAGAAAACACTCCTTCTTGTACTGAGCCTTCTTCACCTGCCTGGCCTTTTCAAATTTCCATTTTTCTTCAGCAATAAAGGCTGTCAACATATGATTTTGACCAGGAGTGAGTTTGAAATCAGGCAAAGGAGTATTGGGGTCCTTGTGCCAGAGGTCAATGTACTCAAGGATCAACTTGGGATCCAGCAGAAGAGGCACTTCACTTCCTTTGGCTCTAGCGGCCCTTTGTTGTCTGTCTCTGATGATTTCAGCGAGTTCTTCATCATCAGCTTCGTCATCACTGGACGGCACATGAAAGGCAACCTGCTTCTTGTGAGGACTTGGCCTTGTGCCTCGTCCAGCAGTGGCCTTTTTCTTCAGCAAGGTCGGAGCTGTTGAAGACTGAGGTGGAGCTGAGGAACGTGCAGAGGCTCCTAAAGCAATTGAGATTCCAGTAGTCCTTTGGCACATGGCAAGATGCACAGGTGCTGAGGACTTTGCAGGAGCAGCTGAGGATTTTGCAACTAAGGGAGTTGGAGCTGCTTTTGAAGAAGTTGCTTGAGGATCAGGCCATGAGGGCTTTGAAGAGCTTGGCCGTGAGGGCATAGCAGCTGAGGAACTTGGCTTCACAACTGATTTCTTCAGCATAGCCTTCTTAGGCTTGCTAGCAGAGGCCTCAGCAGCGGCAGCAGCAGAATCTTCATTGAATTTCTTCACTACTTCTTTAGCCATTTTGGCTAGCTTGGCTTGCCGTTTAGCCCATTCATCAGGATAGTCCTCACCGCGCTTGAGGCTGGTGGGATCAGCTTCTTGGCCAGGTGCCAGTGGAGGTCTTGGGCAAGGAGCGTGAAGAGCGAATTTCTTCATGTACTTAGGAGTGACATATCTGTACTCCCTCCATTCCCGTGCCCATCTTCGTTCAATCCTCTGTATGCGCACCTTGCGCTGATTCTTGTTCTCCTTGCCGTGTTTGGCTTCATCAGGAGTACAATATTCTTCATAAATGTCATCAGGGATCTCAAACACTGTGTTGACTTCCAGTTTCTTGCCGCCCTTCTGAGGTTTCTTGCCATCTGCCATTTTCTTCACTTGAGGATTTTGAACAATCGAGTTTTCTGACGAGGTATGCAATTTGTCTTCAAGGAACGCTACAAATGAGTTAAGTTGATGAGAACCTAGAGATTCAACAGCAGACATGTGTACCTGTGAACAGAGTATAGGTGCGAAGAATTTGGAGAGGTCATATGCGTTCTCAGAAGTTTTTCAAAAGAATCAAGGTTGAGGAATTTGACCATAGGTTGTCTTGAGGAATTTCACTAAGCGTTCTTGACTTAGGTTCCAGAGTTGTATAGATTTGAAAATCCACACAATTGAGGAATCTTGAGGAAAAACGTTGCTTAGAGAAACAGATCAAGAACAGAAGCAAGTTGGTGTTTTAAGAACATGAAAGTTGAAGAATAAACACCTTTGAAGATTTTTTGGAAATCAACAAGGGCAGTAAAAATAGATTTTATTTACCCTTCATGAAGAACACGACGAACTGTGAATATTAGTGGAGAAGCTCGTCCGTTCAGATCTTCCACGCCCTAACTTGGCGATGGAAAACAGCTACGGCGGCGGCGGAGTGAAGATTTCCGCGTCCGGCGTGAGTACGACGGCGATGAGGTCAAGGCAGTGAAGCTCTTCCTCACCGACGACGATGGAAGTAGCGGCGGCGCTAGGTCAAGAAGCTCGAGTGAGGGGAAGTGAGGTCGAGTGGGGTAAATGAGATCTGAGGAGGGCGAGGGGTATTTATAGCCGAGGTGATAAACCGCTCGTCCGAGGAAAATGGACGAACGTGCCCCTGACCCTTCTCATCCTAGCGACATGTGTCACCCACATACTGTGAAGTGGAGATCGTGTTAGATCATGGGTGAATAGATAAATCTTATTGAGGGATGTGGAACGGTTTGAGCGGCAAAAGCCGAAAATTCAGATAAGAATATTTTAAAGTTTCGTTCGCAAATTCTTCAGCTGACAAGGACACAGTGAAGATTTTGAACGAGTTTCAAATAGAATGCACATGAAGAATTTGTGAACAAACTGGGTTGAGTTTAGCATAGAGGGGGAAGGGTCCGATCACATTCAATTAGAGAAAAAAATCAATTTGAAGAAATAGCAATAAGTGAATGTTGTAGAGGACAGAAAACTCAAATATATATATAGTCAATGAAGAACACAGTCGGAAAGAGTGAAGACTTTCAAATTTGATGAATTTGAACAACTGAGGAATTTCAAAAAGAAGAAAAACTCAAATTGAAGAATTTCAACTTTTGTTGGTGGCATGACCCACCATATAAGAATGATGATTTCAGACGCCGCGTACAATTATCGTAGGGCTCTGAGAATCAAATTCTTCGTTAATTTCTTCACACTTAGAGGGTTAGTCTTCATTGATTGAAGAAAAACGTTACTTCGTGTGTTGCACATCTAAGTCATCAATTTTGCATAAGTGTTAGGATGTGTGTCCTTTTCAAAGGACATTCGAAGATTCTAAGATATTTAGCTCACACCGCAACTTGCTAAATCTCTTCTCATCCAAGGGCTTTGTGAAGATATCGGCTATCTGTTCTTCAGTCTTCACGTGCTCGATAGAGATGTTGCCCTTCAACACATGATCACGAAGAAAATGATGACGAATCTGGATGTGCTTTGTCTTCGAGTGCTGAACTGGGTTATGAGCAATTTTGATGGCACTCTCACTGTCATAGTAGAGAGGCACATTCTTCACATTGATGCCGTAGTCCTTGAGGGTTTGCTTCATCCATAGCAATTGAGCACAGCACGAACCAGCAGCAATGTACTCAGCTTCAGCAGTAGAGAGTGATACGCAGTTCTGTTTCTTCGAGGACCAACATACTAAGGATCGTTTGAGGAAATGGCATGTGCCTGATGTTGACTTGCGATCCACACGATCACCAGCATAGTCAGAGTCAGAATATCCAATGAGATCAAAAGCTGAGCCCTTGGCATACCATAATCCAAGTGTTGGAGTGTGAACTAGATATCGAAGAATATGCTTCACAGCCTTATGGTGTGATTCCTTCGGTGTAGCTTGAAAACGGGCACACATGCAAACACTCAGCATAATATCTGGCCTAGATGCACATAGATACAATAAAGAGCCAATCATGGAGCGGTATACCTTTTGATCGAAGTCTATACCATTTTCATTAGTGCATAGATGGCCATTTGTGGGCATAGGGATTTTGACTCCTTTGCAATCTTGCATGCCGAATTTCCTCAACACATCCTTGAGGTATTTCTCCTAAGATATGAAGATGCCATTGCGTTGTTGACGTATCTGAAGACCTAAGAAGAATTTCAATTCTCCCATCATAGACATTTGATATTCTTCACTCATCATATAGGCAAATTCATCACTGTAACGTTGGTCAGTACAGCCAAAGATGATATCATCAACATATATTTGGCACACGAATAATTCATCATCATAAGTTTTAGTGAAAAGAGTTGGGTCAAGTGAACCGGGTTTGAAGCCTTTCTTCATGAGGAATTCCTTCAAAGTATCATACCATGCCTGAGGGGCCTGCTTGAGGCCATAGAGGGCCTTGTTTAGTCTGAAGACTTTTTCAGGATGCTTAGGATCTTCAAAACCTGGGGGTTGAGCAACATATACTTCTTCCTCAAGCTTACCATTGAGGAATGTACTTTTCACATCCATTTGATATAAGATGATATTATGATGGTTAGCATAAGCAAGTAATATGCGAATAGCCTCAAGTCTAGCAACAGGTGCAAAAGTTTCATCGAAATCAATTCCTTCAACCTGTGTGTAGCCTTGAGCTACAAGACGAGCCTTATTCCTTACCACAAGGCCATTTTCATCTTGCTTGTTGCGGTAGATCCATTTGGTGCCGATGATATTGTGCTTGCGAGGATCTGGTCGCTTGACAAGCTCCCACACATTGTTCAGCTCGAATTGATGTAATTCCTCTTGCATCGCTTGAATCCATTCAGGCTCCAGAAATGCCTCATCAACTTTGGTGGGCTTTGTGATAGAGACGAAAGCAAAGGGCCCACAAAAGTTAGACAAATGTGAAGCTTTTGAGCGAGTAAGAGGACCTGGTGCATTGATGTCGTTGATGATTCTCTCAATCTGTACTTCATTTGCAACGCGAGGATGAGCAGGTTGACAACTTTGATTTGGCTTAGCATTTTCTTCAGAGCCATTTTCTTCAGATGCACCAGCATGATTTTCTTCATGATCTGGAATGACTTCTTCAGCAGATTCTTCGGTAGGAATAACATCCTCAGTAGCCTTTAGCTTGATGGATTCCTCAGGAGTCATTTCATCTAGCACAGGAGGTAGGTGCTCTCTTTGCGAGCCATTAGTTTCATCGAACCGCACATCTACAGTTTCAACAAACTTGTTGTGATAGGTGTTGAAGACCCTGTAGGTGTGCGTGTCCTTTCCGTAACCAAGCATAAAACCTTCATGTGCTTTCGGTGCAAATTTAGAATTGTGATGAGGATCTCTAATCCAACATTTAGCACCGAAGATTTTGAAATAACTCACATTGGGTTTCTTGTCAGTGAGGAGTTCATATGAGGTCTTTTTGAAGAATTTGTGGAGATATACCTTGTTGATGATGTGGCACGCAGTGTCGATTGCCTCAATCCAAAAATGACGAGGTGTCTTATATTCGTCAAGCATAGTGCGAGCCATCTCAACAAGAGTCCTGTTCTTGCGCTCCATGACGCCATTCTGCTGAGGAGTATAAGGAGCAGATAACTCATGAGCAATACCAAGTTCATCAAGATAGTCATCAAGACTAGTGTTCTTGAACTCAGTTCCATTGTCACTTCTGATGTGCTTGATCTTCACACCAAAGTTGGTTGAAGCCCTCGAGGAAAATCGTTTGAAGACTTCCTGCACTTCACGTTTGTAAGTGACTATATGCACCCATGTGTAACGAGAGTAATCATCAACAATAACAAAGCCATATAGAGATGCTTCATTGGTGAATGCAGAATAGTGATTTGGGGCAAAAAGATCCATGTGAAGCAATTCAAATGGACGAGTGGTAGTCATGATAGTCTTTGCAGGATGCTTGGCCTTGGTCATCTTTCCAGCTTCACAGGCTCCGCACAGGTGATCCTTGAGGAATTTGACATCCTCGATGCCTATGACATGCTTTTTCTTCGTGAGAGTGTGCAAGTTCCTCATGCCAGCATGACCAAGTCGTCGATGCCATAGCCAGCCTTCTGAAGCTTTTGCAAGTAGACATGTGGCAGGTTGTGGTCCTGTAGAGAAATCAACAATATACAGATCTCCTCTCCTAAAGCCTTCGAAGACTTTGGAATGGTCAGCTTCCATGATCACAACACAACGGTACTTGCCAAAGATAACCACCATATCAAGATCACAAAGCATTGAGACAGACATGAGTTTGAACCCTAAGGACTCGACAAGCATGACTTTGTCCATGTGTCGATCCTTTGAGATCGCAACCTTACCTAGGCCCAATACCTTACTTTTGCCTTTGTCAGCGTATGTGATATGCTTCAGATGTGATGGAGATAAAGCAGTGTCCATCAATAAGTTCCTGTCACCAGTCATGTGGTTTGTACATCCACTGTCGAGGACCCACTCAGTAGCTTTGGGTTGTTCATCCTGCAGATGAATTAGTACAACTTACGAACTCATATACTTCATCAGTGAAGAATATGACATCAAATTCATTAGATCAATTTCATCAAGCAATACAATAGATAAAGCAGTATAAGGACGTGAGAAATGAAGATTCATTTCTTCATGATTAGCTTGCGTCCTTTCAAGCATATTCAGGTCTCCAGCAAATTCTTCAGACATTTAAGTTTGTCTGGAGACCTGACCCTGCATAAGAGATTAGTTCTTTTTCTTCACCACCCACATCTGAAGGGGTGGCAAAGAGTTCATCATTCTGTGAGCTCCATATGAGAAAGGTGGCATAGATGCCAGACCACTTCGTTTCACAGAAGAGGGGTTAGGGTAATCATATGAATAAGCAGAGAAATTCTTCGAGGACTTATGAACATAATGATTTGAAGAATAATGCACATATTCATAGCCCTTAGGCTTTCCCTACGAAACAGAAGTGTTAGCACGATGATGTTCATATGAGGATTTTGATCCATATGAGGAATTTGATCCACGTGAAGAATTTGGTCCGTTTGAGGACTTGGATCCATATGAAGACTTTGGTCCATATGAAGAATTTGATCTGGGGTTCCTATTCTTCATAGGTGGTGTCATGAGGACATTCACCTGAAGACTTTCAAGGCACCTTTTGGGAACCCAAATTTTCTTCATAGGAGGACCGTTCCTGCAGTTAGTGCCAACATATCTAGCAAATACTTCACCATTCTGATTTTTGAACAGTTTATAGTTGGAGTCAAAAGACTCATCAGAAGAATATGAAGATTCACATGTAAAGCCAGATAAAGTGGATGGATCTATGGGAGGTCCTTTTGCAGCAACCCATGAGGTTTTGGGATACTGCTCAGGTTTCCAGTAGGTTCCATCAGCATTGAGTTTCCTCTCAAAGGCAATACCCTCTTTCCTAGGGTTCCTGTTCAAGATCTGCTTTTTGAGCACATCACAAAGAGTCTGATGCCCTTTGAGGCTTTTGTACATGCCTGTCACATACAATTCCTTCAACCCTGCATTTTTGTCAGTGATACTAGTGGTATCCTCAGATGAGGAATTTGTGACCACAGAGACAGTTGAAGAATTTGCAGCAATAGAAGCATTTGAACTTTCAGGTGATGAATTAGCAGATTCACGTTCAATGCATTTCAAACATGGTGGAATGAATTCATCCTGAGCGGAACTGATCTGTTGAGCAAGCAATGAATCGTTTTCCTTCTGAAGGTCTTCATAACTCACCCTTAGCTTTTCAAGATATTGCTTTCTTTGAATAAAATCATAAGAAAGCTTCTCATGATCGGCTAAGAGAGTGTTATGATGACTTTGAAGTTTATCAAACTTAGACTGTAGTCGCTGAAGATTATCAGTCAAAGTTTGAGTTCGATCCAATTCCTCACCCAATAGGTCATCGCTTTTGTCTAGAGAATTTTGAAGTTTTTCCAAAGCCTTTTGTTGTTTAATGGCAATATTAGCAAGCTTGGAATAACTAGGTTTGAGGTTTTCATCAGATTCATCTTCACTTGACTCAGAGGAGGGATATTTGAGTACCTTGGCACCTTTTGCCATGAAGCAATAGGTGGGAGCGTAGTCATCGTCGCCATCGTCAGCGGTGTTGGTGTTGCCATGTTCCACAGTGTTGAAGATGGACTTGCTGACAAAAGCAGTAGCGAGGGCTAGGCTAGCCACACCAGATTCTGACTCCTCAGATGCCTCCTCTTCCTCAATTTCCTCAGATTCAGCTTCAGAATCCATTTCTTTGCCAATAAATGCCCGAGCCTTTTTGGAACTGCTCTTCTTGTGAGATGAAGACTTTGACGGTTTTGACGATGAAGACTTTGAAGATTTCTTCTTCTTCTTTGAGTCATCAGAACTGTCATCCTTGTACTTCTTCTTCTTAGCTTCCTTAGCCCACTGAGGACAATCAGTCATATAGTGACCTGGTTTCTTGCATTTGTGGCAAGTCCTCTTCTTGTAGTCGCGGGATGAGGAATCTGATCTCATGTCATCATTTCTTGAAGATTTTCCAAATCGGCCACGTCTAGAGAACTTCTGGAATTTCCTCACGAGCATTGCTAGCTCTTGACTCAGTTCTTCAAGATCACCAAGGCTGCTGTCAGAATCTTCACCTTCTGATTCGGAAACTGCATTGGCCTTTAGAGCGCGTGATCTACCATAGCTCGGTCCGTAGAGATCTCTCTTCTCAGCAAGTTGGAACTCATGAGTATTTAGCCTCACGAGGATATTAGCAGGATCAAGTGACTTGTAGTCTCCACGTTCCTGAATCATCAGTGCCAGTGTATCGAACGAGGAATCAAGTGATCTCAGCAATTTCTTCACCACCTCATGGTCGGTGATGTCTGTGGCACCAAGTGCTTGAAGCTCATTTGAGATGTCAGTGAGGCGATCGAAGGTTTGCTGGACATTTTCATTGTCGAGTCTTTTGAAGCGGTTGAAGAGATTGTGAAGAACGTCAACTCGAGAGTCACGTTGAGTTGAGACTCCTTCGTTGACCTTGGACAGCCTATCCCAGATAAGCTTTTCTGTCTCCAAAGCACTCACTCTGCCGTACTGTCCTTTGCTCAGATGGCCACATATGATATTCTTTGCTTGAGAGTCGAGTTGCTTGAATCTCTTCACATCAGCAGCGTTCACGGAAGGAGTGATGGAGGGAACGCCATTTTCCACAACGTACCAGAGATCGTTGTCAATTGCCCCAAGATGCATGCGCATCTTATTCTTCCAGTAGGGGTAGTCCGTCCCATTGAAGGTAGGACACCCAGCCGAGACCTTGATCATGCCTGCAGTCGACATAACTAAAACTCCAGGTGGTTAAACCAAAATCACACAGAACAAGGGAGTACCTTGCTCTGATACCAATTGAAAGTGCGTTAAGTCGACTAGAGGGGGGGTGAATAGGCGATTTTTACAAATTCGTCACTGAGGAATTTCACAGTGAGGAAATCCCTAAGTAACGAACTACTTAGCAGTGGAATAAGTACTCATATGCAAGCATAATAGAGCAGTAGCACAGTCATCATGATGAAATGAAAACAAGCACAGAGTACAAGTAGCGTAAACACAGGATAAGCAGGTTGAAGACAAACTGACTGAAGAAATTGAGCTGAGGAAATTGAGAAAGTCTTCAGTCAAAGTCTTCAAACAGTGGCGATCAAGTACACAGCACAGAATGAGGAAATACAAGGGTTGAGGAAATAGAACCAGTTAGCTCGGTGAAGACAGTGATTTGGTAGACCAGTTCCAACTGCTGTGACAGTTGTACGTCTGGTTGGAGCGGCTAGGTATTTAAACCTGAGGACACACAATCCCGGACACACAGTCCTCACCGTATTCTCCTTGAGCTAAGGTCACACAGACCTCGCCCAATCACTCGTGGTAAGTCTTCAGGTGACTTCCAAACCTTCACAGACTCTGTCACTCGGCGATCCACAATTTCCTCTTGGATGCTCTAGACCATGACGCCTAACCGTCTGGAGGATGCACAGTCCTCAAAGGTAACAAGCGTCGGTTCCACACAGGAACAATCTCTTCAGTGATGCTCAATCACTTTGGGTTTGTAGGTGTTTGGGTTTTTGGGTTTTTCCTCACTTGATGATTTTCGCTCAAAGTCCTCGGAGGATGGGTTGCTCTCAATGACAAGTGTCAGTTTCTCTCGGAGCAGCCAACCAGCTAGTGGTTGTAGGGGGCGGCTATTTATAGCCTAGGGAGCAGCCCGACATGATAAGACATAAATGCCCTTCAATGATATGACCGTTAGGTGGGTAGATATTTTGGGACAGCTGGCGCATAGCACAGCAACGGTCGGAAATTTGACTATCAAATTCCTCAGGGCTATCATGTTCCTCACTTGTAGGCAATCCACACTGGCGAATTCCTAACTCCTCAGTCAGAACAAATTCCTCAGAGACCAGAAGAACTTCATCTCTGTCACTGAAGAAATTGACTGAACTGTATGAGATTTCCAATGGCTTCACTCGAAGGGATTGGTAGGTGTAGGATTTTGAGTTGAGCATCACTTGAAAACTTTTCCTTAGTTTTACCTCGACCCCCTTTAACAGTACGGTGTTTCCTATGACTCAAGAAAGAGAAAATGAAACTATAAAAACAAAAGTCTTCACGCTTCATATTCCTCGCATGAATATCAAGTCTTCAAGGTCACACCAATTTCTTCACATTCAAAGTCTTCAGAAAGCCAAAGTCTTCAGTTGAAGACATTCATTTTTAGGGGTTGACTTTCTCTGTAAATATCAAACTCCTCATAGACTTATAGACCTGTGTACACTCACAAACGCATTAGTCTCTTAACCTTTAAGTCTACGATACACCAAAATCACTAAGGGGCACTAGATGCACTTACATAATCGAAATCATCGAATGGGGCCCTATCGATGTCGACGGCGTTGGTGTCAAACAAGTTCACGAACTCGGCTGTGGCATTGTTCGAACCACCGCTACTTTGAGCGGCATCAAGTCAAGAACAACCACAATGCCGAAAACCGAAGCAAGAACAAAAGATCGAAGATGCAAACCTTCCGGCCATTTCGTCGAACACCTCGCTTGTTGTGGAAGAAGTGCTTTTGAATGGCATCGTCGGGGAACATCTCGCCGGGGCAGGGGGAGTGGACGAAGGTGCCGACCTTTTCGTAGCAATCTGTTGGGGAACGTGCAATTTCAAAAAAATTCCTACGCTCACACAAGATCTATCTAGGAGATGCATAGCAACGAAGGGGGAGAGTATGTCCACTTACCCTCGTAGACCGAAAGCGGAAGCGTTAGCTTAACACGGTTGATGTAGTCGAACGTCTTCGCTATCCAACCGATCAAGCACCGAACGTACGGCACCTCTGAGTTCAGCACATGTTCAGCTTGATGACGTCCCTCGAGCTCTTGATCCAGTTGAGAACGAGGCAGAGTTCCGTCAGCATGACGGCATGGCGACGGTGATGATGAAGTTACCGGCGCAGGGCTTCACCTAAGCACTACGACGATATGACCGAGGTGTTAAACTGTGGAGGGGGCACCGCACACGGCTAAGAGAAATCTTGGTGTGTCTTTGGGGTGCCCCCCTCCCCCGTATATAAAGGAGGGAGGGAGAGAGGCCGGCCCCCTAGGGGCACGCCAAGAGTATGGAGTCCTACTAGGACTTTCAAGTCCTAGTAGGAATCCCTTTCCTTTTCAGAGTAGGAGAGAAGGAAAGAGGGAAAAGAGGGAGGGAGTAGGAAAAGGCAAGGGGGGTGCCGCCCCCTTCCCCTAGTCTAATTCGGAACCATGGGGGGCGTGCGCCACCTCCCCTTGACCTGCCTCCTCTTTTCCCGTATGGCCCAATAAGGCCCATTACTTCTCCCGGTGAATTCCCATAACTCCTCGGTACTCCGAAAAACACCCGAATCACTCGGAACCTTTCCGATGTCCGAATATAGCCTTCCAATAAATGAATATTTACCTCTCGACCATTTCGAGACTCCTCGTCATGTCCGTGATCTCATCCGGGGCTCCGAACAAACTTCGGTCATCAAATCACATAACTCATAATACAAATCGTCATCGAATGTTAAGCGTGCGGACCCTACGGGTTCGAGAACTATGTAGACATGACCAAGACACATCTCCGGTCAATAACCAATAGCGGAACCTGGATGCTCATATCGGCTCCTACATATTCTACGAAGATCTTTATCGGTCAAACCGCATAACAACATACGTTATTCCCTTTGTCATCGGTATGTTACTTGCCCGAGATTCGATCGTTCGTATCATCATACCTAGTTCAATCTCGTTACCGGCAAGTCTCTTTACTCGTTCCGCAATGCATCACCCCGCAACTAACTCATTAGTCACATTGCTTGCAAGGCTTCATATGATGTGCATTACTGAGAGGGCCCAAAGATACCTCTCCGATACTCGGAGTGACAAATCCTAATCTCGATCTATGCCAACCCAGCAAACACCTTCGGAGACACCTGTAGAGCATCTTTATAATCACCCAGTTACGTTGTGACATTTGATAGCACACAAAGTGTTCCTCCAGTATTCGGGAGTTGCATAATCTCATAGTCAGAGGAATATGTATAAGTCATGAAGAAAGCAATAGCAATAAAACTTAACGATCATTATGCTAAGCTAACGGATGGGTCTTCCCCATCACATCATTCTCTAATGATGTGATCCTGTTCATCAAATGACAACACATGTCTATGGTCAGGAAACATAACCATCTTTGATAAACAAGCTAGTCAAGTAGAGGCACACTAGGGACACTCTGTTTGTCTATGTATTCACACATGTACTAAGTTTCCAGTTAATACAATTCTAGCATGAATAATAAACATTTATCATGATATAAGGAAATATAAATAACAACTTTATTATTGCCTCTAGGGCATATTTCCTTCAGTCTCCCACTTGCACTAGAGTCAATAATCTAGTTCACATCGCCATGTGATTTAACACCAATAGTTCACATCTTTATGTGATTAACACCCATAGTTCACATCGCCATGTGACCAACACCCAAAGGGTTTACTAGAGTCAATAATCTAGTTCACATCGCTATGTGATTAGCACCCAAAGAGTACTAAGGTGTGATCATGTTTTGCTTGTGAGAGAGGTTTAGTCAACGGGTCTGCCATATTCAGATCCGTATGTATTTTGCAAATTTCTATGTCTACAATGCTCTTCACGGAGCTACTTTAGCTAATTGCTCCCACGTTCAATACGTGTCTAGATTGAGACTTAGAGTCATCTAGATCAGTGTCAAAGCTTGCATCGACGTAACCCTTTACAACGAACTCTTCATCACCTCCATAATCGAGAAACATTTCCTTAGTCCTCTAAGGATAATTTTGACCGTTGTCCAGTGATCTACTCCTGGATCACTATTGTACCCCCTTGCTAAACACATGGCAAGGTACACGATATGTCTGGTACACAGTATGGCATACTTTATAGAACCTATGGCTGAGGCATAGGGAATGACTTTCATTCTCTCTCTATCTTCTGCCGTGGTCATGCTTTGAGTCTTACTCAACTTCACACCTTGCAACATAGGCAAGAACCCTTTCTTTGACTGATCCATTTTGAACTTCTTCAAAATCTTGTCAAGGTATGTGCTTTGTGAAAGTCCTATTAAGTGTCTCGATCTATCCCTATAGATCTTGATGCTCAATACTTAAGCAGCTTCACTGAGGTCTTTTTATTGAAAAATTCTTATTCAAGTATCCTTTTATGCTATCCAGAAATTCTATATCATTTCCAATCAGCAATATGTCATCCACATATAATATCAGAAATGCTATAGAGCTCCCACTCACTTTCTTGTAAATACAGGCTTCACCGTAAGTCTGTATAAAACCATATGCTTTGATCACCTTATCAAAGCATATATTCCAACTCCGAGATGCTTGCACCAGTCCATAGATGGATCGCTGGAGCTTTTACACTTTGTTAGCACCTTTAGGATCAACAAAACCTTCTGGTTGCATCATATACAACACTTCTTTAATAAATCCATTAAGGAATGCAGTTTTGACATCCATTTGCCAGATTTCATAAAATGCGGCAATTGCTAACATGATTCGGACAGACTTTAAGCATCGATATGAGTGAGAAAATCTCATCGTAGTCAACACCTTGAACTTGTCGAAAACCTTTTTGCGATAATTCGAGCTTTGTAGATAGTAACACTAATATCAGCGTCTATCTTCCTCTTGAAGATCCATTTATTCTCAATGGCTCACCGATCATTGGGCAAGTCAGTCAAAGTCCATACTTTGTTCTCATACATGGATCCTATCTCAGATTTCATGGCCTCAAGCCATTTATCGGAATCTGGGCTCATCATCGCTTCCTCATAGTTCATAGGTTCGTCATGGTCTAGTAATATGACTTCCAGAACAGGATTACCGTACCACTCTGGTACGGAACGTACTCTGGTAAACCTACGAGGTTCTGTAGTAACTTGATCTGAAGCTTCATGATCATCATCATTAGCTTCCTCACTAATTGGTGTAGGCATCACTGGAACTGATTTCTGTGTTGAACTACTTTCCAATTCAAGAGAAGGTACCACTACCTCATCAAGTTCTACTTTCCTCCCACTCACTTCTTTCGAGAGAAACTCCTTCTCTAGAAAGGATCTATTCTTAGCAACAAAGATTTTGCCTTCGGATCTGTGATAGAAGGTGTACCCAACAGTTTCTTTTGGGTATCCTATGAAGACGCACTTCTCCGATTTGGGTTTGAGCTTATCAGGCTGAAGCTTTTTCACATAAGCATCACAACCCCAAACTTTAAGAAACGACAGCTTAGGTTTCTTGCCAAACCATAGTTCATATGGTGTCATCTCAACGGATTTAGATGGTGCCCTATTTAACGTGAATGCAGCTGTCTCTAATGCATAACCCCAAAACAATAGTGGTAAATCGGTAAGGGACATCATAGATCGCACCATATCTAATAAAGTACGGTTACGACATTTGGACACACCATTACGCTGTGGTGTTCCAGGTGGCGTGAGTTGCGAAACTATTCCACATTGTTTCAAATGAAGACCAAACTCATAACTCAAATATTCACCTCCACGATCAGATCGTAGAAACTTTATTTTCTTGTTACGATGATTTTCCACTTCACTCTGAAATTCTTTGAACTTTTCAAATGTTTCAGACTTATGTTTCATTAAGTAGATATACCCATATCTGCTCAAATCATCTGTGAAGGTTAGAAAATAACGATACCCGCCGCGAGCCTCAACACTCATCGGACCGCATACATCAGTATGTATTATTTCCAATAAGTCAGTTGCTCGCTCCATTGTTCCGGAGAACGGAGTTTTAGTCATCTTGCCCATGAGGCATGGTTCGCAAGTATCAAGTGATTCCAAAAGCCCATCAGCATGGAGTTTCTTCATGCGCTTTACACCAATATGACCTAAACGGCAGTGCCACAAATATGTTGCACTATCATTATCAACTTTGCATCTTTTGGTATCAATATTATGAATATGTGTATCACTACGATCGAGATTCAATAAACCATTTATATTGAGTGTATGACCATAGAAGGCTTTATTCATATAAACAGAACAACAAGTATTCTCTGACTTAAATGAATAACCGTATCGCAATAAACATGATCCAATCATATTCATGCTCAACGCAAACACCAAATAACATTTATTTAGGTCCAACACTAATCCCGAAGGTAGAGGGAGTGTGCAATGGTGATCTTATCACCCTTGGAATTACTTCCAACACACATCGTCACCTCGTCATTAATTTATCTCTGTTCATTTTGCAACTCCTGTTTTGAGTTACTAATGTTAGCAACTGAACCGGTATCAAATACCCAGGGGCTACTATGAACACTATTAAAATACACATCAATAACATGTATATCAAATATACCTTTGTTCACTTTGCCATCCTTCTTATCCGCCAAGTATTTGGGGCAGTTCCGCTTCCAGTGACCATTTTCTTTGTAGTAGAAGCACTCAGTTTCAGGCTTAGGTCCATCTTTGGGCTTCTTCATGGGAGTGGCAACCTGTTTCCCATTCTTCTTGAAGTTCCCTTTCTTTCCCTCACCCTTTTTCTTGAAACTAGTGGTCTTGTCAACCATCAACACTTGATGCTATTTCTTGATTTCTACCTTCGCCGATTTCAGCATCGCGAAGAGCTTGGGAATCGTTTTCGTCATCCCTTGCATATTATAGTTCATCACAAAGTTCTAGTAACTTGGTGATAGTGACTAGAGAACTCTGTCAATCACTATTTTATCTGGAAGATTAACTCCCACTTGATTCAAGCGATTGTAGTACCTAGACATTCTGAGCATATGCTCACTGGTTGAGCTATTCTCCTCCATCTTGTAGGCAACGTACTTGTCAGAGGTCTCATACCTCTCGACACGGGCATGAGTCTGAAATACCGATTTCAGCTCTTGGAACATCTCATATGCTCCGTGGCGTTCAAAACGTTTTTGAAGTCCCGGTTCTAAGCCGTAAATCATGGCGCACTAAACTATCAAGTAGTCATCATATCGAGCTTGCCAAACGTTCATAACGTCTGCATCTGCTCCTGCAACAGGTCTGTCACCTAGCGGTGCATAAAGGACATAATTCTTCTGTGCAGCAACGAGGATATTCCTCAGATCACGGACCCAGTCCGCATCATTGCTACTATCATCTTTCAACTTAGTTTTCTCTAGGAACATATCAAAAATAAAACAGGGGGGCTATACGCGAGCTATTGATCTACAACATAATTTGCAAATACTACCAGGACAAAGTTCATGATAAATTAAAGTTCAATTAATCATATTACTTAAGAACTCCCACTTAGATAGACATCCCTCTAGTCATCTAAATGATCACGTGATCCATATCAACTAAACCATGTCCGATCATCACGTGAGATGGAGTAGTTTTCAATGGTGAACATCTCTATGTTGATCATATCTACTATATGATTCATGTTCGACCTTTCGGTCTCAGTGTTCCGAGGCCATATCTGCATATGCTAGGCTCGTCAAGTTTAACCCGAGTATTCCGCATGTGCAAAACTGTCTAGCACTCGTTGTATTTGAACGTAGAGCCTATCACTCCCGATCATCACGTGGTGTCTCAGCACGAAGAACTTTCGCAACGGTGCATACTCAGGGAGAACACTTATACCTTGAAATTTAGTGAGGGATCATCTTATAATGCAACCGCCGTACTAAGAAAAATAAGATGCATAAAAGATAAACATCACATGCAATCAAAATATGTGACATGATATGGCCATCATCATCTTGTGCCTTTGATCTCCATCTCCAAAGCACCGTCATGATCTCCATCGTCACCGGCTTGACACCTTGATCTCCATCGTAGTGTCGTTGTCGTCTCGCCAACTATTGCTTCTACGACTATCGCTACCGCATAGTGATAAAGTAAAGCAATTACATGGCGATTGCATTTCATACAATAAAGCGACAACCATAAGGCTCCTGCCAGCTGCCGATAACTTTTACAAAACATGATCATCTCATACAATAACGTATATCACATCATGTCTTGATCATATCACATCACAACATGCCCTGCAAAAACAAGTTAGACGTCCTCTACTTTGTTGTTGCAAGTTTTACGTGGCTGCTACGGGCTTCTAGTAAGAACCGTTCTTACCTACGCATCAAAACCACAACGATTTTTCGTCAAGTGTGCTGTTTTAACCTTCAACAAGGACCAGCCGTAGTCAAACTTGATTCAACTAAAGTTGGAGAAACAGACACCCGCCAGCCACCTGTGTGCAAAGCACGTCGGTAGAACCAGTCTCATGAACGCGGTCATGTAATGTCGGTCCGGGCCGCTTCATCCAACAATACCGCCGAATCAAAGTAAGACGTTGGTGGTAAGCAGTATGACTATTATCGCCCACAACTCTTTGTGTTCTACTCGTGCATATCATCTACGCATAGACCTGGCTCGGATGCCACTATTGGGGAACGTGCAATTTCAAAAAAATTCCTACGCTCACGCAAGATCTATCTAGGAGATGCATAGCAACGAAGGGGGAGAGTATGCCCACGTACCCTCGTAGACCGAAAGCGGAAGCGTTAGCTTAACGCGGTTGATGTAGTCGAACGTCTTCGCGATCCAACCGATCAAGCACCGAACGTACGGCACCTCCGAGTTCAGCACACGTTCAGCTCGATGACGTCCCTCGAGCTCTTGATCCAGTTGAGGACGAGGGAAAGTTCCGTCAGCACGACGGCGTGGCGATGGTGATGATGAAGTTACCGGCGCAGGGCTTCACCTAAGCACTACGACGATATGACCGAGGTGTTAAACTGTGGAGGGGGCACCGCACACGGCTAAGAGAAATCTTGGTGTGTCTTTGGGGTGCCCCCCTCCCTCGTATATAAAGGAGGGAGGGAGAGAGGCCGGCCCCCTAGGGGCGCGCCAAGAGTATGGAGTCCTACTAGGACCTTTTCAGAGTAGGAGAGAAGGAAAGAGGGAAAAGAGGGAGGGAGTAGGAAAAGGCAAGGGGGCGCCGCCCCCTGCCCCTAGTCCAATTCGGACCCATGGGGGGCGCGCGCCACCTCCCCTTGACCTGCCTCCTCTTTTCCCGTAAGGCCCAATAAGGCCCATTACTTCTCCCAGTGAATTCCCGTAACTCCTCGGTACTCCGAAAAACACCCGAATCACTCGGAACCTTTCCGATGTCCGAATCTAGCCTTCCAATATATGAATCTTTACCTCTCGACCATTTCGAGACTCCTCGTCATGTCCGTGATCTCATCCGGGGCTCCGAACAAACTTCGGTCATCAAATCACATAACTCATAATACAAATCGTCATCGAATGTTAAGCGTGCGGACCCTACGGGTTCGAGAACTATGTAGACATGACCGAGACACATCTCCGGTCAATAACCAATAGCGGAACCTGGATGCTCATATTGGCTCCTACATATTCTACGAAGATCTTTATCGGTCAAACCGCATAACAACATACGTTATTCCCTTTGTCATCGGTATGTTACTTGCCCGAGATTCGATCGTTGGTATCATCATACCTAGTTCAATCTCGTTACCGGCAAGTCTCTTTACTCGTTCCGCAATGCATCATCCCGCAACTAACTCATTAGTCACATTGCTTGCAAGGCTTCGTATGATGTGCATTACCGAGAGGGCCCAGAGATACCTCTCCGATACTCGGAGTGACAAATCCAAATCTCGATCTATGCCAACCCAACAAACACCTTCGGAGACACCTGTAGAGCATCTTTATAATCACCCAGTTACGTTGTGATGTTTGATAGCACACAAAGTGTTCCTCCAGTATTCGGGAGTTGCATAATCTCATAGTCAGAGGAATATGTATAAGTCATGAAGAAAGCAATAGCAATAAAATTTAACCATCATTATGCTAAGCTAACGGATGGGTCTTGTCCATCACATCATTCTCTAATGATGTGATCCTGTTCATCAAATGACAACACATGTCTATGGTCAGGAAACATAACCATCTTTGATAAACAAGCTAGTCAAGTAGAGGCACACTAGGGACACTCTATTTGTCTATGTATTCACACATGTACTAAGTTTCCGGTTAATACAATTCTAGCATGAATAATAAACATTTATCATGATATAAGGAAATATAAATAACAACTTTATTATTGCCTCTAGGGCATATTTCCTTCACAATCTTCTTCCGCTTCACGCCCGAAACCTTGCCCACCTTCTCCGCCGGCGGCCGGGAAGATCACGCAGCGGCTACGGCGCCCGGCGCGCGTGCCTTTCCGGCGGGACCAGCCGGATTGTCGTCCTGCACGACAATGTTGCCCTGCCGCTTGCGGGCAGGCGCGTTGGGGCCTTGGGCGACGGCGGGGGCGGAATGGCCGACGACGAGATCCGCCGGAAGGGATTGCGCCTGCGCGACCTCCACGGGGACGGGGGACTGCTGGGAGGCTTCCATGACGGCGAAGTATGGCGAGGAAGATGGGCCGGAGCTCGCGGTGGCGGGGCAACGGCGGACGAGGAGGGGGGAGGGGAGCGGGAACGGCCGCGCAGAAATTTCCCTCGCACCAAATTTCACTGCGGATAGGGGGCGAGCTCAGGTCGGCCTCCCACCCCGTGAATCTAAAGGTTGAGGGCGAACTTTTGCCGCGCCCCGTAAAAAAATTTATAGGTCGGACGCGTTTGTGGGGTCTGCTCGGGCAGATTTTTCCGCACCGACCCGTATATCGACGGTTATTTTACGGGTCGGGGTCTTTTACGGGGTCTGCTAGAGATGCTCTAAACAAGCCAAACAGCTCATTCCTCAGTCCTCACCCCGTGGTCGGTAGTGACTGTGAGTAGTGACCGTCGATCACGGTCACCCGTCTGGGAGCGAATCCGCTAGCGGCGAACTCTCTGTGCCCTCCGCTTCGCCTCGCCGCGCCGCAGCACTTCCTTCCCCCTCGTCTTCTCTGCCGGCCTACCCCGATCCAGTCGCCACGGCCACCGCCTCTCCCAGTTTCCACCTGCACGCCATTCCCTGTAGGCGCCGCCGTCCGCTGCACGTTCCACCTCCTCTACCCCCGTCCATGGTGACCATCGCCTAGGCCCCACCTCATTGTCCTCCTCTTGGGCGGCCGCCGGTGCCTCCCCCGTTGCTCCCATGGCGTTAGGGTCGAACGGTCCCGGGAGAGCCGATTGCTGACTGAAGCCTGAGTGCAGGTATTTTCTTGCCCTGTGGAGCTGAGGCCCCTCACCTGTTCGACGGAATGCCGAGGAGGCGCAGTTTCAGCGAGGAAGCAACCGATGCAAGCGGCGAGGATCTCATCAGCGCCCTACCTGACGCCATCCTCCAGGTCGTGCTGTCCTTTCTGCCCTCGGACGAGACAGTGCGGACGTGCGTGCTCGCTCGGCGCTGGCGTCACCTCTGGAAGTCCACACCTGCCCTACGCATCATCCAGGGTGTTGTGATGTACTGGAATGCCAAGGAGATGAATAACTTCGTGAACTACCTTCTGCTCTTCCGCGACTGCTTGCCCTTAGATGAATGTGAGATCAGTTACGCCAATCCCTTTGGCCTTGACAGTGAGGAATACAGTGAGATACTCCGGTTCGTTAATATGTGGATCCGCTATGCCATGTCGCTCTGCCAAGCTCAGGTGCTCAAGGTCTGCATCCGCAATGTGCAGGTCTGGCTGATACATGGCAATTCGACTCTCATGTCACAGCTTCTCAGGAGGGTGGAGCTTACAGGTGTGAATATGTGGAAACATTCTCTAGACTTCTCAAGCTGCCCCGCATTGGAGGATCTGAGTCTGCTCTTCAAAAATTTATGGCCCCAAGATCTCATCCCAGTCAGTGAGACGTCTAAGTATCACTCAATGTCGATTCAATGTGGATACTGGTTCCCGCATGTGTATTTCTGCCCCATGTCTCGTATACCTACAACTAGCTGATGTTTCTGGGACTGCTCCTCTGCTTGAGAGAATGCCGTTGTTGGTAACAGCATTTATCAGGCTTGGGGGGGGGGGGGGGGGGGGGGGAGCTGCAAAACAATGCTTCCTGTGACTTTTCAGTCTGGCGTTATGCCGCTCTAGCTCTCCCTTCTTCCTCGTTTCTCCCACTCTCCTGTGCACTTTCTTCGATCTGCTTCCTCTATATAGCCTGTTCTTTCTCTGCTTCATCTCTATTTCTGTTTCTATCCGTTCTCTTTTTTCTTCTGCTTCCTTTCCTAGTTCGATTTCTCATGGAAGGGCCAGTTTGCTCCGCTGGCCCAGAGGAGGGTGTTCAAGGTACGGATAGGGTCTCTCTGATCCGTCCCCGTGCAGAAAGACCAGATTCTGGGATTGAGCTCAATATGCAAGCCCTCAATTCAAGAACCAGAGATACTGCATGTCCAGGCCGAGCAAAGGGCTCAAGAGAAAGGTCAAGATGCAAAGTTCAATATTCTCATGAAGCTTGCAGTAAAGGTGGTCCAGTCAGAGTTCTGTCTCTACAAGCAGTCCAACAATCTATGGCTAGAGCCTGGAGGGAGCGTACTATGGGATTTCTCAGCTATCAAGACACATATGTGTGCCCACTTTCGTCTATGGAAGCAGTCATGTTTGTGATTACCAATCAGCCATGGAGCATGGGTCCGGAATTTCTTGTGGAATGGATGGATCCGGAGGACCATGGGAAGAACATCCATGACTATAAGTTCGATTCGATCCATGTTACCATCAGAGTATATGGAATTCCTATGAGATTCAGAACTCAGTTGCCTTCTGGCTAATATTCTTTTTTTTTTTTTTTTTTTTTATGAAAGTGTTGGTCCGATTTCTGAGTTTCATCCCTTGAATCAAGCCATGATTTCTGCTAAACAGGAGTATATGTGGGGAACAATCAATGCTAAGGTTAGTGCTTCAGTTCGAGATAAAGTTTGGGTTTCCTTTCATAAAGATGCAGATGGTTGGGCCTATCTGTTTTATGAAAGGATCGGTCGGATTTGCACGTTTTGTGGTGTTATGTTTCATTCTGTTCAACATTGCACTACTAGAAACAGTTTGCTTTTGGCAAGGCCAAGATTACAGCTTTCTTTGGAGAAAGTTTCACCAGCTAAATTTGGCCAGTGGATGAACAATGTCGAGCTCATTCCGGAGCAGAAAGCACCAAATGTTCAGACTGCTGAAAATTCATTTTCATCTTTTCTGAATCCTCAGCTAGTTAGACTGCAGAGGCAGTTGGAGGATCCTAAAGGAAAGTCAAGGATGCATCAAGAGGATGATTATGTGTCCCGTAGTCGCAAAGAGTTATCTATCAGGGAAACTAATGAGCAAATTAGAGGAATGGGAGGAGGTAACACGTCAAAAACTGTTGATTTGCAAGTGATTCAGAGTCATTCAGATGCAGCTATTACTACAGTTTCTTCTAGTCTCATCCCTGCGGCTGACCAGAGTCAAAGCGGTGCCATTATTCATTCAGCAGGAGGTGGAGTGCTGTCCTCAGTCGCTTTAAATGCAGTGTCAGTGCAGGGGCGATGCAATACTAGTGCGGAAGACACACCTGTTCAACTCCAGAAGAATCCAGTATAGCAGCCTAGTTCTGGACCGGTCCAGCCATGGGGCGCTCTGCCATCATCTCATTTATTGCTGGAATTGCCTTATACGCCGGGAGATGAGATGAATATTCTGAGACAGCAGCTTGGGCCAGATTTGGGCCAGCAGGCTGCCAAACGTTCTCAGCTGCCCATGGGACAGTCTTCAACCCCTGTTGACTCTCGTCAGCATGGACCAGCAAATCCTCCTCTTCAGCCAAATATCCCCGCGCCACATCCTCCATCCCCTCCGCATCATCTCTCCTCATCTTCCCCCAGATCCAATCCCAAGCGCCCGCAGGATTCTTTGCTCGGGCTCCCTCTGCCGCCGGCGAAGAAAGCTGTTCCCCATACCGCAGCTCGAAGGGAGGAGGGGTGCTTTGGATTGGGCGTCCTCGGTGCCATGCCCCATCCCGAATCGCCAATCCACCATGGACCGGGCCTCCTCGGAGCTCCGCCCTCTGCGTCCGTTCGTCTCCAACACTCAGCTTTAGTTGGTGGCTTGGGAGCCGCTCTCGGAGCTAACAGTCAGCTCATCCACACCAAGGCAAGCTCCTCTGCTGCCAAGCCAAGTTCAGGGACTGCGGTTCCAGGATCCGATACTCCCCAGGGGAGCCGCCATCGATCTGGAGGTAGCAGGTGGGATGTTCCTCTGGTCAGGGGACTTCAAGGTACGCGTCCTAATATCTACGGGTTTCCTCGCGGTCGCGCTCGTTCTTCCACTTGGAAACGTGACGGTGGCACCGTTGCGATGGATGTTGGCAGTGTTGGCGGCCGAGGCAGGGGCAAGAATCTGTCAGGGTTGTTTTTCGACTCCAATTCTACTCAGAGTGGATCACCTGTGGAATTTGGCAGAGAGGCAGCAGCTAGCTATGATCCGTGGCCGCTGCGGTCACCTTCGCCATCTGTCAGTGCTGCTACTGTTAGCTCCCGTCAGGGGGCTCTCCCTCCTCCTGGCAATGATCGCCTCCACCACATGGATTTGGATGTGGATAGTGGCATGTATCGCTTCAGAGCTCAAGTCTCGGTGGAAAATCAGGATGACCTTAACTCCTCTCGCCAAGGGGATACAGTAGATCTCAGAGGGGGTCACTTGGATGAGGACATGGAGTTTGATGAGGAGACAGGCAGGGGCACGGTTGATTCAGTTTCTTGGGCAGCGGCGCATGGCCCTAACGCGCCTCGGGCGTCATGAAGGCCATTGCATGGAATTGCCGAGGCATGGGTCGGGGCCTCGGCAATGATCGTATGATGTTTCTGGCCAATCTGATCCGTTCTACTAAAGCACAGGTAACCTTTGTCTCTGAAATTAAATCTTCTAAGGTTCGCTCCACGGATCTTATAAATAGATTTGATGTTGCTAACAGTTTTGTTGTTCCTTCTAGAGGGGCTTCTGGAGGGCTCTGGCTTATGTGGAATGATGATCTCAAAGTATCTATCTATGCTGCTACCTTTCATTATATTTTAGCTAATGTAGTTCATCTAGCCTCGGGGGTCCAATTTTGTTTGATTTGTATATATGGTGATCCCTACCATAGGCAGACTAATGCTATTTGGAATCAGGTTTCTAATTTTGTGTATGATAACCTAGGCAAGCCCATGATGTGTATGGGTGACCTTAACGACATCTTGTATGATACGGATGCTTGTAATCGTAATGTTAATTACTATCGTATGTCTTCTTTTCGTTCTCTTATCAAAAATTGTGGTTTCTTCGATTTAGGCTTCAGTGGTCCTGCCTACACTTGGCGTAGTAAGCAGCATACGGTTCAGCCCATCTATCGACGCCTAGATCGATGTCTTGTTAATTCTGATTGGTGTGTGCACTATCCTAACACTAAGGTTCTTAATTTGCCTATCATCCTCAGTGATCACGCTCCCATTCTTATTTCAACTGATGGTTCTTTTATTAAGCCCAGGCAATCTTTCAAGTTTGAAAATTGGTGGCTTATGGAGAAAGATTTTAGTAACTTTGCTAAATCTGTTTGGAATAATTCTCCTATGCATTCTTTTCGGCAAAAACCTCTCATTTGGCAGGGTCTTTAAAAATCTGGTGCAAGAAGAAAAAACCTTTGCAGCAAGAGCTTTTGGAGCTGGAATCTAACATTAATCAAATCCAGAAGCTTCCTGTTCAGCAGCAAAATCATGCTCTGGAAAGCTCTCTCACTCTCAGGTATGAACATACCCTTTCTAAGCTCAATCAGTTCTATAAGCAGCGCAGCAAAAAAAATTGGGCTACGAAGGGAGATCGCAATACTAAATTTTTTCACCAGGCTGTCATTAAGAGAAGGAAAAGAAATACGATCTGTTCCATAAAAGATGAAAATGATGTGCTTCATTTTAGGCCTTCTGCTGTTACCAATACTTTTGTCAACTATTTCCGTTTTATTTTTTCTTCTCCTAATGATAACTCTGCCAGGCCTTTTCTCAATTCTCAAATTCCTACTGACTCGGTGGACCCTACTTATTCTATTCCAGATAAAGATGAGATTTTGCAGATCCTCAAAGATATGAAGTTGGATGCTTCTCCGGGCCCGGATGGTTTTAATGTGGAGTTCTATTTGGCTGCTTGGGACTGGATTGGTGGGGAGGTCACTCAGCTAGTAATCAATTTTTATGAAACTGGTATTTTGCCTCCTCATATCAATGATACCAACATTGCCCTTATCCCTAAGAAATTAGTGCCTCAAGTTCCTATGGATTATCGTCTAATTAGCCTTTGTAATGTTGTCTATAAAATCATTGCCAAATCTTTAGCTAATCGGCTTAAACCTCATCTTCCAGACTATATCGATCCTGCTCAACAGGCTTTTATTGAAGGTAGGAGAATCAGTGATAACATCATTATCGCTCAAGAGATTACTCATTCTTTTGCCCTTAAATCTTGGAAACAGCATGCTTTCATGCTTAAAATTGATCTTGCTAAAGCGTTTGATCGTCTGGAATGGAATTTCATTGTCTCTGTGCTTGCGCGGATAGGGCTTCATGGTCATTTTATCAATCTCATTCATGCATGCATTTCTTCTCCCAATTTCTCTGTGCTCATTAATGGTCAGCCTTCGCATAAGTTTAGGAGCTTTAGAGGTATCAGACAAGGTTGTCCCATGTCTCCTTATTTGTTTGTCATTGCCATAAATGAATTGTCTATTGCTCTTAATGAAGCCCTTGCAGCTAATCATTTACAGGGTATTTCTCTTGGTCCAAATTGCCCTTCTGTGCATTCTCTGTTGTTTGCGGATGACCTCTTAGTTTGCGGGCAAGCTACGGTTCAGGAAGCTCATGCCATGGCCAATCTGATCTGTCACTTTTGCTCTGTCTCTGGTCAGCTGCCTAATTGGAGCAAATCGGCCATTCTTTTTAGTTCCCATGTTAGCCCTACTACTATTCATGACATCAAGCAAATTTTCCCTGTTGTTTTTTTGGAGAGCAATTTTACTCATTTGGGCCATCCGCTTATTCTTCCTGCTAAAAATAGAACTGCTGCTTACAACTTTGTTCTTGATAAATTCAAAAATAAGCTCCATGCTTACAAAGCCAATATACTTTCTCATGCTGCTAGACTGGAGTTGATTCGTTCGGTTTTTTCAGCTATTCCAGTCTATTACATGGCAAACATTCTGTTTACCAAGAAATTTCTTGCTAAACTTACTGCTGTTATCAGACATTTTTGGTGGATAGGTGTCAAAGAAAATGACTCTAGTAGGAATCTTTGTCTTCGTGCTTGGAAAGATATTTGCAACGCTAAGGATGAAGGTGGGCTAGGTATTAGAAATTTAAATGCTATCAATGAGAGCCTTGTCATTGCTGCTGCTTGGAGAATTGCAAAATCTCCCTCTTCCCATCTTTATAAAGTTCTTCAAACTAAATACTTTCATAGTTCCACTATTTGGACTGCCTCCCCCTCTTCTCCCAAGTCTGCTTTCTGGACTTCTGTGTTAAAAATAATGCCTAAAGTGAAAGCCCACTCTTTTTACCAATTAACCCAGGGCAATATTTCCCTTTGGAGTACTCCTTGGTGCCCTAACTGGGCTGCTATTCATGATCACCTTATCATTCAGCCGGCCGGTTTCAGGTACCCTGGTTTAGTCTGTGATCTGTGGCTCTCAGGTCAGAAAGCTTGGAATCAACAATTAATTCATTCTCTTTTCCTTCAACCTATGGCAGATACTATTTTGCACACTGATATCATAGATGATGATGCCCCTGACCTTCTTTGTTGGGATTTAACTCCAAATGGAATTTGTTCTTCTAAATCTGCTTATAGGCTTTGTTTGCAGGAAATTCATTCAAATCCTCGTGATGCACCATCAACTCTCCCCTTGGATCTCAAGAATCTTCTTAAGCTTGTTTGGAAACAAAAGCAGATACTTCCGAGGGTGCAAACTTTTGCCTGGAGGCTGCTTAGAAGGGCTTTACCTACATGTTTGAGAGCAGGAAGATTTTCATCTCATATCTCTGAACATTGCTGTAGGTGTGGTCAGCAAGAGGATGATTTCCATTTATTTCTCCTCTGTCCTTTTGCTCGAGCAGCCTGGTTTGCTGCTCCTTGGTTTATCAAAGCTAATACCTTAATCCAGGGTCACGATTCTATGCATTCTCTCATTGTTGCTCTCCTTCACATGCAGCACCCTCATGGTTCCTTGATTAATATCCTTAATTTTCTTTGGTGTCTTTGGAAGGCTAGGAATGATCATCTGTTTGATAGGAGCAAGCACTCTCCCCATCATGTTCATCTTGCCTCTTTGGCTTTGGCTGTAGACAATAATGATATCTTAACTAGTTCTACTGATATCTTATCTTGTTCTACTGATTTGCAGGCTGCTTCAAAACCTCTTCTTCCTCCTGATCAGCTTCCTAAGCAGGGAACTTCTTTAAAATCTGATTTATTGGTGACAGGTCCCAAAGTTTTTTCTGATGCAGCCTTCAAGACGCGGAAAGTGCCAGGTTTGAGGCAGGGGAGCTTTGCAACTGGAGTTGGCATCTACATTGCTTGGCCTCAGGAGCAGTTCGAAGTGAATGTTCAAATTCAGGCTTCGGCGCCTCTCACAGATACTCCATTGCAGGCGGAAGCCGAAGCTCTATCTCTTGCAGCTCAACTGGCCTCTAAGCTCCATATTTTGAGGCCAACTTTCCTCACAGACTGCCTAACTTTGGCAACCTCGGCTGTGGCTAGGAGCTTGCTGGACTCATCAACTCCGTGGAGCATTCGTAAACCTTTGGCTGTCTTCTTCAAGCATTCATCTTCTCTGCTGCCTCAGGTCTTTCATATATCTAGGGAAATCAATGGTGTTGCACACAATGTTGCTCAACAGGATATCCACTCCAATGTGGAACCTGCCTTTAGTTGTTTTGCATCGGCTCACAGGAATTCTTCGTGTCCTGTTCTTGCTCTTCTCGCTAGCTTTCAGAGTCAGGACTTTGTAATCCATGCTATTCACTGTTACTAAGCTGAAATATATTTGGCGCCTCGTGCGCCTTTCTCTGTTCAAAAAAAAAAATGAAGCTTACGGGGATTGTGATGAATGTTTTCCCTATAATTCTGGTCACCCTTTCTATGATAGCTTTTCCTATGGTGGCTCTTTTGCTAATTACCGTGACAGCAATGACTCTGTGCTTCTACAAGGCTTGTCAGGCACCACCAGTTTAGACTTGACGACTATTGATCCTGATGTTGTATGCTTACTCTTCTACTTTAAATCCCAAAGTCTCCTAGTGGCTAGTATTGCTTTCCATGTACTATACATGTGTATTTGTCATCAACTGATATACATAATCTCACATTTTAACAATCTCCTTACATTTAGCATTGTCACCATGTAAAGTATTTGGGTAATCAAATTTTCATGACCAAACCTACTAACTTTTTCATAATAATGAATTCGTGTATTATTCTTCAGATTCATCACTTGCCTGCATGCTTTCCATTCAACTAGATCGGTGTGTTAGCTTTCCGTTAGATACGGAACTGGATGATGAAGTATATGGGGATGTGTTGTAATCAATTGACATGTGCTTGCGCAGAATAAGCAAGTACCGAGACCCGGCGTAATTGAACAACTAAAAGAAAATATTAGTGTGGTGTATTGTAGTTCACATCTTGAGTGATCTGTTACGTGTGGTTCCTAGTTACAGTGATTGTAGCACTGATCTGTATTGTAATTGCAGTACATAGTATAATTATAGCACTGATTATTTCAAAAATACATGGAACATGTAGTTATTATATCCAGCAAGAAGCCCTTACCCATAAATCCAAGCATGTTACTATTGATTGAGATTTTACCACAGGAGGATCGTGTAAGACCCGGACATGCCAACATTTAGCACCATGTTACCAGGTTATATTGACTTATACTTTCAAACCAATGTTTTAGGCCCCAAATTCAGCACTTCTGAAGTAAGCCATTTTGGCTCAAGCCCATTTGAGTTGATACGTAGTTTTCCAGTCCAACATGGTGGCAGGGCTCAGAGCAAATTTTGGGAATAGAGTGTTACTGTCTTACTGTTATAAAGGATTCAAATGTCAAATATTAGAGACCCGATTTATAAAACTGAAAGTACAAGTACCAAATCGATAAACAAAAAGCGTCAGAGGGACTGGTACATAGTTTTAAGAAACGATTGTGGGTCAATATTGAAATTTTACTCAGTTTGCGCACAATAGGTTTTTATACTCTTGGAACTTTCAATATCAGACTTTTTGAAGTGTAGGATTGAGAATAATTAGCCGGTTATGTTAATTCTTTAGGATTCTAAATCTGAACCTATTCAATATGATGTGTCATAAATATCTGTCTTCTCCAGAAGATCAATCTAGACTTAATAAGACCTACCAAAGCTCCTAGTCATTTCAATTTAATTGGGAAATACTATCTAGTACTTTTTAAAATTTCAATTGTGATTGTTCTTACTGCTTGCGCTTGGTCCAGTTCACTTTCAGAAAGGATTTGAAACAATGCCCTACATTTAGTATGCTAAAGACATTATTACTCAATGAGTGGTGTGTGGCGGCTGACTTTGGTGCACTAGTTAACTTTCTTCGGTGCACGCCAATTCTGGAGAAACTTATTATTCAACTTCGACTTGATAAGGTATATGTTGTCCAAGTATAGTAGCTTTGTCTTGTTGGAGGTACTATTTATCATTTATTGATTTGAGTAAAATATTTTGTTAGCTACCAAGATAGAATTCTATGATAGAAACATATGAAAGCTATAACCCAGCAGTACAGTTGGTATTGAAGCATCTCAAGGAAGTTGAAATCAAATGTCATAAGGAAGACGGTGGTCCGCCACATTGTGAAGATCTTGAGTACCTGTGGAGTACTTCCTGATCAAATTGACATCCAAGTTATCCAACTGGCATATGTTTGTGAAAGTAAGTTGGCTATTATTACTTTTCATGACTCGTGTGTTTCCGTGATTTGCATTTGTGTTTAAATTTTTGTTGATAATTACCATCACGAAGTAACTTACCTATTATCACCCGACTTGATTGTGGCTCTCTATGGTGAAAAACTGCACTCTTATGTTACTTTGAAATATTTTGAAGTAGACATTTCACACATGTAATAAGAATAGAAAATGGAGGCTTAATGTTCTAATGCAAGTGTAAGCCTGAGCACAAGCAGCGCTGCATAGTTGTATCCTGTCACTGCCGTTTTCCCATCTTTTGGCTGCAAATGCCAACATAGCACCATGCCATACCTGGAGTCCTCAATTGCAGTCCTTGGCAGGCCATTGGTAGTTAGCTGTTGTCAACATAGCTGCAGATGGCACCCAACATCATCTTTGTGGTATTTCCCATTTGATCACAGCAAGAGTAATTTCGTAAAAGTAGTTGTCCATCTCCTGTAGGAAATCTTGTCCTAGTGAACCTGAAAAAAATCTGGTCCATCAATGTCATAGAAATGGCTGTAGATCATGGTAACAAGAGATGATACCATCTCAATTATCTACATTAGATGACATAACTCCCTGTGCTGCTGCGTCTCTTCACTCAAGATGTGAGCACTGGCTAAAGAGGGGTTTATCTATTCTTGTAGTAGCAGCTTAGCATGAGCCCTTTGGTAGCTTCGTAGGCCGTGGAAATGTTCAAAATGTCTGATCCACCTTAGAAAGCTGCACTAGCCAAAATTTTCAGCCGGTTACGAGTTAATCCATCTGTCTCGCTACCACAACTCACCATGCACATAGACCAAGGAGACACATTTAACCTCTGCTGAAACTTTTAAATTAGGGTAGGTATAAAACAATTCAATAGCTACACTTTGATTATCTCAATGGACAACTATTTTGAAATGGAGACTCTTCCGAGGTCGTGGGAAGGTATACTGAAACGGGAGAGTAGTAACACATCCTGCTTTCCAATGATTAGATCAAGCTGCATTCCGATGTAAGTGTGATCCAGTGCTCCCATTATCCGATGCTTATTGTGTTCTGTCGTGTTTCTACAGGTTTCAGCTTCGAGCAGACTGAGATCCTGGATTGATGATCGATCTTCAGTCTCCTGATCGCTTGGACATCTGTGTTGTAATCTGCAGCTATGAGTTTGTGGCCTTTTGTTGATCTGGATGATGTTCTAGCAGTCTTGTTTATCTGAAACTTGCGTTTTGAGCGAGTGGCGGGACGTCCATGTTAACTCAGGATCACTATGGAGGGTAAATTGGTCGTAAGTTTGTTTGCATTTGGTGTGGGTGTCTGTTATGCGATGGCTGCCCCTGGAAACATGGTTGACTGGCTCCAAGTGTTTTTTGTTATCTGCCCTTGGATTAGTTCGGCAGACTTTCCGAACGGTCTGAGTTTATGGCACCAACTTAGCTTATTGTCAGTGCCGTTTCTTCCGTCTGTCTTCTCCTTTAGGTTTCTTCAGATTTATTCGGTTGGCTGTGATGTGTCCGCATTTTGGTTTGAATTTGCTTTAGACCGATCTGATGTGCTGATCTAACAAAGTCGCGGGTTCGCGCTTGCATTCCTGTGCGCTATTCTGTCCGTGTTGAGAGTGCCCTCAAGGTTCCAAATCTGCATCTAGAGATGTTGCAGTTTTTTGAAAAGGGACCATATATATGCCAACTAAAGTAAGGCGCAGATAAATAAGCTCATCCAGCAGAAAGTTTGAATTCTCTTCAAATCTTGAAACTATCATTAGGTACAAAAGACACCACGCGATGCCCCGGCCATGATATTGTATTTCCCGCGCGGTGCGAACGTATCAGGTATTTCCATTCATAAATGCCGATGAAGGGGAGGAGGCCATGGTTTTTGACATAAGCCCAAGCTATGATGATATTGCAGTGAAAGTGAGAACCGTCTTAAATTGGATTAACCCAAGTGATGAGGTGAAGCTTATTGGGAGGTAAGAGTATGATGTGGGAGTGGGAGTAAAGTCTCGATTAAAGAGTATGCCCATCACCTCCCAATTGCATTGGAATGTGTATAAGGATAAAGTTGAGGAATCACAAGACAAGTCACTTGAGTTATTTGCCACAAAGGTTGAAGTTCCTCGGCTACTACTTGAAAGATCGTGGATGTCGCCTAGAGGGGGGGGGGAGGGGGGGGTGAATAGGCGCTTTAAAAATAATTACGGTTTAGGCTTGAACAAATGCGGAATAAACTTAGCGGCTAATTTGTCAAGCACAAAACCTAACAACTAGGCTCACCTATGTGCACCAACAACTTATGCTAAGCAAGATAAACAACTAAGTGATAGCAAGATATATAACATGAAACACTATGGCTATCACAAAGTAAAGTGCATAAATAAAGGGCTCGGGTAAGAGATAACCGAGGCACGCGGAGATGACGATGTATTCCGAAGTTCACACCCTTGCGGATGTTAATCTCCGTTTGGAGTGGTGTGGAGGCACAATGCTCCCAAAGAAGCCACTAGGGCCATCGTAATCTCCTCACGCCCTCGCACAATGCAAGATGTCGTGATTCCACTAAGGGACCCTTGAGGGTGATCACCGAACCCATACAAATGGCAACCCTTGGGGGCGGTCACCGAACCCGTACACTCTGGCAACCCTTGGGGACGGTCACCGGTACCCGTCAAATTGCTCGGGGCGATCTCCACAACCTAATTGGAGACCCCGACGCTTGCCCGGAGCTTTACACCACAATGATTGAGCTCCGAACACCACCAACCGTCTAGGGCGCCCAAGCACCCAAGAGGAACAACCTCAAGGGTACCAAGCACCCAAGAGTAATAAGCTTCTCAACTTGAAACTTCCACGTATCACCATGGAGAACTCAAACCGATGCACCAAATGCAATGGCAAGGGCACACGGAGTGCCCAAGTCCTTCTCTCCCAAATCCCACCAAAGCAACTAATGCTAGGGAGGAAAATGAGAGGAAGAACGAGGAAGAGAACACGAAGAACTCCAAGATCTAGATCCAAGGGGTTCCCCTCACATAGAGGAGACAGTTATTGGTGGAAACGTAGATCTAGATCTCCTCTCTCTTTTCCCCCCAAAACTAGCAAGAATCCATGGAGGGATTGAGAGAAAGCAAGCTCGAAGAAGGTCAACAATGGGGGAAGAACATGAGCTAGAAGGATAAGGGTCAATGGGGAAGAAGACCCCCTTTTCTCCCGAATCCAACCGTTATGTGCTCAGCCCGCACGCGAGCGGTACTACCGCTCAGGGGAGCAGTACTACCGCTCGGGCGGTAGTGCACATAGAGAAATGCAATGGTGCGAGACCACGAGCCGGTAGTGTCGCCGGAGCGGTACTACCGCTCGCCCCAGCGGTACTACCGCTGGGGTTGCAGCTCAGGGCACTAAGGAGGCAGAGCAGGACAGATGGGGTGAAGCAGAGCCACACCAGCGGTACTACCGCTCGAAGGAGCGGTACTACAGCTTAGATGCAGTAGTGCCGCACACCCACTGTCGCTTTACAACCGCTGGGAGCACGCAGGGTCCTGAAGGGGAGCGAAAGTGGAGCGGTAGTGCATGGGCGGTACTAGCGCTTACAAGCGGTACTACCGCTCATACTACAGTTCCACTACCGCGCAACCCGACACGAAAAATCACATCCCCAGAAACAGCAGTACTACGAGTGGCACAGGGCCGCGGTACTGCCGCTTACAAGCGGTACTACCGCTCGTGAGAGCGGCACTACCGCTTGAGGCCTTCAGGAACACAGCAGAGAAAACAGAGGGTACAATAAAGCCTGAACTGCCACAACTTCTGCAAATGAGCTCCGAATCGAGCAAACTCAAGCTTGTTGGATAGATGACGACGAGTAGCATCCAAACAGCGACAAGATATAGAGGAGTGAACCCTCTAACAGAGAAGAACTGGCATAACCTCCAACATCGAAAACATCATAGAAGATGCATGTGAACTCCGTTTTCGATGAACTCGAGCTTGTCATGAAGATGACCATAAGCTCTAAAACTCACAAAGAGAAACACCAAAAAAGAACCAAGAAAGATGATGGAAGGATGCAATGGTTTGAGCTCTCTACGAATGATACGATCAAGCTATACTCACTTGAGAGCCCCCCTTGATAGTACAACAATCGATCCTATAACTCGGTCTCCCAACTACCACCATGAGACCGGTAAAATATAAAACCTATCAAGGGCAAACCTTTGCCCTGCGCATAATCCACTTGAGTTAGATGATGATGATCTTGTCCTCCTCAAGATGGACCACCTTTCTTGATTGTGTTGGGTCGATGAAGACTAGTTGATTGCTCCCCCATACTCCACTATGGGTGAGCCACTCTTCGGCACATCTTCACAAGTCCATTGTCACCACAATGGACGACAAGCTTCAAGCACTTGATCTCTTCGTGATGCTCCACTTGAACTTGCACACCGCAATCTTGATGACGATCACCACTTGATGTCGTCCTCTCCGTGGGTTGTATGATATCTTCCTCTTGACGCAAGCCCATGGAAACATACCTAACCCCACATAGAACTCTCACGTAGACCATGGGTTAGTACACAAAGCGTAATGGACAATGCTAACCATACCATGGGATCACTTGATCCCTCTCGGTACATCTTCTACGCTTTGTGAGTTGATCAACTTGATTCACTCTTGACTTAGTCTTGATCAACCATATATCATGACCAATCTTTATATAATTCCTTGAATAGCAACTTGGTCAACACATAAACTCCTTGAAACCAACACATGGACTTCAAGACAAGCCTATGGACAAATCCTTCAAATATAACTCAAGGCAACCATTGGTCCATAGAGAATGTCATCAATTACCAAAACCCAACATGGGGGCACCGCATGTTCTTTCACTACTTGACTTGAACCGGAATGTGTCCTCCCCAATACATGATAGTGTCATGGTGTATGTCCACAATGCTTGTAGCCAACCACCAAGTAGCCAACCACCAAGTAGTCAATCAAATGAAGAGGACATCAATGCTAGAGCAATAGTTGTTCGAGGTGATGATATTGATCATGTCGGAGATGAGGCCATTGCTCATGTTTATGAACATGCCATTGTTCATGTTGATGAAGATGCCATTGCTCAAGTTGATGAAGATGCTATTGCTCAAGATGATGTGTATGCGGAACGAGAAGAGATTCATTACAATCCCATTGGTGACTTGGATGTCATTGTGCATCAACAAGACATGGACTGTAACCTCCCTTATAGCCATATGTGTAGGTATGAGTCAGATGATGAGGGTCCACTGGAAGAATTGGACGAGGATGGATTCACGACGCAAGAAAATAAAGTCTACAAGAAGGTCAATGGCAAGGAAAGAGGACCCTCTTTGTTTCGTGATCTTAGTCTTGCCGACAAGGCCGTTGTTGATGGTGGCATGAGGTTGTGTTTGGTCGAACCATCAACTTGCCCGAGGATGGGTGATCCAAGGCCACCGGGTGAGGACGAGAATGCTCATTTGAAGAAAGGGATCAAGTTTGGTTGTTTGCAAGAGTTCAAGATATGGTTGAGTGACTACGCCATTCGAAACCATAGACCGTACGTTGTTGGTCATTCAAACCAAAATGTGCGCTACACCATCAAATGTGACAAAGAAGGTTGCCCATGGAAGGTCCGTGGAAGAAAGATTAACGAAACTGAGCAATGGGAGTTGAAGAGTTGTGTGGCCACCCACGAGTGCATACCGCCGGACAAAGCAGACCAAAGCAAGGGACACCATCAACTCACGTCCGAGTATCTAGGCTACAAATTGTTGAATGAGATATCCCACGATCCAACCATGAAGGTGAAGTTCCTCATGAGTTCGGTCTTCAAACGATTCGGGTACGAGGTCAAGTATGGAAAGGTGTGGATGGCCAAGGCAAATGCTATAAGGATGTTGCATGGTGATTATGTTGCCGCGTACAATATTCTTCTGAGAATGTTGGGAGCCATTGCTCATCAGAACCCGGGCATGCTGAGGGAGTCCTGGATTAAGGGGTCCTCGGGCTGTCAGCCTATTGCATATGGGCCGGACTGATGGGCCACTATGGGGCTGATCTAGAGTACGGATCCGTGGCCGGATAGGAAATCTTCGGAGTCATGGTGTGCCCTCCAAGTCAAGATTAGGCATGATCTTTCCTTCTCTATAACCGATCGCCTGTAACCCTAACCCTACTGGTGTCTATATAAACCAGGGGGTTTTAGTCTTTAGGGCTAGAGCAAAATCCATTACCCCATCAACCTATGGTTTAGCTCGCCTGATCTCGAGGTAGATCGACTCTGTAACCATATCACACATCAAATACAATCAAGCAGGACATAGGGTTTTACCTCTTCGAGAGGGCCCATACCTGGGTAAATACCGTGTTCTTCGTCCCTTGTTCCCCATTGATCCTAGATCCATAGCTCGGGACCCCCTACCCGAGATCCATCGGTTTTGACACCGACATTGGTGCTTTCATTGAGAGTTCCGCTGTTGGGTCGCCGAAGGATCGATGGCTCGCCTGATCATCCGAGATGGCGTCAGCTCCGGGGACCTCTTCGTCCCCGACCAGCTCTTCGCGTTCGGCAGCATCATGCTGCACGCCAATCCAACCGGTCATCTAGACCAAATCAACAACTTTGCCCCTGAGCACCGGATTAGATTCGGTAACTTGGAGTATGTCACGGATGCCCGAGGCGATCTGGTCTTCACCGGATTCACCGCCTCCCCCTGTACCCCTATGGGCCTCGCTGCGCCCGCTCCGGAGTCTTCTCCCGATCCGATCTACGGATCGGCCTCGACCCCCCCAGCCAGCTTCGAGCTCGGACAGCTCCGCCCTATCCGGAGGCCAGGAATCCCCCTCGACCACATCGGTGATTCCCGTCGAAGACCCAGCCTCGGGCCCGAACATGGAAGCGGTGCTCGGACGACGAGATTCACTCTCAGCTGGACCCTCTCCTCAGGACGCACCTCTGGCCTTGAGCCCTAGTGACGGGTCAACGTTCAGAAACCATGAATCATCCCTGGGCGAACTCCCCCTTGCGTGCTGGGCTTCGAGCCCCAGCACGGAGACAGTGTCTGAAGACCAGGTTTTGTCCTTGGACTGTCGTGCCTATCCAGACACAGATCCGACTCCGGACCTCGAGGTCAACTCGGTCCTAGAAGACCAGGACTCAGTTCGGACCTGGATCACTCCCCTACCCACCGCAACGGAAACTGTTCTCGCGCGGCCACCACACGCCAGCCCGACAAGCTTCGCATTGTTAAACAAAGCGCTTGATCGGATCCGGATGATGGCCATCCGAGATGATTCGACCTCGTCCTGCGTCCAGCAGCCCCTCAAGGCGAATTATAGGGAATTTTACGACCCACCCACCACCCACCTAGTAGCAATAGTCAAAGACTTAACCGACACGTTGGACTACAGTTCGGAAAATGCCGAATACATGGACGAGGATGGTGGAGCCTCGATTAACATCGATGCTGCTCCCCCCGCCACCGGCCGCTGGACGACCACGTCCACCTACGATGTCTACATGGTGGACACCTCGAAAGAAGATGACAGCACTCCCGGGAAGGACAACAGCAGGCCTAGTGATGAGCCGCCGAAATGCCGCAGACAGCGCCGCCACTCTAAGGCGCGTCGCAGCCACGCGAGCAATATGGACACTGGAGAAAATGCCACCCCTGACAATGTGGACAACCTCGGCGACCCTGGTGCCGACGAATGACCACAAGATGACCACGAGGAGCACGAGGACCCGCTCAACCTCGAATACCTCGATGACTCCGAAGACAGCAAATACCTCCCCCCTTCTAAAGAGGAGGTTAGTTTGGGTGATGAGGATTTCATCGTCCCCGAAGACCCACTGGATCAAGAGCGGTTTAAATGGCAGCTAATTGCCACCGCACGAAGCCTGAAGAAACAGTGGCAAAAAATAAAGTCCGAACAGGATACCCTTAATGAGTGATGGACTAAAGTCCTAGATGCCGAAGAGGAGTACGACTACAAGCGACAAACCAGAAGCTACCCAAAGCGAAAGCTACTGCCGCAATTCGATGATGAGGCCATAGAGCCAGCACCTCCAAGGTACACTCAGGCAGATCAGCCAGACCGCCCCCCTCGAGGACGGGACCGGACAGCTGACAAAACCGAACAACCTCCCACTCACCCTCGCCGTCAAGGCAAGGAGCCAGTACGGCCAGGTTATGAGTATGGTCTACGCCGTGACCTGGACTCTCAGGCAGGTCTGACGAGGTCCATCTCCTGTTAGACGGGACAGATACAAATCCTGGCTAGGCAGAAATGATAGAGCTCAGGAGATGCAATGAGCCCGGATGACAGATGATCTCCGGCGCGACGTAACCCGAATCAGGGGCGCCGCTCACCCTCTTTGCTTCACAGATAGAGTGATGCAGGTTCCCGGAAGGTTTCAAACCTGTAAATATTGAGCCCTATGACGGGACAGCAGATCCGGCAGTATGGATCGAAGATTTTCTGTTACACATTCATATGGCACGAGGAGACGACCTCCATGCCATTAAGTACCTACCGTTAAAGCTCAAGGATCCGGCCAGACACTGGTTAAATAGCCTTCCCGAAGACTCCATAGGATGTTGGGAGGAGCTCGAGGAGGCCTTTCGAGCCAACTTTCAGGGCACTTATTTCCGGCCCTCGGACGCCGACGACCTGAGCCATGTAATCCAGCAGCCTGGTGAGTCAGCCCAGCAATTCTGGAATCGGTTTTTGACCAAGAAAAACCAGATCGTTGACTGTCCGGACGCCGAAGCCATAGCCGCTTTCAAGCATAGTATTCGAGATGAATGGCTAGCACGTCAGCTCGGCCAAGACAAGCCGAGATCTATGTCAGCGCTCACCTCCCTGATGACCCGCTTCTGCGCCGGAGAGGGTAGTTGGCTGGCTCGTAGAAGCTCCAACCCAGAAACCCCCGGCACCTCGGAAGTCCGGGACGACGAGACTTCGTAACCTGAAGTCTGGATCACGGAAAAAGCCCTCTAAAGGCAACTAGGACGGCCCAACCAAGTTGGACGCAATCCTAGACAGGCCCTGCCAGATTCATGGCACCGCCGAAAAGCCCGCCAACCAAACCAACCGTAACTGTTGGGTGATAAAACAGGCCGGCAAGCTCACAACCGAAGACTCTGGCAAAAGCCCACGAAGCGAGGACGATGAGGAGCCCCGCAGGCCGAACAGTGGAGGCTAGAAACCCTTCCCTTCTCAGGTCTAGACGGTGAACATGATCTATGCCACCCATATACCAAGGAAGGAGAGGAAGCGCACGCTGCGGGACGTGTACGCCGTCGAGCCCGTGGCGCCGAAGTTCAACCCATGGTCGGCTTCCCCGATCACCTTTGACCGCGAGGACCATCCGACCAGTATCCATCATGGAGGATCGGCGGCCCTGGTACTTGACCCATTATCGATGGGTACCACCTCACGAGAGTCCTAATGGACGGAGGAAGTAGCCTCAATCTGATTTATGCAGACACAGTGAGGAAAATGGGGATCGATCCGTCAAGGATCAAACCCAGCAACACCACCTTCAAGGGGGTTATTCCGGGCATTGAGGCCCGTTGTTCAGGCACGGTAACTCTGGAAGTGGTATTCGGCTCACCGGATAACTTCTAAAGCGAAGACTTGATCTTCGATATAGCCCCATTCCGTAGTGGCTACCATGCCCTCCTCGGCCGAACGCCATTCGCCAAATTCAACGCCGTCCCGCATTACTCATACCTCAAGCTGAAGATGCCGGGTCCCGCGGGCATCATAACGATCAACGGCAACACGGAGCGATCACTCCGGACCGAGGAACACACTGCGGCCCTGGCAGCCGAAGACCAAGCCGTCGCCAACGGGCCGAAGTATCAGCCTGCCGTTAAGGCCAGAGATATAATTAAACGGGCTCAAGCCCGATCCCCGTCATGGGAGCCCGCCTGCGTATGCCAAAAATAGGGATACGCTCCCCACGGCATGCCCGCTTTCATCGCGCTCTACATGCCTCGTCAGCACAACTTCGCGCTCAAGATATAATGGGCGGCCGTGGGGGCCCGTATTAAACACATAACACCATGTGTTCGGTTCGACCGAACTATGGCATCACCACGTCCTCGGACGACAACGGGTATGACTCCGGACTCGCTCAACATCAAGCTACGACGGCATTGCTACATCTCAAGGTCCCTATTGAAGGCACCCCTCGCCAGCATGCGGTGTTTTACACGGACGTCCAATTCAAACCCCCCCCCCCCACAGAAGCAAAGGCGCAGACGTGCGACAGGGCACAATTGAGGCTTCGATCCACGCATCAAGGCCCTGTGTAAACCTTTCTCTGTAAAATTCTCCTTTTTTTACCTACCATAAAATGCCTCAGCAGTTCGAATTGTACGGATAGACGTCCAGAGCTTAGGGAAAATAGAAACATCTTTTACGGTGTTCGGGCATCCGCATTGTCTAGCCCTCTTCTCTCTTTTTCTTTTTCCCGCTCTTCGAACATCTAGGCATGCACACAATGTGTAACAAATACAAATCGGTTAATTGACCAAAGGCTTGATTTTCCCATCAGCTCTATGTACTAATTCCGGCACCACTTTTCGTTGTGTGTTCGGCGTCTCGGATATTGCACTATATGCATCAGTTCCGAACTATGTCTTGGGTCAATAGTTGGGTTGCCCGACTACTGTGCTTGCCCTCTTATGCTCCGCATGTTCGGCTAAGAAGGTAAAGGGAGAACCCCCAGCTATTGTACTTCTGGCTGGTCCAGTTAAGCACCTCGGGGGAGAAAGCCAAAAACTGACCGTCATAGTCAGCGAGAACTGGTCAGCGATCCAATTACAAGTGTTAAACTAAGAAATCGTTGGCGATTTATCCATGTCATACGCAGGGTTTGTCCTAGCACAAACCATGTGATTACAAAGGCATGCCTTGGCTCCCACGTATATCACAACACACTGGGGGCTAGTCATTAGCTCCCGCCGTCAGGCTCCTATGGCTAAGTGAAAGCAATAAAGCCACATACACTACTACAGGATGCTGCTAACGCGACACTACGATCAGAGACCCTTTGACGAAACTGTGTGCGATGCATTAATCACAAACGGGGATGTAAAAACCGTCAAAAAAGATGCAAAATGTTTGCGATGGCGGAGACATCAAACACGGTTCAGATTTTAGTTACGTGTGCGATGCGGGGCATACGGTTGATCCATACGAACTGTTTGCGATTAGACAGAACAACAGAGACATGCAGCCATATCAATGTGTGTGTGATATACGACATACAGTTTGCTCCGATGAACTGTTTGCTATTAGGAAATGCAACAGAAACGGTCAGCCAGATCAAGGTGTGTGTGATATACAACATACGGTTCACTCGGCCGAACTGTTTTTGATTAGGGAAGAGAACAGAAACGGTTCAACTTAACAAGATGTGTGTGATATGCGGCATACAGTTCACGTAGATGAACTATTTGCGATGAGCCAAAAGAACACAAACATTTTGTGTAAACAAGATGTGTGTGATACGCAGCAAACAACCCACTCGGATGAACTATTTGCGATGAGAAATTGTAACACAGACGGTTACTATAGTTAGTTCGTGTGCGATTCTGTTTGTACAAAAAACTTTGAAAAATGCAAACTAGTTGCTTGCGGTGGCTAGGAGTATCGCACATGATGTGTCTGCGAGTACTCGTGTGTGATGATTAGTAAGTTACACATATGTTTCCTTATGTTAACACGTGTGTGATAAATAACACGTGGCACCGCATACAGTATTCAGGTTGTGTGTGTGCTCCACTTAGTCTTCCCGCGCTCCAGCGAATGCTTCCCACGCTCCACATGGGTGAATTGTAAAATCCATACCTCTTCCTTCATCGGTTTCCCGCTACCAGCTAATGGCTTGCTGCATATAACCCAGGCGGCAACGCACCGTCGTGACACCCTGCGCTGATGTAGTCCTCACCCATCTACCATTAGTTATTCCAAGCATGTCAGGCAACTACCAAAGCTTCAACGTCGACCCCTACCCGCGTTACATCTTCAGCGAGGAGAATGAGTCAGAGCAGGTCGGGGAGCAAGAGCTTCATCGGCCGGTGCAGGCACCATGGCCCATCGGCAGCTATATCGGCGTGACAGTCCTTGGGCGCACAATCGACATATTGCAGAGGAAGTGTGATGAGCAGTTTGCCATCCACCGCGCAAAAGATCCAGAGCTGCTCGGCGGCATCGACGACCCACCCGAAGAGCCACCGTCACCAGTGCTCATCGAGATCCTGATGCACCGCAAGGAATGGGCAGAGGACCTCTGCGATTCAGTCAAGACACAGCCAGCTTGCGGCTTCATCATTGCCAGCGGCGGCCGTGTCAACCTCGATCCTGATGATGTGGTGGCCAGGCTCGAGCGCATCCTTGGTGGAGTTGACGTCCCCGACGAAGTAGAACATCGCCAACATGATATCTTGAGGATGCAGGTGATGGACGGAATTCTCTACCAGGCCAGAGACATGGAAATGGAGCGGTTCCGCGGAGATATCATGCGCACGATTGCACGCTATCAAGCTCTTCTGGAAGAGGCCCAGCAGCCCCAAGAGCCTCCCAGCGCTAGCACCTCCATAGGCAGAGGCGGGTCGGGACACTTGGAATGAACGGCCGCAAGGGTGCTATGCTGATCATGGAGTCCGAGAAGACCGTCGTCGGAAGGCCACCAGCTCAGCCTTTTAGCCTATATTTTATTATAATTGTATGCATATGTAGGTCGTGAGTGTTTTTGGCGTTGCCGCATGTGGCATTTTAAATTATCCTGAATATGTAAGACAATTATTAACCGTTGCCATTGTAAATTAGCCTCAATGGCGAGCAGAGCGCACGCAGGAACGCTAGAGCGAAGCGTGTCGCGGCCGCCTCAATGGCGAGCAAAATGCATGGACGGACGCGAGCAGAACGCGCCGCGGCCGCCTCAACGATGAACAGAGCGTGCCACGTCCGCCTCAACGGCGAGCAACCACATGGTCAACCTTCTGGCACCCTGTGGGAGGCGCGACGACGCATCCATCGGACACGATGGTGATATCTTGATCATGTGTGATAGTGGGCAGACACATACACGTACATCCGAGAACGCGGGCCCACGTTTCGGCCTTTCGATGCATGGCATACGGTTGATTCATAAGAACTGTTTGTGATGAGCCAGAACAATAGAAACGGGCTTTGTAGGCCCAGAACCATCAATAAATTTTGACCTTATTTCTCGTCACATTGCAGATTACAACGCAATAAGTAATTGCAAATCTGTTCACACCGATCAAACCAATATGTGTTCACACTTATCACCGGGCTATAAAAACTACCCACTAGAAAAATACTTCATAGTTCCTCTCCTCATCACCCACAAAACTGGTCTTTCCTGTCAAGTCGTTCCACCATGACCGGTAGGAGGAGTTTCGAGTGGACATATAACCAGGGAGCAAAGACCAAGGCCGCAGAAGCACTAGAGAGGTCCCGCCGCCACGCGGCAGCCGCAACAGAGATGTCCCGGCGCACCGCGGAGCCCTCGAACGAGCTCTCACCGGCACGCGAGGGCTCTCACAAGCGCACTCACCACGTCGGTGATCGGGACGAGCTGGCGTTGCTGAAGTCCTTTGCCGGCGACGACGATATTCTCGCTGGCCTCATTAAGCAGTAGGAGCTGGTCGAGGGCTTGATGAAGCTGCTCGAGATCAGCGATGCCTCGGTTGAGAAGGCGACCGGCCTCGTCGAGCAACTCATGGGTGACAATGCGAAGGTCCTCAAGGCGCTCGCCGAGAAGGAGGAGGAGGCCGCCGGCTGGAAGATGCTGCATGAGCAGAGCAGTGCCTCGGGGATGACGCTGACAGCGGTCGTCGAGGAACTGATGGGTGACTTGAGGAAGCTCCGGATCGAGCGCGAGCAGGAGGTGAAGGAATCCGTGGCTACTTTCAAGCAAAGTCGTGAGGAATTGAAGAAGGAGTTGGAGGATGTTGTCACCCGGCGATCCATCGAGGAGTAGAGATAGTAGCGACCCAGATCATTGTCTGAGATTTCCTTCTTCTCTTGCCCCCGTATCTTCCGGGCTTTGCCGCATGTGGCATTTTAAATTATCCGGAATATGTAAGACAATTATTATCCACGCCATTGTAAATTTGTCGTCGTATTATCCGTTGCCATTTTATTTGTCGTCGTATTATCCGTTGCCCTATGTGGCATTTTAAATTAGGCCGGAATACGAGTTGAAAACACGAACAAAGCAAATGCTAACGTTGAGCGGGGCCATGGGATCACAAGCAAACACCCTCCGTCTAGGTGCTTTAATTAACCACGTGTTAAACAGCGGCTTGGCCGCCATTAATGGAGAAGTTGTGAGCGAGGCGGGCGGCTGGTGGATGGAGGTCGAAGTCCTCGCTTCCCGGTGAGCATGGGCGGCCTTGCTGCTCGCACGTGTCCCGTTGAGCCTGCGAGGTGGACAGGATGCACACGTCCCGTCGAGCCTGCATGGCGGACTGCTCGCACGCGTCCCGTCGAGCCTGCACGGCAGACTTCTCGCGCTCGTCCCATCTAATCAAACAGCTGCACGCACGCCACTGAGCATGGTTAAATTTTGGCACAAAATACAAAGATGACCAATGAACGAGGACAGAGGTAGTACTATCCCATAAGAAAAGAGGGGCGCATGGCCGCACTTAAATGGTTACGGGAACACATGGTTCATATAATACAACCATTTGCGATATTAACGTGTCAGCTATTTGTTTCAAAAGGACTTCGTTGGCTATTAATGTGTGCGCCTTGTCTCAAACTGGACGATTTTTTTTACCACGGCATATATGTGCCATGTCATGAAACCATGCCAAGTTTCATGTTTTTTGGGTGAGTTTTTGATTTATTGGGATTTAAAAACCGAGATTCTCAATGTTTCAGGACAATGAGAAGTTTGTAATTCATTCCCATTCCTTCAGTGAGACCTAAACATGCACCCAATGACACATGTACGATTTTCCACCCATTTTGCTTCACTGGAGCATGTGCTTGTAGTTCAAATTTGAATTATGGACTACATTAAATGCCTAGAAAACTCAATTAATATATAAAATGGCCAAACAAACCCTGAACAGTTTAAAATTTTAGCACGACACTCCTGTTATTCTATGTTGCCTGTAGAAAACAAAGTTCAAGGCGAGAAGAGGCAGCGATTATCGTTTCGCCCACAAGAGGGGCATGTTTCCCTACCGGAACCATGAGGGTTGCGAGAAGCTTCGGTTTGTAAGAGGCTTGCAATATAGCTTGGCCCAAATTGGACAATTATTTTACCACGACATATATGTGCCATGTAGAGACACCATGCCAAGTTTCATGACTTTCTGGTGAGTTTTGGATTTACAGAGATTTAAAAATCGAGATTCGCAATGTTTGTGGCCGAGCCAGGACGCCGAGATGGTTGAATTCATTCCCATTCCTTCCATGGGACCTAAACATGCACCCTAAGGACACATGTAAGTTTTTTCTAGCCATTTTGGTGCACTTGTGCATGTATTTGTAGTTCAGATTTGAATTATGGATATTAAATGCCTAGAAAACTCAATTAATGAATAAAAAAGGTCAAACGAACCCTGAATAATTTCAAAGTTCAGCGCGAATCTCCCGTTGTTCCATGTTGCGTGTAGAAGAAAATACAAGGCTAGAAGAGGGAGTGATTATCGTTTCACCCACAAGGGGACACGTTTCCCTATCGAAACCACGAGGGTTCTTGCGACAGGCTCCGGTTTGTAAGAGGTTTGTAATAAAGCTTGGCCCAAATTGGACAATGTTTTTACCATGACATATATGTGCCATGACGTGACACCATGCCAACTTTCATGACTTTCTTGTGAGTTTTGGATTTACGGGGATTTAAAAACCAAGATTCCAAATGTTTGAGGACGAGCCAGGACGCCAGTACGGTTGTAATTCATTCCCATTCCTTGCATGGGACCTAAACATGCACCCAAGGACACATGTATAATTTTTCTAGCCATTTTGGTGAACTGGAGCATGTATTTGTAGTTCAGATTTAAATTATGGACATTAAATGCCTAGGAAACTCAATTAGTGTATAAAAAGGCCAAACAAACCCTGAATAATTTTAAATTTCAGCACGGATATCCTGTTGTTCCATGTTGCCTGTAGAAGAAAATACAAGGCGAAAAGAGGTAGTGATTATCGTTTCGCCCACAAGGGGGACACGTTTCCCTATCGGAACCACGAGGCTTCTTGAGAGAAGCTCCGGTTCGTAAGAGGCTTGTAATAAAACTTGCGCAAAAAAGGACAAAAAAATTCCTCGACATATATGTTCCATGTCGTGACACCATGCCAAGTTTCACGATTTTCGGGTGAGTTTTGGATTTACGGGGATCTAAAAACTGAGATTCTTCTCACGAAATGTTTTCAAATAGCACACGGTTCACTCATGAAAGCCGTGTGCCTACCTAACCATGGCCGATGCCCCCCCGCTGCGCGCGTGATCTGAGTCGTGCGTACTGATTGGCCAGAACCCAAACCCCACGGATCGTACGTCTGCACCGTTGGATGCTCCTAGATCGAACATCAATCCTCATCCCTTTCGACATTAGATGCAGTTCTGGTTGTGATTTTATTTATATGGGTAAGCACTGTGCGCATGTGTCGTGCTAGCTCATGCTTCCTTCTCTACTAAGTTTTCTAAATTAATGTTATTATATATCCAAACACGCTACCGTTTCCTGCCACTTCTCCCATCGGTGTCCCGCCTCTTCTCCCATCGTTTTCCCGCTGCCAGTGTCAGTGCTCATTAAAGGCTAGGTGGCGACACACCGGCCATGTAAATATCGCACACAGCTTCTAAAAGCACAAATGTGTGTGATAGTAGGGATTAGGTCCCATTGGGTGACCAGCGTGAAACGCCTTAAAGGCAAGGAGGCAATTACTATCAGCAAGGGGCGGCTTCCCATCCGCTAGCCTAGTCGAATAGAACGCAGAAGTTAAGCGTGCTCGGGTTGGAGTAGTCTAAGGATGGGTGACCTGGTGGGAAGTTGCATATCTCAAGCTTCATTTAAACGCTATGATACGGTCATTATATAGATAAATGTCTCTATAGTGACCTGTCATGGCGATTATATAAACCTTGGGATTCTTGTTTTGCTAATTTGTAGACTATGTTTTTTATTGGTTATTTTTTGTTCTAAAAAATCAAAGAATGATCGACTCTATAGTGACCTGTCATGGCGATTATATAAACCTTGGGATCCTTGTTTTGCTAATTTGTAGACTATGTTTTTATTGGTTATTTTTTGTTCTAAAAAATCAAAGAATGATCGACATCTATAGGCCCACACAAATTATCCCTTTGACTCAATGCACGAGAAGGGTTTACTCTTTGCTCTGTGTGCTATGTTAGAGCAAATTAAGTTTCAGCACATGCATTGGATGGCACCCGGCCCCTACCCCCCCACCCAACTCGAAGTTGCGTTCCCGACATCGTACGTCTTTAACCTGGCCGCGGGGGTACGATGTTCAGTTTGTAATGTTACTAATGTAGTTGGTGCCCCATCGAACTTGTGCTTTCGGGATTTGAACAAATCACACACCAGACCCATACATTTTTTCGGTCGCATGCAGGGTATAGGGGGCCGGGTGTTCTGATCGAGCATGTCTCCCTTGTGCGGTTTATAGATGCCGCACATATCCGTGGGCTCCCCGAGGTATATATATTATCCTTGACCGATAACGAGGGGGGGGCACACAATCTATCCCTTTGACCCAACATACGAGAAGGGTTTGACCATGATGGTTTCCTATTGCTATGTGTGCCATGTTAGACCAAATAAAGTTTGAGCGCATGCGTTGGACGACACCCCCCCTCAAAGTTGGGAAACCGACATCGTACGTATTGAACCTGGCTTGGGGTCGGGTACGGTGTTCGGTTTGTAATGTAGTTGGTGGCGCATTGAAGTTGTGCATCCGGGATTTAAACACATCACACACTGATACGTCTCCGTCGTATCTACTTTTCCAAACTCTTTTGCCCTTGTTTTGGACTCTAATTTGCATGATTTGAATGGAACTAACCGGGACTGATGCTGTTTTCAGTAGAATTGCCTTGGTGTCATTTTTGTGCAGAAATAAAAGTTCTCGGAATGACCTGAAACTTCACGGAGAAAATTTTTGGAATAAATAAAAAATATTGGCGAAAGAATCAACCAGAGGGGACCCACCAGCTGTCCACAAGGGTGGAGGGCGCACCCCCCTAGGGCACGCCCCTGCCTTGTGGGTCCCCTGGACCTCCACCGACCTCAACTCCAACTCTATATATTCACTTTCGGGGAGAAAAAAATCAGAGAGAAAGATTCATTGCGTTTTACGATACGGAGCCACTGCCACCTCCTATTCTTCATCGGGAGGACATATCTGGAGTCCGTTCGGGGCTTCGGAGAGGGGAAATCGACACCATCTTCATCATCAACCATCCTCCATCACCAATTTCATGATGCTCACCGCCGTGCATGAGTAATTCCATCGTAGGCTTGCTGGACGGTGATGGGTTGGATGAGATTTATCATGTAATCGAGTTAGTTTTGTTAGGGTTTGATCCCTAGTATCCACTATGTTCTAAGATTGATGTTGCTATGACTTTGCTATGCTTAATGCTTGTCACTAGGGCCCGAGTGCCATGATTTCAGATCTGAACCTATTATGTTTTCATGAATATATATGTGTTCTTGATCCTATCTTGCAAGTTGCAGACACCTATTACGTGTTATGATCCGCATAGCCCAAGGTGACAATAATTGGGATTCTTTTCGGTGGTTACTGTAGTTTAAGGAGTTCATGTATTCACTTAGTGCTAATGCTTTGGTCCGGTTCTCTATTAAAAGGAGGCCTTAATATCCCTTAGTTTCCATTAGGACCCCGCTGCCACGGGAGGGTAGGACAAAAGATGTCATGCAAGTTCTTTTCCATAAGCACGTATGACTATATTCGGAATACATGCCTACATTATATTGATGAATTGGAGCTAGTTCTATGTCACCCTAGGTTATAACTGTTGCATGATGAATGCCATCTGACATAATTATCCATCACTGATCCGTTGCCTACGAGCTTTTCACATATTGATCTTTGCCACGTTACTTTGCCGTTGCCACTGTTACAATTGCTACAAAACTGCTACTGTTACTTTTGCCACCGTTACCGTTACTTCCATACTACTTTGCTACTAAATACTTTGCTACAGATATTAAGTCTTTCAGGTGTGGTTGAATTGACAACTCAGCTCCTAATACTTGAGAATATTCTTTGGCTCCCCTTGTGTCGAATCAATAAATTTGGGTTGAATACTCTACCCTCGAAAACTGTTGTGATCCCCTATACTTGTGGGTTATCAAGACCTTTTTCTGGCGCCGTTGCCGGGGAGCATAGCTCTATTCTCTAAGTCACTAGGGATTTATATCTGTTGATCACTATGAAGAATTTGAAAGATACCAAAACCAAGATCTATCCCTCTACTACGAGGGGAGGTAAGGAACTGCCATCTAGCTCTGCACTTGATTCACCTTCTGTTTTGAGTAAGCTTGCGACACCTACACCTGCTATTGATCCTGATATGTCGCATGTTATTGATGATGCTACTTATGCTATGAATGATGTTTATGATACTACTACTGTGCCACTAGGTGAATTACTTGATGAACATCTTGCTAGAGTTAGAACTATTGATTATGCTGAAGATGATGATATTTCTAAAACAGATGAAATTATTGAAGCTGAAAACTTTGAAACACCTGTTAGACCTAGCTCTCCTAGATATGAATTGCCTATTATACCTGAGGGTTACATTATGGATGGAGAGGTAGCTAGGGACTTTCTTGCTTGTAAGGATAGAGATGATCTTAAGAAATTATTATGCAAGTGGAAAGAAAAATCTTTGAATGCTAGAATGCAATATGATCCTAAGTTTGCTACTTCACCTATCTTTGTTACTGATAAGGATTATGAATTCTCTGTCGATCCCGAGTTAATTACTTTGGTTGAATCTGATCCTTTCTATGGTTATGAATCTGAAACTGTTGTGGCACATCTTACTAAGTTGAATGATATAGCCACCCTATTTGCTCATGAGGAAAAAATTCGCTACTACTATATTCTTATGTTATTTCTGTTCTCGTTAAAGGGTGATGCTAAGTTATGGTTTAATTCTCTTGCTCCTGGTTGTTTGTGTAGTCCCCAGGATATGATATATTACTTCTCTGGAAAAAAAAATTCCAGCTCATAAGAAACAAGCTGCTTTAAAGGAAATATTTAACTTTGTGCATATTGAAGAAGAGAGTCTCCCCAAAGCTTGGGGGAGGCTTCTCCAACTACTTAATGCTTTGCCTGATCATCCTCTCAAGAAAAATGAAATACTTGATATCTTTTATAATGGACTAACAGATGCTTCTAGGGACCACCTAGATAGTTGTGCTGGTTGTGTTTTCAGGGAACGAACTGTTGAGCAAGCTGAATTGCCATAGAATAATATATTGAGTAATGATAATGATTGGACACTTCCTGAACCAACTCCTAAGCCAACTCTGAAGAAAAGAGGTATTCTATTCCTCAGTCCTAAAGATATGCAAGAGGCAAAGAAATCTATGAAAGAAAAAGGTATTAAAGCTGAAAATGTTAAGAATTTACCACCTATTGAAGAAATACATGGTCTTGATAACCCGACACAGGTAGTAGAGGTAAATTCTCTCTATAGATTTGATGAAGGTGATATCCCTTATAATAAGTCTGCTAGTCAATGCTTGGATGAGTTTGATAATTTTATTGTTAAACAAGAGAACTTCAATGCTTATGTTAGTAGACAATTGAAATGTAATGCTTACATGTTTGACTGCTTGGGTGATCATATGAGTAGAACTGTTAGTGATCGTAAAATTATTAGTAAACATGCTTCCATGGTTAAGACTCAAGTAGAACAAGTACTTAAGGCACAGGATGATTTGCTCAATAAGTTGAATAGTAAGAACAATGATAATGTTGTTAGGGTTATGACTAGAGGTGGTAAAATGACTCAGGAACCTTTGTATCCTGAGGGCCATCCTAAGAGAGCTGAGCAAGATTCTCAGAGAATTAATACTGATGCACCTAGTCCTAGTAATAAAAATAAAAGGAAAACTGATAGGACTTTGCATGCTTCTAGTGAACCTGTTATAGATACACCTGAGAACCCAAATGATATTTCTATTTCTGATGCTGAGACACAATCTGGTGATGAACATGAACCTAGTAATACTGTTAATGATGATGTTCATGTTGATGCTCAACCTAGTAATGATAATGATGTGGAGATCAAACCTGCTGTTGATCTTGATAACCCACAATCTAAGAATAAACGTTATGATAAGAGAGACTTTGTTGCTAGGAAGCACGGTAAAGAAAGAGAACCATGGGTTCAGAAACCCATGCCCTTTCCTCCTAAACCATCCAAGAAAAAGGATGATGAGGATTTTGAGCGCTTTGTTGAAATGCTTAGACCTGTCTTTTTGCGTATGCATTTGACTGATATTCTGAAAATGTCTCCTTATGCCAAGTATATGAAAGATATTGTTACAAATAAAAGAAAGATACCGGAAGCTGAAATTTCCACCATGCTTGCTAATTACACTTTTAAGGGTGGAATACCAAAGAAACTTGGAGATCCAGGAGTACCAACCATACCATGCTCCATTAAAAGAAACTATGTTAAAACTGCTTTATGTGATCTTCGAGCCGGTGTTAGGGTTATGCCTTTCTCTTTATATCGTAGACTTGAATTGAATAAGTTGACACCTACTGAAATCTCTTTGCAAATGGCTGATAAATCAACTGCTATACCCATCGGTATTTGTGAGGATGTGCCTGTTGTGGTTGCAAACGTTACTATTTTAACAAACTTTGTTATTCTTGATATTCCCGAGGACGACAGTATGTCGATTATCCTTGGTAGACCCTTTTTGAATACTGCAGGGGCTGTTATTGATTGCAACAAGGGCAATGTCACTTTTCATGTTAATGGTAATGAGCATACGGTACACTTTCCGAAGAAACAACCTCAAGTGAATAGCATCAATTCTATTGGAAAATTTTCAATTATTGCTATTGGAGGTTTTGAATTCCCTCTTCCTACTGCCAAAAAGAAATATGATATTCTCATTGTTGGGGAAATGCACATCCCCGTTGAGGTAACCTAGTGTTATTTGAAAATTCTCCGGTTTCGTGTTATTCGAAAGAAGTTTGTTAATAAGACTTGATCAACCTTGTTAATGGATTCCTTTTGATGAGCATGAGATGGATGAATTTAGAAAGCACAACTTTCTATACCCACCTTATACTTTCTGTTATTTAGAATAAATAAAGCAAAAATAGTATTATCTGTCTGTTTTCTGAATTATCCGTGCAATAAAAAATGTCCCGAAAATAAAAGTTTTCCAAATGCCCTGAAAATTTAGTATGATTTTTTATAGAATATTTTAGAATTTCTGGCACTGAGATTGCACCAGGGGGCTGCACCAGTGGACCACAAGGGTGGAGGGTGCGCCCTACCCCCCTGTGCGCGCCCCCTGCCTTGTGGGTCCCATGTGGGCCCCCCTCACTTATTCCAGCACCCATCCACTTCGTCTTCCTCCAGAAAAAATCATCCCGTTGCTCAAACCCGTGTTCTAGCTCATCTTGCTGCCATTTTCGATCTCCTTGTGCAAATCTCCATTTACAAAACTGTTTTGGTGGATTGTTTTCCAGAGGAAGAAAAATGTTTAGGAAAATATACCAAGGTGGTTCCTCGAAGAAGCAAGCCCCAAGGCTCGCGATACGTGAGCCGGACCTTGAACCACCAAGAGAAGCTTCAGTGCGGCCTTGCGAGTGGCCGTTGGATCAATTCATGGTTGATGCAGGTCTCAAGGATGAATTTGATGTGTACGTGCGAAATGTTGACCTTGAGGACTTCATGTCAGATAAGTGATTACAATATTATCACCTCACTGATTCATTCGTGCGAAGATTTAAATTTACATCCCAACGCAATACTCATACTGTTTTATTTGATCTTTATGATAAATCATATACCATGGACCTAAGAGATTTTAATGAAGCATGTAAAATTCCACAGTGGGGAATTCATAGTGAACCGCGCAAAACTGAATACAATGCTTTCCTTGATAGCCTCACTATAGGAGAAACTAGAAATATTACACAAGCTACTATGGGGAGCATTCACTTTCCTGCCATACATTATTTTGCTCCCTTTATAGGTAGATGTATTAATGGTAAACATGATCATAGCCACCTTTGTGCATCGGATCTTAGTGTCCTCAAGTGTGCGGTAATGGCTGATAAACGATATAACTTGGGGGCTATTATTGCAAGGAGGTTACATAATAATGCTATAGATGGAGATTTCTTCGGTGGGATTTATGCCACCCGTTTAGCTAACTATATCGGGGTACCCATAAGGGGGGATGACATTGCATTACCACCTGCTTTTCTTGACTATAATGCTATGGTACGCTACCAGTTTCTTGAGAGGAATGAACAGTCCCTCCTGTACCGACTAATCTTTGACAGGCAGCGTGCTGTTTATATTACCCTTCCTGCTCCTGCCTTCTTTGACTTTTAGGTAAAAAGAAGATATTTTATAACCAGAGAGGAGGCAAACGAGTATGAGAGAGAGGTGAAGGCTACTCGCCTCCATGCTGCAGCCCTTCAGGCAGTAGCTGCCGCATCCCAGTACAACCCTGACTACAACTTTGGATACCCGCCGGGCCAGCCGTGGCTGTAGACCAACTTAGGCCAAAAGCCAAAGCTTGGGGGAGTACATATTTCTCACCGACATTACATTCATGTTCACACACTCATTCCAGTTGTCGGTGTTCATACTTTTTCACTGTATTATCCATGTTAGTTTATTTCTTTTTTTTCTCGCTTTCTTCTTGTGTGTTCGAAAAACTTTGAGAAAATCCAAAAAAAATTAGTTGTAGCTTCTTTTTAGTTTCCTTTCCGTGTTTAATTAGTTGTAGTATTAAAAGAAAACCCAAAAAGATTTCTCGTTCTTCTTTTGCTTGTTGGGAGCTTTCCCGTGTAAATAGTTTTTCTCGTTCTTGTTTTACTTTCTTCAGAAAAACAAAAACTCCAAAAACATTTCAGTGTGTTTCTTTGAATTTCTTTTTCCTTTCTTTGGGCTGAGAGGAGAAGACCATGATGAAAATGATGAGTGTCTCTCATATGCATTATTGTTGATCTAACAAAGAGCCCATATTACCTTGTCTTCTCCTTTGAATAAATGTTTGCAGATTCCAGCTTAGTCCAATGCACGTGCACTATTATTATTATCCACACCGTTTGGTCGTGCAAGTGAAAGGCAATAATGACGATATTTGATGAAATGATTGAGATGAGGAAAAGCTGGTATGAACTCGACCTATCTTGTTTTTGTAAATATGATTAGTTCATCGTTCTTGATTCAGCCTATTATGAATGAAACATGTTTGCAATAACAATTAGAGATTATAGTTACTCATGCCATGCTTAATTAGCTAGGAGTTTATAATGGTTTACCTTGCGTGCCAACATGCTTTTAAAATGGTTGTGATGTAGTATGATAGGATGGTATCCTCCTTTCAATGATTCGAGTGGCTTGACTTGGCACATGTTCATGCATGTAGTTGAAACAAAATCAACATAGCCTCCACGATATTTATGGTCATGGTGATTTATATCCTACTCATGCTTGCACTCAATGTTAGTTAATCTTAACGCATGTTTATGACTGTTGTCACTCTCTAGTTGGTCGCTCCTCAATCTTTTGCTAGCCTTCACTTGTACTAAGCGGGAATACTGCTTGTGCATCCACTTCCATAAACCCAAAGTTGTTCGATATGAGTCCACCATACCTACCTATAGGCGGTATTTACCTACCATTCCAAGTAAATTTGCATGTGCCGAACTCTAAACCTTCAAATGATAATCTATTTTGTATGCCCGAATCGCTCATGTAGCGACTGGTGGCTGTCAGTATCTTCCATGCTAGGTGGGTTATTCTCACGATGAGTGTTTATTCACTTGTCATTCACGAGAAAGTGGCTGGTATTCGGGATGCCCAGACCCCTGCTCAAATCAAATCAAAATATAATTTCAAACAAAACTCCCCCATGACTGTTGTTTGTATGGACGGTACCCATTGTTTCGGACCAGCCGTGGAGTGTGCTTGTTGGTTGAGGGGGAGTAAAAACTTTACCATTCTGTTTGGGAACCGCCTATAATGTATGTAGCATGGAAGATACCGAGATCTCTTGGTTGTTATGTTGACAATGAAAGCATACCGCTCAAAATTATATTCATCTCTATTTCAAAAAGCTCGAGCTCTAGCACCTCTGCAAATCCCTGCTTCCCTCTGCGAAGGGCCTATCTATTTACTTTTATGCTGAGTCATCATCCTCTTATAAAAAGCACTAGTTAGAGAGCACCACTGTCATTTGTATGCGTTGTTATTAATTGATATTGAGTATGACTGTGACTGGATCTCTTTTACCATGAATTACAATGTCTAGTCAGTCCTTGATCTTCAGGGGTGCTCTGCATTTATGTATTGCGGTCTCAGAAAGGGCTAGCGAGATACCATTTTGTTATATCATATCACGATTGTTTTGAAAAAATGTTGTCATCCGAGATTTATTATTATTGCTCGCTAGTTGATTGTGCCATTGATATGAGTAAATGTGAGACCTAAATGTTATTGTGAATATGGTTAGTTCATAATCTTTGCTGAAAACTTGAATGCTGGCTTTACATATTTGCAACAACAAGATCAAACAGAGTTTGTAAAAGTTTTTATTTATCACTTTCAGTTTGTCAACTGAATTGCTTGAGGACAAGCAATGGGTTAAGCTTGGGGGAGTTGATACGTCTCCGTCGTATCTACTTTTCCAAACTCTTTTGCCCTTGTTTTGGACTTTAATTTGCATGATTTGAATGGAACTAACCCGGACTGATGCTGTTTTCAGCAGAATTGCCTTGGTGTTATTTTTGTGCAGAAATAAAAGTTCTCAGAATGACCTGAAACTTCACAGACAATATTTTTGGAATAAATAAAAAATATTGGCGAAAGAATCAACCAGAGGGGACCCACCAGCTGTCCACAAGGGTGGAGGGCGCACACCCCCAAGGGCGCGCCCCCCTGTCTTGTGGGTCCCTTGGACCTCCACCGACCTCAACTCCAACTCTATATATTCACTTTCGGGGAGAAAAAAATTAGAGAGAAAGATTCATCGCGTTTTACGATACGGAGCCGCCGCCACCTCCTGTTCTCCATCGGGAGGACAGATCTGGAGTCCGTTCGGGGCTCCGGAGAGGGGAAATTGACGCCATCATCATCATCAACCATCCTCCATCACCAATTTCATGGTGCTCACCACCGTGCGTGAGTAATTCCATCGTAGGCTTACTGGACGGTGATGGGTTGGATGAAATTTATCATGTAATCGAGTTAGTTTTGTTAGGGTTTGATCCCTAGTATCCACTATGTTCTAAGATTGATGTTGCTATGACTTTGCTATGCTTAATGCTTGTCACTAGGGCCCGAGTGCCATGATTTCAGATCTGAACCTATTATGTTTTCATGAATATATATGTGTTCTTGATCCTATCTTGCAAGTTGTAGACACCTATTACGTGTTATGATCCGCATACCCCAAGGTGACAATAATTGGGATTCTTTCCGGTGATTACTGTAGTTTAAGGAGTTCATGTATTCACTTAGTGTATATATATCATCCCTTTGACCGATAACGAGGGGTATGTGTTGTCCATGAATGGATTCCTCCTAGTTCGTGTTAGGGCTGGTCACCGTCACATGTCGTTCAACCAAAGCTCCAGCTCATGCGTTTTCAGGATTCCCTCCCACATGCTCGGATTGCTGGGTTCGACCGACACCGTACCCTGCGTATCTCGTCCTTAACTACCTGGCTTTCACGGTTGTTGTCTGTATCGAGAGGCAGGTGCCACATCTAAATTGTACATTATTCTATATTGAAAACACACATCACCCCTTCCAACGTACATCATTTTGGGCCGCATGCAAGCGGTGCTGGTTTTGTGGTCCCTCTCGTGCGATTTTTTATGATGGTTCAATATATTGGCCCAAGCAGTTTATCGACAACAACAGTTGTCATTTGACCAAATGATAGATTCAATGGTTCGTCTTATGGTAGGTCATGGCGACATGCATGTATGACCAAAGTATCATTACGTGCATCCGCCCTGCTGACACGAAGTGGGTGGTGGGTCAAGCACCCTAGCTAGCTACGACATTATGTCATTATAGATATATCCAAGGGTGCTTTCGGGTTTGCGAGGCAGGTGCCACCAAAGTTGTGCATTGTGTATTTAAAGTTTTAAACGTCACACCCTATATTCCTACATATATTTGGCCACTTCCAGGTGGTTCTTGACTTCTGGCCCCTCTCATCGATCTTCGACGACGCGCCCAACCATGGGCCCGCACGGTCAAAGTTGTGCATTGGAATTTTGAACATCACAGACCACCGTTTTCACACATATATATTTGGGCCAAATGCTAGTGTGGCTGTCTTCTGACCCTCTCTAACATTTTTTTTCTGCAAAGACACTGATGACGCTCAACGGACACGGGTATAATGTCTTAACCATGTCCGATGCAAGTGCGCTGTGAATCACCACGACTGCGCAAGCACGAGCAAAGTTGGAGGAACTGGCTTAACCGTGTGCGATGCAAGTGCACTGTGAATCACCATGACTGCGCAAGGGCGAGCAATGGTGGAGGTACTGGCTTAACCTTGTGCGATGCAAGTGCGCTGTAAAATCACCACCTGCGCAAGCTAAAGGCGGGTAGTTTATTTAGATTGAATTCAACGTCTGCGTCCGAAAATTAGGACGAACTGTGTGCGATAGACCAGCTAGCTAGAAATCTAAAAACAAACTACCCGCCTTGAGCGTTGCAAAAATCGCCGGTTCCGCCACGTTTCCTTATTATCATACACGCATATTCCTATTGGACTGTGCGCGATCTTGGGTACTCCCGCCCCGCATCAATTCCTTTACCCAAATTTTAGTAGCCGCCGTACTTCAACCGTCGCCCACACTCCTCCAACACCGACTTTATAGTAAAATTGCAGTAGCCGAGGCATTTGAACCGTCGCCCTCCCTCGTCCACCACCATCTCCACCCACCATTACTAAAATTTTCAGTAGCCACGGCGTATCCTCAAACACCACCCCACCCCCTCCACAGTCCCCCACCCGACCCCTCCCCCCCGAACCCTAGCTCGCCACCGCCATCGGCACCGCCGCCGCCAACCACTGTCGGTCTACCCGGTCCTCCTAGCTTAGATAATAAAGTTCAGGTGACCCAGCGATTCCCATACCGTCACCCCACTCCCCTGAGTTTTTAGATGAGGCATGCGGTGTCCCTCCCCGCCAAATCCACATCCCCTGCTCCAGAATGTCGCAGCCTAAGCTCGACCACATATCCCGGGGAGACCGACGAGCGTTCGCCCAAGAAGAGGTTTATCATGGCCTCTCCGGCGGGCGTTGGTGAGGTGGCCGCCGTTCGCCCCAACCTGTCGATCCCGGAGCAACACCTCGCCGCGGAAGCCGGCGAAGACGTTGACTATGTTGCCATGCCGAAGGCTTCATGTCAGCGGGCTAGCATATTACCGTATCTCGGGAAAGCTAGCTACGACATCAAGCTCATCGACAGTGACGGCTTCAGGCGGGCCATGTCACAGGTTAAGTGGTCCATCCCCAACCCCTCTGGTTCAACCACCGTCGATCTCTTCGATGGCCCTGCCGCTGATCTCCTCCACCACGCGGTCAAGGATTTGCAATCCTTGTACGCCATCGAGCCCATTTTGTAATTTCTGAAGGACACGTTCTATGGCGGCGGCTTGGGATCCTGAATTGCCAAGTCAGGTCTCATCGACCGCGACCATGAGGTGGGCACCCACAAAGGTTCTTCCAAGGTGAAACATCATCTCCAAGTCTCCTGGTTTCCTTCTGGTCCAAGAAAGATCATCGCGAAAGTTTTATTCCGTTTGGACTCCGTTTGGTATTCCTTTTCTGCGAAACTCAAAAACAGGGAAAAACAGGAACTGGCATTGGGCCCTAGGTTAATAGGTTAGTCCCAAAAATAATATAAAATAGCATATAAAACATCCAAAACAGATAATATAATAGCATGGAACAATCAAAAATTATAGATACGTTGGAGACGTATCAATGTGCAAGTCGGAACTGTGCCGCTCGATTGCATCAGTACCAGTTTGAACGGCTATATTTGGTTCCAGTTATGCCTGGTGTAGTTAACACAAGCCTTTATTTCAGTTTTACACATGTATCCAATGTAATGTTTAAGCCATTACCTACATTCTATTCATTTTCAACAATACCAGTTTGAATTGCAATATTTGATGGCTGTTAAGCCTGTTGTAGGTAACATTGCCTTCCATTTTATATCTGCTTTAACAGCATGCTGAAACCAACACATTCAAGCTATCATTTGGAGATGATGTTGTTTACCTTTGCTATATTTGTTTGATGTTAAGGTTGCTGTACTTATCATGCCTTTCCACTACTTATGCAGGACAACAACGGGAGTGGCCACCATTTTCCGCCAAGGTTAGTTTCATCCCTCGACTTGTACTCCCCCCATCTTTCCATAATGTAGTGCATATAGATCTAGGCCTGGACACTTTTTAGCTTCTAATATTGACGTGTTGCTTGTAGGTACATATGCTCTTGGCAAGGATCCACACATCGACCCTTTTTGCGATGGGGTAATGAGATATTCATGAACAAGCATCAAGTGAGGAAACTGATAAGGATTATTAGCAAAAAGATACGAACGGTGGAAAGCAAATTATTTGTTTATGCTCTATCCAACACAACAGTGAGCTGTAGGATGGTAACTACAAACTCTGCAACCTTCTCTTTTTACTGCCCATAATGAGTTGTTAGACAACAATGTCTGAATATTTTTCGTTCGCAGTGGTTACCGAAGTAGTTCACTCAAGATTACCTCGCAAAGTACATGATTGGTGGACACGCAATGAAGGTTAAAGTATTTCATCGAGACTACAATGAGCATCGAGAAGTCCTAATGAAGACAATGAAGGATGGATGGGCAGCCATCACAAGGGGTTGGCCTAGAGTCGTGCGCGCATTACGCATGGAGGAGGGCACAATATGGGCATTCCGCTTCACCTTCTCCAGCAACCAAAATGTCTTTCGCCTCTCTCTTTATAGTCTTTAGTACAATTGTGGTTCATCATTTTTTACTTGGTGCTTCTGTAGTTCTTCAATATATGTACCTGTGCATCGAATTATGCATTCGTGGTTGAACCTATATTTGTAATAAACATGGTTGGATATGAAATAAGTGATTGCCTACTTTCAAATTCAAAACATGTGATTTTTAAATTAGGGATTACACTGCACACGGTTTGCGAAAGTGAAACGTATACGATAGACGTGGAGATCGGACACATTTCTAGGATCCACTAAGTGTGCGATCATTCTCTACTGCACACATGATCAGCCAAGAAAAATGTGTGTGATTAATAACAGCATCGCACATAGTTCTTTCTTATTAAATGTTTGCGATAGTCACCTTATCACACACGCTTCGCAATTATGGACTATTTATGATGTTGTGCGCATCGCAAACGTTTGGTCATAGAAGAACGCGTGTGATAGGTCTTCATCCGACATGGGTACGACGGATGAATCATGTGGGATGTATTCAAGCTTCGCATACAGTTTTATAGCGACAACTGTGTGCGCTCTTACATCCAATCGCATACAGTCGAGGAAAAGTAAATGTGTGTGATTGTCTGCTATCGTGAACTGTTTGTGATGGGTCGCGCATCGTAAACGTAGCACCACAGAATATCGACTGTGATGCCAATGCAAGCACAAACGAGTTGCAAGGATGGAGCGTTTCGAATATTCGAGATATCAGAAATAGTTTTATAGGGACAACTGTATGCATCAAGGCTCCCTATCCCCAACGGTTTCTGGGTCGTGTGGGAAGGACCCCCTATCGCAGTCACTCACTTGGCGACGGTTCAAAACGTTGTCGCGGAAAGGGGTTAAAAACTGTTTGTATAGCACCTTGCTGTACCAGTGATAGTCCGATTGCCTAGTCTCTCTCTTGCACTACCACCTTTGGGCACCGAGAAGTCGGCTAAGGGTAACAGTGCGGAGATGAAACACCCCTCGTGCCATTCACTTGGGGGTTGAAGCCGATGACTAGTAACTTTCAGTATAATAAATGGCTGCACAGGAGTCAAAATAAAAATACCATAATATCTAAACGAGCCGCATTATAAAGAAAATGGGTTCAATTGACAATTTAATACAATCACGCAATAATTACATCCTTGGAACACTGGCCCTCTATCGCCCGAGCACCATCAATAACCTGTGCGAAATACAGTTCGGGGCGGCGATGCTCCTTCCAACCGGCGGGGGACCAGTGGCCATGTCCATTGGCTTGATCTTCGGCCAATGAACCATGGTCTTCGCAAAGGCTAGCCTAGCTCCTTCAAGGCACACAGAACGCTTCATGGCATCAATCCGGGGTGACGCATCATGCAGCCTCTGCACCATGCCGAAGTAGCTGTCTGGAATGGGCTCTGTGGGCCACAGCCGAACTCACAGATCCTTTAGGGCCGGCTCGGCCATCCGATGCAGCTCCATCAGCTGCTTCATCTGGTTGCGGAGGTGGGGAGGGTGCTCGGGCGCCTGGAATTGCGACCAGAAAAGCCGCTGTTCAGAGCTCTCCTCCCGCGTGGCATAATGCTCCGCCACAGCCGCCACACTCTTCGGAAGCTCAAAAAAAACGCCTACGGAGCGCCAGACCTGCGTCAGCAAGGCGAACATGTTGCCGCCAAAAACACTCTGGAGTAAGTACTTCTTACCATCTGTGATTTGCCCCACTTGGCGGAGCTCCTCTCGAACACCCCGCACCTCCGTCCTAGCCTCCTGGAGCTCTTTGTCCGCCTTGGATAGCTTGGATGACTACTCTTTCTGCTTCTGCTCAAGGGCCTCACATTTTGTGACGGCATCCTTGAGCTCCGCCTGCACTTCGGCCACTCGAGCCTCGTGCTTTTCGCCGGCGGTCTTCGCCTTCTCAAGTTCAACCACCGCCTTTTTGACAGCCGCTTTCTTTTCGGCTGCCTCGGCCTCGGCCTTCTTCAGCGTCGCCTTCAGGCCCTCAACCTCCGTGGCTGCAGCTGCAGTCATTAAACACAATTTGCTTAGCATACAATCCGGAACCTACGTGTCCAGCGGTGTTAACAATGTACTTTGATAGAAGTTTACCTTGTGACTCATCAAGCCATTTGTTGACGAGGTCAAGCTCTTCATCGGAGCATTTGAGCTTCCGATCCATCTCCTCCAGGGCAGCGGCATTAGCAGCCGTGGCCAAGGACGATGCCTGCGATATCAAATCAATCTTTATACTCTAAAACCTGGCCTATGGATATTTGACCCTCTGCATGGTTTTTGCAACCCATACAGAGTCTCGGGGGCTGTTATATATATATGGCCCGCTCAAACTTTGACTAAAACAGTAAAGACCATTTTTTCGGAGAAAGAATATTACTTGACTCACCTCAAAGCCTGTCAGAAGGCCCTGGACGGCATCGTTCAGTCCGATTTGGACAGACCGAACACCCCGCAGAACCGCACCCATAAGGGCGCGGTGCTCGTCGATGATGACGAAGTTGTTCACCAACTCCTCTGCCGCGTCCGGCCAGCCCACCGCCGCATGGTTGTTGGTGTCCGGCGCGGGCGGCGGGACCTCAGCCCCTTCCCCATCGGAAGGCGGGATCGGCACCGGTGAAGGCCTTGGGGGCTCAGGTGTGGCCGACTGGGAGGGTTGACGGCCCGGACTCTCCTCCCACATTAGCCAGGAGAGACGCACCCTCCTGATCTTCGGTGAGTGAGGCATCAGCCTCGACCATGACTGCGTCGCCCCCTCCCCTATGTACAGACGGGGAAGGGTCCTTTGGGACAGCACTTCCTTGACCTCTTTGGGGACCAGGGAAGGCGCGGAGCGCGACGCAGATCCGCTGTCCGCCAATTCGGCGGGCGGAGAGGTCCCCTTCGAGGTCTGCTTGGCAGGGTGGCCACGCGGTGGGCTATGATATCACACAGTCGGTTCCCATCAGTAAAAAACTGATTAAATAAAGTAAGCCTAAGATGTCAACATTCGCACCTCATGGCGGTGGGCTTGACCTTGGGTTCCTTCTCTGGAACCTTTTCGTACACCACGGACTTCTCATCGGAGTCCGAACTATCGGGCAGGATCAGCTTGGGCCTGCACTACCTCTTCTGGGTCCGAGGAGGCTGCTCCTCCTCGACGTCCCCAAACGCCGCCCTCTTCTTGGAGTGGGAGGAGGCGCTCTCCTCCTCGTCCTCCTCCTCATTCCCATCTTGGGCAGACAGGGCGGCAGTGTCTCCGGACTTGGTGTCTGGATGACCTCTTTGGCGGAGGCCTTCTCTGGCCTCTGGTAAATCCTTCTTCTTCTTCCCCTTCTTTTCTGGTGCCTTGTAAGGCGCCACGACCAGCAGCTCCTCCAGTTGAGCCAATCGGGGCCCTTCGGGTAGTGGAGCCGGGCTGCTAATCTTCTCAGACTTCTCGAGCCAGCCCTGTAAAGACCACAAATAGATGTTTAGACCGGATTTTATGCAGTATGACCTCCCGAATATATACCGGGCAAGGGGTCAATTACCTTCTTCGGGGGGTTTGCGGCGTCGAGCCTGATGTCTTCATTCTCGGCCGGCCAGTCCGCCTGGGACTTGAACAGTTGACCCCACTCCTTGTCGTGGGTTGTCCCAAAGAGGTACTGCATGGTGGCCGGGTCGTCAGACTTGTAAGCCCACATTGTACTGGCCCTTAGCTGGCAAGGAAGGAGCCAGCACCTGAGCATTATCTGGACCACATTGGTCAGCTTGGCACCGGTCTCCATCACGCTGATGACGCGCTTCTACAGCATCTTCACCTCACCAGCGGACCCCCAGTTAGGACCTTTTTTGGTCCACGAGGTCAATCTCGCTGGGGGGCCGGATCTGAATTCGGGAGCAGCCGTCCAGGCTGCATCCCTTGGTTCTGTAATGTAGAAACAATCCTTCTGCCACACCTTGATGGTGTCAATAAACCGGCCCTCCGGCCATTGGACTCGGGTCAGCTTGCTGATCATTGCTCCGCCGCAGTCTGCCTGGGCGCTGCTGACCACCTTCGGCTTGACATTGAACACTTTCAGCCGCAGGCCGAAGTGCGGCTGGACTCGTAGGAGGGCCTCACAGATGATGATGAAGGACGAAATGTGGAGGAGGGAGTTGAGAGCTAGATCATGGAAATCTAGCCCGTAGAAGAACATCAACCCCCTCACGAAGGGGTGCATAGGAAATCCTAGCCCCGGGATAAAATGGGGAAGGAATACTACCCTCTCGCCCGGCTTGGGCATGGGGATGATCCGGCCCTCCTCAGGGGCCCAATGGCGATGTCGGCTGATAAGTAGCCGCTTCGCTTCAACTACACGATGTCATCGTTGGTGACGATGGAGGCATCCCACTTGCCATTTGCGCCAGATCTAGCCATGGCTGGGGCTAGGGAGGAGCTAGAAGGGATTCGCCGTGGAGTAGTAAGGCAGGGTGTTGGAGCTCTTGAGATTGGGAAGGCAACAGCGGGAGGTGGAAGAAAGCGTAAGATGTTAAGTGTAGTTGTTCCCCTTTTTATAGGCCGCGCAGGAGCCAAGGGTTCCCCTTTTCACGCTGTGGTCTTCTCGCGGGTGGGGGAATCAAAATCATTGATCATATCCCCTAAAAAATGGGGCACGATCTCTGCCCTGATGAGACGTGCCAATGGAGGGGCAGCCTCAAGCCGCGCATCGAGAACTGCCAGCCATTCGACGTTATGACCGGCCATGACCCATCGCTAAAAGTTGTCAGACAGGGGCACTGCTCACACTTGAGCACTTTGGCCTTCGAGGCTAAGTAAAGTAGATGCTTCGGATTCCGAACACCACTCAACTCCGAGCACACACAAGACAGGATGAAGAACTCACCTCGCAAGCTGAAGACCGTGAGATGTGCGGATGCCGGACGCAAGCCCTGGCGTTAGAGGCTAGTTCGGGGGCTACTGAGGGAGTCCTGGATTAAGGGGTTCTCGGGCTGTCGGCCTACTGCATATGGGCTGGACTGATGGGCCACTATGGGGCCGAGCTAGAGTGCGGATCCATGGCCAGATAGGAAATCTTCGGAGTCGTGGTGTGCCCACCAAGTCAGGATTAGGCATGATCTTTCCTTCTCTGTAACCGATCGCCTGTAACCCTAACCCTACTGGTGTCTATATAAACCAGGGGGTTTAATCTTTAGGGCTAGAGCAACAAATATTACCCCATCAACCTAGGGTTTAGCTCGTCTGATCTCGAGGTAGATCGACTCTGTAACCATATCACACATCAAATACAATCAAGAAGGACGTAGGGTTTTACCTCTTCGAGAGGGCCCGAACCTGGGTAAATACCATGTTCTTCGTCCCTTGTTCCCCATTGATTCTAGATCCACAGCTTGAGACCCCCTACCCGAGATCCACTGGTTTTGACACTGACACACGTGCCATAGGGTCGAGTCAATTGAGGGAGTGTTTCATCGAGCTTTTTGGAGCTTTGGGCAATGCATCGAGGCATTTAGGCATTGCCGCCCCGTCTTATCAATTGATGGCACGTTCTTGACCGGCAAGTACAAGGGCACATTGATGGTGGAAATGGCCCACTCGTCCAATGACAACGTGTTGCCGGTGGCATTTGCGTTGGTGCCTTCCGAGCACGATGACAACTGGGAGTGGTTTATGGGTCATGTGAGGACGAAGGTGATTGGCCCCAAAAGAGAGGTGTGCATCATATCGGATCGCCATCATGGGATTCTCAAAGCAATAAAAGTTGACATTCCAGGCTATCCAAAGCTCCAACACCGTTAGTGCATGAGGCACTTCGTGGCAAATTTTTACCGGGCATGCAAGAGTAAGGAGTTTTGAAAGGATCTTACCCATGTTTGTGTGGCATTCAACACCGACACATTCCAAAGCCGCTATGACAAACTATTCAAGGCGTTGGAGAAGAACAAAGGAGGGAGAGAATTCTTGACAAGGCATCTTCCGGAGAAGCATAAGTGGTCACGTGCTTACGACGAAGGAGGTTTCCGATAAGGAGACATGACAAGTAATATGGTGGAATGCTTCAATAATGTGCTCAAGGGTGTCCGTTCCTTGTCGGTGACTGCAATAGTGAAATATACTTTCTTCAAGCTCAACGAGTATTTTCTGAGGCATTCCAAAGTCACTGCCAAATGGATAGGTGAAAAGATGGAGTTTCCCTTCAAAGTTGAGGATTGGTTGAAGCATCAAGCACGCAAGTCCTCTCGTCAACAAATCATTAGTTTCAATGAAAAAGAAATGATCTACCAAGTGGATGAGCCGGGTGGTACAACAAGGGACGGCATGACGTACGGTGGAGTTGCGTACGAGGTGCTCCTCAAGAACCGGTGGTGTCAGTGTGAGAGACCTCACAAGTATCATTGGCCTTGCTCGCACATGATGACCGCGGCAAGGGCGAGAATATTGAACGTATCCGATGGTACCACCGTGCGGTTGCCTGAGTTCACATTGGAACAAACGAGGTTGACATGGGTGCCTTGGTTCCGTTCGTTCCTCGATCAGTCACAGTGGCCTGAGTATGATGGGCCACACATCGTTCCCGACCCCAAACTCATAGTGCCTACAAAGGGAAGAAGAAGAAAGAAGAGGTTTAGGAGTGACATGGATGATCTAGCTGGATACACCGGAATTAAATAATTTGGTAGCGGCCATTTCATGTAGGCACTGGACATCAACAGTTGTGGTCAATGTGACGAGCCGGGACACAATGTTAGGAAATGCACCAAAAGGCCAAGGACCGATGCCAACACTCCCACTAGTCAAGCGGGTGGCCTAAGAGGAGGTTACGGTGGCACATGATGTGACGCCCCTGATTCAATCGTACGCTAATCATACACGCAAACGTGTACGATCAAGATCAGGGACTCATGGGAAGATATCACAACACAACACTAGACACAAATTAAAATAATACAAGCTTTATATTACAAGCCAGGGGCCTCGAGGGCTTGAATACATAAGCTCGAGTACACAAGAGTCAGCGGAAGCAACAATATCTGAGAATATATAAGCTCACCGGGGACGATGACGAAGACGACAGGTAGGGATTGATGTAGGGGCCCTCGACTCGGTCTGGTCGGCGAAGAGGAAGCAAGGGACGGCGGCGGTCCTCCTGGGCACGGCGGAAGGGCGCGGGGAGGCCGGTGGTCATGGCGGAGCGAGGTGGCCGGCAATGGCAGCGCGGTCGTGGTCGATCTGGAGCAGGGGGAGAGGAGAGCAAGGAGGGAGAGAGGAGTGGGGCGAGTGGGGCAGGGGGAAGAGGAGGGGGTCGTGGGGGCATCCTTATCTCCCCCCGATGGTGCTGTAGCGGCGCGGACGGTGTGCTGGTCCGGCGGGGACGGCTCGGTCGCTCCCGTCCTGCCTCCCCTGTAGCGAGGTAGACGACAAGGGGAGGGGGGCAGGCTGGGCTGGGACGGCTGGCTGGGCCTCCAAGGCCCAGGGGCATTAGGGTGGGGTTTTATTTTATTTTGCTTTTGCCTTTTCTTTTTCTTTTAAAACCTTTCTATTTTCTATTTAGTTTTATTTTATTTTTAGTTTTATAAAATATATAACTAGCCCCTAAATTAGTATTATTAATTAATTCACTGCCACAAATAATTTGATACATTAATTAATTAGTTTGCATTTGTTTATTAATTAAAAAGCATTTAATAATTGTTTTTAGCCCATGTTTTATTCATTTAAGGGCATTTAAATACTTTACAAAAATGTTGGGTCACCACCATAATTGGTTATGGAATATCTGCCACACTTTGAACATTTTAGTTTGCATGTTTGAGAAATCTGAATTTTGGACTTTAATTTGAATTATGCCTTGGATCAAATGAGGATTAGCAACAGTAACTTGATGACATGGCACCATTAACTTGGGTTTACTATAGCTTAATTATTCGGGCGTTACAAATCTCCTCCACTACAAGAAATCTCGTCCCGAGATTTTAGGAGGTAGACGGAAACAAAACGGAGTATTCATCATGAAGACGATCTCGCGTTTCCAAGTGGCTTCATCTTCAGAATGATTTGACCACTGAACCTTAAGAAACTTGATAGCCCTCTATCGGATGCAACTTTCAGCTTGATCGAGAATGTTGATCAGATGCTCTCCGTAAGTGAGATCATCTTGCAGGGGTTGAGCTTTATAAGCCATGTGGTTGTTGCAATAAGACTTGCGACTCAGGGCATCAACCATGACATTAGCCTTGCCAGGGGTATAAGAAATACCATAGTCATAGTCTATAATTGTTTCCATACATCCTTGCTGACAGAGATCCAGATCTAGCTGAGTAAATAATTACTTCAGACTTTGATGATCGGTGAAGATCTCGCAACGATTACCAGGAAGATAATGTCGCCACAACTTCAGTGCACACTTAACTGTAGCAAGTTCAAGGTTATGGATTGGGTAGTTCTTCTGGAAAGACATCTTGGAATTCACAAATGACTGGTGCATTTTCAATTCTCACAAGAGGAGAAGCATTTAATGCATTCAAGGATTAAATTCGTGCTTCGGCATTTCGAACAAGATGATTACTATTTCACTCGAAGGATGTAGTAGATAGACAGTTTTAGTGGCACATATGATAGAAGCGGTAAGTGTTTTCAACCATTCCATACTCAAAATGAGGTCAATATTGGAAGACTTCAAAACAATGGGGGAAACATGGAATTCCAACCCTTCAATTTCAACTGGGATGTTGGGACTACCCATGGTGGTTCAACATTGGCCCGCTGAATGCAGCTTGGAATTTCGGCCAAGTGATAGTGGTTCCAACAGGTAAGGAATGCCTATGGCTGTCCCACCATTGAGCAGCGGGACCTTTCAGGTAGTAAGCCATGAAGGTGACATAGTTGGTAGGGGCTACATCAGTAGACTCCAACTCGAAAGTGATGTCACGGAGCCAGTCATCAGCATCAAGGGGCTGAGTTGAGCTGTGGTAGATGACATGGTTGAGAAGCGCAAGGTCTTGCAGTGTTACTACGGCGGGTTGCTGATTCATATTGGGACGCGGGAACTGAGCCATGACTCCTTCCATGAACTGACAATTCAGCTAAAACTGTTGTATCATTCCGGCCATGTATTCGTGAGGTGGTGGATTGTCGCTACCATGACCACGACCAGCGGGTCTAACCATCCTGCTTAAATGCAACATGGGGTAGTTCAGCAAGGGTTGGTGCAAGTGTACGGAGTCATTCATGATGTAAACTAAACAGTGAGCAAAGGCGCAGTATATACAAGGCAGTAGTCATTGAAGACATATAGATACATATACGGAGCCAATTACACACTATTGGTATGAGTTCGAACAAGAGAAACATCCTAGACATACTAAGCGGCACACATCCGTGCGATGGAGGGATACAACAACGGGACATACCAAAGGCTACATCAGCGTCGGAGAAAACCACTGGAGCGAGGGATTTGCAAGTGACGACGCAGGGTGCCCTCGATGAAAGGATCGCGCGGTCAGTGAACACTGATAAGCAGATCTTCGCCCTCAATTCGAGAAAGCGGGTAACACAAACCGTCGGGTGGATGTGATCACGAGATCCTAATGTTAGATCTAGCAAAATCATTTAACCTGAATAGAAGAGAGATCAGAGTCCCAAAGTATAGACGAGGAGTGAAAGATCCTAATACCACCCATTGGCGACGTGGACCCGTAAGCCACACAGCCATGTTAGTAAAATAGTTTTTTTCAAAGACTAGACTCAACTTCGGCCAAGGAGTTGGAAAGGGGGGGGGGGTCCTATAGGCAGTCGGCTCTGATACCAACTTGTGACGCCCCAGATTCAATCGTACACTAATCATACATGCAAACGTGTATGATCAAGGTCAGGGACTCACGGGAAGATATCACTGTCGGCGTTCTGGGAACCAGGGTACCCAGACTTGCCTGCCTGCGGCCCGCAGCGTGGCTCCATCTGCGGCCTGGTACGGCCCATCTTCAGCATCAGCAACACAAGACCCTCGCGAGGGGCCAAACCTCACGAGGCGGACGATGTCAAGACCTCCAGAGGAAGCGGCCTCCTTAGGCCGGCTCCTGAGGAGCGGAGATTTATATGCAAGCCCCACCTCGTGAGGTTCAGATGACGCAAGCCCTGACAACCAAGGCCAGGCGGGTGCCAGCGGGCGCAGTACAGCAGGTTTCCTCTTTGGTGCTAAGGAAGCAAGCGCAGGCGCAGAGTCCCGAGGAGTCAGCCAAAGGTTTCAATTCCTGTGCTACAAGGCCAGGACGGCAGGACGGAGGTCATCGCCGAACCCACCACGACGTCACAACCAGAAGCTTTGCAGGCGAAGACCACCTTTCGTCAGGATAAGATGTACTACTTGTCTCCCTTCAAACTTGGCCGTTGTGGGATCCCTTCCCGCCTTCGTTTTGGGGGAAGAGGACCAAGGCCACTATAAATATAGCCAAGCCACCACCATAGAAGGGGACGGATCAACCAGATCATCCCCACCAGCTCACACCAACACAAGAACACACCTCCTGAGGTTGTTCCCCCTCTGTACTAGTTCATCCTCAGCCCACCTCGAGGCCAATCCACCACAAAGAAGGAGTAGGGTTTTACACCGCAAGGTGGCCCGAACCTAGGTAAATCGCTGTGTCCCTTTCCTTTCCAGTTCATCGAGCTAGGCCGTGAGATCGACGAGTTGGCAGACTGGGGAGATTGAGTTCTTCGCACGCACCCCAGAGTTCGAACCTTTCTTAGGTCTGTGAAGCCCTGAATCCGACATTTGGTGCGCTAGGTAGGGGTGTGTCGGAGCCTCTCTTCCGCCGGTCGATTCGCCACCGTTCCACCGTTCCCATGGCTGATGCCCATCGAGTTCGTGCTGAGCGCCGGGCCGCCCTCACCGCCCGCGTCACGCAGACAGCACCGGCGAGCGCTAGCGACCTCTCCATCATGTGCTTCGCGGCGCCGGCGCCCCACGCCATCGCGGCCATCCTCGGCGGGTCGCAGGCGCCGGCTTCGGATCGCCATGTCAAGCAGTTCTTTCGCCAAGTGGGTGCTGCCAGCGCGCAGCGAGGAGCTCCTCCGGGCTGGGCGGCACCTAAGGCCGACCTCACCTTCGACTCAAGGGACCACCCCAAGACCACGGTCGGCGCCGGCGCGCTCCCTATGCTCTGCACCCCACCATCTGCAACGTAGCAGTCACCAGGACCCTCATCGATGGTGGCGCTGGCCTCAACATCCTCTCCGTGGAGGCGTTTGGCCTGCTTCACGTGCCCTACGGCCGGCTCCTCCCCACCAAGCCTTTCTCTGGGGTCGATGATGGCTCCACCTGCCTCCTAGGGCAGATCCGCCTCCCCATCACCTTTGGCACGTGCGACAACTACCGCACCGAGCTCATCGACTTCGACATCGCCCGCATCGGCCTCCCGTACAACGCCATTCTCGGGTACCCGGCCCTAGCCAAGTTCATGGCGGCAACCCATCCTGGCTACAACCTCATGAAGATGCCGGGAAGCAGCGGCGTCCTCACCGTGGCGGGGGATACCAAGGATGCGCTCTCGGCCCTCAAGCTCGCCTACAGGGCCGCGGCGACCGCGCGGCCAAGCGGGGAGGGAGCTCCGGAGGGCCCGGGGGCTGCGCCAACAAAGAAGAAGCAATTGTTCTCTCAAGATAAGGCTAAGACGAAGCAGGTGCCGGTCGACGAAGACGGAGGACCAGGCCCTACTTTCACCATAGGCGCCGACCTCCCTCCAGACCAGGAGGAGGCGCTGGTTAGCTTCCTCTGCGCGAACAAGGGCATTTTTGTGTGGAAAGCTGCGGACCTGGTCGGGGTTCCGCGTGGGGTAATCGAGCACCACCTGATGGTGTGCCCCAGCGCACGCCCAATGAAGCAGAAGGCACGGCGGCAAGCCTCAGAGAAGCAATCATTCATCATCCAGGAAACCCACAAGCTGCAGGAAGCCGGCGTCATTCGGGAAGTGCGGCATCCAGATTGGCTTGCAAACCCAGTTATCGTCCCCAAGAAGGGCGGGAAGGAGCGCATGTGTGTCGATTTCACCAACCTCAACAAGGCCTGTCCTCAAGACCCTTTCCCTCTCCTGCGCATCGACCAGATTGTCAACTCCACCGCCGAGTGTGATTTACTGTGCTTCCTGGACGCCTTCTCGGGCTATCACGAAATCAAGATGGCGGTGCAGGATGTTGAGAAGACGGCTTTTCTGACCCGTGCGGGGTATACTGCTACACCTGCATGCCGTTCAGGCTGCGTAATGCAGGAGCAACCTTCCAATGGTTGATGCACATCGCCCTGGGGCAGCAGCTCGGGAGGAACGGTGAGGCATACGTCGACGACATAGTGGTGAAATCTCGGGAAGCGAGAACCCTTATCGAAGATTTGGAAGAGACGTTTGCTAGCCTGCGCCAAGTAAACCTGCGGCTCAACCCGGAAAAATGCATGTTTGGCGTCCCGTCTGGCAAGCCGCTAGGTTTCCTAGTGTCGCACCGAGGGATCGAGGCCAACCCAGAGAAGGTCAAGGCCATAGAAAGGATGAGTCCGCCGCAAACCCTCGAGGAGATGCAGAAGCTGGCAGGCTGCGTGACCTCGCTCGGGCGTTTCATCTCCAAGTTAGGAGAGCGCGCCCTCCCCTTCTTCAAGTTGATGAAAAAGAAGGGCCCGTTCGAGTGGACTCCGGAGACCGACGCGGCCTTCCAAGACCTCAAGAGATACCTCACCAGCCCACCAGTGATGGTGGCACCACGCCCCCTTGAACCCTTGGTGCTCTACTTGGCCGCCACGCCTCACTCTGCCAGCGCAGCGCTGGTGGCGGTCCGGGAGGAGCGCCTGGTCAAGGACTGGCGGAGCAGCTCCTCGCACTCGGTCGAAGTGCCGCAGCCTCGGGACGGCGGTCCTGAGGCCTCGGCCATTCCACTGGTCAGCAAGGCCCTCGAGGATGGTGCCCCTGAGTCCACGGCCGCCCCAACAGATGACAAGACTCCCGAGGCTCCCAGGTCTTAGGACATGCAGGACCCCGCCAATGCCTCCGCCCTTGTCGAACACCCGGTGTACTTTGTCAGCACGGTGCTGCGCGATGCACGGGCACGCTACCCCATGCCGCAAAAGCTCTTGCTCGCACTCCTCGTCGCCTCTCGAAAACTGCATCACTACTTCCAGGGCCACCCCATCAAAGTTGTCTCAGCTTACCCTTTGAAAGGGTGCTCCAGAGCCCCAACACCACAGGAAGGGTCGCCGAGTGGAACATCGAACTGCAGGCGTTCCAGTTGGAGTTCAGCACCACCAGGATCATCAAGGGTGCGGCCCTCACCGATTTCGTGGCGGAATGGACTGACGTCCCTGACCGGGAAGTGGGCGAGAACCATTCCCTCGCGCCCGAAGATGAAGCACCGGATGGTTGGGTCATGTACTTTGACGACGCATTCGAGCGCCAAGGCGCGGGGGCTGGAGCCGTGCTCATCTCGCCCACCCAGGACAAGCTCTACTACGCCATGCAGCTCTGCTTCCAGCATGGCGAGAAGGTCTCCAACAACATCACGGAATACGAAGGCCTGATGGTCGGCCTCAAGGCTGCGGCGGCCTTGGGGGTGAGGCGCCTCACCATCAGGGGCGAGTCCCAACTCCTCGTCAACTTCTCGAACAAGGCGTACAAGCCAAAGGACGAGCACATGGAGGCATACCTTGAAGAGGTACGTAGAATTGAGAAACGATTCTTGGGCTTGGAATTGCAGCACGTGCCGCGCGGCACGAACAAGGAGGCAGACGACATCGCCGAGAGGGCGTCCCGGTGCCTACCTCAGGAGCCCGGTGTCTTCGAGGAGCAGCTCTTCAGGCCGTCAGCAGTTGCCCCCGCTGTGGGACCGGCATCACCTCAGGAGGAGCTCCCCCCGGCGCCTCCCTCTGGCACCCCAGCCTGTGGCCCAACCTCAGGGGCCCGCCTGCTCCTCACACTTGAACCTCAGGAGGGGTGCTAGTCTGAGGAGTTCAAGACGTACCTGCTTCGGGGTGTCCTGCCGGAGAAGGAGGAAGACGCGGAGCGTGTGGCCCGCCAGGCCACATCATACTGCATCCAGGACGGTGAGCTATACCGAAGGCGCCCAAATGACGTTTCTTTGCGATGCATCTCCAGGGAGCAGGGGCGCGAGTTGTGGGCCGACATACATGGCGGGGACTGCGGGCACCACTCTTCATCGCGCACCCTCACGGGCAAGGCGTTCCGCAGTGGATTCTACTGGCCCACGGCGCTCAACGATGCCGCCGAGCTGGTGAGATCCTGCGAAGCCTGCCAGTTCCATGCTAAGCAGATCCACCAGCCCGCTCAGGGCCTCTAGACCATCCCGCTCTCGTGGCCGTTCACGGTCTGGGGATTGGACATCCTGGGCCCGTTCCCTCGAGCGCCCAGGGGCTACTGCTACCTCTACGTCGCCATCGACAAATTCACCAAGTGGGCGGAGGTGGAGGCCGTCCGCACCATCCCAGCCGGCTCGGCTGTCAAGTTCATCAAGGGCCTCGTGAGCCGCTTCAGGGTTCCCAACCGCATCATCACCGACAACGGCTCACAGTTCACCAGCAACCTTTTCAAAACATATTGTGCTAACCTTGGAACGCAGATATGCTACGCTTCGGTGGCGCACCCTCGGAGCAATGGCCAGGCTGAGCGCGCCAACGCAGAGGTCCTGAGGGGCCTCAAGGCAAGGACCTTCAAGAAGAAACTCGAGGCCTGCGGCAGGGGCTGGCTCGATGAGCTCCAGTCCGTGTTGTGGTCCATCTGCACCACCGCGACCAAGCCCACGAGCGAGACTCCGTTCTTCCTCGTGTATGGAGCCAAGGCGGTCCTCCCTCACGAGGTCAGACATCGCTCCGCGTGGGTCTTGGCGTTTGATGAGGCACGCTAGGACGCCTCGCGGGGGATGGACCTCATGCTGGGGGAGGAACGCCGCCGCCAAGCCTCGCTCTGAGCAGCGAGGTACCAGCAGGCGCTGCGGCGGTACCACTGCCGCAGTGTCCGCTCCAGGATGCTCGAGGTGGGTGATCTCGTCCTGAGGCGGGTGCTCTCTAGGGAAGGGCTGCATAAGCTCTCGCCCATGTGGGAGGGCCCGTTCAGGATCGCCCGTGTCTCCAGGCCTGGCGCCGCGCGCCTGGAGACGCAGGACGGGATCCCCATCCAGAACGCCTGGAACATCCAGCACCTCCGAAAGTTCTACCCATGAAGCAAGGCCCCGCGCCTGTGAAGGTCTCCGCTCGTGACACTCTCACGTAATAATGAGTTGGGGCTGTACACGCCCCGGAGTCTCCTGAGTGCCGCCCCTGGGCCTCATGGGGGCTCCCACCCACATCCTAGTGGAGGCCCCATGCTCCGCGCTGGTGGGAAGACAAGAAGACTAGTCTAGGTGCCGGACGCGGCTGTTCTTTTGCTTGCTTTCTGTAGCTGGTTTGCAACTTCTCGAATGAAATTTGGAGCTTTCATGTCTTTCGTTTGCAAGGGTTGGAAAGTTTCTCTCTTTTTCTTTTTCTCTTCATAGTGTTCGCCTTTCCAGCCTTGTCCCAGGAAGAGCGGCAGTTGCCTGTCGCTCCTCCTCGCGTGTCCCGCGCGCGGGGGCTAGGTACGGTGTGTGTGTGTGTGCCCGGGCTTGCCTGCGACCACACCTCGCCAAAACCTTGCTGCCCCAGCTTCGGTGCCTTAATCCTCACGTGACGCCCTCGAACGAGCTCACGGGCATGCACACCCTCTTAAGTCCATGCCTCCGGGCATCACGACGCGGGGTACTAGCTGCAACCAACGCACACTCGGGGGCTTGCACGAGGTAGGACGAGACGCCTCATGAGGTTTTCTAACCCTGCAGCTACATGACGCCTCCCGAGGCTCAATGACTCCCGAGTTTACAAGAGGGAAGCCTTTGGAAGATGCCCCTGGAGAGGCATGCCCTCGCGACATGGAAGTCTACCACGAGCACATCGAGCTAAGTTACCCTAAACGCACCTAGTAGAAACATGGACATCATAGCATGATATGAAAACAACGAGCATAGAATAACGGCGCTTGCGCCATGGTTCATTACACGCCCCAACAGGGCCCTCTATTTCTTTCAATGCAGGAGGAAGAAAGAAACCAAGCAAGCTGCGTGACTACGGCGACTCCTGAGGCTCGACCCCAGCAGTACCCAAACTCAGTCGGAGTCTTCCTCCTGTTTCACCGGGGCGCGCCAGCGATTCAGCTCGTCGCCCTCCCCGGTCTGAGCCCGGCGGTGTGGCAGCTCGTCGCAGTCACCGTCGCTCATACTCTGCGCAGAAGAGGAGCCCCCGCTGCTGGAGCCGGCGTGGCCGTCGCCAAGGGCAAGCTCACCGCCAGCAGCGGCACCGTCGCCGTCGTCATCATCCTCGTTGTCACTCTCTGGGCAGCACCCCAGGCGCCGACCGCCTTCCCCGAAGACCCTGACGTAGAGGGTCGCGGCGCCGTCGTACCTGAAGTGGAGGGTGCACCTCCCATGCAGGCCGCGCGCGCGAGCAAACAGCTGCCACCCGCGGTTCAGGAACATGTTGCCGGCGGCGGTGACTTTGACATCCACCCATGAGGCCTTGCTGCAGCAGCCGTAGGCCTGCAGCCAGAGGCCACCAGGCTCTCCGGCCGGCAGCGCGCTCGTGAAGGAGCATGGCAGCTGGAACCAGACGCCCGCTGGCCTCTCCGACCGCACGATGAACTCCGAGGGCGCGTCGGCTGAGTGGGAGCATGGTCATGGCGGCTGGACGATTGCCGCACGCCTCCCCTCATCACCGAGGTCGCCCCGTCCACGGCAGCCCTTGCCGCGGAAAGAAGCTCCGCCGCGGCTGCCGGAGGCAGCACCAGCCATCAAAGGAGTGCGCCCGTGCCCCCGAGGGGCCGCTGCCGGAGTCGCTGCGTGCTTTCGGGGTCTCCCACGGCCTCTCTTGGGCGGCGGCGAGTTGGGCCCCTCTTGGGGGCTTTCCCCTTCTCCGCCGCGGAAAACCTCCTCACCGGGGCCATGATGCTTCGACGAGACGGTGGGAGAAGAAGGAAGAGGAAGGAGCAAGCGGCGTGAAGACGGAGATGAGCAGGGGGCTCCGCCCCTCCCCTCATTTATAGCCAGAGGGAAGCCAACCGCCGGCCTCCACGATCTCCGGTAATAATGATCTTTTTGTGTGCAGCAGGCTGTTGTCAAGCCGAACGGTTGCCGAGGCAGCATGGGGAAGCGGAGACACCCACGTCCCATCAAGCGCCATGCGTCGACCGGGTCCGCAGGCGCTTAGGGCCCGTGGTGCTTCGCCCTTGCCCTTTGGCTTCGCCTCAAAGCCAAGTCCGAACGTGCCTTGGGCCCGGGGGCTACTGTCGGCATTCTGGGAACCGGGGTACCCAGACTTGCCTGCCTGCGGCCCGCAGCATGGCTCCATCCGCGGCCTGGTACGGCCCATCTTCAGCATCAACAACACAAGACCCTCGCGAGGGGCCAAGCCTCGCTAGGCGGACGACGTCAAGACCTCCAGAGGAAGTGGCCTCCTTAGGTCGGCTCCTGAGGAGCGGAGATTTCTATGCAAGCCCCACCTCGTGAGGTTCAGATGACGTGAGCCCTGACGACCAAGGCCAGGCGGGCGCCAGCGGATGCAGTATGGCAGGTTTCCTCTTTGGTGATAAGGAAGCAAGCGCAGGCGCAGAGTCCCGAGGAATCAGCCAAAGGTTTCCATTCCCGTGCTACAAGACCAGGACGGCAGGACGGAGGTCATCGCCGAGCCCACCACGACGTCACAACCAGAAGCTTTGCAGGTGAAGACCACCTTTCATCAGGATAAGATGTACTACTTGTCTCCCTTCAAACTTGGCCGTTGTGGGATCCCTTCCCCCCTTCGTTTTGGGGGAAGAGGACCAAGGCCACTATAAATATAGCCAGGCCACCATCGTAGAAGGGGACGGATTAACCAGATCATCCCCACCAGCTCACACCAACACAAGAACACACCTCCTGAGGTTGTTCCCCCTCTGTACTAGTTCATCCTCAGCCCACCTCGAGGCTAATCCACCACAAAGCAGGAGTAGGGTTTTACACCACAAGGTGGCCCGAACCTGGGTAAATCGTTGTGTCCCTTTCCCTTCCAGTTCGTCGAGCTAGGCCGTGAGATCGACGAGTTGGCAGATTGGGGAGATTGAGTTCTTCGCACGCACCCTAGAGTTCGAACCTTTCTTGGGTCTGCGGAGCCCTGAATCCGACAATCACAACACAACACTAGACAAAAATTAAAATAATACAAGATTTATATTACAAGCTAGGGGCCTCGAGGGCTCGAATACATAAGCTTGAGTACACAAGAGTCAGCGAAAGCAACAATATCTGAGTACAGACATAAGTTAAACAAGGTGCCATAAGATGGCTAGCACAAACATCAACGATCGAAGAGGCAAGGCCTCCTACCTGGGACCTCCTAACTACTCCTGGTCGTCGGCGGTCTCCACGTAGAAGTAGGCACCCTCTGGGTAGTAGCAGACGTCGGCGGTGGCATCTGGCTCCTGGGATCCACCATCTGATCACAGCAACCGGGTATAGGGGGAAAAGAGGTAGCAAAGAAACCGTGAGTACTCATCCAAAGTACTCGCAAGACTTAATCAGAACTATGCTAAGTATGCATCGGTATCAAAGGAATGGGGCTGTATCTGTGGACTGAACTGCAGAAAGCCAAAAGAGAAGGGAAAGCCTAGCCTATCGAAGACTAGCATCTTGAAGTATTTTGTAGCATTCAGAAGAGTAAAGAATAGCATTTTATAATTAACAAGCATGTTGTAGTATTAACGCCTAGAGATCCTTCCTCGACTCCCTGCGAGAAAGCAATCCTGGAGCCAACATATCCATCTCATATCTCAAGTATCCATTTCTAGTTGTAATAGATTAGGATACAACTCCGAGCGTCCATTACCATGGACACGGCTATTCGAATAGATAACTTCCTTGCAGGGGTGCACCACATTACCCAACACGCTTGATTACTCTGGTCGGACACACTTTCCTGGGTCATGCCCGACCTCAGAAGATCAACATGTCGTAGCCCTACCTAGGATCAGCAGAGAGCTCCCCGCCGGTCTAAATCCTAAGCGCTCCGGGGTCTTGGGCCAATCGCCCATTGCACTCCGGGTCGTTGCGAGCAGGGTGGATACCAGCGCCACCTCGGATGGTCGGCATGATCCGACTGTCCCACAATGCTGAACTGGATGTCTGACAGAGCTTCGACTAATACGACGACGCCGAGTGCCCATATCTTTTCCCGCGTGGTGGTTAGTGCGTATAGGCCAGTGGCCAACTCAGCTCAAATACCCAAACTTGTTAGTGCATTATTAAAAGAAGTGACAGCTGTCGGGACAAGTCCGGAGCTACGAGCCCCTCCTGGGTTATACCGCTAAACAGCTAGCCGCCATCGTAACATCTCGCGGGTGCTCTCCGGGCCCGCCCGACTTTCACAGGTATCTCTCACGGGTGCTCACTAGGCCCGCCCGACTTTCACAAAGGTCTCAAGTAAATTCAAGGTAATCGTATGTCCAAAACATCAAGGGGGAAAACCCGAGGAATCACCCTCGATGGATTGCACTCGATGTAATCCTCAAGGTGAGCTTAGGAGGAATCACACTTGAGGTTCACACTAGAGGTGTTGCACGACAGAGTAGTCATCGGGAGTGGTGAAGGACGAATCACCCTTCATAATACATGAATGATTAGCTACACTACAAGGATATCATCAGGAGTGCTATTCGAGGTATCACCCTCGGCACGCGATAGTAGCTCTGCAGAGTCGTACAACTAAAGGGGGTGAAGTGATGAGTCATCGGTCAACAAGCCGGGGCAACTAGGACAAGGAGAGGGGTCACTGATGGATCACTAACCAACCTATACTAAGCAGTTTAGGATAAGGAGGTAAGGTCCAAGAGCAGGTTACAAAAGTAGGCTATGCATCAGATTAGGAGCAATCAATTACAGTAGCAAAATCTAATGCAAGCATGAGAGAGAAGGAACTACGCGATATCAAAATGATCAAGGGGGGTTTGCTTGCCTGGAAGCTCTGCTGAAATGGAAGAAGGGTCGTCGGTGACGTAGTCAATCACAGTGGCATCAGCAGCCGTCTCGGGTAATACCAGAGAGAAGAGGGGGAACAAACAGTAAATATAAAGCACACAGGTGCATCACTAAGCATGACAAGATGATACGCGGTGCTAGGGGTGTTCTAACGCAGTGCTACACAATACCGGCGAAGGGGAAAAACATCCAGGAACATTTTCCTGAAGTTTGGCATTTTTGGACAGATGAAATGGAGGGGGACGGTTGCATGTTCACTATGCTAGGGACGTGTGACAGACGACTGGAAAGCATATCCGGATTCGTCTCGCTTTTCTGAGCAGCTTTCATGTAGAAAACTTTTTCATCTGAGCTATGGTTTATTTTATATGATTTTTCAAAGTTTTATCAATATTCTGTAATTATTTTTAATTCAAAAATAAATGAAGAAAATGCTAAGTGTACCCAGCATAGTGCACATAGAGGTACACTAAGGGGCTGACAGCGGGTCCCAGTTGATTGCCCAGTCAGCGATCAACTGGAGACTTTGACTCGTCAAGGGGGCCTAGGGGTCCCACCTATCATAGACTGCTATTAAATTGATTTTAGTTATTTGTTTTAGTTAACTAGTGGGCCCAAGCTGACAGTGTCACAGGGGGTTAATCAACTTAATTTAATTAACTTAACCGCTGTCATGGACCCCGCATGTCAGTGGGCCATTAGTGGCAAAATAAGGGCCACGTCAGCGGCACACCGGCGCGCTAACGACGGCAAGGAAGGGCACGCCGGCGAGGACCATGTGGTCGCCTCCGGCCTCGGTTTGCCGCGCGGTTGGGCGTCTCAGGAAACTTGCAAGGTGGCGCATTCGGTGGTGCTCGCGGGGCTGCCAGAGGTGGCGTGCAGCGGCGGTGGCGTCGAGCGAGGCGGCGCTGACGCTTCTGTCACGCACGGGCGCGGGGGAGGGGAAGCGGGGCGCGGACTCATGCAGTAGCAGGCAGCGCGGGCGCGAGCACGCGGGCAAGGGGCGTGGCGAGATGTGTCCAGGGCGGCTAGAGCCTGCGGGCGTGCGAGCAAACAACGGCGAGCGGCGGGAGTAGCAGCAGGCGGGCGCGGGGTTCGGGTGCCAGGCAGGCATGTGGGAGGTGAGCGGGCGCGGGGTGATAGAGACAGACAGCAGACAAGGTGCTGCAGGGTGCGCTCTTGCATGTACAGCGAGGCACAAGGGCAGGCAGAGCTCGGCGGACGGCGGTTACATAGCGACGGTGGAGCTCGGAGGAGGCAACGTGTCCAGGCGATGGCGAACGAGCTAGCTAGGGGGAGCGTGAGAGCCAGCGGAGAGGGGGGGAGGAAGAGGAGCTCACAGCCGTGCGGTAGAAGAGGACAGTAGGCTCGGGGAGGGCTTGTGGTTGCCGGAATCAACGGCGGAGCTCGTCGGGGCCAATGACGAATATGACGGGTAGGGGTCGATGAAGGGGCCCTTGACTCGGTCTGGTCGACGAAGAGTAAGCAGGGGACGACGGCGGTCCTCCTGGGCACGGCGGAAGGGCGCGGGGAGGCCGGTGGTCACGGTGGGGTGAGGTGGCTGGCGATGGTGGAGCGCGGCCGTGGTGGATCTGGAGCAGGGGGAGAGGAGAGCGAGGAGGGAGAGAGGAGTGGGGCGAGTGGGGCAGGGGGAAGAGGAGGGGGCCGTGGGGGCGTCCTTATCCCCCCTGTGTTGGGGAACGTTGCATGGAAAACAAAAAAAATTATATGCACACGCAAGATCTATCCATGGAGATGCATAGCTACGAGAGGGGGAGATCATCTTCATACCCTTGAAGATCGCCGAGCGGAAGCGTTTATCAACGCGGTTGATGTAGTCGTACACCTTCACGATCCATCCCGATCAAGTATCGAACATACGGCACCTCTGCGTTCAGCACACGTTCAGCTCGATGACGTCCTCGCCTTCTCGATCCATCAAGAGAGGCGAAGTAGTAGATGAGTTCCGGCAACATGACGGTGTAGTGACGGTAGTGGTGAAGAACAATCTCCACAGCACAATAAAAACTATGATGGAGGATAAACTAGAGGGGGCAGGGTTGCCGGCACACGGCTTGGTGAATCTTGATGTGTCTCGTGTGCTAGCCCTGCCCCTCTATTTATATGTTGAGCCCTGGGGTCGAAACTTGGAGTAAAAGCCTCCTCAAAGTCGGTTTTGCCTGAAAGGCAAGAGTCCTTCTCGGACTCCAGGACCAGACGCCAGGGTTCCCGGCGTCTGGACCTAGATGCCAGGGTCCCTGGCGTCTGGCTCCTGGCCTCTGCAAAACTGCCTTTTGCACTTACCAAAAGCCTCGTGGGTTTTACCCCTTGGTCCAAATAAAGTGTTCTCGTACCCGAACATTTCGGGAAACATCTGAAACCCCTTCTGGTGGATTCCGGAACCCTTCCGGAGACCAAATACTATTATCCCATATATAAATCTTTACCTCCGGACTATTCCGGAGCTCCTCGTCATGTCCGTGATCTCATCCGGGACTCCGAACAACATTCGGTCACCAACATACATAACTCATATAATACTATATCGTCAACGAACGTTAAGCGTGCGGACCCCATATTGGTTCCTACATATTCTACGAAGATCTTTATCGGTCGAACCTTATGACAACATACGTAATTCCCTTTGTCTGTCGGTATGTTACTTGCCCGAGATTCGATCGTTGGTATCTTCATACCTAGTTCAATCTCGTTACCGGCAAGTCTCTTTACTCGTTCCGTAATACATCATCTTGTAACTAACTTATTCGTCACTTTGCTTGCAAGGCTTCTTACGATGTGTATTACTGAGAGGGCCCAGAGATACCTCTCCGATATACGGAGTGACAAATCCAAATCTTGATCCTTGCCAACTCAACAGACACCTTCGGAGATACCTGTAGAGCATCTTTATGATCACCCAGTTACATTGTGACATTTGATAGCACACAAGGTATTCCTCCGGTATCCGGGAGTTGCATGATCTCATAGTCAAAGGAATATGTATTTGACATTAAGAAAGCAATAGCAATAAACTGAACGATCATATGCTAAGCTAACGGATGGGTCTTGTCCATCACATTATTCTCCTAATGATGTGATCCCGTTATCAAGTGACAACACATGTCTATGGTTAGGAAACCTTAACCATCTTTGATCAAAGAGCTAGTCCAGTAGAGGCTTACTAGGGACACGGTATTTGTTTATGTATCCGCACATGTATTTAAGTTTCTGATCAATACAATTCTAGCATGAATAATAAACCTTTATCATGATTTAGGAAATATAATAATAACCATTTTATTATTGCCTCTAGGGCATATTTCCATCAGTCTCGCACTTGCACTAGAGTAAATAATCTAGATCACATCGCCATGTGATTAACACCCATAGTTTACATCGCCATGTGACTAACACCCAAAGAGTTTTACTAGAGTCAATAATCTAGTTCACATCGCCATGTGATTAATACCCAAAGAGTACTAAGGTGTGATCATATTTTGCTTGTGAGAGAGGTTTAGTCAATGGGTCTGCCGCATTCATATCCGTATGTATTTTGCAAATTTCTATGTCTACAATGTTCTGCATGTAGCTACTCTAGATAATTGCTACCACGTTCAATACGTATCCAGATTGAGACTCAGAGTCATCCAGATCGGTGTCAGAGCTTGCATCGATGTAACCCTTTACGACGAACTCTTCATCACCTCCATAACCGAGAAACATTTCCTTAGTCCTCTTTAGGTACCTAAGGATAATTTTGACCGATGTCCAGTGATCCACTCCTGGATCACTATTGTACCCCCTTGCCAGACTCATGGCAAGGCACAAAATAGGTCTGGTACACAGCATGACGTACTTTATAGAACCTATGGCTGAGGCATAGGGATTGACTTTCATTTTCTCTCTATCTTCTGCAGTGGTCAGGCTTTGAGTCTGACTCAATTTCACACCTTGTAACACAGGCAAGAACCCTTTCTTTGACTGATCCATTTTGAACTTCTTCAAAACTTTGTCAAGGTATGTGCTTTGTGAAAGTCCTATTAAGCGTCTCGATCTATCCCTATAGATCTTGATGCCCAATATATAAGCAGCTTCACCGAGGTCTTTCATTGAAAAATTCTTATTCAAGTATCCTTTTATGCTATCTAGAAATTCTATATCATTTCCAATCAACAATATGTCATTCACATATAATATCAGAAATGCTACAGAGCTCTCACTCACTTTCTTGTAAATACAGGCTTCACTGTAAGTCTGTATAAAACCATATGCTTTGATCACCCCATCAAAGCATATATTCCAACTCCGAGATGCTTGCACCAGTCCATAGATGGATCGCTGGAGCTTGCACATTTTGTTTGCACCTTTAGGATCGACAAAACCTTCTGGTTGCATCATATACAACTCTTCTTTAAGAAATCCATTAAGGAATGCAGTTTTGATGTCCATTTGCCAGATTTCATAATTATAAAATGCGGCAATTGCTAACATGATTCGGACCGACTTAAGCATCGCTACGGGTGAGAAAGTCTCATCATAGTTAACCCCTTGAACTTGTCGAAAACCTTTTGTGACAAGTCGAGCTTTGTAGATAGTGGCATTACCATCAACGTTTGTCTTCTTCTTGAAGATCCATTTATACTCAATGGCTTGCCGATCATCGAGCAAGTCCACCAAAGTCCATACTTTGTTCTCATACATGGATCCTATCTCAGCTTTCATGGCCTCAAGCCATTTATCGGAATCTGGGCTCATCATAGCTTCTTCATAGTTCGTAGGTTCGCCATGGTCTAATAACATAACTTCCAGGACAGGATTACCGTACCACTCTGGTGTGGAACATGCTCTGGTCGACCTACGAGGTCTAGTAGTAACTTGATCCGAAGTTTCATGATCATCATCATTAGCTTCCTCTCCAGTTGGTGTAGGCATCACGGGAACGGTTTTCTCTGATGTGCTACTTTCCAATTCGAGAGAAGGTATAATTACCTCATCAAGTTCTACTTTCCTCCCACTCACTTCTTTCGAGAGAAACTCCTTCTCTAGAAAGGACCCATTCTTGGCAACAAAGATCTTGCCTTCGGATCTGTGGTAGAAGGTGTACCCAATAGTTTCCTTAGGGTATCCTATGAGGACACACTTCTCCGATTTGGGTTCGAGCTTATCAGGCTGAAGCCTTTTGACATAAGTGTCGCATCCCCAAACTTTAAGAAATGACAGCTTAGGTTTCTTGTCAAACAATAGTTCATACGGTGTCGTTTAAACGGATTGAGACGGTGCCCTATTTAACGTGAATGCGGCTGTCTCTAATGCATAACCCCAAAACGATAGTGGTAAATTGGGGTAAGAGACATCATAGAACGCACCATATCTAATAAAGTACGGTTACGATGTTCGGACACACCATTACGCTCTGGTGTTCAAGGTGGCGTGAGTTGTGAAACAATTCCACATTGTTTTAAATGAAGGCCAAACTCGTAACTCAAATATTCGCCTCCGCGATCAGATCGTAGAAACTTTATTTTCTTGTTACGATGATTCTCTACTTCACTCTGAAATTTCTTGAACTTTTCAAATGTTTCAGACTTGTGTTTCATCAAGTAGATATATCCATATCTACTCAAATCATCTGTGAAGGTCAGAAAATAATGATACCCGCCGCGTGCCTCAACACTCATCGGACCGCATACATCCGTATGTATTATTTCCAATAAGTCATTAGCTTGCTCCATTGTTCCGGACAACGGAGTTTTAGTCATTTTGCCCATGACGCATGGTTCACAAGTATCAAATGATTCATAATCAAGTGATTCCAAAAATCCATCCGCATGGAGTTTCTTCATGCGCTTTACACCAATATGACCTAAACGGCAGTGCCACAAGTATGTTGCACTATCATTATCAACTTTTCTTCTTTTGGCATCAATATTGTGAATATGTGTGTCACTAGGATCGAGATTCAACAAGAATCGACCATTCATCAAGGGTGCATGACCATAAAAGATATTACTCATATAAATAGAACAACCATTATTCTCCGATTTAAATGAATAATAGTCTCATAATAAACAAGATCCAGATATAAGGTTCATGCTCAATGCTAGCACCAAATAACAATTATTGAGGTCTAAAACTAATCCTGAAGGTAGATGTAGAAGTAGCGTGCCGACGGCGATCACATCGAACTTGGAACCATTCCCAATGTGCATCGTCACCTCGTCCTTAGCCAATCTTCGTTTATTCCATAACTCCTGTTTCGAGTTGCAAATATGAGCAACGGAAGCAGTATCAAATACCCAGGCGCTACTATGAGAATTAGTAAGGTACACATCAATAACATGTATATCAAATATACCTTTGTTCACTTTGCCATCCTTCTTATCCGCCAAGTATTTGGGGCAGTTCCGTTTCCAGTGACCATTCCCTTTGCAGTAGAAGCACTCTGTTTTAGACTTGGGTCCTGCTTTGGGCTTCTTTACGGGAGCGGCTACTTGCTTGCCATTCTTCTTGAAGTTCCCTTTCTTTCCTATGCCCTTTTTCTTGAAACTAGTGGTCTTGTTAACCATCAACACTTGATGCTCCTTCTTGATTTCTACCTCCACCGATTTTAGCATCGCAAAGAGCTCGGGAATCATTTTCGTCATCCCTTGCATATTATAGTTCATCACGAAGCCTTTGTACGTAGCTTGGTGGCAGTGACTAAAAAACTCTGTCAATAACACTCTCAACTGGAAGATTAATCCCCAACCGAGTCAAGTGGTTATGATACCCAGACATTTTGAGTATGTGTTCACTGACAGAACTATTCTCCTCCATCTTGTAGCTATAGAACTTGTTGGAGACTTCATATCTCTCAACCCAGGCATTATCTTGAAATATCAACTTCAGCTCTTGGAACATCTCATATGCTCTGTGATGTTCAAAATGTCTTTGAAGTCACGGTTCTAAGCCGTACAGCATGGCACACTGAACTATTGAGTAGTCATCAGATCGAGTCTGACATACGTTCATAACATCTGCAGTAGCTCCTGCAGCAGGTCTATCACCTAGCGGTGCATCAAGGACATAATTCTTCTATGCAGCAATGAGGATAATCCTCAAGTTACGGACCCAGTCCGTGTAGTTGCTACCATCATCTTTCAACTTAGCTTTCTCTAGGAACGCATTAAAATTCAGGGGAACGGTAGCACGGGCCATTGATCTACAACATAGATATGCAAAATTATTAAGACTAAGTTCATGATAAATTAAGTTCAATTAATCAAATTACTAATGAACTCCCACTTAAATAAACATCCCTCAAGTTATCTAAGTGATACATGATCCAAATCAACTAACCCATGTCCGATCATCACGTGAGATGGGGTAGTCATCAATGGTGACCATCTCTATGTTGATCATATCTACTATATGACTCACGTTCGACCTTTCGGTCTCCAATGTTCTGAGACCATGTCTGTACATGCTAGGCTCGTCAAGTTTAACCCAAGTATTCTGCATGTGCAAAACTATCTTACACCCATTGTATGTGAATGTAGAGTCTATCACACCCGATCATCACGAGGTGCTTCGAAACGACGAACTTTGGCAATGGTGCATACTCGGGGAGAACACTTTTATTTTGAAATTTAGTGAAGGGATCATCTTATAATGCTACCACCATTCTAAGAATAATAAGATGCATAAAGGATAAGCATCACATGCAATCAAAAAAATGTGACATGATATGGCCATCATCATCTTGTGCTTTTGATCTCCATCTCCAAAGCATCGTCATGATCTCCATCATCACCGGCTCGACACCTTGATCTCCATTGTTGCATCGGGGTCGTCTCACCAACTATTGCTTCTACAACTATTGCTAACGCATAGCGATAAAGTAAAGCAATTACATGGTGCTTGCACTTCATACAATAATTAAGAGACAACCCTAAGGCTCCTGCCGGTTGTCGATATTACAAAACATGATCATCTCATACAACAACGTATACCACATCACGTCTTGACCATATCACATCACAACATGCCCTGCAAAAACAAGTTAGACGTCCTCTACTTTGATGTTGCAAGTTTTACGTGGCTGCTACGGGCTTCTAGCAAGAACCATTCTTAACTACGCAAAAACCACAACGGTGATTATCAAGTTTGCTGTTTTCACCTTCTTCAACGACCGGCCATAGTCAAATTTGATTCAACTAAAGTAGGAAAAGCAGACACCCGCCAGCCACCTTTATGCAAAACAAGTTGCATGTCAGTCGGTGGAACCGGTCTCATGTGCGTGGACATGTAAGGTTGGTCCGGGCCGCTTCATCCCACAATACCCACTACAAAAAAATACACTTCCGTGATGATACGTATTTGTCACAGTAGGTCACGTTTTCTGTCATGCATGTACATCCATGACGATTTTATGACAGAATCAAGATAGTCATACCTGTGTTGTCGTAGAAGTGTTCCATGACATTACCAAAATTATCATCACGGAAGTGTCCCCTTCCATGACGATAAATCGCGCATCATAGAAGTGCTTTCGTCAAGGGTAACCGACATGTGGCATCTACCATAACGGGTCGCCATTAAGCTATCGGGTTCTGGTTTGGATCTGATAACCTGTTAACAGCCCCGACCAATGGGGATTTTCCACGTGTAAAATTCTCATTCGCCGGATAATCCACGTGTCAGCTCATCGTTGGGACAGATGTCATACCTACAATGGACGGAAGACGCCTATGATATGTCGACATGTGGCACAGCCCAACAGTGGCCCATTTAAGGTAAAAAGGCCGGCCCAGCTAAAGGCCCACTATATTTTTTCAGACACTAGTGGGCTAGCCCGTTAACAGCCTGCATGTTTTGGGTCAAATTGAGGCCCATATCATATCAGGCTCGTTCACAGCCTGTCGTGTTTTGGGCTAAATTATGGCCCATATCAGATCATGCCCGTTAACAGGCCACTGTTCTTTTGGGCCCATTCTAAGCCGGGTTTGTATTTCAGCCTGTTAAATGCCCGTTTACCAGTTGGGCCCGATAATAGTTTCGGCATGTTAGCAGCCCGTGGTGCATCTGGGCCGTTGTTGGCCCGGTTTCACTTTAGGCCATTTAATGGCCCATGCATAAACTGGGCTATTTCTTGTCTGAAGTAACTTTAGGCATCTTAACGGCCCGTAGTCTTCGTGGATAAATTTTAGCCCAACTGGCCTATCGGCCTGTTAATGGCCGGTTTAATAATTGGGCCTAATTACAGCCCACGTTGAATCCGGCCTGCTTACAGCCCATCTGTTAATGGCCTGTGACACTGTTGGGCCTACGGCCCGAGATATATTTTGGCCTGTTAACGGCTCGTTCTATTTCGGCCAAACATGGGCCTTAGGCAGTTTCGGCCTGTATTGGCCCATGAATTTTTCGGCTCAACGCTAGCCAAATCTAGTTTTTAACCTGTTAAAAGCCCATGGTATTCTCTGGCCCAGCTGGCCAGAACTTTACTCAGCCTGTTAAAGGTGGAAAACTGCTATACGTTTAGACCTGGTAATGGCCCAAGATGATTATAGGCCCATGTTTTGGCCCACATATAGCGAGTTACGGGCCGGCCTGAAGACCGACAACATTGAGATCCATTGAAGCTTCCGGCCTAAATTACAGCATACCGACCAAGAATAAACCTAGACTGTACAATAAAGAAATTACGGCACATTACATCCACTGGGCATCAAAGTTCGCCACCGGTGATAATAAAGCGCAACGTGACCGCGGATTACATACATTGGGCATCAAAGGTCGCCACCAGTGCATATAAACACGCCGACAAAAGAATATACAAAACTGAGAGCACTTTAGAAGGCATTAGGCCTGGCCTGGACGTGCACCGCAAGCAGCTGAACAAGCTGATGAGACCTCAGTTGTGTCAACGATAGATGCTCTATCCCTAGCTGTATAGCACCAAAGCCCGCAAGGCAGTCCTCTGAGATCTTCTTTGCATCATTGACATCAAGTCGGAGCTGAGCTGAAGCAAGCCTTTCCGCTTTAAGTTGAGACTGAAGAAGTCGAACTGATTGAGGCAGCAACTGCATAGAGGTTGTCTCACAGCTGGTGGTGAGTAGCTTCAACTCACTGTCTTCATCAAGACATGACCTTGGGGTCATCTCGCTCTCTTCAAGATGGTTTGGCTCACTATCTTCCCTAAAGTTCTGCCTGGCATAGGAGATACGACTCTGAAAGAGAAACAAGGAGACACATAACAGGTTTCACAATTATATAAGCAAATAAATGGATCTGTTCTGCATAAGGAACGTGTTTTTACAACTACAATTTAAAACTGGTAGTTATTGCAAACATCCAATCAGATGTAAACACCAAAGTAAATAGCAGTGGAGGAAATGATGCCTATCCAAATCTATACTAGAACAAAGTTTGAAGGCTTGAGAAGGATGAACTTACTTTACATGTTCACACGGGTTGGACAAAGCCCTTCTCCATCACTGGTACAGCGAGGTGCTATAAAAACGGTTTTTAACCCCTTTCCGCGATGGCGTTCGGAACCATCGCCAAGTGAGTGACTGCGATAGGGGGGTCCTTCCCACATGACCCAGAAACCGTCGGGGATAGGGAGCCTCAATGCATATACAGTACTCCCTACTCGTTTGTGCTCGCATTGCCACCGCAGTCGGTATTCTGTGGTGCTATGTTTATGATGCGCGGCCCATCACAAATTGTTCACTATTATAGAACGTGTATCATAAGCAGACAATCACACACATTCACTTTTCTCAAACCGTATGTGATAACTAATTAAGAAGATTAGCTAATCGTCGTACAAGTGTCGAACAGGATTACGAAATGTCGGACCGTCGTAACATCGTCGTACACGACAACTATCGCACATGCTATTCACGATTATAGAAGTAGACAATCACACACACATTTACTTTTCCTCGACTGTGTGCAATTCGATGTAAGAGCGCACACAATTGTCGCTATAAAACTATGTGTGAAGCTTGAATACAACCCACACGATTCATCCATCGTACCCGCATCGGATGATCGACCTATCACACGCGTTCTTCTATGACCAAATGTTTGCGATGCGCACAACATCACAAACAGTCCATAATTGCGAAGCGTGTGTGATAAGGTGACTATCGCAAACATTTAATAAGAAAGAAATGTGTGCGATGTTGTTGTTAATCACACATGTTTTTTCTTGGCTGATCGTGTGTGCAGTAGAGATTGATCGCAAAAGTAGTGGCTCCTAGAAACATGTCTGATCTCCATGTCTACCACAGTTGTACTAAAGACTGTAAAGAGAGAGGTGAAAGACATTCTGGTTGCTGGATAAGGTGAAGCAGAATGCCCATATTGTGTCCTCCTCCATGCATAATGCGCTCACGACTGTAGGCCAACCCCTTGTGATGGCTGCCCGTCCATCCTTCACTGTCTTCATTAGGACTTCTCAATGCTCATTGTAGTATGGATGAAATACTTTAACCTTCATTGCGTGTCCACCAATCATGTACTTTGCGAGGTAATCTTGAGTGAACTGCTTCGGGAACCACTGCAAACAAAAAAGATTCAGACATTGTTGTCTAACAACTCATTATGGGCAGTAAAAAGAGAAGGCTACAGAGTTTGTAGTTACCATCCTACAGCTCACTGTTGTGTTGGATAGAGCATAAACAAATAATTTTCTTGCCACCATTCGTATCTTTTTGCTAATAATCCTTATCAGTTTCCTCTCCTACATAAGTAGTGGAAAGGCATGATAAGTACAGCAACCTTAACATCAAACAAATATAGCAAAGGTAAACAACATCATCTCCAAATGATAGCTTGAATGTGTTGGTTTCAGCATGCTGTTAAAGCAGATATAAAATGGAAGGCAATGTTACGGACAACAGGCTTAACAACCATCAAATATTGCAATTCAAACTGGTATTGTTAAAAATGAATAGAACGTAGGTAATGCTTAAACATCACACTGGATAAATGTGTAAAACTAAAATAAAGGGCATGTGTTAACTACACCAGGCATAACTGGAACCAAATATAGCCGTTCAAACTGGTATTGATGCAGTTGAGCGGCACAGTTCCGACTTGCACATAATGAACATCACATTGTGAATGACTGAAATAAACAAGGCGTAAATGATCAGTATAACAACCAAATATAGCCATTAAAAACTAGACAGAGTCTCACTGCAACCAACCTAACAAGCAAATACAGATAAACATGGCATATGCTTGAAAACTGGACAAATGCTCATTGCAACCAACCTAACAAGAAAATACAGATAAACAAGGCATCTGCTTGAAAACTGGACAAATGCTCACTGCAATCAACCTAACAACCAAATACAGATAAACAAGGCATCTGCTTGATAACTGGACAAATGCTCACTGCAACCAACCTAAGAACCAAATACATATAAACAAGGCATCTGCTCGATAACTGGAAAAATGCTCACTGCAACCAATCTAACAACCAAATACAGATAAACAAGGCATCTACTCACTATAAACAGCCAAATATAGCCATTCGTGAAACTGAAGTGGACAATTCATACTTAAACATCACATAGCCCTATTGAACAATACATTTTTGCATAACTGAAATAATTAAACACGGCACAGTTAAAGCACTACGCGGCAAATGCTACTACAACAAAGGGTACGGGTTGGCAAGCTAGAAAGGTAAGATTTGCTGATAGGATGTTGCCTCACATGTCATGGACGGGATCCTTCCAGTTGGAAGAGCACAGACCCATGGTGCGCTCTCTGATGTCACAGATGGGCTGTTTCACCTTGGAAGAACCTTCTTGGGTGCCCTCCTCGTGGTCGATGAGATCTGACTTGGCAATTGAGGATCCAAAGCCGCTGCCGTAGAACGTGTCCTTCAGAAATGACAAAATGGGCTCGATGGCGTACAAGGATCGCAAATCCTTGACCGCTTGGTGTAGGAGATCAGTGGCAGGGCCGTCGAAGCGATCAATGGCGGTTGAACCAGAGGGGTTGGGGATGGACCACTTAACCTGTGACATGGCCCGCGTGAAGCCATCGCTGTCGACGAGCTTGATGTCGTAGCCAGCTTTCTCGAGATACAGTAATACGCTAGCCCGCTGACATGAAGCCTTCGGCATGGCAACGTAGTCAACATCTTCGCCGGCTTCCGTGGTGATGTGTTGCTCTAGGATCGACAGGTCGGGGCGAACGGCGGCCACCTCGCCAACATCCGCCGGAGAGGCCATGATAAACCTCTTCTTGGCCAAACGCTCGTCGGGCTCCCCAGGATACGTGGTCGAGCTTAGGCTGCGACATTCTAGAGAAAGGGATGTGGATCTGGCGGGGAGGGACACCGCATGCCTCATCTAAAAACTCAGGGGAGTGGGGCGACGGTATGGGAATCGCTTGGTAACCCGAACTTTATTATCTAAGCTAGGAGGAACGGGCAGACCGACAGGGGTTGGCGGCGGCGAGCTAGGGTTCGAGGGGGGGCGGGGGCCGGGTGGGGGGACTGTGGAGGGGGTGGTGTTGAGGATACGCCATGGCTACAGAAAATTTTAGGAATGGTGGGTGGAGATGGTGGTGGACGAGGGAGGTCGACGGTTCAAATGCCTCGGCTACTGCAATTTTACTATAAGGTCGGTGCTGGAGGAGTGTGGGCGACGGTTGAAGTACGGCGGCTACTAAAATTTGGGTAAAGGAATTGATGCCGGGCGGGAGTACCCAAGATCGCGCACGGTCCAATAAGAATATGTGTGTATGATAATAAGGAAAAGTGGCAGAACCGCCAATTTTTGCAACGCTCAAGGCGGGTAGTTTGTTTTTAGATTTCTAGCTAGCTGGTCTATCGCACATGGTTCGTCCTAATTTCTAAATAAACTACCCACCTTTAGCTTGCGCGGGTGGTGATTTTACAGCGCACTTGCATCGCACACGGTTAAGCCAGTACCTCCACCCTTTGCTCGCGCTTGCGCAGTCGTGGTGATTTTACAGCGCACTTGCATCGCACACGGTTGAGCCAGTACCTCCACCTTTGCTCGCGCTTGCACAGTCATGGTGATTCATAGCGCACTTGCATCGCACACGGTTAAGACATTATACCCATGTCCGTTGAGCGTCATCAGAGTCTTTGCAGCAAAAAAACATTAGGGAGGGTCAGAAGACAGCCACACCAGCATGTGGCCCAAATATATATGAGTGAAAAGGGTGGTCTGTGATGTTCAAAATTCCAATTCACAACTTTGACTGCGCGGGCCCACCGTTGGGCGCGTCATCGAAGATCGATGAGAGGGGCGAGAAGTCAAGAACCACCTTGAAGTGGCCAAATATATGTAGGAATATTGGGGGTGATGTTTAAAACTTTAAATACATAATGCACAACTTTGATGGCACCTGCCTCGCAAACCCGAAAGCACCCTTGGATACATCTATAATGACATAATGTCGTAGCTAGCTAGGGTGCTTGACCCACCACCTCCCACTTCTTGTCAGCGGGGCGGATGCAATTAATGATACTTTGGTCATACATGCATGTCGCCATGACCTACCATAAGACGGACCAGTGAATCTATCATTTGGTCAAACGACAACTGTTGTTGTCGATAAACCGCTTGGGCCAATAGATTGAATCATCATAAAAATCGCATGAGAGGGACCACAAAACCAGCACCTCTTGCATGTGGCCCAAAATGATGTACGTTGGAAGGGGTGATGTGTGTTTTCAATATAGAATAATGTACAATTTAGATGTGGTGCCTACCTCTCGATACAGACAACAACCATGAAGGCCAGGTTGTTAAGGACGAGATACGTAGGGTACTGTGTAGGTCGAACCCAGCAATCCGAGCATGTGGGAGGGAATCCTGACAACGCATGAGCTCGAGCTTTGGTTGAACGACATGTGACGGTGACCGGCCCTTACACGAACTAGGAGGAATCCATTCAGGGCCAATAAATACCCCTCGTTATCGGTCAAAGGGATGATATATATACACTTGGGGAGCCCACAGATATGCGTGTCATCACAAAAAAACCGCACAAAGGAGACGTGGTCGATCAGAAGACCCCGTATACACTACATGTGGCCTGAAAATATGTATGGGTACGGTGGTGTGTGATGTGTTTAAATCCCGAATGCACAACTTCGATGGGCCACCAACTACATTACAAACCGAACACCGTACCCGACCCCAAGCCTGGTTCAATACGTACGATGTCGGTTTCCCAACTTCGAGGCGGCGGGGGGGGGGGGGTGTCGTCCAACGCATGCGCTCAAACTTTATTTGGTCTAACATGGCACACATAGCAATAGGAAACCATCATGGTCAAACCCTTCTCGTTGTTGGGTCAAAGGGAAAGATTGTGTGGGCCCCCCTCATTATCGGTAAAGGATAATATATATACCTCGGGGGGGCCACATATATGTGCAGCGTCTATAAACCGCACAAGGGAGACATGCTCGATCAGAACACCCTACCACCTATACCCTGCATGCAAACTGAAAAAGGTTTATATAATCGCCATGACGGGTCACTATAGAGTCAATCATTCTTGAATTTTTTAGAGCAAAAAATAACCAATAAAAACATAGTCTACAAATTAGCAAAACAAGGATCCCAAGGTTTATATAATCACCATGACAGGTCACTATAGAGATATTTATCTCTTTACCTCTATAACGACTGTGTCATAGCATTTAAATGAAGCTTGAGATATGCAACTTCCCATCGGGTCACCCATCCTTGGACTACTCCAGCCCGACCACGCTTAACTTCTGCGTTATATTCGACTAGGCTAGCCGATGGGAAGCCGCACCTTGCTGATAGGAATTCCCTCCTTGCCTTTAAGGCATTTCACGCTAGTCACCCTATGGGACCTACTCCCTCCTATCACACACATTTGTGCTTTTAGAAACTGTGTGCGATATTTACATGGCAGTGTGTTGCCGCCTAGCCTTCAATGAGCACTAACACTGGTAGCGGGAAAACAATGGGAGAAGAGGCAGGAAACTGATGAGAGGTGTGGCGGGAAACGGTAGCCTGTTTGGATATATAACAACATTAATATAGAAAACGTAGTAGAGAAGGAAGCGTGAGCTAGCACGATGCATGCGCATAGTGCTTACCCATATACTGCATGTGCTGTCGAAAGGGCTGAGGATTGTCGTTCGATCTGGGAGCATCCAACGGTGCAGACGTACGATCCGTGGGGTTTGGGTTCTGGCCAATCAGAACGCACGACTCAGATCACGCGCGCAGCAGGGGGGAGGGGGGCATCGGCCATGATTTGGTAGGCACACGGCTTTCATGAGTGAACCGTGTGCTATTTGAAAACATTTCGTGAGAAGATTCTCGGTTTTTAAATCCCCGTAAATCCAAAACTCACCCGAAAATCATGAAACTTGGCATGATGTCACGACATGGCACATATATGTCGAGGTATTTTTTTTGTCCATTTTGGCGCAAGTTCTATTACAAGCCTCTTACAAACCGGAGATTCTCTCAAAGAAGCCTCGTGGTTCCGATAGGGAAACGTGTCCCCCTTGTGGGCGAAACGATAATCACTGCCTCTTTTCGCCTTGTATTTTCTTCTACGGGCAACATGGAACGACATGATATCCGTGCTGAAATTTAAACTTATTCGGTGTTCGTTTGGCCTTTTTATACACTAATTGAGTTTCCTAGGCATTTAATGTCCATAATTCAAATCTGAACTACAAATACATGCTCCAGTTCACCAAAATGGCTAGAAAAATTATACACGAGTCCTTGGGTGCATGTTTAGGTCCCATGCCAGGAATGGGAACGAATTACAACCGTACCGGCGTCCTGGCTCATCCTCAAACATTTGTAATCTCGGTTTTTAAATCCCCATAAATCCAAAACTCACCAGAAAGTCATGAAAGTTGGCATGGTGTCACGTCATGGCACATATATGTCATGGTAAAAACATTGTCCAATTTGGGCCAAGCTTTATTACAAACCTCTTACAAACCGGAGCTTCTCTCAAATAAGCCTCGTGGTTCCGATAGGGAAACGTGTTCCCCTTGTGGGCAAAACGTAATCACTGCCTATTTTCGCCTTGTATTTTCTTCTACGGGCAACATGGAACGACAGGATATCCGTGCTGAAATTTAAACATATTCAGGGTTCATTTGGCCTTTTTATACACTAATTGAGTTTCCAAGGCATTTAATGTCCATAATTCAAATTTGAACTACAAATACATGCTCCAGTTCACCAAAATGGCTAGAAAAATTATACATGTGTCCTTGGGTGCATGTTTAGGTCCCATGCCAGGAATGTGAATGAATTACAACTGTATCGGCGTCCTGGCTCGTCCTCAAACATTTGGAAACTCGGTTTTTAAATCCCCATAAATCCAAAACTCACCAGAAAGCCATCAAAGGTGGCATGGTGTCACGTCATGGCACATATATGTCGTGGTAAAAACATTGTCCAATTTGGGCCAAGCTTTATTACAAACCTCTTACAAACCGGAGCCTGTCGCAAGAACCCTCGTGGTTTCGATAGGGAAATGTGTCCCCTTGTGGGCGAATCGATAATCGCTCCCTCTTCTAGGCTTGTATTTCTTCTACACGCAACACGGAACAACGGGAGATTCGCGCTGAACTTTGAAATTATTCAGGGTTTGTTTGACCTTTTTTATTCATTAATTGAGTTTTCTAGGCATTTAATGTCCATAATTCAAATCCGAACTACAAATACATGCTCCATTGCACCAAAATGGCTAGTAAAAATGTACATGTGTCCTTGGGGTGCATGTTTAGGTCCCATGGAATGAATGGGAATGAATTCAACCATCTCGGTGTCCTGGCTTGGCCACTGTCGGCGTTCGGTGAACCAGGGTACCCAGACTTGCCTGCCTGCGGCCCACGGCGTGGCTCCATCAACGGCCTGGTATGGCCCAGCTTCAGCGACAACAACTCAAGACCCTCGCGAGGGGCCAAGCCTCGCGAGGCAGACGACACCAAGACCTCCATGAGGAGCGGCCTCCTCAGGCTGGCTCCCGAGGAGCGGAGATCTCTATGCAAGCCTCACCTCGTGAGGTCCGGATGACGTGAGCCATGACGACCAAGGCCAGGCGAGCGCTAGCGGGCGCAGTGTACCCGTTTCCTCTTCGGTGCTAAAGAGGCAAGCGCAGGCGCGGAGTCCCGAGGAATCAGCCAAAGGTTTCCATTCCCGTGCAACAAGACCAAGACCACCAGGACGGAGGTCATCACCGAGCCCACCACGGCGTCACGACCAGAGGCTTTTGCAGGCGAAGACTACTTTTGTCAGGATAGCATGTACTAGTTGTCTCCCTTCGAATTTGGCCGTTGTGGGATCCCTTCCCGCCTTTCATTTGGGAAGAGGACCAAGGCCACTATAAATAGGACTTAGCCACCACCGTAGACGGGGGAGATCGGATGACATGGGACCAACGGATCACTCAGATCACCCACACATTCACCAGCTCACTCGAGCTCAAGAACACCTCTCCTCTTGAGGTTGTTCGCCACTGTACTAGTTCTTCCTCTGCCCCTTGAGGCAAATCCACCACAAAGCAGGAGTAGGGTTTTACACCACAAGGTGGCCTGAACCTGGGTAAACTGCCGTGTCTCTTTTCCTTATAGTTCGTCGAGCTAGGCTGTGAGATTAGCGAGTAGGCAGACTGGGGAGGACGAGTTCTTCGCACGCACCCCAGAGTTCGAACCTCTCATGGGTTTGCGGAACCCGAAATCCGACATTTGGCGCGCCAGGTAGGGGTGCGTCGGAGCCTCTCTTCCGCCGGTCGATCCGCCATTGCTCCACCGCTTCCATGGCTGACGCTCGTCAAGCTCGTGCTGAGCGCCGGGCCGCCCTCGCCGCCCGCATTGCTCAAACGGCGCCTGCGGGTGACGGCTGCCCTCGCCGTCCCCCGTCTCCAGTGGCGAACGCCGCCACTGCCGCCGCGGGGCACTAGCAGCAAGCTTCGTCGCTGCACCCTTTCGTGCGGCGGGATGGACGCACCGCCACCCCATCGCTGACTCCGGCTGGTTCGTCGTCTCATGCTCGTCGCGGGCCGGCGAACGCGCAGGCTGCGTTGCTCATGGCGTGCAAGCTCCTGCGCTACCGCCCCTTCGACGACCTCTACGAAGACTGGCTGGACCGCATCGCCGAGCTTGTCAGCGCCGCCGGGGACTCTCCTGCACCGTCTCGCTCGCTGCCTCACCTGCCGCCTGCTGCGGGTAACGTAGCCCACGGAGCACCTCCTCCACCTCCCCGTCAAGACGTCGCCCTCGAGCCAAGGCGCGAGGCCCCGCGGCATGACCCGCCGCACAGGGCACCGGCGCGTGAAGAAGAAAGCCGCCAGGTGGTGCAGCGGCCGCAAGAAGATGCTCGTGCACTCCCAGCACCGCCACGTCAAGACCATGCGCCGCCTGCAGCGGTGGCGCGCGAGCGCCAAGACCAGGCTCCACCTCCACGACGGGCTCCTGTGACCACAGCGGGTTGCCGGGCATTCACTCTGGAGCTTCGCAGCGTCGTATAGCCGGGGAAGTTCAAGCCCGACCTGCCTCCGTGCTACGACGGCACCCCTGACCCTGCCGAGTTCCTGCAGCTCTGCGAGCTGAGCATCGAGGCAGCCAACGGCGATGAGAAGGTTATGGCGAACTGGTTTCCCATGGCCCTCAAGGATGGTGCGCGCTCGTGGCTCCTGAACCTGCCCGCGGGATCGATCTACTCCTGGGACGAAATGCGAGAGCGTTTCGTTGCCAACTTCTAGGGCACTCGCGACAATCCGCCGGCTGCGGGTGACCTGCGGTGCATCAAGCAGCAAGCAGGAGAGACCTTGCAGAAGTACCATCCAGCGCTTCAAAATCCGTTGGACACGCTTTCAAAATCCGTTGCCAACACCTCGCGTTTTCACGTTTTCACGCTTTTCACGTTTTCACGCTTTCACACGCGAGGATATGCAAAGATACACACGGAGCTGAAGTCGTTAGATCCGTTGGACATTCAGGCTATACCACAAGCGAAGCATATTTACACCGGTGTGCCACAGGTGTAAAGTGCATTAGCATTAACTAGATTATTGACTCTAGTGCAAGTGGGAGTCTGTAGGAGATATGCCCTAGAGGCAATAATAAATGTTATTGATTATCTCCCTGTTCATAATATGGTTTATGTTCCATGCTATAACTGCAATGATTCTCGAGTCTACAAATAAAACGAGGCTCGGAGGAAGACTCATATGCACGTGTGGGATAATAAACGGTAAAATGTATTCCTAGTCTGGCCTCTAAGACTAGCTCAAGTGTTGCATGATGGTTCTGTTTTCCTGATCATGGGCATGTCTATGCCAGCAACTTTGAGGGCACAGTGTTAGAAGAACATTTGTGTTGAATCGACCCGATTGATGTTATGCTATGAGATTCTTTCGTCACAAGTTAATGGTTAATAACACAGAGATGGTTAACGTTTGCATGATTCCTCAGACCATGAGAGTATCGAGTTTCTTCATGCTTGATTCATGAACTTTGGGGTTTGTTAAACGTCATCCGTAACTGGATGGCTATTACGGCAGCTTACGGGTTCATGGGAAAGTATGTTAAGTAACTTGATAGCTCAAGATTGGGATTTGCTCCTCCGACGATGGAGAGATATCTCTGGGCCCTCTCGGTGTTACGGTATCCATCATCGTCTGGCCAGACACTTTGTGATTTGATCACGGGGATGCCGGAACACGGTAACGAGAAAAGAGAACAATACCGGTAATGAGGTAACTAGCATAGTGGACAAGTTGTTGATCCACGGGAATGCCATCATGTCTCACCTCGGGTATTTGTAACATATCGCGAAGCAACAGGAATAGCACACGGCAACTGGAGGTTCACTCGAATATTCATTCGTGTGGGTATAGGGGTCAATATGGGTGTCCACGGCTCCGATGTTGATCATTGATCGGAAGGGGTTCCGGGTCATGTCTATACTTCACCGAACCTATAGGTTCACACGCTTAAGGGTCATCTATCTGCTGAATACTAGACAGGGAGTCTGAGAGAAAATCACCGAAAAAGTTTCGGAAAGCGGAAAAGTTCCGCAGAGAGAGGTCACCGGATGAGTTCCGGTGAAACTGAAAAGTTGTTTCAGAGGATACCATAAAGTCAAATTGGTTTCGGCACATGCCCGATAATTCTTGGAGGGTGCCAGAATCATTCTGGAAACTTTTGGGAATTTTCTGAAAGAAAAACCGGAAATGTTCCGGAGCTGCCGGAACCACTTCAGATGCTTTTCGCAGATGAAAATCACTAATCTGGAATTGTTCTAGAATGCGTTGAAAATTATTTTAGTGGGTACTGGAAATGTTCTAAGCCCACATAAATATTTTCAGTTCGAACGGACGCTGAAAAATGTCGTCGTGAATAGTGAAAGTGCTTTTTGGGTGGCTTCTTGGAGAAGCCACCTTGAGGGTCCTTTGGTATTTTTCCCCTTGGCTTCTTGGAGAAGCCACCCTTGGGCTTGGCCTATAAATAGGGGTGGAGGGGGCTGCCTAAAGACTCACTCTTTCTCACATATACATGCCATTGCAATGATCTGGCTTCTCTCTCCCTCCCACGAAAAGAGTTTTGTAGAGCCGAAAGGCTGTCTGGGTTCCGGTGGGAACTAGTTCTGGACGGCGAAGCCCTGCCGGATAGATGACACCGTATGTGTGCAACTCTGTAGAGAGGTCGTAGTTTCGATCTTAGTGCCCGAGGGGCTGTTCGTGAGTGCCTCCCGAAGGGCTGTCCAAGTGACGGTCCAAGTTCTGTGAGTCCTCCCGAAGGGCAGTCCGAGTGACCGTTTGAGTTTCGAAGGTCCTCCCGAAGGGCTGTCCGCGACACCGTCCGGGGGACTGTTCGACCGCCTCCCGGAGGGCTGTCCGAAGGGAAGACGAGGGTATACATCCTCGCGGTTGGGAGGTTGTAAATCCTAGCTCCGGGGATCTGCACCGCCGATCGTCATCGACTCTACTTCCGCTGCGCTACGAGTCGGTAACGAAAAAGATCAAACCTTGTATGCAGTCTCCATAGTGGTCCTGGGCTGGTGCGTAGGTCGGAAAATTTTTGTTTTCTGCTGCGTTACCCTACAGTCGCATCATGAGCCGTGCTATGCGTAGATGCGGGTTGCGATCTAGAATACATGGAGATGTATGGGTGTTGCACAATATAATTAGGTAGTAGATGAGTTCTATTACTGAAAATTATTTGTGCGGGTAGCAGATGAAATTTGTTACCTGAGGTTCTTGTTGCTTCCCTGGAATTTGCATATTTCTGATCTTGATAACAGCATGGTGGAGTTTCAATGTTCTGGCAATCCGCGATCCTGATTGATCAACGAAGTGCTAACAGTTCATTGAATTCCACCGTAGTTAAAAAGAAAGATGAAATTTCGTAGACGAAAGGGCAATGCAGATATGATCTGCACGGGGGTCATGCGTATGACGAAGTTTAGTATGAGGCTCGAGATTTTATTATCTCGGTTTTCATACACCCTGGAAAGTTAATCTAGCGACTTGAATTATCATACTTCATGATGGACATTGGTAGCTTCGGTTTGTTTCGAAACCTTAGAAGCCACGTAAAACAAGTTTTTGCTTGAACCGATTAGAGGCATCTAACTTGGTTTTGCAGGAGGGTTTGCATGTGCATATGATGTGGTATAGCAGTGCTCATAATAATTTGATTATGTATGAGATGTCTATATGATGTAAATTGATTAACATGACCTGCGTGTTATGATTTGGCATGATGGCTGGAGCCATATGATTGCACTTTAAATGACTTGCGTGTCAACCTTGTGTAATGCATTATTTTATTAAGCTATAGAGATAGCAATATTATCTGGTGCATCAACAAGGTGATGGCAATCTTTGCAAAGGTGAACACCGACGCGAATGCCGAAGACGAAGAAATACAAGACTTCTCCGTCAGAAAGGGCTATACCATATCATGCTATTATGAATTGCCTAAGATGTTTATCCCTTATGATGCACCCTTACTGATTGCGCGGTAGTCACTTTTATTAGGGTGATCTCTCACAAAAATATCAAGTAGTTAGTGTTCTCCCAAGTGTAGCACCGTCACGGCACCTAACTTTTCGGGGTATCACAGGATCTCCCTGGGTGCGAACGATTAGGGATGTGTGAGGCGGGTGAGTTGAGACCTCACAGCGAGATCACTTGGTTGTCTTGACGTTCTGGAAGGATCTCCCTGAGCTCGGAACACGCCCATCGAAAGATGAACAAGAGTCACATAGAGATGTGATCGGCAAGTTTGCCTACCGATGGAAGTTCGCGCCATCAGTGTTCATCTCGTTCAATGGCGTTGAATGGAAATGCGGGTCTTGTATCACTCACAATCAATTATGAGAGATATTGATTTGAGTGGGAGCGCACTGTAGAATTATCTTGTTTAATTCTCAGTGCAATTAATTGTGAACACTGTCTAAGTGTTATATGCATAATAGTTGTAGAATAATGGCTCGCGTTTCCACCTTCCCTATTAATATTGAATAGCTGTTAAATATCTGGTTAAAACTTTACGGTTGGTAACATAATGTGAGGATTGTCCTCAAAAGTGCTGAGAAGGACTTTGTCCTATCGCATACTTTCGGTATTCTCTCGCTTATGCTATGGATCATGTGACTCACGTCCTTCGACCCAAAAGCTAGAATTCCGTTTTCAATCAAGTGCAATATGTTTACTTCCATGAGACCCGAACTTCAAAAGTTTGGATAGTTATGTGATATTCATGGAATCTGAAAATCATTTTCAGAGACAGACAAAGGCTAAAAGATATGAGATATCCAAAGCAATGTTTGTTAGCAAACTATTAGTAAAGGAGTTTACTATGCATTAGACTGATAAGAGAGGGATCCAGAAGAACACCTGTCATATGATGAAAGGTGAAGAAAACAACAACTTAAAGAGAAAGGAAGTGTCCGAAGGGTGTTAGTGAAACTTTCACGCCTAGGAAGTCCGGGGCTAACGCCACTCTTAAGTTGGGTGCTTCTTCTGGAAGTAGGAGAAATACTAAAAGTTAAACTGTTAGAAGTATAAAGGCAAAAAGAAAGAAGACTGGAATATCCAGCTCATGTATGAATGTCATACAAGTTTTTGATGTATAGAAGGCTGGTCAAAGATATAGTTCTTGGGAATTATGATTAAATTGTTAATCACTAATTCTTGGGTATTGTGAGTTAATCACAAAAATACCCGCTCGATTGCTTTCTGTTGCAACTCGATGTAAGAACTACTATGGCCTGAAAGACTAGCCAGGAATGAGGTTTAGGTATACACAGGGAACATAGTAAATGTTACTATACCTTCCATCGGTGTATTACTGTCTATATTTATTTTCATAATTCATTTAGAGTTTTAAACTCTAGCCCATTGCATAAGGTATCTTGCAAGAAGGTTGTTCATAAGAGAACTTTTTATGTTCGAAGTTATGAATAACATAAGGGCCATACTTTCATTGAGAATGAGATGTATGTTATGAATAATGATATTAATATATTACCTCTGGATTTACTTTCATAATTCATTTTAGAGTTTTACACTCTAGCCCCTTGCACAATGTTGTTGCAAAAGGGTTGTTCATAAAAGAACAATTGTTGTTCAGTGTTATGAATAACATTTAGAGCCATGCTTCCATCCAGATGGGATGTATGTTATGAATATTGATAGTAATATGATACATCCATAACACTGACGCTAAATTTCGCAAGACTAAGAGAATACCACACAAGTGTGGCACTACATTTGGTCACATTGGAGAAACCTGCATGGATAAATTCCATTATGATGGATTTTTGAAGTCCTTTGATTTTGAATCATCTGACACTTGCAACTTTCCTCTGAAAAGTGAAGTGACTGAAATACCGTTCACAGGCCATAAGGAACGGACAACAAACTTATTGGTGATCATACATTTGATGGGTGTAGTCTGATAAATGTTGTTAGTAGTGGATTTATCTATCTTCAGAAATGACTCAAGTAGATATGTGGATATTTACTTGATGAGACGTAAGTCTGGATCTTTTGAATTCATTCGAAAGGTTTTCAAAAATGAAGTAGATGGTTATTGTAACAAGAAAATTATGTTTCTACAATTCGATTGCAGAAAGGAATATTTGAGTTACAAGTATAGCGAATGTCTGATGAGTTGTGAAAGTAGTTTCATAACTTGCACCTCCCGGAACACCATTACATGTGGAAAGTCCGTGAAGATGTAATCAAACCATTTATGACATGGTAAGATCAAAGATGACATATATAAATTTGCCATTATCCCTTTTAAAGAGTGATGCTTTAGAGACTACGGTTTTTACACTGAAAAGAGCTCCATCAGGTCTGTTGAAATGACGCCATGGTATGGTGCGCCCAACCATGTTATATCTTTTCTTAAACATTTGGAATATGGGGCTTGTGTAAAAGGTTACAAACCTATTCCAAATCAGACAAGTGCTACTTTGAAGGTTATCCCAAGCAATTGGGTATTCCTCCCTCACTATACCGAGGAAAATAGGTTTGCCACAAAGAACGGTATGCGTTTTGAAGAAAAATGGTTCTTTCAAAAAGGTGAGTGGGAGAATAGTGCAACTCGACGAGATAAACAGTATCTTCGTCATCAGGTCAAAGGAAAGAGACCTTGGAAGTAATTCCGGAGTTTCCTACTGCGACTGATACGGAAGTCTCTACAATAAAATGTATGGACTTCAGTCGAACTTGCAGCTGAACCACGTAGGCAAGGCTCGTGCAAACCTCTCAGGTGCGCAAACGAGATATTGTTGTTAGACAACAGTATACCTACGATACACAAGGAAGCGTTGATGGGCCCTGACTCCGAAATTGGCTAAATGCCAATACAATCCGAGATAGTCTCCATATAAATGTTTCAAGATTAAAACCTTGATACACCTTTCGGAAGACTTAGAGTCTAACGAATTTTATGGAACTAAAAACTGATACGGGTAAAAATGTTTTATCCATAAAGCTCAACTTGTTGCAATATACAAGTTCAAGGAGTTGACTACGATGAGGTTGTTTCACCGTAGCGATGCTTAAAGTCGGTTCGGGTTGAACTAGCAATTAATACATATTTCAAATCATGAGATATGAAACAAAGGATGACAAAAGGATTTCCATCTGATGGAAATAAAACCAAGGACTTGCATGTGTTACAGTCCAAGGTATTTTGTCATTCCAGAGGATGCTAGTATGTATGCAAACTTCAGAGTTCCAGCAATGGACAGAAGAGAGCAAAATGGAGTTGGAATCTTTGTGTTTTGATGAAATGGTCAAAGGGGTTTGACTTCATCAATGGGTAACGAAGATGCTTATGATTCAAGAAAGTAAGTGGGAGCATAATAAAATTTCTAAAAAACGTTGTGTGCTTGACACATTGTTAATTGGAAATAAATTTCTTGACACGAATTAGGACTTCATTTGAAAATAGTTTTTCGATGAAGTGCTTGGGCTAAATAGCCTTTATATTAGGCATGATGATCTATGGAGATAGATTTACCTAATGGGTCTGAGCAAAGATACATATTGACAAGATGCTAAAACCTTTTAGCATTAAAAACGTCAATGAGTGATTCTTGCCGAAGTCACATGGAAAGAGTTTTTGCAAGACTCGGTGTCCCAAAACACTGATAAGCAAAATACATGATGGAGATTCCACACACTCTTGTGTTTGGATTAATCATGTATTCCATGGTATGTAAAAACAAACCAGATATGTCCAATACTCCCAAAGTTGTTGCGAGTATAGATACCAAAGTGATCAAAAGTACTGATCATGGGACAACAGTGAAAAAGGGTCATTGAGTACTATACTAGCACCGATGACATGTTTTCTCGCAAGCGGAGATCATGAAGAGTTCGTTGTAAAAGGTTACATCAATACAGTCTTCATCCATGCTCCAAGCGATTTTCGATTTAAATTGAGGGTTTTGTGTAACACACAATATGGTGGCACGGTAGTTGGAAATTGTTCCAAACAAGTTACTGTGGCGAATTCTATAACAGAGGCGAAGTATGTTGCCGCTTTTAAAAGCGACAAACAAGATGTTGAATCATATAGTTCATTCATGAACTTAGTATGGTTCCAAGATGGCTTTTGTCAATGGGACACTACTGCAAGTAGTTGCTCCATAACTCAGTCTGAGGAATCCAGGTTCGACCTGTGATTCGCATACATACCAAGCCAAGTCCACACAAAATATGACTTTTGTGAAAGCGTGAAAACGCGAGGATATGCAAAGATACACACGGAGCTGAAGTCGTCAGATCCGTTGGACATTCAGGCTATACCACAAGCAAAGCATATTTACACCGGTGTGCCACAGGTGTAAAGTGCATTAGCATTAACTAGATTATTGACTCTAGTGCAAGTGGGAGTCTGTAGGAGATATGCCCTAGAGGCAATAATAAATGTTATTGATTATCTCCCTGTTCATAATTAGGTTTATGTTCCATGCTATAACTGCAATGATTCTCGAGTCTGCAAATAAAACGAGGCTCGAAGGAAGACTCATATGCACGTGTGGGATAATAAACGGTAAAATGTATTCCTAGTCTGGCCTCTAAGACTAGCTCAAGTGTTGCATGATGGTTCTGTTTTCCTGATCATGGGCATGTCTATGCCAGCAACTTTGAGGGCACAGTGTTAGAAGAACATTTGTGTTGAATCGACCCGATTGATGTTATGCTATGAGATTCTTTCGTCACAAGTTAATGGTTAATAACACAGAGATGGTTAACGTTTGCATGATTCCTCAGACCATGAGAGTATCGAGTTTCTTCATGCTTGATTCATGAACTTTGGGGTTTGTTAAACGTCATCCGTAACTAGATGGCTATTACGGCAGCTTACGGGTTCATGGGAAAGTATGTTAAGTAACTTGATAGCTCAAGATTGGGATTTGCTCCTCCGACGATGGAGAGATATCTCTGGGCCCTCTCGGTGTTACGGTATCCATCATCGTCTGGCCAGACACTTTGTGATTTGATCACGGGGATGCCGGAACACGGTAACGAGAAAAGAGAACAATACCGGTAATGAGGTAACTAGCATAGTGGACAAGTTGTTGATCCACGGGAATGCCATCATGTCTCACCTCGGGTATTTGTAACATATCGCGAAGCAACAGGAATAGCACACGGCAACTGGAGGTTCACTCGAATATTCATTCGTGTGGGTATAGGGGTCAATATGGGTGTCCACGGCTCCGATGTTGATCATTGATCGGAAGGGGTTCCGGGTCATGTCTATACTTCACCGAACCTATAGGTTCACACGCTTAAGGGTCATCTATCTGCTGAATACTAGACAGGGAGTCTGAGAGAAAATCACCGAAAAAGTTTCGGAAAGCGGAAAAGTTCCGCAGAGAGAGGTCACCGGATGAGTTCCGGTGAAACTGAAAAGTTGTTTCAGAGGATACCATAAAGTCAAATTGGTTTCGGCACATGCCCGATAATTCTTGGAGGGTGCCAGAATCATTCTGGAAACTTTTGGGAATTTTCTGAAAGAAAAACCGGAAATGTTCCGGAGCTGCCGGAACCACTTCAGATGCTTTTCGCAGATGAAAATCACTAATCTGGAATTGTTCTAGAATGCGTTGAAAATTATTTTAGTGGGTACTGGAAATGTTCTAAGCCCACATAAATATTTTCAGTTCGAACGGACGCTGAAAAATGTCGTCGTGAATAGTGAAAGTGCTTTTTGGGTGGCTTCTTGGAGAAGCCACCTTGAGGGTCCTTTGGTATTTTTCCCCTTGGCTTCTTGGAGAAGCCACCCTTGGGCTTGGCCTATAAATAGGGGTGGAGGGGGCTGCCTAAAGACTCACTCTTTCTCACATATACATGCCATTGCAATGATCTGGCTTCTCTCTCCCTCCCACGAAAAGAGTTTTGTAGAGCCGAAAGGCTGTCTGGGTTCCGGTGGGAACTAGTTCTGGACGGCGAAGCCCTGCCGGATAGATGACACCGTATGTGTGCAACTCTGTAGAGAGGTCGTAGTTTCGATCTTAGTGCCCGAGGGGCTGTTCGTGAGTGCCTCCCGAAGGGCTGTCCAAGTGACGGTCCAAGTTCTGTGAGTCCTCCCGAAGGGCTGTCCGAGTGACCGTTTGAGTTTCGAAGGTCCTCCCGAAGGGCTGTCCGCGACACCGTCCGGGGGACTGTTCGACCGCCTCCCGGAGGGCTGTCCGAAGGGAAGATGAGGGTATACATCCTCGCGGTTGGGAGGTTGTAAATCCTAGCTCCGGGGATCTGCACCGCCGATCGTCATCGACTCTACTTCCGCTGCGCTACGAGTCGGTAACGAAAAAGATCAAACCTTGTATGCAGTCTCCATAGTGGTCCTGGGCTGGTGCGTAGGTCGGAAAATTTTTGTTTTCTGCTGCGTTACCCTACAGTTCTGGCTCATCGCAAACAGTTCTTTTGGATCAACCGTATGCCATGCATCAGAAGCCCGAAACGTGGGCCCGCGTTCTCGGATGTACGTGTACGTGTCTGCCCACTATCACACACGGTCAAGATATCACCATCGTGTCCTATGGATGCGCCGTCGCGCCTCCCACGGGGTGCTAGAAGGTTGAGCACATGGTTGCTCGTCGTTGCGGCGGCCATGGCGCGCTCTGCTCGCGTCCGTCTGTGGGTTTCGCTCGCCATTGAGGCGGCCGCGGTGTGCTCCGCTCTGCCGCCCCTGCGTGCGCTCTGCTTGCCATTGAGGCAAATTTAGAATGACAACGGTTAATAATTGTCTTACATATTCAGGATAATTTAAAATGCCACATGCGGCAAGGCCCAAAACACTCACGACCTACATATGCATACAATTATAATAAAATATAGGCTAAAAGGCTGAGCTGGCGGCCTTCCGACGACGGTCTTCTCGGACTCCATGATCAGCATAGCACCCTTGCGGCCGTTCATTCCAAGTGTCCCGACCCACCTCCACCTACGGAGCTGCTGGCGCTGGGAGGCTCTTGGGGCTGCTGGGCCTCTTCCAAAAGAGCTTGACAGCGTGCAATCACGCGCATGATATCTTCGCGGAACCGCTCCATTTCCATGTCTCTGGCCTGGTAGCAAATTCCGTCCATCACCTGCATCCTCAAGATATCACGTTGGCGATGTTCTACTTCGTCGGGGACGTCAACTCCGCCAAGGATGCGCTCGAGCCTGGCCACCACATCATCGGGATCGAGGTTGACACGGCCGCCGCGGGCAATGATGAAGTTGTAGGCTGCCTGTGTCTTGACTGAATCACAGAGGTCCTCTGCCCATTCCTTGCGAAGCATTATGCTCTCAATGAGCACTGGTGACGGTGGCTCTTCGGGTGGGTCGTCGATCATGCTGCCGAGTAGCTCTGGATCTTTTGCATGGTGGATGGCAAACTGCGCATCACACCTCCTCTGCAATATGCCGATCGTGCGCCCAAGGGCTGTCACGCCGATATCGCTGCCGATGGGCCATGGTGCCTGCACCGGCCGAAGAAGCTCTTGCTCCCCGACCTACTCCGGCTCGTTCTCCTCGCCGAAGATGTAACGCAGGTAGGGGTCGACGTCGAAGCTTTGGTCGTTGCCTGGCATGCTTGGAATAACTAATGGTAGATGGGTGAGGACTAGATCTGCGCAGAGTGTCGCGACGGTTCGTTGCCGCCTGGGTTATATGCAGCAAGCCATTAGCTGGTGGCGGGAAACCGATGAGGGAAGAGGCGTGGATTTTACAATTCACCCATGTGGAGCGCGGGAAGCATTCGCTGGAGCACGGGAAGACTAAGTGGAGCACACACACAACCCGAATACCGCATGCGGTGCCACGTGTTATTTATCACACACGTGTTAACATAAGGAAACGTATGTGTAACTTACTAATCATCGCACACGAGTACTCGCAGACGCATCGTGTGTGATACTCCTAGCCACCGCAAGCAACTAGTTTACATTTTTCAAAGTTTTTTGTACGAACAGAATCGCACACGAACTAACTATAGTAACCGTCTGTGTTATAATTTCTCATCGCAAATAGTTCATCCGAGTGGGCTGTTTGCTGCGTATCACACACATCTTGTTTACACGAATTGTTTTTGTTCTTTTGTCTCATCGCAAACAGTTCATCTATGTGAACTGTATGCCGCATATCACACACATCTTGTTAAGTTGAACCGTTTCTGTTCTCTTCCCTAATCGAAAACAGTTCGTGTGAGTGAACCGTATGCCGTATATCACACACACCTTGATCTGGCTGACCGTTTCTGTTGCATTCCCTAATAGCACACAGTTCATCGGAGCGACCTGTATGCCGTATATTGCACACACATTGATATGGCTGCCCGTTTCTGTTGTTCTGCCTCATCGCAAACAGTTAATTGAACTGAACCGTATGCCCCGCATCACACACATAACTAAAATCTGAACCGTGTTTGATGTATCCTTCATCGCAAATGTTTTGCATCTTTTTGACGGTTTTTTACATCCCCGTTTGTGATTAATGCATCGCACACAGTTTCGTCAAAGGGCCTCTGATCATAGTGTCGCATTAGCAGCATCCTGCAGTAGTGCATGTCGATGGAAGGATAATTCAATAAATTCCCCAAAGAAACTTCTTTATAAGCGTTGCCATTATTCTACATTTTGTAAAGAGTAAATGTAGATCAAATAATATTGGAAGAAATAGAGGATAATGAAGCTCAGGTGCAGAGTGATGATACATAATCAAATAGCAATTAATTAAGTACAGCATTACAAGGCAAAAGATACTGACAAGAGGAATGCAGACATCAACGTGTGCAGTGGCATTGGCTTTATTCAACATTTTGGTAAGAGTAAATGTAGATCTGATAATTTGGAGAAAGTGGAGGGCAGTGCAGATAAGATGTAGAGTAATGCTAGACAATCAACTATCTCACAATGCAAGTACAGTAATACTACCACCGTCCGTTATTACTTGTCGCTCAAATGGATGTATCTAGCACTATTAAGTTCTAAATACATCCAATTGAGCAACAATTAATTCGATACAGAGGGAGTACATGACAATAGGTACTTACATGAGCAATCCAAAACTTCATAACCATTGTGTTAATTCTACATTTATCTAAGAGTAAATATAGATCTTATAATTTTGAGCAAAGGGAGGATAAAGAAGCGAACATTTACAGTGATGCTACATAACCAAACAGCAATGAGTGTAAGTATGCTGACAAAGGGCAAGAGGTACTGACAAGAGCAATGCAGTGCCCAGTATTGTTGTGAGATCCTATGATCCTTTGAGAAAGGAGATTCATCTGAAATTAGTTTTCATACAAGAGAGAAGGTAAGGCACATGCAGAAATTTAGGAGTTCAAATTTTGAATTGATATCATAGACAGTACCTGACGCTGGGCTCTCTGCAGTTCTAATAGAGGTTTGGCCAGTGGAGTAGGGGTAAAGTGTGGTACAGCTGGGCATGTGTTTTCTGTGGCTGCTGATCTATCTGATTTAAAAGGTATCACTACCTTTTCCAAATACCTAGTTTGTACTTCTTGAGGATCTACACTCACCCTCTTCCTTTTGGACATCTATTACGAAAGAACAACATTTGACTGGAAAAACATAGTATGATGACACATGGAATAGGTACAGAAAATGGATAGGTATGGCATATACTCATATATGATGCTTAAACTAAGCAGATGGTGGTGTAACAAGTAGAAGTAATGCAAGAGGTCATATGCAAAATATGTGCGACCAATACAACCTTGCCAAGTTAGAGCAAGCACCTTGATGGGTGAATAAGATAGGCCATCCTCCACCATGCCAAGTTTGTTAGCCAGTGGATTGTTCTACAATATTCCTCTCGTGCGCCCATTCTCATATTCATTTTGATCATGTTCAATACCTGACATGCATGAAAACATAAAAACAAGTGAGATTATCTTTGTAATGCAGAAGTGATTCTAATCCAATACTGCCTCCCTGTAAACCCCTTTGTGCTATCTCTGCAATTCTTCTGAGAGATGCCATGCATGCTGTAATTTGGTGTGTGCATTAATATAATGTGGCCTACTACTCAAAATATGAGAGCTCCAGAAGTGATGATACTTCACAGATGAAAGCTTCAACATATAGTAAAGAAGAACAAGTCGACCTGACCTGACAGATTCAAAATATACTAAGGGAGAACAAATCGACCTGACCAGTCGACCGCAAATGTCTCTGCTACTCTTCCCAACAAGGAACATACTTATTAAAGAAGAGAAGAGGATCATGTTAAAGAAGAGCAGAAGAGCAAGCAGATTGAAGATATTACAAGTCTTTCTATACAATGTCTGTTGACCACCCATGATGAACCAGAGCGCACAGAGAAATACTATTCCTTCCAGTCTCTCCATATGTGGCTCACATGCATTTCGAAACTAAAGTAGGAACATTTGGCTGACCAATTAAACATGTCTCAGTTTTACTAATATCAGCATAATATCAGATTCGAATTTGTACAACTAAGCTTGTTTAGCTCGATGGGTGGAGCAGTGCTATTATGACACAAACCACGTAGGCTGATCGTGGTCATCATAAAATGGGGAAACCGTAAGCATGATGAGTATAGTGTTGACCGTGGCAGTGGGATGGCAGATCTGAAGCTGCAAACCGCGCAAAGGGTAGTTAGCAACCGATGTTTGCTTTGAAATAACAACTAATATTTGGTATGGACAAGAAAGTACAGTCAACAAGTGACAAATAAATGCAATTATGTTGTCTCTCTATATGTCGGGACATGCATTTGGAAACTCAAGTGGGACCTTTAGCTAACCAATTAAATGTGTCTGTTAACTAATATCAGTATCATATCACAATCATATTTGAACAACTAAGCTTTGGAATTATGAGTGTTGTGTTGTTTAGCTTGAAGGGTGGAGTACTGCTAGTATGACAGAAAGCACCTACGCAGATCATAGTAGGGTAGATAAAAGGGGAAAACCCTAAGCATCAAGTGCAAAATCAGGAAAGTGGAACTAGCTGGACCATATGGGCTTGTATTGCTGGTACGGCAAGAAAGGGTTTGGAAAGGCTTCGGCCCCAAAATGGGCAGCTCTATTCAACTGAAGGCACAGTACTGTTACTATCAGTCTAGAATATCAAAGACGACATAGCTCCCAGCATTTCTCGGATATTATGGCAGACCATCTAGAATCGTTGAAAGCAACCATCTGAAGCGACCCAATAGACCTGTCGACTGCAAATGTACCTGCTCCACATCCCGACAACATACTATACTACTCCCTCCGTTCTTAAATATAAATCTCTTGGAGATTCGAATGCAGACTACATACGGAGCAAAATGAGTGAATGTACACTCTAAAATATGTCTATATACATCCGTATGTAGTTCTTATTGGAATATCTAAAAAGACTTATGTTTTATCGAAAAAAGGCTTTCGCCCCGCTGTATAAATAAAGCAACGATGAACAACACCCGGTACAAACGCACGCCACCACAACACACGCACGCACCCAAGGCAGTTTAGGAACGGAGGAAGTAATATACTTATTAAGAAGAACAGAAGAGGAACATGATAACAAAGAGCAAGCAGATTTCTTGACTTTTTTCTCTACTCTTATACTCTTATCTCTATCTACTCTTATAAAAAACAGAGTTGGTGATGATGGTGTGCCTGCCATCCTGCAATATAGGCCGTCCGATTTATATCTGACGGATTGGAAGGAAACTATGGCAATTTTTCAAAAAGATACCCACACCCCTCTCCACATTTGCAAATAAGGCCTTCCCACGTTCATCCTTTTCTCCCACAAGATAAACTACTCATACAAATGCATCTTGATGTTCCGTGCAACGCACGGGCATCTTGCTAGTTAGATAATACAATGTGTGTTGCCAACCCATGATGAACCAGAGCACACAAAGAAATGCAAATCCCTGATGTCTGTCTATATGTGGCGCACATGCTTTTCGAAATGAATATAGGAACATTAGCTGACCAATTAAACGTTCTCTATTTTAGTAATATGAGCATCATATCAGATTCGTATTTCAACAACTAAGCTTTGGAATTATGAGTGGCATCTTGTTTCGCTTGATGGGTTGAGGTCTTGAGGAGCAGTGCTAGCACGACACGAAGCACCTACGATGATGGTAGTGAATATAAAGGGGGGAAACTAGAAGCTTTACGAGTATAGTGACCGTGCCATGGCGGATCTGAAGGTGCAAACTGGACAAAGGCTACTTCGCAACCAATGTTTGCTATCAACTAGCCACTACGATTTGGTACGGACAAGAAAAGTACAGTAAACAAGTTACGATCTATTTTCCGAATGAGATCAATAACTTAAGCAGATATGAAAGAGTACCACCTCTCTTGTGACGCCGTGTAGGCCCCTGCTGATACATTGAGGGTGGTGCGGGTGCGATGGTTGTCGATGGTGCAGAAGAAGACTTTAGACGGCAGATGGCCGGGTCAGGGGATAAGTCCTATTGCCGTGGACGAGGCGGTCGTAGGAGCGGCAATGGCAAGGTGGACGATGGCGCCGATGAAGCGAGAGGACGCGATGAAAGGATCCTGGTCCAGCGTCGTGGATGAGAGACGTCCATCTCTTGCAGTGGACGACGGGGTAGGGGTAGCGGCTCCGGCAAGGTGGAGGATGGGGTGGCAGACGGAGGAGGCTGGCTGGAGTGGGGAGGTTGTTGTGGCGCCGACGGTGTATGAATGGGGAAATGGAGGGGGAGGGGGGATCTCAAACTTTGGGACGCGCTTGTCTGAAATGTGGGAAAGTTACGAACTTATCCCCCGTTCAAAATTCCGGACATCTCGTCGGTTGGGGATAGGACGGTAATCTCGCATCTCCCCAATATTTGCCGGTAGCAATTTCGGGCGAGGAGAGGGTGTTTTGCTGCCCACGGTTGGCACCCACGGTGTATGAACGGGGCTGACAGGTAGGGCGGTTGTGTCACGTCTGAGGGAAGTTACACATCTGCCCCTATTTAAAATATTTGCCTACATTGATTTCGTACGAGGAGAGTTTGTTTTGCCGCCCACCGTGTATGAATGGGAAAATGGAGGGAGAGACACATGTCTTTCGGACGAGCTTGAATCAAATGTGTTTTGCCGCCCATGTTTGGCGCCCACCGTGTCTGAATGGGCTCAGAGGCGGTCGTGTCACATCTGATTGAAGTTACTAGTCTACCCCTATCGACAGCAGTGGAAATCGGGTCGATTAGGATGTGAAGTGTCAAGGGTAGAGTGTAATTTCCATCTCGCAAACACTTGCTTCGGGCAGCCGACAAATGATAGTGGGTGTTTTGCCGCTTCATTCAAAATTTGGAAGAATTAGCATTCATGTTTACCCTGGGCCCTAGCAACTAAATTCAAATCCAATTTGTATTCGATTACGAATATCCATACATCATTCTATGTTTTGTTATTTATTTCTTCAAAACCACGACAAAGATTTATTCCACCTTTATATATGAATATGATTTAGAAATGTCGTGATCTTCGAATTCAGTAGGTTGGATACACTTTGAGTCAAACAGTTATTTCATCCAATACAATATGCTCACACGAAAAATAGTCCACCTTATGTCAATCATACAAGTACTGAGGATTACCTCGCCTAAAAAATTCAGATCATTACAACACATGGACAACATAGGGGGTCTTACAACATAATCCATTCAGAGACATGACACAACATGCAAGTATACTAATGTAATGACAATTTCAACTGGTATCTAAAGAAGAACTGGGATTACCCTGGGCTTCAGATAGCAGAAGCAGTAGGACCTCCTCCGTCTTCAAATGCAACATTCTTACTTCCTCCAATTCTTGGGTTGCTTGCATAATGCGTGCAGCAAATTGCATAATTTCCAGCCTCAAGATCAAGATTACCACATTCATGCCAGCCACACCATCTCTTTCTGCCTCTAGTAGAGCCTCAAGAACTATAATATCTGTGCTCAGACTGCTCTCCGGCGGTGTTGCTTCTGAACTGCTACCATCTGGTAACATGGATGGCGCACTGCTTCCACAAATAGATTCTGGGGTTGTACATTGTGTCCTAGTGTGAAAGGCATCCTGAAAGGTTTCCGCTGGACATAAGTAAGATATAGTTATCGCATGATCCAGGCAGTAAGCTTACATGGTAAACGACATACGAATTATTGCCGAGCATGGCAAGCTATATCTAAATGGTTCGAAGCAGCATCAGCCGAAAAGAAATTAAAATGGTAAGATGAAACTAGGGATGTAAGTGGCAAATAAACGGCATCCGCCAGTCCCATCTAGTTAGTTTTTGCTAGCTCGCTAGTTCATTTTCCTCAAAAACAAAATCTCTTTTGAACTATCATACCACTAGTGGACTTTAATCGGGATTAAACGGGACCCAGTTGGCATCCCTAGTTGAAAGGGAGTGTACCACCGCTATATTTAAGTTGCCAAGGCATCTAAGCAGTTGAAATAATCTGAGAAAGCACTTAACAGTGTGGCCTCATATAAACTACGAAGACAGTCTTGTGATGAAGTTCATAGGAAAAGTTAAGGAGTCAAATGAACTAGGCATGCATTTCTTTACGATAGTACAATAGGCACTGCTGACATATTGGCCAACTAAGGTATAGCCTAACAAGTAACAAACAAGCATTCGAATCAAGCAATACAGCAAAGCAGACAACTGAACTATTTGTAATTCTGTAGGATTACAGGTTGAGGGCACAAGCCAAGAAAGCAGCCCACACGCATTGTCGGGGGGATGTACCCCGGGTAGCCTCATCTGCACCCAATAACATTTCAAGACATCGGGGCTAGCAAAGCCCCTCATGACGACTAGCCGCGTGGCTGGCTCCCTAGGCCGGCTAGGACCACGCAGCCGGCTTCCAGAAGACAGCGTGCTCATAGAAGGTGGCATTGGGGGCGGGCCGGCTCCCAGCAGCAGGCCCCTCCTCCTTGGAGTCTGGACTCACCCACCATGACGATACGGGGCGTGGCTATAGTGCCACCTGCTCCCCCGAATCCCGGAGGAGCGTGGCTATAGTACGCGCTGACCGAGCGGCCACCTACCCACGCAGCGTGGGACTGTAGCCATATGACACATGGCGCGGCCCTCGTCAGCAAGGACCGCGCTACAGCAAAAGGCAATCAGCATGGCCCACAGGTGGCAAGCCCTACCTGTCGGCCGGATTCTCGGCAGCCGGCAGGGCTCTCCAAAGGCGGACCCCAGCAGCCGGCGGAGAACCCGGCGACCTTAGACGCTGATGTCCGGGTCCTACACCCGGTCGTATTACCATTGTACCCCTGGGCGGTCGGCCTATAAGACCCCCCCCCGCCCCCCCGGGCTCACCCATGCAAAGGGTTCAGCTTTCATTCCACACACACATACCATAGCAAGGAGAAGAGGGAGAGCTCTACCCTTCTTCCTCCTCTAGCAACACAGCTCTAGGAGCAACTCTGTATACTCTTGATCATAGTCATCTTAGCAGGACTAGGGGTGTTATCTCTCCGGAGAGCCCCGAACCTAGGTACGTCTCGTGTGCTCCCGAGCTCGTGCTCACTCTCGCTTCTGGAACACGACGACGTCCTCATGGATCCACCCACGATAAGCCACCCCCTGGCATATGCCGTGAGATTACCACGACAGTTGGCGCCCACTGTGGGGCCGTCCGCGGCGTCGGACGGAGTTGTGTTCCGGACGGGAACCACCCTTCCCTCCGGTGAGCGCGTCGCATCTGGCCTGATCAACCAGCCCGATGCGTTCATTTGCGCTTGCACCAGCGCATCACCTGACGCGGGGGCCATATGCCCCGTGAGCTGCCTCATCAACCCCTTCGGGAAGCTCAGCCTCTCCGACACGGTCACCAGCGATGAGTACCCCGGCGACGTGGTGATCATCGACGACCCGCTCCCTCCTGTCGCTGGCGATGCCTCCGCTGGCACGCTCGACGCTGGCGTCTTCGTGGAGGTGATGGTCACTGGTGACAGCCAGCACACTAGTGGGGCCGCTAGGGACCCATTGCGAGCAGCAATGCGGGACCTGGCTGCTCCCATCGGCACCGATGCCGACCCGGCGGTGCTAGAAGAAATCTGCGTCAGGCTCCTCGACAACGCCACCAAGATGACGGCCATGAAACGCCGTGCTGAGGCTAACCAGCGTGAGATTGACCGCATAGCGGGCAGCACGCCGGCTGCAGGTGAGCCCAGCCGAGCCAGCGCCATCCGGCAGCGCGGCGCGGCCATCGCTAATATGCTGGGAGTCGGACGTCCGATCTACGACACCCCAGTGCAGAACCTGTGCGCCGCGTAGGCAGCGGCAGAAGAACTCGAGACCCTGGATGGCGATGAATGGCGCAGCCAGCTAGAGTGCCTCCAGGAGCTCCTCAACGCTACGAACACGCAGCAAGACATGTGCGACCGCATGGTGGCGGCCGGCCGGCAGGCCAACCACCCGGAAGGAAACCTTCCACCCCGCCGCGAGAATGGAGCGACCTCCCGGTTCCCTAGTGGCGGTGGCCGCGGCCGGCGGAACCCGGAGCCGGTAGCTAGCCGCAGCCGACGCTCTCATGAGACGGTTGTGGACATCCGGCAAATTCCTCCGAGGACGGAGGGCCGGTGCCAGCAGGATGAACGTCCGCCTCTCCCCCGCAGGGAGAGGCCGGCTTCTCCGGTGCTGGTTGACCACCCGACTTTGGGGGGCCGGCTAGGCCACCATGAAGCAGTTGGCGAGAATAACGCACGTCGCCGGATCGAGCAGCTGGCTCGGTCCCTGGCAATGAAGGATGAGGATATAGTTGGCCCGGCCTGCTTCGGCCCCCGCTTTCGCGATGAGCCCTTCCCCAAAGGGTTCTCGCTTCCTCGCGACACTCCCAAGTACAACGGCGCCATGAAGCCGGAAGATTGGTTGACCGACTATGCCACAGCAGTCAGCATAGCGAACGGCAACAAGCGCGTTGCCGTAAGGTATGTTCCGCTCATGCTGCTAGGCACAGCCCGGACATGGCTGAACAGCCTCAAGGCCAATAGCATTAACAGTTGGCTGGACTTCAGCGAAGTCTTCGTGCGCAACTTCAACAGCACCTACAAGCGGCCCCCAAGCCTCGCCAGCTCTCCATGTGCGTTCAGGGCCCGAATGACTCCACTCGCGACTACCTGACGCGCTGGGCCAAGTTGCGCAACTCCTGTGAGGGGGTGCACGAGGTGCAGGCCATCGAGTACTTCACCTCTGGGTGCAGAGAGGGCACCCTGCTCAAACACAAGCTTCTGTGCGACGAGCCGGCTACCTTGGACGAGCTCCTGGTTGTGGCGGACAAGTATGCCATGGCCGACTCTTCCATGAAGACGGAGATCCGGATCGATGTGTCCGGGAAGGTGATCCCGCCGGCTGCTCCGGCGCCGGCCGGTGACTCCAACCGGCATCAGCAGCCGAATGACAACAAGCGCAAGGCCCAACAGCCGGCTTCTAATAGCCGGCAGGTGGCGGCCGTCGAGGACCAACAGCCGGCGGATCAACCCGGCCCCAAGCATTCGCGGGGTGGCAAGGGTGCCTGGCAGCCGGCCTTCTCCTTTGAGCAGGCCCTCGACGCTCCTTGCAAGTTCAACAGCGGCACGAAGCCGTCCAACCATACAACCCGGCAGTGCAGCTGGCTCACCCGAATCACTAAGGGTGAGGGCTTGCCGCCTCCTCCAGTAGCCGGCCCGGCGGCTATGGCTCCTCAGCAGCCGGCCCGCCCTGTCGGCATGCTCCAAGATGAATTCCCCAACGAGAACGCCACCTATGTCGTCTTCACAAGTGAAGCTGACGACAAGCACAGTCGGCGTCAGTAGCATCACGAGGTGAATGCTGTAATCCCTAAGGTCGCCCAATTCATGCACTAGTCGGAGAGGCCCATCACGTAGAGCCGAGATGACCATCCGGCCGTGATGCCTTCGCTGGGTGCTTATGCCATGGTGCTGGACCCCACCTTCTCAACCGAGAGGCGGACATGCCGCTTCTCCCGAGTCCTGATAGATGGCGGCAGCAGCATCAACATCCTCTACCGTGACACCATGGAAAAGCTGGGCATCAAGGAGAAGCAACTCCAGCCCAGCCGGACCGTGTTCCATGGCATCGTCCGTGGGCTTTCCTGCTCTCCAATCGGCAAGATCAAGATCGATGTTCTGTTCGGCGACAAGACCCACTTCCATCATGAGCCTATCTGGTTCGAGGTGGTCGACTTGGACAGCCCCTACCACACGCTCTTGGGCCAGCCAGCGATGGCCAAATTCATGGCGGTTCCGCACTATGCGTACCTGAAGATGAAGATGCCGGGTCCCAAGGGCATCATCACCATTGCCGGCGACTACAAGAAGTCGCTCGTGTGCGCCGCAGCCGGCTCCCAATTGGTCGAGTCCCTCGTCATCGCCGAAGAGAAGCGCCTCCTTGACCGAGCTGTGGCCATGACCCACGAGCAGCCGGCCATGCCGACTGACCCCAAGGTAGCTGAGGGCGAGGGCTCCTTCCAGCCGGCTAAGGAAACCAAGAAGATCATCTTGGACCCGGCGCACCCGGAGCAGTACGCTGTCGTGGGGTCCAACCTCGACAGCAAATAGGAAAGCGAGCTCGTCGACTTCCTCCGTGAGAATCGGGACATCTTTGCATGGTCCCCCAAGGACATGTCGGGTGTTCCGAAGGAGTTCGCCGAGCACAAGCTGCATGTGCGGCCGGATGCTAAGCCGGTCAAGCAACCCCTCCGCCGCCTATCAGAAGAGAAGAGAAGGGTCGTTGGTGAAGAGATCGCCCGGCTTCTGGTAGCCGCTTTCATCATGGAAGTATTCTACCCGGACTGGCTTGCCAACCCAGTCCTCGTCTTGAAGAAAAACAACAAGTGGCGCATGTGTATTGACTACACGAGTCTGAACAAGGCCTGCCCCAAGGATCCATTTGCCTTGCCCCGGATTGATCAAGTGGTCGACTCCACGGCCGGCTGCGAGCTGCTGTCCTTTTTGGATGCCTATTCCGGCTACCACCAGATCAAGCTGGACCCAGCCGATCAACTGAAGACCGCCTTCATCACCCCCTTTGGCGCGTTCTGCTACCTCACTATGATGTTCGGCTTGAGGAATGCCGGCGCCACCTTCCAACGCTGCATGCAGAAGTGCCTCCTACCACAACTCGGCAGGAATGCCCATGTCTATGTGGACGACATAGTGGTGAAGACGGAGAAGTGCGGCACCCTTTTGGAGGATCTCAAGGAAACCTTCGCCAACTTGCGCCATTTTCAAATCAAGCTCAACCCGGAGAAGTGTGTTTTCGGAGTGCCAGCCGGCCAGCTCCTTGGCTTCCTTGTTTCTGAGCGCAGGATAGAGTGCAACCCCATGAAGATCAAGGCCATTGAGCGGATGAAGAAACTGACCAAGCTGCGGGACATCCAGAAGTTCACCGGGTACCTGGCGTCTCTCAGCCGGTTCATCAGCCGGCTGGGCGAGAAGGCCCTTCCTCTGTACCAACTGATGAAGAAGACCAAGTGCTTCAAGTGGACTGACCAGGCGGACAAGGCATTTCTCTAGCTCAAGCGGATGCTGTCCACGCCGCCTATTTTGGCAGCCCGACTGCCAAAGAACCACTGCTCCTCTACATCACCGCCACCAACCAGGTCGTCAGCACGGTGATTGCTGTCGAACGCCCAGAAGCCGGCAGGGCGCAGCCAGTCCAGAGGCCGGTCTATTACTTGAGCGAGGTGATGTCCGCCTCCAAGCAGAACTACCCCCACTACCAGAAGATGTGCTACGGCGTGTACTTTGCCGCCAAGAAGCTGAAGCAGTACTTCCAGGAGCACTCCATCACGGTCGTCTGCACCTCCCCTCTTGCCGAGATCATGGGCAACCGAGATGCCTCGGGCCGGGTGGCCAAGTGGGCCATCGAGCTAGCTCCCCACACCATCCTCTACCAGCCTCGCACCGCCATCAAGTCCCAAGCGCTGGCCGACTTCCTTGTCGACTGGGCTGAGACCCAGTACCTGCCGCCAGCGCCGGATTCCATGCATTGGTGGATGCACTTCGACGGCTCCAAGATGTGCACTAGTTTGGGAGCCGGCATCATCCTCACCTCTCCCAAAGGCGACAAGCTGAAGTACACGCTGCAGATCCATTTTGCCGCCTCCAACAATGTAGCCGAGTACGAGGCACTCGTCCATGGGCTCCGGCTGGCCAAAGAGATCAGAATCCGCCGCATCCTGTGCTACAGCGACTTAGACCTCGTGGTCCAACAATCCTCTGGTGACTGGGACGCCAAGGACGCCAACATGGCCAGCTACCGCTTCCTCGTCCAGCAGATCAGCAGGTACTTTGATGGATGTGAGTTCATCCATGTGCCACGGGCCGACAACGAAGCAGCCGAAGCCCTGGCACGGATTGGTTCTACTCGGCAGGCCATTCCAGCCAGCGTCTCCCTCGAGTGCTTACACAAGCCGTCTATCCAGCCTTCACCGGAATCAAAATCCATCTTCGTGCCAGCTGACCCTGGAGCAGCCAGATCCGGCTCGGGGACTTCAGCAGCCGGCCCGGGGACTTCTGCAGGCGGCCCGGGGGCTGTAGCACCTAAACCCGGCCCGGGGACTGCTGTAGCCAACCCGGGGACTTCCACGACGCAACAAGGAGCGGCCGGCTCCAGCCCACCTCCTCCCAACCTGGCCACCCTAACGCCAACTGCTGTCATGACGGTGGTGGAAGCCCCGTCTTGGGCACAACCCATCCTCAACTTCCTGGTGAGAGGCGAGCTCCCAATTGATGAGGTGTCGGCCCGGCAGGTGCAACGCCGGGCGGCTGCATACACGATCATCAACAGAGAGCTCGTCAAGCGCAGCGCGACCGATGTCTTCCATCGCTGTGTCGAGCCGGAGAAGGGCCTTGCCATCCTCAAGGACATCCATCAGGGTGAATGTGGCCACCATGCCGCTTCCAGAGCCCTCATTGCCAAAGCTTTTCGCCATGGTTTCTTCTGGCCGACTGCTCTGGATGACGCCAAGGAGCTGGTCCGGAAGTGCAAAGGATGCCAGCGTTTCAGCGCCAAGAAGCACCAGCCGGCCTCAGCCCTCAAGACCATTCCCATCACCTGGCCATTTGCCGTATGGGGATTGGACATGGTGGGCCCATTCAAGACAGCATGCAGCAGCATGACTCATCTGCTGGTTGTCATGGACAAGTTTACGAAGTGGATCGAGGCGAAGCCGATCAAGAAGCTGGATGGCCCCACGGCCGTCACATTCGTCACAGATATCACCGTTCGATACGGCATCCCGCACAGCATCATCACCGACAACGGCACGAACTTCGCCAAAGGCGCCTTGGCTCATTTCTGTGTGGCCCAGGGCATCCGACTGGACCTCGTGTTGGTTGCTCACCTGCAGTCAAACGGCCAGGTGGAGCGGGTAAGCGGCCTCATTCTATCCAGCATCAAGCCACGGCTAGTCGAGCCACTGGAGCGCTCGGCCGGCTGCTAGATCGAGGAGCTGTCGGCCGTCCTTTGGAGTCTCTGGACCACGCCAAACCGATCAACCGGCTTCACACCTTTCTTCCTCGTGTACGGGGCCGAGGCCATCATCCCAACGGATATCGAGTTCGACTCACCTCGCGTCACCCTGTACACGGAGGCGGAAGCAAAGGAAGCACGCGAAGACGGCGTCGATCTGCTCGAAGAGGCCTGGCTGCTCGCACTCAGCCGGTCCGCCATCTACCAGCAGAACCTGCGCCGCTACCACAGCAAGAAGATCAAGCTGCTTGCTTTCCGCGAGGGCGACCTCGTGCTCTGACTAATCCAGCGATCAGCCGGCCAGCACAAGCTCTCTGCTCCTTGGGAGGGGCCCTCTTCATCATCAGCAAGGCCCTGGGCAATGATTCCTATTACCTGACCGACGCACAGAAGCCCAGGGCACGCAAGAAAGACGCAGTCGGCAAAGAGTCGGAGCGCCCATGGAACGCGAACCTTCTCCGCCCGTTTTACAGTTGACGCAGTGTATGTACCACGCTATCTTTTGTACTAAGTAAAGACAACAGGTACCCCGAGGCGCACTCCGGGGCTACCTTTTTATCTCTATGACAAACTTCTCCTCTGTATGAGTATCTATTTTTTTCGCACTGCCCGGGTCCGGTCAACCGGCCCGGGGGCTCGCCGACTTGGCCCTAGTCGGCATCATCCGAAGTTGGCTCAGTAATGTGCCGACGCCAAAAGCCCTCTCTTCACCCCAGCCACAGCTCGCAGCGCGACTATCCGACTGGCAAGAGCTAAAGGCCGGAAACGCTGTCCACATGAAAAACGACTAAGGAAGAACACCGATTCGAGCCAAGCCGGCCTTTCACCTCCCCCGTCCGGCTGCTCAGCAGCCGGCCGACCGGCTTCTTGCTTGACTAGCACACGCTTTGAGCGGTCGAAGTAATTTGCCTATTCTGGCGGCCAAATCCCTGACCCGGCCACAGACCACAGCGCGGCTGTCCGGCTGGCAGGGCAGCAACCAAAGGAACATGGCAAAGGAAAAAGCCAAAGAAAGCAAAGGCAAAATCGAGTTAGAACTCGGCAAAGCGCGCAAGCATGTGGGAAAAGTAAATCCATTTACATTCCAAAAGGCCCGCGGCCGACATTCATCAAAGTTTAAAGTACACCCCCAGTGGGTGGAACTACGCATAACTAACTTTTTTCTTGAGCACAAGATAGAAAACCTAAAACAGATAAGGGTCGCCTAGGCCGGAGGTTCTACGGGCTGCTCGGACGAGTTGGCGGTGGCTGCAGTGCCGGCTGGCGGGGCCTCCGACTGGTTGGTTCTGGTCTGGTCGGCGGCGGTGGCCGACGTGGTCTCCTGCTGCTCGCCAACTGAGGCTGGATCGGGCCGATTTCGGCTGGTCGCTCCGTCATCCGGCGCGTCACCTTCGCCTCCCTCGTCCTTGTCGCTGGAGGCGATCTCCTCCGTCGGGTTCTCTGCCTTGTCTGGGTTCAGCCCGAACTAGGACGGTGGCACCTCGGTGCCGTCTTCTGCCCGCTCCGGGATGAAGACATCGCCGTTGGTGTACTCGGTGAGGGCTGACGCATGAATGGCGATCCCTTCGCGCTCTAGCTCCAACTCCGGCGCGCCTCCTAGTGGAAGGTGGCCAGCTGTGCCATGCTCATGTCTGGATACCACGCCTTCACAAACTCCAGTGCCACCTTGGCACCGGCCCGTGCCGCGGCGCCCTTCCAGGCATCGAGCTACTCCCACGCCACCTCCAGCCAGTCGGTAGTCCGGCTGGGAGTCCGAGGGACCTGCACGCCCAGCCAGAGCCCTTCCAAGACCTGCGCCCCGGCACACTGAAACCGGCGGAGCAGCTGGCGCACCGGTGCAAGGCGCAGCTGAACGGCCCAGAACTTTTCGCCCAAGTTCCGGGGTGAAAGGACATGCGTTGCCCCCATGTGTGGTTTTGGTAATTGATGGCATTCTCTATGGACTAATGGTTGCATTGAGTTATATTTTAAGGATTTGTCCATAGGCTTTTTCTTGAAGTCCATGTGTTGGTTTCAAGGAGTTTACGAGTCTTCCAAGGTGCTATTAAGGAATTATCCAAAGATTGGTCATGTGAGTGTTGAGCTTATTACTAGCATGTCTTGAAGAAGAAGATTGTGTGATCATTCATGTTTACATTCAATACATCATCCAAATGAAGAGAGTTGGAAAGATTCAAGGTTGATCAAGTCTAAGTCAAGAGTGAACCAAGTTGATCAACTCACAAAGCGTAGAAGATGTACGGAGAAGGATCAAGTAATCCCATGGTATGGTAAGCATTGTCCATTACGCTTTGTGTACTAACCCATGGTCTATGTGAGAGTTCTATGTGGGGTTAGGTACGTGTCCATGGGTTTGCATCAAGAGGAAGATCTCATACAACCCATGGAGGATGACATCAAGTGGTGATCACCATCAAGATTGCGGTGTGCAAGTTCAAGTGGAGCATCACGAAGAGATCATCCTTGAAGCTTGCCGTCCATTGTGGTGTCAATGGACTTGTGAAGATGTGCTGAAGAGTGGCTCACCCATAGTGGAGTATGGGGGAGCAATCAACTAGTCTTCATCGAGCCAACGCAATCAAGATAGATGGTCCATCTTGAGGAGGACAAGATCGTCATCATATAGTTCAAGTGGACTATGTGCAAGGCAAAGGTTTTCCCTTGATAGGTTTTCTATTTTACCGGTCTCATGGTGGTAGTTGGGAGACCGGGTTATAGGATCGATTGCCGTACTATCAAGGGGGGCTCTCGATGAGTAGCTTGATCATATCGTTCGTAGAGAGCTCAAACCATTGCATCCTTGCATCATCTTTCTTGGTTCTTGTTTGGTTCTCTTTGTGAGTCTTAGAGCTTATGGTCATCCTGATGACAAGCTCAAGTTCATCGAAAATGGAGTTCACATGCTTCTTCTATTGCGTTTTCGGTGTTGGAGGTTTTACCGGTCCTATTTGAGGAAGGGTTCTCACCATTTTCTTATGGGCCTTTTCTATTTTCCTTCTTATTGTTATTTCTATCAATATTGTGTTAGCTCTTGTCTCTAGCTTTCCAACAAACTTGGTTTCATTGAATTCGGAGTCCGTTTGCAGAAGTTGTGTTTGTTTTGGTGTCCTTAAAAAGGTTGCAGCGGTACTACCGCTCATGGGAGCGGTACTACCGCTAGGAGGGGATGTAATTTTTTGCTACTGCTCTTGGGAGTGGTACTACCGCGGCTACTTCCATGGCTACTTCCGCTCCAAACCAAAAACTCATCTTAAGTCCAGCGGTGGTAGGCACGGATGTATTTTTTTAGTACCGCTCGCAAGCAGTAGTACCGCTACCCTTAGCGGTAGTACTGCTACCCCTAGCAGTAGTACCATGAGGACGAGCGGTAGTACCGCTCCGGCGGTTCTACCGGCCTTTTGCCGCCTCACTGTTGTTTTTCAAAGGAATTCCACCGCCCTAGCGATAGTACCGCTCCCATGAGCTGTAGTACCGCTCTGTGCGGGCTGTGAGCATAACGGTTGGATTTTTTCCCACCTATAAAAGGGGGTCTTCTTCCCCAATGAACCTTATCCTTGGAGCTCATGTCCTTCCCCCATTGTTGACCTTCTTCGAGCTTGCTATCTCTCAATCCCTCCATGGATTCTTGCTAGTTTTTGGGGGAAAAGAGAGAGGAGATCTAGATCCACATTTCCACCAATCACTTTCTCCTCTATGTGAGGGGAACCCCTTGGATCTAGATCTTGGAGTTCTTGGTGTTCTCCTTCTTGTTCTTCCTCTCATTTCCCACCCTAGCATTAGTTGCTTTGGTGGGATTTGGGAGAGAAGTACTTGGGCACTCCGTGTGCCCTTGCCATTGCATTTGGTGCATCGGTTTGAGTTCTCCACGGTGATACGTGGAACTTACAAGTTGAGAAGCTTATTACTCTTGGGTGCTTGGTACCCTTGAGCTTGTTCCTCTTGGGTAATTGGGCGCCCTAGACGGTTTGTGGTGTTCGGAGCTCAATCATTGTGGTGTAAAGCTCCGGGCAAGCGTCGGGGTCTCCAATTAGGTTGTGGAGATCACCCCGAGCAATTTGACGGGTTCCGGTGACCGCCCCCAAGGGTTGCCAAAGTGTACGGGTTCGGTGACCGCCCCCAAGGGTTGCCATTTGTACGGGTTCGGTGACCGCCCTCAAGGGTCCCTTAGTGGAATCACGGCATCTTGCATTGTGCGAGGGCATGAGGAGATTACGGTGGCCCTAGTGGCTTCTTGGGGAGCATTGTGCCTCCACACCGCTCCAAACAGAGATTAGCATCCGCAAGGGTGTGAACTTCGGGATACATCATTGTCTCCGCGTGCCTCGGTTATCTCTTACCCGAGCCCTTTACTTATGCACTTTACTTTGTGATAGCCATATTGTTTCTTGTCATATATCTTGCGATCACTTAGTTGTTTATCTTGCTTAGCATAAGTTGTTGGTGCACATAGGTGAGCCTAGTTGTTGTAGGTTTTGTGCTTCACAAATTAACCGCTAGGTTTATTCCGCATTTGTTCAAGCCTAAACCGTATTATTTTAAAGCGCCTATTCACCCCCCCCCCCCTCTAGGCGACATCCACGATCTTTCACGGGGCCAGTCTGGTGCAATCTCCACGCCCACCTACCTCTGCCGCTCGCGCTGCGCCTCGATCGCCTGGCTGATGGCGCCGGTGTGGTCCGGGAACTACTCTGCTTAAAAGAGAATAAGAAGCTGACTTCCCGCAATAGCTGGCAACCAACCAATCAAGAAAGAAAGAAGCTTTACCTTCGAGCAGGTCCTCAATCACCTCATAGCCCTCCATCAGGTACTTCTCCTTGTCGGACCAGCCCGAGCGCTGGGACTTGAACTCGGCATTGAGGCGCTCCTCCTTGTCCTTTAGCCACTGGACCTCCTCCGCATGCCGGGTCGCCTGGTCAGCCAGCTCCTTCTCAAGCCGGTCGCGCTCCACAGCCGCCTGGCTGTGCTCCAGCTCCTTGGCTTGAAGCTGGCCCTCGAGCTCCTGCATGCGGCCCTACAGCTGGGAAGCGGCCTCTGCGAAAACAAAGAAGAATCGTCAACAACGGTGTAAACAAAGACAAGAAGCTGCCGGGAAGATCCGGCCCGACTGCTCAACAGTCGGCCCGAATCTCGGGGGCTACACCCAGTGGTTGTGCTTCCGCGCCCCCACTGAAGGCCGGCCTGCGTACCTCGGCTCCTCCGCAACTCGGTGGTTCGGTTGGCGAGCGTCTGGTTCTGGGAGTTGTAGGCGGCCGCACGCAGGTTGTGGTAGTCCTACATCAAGAACGACATCCCAACATTCAGAAGCATGCCTTAAAGTTCCAACCCGCCTGCTCAGCAGCCGGCTGGGAACTTGGGGGCTACACCCAGTGGATGCGCTGGCGCGCCCCTACTGAAGATCGCAAAAGATAAAGAAGCAAATCGAGGGCGTACCCGGACGGACATCTGCATCTCCACCATCTCGCTCCTCGCCTTCCTGAGGGTGGTGTCGTGGGCGGTGAACTTGTCCAGGACATCCTGCACCACGAGGTTCAGGGCGGCCGTGCCGGCCGCTGACGTCCAGCCCAGTGGGGCGGAACTCGTTCCCCTGACGTCGGCCCCCTACGAGCTCGCGGCTCCGGTTTCCACCGGCCTAGGCTCGGAGGATGCTCACGCCTGGCGCGGGCGCAACGGGGTGTGCGCCATCATGGCCTGGCTCATATCCATCCCGGCGCTGGCCACCGGCGTCTCCAGCCCTCCGAGATGGCCGTCACCCCGATCACCGGCACCCGGCGCGCGCCGGGTTGTCTACGCCTCCGAGGAAGCCAAGTCGGCAACCACCTGCTCCAGCGCCGCCTGGTCAGCTCCGGCTGCTCCAGTCGGCGCCTGGGTTTCCACTACCGGTGGCTCCGGCTGCTCAAGATTGGCGGTCTTCGAGATCCCTCCACTAGCCGGGTCCTCCGTGGCCTTGGCGTCGGCCTCCACCTGTTCCTTGGTCGCCGCTTTCGCCTGCGCTGACGCGGCGGCCTGGGCATCGGCCTCCGCCCGCGTCGTGGCCTCCTCCCGCACCTCCCGCGCATTCCTTTCCGTCGCCTCCCGGAGGACGGCGGCCGGGTCCACACGCCGGGCCTCCTCGGAGCCGCCTGCTGATCCGATCAGCGAGGCAGATGGAGCCCGAGATGTAGGCATGGCGGCCCTGCAGTAAAACAAACAAAGATGAGAAATTCGCAAAAGGAAAAAATGATTAAAACAGTGCAACGGGTGCACCTACCCGAACACCATTGGGCGCTCCTTCAGGGCCCTCCGGGTTGGTCCCTTGTTGGTGGCCGCCTTCGCGGCCTCTTGCCGCCTGGTCGCGGCCGTCTGCTTGGCCTTCTTGGGCGGCCTACTGCCGAACAGCCCGTCGCCGCGACGCTTAGTCGCGCCGGGTGCGTCAGCCGGCGCTCCGCTGGGCGGCCGCGCCGTCGAAGAGCCGGCGCCCGTCCTCTCGGCGCCTTTGGGGCGGCGTTGCCCCTTGCCATCTTCATCATCATCCGGCCAGGACCGGACGTCGCCGTCTCCTCCTGCGCCGCCTCCTGTGGCTCCGCCTCCTCCAGCGCCGCCTCCTTAGGTGGCGTCGTCCTCGACTCCGTCTTCCAACACGTCCGCCCCTAGCTCGGGGTCGCCCACGTCGCTCTCCTCGCGGTCTGGCATCCATTGATGGCCTGGAGCCGGCGCGTTGGATACCACCTGGCCAGGAAAGCGCTGCCCCGCGTCCGGGTGTTCAGGTCGGATAAAAAGTGCTGCGTGAGCGAAGAATGGAGGCCAGATACTAACCGGCGGTGGCGGGTTGGCGCGACTATACGGCAGCTTGCCGAATCTCCAGTTGGTCTCGCTGAGTTTGCTATTAGAGAAGTAGTTGACGTGGCGGATCACCTCAATCATCGGCAGCTCCTTGGTCGACATCCGGCAGGGATCCCGGCGACCGCTCATATCGCAGATCCGATATGGCCGAGCCTGGAGAGGGGAAACCCAGTGGTAGACGAAGGTGGCCAGCAGGTCTGCCAGCTTGAGGCCCTCTGCGTTCGTCATCTCCTGAAGCCGGTTCAGGATGTTCTTGATGGAGGCTGGCACCGGCTTCGGTTGCTGCCCCCAGTTATCACGCGGCTCGGCCGGCGGGCCGATTGCGAAGTCCAGCAAGTTGATGTAGTCTCGAGTCGGATGGAGGTTGTGGATGTAGAAGTATGACTTCTGTCACAACTTCGCCGACTCTAGCACGGCGATGGACGGGAACCGAGTCCCAGAGCCACTCCGCTGCACGGCGACGCAAGATCCGCACTGGGCCGGTTCGCCCTTAGCCCGGGTCCCCAGCTTCAAGTAGAAGAACCTGCCCCACAGCTCGAGGTTGGGCAGGATGCTCAGGTAGCCCTCGTAGAAGGTTACGAAGGCGGAGAGGAGAACGATGGTGTTGGGGGTGAGATGATGCGGCTAGAGGCGGTAGAAGTCGAGAAAGCTGCGGAGGAAACCGCTCGCGGGTAGGCCAAACCCGCTGAGGAAGTGGCTGCGGAAAACTACGAACTCACTGGCCCTCGGCGCCAGCGAGATCTCCCTTTTGTGTCGAGGATGCGCGTCCCCAGGACCACCTCGACTGGAATCCTCCGCATCGCGCGGAGGAACTCGATGTGGCCGTTGTGGATGTTGGATCCGTCCCAGTCGCCTCGCGCCATAGCTCGTGTTGGTCCGGCGGTGGCTCGGCGAGGCTGAGCGGTGCGAGGTCGCGGCGGCGCTCCGACGGCGTGGGGCGCAGTGGCGCGACGGCGACAAGGAGGCACCGAAGCGACGAGGCAGAGGAGAAAGCGAGAATGGGAGGGGGCGCGCGTGCGTTTGGCCACCCCCCTTCCCTCTATTTGTACGGCGACGGCGGGGTCGTCACGACTCTTTGGGGGGCGTGGGATTAACTGCTCCCACCTCCCACGCGCCCCCTCAATCGCCGCGCGTTATGGCGTGCAATCAATGCACCCCGGAATGGCAATGGATTGCCTGGGCTGCAGAGGATCCGTGCGCGCGCCGAGGCCGAGTAGTGGCGGGCTCGGGCCTACGGCGGCGTCCCATCGCACGTGTGGGCTAGCAGGTCGGGCCGGCCTACAGGCGACGCGTGGCATACGAGCAACGGGTGGCTGGCGCGCTACCCGGTGGCGTACCTTCGGCGCCCGCCACGGCGGTTCAAATTCACCAGTCGGCCGGCTCCTGGCACGCGGCTTCTTCAAGCCGGACAAAATGAAGACACAGGATCTCCTGGAGGAGGAAACTACTGAGGCACCCCGGCTTCGAGCCGTGGCGCCTTACCAGCTTTGAGGACTACTGACGGGCCGGATGTCGCGCTGGCCTCCGCATGGGTTGGCTGGCTGGCCCGAGCGTGGCTCACGCGCGAGCAAGCCGCCGCGCTGGCCTTCGCTCGAGCCAGATGGCTGGCCTTAGTGCGATGTGCACGAGCAAGCCGCCGGACCGCCGTGCCAACCTAGCTAGCAAACCTTGCAGCCAAGCAGCTGGATGCATCCAGTAGGGTGTGTGCTATCTTGGCTAGCTAGCGGCCGCGAGCGCCGGACAGAGCTGGCATTCGGGCTGCCGCAAGATGGGATCCACGCCGCCGATGCTTTTAACCTCGCCTTCTGCCAGTGGCGGTAGCTGCGTCCCATGGCCGAGGATGAATAGGTGGACGGGCCAGAGGTAGGAGGTCACTCGGGGATTTTTGTCCAGACTGACATGTAGGTCCCACAAGTCATAACGCCTAACTTGCCAGTCGAATAGAAGGCGTTGACTTAAGGGGCGACATGGGTTGAAACGTGCCTATAACGGCACTTTGTAGAGTAGTTGTTTCTTGGTAGGGCTGGTTGGTAAGTGGTAGTAGTTTCTTGGTATTAGTGGTTTCTTGTAAGGAACAATGTACTAGCGATAAAAGGTGATTCTAGGTTGCGTTGTACTCCAACGAGTACTACTAGTGGTCGCGGGAGTGTATAGCTCGTTTTGTGGGTTCGATCCCGGCCGAACGCACGGCGGCCTTTTTTAAATAGTAACCTCACTGCGAGCCAATATTGTACACTGGTAGTTTGACTTTTGAAGTCGAACGGATGTGTCACACCACAATCTAGGTGCACTGGATAGCCCAGCCACGTGAATGGGCTTTCCCTCCCATCATCTCGTGGCTCGAGTACTAGAGTAGTACTCCTATATATCAATTCACACCATGCAAAGTTTCTCGCCTGCGTGCTCGCCCTATCTGCACCTCACTTGCAGCTTCCTCATCAGCTACCATATTTAAACTAGCGCCTCCCAATTAAGCCCGAGGAGCCGGAAAAGCCTGGCACGGCATTAGGAACTGCGCAATATGGCTTTGTACATAAAGTGCTACTCTACTACTCTGTAGCTTGTGGCGTTGCACGCATGGACTTTGCTCCATTATCGGCTCTATAAAAGAAATTCCTCTTGATGTGATTTTTTTTGTTTTGAAACGGAGGCAAAAGCTTTGCCTCATCTCATTCATAAAGAAGGAACTAACAAAGTTCGACGAGATCCATTACACCTCCACAAATGGAAGCGAAAAGCCTAGTCTCGTTGTATCAAAGAACTCAAATGTTCTGCCCCCACAGTAACCATCACTGATGAACAGGCTGCTAGTGTGTGCGTGAGAGGAGCAGCTGAGTAGGCCAACTACGCGCTTGAATAGAGCATGGAGAGTATGCACTACATAGGTGTACTTTCCCTGCATTGATAGTACAGCGATGGTTCTAGAGAACAGTAGTACCCTCCACTTGCAACTGTAGCTCCTTGGCCTTGAGATTCAAGAGTTCAAAACTGGTGCACTATAGAAGTACAGTATATCGCACTACTAGTTGAGAAAGTAGTACTACTGCTGCTATAGTATGAGTACGTAGTAAATAATAGCCTCACCATCACGGGGCACTAGGTACTACCACTATGCATGCCCGCATAACTTCGTTATCTCCTCCTCGCCAGTTCCCCTCCCCCCGAAGAGACCAAGGCAGCTCATCGCTGCTCCCATGGATTCGCTAGGCGGTTTTCCTCCTCGTCGGGGCTGGGAGACCTTGGACGACGATCCTCTGGGAGAAATCACACGCCGCTCCGACGTCCTCACCGCCGCAAGACTCGGTGCTTCCTGCACCAACTATTTTAAGACGGTGCTTAAACGGGCTTGGGAAAAGGCCATGCTTGTTGGTCTTTCATGCGTCCTAGAGGAGAAGGTTATTCTATGGGACAATCCATCGAACAGTCCACCGCTCCCTGGCCATGGTTGCATGTTGACTCCGCTAGAGTTGCCGATGTTGAGAGGTAGTCGGATTTTGTCCGATGAGCAGGTCAGTCATGGAGTTTGATCATGTAGTGTATATTCTAAATATAATACTTAGTTATTCCATCCCGTAATTTCTCCGCTGCCCATCATCTTATATATAGGTCTGGGTTGGTGCCAACGAAGATTGGCTTGCATACCTCCGGCTGGATACCACCATCATTTTGCACAACATCCACAGCAGTGCGGCCGTTCCCGTAGACCCCTTCTCCACCATTGGGATCGGCCTTTCGGACTGGCTGGGCTTGAATACGTATGATGATGCCTACATGAGATTGAAGAAGATAGCAATTGTGGACCCGCCGACAAAGCGACGCGGCTACGACGATTACTATCTCATCGTGGTGTTCGACATAAGGATTGCCATCAATATAAGAGGCAGTAACGGCTGAGGCTGGCACATGTTGGCCACGGCAGATTTGTACCCCTACATGTTCGAAGACGCCGTGTGCCATGTAGGCCGCATCTTCGTGGTGACAAGCTAGGGGACTTGTTTCATCTGGTTGCCATCCTACGGTACGGGAGATTACAAACGGAATGCACAAACCATCATTTGCATCCCTAACGGTACTCCATTATTTTGCAGGGACCTGTTATCCCCCCATCAAAATAAGATCGCCGATCCTAGATGTGCATTTGCATCCGCGATTCGGTCTAACCTGGAACCTTGTAGCTGACTTTGGCATATTGGGATCAACTATCTTAGCAGTCGTTACCCATGGTACCACTGATGTGCAACATGGTCACACAATCTACCATGATCGAACCATCACCATCTACCCAGGTATTCCATTTTCTCATTGTTGTGTGTTAGAGTAGTAGTACTTGTTAGTTATTTTCTTTTCTTGACTGGGACATGTTTACTGTACTAGTACTACAATTTAGTATTATATTTTTTTAACCCTCTCGCCTTCTCTTTCATTGTAGTACTACTTACTAGTACTAGTACTTTTTACCTTGGAGGACGCGCATAGCTAGCTAGGACCTTGAAGACTTGAACCCACTAGCTCCCACCATTTTTGTTTTTCCATGTCTTACTATCTCATCCATGTAGCCAAGAGTGGCTATATATAATAAGCCGGTTATTTTACTTCCTCTATACCAGAGTAGTACTATTTGCTGCACAATATTACTGACCGCCATATTTGAGCACAACATTATTATGCATGGACCTTAACCATGTACGTCACCATGTGTCCAGATCTGAGATGCCACGTGTACCAGATGAACGGCGTGAAGCGGATGCCACCTTCCGTGCACGACACCGAAGGCATGCCGTTCATGAAGCATGGTTGTGTCTTCAGTGCGCACCGCCGGATGAACGACATGCTGGGACACGCTATCCCTGATTTATGCCGCTTCAGCTTGGATGAGTCTCCATCGTGTGGAACCGGACTAGAAAGCTGCAACAATGATCCCGTTGCCCACCGCTATGGATCATGCCATCTATGAAGAACACCTAGGACTAGAACCTAGAGGAGGACATGGAGCCCATCTATAAAGTGTAAGTGGAGTATGGTAAATTGTGAATGGTAGCGCTGTGAATATATGTAGACTAGTCGTGCACAAATTTATCACATGAAGTGGAGATGAACTTGTGTGGCATACTGGCATTTGTCCTTTAGAATTTATTACTAGTAAATGTGTTATGTGTACGTGCAACTTGTATGGCTGTTGCACGGGCTCCAATACACTCTATGAGAAAAAAGGTGGCACAGCTTTGGATATAGGTGACGTGGCGGCATCATACAGTAGCATCATTCGCTATAGTTGTAGTACTCCTACTAGGATGACAACTCCTATAAAACCTTGCGCTTGGCTCTTTGCCTCTTTGGGAGGTTCAACAGTTCGTACTCCTCTGAACCTTGCACTTGGCTCTTCGCCTCTTTGGAAGGTCCAACCATGATGATACTACAGTACAATATGCTTCTGGCAATCTGACACCGAATGAACTGCTGCACGTCCACCGCGAGGGCGAGGGCGAGGGCGAGGGAGAGGGAGAGGGCACTATAGTCAAAACCCTCTCCTCGTCCTGCGAGCCACCGCGCATGTGGGCGAGGGAGAGGGCGTAGGCGTACGTAGTAAGCAAGCTTCTCCTCGTCCTGTGAGCCACCGCGCGTGCGCGAGGGAGAGGGCATAGTAAGCAAGCTTCTCCTTGTTCGGCGAGTTGACGGGACACATCAAAGTAGTAGTACTAGTCCATACCGCATCCTTTCCGGTTAATATGGCTTAATTTGAAACGACAAAAATACACTGGCGGTCAACGTATGTAACAATACGCTCATTACGGTCACTATATAGTTTTGCGGTGATTATACGGTCACTAGCTTACCGTAGAGCACCGTATTGCACCCTACTGACCGGCTACATAGTCGACGTGGCACTTTGTTGACTGGTTAAATTGACACCTGGTTTCTGGGTCCCACCTGTCAATTGGCAGAGCAAAGAAATTAGTTAAACAAAACTTTACACAGGCGCGACAGGAGTCCAACCCTTGCACGCGAACCACCCTGGCTGTGTATGTGAGTGCATGCACGTGTACTCCCTTGGTCCGTGAAAAACTGTACATCTAGCATTAGAAAATTCTCCAACAAAGAGTGTACATCTACACTTCCAATGCACTTAGCCTTTAATCTAATCGATATTGATTGACTAATACACCAACTTGTGCTCTAGCTATAGGCTACATGTCTATCCTTAATTACAGCATGCAACAACCTTCATTTAATCTTCTTCTCTCAATGGTCGCATGCACACATAAGTCTGCTACTTTTGGGCGTTAATTATGCCATGAAGTTCCAGTTCCTCTTGGTCAATGTGTAAATCTCTGTATGTACAGTCTTTCACGGACGGAGGGAGTAGGTTGAGCACTTGAGTGTGAGCGTGTGTGTTGCGTCGTGTGATGTGTGCCGCATGGATGCGTGAGTGTTGTGTGCGTGCATGTGTACGTGTGAGTGTTGCATGTTGCATGCATGCATGAGGCTTTTACTCCCTCCCATTGACATGCTCATATTTCAAGCTTCATTAAAATGTTGCATGCAAGAACTAAGAGAAAACTCACCAATGCGTGTAAAAGTTCTGGTCATTTGTTCCTCATGCATGCATTCCAATTAATACGTTCGTAAACACAATTTTCTTGAGGAAAACGAGCCCATTATTGAGTACTTTCAAAAAAAATCTTCAGGCACTCATCATTTACTACTACCTTGGTTGATGATTTTTTTTTATTGACCTATATATAAACCTCCGTCCTGGTTTAATGGTCCCCTTCGTACTTAGTGTAAAATTTTAACCGTAAATTTAACTAACAAAGTGTCAATGCATGTCATAAAAAATATACCATTAAAAACTATGTTCAAATACGAATCCAGTGATATGATTTTTGGTGACATGCGTTAACATTTTATTAGTTAAATAGATGGTCAAAGTTTGACACAAAATACTACTAGTACTCCTACATTATTGGCGTCGGGTCCCTTGGCTAATGTTTTATCTTGTTGGACAGGATGAGAGTAAAGGCATAGGCATACTGTAGATAGGAAGTCTTGGCGATCCATTATTCCCCATCTCGGTCAGAGAAAACTATTCAACTAGTCTTCACAGTGAAGTGACAATACACGCTGCAACAGATGGGACACTTAATTAATAAGCTGAACCAGCATGTTGGTGTTACTAAATCAGCCTTACCCAGTACTGCCATCATGTTTGCCAGTGGAGCACGCTTCCGCAAATACACCTACGCACCTCTCTCTTCCATTAACTGACATATGGGCCCTCTTGAGGTAGACCCACATGTCATTGGCTTAACTATTTACACTCCGAAGGATGGTATATCCTGGTAGTAGTACTAGTAGAATTGAGATTTAATGCACTTTCTTCCCCGTCTTTCCCTCTTCTTCCTCCTCTCTTCTTCTTCCTCCTCTCCTCCCCATCGTCGGCCGCACATCATTTCCCCCCGCTCACTGCTCGCCCGCCCGCGCCATCTTCCTTGGTAGCTCGTGCGTACCATATCCCCCTGCCCCCGCTCACTGCTCGGCCACACACGCCATCTTCTTCGCTCGCCCGCCCGAATCCACTTCCCCGCTCGCTCACAGGCACCGAAAACCCCAATCACTCAGCGCCCTAAAAAACCCTATGGCAGAACCGACTGACACGCAGAGCCATGATTGGAATTCCCTCCCTGATGTTCTCTTGGAGCAGATCTGTAATCGTATGGACCTGCTCAGCACCGTGCATCTGGCCGCATGCTCGGTGTCTTTGTACCGTCTACTTGTCTGCAACCGGCCAACCCTTTTCAAGACACCCTGCTTGCTGATGCCCGATCCTCGCAGGTGGCCCAGACACCGACTTGACGATCCTATGGAGGTTGCTGTGGTGCCCCTTGACATGCTCCCACTACCCGTCCACCTGTCCTTCATGTGCGGCCACTACTGGGCGGGCATGAAGGCCGACTGGATCGTCCTCATCCACCAATCCGGTAGTCCGTGGTGTCTCATGCATATCTAAACCCAGCGAGAGATCACCCTTCCATCGTTGGATACCGCCGCCATCGAGCCTCGCAGCCCGCCGGACACTCCTGCCAACTACGCACGAGACGCTTCGAGCTATTGGTGTGACCTCCGTTTGCTGAAGGTTGTAATCTGCGAAGTGCCCACACCATCAGAAGACTACATGGATTACAAGCTAATTGCCTTGTTTGACATGGGATTAGTCTATCTGGAATCTAGTCGCCATACATGGTTATGGCTCATCATCAATCCTGTTGAGCCTCCATTTCTGTTTGATGCTATAGTGCACGATGGCATTGTTTACATGGTCGATGCACAGATTGGCTGCCTATACTGGTGGAATCTATCATCGTGTAATTGTTCGATCTCATCTCATCTTTACCTTATGAATACGACTGCCTGTTGATTGTTAGAAATTTAGAATAGATAGTATGTCTATAACCACATCATTGCTATATGTTCCTCTCATTTCCTAGATTTTTATGACCACACATGTTATTGTTAGAGTTGATATGAGAACAATTGGCATCTAATGATTGTTAGAATAGATATTATGAGTGTAACCTCATGATTGCTATATGTTACTCTCATTTCCAAGATTTTTATATCCACGCATGTTATTGTTAGAGTTGATATGAGAACAGTAGTAACTACTATGGTAGAATATGAGTAGGCCCTGTCATAGCTATTTTCCTCTCATTTTTCATGATGTTTGAACCATGACATATTGCTAGAATATGAAAGCCATTGGCTTAATTTTTTTAACTTGGGGTATGATTATGACCACGGCATTGCAATTCTCTATCTATGATATGTGTCACTGTTATAATAATCTTAATTCCACACATACTCTGAACATGATTGTATATTTTTGTCCTTTTGGTCTCCAATTTGATTTGTTGCAGCAGACGCAAATGCGCTGGCCTTCATGATTCCAGGACCTGGAAATATACAAGTCAATGGGTGGTGGTTTATCGCTCTTTCAACTGACGGCGGTCATTTGATGCTCATTCGCACGTACCAAATTGACCAAACCATTTCATCAAACCACATGCAGTACAATGCCTGGGGCGTTCATGACTGTGATGGCTATGGCTGCTTCGTGTTCGAGAAAGATCCCAGCTCCGTTGGGCCAGTCGTATTCAAGTGGAGGCGGGTTTACAGCCTCGGCGACCACTCCATGTTCCTCGGGCTCAATTATCCGATCATCCAACTAATCATCGATCATATCACCGGCAATGATTACCGTGCTATGCAACTTCCATTCGCCAGGGGGAACTGTGTTTACACATCGTACCATGGGTTTCATGAATCACCATGTACAGAGATTCGTCGACACAGCTTGTTGCCAGATAATCTTCAGTGTGTGAAAGGCATCAAGCTTCCATGCGATGAATGGCTTTTGCAAACCCGACATGTGGCGATGTGGTTCATGCCAACAGCAAATATGCACAACTTGATTCGTAGTGATATCTAGACTGAGCCATGTATCATGCTGCTGTAGCATGACCCTCTTTTGTTGGATATTATGTACTGTAATTAGTTTGAAGGATAGATACCTTTCTGGGATCAAGTGCATCCTAACTCACCTACGTAGGATGTACTGATAATGATGATGGAGATGCTGTGCAGAAGCCATATATATATATATATATATATATATATATATATATATATATATATATATATATATATATATATATATATATATCAATTAGGCTTCAAGTGCGTACTTGTTGGTGAAAGTGTTGTGCAATGGGAATTATATTTTGTATTACTCATGTAGCCTACAAAGTCTGTCACACAGCCTTGTAACTTCTTACTCCATTTCTAAATTTGTACTAGTCCTCTATACCGTATATTGCGCTACTCGTACTACTACCTCCCTCCTGGTTTATTGGTCCCCTTCGTAATTTGTGTCAAATTTTGACCATAAATTTAACTAACTAAATGTTAATGCATGTCACAAAAAATTATATCGTTGGATTCGTATTTGAACATAGTTTCCAATGGTATAATTTTCGGTGACATGCATTGACATTTTGTTAGTTAAACCTATGGTTAAAATGTGACACTAAATACGACTAGTAAGTAGTACAGTAGTAGTACTAGTATACGTCGGTCAAATTATTCATCATGTCCTCACATTGAATTGACGTGACAACACGTTGCGCGTGAGGTGGCACAAGAGTCCCGGCGGCATCTTCGGTTCACCAAGGTGACACAAGAGTCCCCTCTCGTACTACAACAACACTCTCGCATTCTCTACAAAATCACTCTCCCATTCTCTCCCGGTCTCCCCGCCTCCCAGCCGCCGCCTTGTTTCAATCCATTTGGTATGATGAGCGATGAGCTACTGGAGTTGCTATACTTCATTGCAAGTAGTCAAAAGGAAGACGCTGAAAAAATCGATCTCAACAAGGATGCACTTCAACCTAGCCGGATGAAGGAAGGAACCAACGAGGCCGCTCCTATGAGTATTCGTCCCGTCGCCCTGTATTATGATTTTGATCTTTATGGGGGTACATGTAGTAATGAAGCCGAGACCCCAGTCTATTCGGGTATTGTGGACTTCAGATTTGGAGTACCACTTATCTGTCGAAATCTTTCATCATTTACTTAAAATAGTTGATTGATCATACATTGAGTACCATTTAACTGGAATTAACCGATACAAGTCCAAGAAGGATTGGCCGGTGCTGCCGGCTAGCGTCAAGTTCGATCCCACGGATCAGGAGCTGATCAAGCACCTTGAGGCCAAAGTGAGTGCTGACAGCACGAGATCTCACCCTCTCATCGATTTGTTCATACCAACCATCGACAACGAGCATGGCATATGCTACACCCATCCTGAGAAACTTCCAGGTGAGACACCGATCGGCCGTCTACTTGCACAAACATATTCCTTTGTTTATAGCTCTATTTTTCTTTTTAGACGCAGACCTAGTGAAGCAATTACAATTTGACAGTTAATAAAAAGTGAAACAAGTGACTGCAACATGCCAAAGATGTTATGAAAATGCCAACTACGTACACTAAAACCTGTATTCAACAATACTGCAGGTATCACACTGAGTGGCCTAAGCAAGCATTTCTTCCAGTGCAACTCCAGGGCGTTCAAAAGGGGCACGCGGATGCGTCACAAGATACAGTCAGAGTGCGGCATGCACGCGATGTGGCACAAGACTGGCAATACCTTGCCGGTGATGGTCAATGGCCGGCAGACATGCAGCAAAAAGGTTCTGGTGCTGCACACCAACAAGAACTTCGACCAGCAGAGGACCAACTGGGTGATGCACCAGTACCACCTCGGGGACCTGGAGCAAGAGAAGGAGCGGGAGCTGGTCCTCTGCAAGATTTTCTACCAGACGAACACTAGGGCCAGGACTAAAAATATTATAAGTTAGTTTGGTATTGGTACTTGTACTACCTGGTCGTCTGCAAGTTGGTATTGTTGTTAAGGATCTTTTGGTATGAACTTGGCATTTGCTTCCAACCATCATGTCGAGGGTCGATGTGGATATAAAGCTGAATCATTGGTTTCGAAACGAATTTTCAGGCACCTGATTTTTATTTGATGGGTAGCATAAGCACCTGCCGTTCGAATTCCCAATTCTCCAAAAAATTTACATCTTCGAAGTACGCAGGGGATCCATCCGGTTTCACAGGCTGATAGTTGGATGCAGCATGTCGGAACTGGGCTGTGGCATGCCAAGCCCAGCTGCAAATTGTTAAAAGAGAGGATCGATGGATTTGGGCCTTCCAAAACAGTTAAGTGTCGCGACCTCGATCATGAAGCGCCTCCCATGGACTAAAAAAAGGCCTAGTCCGTTATTATTAGTTGAAATATGTAAAATATTCCATAATGAAAAGAAATATGTAAAATGCAATGAATTTAGTCCGCTTTCACTGAAAACCATCTGATTTCCATGAAATTCGTCTGTGGAACCACAAGACGGTTGTCCATACAGAGCCTAACCGTACGGAACCAGCAGGTCCATGGCCGTACGCAAGCAAGTGCATGCACTTATTATCACGATGGAAAAATAATGCTGACGTCTGAGATGGTGAAACCCATGAAGTTTTCAACGTAGTACAGACTGATAACTGGGATCCAGCAGGTATATTGTTTTTTCAGGTCGAGCAAGTTTCAACTGGGCTGTAGACTGCCCAGGCTTGGTTTTGTTTTTAACAGGCCCAGCCCATGACGACAACGGGGCACAAAGATCCAGCAGGTATCAACTGGCCTCTGGCCCGCCAGCCTTAGTTATATTTTCTCTTAGAACATCCGCATGCAGTTTTTTTACTGAATCAAACACACAGCCCAGTTCTATTTTCCTCTTGAAACGCCATGTCCTACTTCCGTTTTCTAATCTCTACATATAGTTTTACTAGTTCATATACACATATTATTATATTGAAAATACATAAAGTTCCCTTTTCATCTTTACATCCTTTTTTTCGCTCCCAACGCTGATTTTTTTACCACTGGTTTTCCCTAAAACCAACTCAATTGTCCCACATCTTATTAGCTTACAAAAACAAAATGATATTTTATTTGGCAAATCAATAAGTTCTTAAAAAATAAATGTTTATCATTTCTGGATTAAAATAGTTCGGACTCCACCGAAATATGCAAAATAAGGTTGAACTTTTTTACCGTGGTCCTGGGCAGAAAATGGGCTGTAATAAATTCCTTAAAAATTAGCAAATGGGCTGCAAATTATTAAAAAAATAGCAAATGGGCTCTATGTTGTCTGCCACAGATTTGGAGGCTGACTTGTGGGCCTACTAAGTTCATGCGTACACAAGGTTTCTCAAAAAAAGAAACTTAGTCAACAATCCACTCTACCAGCGTCAGACCGTTAGATGTCAATCTAACGGCAATCATGCTTCTTCAGTCTCTGGTCTTCTTGCTCCAGCCGCCCAAACCAGCGCCGGTGGAACATCCTGCTCCCGCCTCCCGTGGCCGGCTGTGCTGCCGGGTAGGCCTCACGGCCCCACCATACTTGCATCCCTGGCCTGGCTATCCCTCTACTCACCCACACCTCCTGTTATTCTCCGGCGACGGCAGCCTCACACTACGGCCGAACAAGTAAACCCTCGTACCCACTCCGCGTGGGAAACAACGGCCGAGTCTTCCTCGGCTCCGGGTCATTCCCTTACTTGACCTCGCCGTCGTCCACCGCCTTGGTGCTCTCGGCACGGCGTGGTCAACGAACGACATCCATCGGAAGAGAACTGTACATGGAGAGGCAGACAGCTGGGTCCACGGCCGCACGCAAGGTAGTGCCTCCTTTTTTTGCCAGTAGGAAGTGCCTCCTTATTACGCCCAAAATAATGGTTCCTCCTCCTGACAGCTGGGACCGACCAGAAGGGCCTCTGTATTTCACGAAAAAAACATTCCCCCTGCTGACAGCTCAGATCCACCAGCTATTACGCACAAAAATAATGAATACCCCCGCTGCTAGGTCGGTCCCACCATATTTGGAGGCTGACTTGTGGGCCTACTAAGTTGACGCGGACGCAGGGCTTTGTCAACTTAGTCAATATAAATGATTCTAGCTGCGGTGACCGTACGATTTCCATCCAACGGTCGTCGTGCTTCTTCAACCTCTGGTCTTCTTGCTCCAGCCGCCCAAACCAGCGCCGGCCGTGCAGCCTGCTCCTGCCTCCCGTGGCCGGCTGTGCTGCCACGCAGGCCTCACCACCCCACCCTACTCCCATCGCTGGCCAGGCCTTCCCTCTACTCACCCACACCCCCTACTACTCTCCGGCAACGGCAGCCTCAAACCGCAGCCGAAGTAGTCAACCCTCGTACTCCCCTCCGCGTGGGCATCCACTGCTGCGTATTCCCCGGCTCTGGGTCGTTCCCTTCCTAGGTCGCGCCGTCCTCCACCACCTTGGTGCTCTCGGGCGGTACGGCGTCGTCAACACGGTCAATGAACGACAGCCATCAGAAGAGGACTGTAAGTGGAGAGGCTGACAGCTGGGTCCATGGCCGCACGCAAGGAAGTGCCTCCTTATTACGCGCAAAATAATGATTCCTCCACCTGACACCTCGGACCTACCGGAAGGGCCTCTGTATTTCGCAAAAAATATGTTCCCCCTGACAGCTGGGACCCACCGGCTTTATCTTCGCACGGAAGGAACTACCTTCTTACCCCCTGACAGCTGGGACCCACCAGGTTGAATCGAAGGTAGCGTTATCTGTCCGGCCGCGAACGTGTACGTACATAGCGGTCGATCGGTCTCTCTGCAGTGACGTACCGTGGCCGAGTAAGGAGCGGCACGTGTTGAAGTAGAGGCACTGACGTAGCATGTCACGCAGTCCCGTCTATATCGTGTACATGTACGTACGGCCACGCTGCAAGATAGTAAATACGGCTACGTACGTACATACGGGCGGGGTTTCTAACGTGTACAGCGACATCGTCCTGTTCATCGGCAGCCAACCGACTGGGTCGGAATGGAGTAAACAGCGTCACGTGTTCATCGGGAGCCAACCGGCTTGGACAGAACAGCCGAAACGAGGTCTGGCATACCGCAGAACGGAGGAAATGGCCTTCTGTTTGACCGCGTACGGTCGATACGGGGTCCTGTTCATCGGGAAGGGTCTGGCGTACCGCAAAACAAAGGAAACGGACTTCTGTTCGAGTGCCTACAGTTGAAACAGGGTGCTGTTCATCGGGAGGGGTGTGGCGTACCGCAAAACGGAGGAAACAGACTTGTGTTGGAGCGCCTACGGTCGAAACGGGGTCCTGTTCATCGGGAGGGGTGTGGCGTACCGCAAAACGGGACTCCAATGGCTACTGTTCATCAACCGTCGACTTCCTCCAGCCTCCACCTACTACTGTTCATCCACCATCGACTTCCTCCTGCCTCCACCAGCTACTGTTCATCCACGGGGTCCTGTTCATCCAGCCTCCATCGGCTATTGTTCAACCAGCCCTCCACGGGGTACTGTTCATCCAGCCTCCACCGGCTACTGTTCAACCAGCCCTCCACGGGGTCCTATTCAACCAACCCTCCATGGGGTCCCTCTATCGGCTACTGTTCATCCACCCCCACCTCCTCAATAGGGGTCCTATTCATCCAGCGGCAACGGCCTCTACTACCACGGGAACCTGTTCATCCAACCCCCACCGGGAACTGTTCACCCAACCCCCACCGGGGACTGTTCATCAAGAGGCAGCTTCGATCGGCTTTAGTTAGCAGCAGTAGCGAAGGAATCACTCGGGTTTCAGTTAACAGCAAGGGATCGATCGGGGTTCAGTAACGTAGCAAGTGCAATCGCTTGGGTTCAGTTAGAGCCCAACGCCTCGCTCGGGTTCAGTTAGAGTGCAACGCCTTGCACACACGCGCGTACGTGTACGAGAGAAACGCGCAAACCTTCGTGCATCGCTCGGCCCCGACCACCCACCGTAACCGGGAACTCCATGAAATTTTCCTCGCCCTCGCTTCTACCATGATTTTTTCCGTCATGGACGGCCCAAAGAATGTCATGCAGGTGCGTCTCCGGCCCGCCCAGGACGAAAAGCCCATTTTCTGTCATGATTTATTGTCATAGAAGTAGGAGCCCACCACATCTATGATGATACCGGGTTTTGTCACAATTATCATCATAGAAGTGTCATAAGCATGACAGAAAAAAATTCGTTCGGCCCAAAATGTCACGGATGTGTCTTTTTTTTTGTAGTGACCGCCGAATCAAAATAAGACGTTGGTGGTAAGCAGTATGACCATCACCGCCCACAACTCCTTTGTGTTCTACTCGTGCATATCATCTACGCATAAACCTGGCTCAAATACCACTGTTGGGGAACGTTGCATGGAAAACAAAAAAAATTCTATGCACATGCAAGATCTATCCATGGAGATGCATAGCTGTGAGAGGGGGAGAGCATCTTCATACCCTTGAAGATCGCTAAGCGGAAGCATTTATCAACGCGGTTGATGTAGTCGTACACCTTCATGATCCGTCCCGATCAAGTGCCGAACGTACGGCAGCTCCATGCTCAGCACATGTTCAGCTCGATGACGTCCTCGCCTTCTCGATCCAGAAGAGAGGCGAAGTAGTAGATGAGTTCCGGCAGCACGACGGCGTGGTGACGGTGGTGGTGAAGAACAATCTCTGCAGGGCTACGCCAAGCACAACAAAAACTATGACAGAGGATAAACTAGAGGGGGCGGGGTTGCCGGCACACGGCTTGGTGAATCTTGATGTGTCTTGTGTGCTAGCCCTGCCCCACTATTTATATGTTGAGCCTCCTCAAAGTCGGTTTTGCCTGTAAGGCAAGAGTCCTTCTTAGACTTCAGGACCAGACGCCAGGGTTCCCAGGGACCCTGGCCCCTGGCCTACGCAAAACTGCCTTTTACACTTACCAAAAGCCCTGTGGGCTTTACCCCTTGGCCCAAATAAAGTGTTCTCGTACCAGAACATTTCGGGAAACATTCGAAACCCCTTCTGGTGGATTCCGAAACCCTTCCGGAGACCAAACACTATTATCCCATATATAAATCTTTACCTCCGGACTATTCCGGAGCTCCTCGTCATGTCTGTGATCTCATCTGGGACTCCAAACAACATTCGGTCACCAACATACATAACTCATATAATACTATATCGTTAACGAACGTTAAGCGTGCGGAACCTACGGGTTCGAGAATGATGTAGACATCACCTAGACGCTTCTCCGGTCAATAACCAACAGCGGGACCTGGATGCCCATATTGGTTCCTAAATATTCTATGAAGATCTTTATCGGTCAAACCTTTATGACAACATACGTAATTCCCTTTGTCTGTCGGTATGTTACTTGCCCGAGATTCGACCATCGGTATCTTCATACCTAGTTCAATCTCATTACCGGCAAGTCTCTTTACTCGTTCCGTAATACACCATCTCGTAACTAACTCCTTAGTCACTTTGCTTGCAACCTTCTTGTGATGTGTATTACCGAGAGGGCCCAGAGATACCTCGACGATACATGGAGTGACAAATCCTAATCTCGATCCATGCCAACTCAACAGACACCTTCGAAGATACCTGTAGAGCATTGTTATGATCACCCAGTTACGTTGTGACATCTGATAGCACACAAGGTATTCCTCCGGTATCCGGGAGTTGCGTGATCTCGTAGTCAAAGGAATATGTATTTGACATTAAGAAAGCAATAGCAATAAACTGAACGATCATTATGCTAAGCTAACGGATGGGTCTTGTTCATCACATCATTCTCCTAATGATGTGATCCCGTTATCAAATGACAACACATGTCCATGGTTAGGAAACCTTAACCATCTTTCATCAACGAGCTAGTCTAGTAGAGGCTCACTAGGGACATGGTATTTGTTTATGTATCCACACATGTATTTAAGTTTCCGATCAATACAATTCTAGCATGAATAATAAACCTTTATCATGATTTAGGAAATATAATAATAACCATTTTATTATTGCCTCTAGGGCATATTTCCATCACCCCGGCGGCGTTGTAGCGGCGCGGACGGCGTGCTGGTCCGGCGGGGACGGCTCGGTCGCTCCCGGCCTGCCTCCCCTATAGCGAGGTAGATGACAAGGGGAGGGGGCAGGCTGGGCTGGGACGGCTGGCTGGGCCGCCAAGGCCCAGGGGCATTGGGGTGGGGTTTTATTTTATTTTGCTTTTGCCTTTTCTTTTTCTTTTAAAACCTTTATGTTTTCTATTTAGTTTTATTTTATTTCTAGTTTTATAAAACATTTAACTAGCCCCTAAATTAGTATTATTAATTATTTCACTGCCACAAATAATTTGATACATTAATTAATTAGTTTGCATTTGTTTATTAATTAAAAAGCATTTAATAATTGTTTTAAGCCCATGTTTTATTCATTTAAGGGCATTTAAATACTTTACAAAAATGTTGGGTCTGAAGGAAATATGCCCTAGAGGCAATAATAATTGTTATTTTATATTTCCTTATTCATGATAAAGGTTTATTATTCATGCTAGAATTGTATTGATCGAAAACTTAAATACATGTGTGAATACATAAACAAATACCGTGTCCCTAGTAAGCCTCTATTAGACTAGCTCGTTGATCAAAGATGGTTAAGGTTTCCTAACCATAGACATGTGTTGTCATTTGATAATGGGATCACATCATTAGGAGAATGATGTGATGGACAAGACCCGTCCGTTAGCTTAGCATATGATCGTTCAATTTATTGCTATTGCTTTCTTAATGTCAAATACATATTCCTTTGACTATGAGATCATGCAACTCCCGGATACCGGAGGAATACCTTGTGTGCTATCAAACATCACAATGTAACTGGGTGATCATAAAGATGCTCTACAGGTATCTCCGAAGGTATCTGTTGAGTTGGCATGGATCGAGATTAGGATTTGTCACTCCATGTATCGGAGAGGTATCTCTGGGCCCTCTCGGTAATACACATCATAAGAAGCCTTGCAAGCAAAGTGACTAAGAAGTTAGTTACAAGATGATGTATTATGGAACGAGTAAAGAGACTTGCCGGTAACGAGATTGAACTAGGTATGAAGATACCGACGATCGAATCTCGGGCAAGTAACATACCGACAGACAAAGCAAATTGCGTATGTTGTCATAAGGTTCGACCGATAAAGATCTTCGTAGAATATGTAGGAACCAATATGGGCATCCAGGTTCCACTATTGGTTATTGACTGGAGAGGTGTCTCGATCATGTCTACATAGTTCTCGAACCCGTAGGGTCCGCACGCTTAACGTTCGTTGACGATATAGTGTTATATGAGTTATATGATTTGGTGACCGAATGTTGTTCGGAGTCCCGGATGACATCACGGACATGATGAGGAGCTCCGAAATAGTCCGAAGGTAAAGATTGATATATAGGACGATACTATTTGGACACCGGAAGAGTTTCGGAGTGCACCGGGTAGTCATAGGATCGCCGGAAGGGGTTCCGGACACCCCCGGGAGGTCTATGGGCCTAATCACTACAGGAATCAGCTGATTTGCCGTCTGCCATGGCTGGCGGTGAAGGACCAGAATGCTGATGGCAAAGGTCTTTGCCGTCAGCCGCGGACGGCAAACCTGTCCGACACTGTAAGTAATGGTAAATAGCTGATTTGTCGTCTGTTTTCGCACAGCGGACGGCAAAGACCCCTTTGCCGTCGGTGGCAGACGGCAAAGAATAGACGTTAGCCACATTAGGTGGCTAACGGGAGGCTTTGTCGTCTGCCAGCTGACGGCAAACATGCCCTCCCCTTTGCCGTCTGCCATCTGACGTCAGCAGACGCGTCATGCCCTCCCCGCTCTTTGCCATCTGCCACAGACGGCAAAACGCACCAGCCTTTGCCTTCTGCCACTGACGGCAAAGTGACCAAATGGGCCAGCTCCCAGGTTGCACAGGTTGCTACCATGTGGCCACTTTGCCGTCTATGGCAGACGGCAAAGACCCCTTTGCCGTCGGTGGCAGACGGCAAAGCGCCTGCATTGCCTCTTTTTATTCTGTTTTTTCTTATATCCAAGCATTTTCACAGCAAATATATGATATACATATATATTTCACAAGGCAATTTCACAGCAAACATATGAGATATCCAACACATAAGTTTCATCATACATACATAGTTCCATCCAACCATACATAGCAAGTTCCACATACATAGTTCCATCCATACATATTACAATAGTTTCATCCATATAGAAAGTTCCACATTTTTCATCGATGCAAAAGAAAAACAGAAAGGGAAAACAAGCACTCCATCAATGCAAGCTTCCGTGAAGTGAATGAAATCTGCAAAATGGGAAATAAGAAAGTTAGAAGAAGAAGAAGAAGAAGAAGAAGAAGAAGAAGAAGAAGAAGAAGAAGAAAGAAGAAAGAAGAAGAAGAAGAAGAAAAGAAGAAAGAAAGAGAAGAGAAGAGAGAAAGAAGAAGAAGAAGAAGAAAATGAAAGAAGAAGAAGGAGTTATGACATTTATGAGCTAACTTAGGGTGAATGACATTTATGAGGCACTTATGTAAAAGGATTATTTTATGAGCAACTTAGGTAAAATGGATCATTTATGAGCTAAATTAGGTAAAATGGATCATTTATGAGCTAACTTAGGTAAAATGGATCATTTATGAGCTAACTTAGGTAAAATGGATCATTTATGAGCTAACTTAGGTAAATGGATCATTTGGAGCTAACTTAGGTAAAATGGATCATTTTGGAGCTAACTTAGGTAAAATGGGGTCATTTGGAGCTAACCTAGGTAAAATGGATCATTTTGGAGCTAACCTAGGTAATTAGCCATTTTTTAGTTAACTAAGCATATTATGCCATTTTTGACATAAGTAAGCTAAGTATAGGTCATTATTGAGCTAACCTAGGTAACTAAGCATATTAGAGCTAACTTAGAGCTATCTTAGGTCATTTTGGAGCTAACTTAGGTAAAATGGATCATTTTGGAGCTAACTTAGGTAAAATGGTTCATTTTGGAGCTAACCTAGGTAATTATGCTATTTTTTAGTTAACTAAGCATATTATGCCATTTTTTACATAAGTAAGCTAAGTATAGGTCATTATTAAGCTAACCTAGGTAACTACGCATATTAGAGCTAACTTAGCATATTAGAGATAACTTAGAGCTAACTTAGGTCATTTTGGAGCTAACTTAGGTAAAATGGATCATTTTGGAGCTAACTTAGGTAAAATGGATCATTTTAGAGGTAACCTAGGTAATTATGCCATTTTTTAGTTAACTAACATATTATGCCATTTTTTACATAAGTAAGCTAAGTATAGATCATTATTGAGCTAACCTAGGTAACTAAGCATATTAGAGCTAACTTAGCATATTAGAGCTAACTTAGGTCATTATGGTAAGCATGTTGGAGGAAATAAAGCTAAGTCTAGGTCATTATGCATTTGTTAAGCAAAACACTAGATTAAACTTACCATCATCACGGAGGTGAAGCACCAGGGTGGCTCGTGCCGGTACCACCTAGAGAAGGATCGTGCGATGCTTGTCTGGAGTTACGCTGCACCAAAGATCATTTGCAATGTCTCGTTAGCATGATGACACTCAAATGTTAAGACTAGTAACTAATGACCATTCATTTGAAACTCGCCGTGGTCCCTGTAGCAATGACTAGCATCGGCGGAGGTGTCTGACCAGCCTTCTCGCACACAGACTGCACATTTGGTTTTGACGAGTCAGTCATACTAGTTAGTAATGAAATGAACATTACGTGCATGATTTGGCTAATATGCAGAAGAAACTTACCACGAGGAGCTCGTACATGGCCCGGTTCTGCATGTCATTCCGTGCCCTCTCCTCCTCCAACATCCTAGCCGTCCTCTCCTCCAACTCCCGCTCCTTCTCCGCCGCTTATCTGTCCCTCTCCGCCAGAAGCGCCTGGGTTCTATCTCTCTCTCTCTCTCCCTGAAGAGTAGCCTGCAACACCACTCCTCGTTAGCATTCTAATCATCGATGGCCGCACACACAATGTAATGGAGGAAAGATAGCTGAGTCCGTATAACTAACCTTGAAGGCGAGCTCGACTGGCCGTTGATGAGGCCTTATCTCAGGAGTGGAGCTCGACTGGCGCGCCTTGATCTCCGGGAGAGTGCTAGGACAACGTATAAGTCCATCTCCAATGGCTATCGAGCCATGGGACCTCCCGCCACCAGATATCATCACCAGCTCTGGATCAATGGGACCCTGGCTCAGGTTAAAGTCCTCCCCTTTCCTCACCTTCCCCTCATCTCTGTACTTCACGAGCTTGTTGTGGGAGGAGATGTTGGTGAAGTTCTCTAGGTGATCGAGGTCAGACGCAAAGCATGCCTTGGCCTTCTTGTACGAGGCAGTATGGGCCATGGCATAGAGGTCGTACACCTCTGGCACCTCCGCCTTATTGTGTCGTGCCTAAAAGAGAGGAACAGAGTAAATTAGTAATTAAAGGGCTCAAGCTAGCATGAAGAATGAATTGCATGAATCATGAAGCAAACCACGTACTCAGTTCCGCCCAAACTGATATAAGTTGGCGTTGCCTTGATGGTGTGGCACACCTTCCATTTGGGCACACCAGTCCTTGGCATTCTTGTGGAGGGCTAGCCATTGGTCTGAGCACCACTCATCCACCAACACCTCCCAACAATCCATTTGATCCGCACACCATCTCGGGGGCACCTAAGTTAGTAAAGAGAAACTTGAGCGCTACGCCTATGAATCAAATCAAGGAAACTAAGTACAAGGCCTTAAGAATAGGTAATTACCGTCATGTACTGCTCCTTCTTCAGAAACTTTTCGTGGCACGCCGGCTTGGTCTTCTTAATACCATGCGAGGCGTAGTAGTCTCGAACAGCCTGCACCCGATCCTCGTGCCGTAAGTTTTGTAGTAGGCACTTGCACTCGGCATCGATAACCTGTGCCGCGGCCTCCTCGTATCCCTCCTCACACCTGTAGAAGGTCTGCAATCAAACGAGACAACATTGATTAGTACAATAACTAGCTATTTGAAGATTTTTAATTGTGTAAAGGAGAAATTACCCAAAACTTCCTGATCACCATGACTGCCCTCGTGTGGCACAAGACACCGTCGATCATCTCCTCCGGCGGGGCCGGGGCAGCCAAGTAGTGCTCCCAACTCAATCCTAGCTGTGGAAGCTGACCCTCACCGGGCAACATGACAAACCCCGGGAAGTTTTACCAGCAAAGCACACCAAGGACGGTGTTGGGCCTGCGGACATCCGAAGCGTGGTCCCAACCCCTGCAGTATGACAAGGCCAACGCATTAGAAATTTGAAGAAATGTGAAGGCAAAAGGTACAAGAAGAGTAAATGCACTTACCTCTCCCCATCAGGGAAAATCAACCACCTCTGCTTGCGGGTCGCCGGCACGGGCGGGAGCCGTGTACAACCACGCTGGTAGACGATGGCCCCCTCAACCACCTCGCCCTCGCTATCAGCCGGATCCCTGCCACAATCAGCATGGCCACTCGGCCCCTCAGGTGGATCCAGCCAGGTACCCCATCCGAACGTCTCCTGGGACATAGCCTGGTCCGGAGTCTCGTGGGCCGAAGGCCCGTCGACCCGAGGCTCGTGGACCGGAGTCCGCGTAGCCTCCTCCTCAAACGGGTCCACCCTAGCAGTCATGTGCTCGGGTGAATAAGCTGGGGGTGGCGGCGAGGAAGGCGTAGGAGCCTGCCTACCTCTCCCGCGGCCACGTCCTGATCTACCTCCTCTCTTCTTCCCTCCCTGACCTCCTCTTCTGGTGGGCAATGACACCGATGAAGAAGCACCCGCCGGTGTCCCCAAACTGTCTAACAACGCTCTCCGGAGAGGTACGGGTGGAATGGAAGTACCCCTCCCACCACGCGCCGACGAAGAAGGAGCCTCGGAGCAGTCCAGACTCGCGCCCACCATCTTTCAACACTTGCCATGACAAAGAGTAAATGAAATTAGTACAACATAAAAAAATACCAACATGAATAATAATATGTATATAACTTAAGTGTATCATCATCAAGTACAACATAAAAAAATTGAATACCTAACATGAGCTAACAATATATATGCATATAATACAAATTGAATACCTGACACGAACTAATAATAATCTTGATCGTCTATATATGCTCTGGGATCAATAAATGCATCATCATCATCACTATCACGAATGATGTGCTCATCAGGATCAGTGGCATCAACATGTGGAAGGCCACCTTTATGTAGTCGGTCAAGCATTGACAGGTTATCCGCAGCAGTAACCTCTTCTTGTTCTGGCTCTTCTTGTTCCGGCTCAGGGGTGAAGTCGGATTCACTGTCGCTGTCTACTTCAATGTTCTGGGGTGAAGTAGAGCGGTTCTTGAAATGTTTTTTTGAAAGACGTGTTTCTTGGAAGAATTCTCCTTCATATGTGTCTGGGTTAATGTGAGGTTCATAATCCTCTTCATTGGGGGGAGGTGGTCTAACACGTGGCGGCACTTCATAAACGACATCCCAACCATTCAGATTTGGATTAGTTTGGCAGGCCCACGGTAGATAGAAAACTTGGGTCGCCTTTTGAGCCATAATATAAACATCGGGAACATCTAAATGGGTGCTTTGTTTGATTTCGACTAGCCCTATATGTTCATGAGTCCTTCTAGTCTCCTTTGGCTGGAACCAATAACATTTGAAGACTATGACGTTCGGTGGGTTTTCACCATAGAATAGAAGTTCATAAATTGCTTCAACTCTCCCATAATACTTGGTACCTCCTTCGCCGATAGCAGAGACACAACAATTTGTAGACTTTTGGTCAGCCATAGATAGCTCTTTGCTGAAGGTACGAAAGCAATACCCATTGATGTTGTATTTGTTAAATGAACGGACCTTATAGTCAAAACCATTGGCGACTTGTCTCAATTTGGCATCCATAGACTCTAAATTAGCCTACAAGTTTAATACGAAAGGATTGTTGCATTAGCTGCAAATTAGACGAAGAAATGAGAGTGGTCTAATGGAAATTACCATTTGTTTGAACCAAGAGATGAAACCGGGAAAGCCGCCTCCATGCTTTGCCAGAAGCTCATACTCTTTGATGGATTCCTTTTGGATCACCGCTCCATCCGAGAATTTGGTGACGTATCGACTGTATCAAATATCCAGGAATAAGAGCAGTTCAAAGGAATTAGAAGTTGTGAAACAATGTACCGAGAACTTACTCGATGTACGGCCGCACTTCTGTTAGGTTGTTGAAGATATACAACGAAATGGTCCGCCATTCTTCGACATCCAACGATATTCGTTTCGAAGCACCGGCTGGTGCGAGATTCCCTTTGAATAGGCTCAGGTTGGATCCACCTTTTTTAGGGTCGCTAGCATTGTACCGAGGGTTCGGATTATGCAAATGACGATTTTTGGCTTCATAGTGTGCTGTCATGAAGTTTGTCACCTCCTCAGTAATGAATGCCTCGGCCATCGATGCTTCAATTCTACGTTCATTTTTACTTTTTGCTCGAAGCGTCTTCTGCATCCTCTCAGTTGCGTAGCACCAATGATTTTGCACGGGCCCCCCCCCCCCCAATCTTGCCTCGGTTGGGAGATGCAAAATCAAATGCTGCATTGGATTAAAGAAGCCCGGTGGAAAGATCTTCTCTAACTTGCAGATCAACTTCGGCGCCAACTCTTCCATTTCTTCTAGCACGGCAGGCGATAGTTCTTTCGCACAAAGAACACGGAAGCAATAGCTCAGCTCTGCGATTACTAGCCATTCATCCTCAGGGATAAAGCCACGTAACATCACGGGCATTACCTGCTCAAGCCATATGTGCCAATCATGACTCTTGAGACCAAATATTTTCAATTTTTCAAGACTCGCTCCCCTCTTTAGATTCGCTGCATACCCATCGGGGAACATCAACTGCATTTTCACCCACAAGATAATTTCCCTCATAGCTGGCCTTCCAAGATTGAACCATGCCTTTGGCTTCGTCCAGTTCTGCTTTCCTTTTGGTTCTTGCATGTTTTGTAACGGTCTATCACATAGCGCCTCCTGATAGACTCTAGCCTTAGTATTACCCTTTGACTTCCCCTCTATGCCGAACAATGTACCAAAAAGGGCCTCGGCGATATTCTTTTCAGTGTGCATCACGTCGATGTTGTGTGGGCAAAGGAGGTCTTTGAAGTAAGGCAGATCCCACAAGCATGTTTTGTGAGTCCAGGCGTGTTCTGAATTATACCCCTTGAAATACCCTGGACGCTCTGGAGCGTTTAACTGATCCAGGGTCTCTTGGCCTGTCAATGCAGGTGGTGCAGAGTTTTTGACAACTCTAACTTTGATGAAGTTCTTCTTGTCTTTCCTGAACTTATGGCGAGGATCCAGGAACTGTCTATGCAAGTCGAAGCAAGAAAACTTGCGACCCGCCTACAAGCAACGGAACTGAAGAGTTGCCTTGCATGTGGGGCACGAGAACCTTCCATGCACACACCAGCCAACGAATAGCGCATACGCCGGTAAGTCATGCTTCGAGTACATGTACCAAGCACGCATTATTGATGAGACTCGACTAGACGACGAGTCGCTGGTTGGTTCGATCCTTCACGGTAGTTGCAAAACAACAAGGAACGGTGGCTGCAACGGTCGGATAAAAAATAGATAGCAGACGTAGAAGAAGAAAAGGCCTTTGGATCAAGGAGATAGCATGAAACCAAAGGAGTAGACTTGCATCGGAATTAACCCAAGGTTAATCTCGACAGTGTAGCAGCAACAATCCCCGATCAAGGATCGCAAAAACTCATAATATTGGCGTCCCCTGACCTGGGACTTTTCTCTTGTAACTCTCGATAAGAAAAATCAATCTCCCAAACTAATCTGCCTACAAAACTGACGACGTTGCCTTTTATATCCTAGTCACACTAGCCATAAGGGCCTAAACTACTAACCAACTCGATGTCTCAAACTAACACGACGATCCTCTCCTTTTACATCTCGGAGAGAGAGAAAAAAAACAAGCTAACTAGCACAACTTGTACGTGGACCCTTGTATTCTAGTATTCTTTAATTAGGAAGCTAATTAATCATCTGGCCACGCTGATCACACAGGACTAATTTAAAACAAAAGAACAACTTATTTGCTTGCACGCCTGGAACTACTTCACCGGACATGAAATACTTCCAATATTAGTGCACTTTGGAGGGGTTCTGAAGTTTGGCTTCACTGTGTCCTTCTTCGGCTCCATCGGTGAAACCTTAAAGCAGAAAGAGCCAAGTCATAGCATAGTCGCAAGATTAGGATCTGAAGTCTCTGGAATACTTGCGTCAAAACAAATGGTTGTGCTTGTCTTTTGTTCAACACTTGGAGTCACCCCAAGTAAACCTACGTCAATAGTGCGACATCATCCTCTCCCTCTTGAATCGAAGCTGTCCTCAGCTTCGAAGCAACCTTTGCGATATTTTGTTGCAGAGAAACATTAGCATCTACATTGATGGCATTGGCAAACATCGGTCTCAACACATTCCGTTTCCCATTATTCCAAAATGAATAAGTGTTAGACCTCCCATCATGTGTGGCTCCATGATCATATTGCCATGGTCTTCCTAACAATATATGGCATGCATCCATTGGCAAAACATCACATATCACCATATCAATATAATCGCCAACAGAAAAATTCACACGGACCTTATGTGTAACCTTCAGCTTCCCTGTATGATACATCCACTCGACACGGTGTGGCTGAGGATGCTTCCATGTAGGTAACCCCAAAGCTTCCACCAATCCCTTGTTGACCGCATTGGTGTAGCTTCCTCCATCTATAATCAACTTACAGTTGGTGTTGTTGATTTTGCATTGAGTTTGAAAAATATTCCAACGCTGCCCCTTATCCTCAATGCGATCCTCTTGAACCCGCTGCACCATCAAAGACGGATATGATTCCGCAGCTTCAAAACTCGCAACCACCTTTTCAGCATTTTCAGATTTTTCACTACAAGTGTTAGAAACTGCCTCTTCATCACTAGCGGATGCATAGCCATCTTTTCTAAGCAACACTCTTTTCTTATTAGGACATTCACGCCTCATATGCCCCCTTCCTCCACACTTGAAACACTCTATGTCACTAGTATGTGTGGTGGACTGCACACTAGAATCAATCCTCGACAGTCCTGATGTTGAAGCATCCTTTTGCACGGAACCATGAGGGCGATTTGATGATGTCGCCCTGGAGCTAGGACCAACATCCTCACTCTTATGCTGCGAGCGCCGCCATGTGTTCAAAGAGGTACTGGGAACTATGTTGACTTGGCGTCGCTTAATTTGTTGTTCCGCACGCACAGCTTGGTGCACAAGATCTTGTATGTTGTAGTAGACCACCATCTCAACACGATCCTGCACCTCGATATTTAGCCCGTTAAAGAAACGTGCCATGGTCGCCTCTGGATCCTCCGTTGTCCCTGTACGTATCATAAGCAATTACATCTCCTTGTAATATTCATCAACATTCATATTACCTTGAGAGAGCCGCTGCAACTTGTGGTACATATCTCTTTTATAGTGCTCAGGAACAAAACGTCGCCTCATGAATTCTTTCATCCCTCGCCAAGTCGTCAGGCGATGTCTTGAACGGCAAATTTGATTCCACCATATTGGCGCGTAACCGGTGAAATCAATTCCAGCAAGTTGAACTTTCTTCTCCTCGCTATAATGATGGGCATAAAAAAATTTGATCAACACGCATCTCCCACTCCAAATAGCCCTCTAGTTCACACTTGCCGGAGAACGAAGGGATTGAAATTTTTATGCGCCCAATTCCATCATCCACAGGCACACGCACAGCTTGACCAACTCGGTCATGCACTCTGCCACGAAGGAAAGTTTCAGGACGAGGCTCATAGTGTCGTGGTCGTGGTGCATACCCCACCTGGTCAACGCCGTCATCGAGACCATCATCTCCAGCATGAGGTTGTGCCACCAAACGGCGATCATGCACGCCGGCATGTCCGTCGCGAGCAGGTGGTGCATAATATAGTGGAGCCGCCGGAGCAGTCTGTGGTGGGGCAAAATTCGTCACCGGCATATTGATGATGTCTGCCAAACCATCGAACCGAGTGATCAGGACATCTATCCTTTTGCTGAGCGTATCATGACATTGCTTGATGTAGTTGCATGTGTGGTCAAAACCATCCCGAATATTTTGAGGAATATCATCCGCATACACTGGACGTACAACTTCCTCAGAATCAGCAGCAGCCTCGCCATTCTTGTTGACCGAGGTAACATCTTGATCAACTTAGTACCGTAAAAAACCTTAGCTCTGATACCACTTGATGAGACTCGACTAGACGACGAGTCGCTGGTTGGTCCGATCCTTCACAGTAGTTGCAAAACAACAACGAACGGCGGCAGCGACGGTCCAATAAAAAAATAGATAGCAGACATAGAGGAAGAAAAGGCCTTTGGATCAAGGAGATAGCATGAAACCAAAGGAGTAGACTTGCACTGGAATTAACCCAAGCTTAATCATGACAGCGCAGCAGCAACAATCCCCGATCAAGGATCGCAAAACTCACAATATTGGCGTCCCCCGACCTAGGACTTTTCTCTTGTAACTCTCGATAAGAAAAATCAATCTCCCAAACTAATCTGCCTACAAAACTGACGACGCTGCCTTTTATATCCTAGTCACACCAACCGTAAGGACCTAAACTACTAACCAACTCGATGTTTCAAACTAACACGGCGATCCTCTCCTTTTACATCTCGGAGAGAGAGAAAAAAAACAAGCTAACTAGCACAACTTGTACGTGGACCCTTGTATTCTAGTGTTCTTTAATTAGGAAGCTAATTAATCATCCGGCCGTGTTGATCACACAGGACTAATTTAAAACAAAAGAACAACTTATTTGCTTGCACGCCTGGAACTACTTCACCGGACATGAAATACTACCAATATTTGTGCACTTTGGAGGGGTTCTGAAGTTTGGCTTCACCGTGTCCTTCTTCGGCTCCATTAGTGAAATCTTAAAGCAGAAAGAGCCAAGCCGTAGCATAGTCGGAAGATTAGAATGTGAACTCTCTGGAATACTTGCGTCAAAACAAATGGATGTGCTTGTCTTTTGTTCAACACTTGGAGTCGCCCCAAGTAAACCTACGTCATTGGTGCGCACATCAATTATGAAGTTATGTTTGCTAGCGGCGTCGTATGTCTTGAACCCATTATCCCAAGCTTCTTGCAATTCATCCTTAAGAGGTTGCATGTACACATTCATATTATTCCCCGGATAGTTGGGCCCTGGAATTATCAACGTCAGGAAAATGTTCTTTCTTTGCATAATCTGTCCGGGGGGAGATTGAGTGGAACGAAAAATACGGACCAACAACTGTATTGGGTTGCTGTCAGACCAAACACATTGAACCCATCCGTGTTGATGGCGACTCGAGGATGCCTTGGATCTACCGCTTTTTGCTCATATAATGCATCGAAGCACTTCCACGCAGAACCATCCGATGTGTGTACCATCATTAGATTCCCATCTGCATCTAGTTCGGTTCTTTTGCCCATTTTGTGCCATGTCATCTGTCTGGCCGTCTCTTCGACCATGAAAAGATGTTGAAGTCTTGGTACGATTGGCATATACCGAAGAACATTAACGGGGATTTTGGTCTGCGTCTTCTCACCCATACCGTTGTCTACCACAACATACCTGGAAGACTTGCAAATGGGACAATAGTTCAAGTCCACATACTCAAGCCTAAATAAGGCACATCCTTTCTCATAGGTATGTATCTTCTCATAGGGCATCTTAAGTGCGTGGAGGATTTTGTCCGACTGGTACAGGTTTGCAGGCATTACATGGCCTTTGGGTAGAAAGCGTCCAAATACTGTCATTATCGCGTCGTAGCATTCTCTGCCCAAGTTGAATTGAGCCTTCAGAGCCATTACTTGTGAGATGGCATCCAGCTGACAAAGGTCAGTGTGCTCGTGGAGAGGACATTTTGAAGACTCCAACATTTCATTGAAGGCCTTTGCAGATTCCTCCATCTCATCGTCCGAATCCCGAGCATCATCAAAGTCTTGCACCATGTCTTCCATCCCGGCACCATGCTCGTCAGTGCGACGATGAACCACCTCAGCTCCGGCACGTTGGGAAGACTCACCATGAAATGTCCACACTGTATCACCGGGCGTAAAACCACTCTTCTGCAGGTGTTTGCCCATTTCATCCTTTGTCCTCTTGTGACAATTGTCACACAGGACACAGGGGCACCAGGTTTTCCTCTGGCCATTTGCAAATGCGGCTCTCACAAACCCCATGGTTTTTGTTAACCATTCATTGGTCATGTCTTTCTAACTAGTGTGACCGGTGTACATCCACGCACGATCACTCATCTTGCCTAGCTACACTCTAATAGGTAAAGATAGGTCCATTAGCATGTATATTCATCAGTTAATCTAGTTTGTCAATTTTATTACGTCCATGCAACCTACACTCTAATAGGTAAAGATAGGTCCTAATCCCACCCGAGTATGTGTAGAATGAGTACATTCTCCATGCTCTACCCCATTCCAAGACAAAATTTCGGCAGCACCTCCCCGCTGTTCTCCAAATACACGTCTTGGCAAAAAGCCGAGAGAATGTGCATCCGGAGAACAATAGGGAGGCGCTGCCGAAATTTTGTCTCGGAATGGGGTAGAGCATGGAGAACGTACCCAATCTACACATCCTCGTGCTGTCCGTGGAAATCGCTGGACAATCGGAATGAGTTACGGTGATAAATATGCAACTGAATGCATATTTATCGATGCAACCCTTTCAGACGAGAGACGCCTAGGTTACGTGACTTAGCATGAAAATGAAATCTACTGACATGATTAAAAGAGCGTAGGAGGTGAAGGTGGATTCGTAGCTCACCCTCGGCTGTAGAGGAAGTACTCGAACAACGGCGGGATCACGGACCAAAAACTTCGACCACGATGACAAAGCCTGTAAATTTTACCGAGTCAAAAAAATTTAGGACATCACATCACATAAAGCATTGACACTTCAAACTATGAAAAAAATCATATTTGCTAATGACATCTAGTCCTCTTCTTCTTCCTCTTTCCCTCTTCTTCCCCTTCTTCTTCTTCTTCTTCTTCTTCTTCTTCTTCTTCTTCTTCTTCTTCTCTTCCCCTCTTCTTCCCCTCTTCCCCTCTTCTTCCCCTTCTTCTTCTTCTTCTTCTTCTTCTTCTTCTTCTTCTTCTTCTTCTTCTTCTTCTTCTTCTTCTTCTTCTTCTTCCTTCTTTTCCTTTTTCCTCTTCTTCTTCCCCTCTTTCTTCTTCTTCTTCTTCTTCTTCTTCTTTTCTTCTCCTCCTCCTCTTCTTCTTCTTTTCTCCTCCTCCTCCTCTTCTTCTTCTTCTTCTTCTTCTTCTTTTCCATTTTCCTCTTCTTCTACTTATTCTTTTTTTCATCTTTTCTTCTTCTTCTTCTAATTATCTAAACCTAAACCTAGCACTAACTAAAATATACATCTAGCACTAAACCTAAACCTAAACCTACACCTAAACCTAAAACAGAAAAAAAAGAACAAACCCTCACCTTGGCTCCAGCGAGGTCGGCCGGTGGAGGATGGCCACGGGAAGGGGGCCGATGGAGGTAGGCCGCGGGGAGGGGCGACGCGGCGTGGCTCTGGCGGCAGGGGCGGGGTGGTGCAGGGGCCCCGTGACCTTGCTCCGACGATGGGGCGGGGACGGGGCGGCCGCCGCGGCCTGGGTCAGGGGGGCGGGGCGGGCTGGCTGGTCGGCGGCGGGGAGGGCTCCGGGGGCGGGGCAGGGCGGCAGCGGCTCTGGCTCCGGGGGCGGCGCGCGGATGAGAGGTGGGGAGAGAGACAGAGGTGGGAGAGAGAGGGGTCACGATCGACCGTTACTTAGGCAGCCTCTTTGCCGTCTGCTAGCAGACGGCAAAGAGTGGTGGGGCTGGGGGGAACGGCTGTTAGTTAGGTTCTTTTCTTTGTCGTCTGCCAGCGGACGGCAAAGGTCACAAAGGCAGACGGCAAAGAGCAGGTGGACGGCATCCATCCCATCTGTCTGACCTAACTAGCCCCAGGGTCCAGTGGGGCCTAGCTGGGCTCTTTGCCGTCTGCCTTTGGGACCATTGCCGTCCGCTGGCATACGGTAAAGAACTGGCACATGGCAAAGTGTATATTTGCCATCAACTAGTTCTTTGTCGTCTGCTTTCTGATAGCAGACGGCAAAGACCTTCTTTGCTGTCCGCTAGCAGACGGCAAAGAACTAGCTGATGGTAAATTCCCTGATTCCAGTAGTGAATGGGCCAAAGGGACGGACACACCAGCCCACAAGGGGGCTGACGCGCCCCTCTCCCTGGCCGCCGGCCCTAGGGAAGGAAAGGGGGAGGGTTAGCCCCTCCTGCCTTTCCCTCCTCATGATAGAAAGGAAAGGGGGTGCGCCACCTCCCCCTGCCTTCCTCCAGCACACAAACAAGGAAGGGGGCGCGGCTTGGGGCAGGAGCCCAAATGGGATTCGGCCCCACTTGGGATGCCTCCTGGCTGCCTCCCCTCCCCGCCCCCCACCTATATATATGTGGGAGGGGGCGCCACACACAACCACGACAATCTCTTAGCCGTGTGCGGCGCCCCTCTCCACAGTTTCATCCCTCGGTCATATTTTCGTAGTGCTTAGGCGAAGCCCTGTGGAGATAGCATCACCACCACCGTCACCACGCTATCTTGCTGCCGGAACTCATCCACTACTTCGCCGTCTTGTTGGATCAAGAAGGTGAGGACGTCATCGAGTTGAATGTGTGCTGAACGCGGAGGTGCCGTATGTTTGGTACTCGATCGGTTGGATCGTGAAGAAGTTTGACTACATCAACCGCGGTAATAAATGCTTCTGCTTACGGTCTATGAGGGTACATAGACACACTCTCCCTTCTCGTTGCTATGCATCTCCATGGATAGATCTTGCGTGTGCATAGAATTTTTTTTGTTTTCCATGCAACGTTTCCCAACAGTGGCATCCGAGCCAGGTCTATGCGTAGATGATATGCACGAGTAGAACACAAAGAGTTGTGGGTGGTGATACTCATACTACTTACCACCAATGTCTTATTTTGATTCGGCGATATTGTGGGATGAAGCGGCCTGGACCAACCTTACATGTCCACGCACATGAGACCGGCTCCACCGACTGACATGCAACTTGTTTTGCATAAAGGTGGCTGGCGGGTGTTTGTTTCTCCTACTTTAGTTGAATCGAATTTGACTACGGCCGGTCCTTGAAGAAGGTTAAAACAACAAACTTGATAAATCACCGTTGTGATTTTTGCGTAGTTAAGAATGGTTCATGCTAGAAGCCTGTAGCAGCAACGTAAAACTTGCAACAACAAACTAGAGGATGTCTAACTTGTTTTTGCAGGGCATGTTGTGATGTGATATGGTCAAGATATGATGTGATATATGTTGATGTATGAGATGATCATGTTGTGTAATATCGACAACCGGCAGGAGCCTTAGGGTTGTCTCTTAATTATTGTATGAGATGCAAACGCCATGTAATTGCTTTACTTTATCGCTATGCGTTAGCAATAGTTGGCGAGACGACCCCGACGCAACGATGGAGATCAAGATGTCGAGCCGGTGATAATGGAGATCATGACGATGCTTTGGGGATGGAGATCAAAAGCACAAGATGATGATCGCCATATCATGTCACATATTTTGATTGCATGTGATGTTTATCCTTTATGCATCTTATTTTGCTTAGATCGATGGTAGCATTATAAGATGACCCCTTCACTAAATTTTAAGATAAAAGTGTTCTCCCCGAGTATGCACCATTGCCAAAGTTCGTCGTTTCGAAGCACCTCGTGATGATCGGGTGTGATAGACTCTACGTTCACATATAACGGGTGTAAGACAGTTTTGCACATGCATAATACTTGGGTTAAACTGGACGAGCCTAGCATGTACAGACATGGTCTCGGAACACTGGAGACCGAAAGGTCGAACGTGAGTCATATAGTAGATATGATCAACATAGAGATGTTCACCATTGAAGACTACCCCATCTCACGTGATGATCGGACATGGGTTAGTTGATTTGGATCATGTACCACTTAGATAACTTGAGGGATGTTTATTTAAGTGGGAGTTCATTAGTAATTTGATTAATTGAACTTAATTTATCATGAACTTAGTCTTGATAGTTTTGCATATCTATGTTGTAGATCAATGGCCCGAGCTACCGTTCCCCTGAATTTTAATGCGTTCCTAGAGAAAGCTAAGTTGAAATATGATGGTAGCAACTACACGGACTGGGTCCGTAACTTGAGGATTATCCTCATTGCTAATGTCTACTACGCAACTTTATTCTTGTAGACTCGTGTTGGGCCTCCGAGCGCTGAGTTTTGTAGGACAGTAGCAACTTTCCCTCAAGTGGATGACCTAAGGTTTATCAATCCATGGGAGGCGTAGGATGAAGATGGTATCTCTCAAACAACCCTGCAACGAAATACAAGAAATCTCTTGTGTCCCCAACACACCCAATACAATGGCAAATTATATAGGTGCACTAGTTTGGCGAAGAGATGATGATAAAAGTGTAATATGGGTGGCAGAAATATATTTTTATAATCTGAATAAATAAAAACAGCAAGGTAGCGAACGATAAAAGTGAGCACAAACGGTATTGCAATGCTTGAAAATGAGGCCTAGGGTCCATACTTTCGCTAGTGCAATCTCTCAACAATGCTAATCTAATTGGATCATATAACCATCCCTCAACATGCGATGAAGAATCACTCCAAAGTTCTTATCTAGTGGAGAACATAAGAAGAAATTGTTTGTATCTATTCTTTCCGATCGATCTATCCAAGAGTTCATACTAAAATAACACCAAGTTATTCTTTCCGATCGATCTATCAAGAGTTCGTACTAAAATAACACGTAGCTATTCTTTCCGATCGATCTATCAAGAGTTAAAACTAAAATAACACCAAAGCAAATTCATATTCATAATACTCAATCCAACACAAAGAACATCAAAGAGTGCCCCAAGATTTCTACCGGAGAAACAAGGACAAAAACGTGCATCAACCCCTATGCATAGATTACCCCAATGTCACCTCGGGAATCTGCGAGTTGAGTGCCAAGACATAGATCAAGTGCTCTCAAATCCATAAAATTATTCAATCTGATAAAACGAAATCTCAAAGGGAAAACTCAATTCGTCACAAGATAGAGAGGGGAAAACACCATATGATCCGACTATATTAACAAAGCCCGCGATACATCAAGATCGTGACATCTCAAGAACACGAAAGAGAGAGATTAAACACATAGCTACTGGTACAAACCCTTAGCCCCGAGGGTGGACTACTCCCTCCTCATCATGGTGGCCGCCGGGATGACGAAGATGGCCACCGGTGATGATTTCCCCCTCCGGCAGGGTGCCGAAACGGGGTCTAGATTGGTTTTTCATGGCTACATAGGCTTGCGGCGGCGGAACTTCTGATCTAGGGTTACCCCCGATGGTTTCTCTATTTATAGGAATTTTTGGCGTTGGTTTCACGCTAAGATGGGCCTCGAGGTGAGCACAACCCACCGGGGCACGGGCAAGGGCCCAGGCGCTACCCGGTGTCTTGTGCCCTACTCCTTCACCTTTTGGTCCTTCCATGAAGCTTCGGGGGTCTCTTTTGTTCCAAAATAATCGTCAAAAAGTTTCAGCTCATTTGGAGAACTTTCATTTCTGCACAAAAAACAACACCTCGGTAGTTCTGCTGAAAACAGCGTCAGTCCGGGTTAGTTCCATGCAAATCATACCAAAACCATATAAAATTGTTGTAAATATGGCATGAATACTTCATAAATTATAGATATGTTGAAGACGTATCAGCATCCCCAAGCTTAATTCCTACTCGTCCTCGAGTAGGTAAATGATAAAAGAAATAATTTATGAAGTGTGAATGCTAGCAAAGTGCATAAGTTTGATCAATGATAATTTCAATCACTTTTCCTAGCATCATAACAGCAAATCTTTCTCATAAAACTTATTATGATAAAGTAGCAATTGAAAATGGAATTTTTGTTGTGGAAAGCTACCTATCATATTCATCATATAATCTTTCTTTTGTAGTATGGACATTTGGACTTGAATGATTCAAAGCAATAGTCTATTATTTGACAAGAGGACATCAATACTTAAGCATATCAACAAGCAACCATGTCTTTCAAAATATCAATGCTAAAGAAAGCTATCCCTAGCCCATTATGCTTAATCATTGATCCATTCATGAAACACACTCGAATATTAGCTACATCCAATGCACAAGTATGATCATAGTGCTCCCTAGTTGGTGCTTTATAAGAGAAGATGGAGACTCAAATAAAAATAAAAATTGCATAAAGTAAATAGATAGGCCCTTTGCAGAGGGAAGCAGAGATTTGTAGAGGTGCCGGAGCTCAAAGCTTAAATTGAGAGGTAAAATATTTGAGAGGCATACTTTTCCCGTAAAAGAAAACGACCGAGAATTCCCAACACTTTCCATGCTAGATATATCATAGGCGGTTCCCAAACATAAAATAAAGTTTATTCCTTTTTCCACCATACTTTCACGATCCATGGCTAGCCGTATCCACGGGTGCCCTCCATACCAACACTTTCCAAGGAATTTATTATTTGACAACATAAAGTAAATTCATTTTTCATTTCGGGACTGGGCATCCCTAATACCTTTGCCGTACTCTCGTGCAATGACAAGTGAATAAACACTCATCTTGAGAATAACACATCTAGCATGGAAAATATTGGCCACCCCCTGCCGCTTCATGAGCGGTACGAGCACACAAAAAGGAAATTATTTTGAAAATTTAGAGATGGCACATACAAATTTGCTTAGAACAGCATGGAAATACCGCATATAGGTAGGTATGGTGGACTCATTTGGCACAACTTTGGGTTTAAGAATTTGGATGCACAAGTAGTATTCCCACTTAGTACAAATGGAGGCTAGCAAAAAGATTGAGAAGCAACCAACCAAGAAACAAAAATTCTCATAAACGAGCACTGAGCATAACTAACACCGAATAATGCACCACAAGTAGGATGTAATTTCATTGCATAACTATTGACTTTCGTGCTTGCATAGGGAATCACAAACCTTAACAACAATATTCTTACTAAAGCATAATTACTCACCAACATGACTCACATATTATTATCTCCATATCGCAAAACTATTGCAAGGAATCAAACTTATCATATCCAATGATCTACATGAAAGTTTTTATTATATACCTCTTGAATATCTATCACTTTGGGACTAAATTTATATATTACCATTGCTACTAACAAACTCTCAAATAAATTTAAGTGAAGCACGAGAGCATTAGACAAACTACTCCAAAAAGATATAAGTGAAGATCAAGCGAGTAGTTATGTAAATGGGTAGCTATTTGAGGACTCTCTTTTATTTAAAAGTTTCAGATCTAAGCATTTTATTAAAACAGCAAGCAAAACAAAAGAAAATGACATTCTAAGAATAGCACACATCATGTGAAGAAGCAAAAACTTAGGCTCAACCGAGTCTAACCGATAATTGTTGATGAAGAAAGGTGGGATGCCTACGGGGCATCCCCAAGCTTAGATCCTTGAGACTTCTTGGAATATTAACTTGGATGCCTTGGGCATCCCCAAGCTTGACCTCTTGTGTCTTCTTCATTCCTCTCAAATCATGGTTTCCCTAATTCTTAAAAACTTCATCCACACAAAACTCAACAAGAACTCGTGAGATAAGTTAGTATAAATCAATGCAAAACCTTATCATTCTCTATTGTAGCAAATCACTAAAATTATTATTCAACATTGCATACTAAATGCCTCTACATATTTAATACTCCTATCCTCAAATAGAATCATTAAACAAGAAAACATATGCAAACAATGCGAACATAACAGCAATCTGTCTAAACAGGACAGTCTGTAAAGAGTGCAATTGTACTCACACTTCCCTAACTCCAAAAATTCTGAAAATTTACCACACTGTAGAAAATTTATCATATCTTATTTAAAAAAAAAACATTTTATCACATTCTTACTTTTACATATAATTATTGTAACAGAGATAAACTTTCTGTTTTGAAACAGCAACTCATATATTTGCAAAATAAGCATGGTGATGGCTATCCTTGCCACTTTTATTGAAGTAAGAGATGCAAAACATTATTCTAAATAACAGCAAGCAAATAATAATAAAATAAAATGACTCTCCAAGCAAAACTCATATCATGTGACGAATGAAAATATAGTTCCAAGTGAGGTTACCGATAATGTTGAAGACGAAAGAGGGGATGCCTTCCGAGGCATCCCCAAGCTTAGTTGCTTGGATCTTCCTTGAATATTGCCTTCGGGGTGCCTTTGGCATCCCCAAGCTTAGGGTCTTGTCACTCCTTATTCTCCTCATATCGATATCTCACCCAAAACTTGAAAACTTCAATCACACAAAACTTAACAGAACTTCGTGAGATGGGTTAGTATGATAAAGACAAATCATTTACTTTGGTTCTGTCAAAGACAAGATTCATAATTGTTCTCACACAATGCATACTGTACCCTACAATTTCTACAACTTATATTATGCAATATAAGCCATGGAAACCATAAAACAAGCGAACTATGCATTGAAAACAGAATCTGTCAAAAACAGAATAGTACGTAAATATCTGAATTAAGATCATACTTCTGTAACTCCAAAAATTCTGAAAATTACGGAAAACGTAGTAAATTTGTAGACCCAATAACTTTAAAAAAATTCAGAGTTTTTCTATGCTCCATTAAAAGGCAGGAATTTCTGCACTGGATGCAAAAGTTTCTGTTTTTGCACAGAATCAAGTCAACTATCATCCACACTATCCCAAAGGCTTTACTTGGCACTTTATTGAAGCAAAAGCTATAAAACAAGATCACTACAGTAGCCTAACCATGTGAACACACAAAAACAGTAGGTAAAAGTGTTGGATTGTCTCCCAACAAGCGCTTTTCTGTAATGCCTTTTAGCTAGGCATGATGATTTCAATGATGCTCGCATAAAAGTAAAGAATTGAAACACAAAGAGAGCATCATGAATCACATGACAATCACATTTAAGTCTAACCCACTTCCTATGCAAAGGGATTTTGTGAGCAAACAACTTATGGGAACAAGAATCAACTAGCATAGGAAGGCGAAACAAGCAAAACTTCAAGATTTTCAACACATAGAGAGGAAACTTGATATTATTGCAATATGTAGAAGCATGTGTTCCTCTCTCATAATAATTTTCAGTAGCTTCATGAGTGAATTCAACAATATAACTATCACATAAAGCATTCTTTTCATGATCCACATGCATAAAAATTTTATTATACTCCACATATGCAAATTTATTCTCATGAATAGTAGTGGGAGCAAACTCAACAAAATAACTACCATGAGATTGAAAATTAAAATCATGATGAAAAGTTTCATGGTTATCATTATTCAATATAGCATATATGTCATCACCATAATCATCATAGATAGCAACTTTGTTCTCATAATCAATTGAAACCTCTTCCAAAATAGTGGATTCATCACTAAATAAAGTCATGACCTCTCCAAACCCACTTTCATCAATATAATCATCATAAATAGGAGGCATGAAATCATCATAATAAATTTTCTCATCAAAACTTGGGGGACTAAAAATATCATCTTCATCAAACATAGCATCCCCAAGCTTATGACTTTGCATATCATTATCATCATGGATATTCAAAGAGTTCATACCAACAACATTGCAATCATGCTCATCATTCAAAGTTTTTTTGTCAAACATTTTATAAATTTCTTCTTCTATCAATTGAGCACAATTTTCCTTTCCATCATTTTCACGAAAGACATTATAAAGATGAATAATATGATGCAACCTCAATTCCATTTTTTTGTAGTTTTCTTTTATAAACCAAACTAGTGATAAAACAAGAAACTAAAAGATTCGATTGCAAGATCTAAAGATATACCTTCAAGCACTCACCTCCCCGGCAACGGCGCCAGAAAAGATCTTGATGTCTACTACACAACTTTATTCTTGTAGACTCGTGTTGGGCCTCCAAGCGCAGAGTTTTGTAGGACAGTAGCAATTTTCCCTTAAGTGGATCACCTAAGGTTTATCAATCCGTGGGAGGCATAGGATGAAGATGGTATCTCTCAAACAACCCTGCAACCAAATACAAGAAATCTCTTGTGTCCCCAACACACCCAATACAATGGCAAATTGTATAGGTGCACTAGTTCGGCGAAGAGATGGTGATAAAAGTGTAATATGGGTGGTAGAAATATATTTTTATAATCTGAATAAATAAAAATAGCAAGGTAGCGAACGATAAAAGTGAGCACAAACGGTATTGCAATGCTTGCAAATGAGGCCTAGGGTCCGTACTTTCGCTAGTGCAATCTCTCAACAATGCTAATCTAATTGGATCATATAACCATCCCTCAACGTGCGCTGAAGAATCACTCCAAAGTTCTTATCTAGCGGAGAACATAAGAAGAAATTGTTTGTAGCTATTCTTTCCAATTGATCTATCCAAGAGTTCATACTAAAATAACACCAAGTTATTCTTTCTGATCGATCTATCAAGAGTTCGTACTAAAATAACACGTAGCTATTCTTTCCGATCGGTCTATCAAGAGTCCATACTAAAAATAACACCAAAGCAAATTCAGATTCATAATACTCAATCCAACACAAAGAACCTCAAAGAGTGCCCCAAGATTTCTACCGGAGAAACAAGGACGAAAATGTGCATCAACCCCTATGCATAGATTACCCCAATGTCACCTCGGGAATCTGCGAGTTGAGTGCCAAGACATAGATCAAGTGCTCTCAAATCCATAAAAGTATTCAATCTGATAAAATGAAATCTCAAAGGGAAAACTCAATTCATCACAAGATAGAGAGGGGAAAACACCATATGATCCGACTATATTAACAAAGCCCGCGATACATCAAGATCGTGACATCTCAAGTACACGAAAGAGAGAGATATTAAACACATAGCTACTGGTACAAACCCTCAGCCCCGAGGGTGGACTACTCCCTCCTCATCATGGTGGCCGCTGGGATGATGAAGATGGCCATCGGTGATGATTTCCGCCTCCGGCAGGGTGCCAGAACAGGGTCTAGATTGGTTTTTCGTGGCTACAGAGGCTTGCGGCGGTGGAACTTCTGATCTAGGGTTACCCCCGATGGTTTCTCTATTTATAGGAATTTTTGGCGTTGGTTTCATGCTAAAATGGGTCTCGAGGTGAGCACAACCCACCGGGGCACGGGCAAGGGCCCAGGCGCGCCCCGGTGTCTTGTGCCCTACTCCTTCACCTTCTGGTCCTTCCACGAAGCTTCGGGGGTCTCTTTTGTTCCAGAAAAAATCGTCAAAAAGTTTCAGCTCATTTGGAGAACTTTCATTTCTGCACAAAAAACAACACCACGGTAGTTCTGCTGAAAACAGCGTCAGTCTGGGTTAGTTCCATGCAAATCATACCAAAACCATATAAAATTGTTGTAAACATGGCATGAATACTTCATAAATTATAGATACGTTGGAGACGTATCAATTGCTGCATAGAAGAATTATGTCCTTGATGCACCGCTAGGTGACAGACCTGCTGCAAGAGCTACTGCAGATGTTATGAACGTCTAGCAGGCTTGATCTGATGACTACACAACAGTTCAGTGTGCCATGCTTTACGGCCTAGAACCGGGACTTCAAAGACGTTTTGAACGTCATGGAGCATATGAGATGTTTCAAGAGTTGAAGTTAATATTTCAAGCAAGTTCCCGGGTTGAGAGATATGAAGTCCCCAACAAGTTCTATAGCTGCAAGATGGAGGAGAACAGTTCTGTTAGTGAACACATACTCAAAATGTCTGGGTATCATAACCACTTGACTCAGCTGGTAGTTGATCTTCTAGTTGATAGTGTTATTGACAGAGTTTTTCAGTCACTGCCACCAAGCTACGTACAAAGGCTTCGTGATGAACTATAATATGCAAGGGATGACGAAGATGATTCCTGAGCTCTTTGCAATGCTTAAGGCCGTGGAGGTAGAAATCAAGAAGGAGCATCAAGTGTTGATAGTTAACAAGACCACTAGTTTCAAGAAAAAGGGCAAGGGAAAGAAAGGGAACTTCAAGAAGAATGGCAAGCAAGTTGCCACTCCCGTGAAGAAGCCCAAAGCTGGACCCAAGCCTGAAATTGAGTTCTTCTACTGCAAAGGGAATGGTCACTGGAAGCGGAACTGCCCCAAATACTTGGCGGATAAGAAGGATGGCAAAGTGAATAAAGGTATATTTGATATACATGTTATTGATGTGTACCTTACTAATGCTCGTAGTAGCGCCTGGGTATTTGATAATGGTTCGGTTGCTCATATTTGTAACTCGAAACAGGAGTTGCGGAATAAACGAAGATTAGCTAAGGACGAGGTGACGATGCGCGTCGGGAATGGTTCCAAGGTTGATGTGATCGCCATCGGCACGCTACCTCTACATCTACCTTTGGGATTAGTTTTAGACCTCAATAATTGTTATTTGGTGCCAGCGTTGAGCATGAACATTATATCTAGATCTTGTTTATTGCGAGACAGTTATTCATTTAAATCGAAGAATAATGGTTGTTCTATTTATATGAGTAATATCTTTTATGGTCATGCACCCTTGATGAATGGTCTATTCTTGTTGAATCTCGATCGTAGTGATACCCATATTCATAATATTGATGCCAAAAGATGCAAAGTTGATAATGATAGTGCAACATACTTGTGGCACTGTCATTTAGGTCATATTGGTGTAAAGCGCATGAAGAAACTCCATGCGGATGGACTTTTGGAATCACTTGATTATGAATCATTTGATACTTGTGAACCATGCCTCATGGGCAAGATGACTAAACTCTGTTCTCCGGAACAATGGAGCGAGCTAATGACTTATTGGAAATAATACATACTGATGTATGCGGTCTGGTGAGTGTTGAGGCACGCGGCGGGTATCGTTATTTTCTGACCTTCACAGATGATTTGAGTAGGTATGGGTATATCTACTTGATGAAACACAAGTCTGAAACATCTGAAAAGTTCAAAGAATTTCAGAGTGAAGTGGATAATCATCGTAACAAGAAAATTAAGTTTCTATGATCTGATCGCGGAGGCGAATATTTGAGTTATGAGTTTGTCCTTCATTTAAAACAATGTGGAATTGTTTCACAACTCACGCCACCTGGAACACCACAGCATAATGGTGTGTCCGAATGTCGTAACCGTACTTTATTGGATATGGTGCGTTCTATGATGTCTCTTACCGATTTACCACTATCGTTTTGGGGTTATGCATTAGAGACAGCCGCATTAACGTTAAATAGGGCACCGTCTAAATCTGTTGAGACGACACCATATGAACTGTGGTTTGGCAAGAAACCTAAGCTGTCGTTTCTTAAAGTTTGGGGATGCGACACTTATGTCAAAAGGCTTCAGCCTGATAAGCTCAAACCTAAATCGGAGAAGTGCGTCTTCATAGGATACCCTAAGGAAACTATTGGGTACACCTTCTACCACAGATCCGAAGGCAAGATCTTTGTTGCCAAGAATGGGTCCTTTCTAGAGAAGGAGTTTCTCTCGAAAGAAGTGAGTGGGAGGAAAGTAGAACTTGATGAGGTAATTGTACCTTCTCTCGAATTGGAAAGTAGCACATCACAGAAAACCGTTCCCATGATGCCTACATTAACTAGATAGGAAGCAAATGATGATGATCATGAAACTTCAGATCAAGTTACTACTGAACCTCGTAGGTCGACCAGAGCATGATCCGCACCAGAGTGGTATGGTAATCATGTCCTGGAAGTTATGTTATTAGACCATGGCGAACCTATGAACTATGAAGAATCTATGATGAGCCCAGATTCTGATAAATCGCTTGAGGCCATGAAATCTGAGATCCATGTATGAGAACAAAGTGTGGACTTTGGTGGACTTGCCCGATGATTGGCAAGCCATTGAGAATAAATGGATCTTCAAGAAGAAGACAGACGCTGATGGTAATGTCACTATCTACAAAGCTCGACTTCTCGCGAAAGGTTTTTGACAAGTTCAAGGGGTTGACTACGATGAGACTTTCTCACCCGTAGCGATGCTTAAGTCGGTCTGAATCATGTTAGCAATTGCCGCATTTTATAATTATGAAATCTGGCAAATGGACATCAAAACTGCATTCCTTAATGGATTTCTTAAAGAGTTGTATATGATGCAACCAGGAGGTTTTGTCAATCCTAAAGGTGCTAACAAAGTGTGCAAGCTCCAGCAATCCATCTATGGACTGGTGCAAGCATCTCGGAGTTGGAATATACGCTTTGATGAGGTGATCAAAGCATATGGTTTTATACAGACTTACGGTGAAGCCTGTATTTACAAGAAACTATGTGGGAGCTCTGTAGCATTTCTAATATTATATGTGGATGACATATTGTTGATTGGAAATGATATAGAATTTCTGGATTGCATAAAAGGATACTTGAATAAAAAAATTCAATGAAAGACCTCGGTGAAGCTGCTTATATATTGGGCATCAAGGATCTATAGGGATAGATCGAGACGCTTAATAGGACTTTCACAAAGCACATTGACAAAGTTTTTAAGAAGTTCAAAATGGATCAGTCAAAGAAAGGGTTCTTTCCTGTGTTACAAGGTGTGAAATTGAGTCAAACTCAAAGCTCGACCATTGCAGAAGATAGAGAGAAAATGAAAGTCATTCCCTATGCCTCAGCCATAGGTTCTGTCATGTATGCTATGCTGTGTACCAGACCTGATGTGTGCCTTGCCATAAGTTTGGCAGGGAGGTACCAAAGTAATCCAGGAGTGGATCACTGGACAGCGGTCAAGAACATCCTGAAGTACCTGAAAAGGACCAAGGATATGTTTCTCGTTTATGGAGGTGACGAAGAGCTCGTCGTAAATGGTTACGTCGATGCTAGCTTCAACACAGATCAGGATGACTCTTAGTCACAAACTGGATACGTATTTTTGTTGAATGGTGGAGTTGTCAGTTGGTGCAGTTCCAAGCAGAGCATCGTGGCGGAATCTATGTGTGAAGCGGAGTACATAGCTGCTTCGGAAACAGCACATGAAGGAGTCTGGATGAAGGAGTTCATATCCGATCTGGGTGTAATACCCAGTGCATCGGGTCCAATGAAAATCTTTTGTGACAACACTGGAGCAATTGCCTTAGCGAAAGAATCCAGGTTTCACAAGAGAACCAAACACATCAAGAGACGCTTCAACTCCATTCGTGAAAAGGTCAAGGATGGAGACATAGAGATTTGCAAAATACATACGGATCTGAATTTAGCAGACCCATTGACTAAGCCTCTTCCGCGAGCAAAATATGATCAGCACCAAGAGTCCATGGGTGTTAGATTCATTACAATGTAATCTAGATTATTGACTCTAGTGCAAGTGGGAGACTGAAGGAAATATGCCCTAGAGGCAATAATAAAGTTGTTATTTTATATTTCCTTATTCATGATAAAGGTTTATTATGCCTGCTAGAATTGTATTGATCGGAAACTTAAATACATGTGTGAATACATAAACAAATATTGTGTCCCTAGTAAGCCTCTACTAGACTAGCTCGTGATCAAAGATGGTTAAGGTTTCCTAACCATAGACATGTGTTGTCATTTGATAACGGGATCACATCATTAGGAGAATGATGTGATGGACAAGACCCATCCGTTAGCCTAGCATATGATCGTTCAGTTTATTGCTATTGCTTTCTTAATGTCAAATATATATTCCTTTGACTATGAGATCATGCAACTCCCGGATACCGGAGGAATACCTTGTGTGCTATCAAATGTCACAACGTAACTGGGTGATCATAAAGATGCTCTACAGGTATCTTCGAAGGTGTCTGTTGAGTTGGCATGGATCGAGATTAGGATTTGTCACTTCGTGTATCGGAGAGGTATCTCTGGGCCCTCTCGGTAATGCACATCATAAGAAGCCTTGCAAGCAAAGTGACTAAGAAGTTAGTTACAAGATGATGTATTATGGAACGAGTAAAGAGACTTGCCGGTAACAAGATTGAACTAGGTATGAAGATACCGACGATCGAATCTCGGGCAAGTAACATACCGACAGACAAAGAGAATTACATATGTTGTCATAAGGTTCGACCGATAAAGATCTTCGTAGAATATGTAGGAACCAATATCGGCATCTAGGTTCCGCTATTGGTTATTTACCGGAGAGGTATCTCGGTCATGTCTACATAGTTCTCGAACCCGTAGGGTCCGCACGCTTAACGTTCGTTGACGATATAGTGTTATATGAGTTATATGATTTGGTGACCGAATGTTGTTCGGAGTCCCGGATGAGATCACAGACATGACGAGGAGCTCCGGAATGGTCCGGAGGTAAAGATTGATATATAGGACGATACTATTTGGACACCGGAAGAGTTTCAGAGTGCACCGGGTAGTCATCGGATCGCCGGAAGGGGTTCCGGACACCCCCGGGAGGTCTATGGGCCTAATGGGCCAAAGGGAGGGACACACCAGCCCACAAGGGGGCTGGCATGCCCCTCTCCCTGGCCGCCGGCCCTAGGGGAAGGAAAGGGGGAGGGTTAGCCCCTCCTGCCTTTCCCTCCTCATGAAAGAAAGGAAAGGGGGCGCCACCTCCCCCTGCCTTCCTCCCGCACACAAACAACGAAGGGGGCGCGGCTTGGGGCAGGAGCCCAAGTGGGATTCAGCCCCACTTGGGGCGCCTCCTGGCTGCCTCCCCTCTCACCCCCCCCCCACCTATATATATGTGGGAGGGGGCGCCACACACAACCAGGACAATCTCTTAGCCGTGTGCGGCGCCCCTCTCCACAGTTTCATCCTTCGGTCATATTTTCTAGTGCTTAGGCTAAGCCCTGCGGAGATAGCATCACCACCACCGTCACCACGCCGTCGTGCTGCCAGAACTCATCCACTACTTCGTCGTCTTGCTGGATCAAGAAGGCGAGGACGTCACCGAGATGAACGTGTGCTGAACGTGGAGGTGTCGTACGTTCAGTACTCGATCGGTTGGATCATGAAGAATTTTGACTACATCAACCGCGTTAATAAACGCTTCCTCTTACGGTCTATGAGGGTACGTAGACACACTCTCCCTTCTCATTGCTATGCATCTCCATGGATAGATCTTGTGTGTGCGTAGAAATTTTTTTGTTTTCCATGCTACGTTTCCCAATAGGGTCACCACCATAATTAGTTATGGAATATCTGCCACACTTTGAACATTTTAGTTTACATGTTTGAGAAATTTGAATTTTGGACTTTAATTTGAATTTGAATTATGCCTTGGATCAAATGAGGATTAGCAACAGTAACTTGATGACATGGCACCATTAACTTGGGTTTACTGTAGCTTAATTATCCGGGCGTTACACACGAGGAGGTAGGAGTGGTGGCCGTGGAGGACGGACGAATCTTAGAGGTAGTGGATGAGGAGGCACTATTGGTGGGCGTGGAGGACGGTCGAATCTTAGAGGATCCGGTGGTCGTGGTCGTAGGACGTGAAGGGTTGATAGAGGAAGGCCTATTGACATTTTTCTTAACCCGGATGGTTGAAATAATATGAATGGTAATTAATTTTGTTGACTTAATTCGTTCTTGTTTATTGTTTTTCTTGCATCCAAACATGCTTATTTACTTTACTAACAACCCAATTTTTCTTCATAGGCATGGCTTCATATAGTTTCATGACGAGGCCCCCGTGTACTAACCGCGAGGATATGCCGGACAAGTGGGTAGAGGCCAAGTTGGACTAGGTGAAGGACAAAGAAATGAAAACTCCATCATGCTGGTGTGGAGATGTTTGCAAAGTGAAGGTATCCACCGACCGCAAGAAGTCATGGACAGAAGGAACAAGGTTTTTTGTTTGTCCCAACTATGCATATAATCGTCCTCGTCCAACTCACGCCTAGGATGTACCGCCGGTATGTTGTTCAAGTTCAAAGAGTATTCGCAACGTTGCTTCAACTTCAACCTATATTACTAATAACCAAATTTGTTCTTCCTACATAGTCGCCGCCTCCACTTTGCAAATACTTCACATGGATAGATCAATATGTGCCAGAAGATGTTAAAAAGGATCAACATCGAGATTGTCTAAGGAGGCAGCGGTTGTTTGAAGAAGCATTTTAGAGAGGCTTGGATGAAGAGCGTTGTCAGAAGGAGAAGATGGAGCGAAAGAAGCGTGAGGAGGAGAGAGCACGCAAGGAGAAGATTGCTCGTGAAGAGGAGAGGGCAAGAAAGCTTGCAAGGGCTCATGAAGCCCAACAGGAGGATGAGACACGCGACAAGAAAGGAAAATGGCCTCGTGTTACCCAATAAGGCTCTATTGTGAAACTTGTCATGAACTATGCTTTCGATTCGAGAAACTTGTCATGAACTATGTCTTTGATTTGAGAAACTTGTCATGAACTATGTCTTCGATTCGAGAACTTGTCATGAACTATGTACTTAATTTGCAAGTCATGAACTATGTCGTAGCCTTAATTTTTACATGACGGTGCACTAAATTTGCTGTGTTGTGCTGTGACTTTTTGCGGCACATGAAAATGATGAGAAACAGGGCAAACTCTGCTTTGCACCCCTACCGCCAGGCTTCTTGGCGGTAGGCCGGTGTAACCTACCACCAAGGGCCACGGCGGTAGGGTGGGCGCCAGCCAGCCATGCATACTGTGATGAAAACGACGTCCGCGTTTGCAGTAGGGTAGCCACCTGCCCTGTGACGAAAATGGCGTCCTATGTTGTGGTAGGGTTGGCTACCCTACCACCACGGGCCATGGCGGTAGGGTAGCCACATGCCCTGTGACGAAAACGGCATCCTGTTCTGCGGTAGGGTTGGCTACCCTAGCACTTTGCCTTTTTTAGCCACAAGTACAATGTAAATGACATTACATCATTACTACGTAAATGACTTAGAGCATTGGTCCGTTTCGACAAACATTCAATCGACATGATCAAATACCACGGACATGCATAAATAACATCACATCATTACATAAAGTTCATTACATCACATTTCATCTAACAAATTTAAATGACTTAGAGCATTGGTTTAAATGGCAAATATTCAAATGACAAGTGTTCTACACCGGGAAATAGCTCCTGAAAATTTTCAAATGACATGACTTTGAACTAGAGAAGCGTAAGCATAAATGTTCTACCTAGAAAGGAGCCCCTAATAAGCCGGAAAGTAGTCCCTAATCGCCTTAATACGTTTGACTTGTGCATCATGCTCTGGATTAGGCTTCAGTCGATACTCGGCAGTACCCGCCCAATGGATCATCGAACCCGGTTCCTCGCGGAACCAGGCCCATCGAGCACGTCGGGTTGGATTCTCCGACACTCCTTGATCGATTGCCCATCGAATGATCTGCCCGGGCTTTGCCATGTCCACCTCGCTGAATTCATCAATGCTTACGGAGAACGCTATCTCCATTGCCAAAGTCCATCTACACTCATCTTCCTTCTCCTGCAACTCATGAACTAGCTTCTCTTTTTCTTTCTCGAGCTCTTCAGGGAATTCACAGAACACATACTTGTTCAAATCCCTCATAGTTGTGTTTGCCTCTTCACAACTCTTAATCCATTTTTGAAGCTCTCTCATCATCCTACGGCATCGTTCTCCTTCACACTTCTCATATGCTATCTGCACCCCGGACTTGTTTTCCATTCTACATGAAATGGAATAAACCAAAACTTAAATCAAATGATATAAGACAAACACAAGGTTCAAATGATATAAGACAAACACAAAACATAGCTTATTTAGAATGACCTAAGACACGAAGTTCTCATGGGTTCAAATGACATAGGGTACAAAACATAAGAACGAGTTCAAAAGACATAGTACATAAGTAGAAGTTCAAATGACATAGGTTACATAAGAAAACAAATGGTAAGGGGTACATGCCATTATAGTCCAAATGACACTACGACAGCATGTGGTTGAGCCCCCTTTATTCCTCCATCAACATGACATGTTTGTCGTACGGTCCCGTGTTGCAACAAATGACATCATTTCTTTCACGGACCCAAGCCCAACGAGAAGCCCGACTAGCTATCGGTGATGATGGTTGCCTAACAAGCCAGTCAATGATCTAGCCAGGGTTTTTCAAGTCCATCTCATGCACTTCATCCCTTGTTCCGCACAATGCAATTTTCCTTGCAAGAGCACGTCTATAAAATTTCTCTTCCTTCTTGAGCTTGCTTATGTTTTTCTCTTTAGCTTGGTAGAACTTAACTTTGTCATCGTCGCACTTGGACACATAGTATTTTGAAAAGTCTCTACAAGCCGCACTCAACGCATCGACGGCTTCGACCCACGGCTCCATCTTTTCCTCAATGACTGCACGTTCACGCTTCGCCGCCTCCTCCGTAGAAATCTCAAAAAAGATGATCGATCCCATCCTACAAGTCGAGGGATTACTATAACGGTCATCCAAGGCAAAAACCCTAACCGTTTCTTGACAAAAACTCTAACCCTAGGACTAGATCGGGCTACAATTCGAGGGGTAACTACTATAGCGGTCATCATAGGCATATACTTAAGCATAACCCTAACCATAACCATAACCCTAACCATAACATTAAACCTAATCCTAACAAAACCCTAAATGCTAGTTCTTAATACCCCCAACAATGCTAGTCACACAATACATTGTCAAAGCACAAACATTATCCTAAATGCATCATATACATTGATTTTACCAGAACAAAATCATGAACTATGGTTTGCAACAAAGTGAGCAAAATACATGATTCAAACCAACCAAAATTAGGGGGAGTGAGGGAGTTACCTTGGGTGATGAATGTGCTCCGGATCCACCGGTCAAATCTCGAACAATGGGGGAGATTTGAGAGGGCCTTGTGTGAGGAGAAGATGGGAGAATAGGAGTTCAGCTCGAAGGAGGGGTAATGGGGAATGGGGTGAATGAGTGGGTGGGGGAACACAGCCCCCGCCCCACCACCTTATCCTATACAGAGCCTACCGTCGTAACCCCCGGCAGTAGGATATGACATCCTACCGCAGAAGGCTATGGCGGTAGGGTACTTTGCCACGTCAACGACCGTTAACGGCCAAACGGCTGTCTGTGGCACCTACGGCCAGGCAGGGTGGCGGTAGGCCGGAGAGGATGGCGGTAGCCCAAAGGGTCAAATCCCGAAAAAAAATAGACCGGGTCAGATTGGGGTAAACTATAAAAAAGGGTCAAAACACAAAATTTAGCCACCCGAGGGTGGCCACAAATCGCACGAGCAGGGATAACATGGGGGAATAGTAGCCGTTGGCAGAGGGATCAGGCTAATCAGGTCGACCCTTTGTCTTCCATCGGGCCGTGGCGTTGGGCGTATGCGTCCGTATCCCGCGCGGCGGCGTGCGTGATCGTCCCGTTGCAACGCGGTCGGAGAGTGGAAGAAGGAAAACGGCAATGTGATTCATGGTGGTCCTGTCCAAACACCGAGTACGTGCCCGTCCTTCTCACGACAGAGGACCGAGGTCAAGTCCTTGGGGCCTCGGGCTCGAAGTCTGCGTGACAAACATGACAGGGAACGCGTGTCACGCGCCGCGCCATACCATGTTGCTCGCTGCCATTTCCAGACCACGTACGCATCGGTCGAACCAGGAAAGAGGCAGCGCAGGTAGAGCTAGCTGGTCGTCAGCGCAGACCATCTGCCGGAGGCCCGAGATGCGTACGCAGATAGTACGCACCCTCCGTCCATGATGCATATACAGTTATACACAGATTTGGTGGTAGCAGGGTCAGCTGCACACTCCTCTAGAGAAAGCGGTCAGGTAGCCAGCCGGTCACTCCTGGCGAGCGATGCCGTTTTTCTGGCCCAAAAGCCCAAAACACGGCCGGCCATGCATGCATAGACACGCACAGCTCCTCCGCTTCCGATCGACCGTCACATCCATTGATCCGTTGCGACACGGTTTCCATTCACCGCTTGGTGACAGACGTACGGCTACGCGCCTCGGCCTTGCAGTTTTGAGTGAATGTTCGCATGCGAATTTGCAGCGAAGCAGCGAGGCCCGACGCGTCTACTCATTTGGGGTGTACAACTCTTTGGACCATTCCATTCCCAGCACGTTAGAGCATCTACAGCCGGATTTGACAAATCCGACCCCTCAAATGCCCGCGGGTGTATCCGGACGGACCCTCGTATTTTCATCCAGCATTCACATATCTCAAATCTGGACTCTTAAATCCATGCAAATACATGCATGTCAATCATGCAAGATAATATCGCACGTAAATAGCAAATGTTGGTACTAAGCATAGATAGCGTTTACATAAAATTTATTTTAAATGCGAAACTCAAGCATTGTCTTCTTGGTTGCCACTGTGGGTCCACATGTGCTTCATAAGATCATTGAGTAGTTGCGTGTGCACCTGCTGATCTCGAAGATTCTGATGCATCTGAAGAAAGTTCATCAGCTGAGCCACATCTTTATCTTCCGGGATTTCAACTTGTTCTCCATGTGCTTCGAAATCATGGGTTTACGCTACACCATCACCCTCATCCTTGACAATCATATTGTTCTGAATAACACAACATGTCATCAGCTGCCACGAAGTTTCTGATTCTCACATCATTGCAGCGCTCAACACAATTCCCCAACGAGTCTGAAGCACACCAAATGCCCTTTCCACATCCTTTCTAACCGCTTCCTGCATTGTTGCAAATTGCCTCTGTTTATTGCCACACGGCTCGGATATGGTCTTCACAAACGCCGCCCCTGAGAATAGATACCATCGGCAAGATAGTACCCCATGTTGTAATCTCGGCCGTTGACGGTGTAGTTGCACGGTGGTGATTCCTCATTGCGAAGCCTCCTGAACACCGGAGATCGTTGAAGCACGTTGATGTCGTTGTGAGAACTGGGCATTCCCAAGAAAGCATGCCAAATCCACAAGTCATGTGATGCCACCGCTTCTAGTATGATGGTGACATCTCTGGTGTGACCTTGATACATTCCCCGCAAACCGTTGGGGCAGTTATTCCATTGCCAATGCATGCAATCAATTGATCCGAGCATTCCTGAAAACCCCCTTGCCTCTCCAATAGCCAACAATTTTTGCGTGTCCTGCGCATTTGGTTCTCTGAGATACTCAGGTCCAAACACCTCCACCACGGCGCGGGCAAACTTGACAGTAGTCTTTAGGCACATCCTCTCCCCCATCCTGACCATCTCACCAACAACGTCTGCAGCAGTACCAAGTGCAAGCATCCTCAGAGCAGCCGTGCACTTCTGCTTAGCCAAAAAGAGAGTTGGCCGCAACAATCCCTTGTGAGCTTGAAGCAGTCGCCGTGTGCCTCCACTCCCTCCACAATGCGCAAAAACAATGGTTTCCGCATGCGAAAACGGCGACAAAACCATGGATCATCCGGGAAAGTAGGCTTGGGAGCAAAGTAGTTCTTGTGCAGTAGCTTTTTTGCTCCGGACACCCTGTCCCGGTTGATCACTTTTCTTTCTTTGATTGAGCCCTTGAAGTTGAGAATATGCTCCACTTGTCGGTCCATTTCCTCTTGCATGCTCAGGTTGAGGCTGCTACCTCCGTCCATGAGGACTCTAGTGAGGTGATACCCATCGATAATGGGGTCAATAACCAAGGACACCGATCCTCCATGACGGATATTGGTCGGATGGTCCCTACGGTCGAAGGTGATTGAGCATGCCGACCATGGGTTAAATTTTGGGGCTACGGGCTCTATGGCGTAGACATCCCGAAGTGCATGTTTCCTCTCCTTCTTGGGTATGTGTGTGGTCTAGATCATGTTCACCGTCTTTACCTCAGGAGGGAATTGTTTCTGGCCTCCATTGTTTGGCCTGCAAGGTTCCTCATCATCCTCGCTGCGGGGGCTTTTGCCTGTGTCCTTGGCTGTGAGTTTGCCGGCCTGTTTGATCACCCAACAGTTAGGGTCGGTGTGGTTGGCAGGTTTGTCAAAGGTTCCATGGATCTGGCAGGGCCTGTCCAAGATTATGTCCAACTTGGTGGGTCTGTCCTGGTTCCCTTTAGAGGGCTTCTTCCGCGGTCCTGATTTGGAGTTGCCGAATCCGGCATTTACTGCCGTGTCATCGGCGTCGGTGTTGTTGTGTCGGCACTTGTTTTTGTTGCGTCGTGGCTTCCCGTTGCCATCCCGGACTTCTGAGGTACCGGGCTCCTCTGGGTTGTTGCTTCAATGAGCCAACCAGCTATCTTCCCCCGCGCAAAAGTGGGTCATGAGAGAGGTAAGTCCCGACATTGTCCTCAGCTTATCTTGGCCGAGCTGGCAAGCGAGCCATTCGTCCCAAATGCTATGGTTGAATGCAGCTATAGCTTCGGCGTCCGGACAGTCGACGATTTGGTTCTTCTTGGTCAAGAACCGATTCCAAAATTGTCACGCTGACTCGCCGGGTTGTTGGACCACATGGATCAGGTCATCGGCGTCCGGAGGCTGGACATAGGTGCCTTGAAAGTTAGCTCGAAAGGCGTCCTCGAGCTCTTCCCAGGTCCCTATGGAGTTTTCGAGGAGGCTATTCAACCAGTGCCTGGCCGCCCCTTTAAGCTTTAATGGCAGGTATTTTATGGCGTGGCGGTCATCTCCTCGAGCCATATGAATGTGGAGAAGAAAATCTTCGATCCACACGGCCGGGTCTGTAGTCCTGTCGTATTGTTCGATATTTACGGGTTTAAACCCTTCAGGGGACTGATGCTGCATCACCTCATATGTAAAACACATTGGATGGGCGGCGCCCCTGACACGGGCCATGTCTCGTCGGAGTTCGGCTTCCATCCGAGCCCGGTGCTCCTCCCGAGCTCTATCGTTTTGGTCGAGCTAGGCTTGGTATCCGTCCCGTCTAGCAGGAGGGTGTCCTTTGGATCTGTAGATGGATCTTGCCTGACCTGTTCTAGCATCCAGGTCACGGCGTAGGTCATATTCGTATTCTGGCTGGCCGGCTCCTTACCTCTTTGGCGAGGGGGAGCGGGTGGGTATTCGGCCTGTCCAGCCGGCCTGTCCCATCCTCGAGGGGGGCGGTCGGGCTGATTTGCCTGAGTATATCTTGGGGGTGCGGGCTCAAGAGCCTCGTCATCGAATTGTGGCAACAGTTTCCGCTTTGGGTAGCTTTTGGTTTGCTGCTCATAGTCGTACCCTTCTTCGGCTGCTAGGACTTTTGTCCATCTCTCGTTGAGGGTATCTTGCTCGGCTTTTAGCTGTTGCTGCTTCTTCTTAGGCTTCGTGCGGTGGCGATAAGTTTCCATTTAAACCGCTCTTGGTCGAGTGGATCCTCGGGCACTATGAAGTCCTCGACTCCGAGCTAACCTCCTCTTCGGAGAGGGGGAGGTAGTTGCTGTCGTTGGAGTCGTTGAGGTCCTCGGGATTATATTGATCCCCGTGTTCCTTTGAGTCATCGGGTTGTTGCTCGGGGGCAACAGGGTCGCCGAGGTCTTTCATATTGTCCGGGGTATCCTTTTCTCCAGTGCCCGTGTTGCTTTCCTTGCCCCTACACCCCTTGGATCGTCGGCGTTGTCTCCGGCGTTTGGTTGGCTCTTCGCCAGGCTTGTCACCTTCTTTTCTGGGGGTGTCGTCGCCATTCTTCCCATTGGTGCCATCACCCTTATCGTTGGGGGTGTCCACCATGTAGACATCATAGGAGGAAGTGGTCGTCCATCGTCCGGTGATGGGAGGGGCAGTAGCAGCATGGGCCATGGCTTTGATATCTTCATCCATGTCTTCAGCCTCCTCAGAGGCGTAGTCCAGCATGTCGGTTAAATCTTCGATAGTGGCTACTAAGTGGGTGGTGGGTGGGACGTAAAATTCCATGTGGCCCGCCTCGAGACCCCACCGAGCATAGGTCAAAGATGGGTAGTCTGTGATGGTCATCATCTGAATCCGATCTAGTGCCTCGTTTAACCGGGCGAGACTGGCCGCATTGGTATATGAGATTTCTTCGGAGTCAACCCCCGGCATGACGGTGGAGTGAGGGGTGAGTCTGGCCAGGGTTGACTCCCAGTCTTCAAACACCAAAGTTGCGTCGAGGCTCAAAGCCAGATCCAATGTAAGGGAGGTGAGTCCGGCCGGGGTTGGCTCTCGGTCTTCGGACACACGGGTCGCATCCAGGCTTGAAGCCAGGTGCAAGGTAAGAGTCGATCCCGAGATAGGATCGGAAAGAGATCCCAAAGTCAAAGCTTTAGGGCTTTCGGGCACCTTAGACAAGGCTGAGAAGCCGGTGAAAATCAGATCGCCCCGAGTGTCGGCAACGTACTCTAGGTTACCGAACCTAATCTGCTGCTCGGGGGCGAAGCTGTCGACCTGGTCAAGGTGACCAGTCTGATTGGTGTGCGAAACAATGCCGCCGAACGTGAAGAGCTGTCCTGGTACGAAGATGCCCCCGGTATAGATGTTATCTCCGATGATTAGGCAAGCCATCGATCCTCCGGCGATCCAACAGCGAAACTCTCAATGAAAGCACCAATGTCGGTGTCAAAACCAGCGGATCTCGGGTAGGGGGTCCCGAGCTGTGGATCTTGGATCAATAGGGAACAAGGGACGAAGGAGACGATGTTTACCCAGGTTTGGGCCCTCTCGAAGAGGTAAAACCCTACGTCCTGCTTGATTATATTGATGTGTGTAGGATGGTTACAGAGTTGATCTACCACGAGCTCGTATGAACTAAACCCTAGGTAAGTAGGATGATGGTTGTTGTTCTAGCCTCTACGGACTAAAACCCTCTGGTTTATATAGGCACCAGGGGTACTAGGGTTACACATGGTCGGTTACAATGAGGGAATAAACATGCCAATTCTCTTATCTTGACTTGGAGGACACACCAAGACTTCGAGGGTCTCCTATCCGGGCACGGAGTCGCCCTTGTAGTAGTCTTACAGCAACCCACCTGTCCGGCCCATAAGAGATAGGCCGGCAGGCCGAGGACCCCCTAGTCCAGGACTCCCTCAAGGGGGCCTCGAGCTGTGGATCTCGGATCGAGGGTAACAGGAACGGAGGAGACGATATTTACCCTGGTTCGGGCCCTCTTGATGGAGGTAAAACCCTACGTCCTGCTGTTGTTAATATTGATGGAGATGTATCGAGTACATTGGATGATTCTCTTCTTGTACTGGATTTAGTGGTTTATTATGCAATGATCTGGTTTCGACTCCTTCAGTTTATACTGCCTTCGGTGTTGTTTGTCAAAGTTGTTTAATGTCGAATCTTCAAAGTGCTCTTTCTTTGTGTTGTTGGAAAGTCCGAGGATTGGGAGAAGAGAAGAGAGCAATGATTGATGTGGCGTTCTTTCTTAGAAACCAATTAGAATCAGCCTAAAGATTCGATCTTCCCCCCCCCCCCCCCCCCCCTCATTTGCTCTCTTATTTGCATCTGGAGTTTGTCCGGTTGGTGGGGTTTTTGTTGCATGGAATTCCAGCAAGTTCTCATTTTCAAATTCACTTCTTTAGCGACAGAAGATCAGTAACTGTTACAGTTGGTTTCTGTGATATCTTAACTTAATTTTTGGGAGACTAATGTTTATGGCCCGATAAGTGCAGCAGATGGGCGAACTTTTTCAATGAGATCGCTGAGATGAAGCCACAGATCTCTGGCCCTTGGCTCATTGCCGGGGACCTTAACCGTGTATGTGTATGTTGCCAAATTCACAGGAAGTCTGGCAGGGCTTCGCTCTCTGAAATGAATCGGTATAACGACGACTGGATTAGACAAATGCAAACAAAAGATATTCCTCTGTTGGGCAGAGATTACGCCTGGTATAGTAATGCACAATCCTCCGATCCTTACCATAATTGATGTGAGTCTTCATTAGTGCTGATTGGGGACTTTGTCTCTACCGAACTCAACCTTGCATTGCTTGACTCAAGTAAATTCTGACCATTTTCCTCCTATGTTGGAAGCTTCCACCACTATTCAGAGGGCAAGTTTGTTTAGGTAAGAGAGTAATTGAAAATTCTGATGCTGTTTTGCTGACTTAGTTAGTTCTGTTTCTGTCTGGGATTTTCAGGTTAGCCAGTCTCATGCAGTGGCAATTCTGTCTACCAAGCTGAAGCGTCTGATAAGTACGATATCAAAATGCAAAAGGAAGTTGACACCGGAAAAGGTTTGTGGGTTCTTTGCTTGCCTGCTTATCATGCAAAGGATCAAAGTGAGATATGTGCTGAAGCAATGCAGCAGGACGATGGGTATTCTGAATTTACTAGGCATTGAGTTAAGTAGCAACGAGGAGCGGGTTAACGCGTCTTCAATTTGTGTGGCACGCAATATTAGCATTTGAAGCGAAGATCTTGGACTTTGCGGCTACAGCTATTTTCTGGACTATGTGGCTCACCAGAAATCGGTAAGTTTTCGACAACAATTGGATTCCCCTTGTGATAATCGCGGAACAGTGTCTGTGCAGACAGGACCAAGCTATGGCACATAGAACTTGAGGGGCGGAGAGACGTTCTGTTCAGAGTTGGCTTTTTTTAGATGATCAGGGAGGCAAAGGTAATACGATTGCATGAAATGAAACCATAGTTTATACAAGATGCAAAGTCCTCTACACATTGATAGCATCAGCTAATACAATGCCCCCTACACATTGATAGCATCAGCTAATACAATGTCCTCTACACATTGTATAGACACTGCATCAATTAATTCGGATCGGAGGGAGTAGAATTATTCCTAAAACCAAGCCCCTACACAGTAATGCATCATTGCGACCTCATCTACAACATTCAATCATCATCACAGAACATCAAACCGTGCACCCTGCGCGACTCTCCTGGTAAGGTACTTCTTAGCATTCTCACGGGCATGATCCCAGAACATCGCTCTTCCTCGGGCATTAAAGTAAGCATATTCCTATCCACACCTCTCATGGCTGGATCTATGACCAAGGCCTCAAGCCTGGTGGAGTTGTCTGCAAAATGAGCTGCAAGTTCAATCTCACCCGGGCTCCATGGAACCCTGTGATGAGCACCCTCTTTAGATGATCGTGGCGACACGAAGTAAGGCTCCTGATAGATAACTTCTTATAATCATTCAGCGGAAAGGAGTGGCGCAGAAACTGCACAGATTAAGAATAACATAAGCATTTTATTCTTGTATAGTGGCTTGTTCAGTCGCAGAGAACACATGAAGAAAATGCAATATAGGTAGCAGGTAATATAGGAGGTATGCAATATAAGGGATAAGTTGATGATAACTTACATGTATATCTAAATCTTCTAGTAGAGGGGCAGCTTTGAGAAAAGAAGCCAAGGAGAGGAGATTCTCCTGACCAGATAAATACAATCTCAGCTGTAGATACTTTAGATGAGAAAACTTGGTCACACCCTCTGGCAAGTAAAACACCTACAAATGCAGGACCCATGACTAGGGTGTTACATATATAATTGAGCCGAGTCCCATGACTTGGGCCCAAATGATAATGCTGAGAGCGCAAGCACCAAACTGATAAAACTGAAGCATAAGGATCAAATACAATCTTAGTAACAATTTGGAATTGATGATGAATTATTTTTCATATCATGCAGTTATGCACACTAATTGCGTATGCTCTTGGGACAACATTTTGTGGGCTTTAGTCTAAAATGTAAGAAATTTTGACATGATATGATTTGACCATGGGATTCAGAATAATTGATGAGTTGTGTTTGTTCTTCAGCACATCTTCTGGTATTGCTAACTTGAAAGCATGTGGTGCATGTGTGGAGATCACAAATTTGAAAAATATACTATGTGTTATAAGTATTTCTCTGCTGGGCTCCGTCAGATTTTTTGGAGATTTTAATACCACATAAAGCTCCTATCCAATTCAATATTACTAGACTTGCAAAATTATAATTTGGTTGTTCTTAGTATCTTACGGCTTGCTCTTGCTACAGTTTATTTTCAGAAAAGATCTTATACGGTGCCCTATGTTTAGCATGCTAAAAACATTGCTGCTCAATGAGTGGTGTACGGTAGCTGACTTTGGCGCCTTAGTTTGCTTTCTCCAGCACACACCAGTTCTAGAGAAGCTTACTATCCAACTTCCACTCTACAAGGTATATGTTTTTCTCAGTATGGTAGCTTTGTCTTATTGAAGTTACCTCGTACCTTTGATTTACATATATGTAGTTATTTGCTACAGACCAAGCATCGTGCCATTGAAGTATATGAAGGATATAACCCAACAGAGCAATTCATGGTACTGGATCATCTCAAGGCCGTTGAAATAAAATGTTATAAAGAAGACAAGTTGGTTCACAAAATTATAGAGACCCTGAGTACCTTTGGAGTCGTACCGTCTGAGCAAACTGGCATCCAAGTTATCCCATGGGGTATAGAGACCTTGTGGTTTACTGAAAGGAAGTTAATTGTCTTCATAATTCTTATGTTACTGCGGTCTGCTTTTGTGTTTACAGAATTTAAAATAATAAATACTATCATTTAGCTTAGATAAGTCGAAAATTGTACCCTGTTATTTTTAAGAAAGTATGTGTTTCCATGTTTAGTGCCAAAAAGAAGAAAACATAGTCGTCATATCCACATGATTATTCCAGTAAATGTCGGAAGCTAAGGCCAAGCAGAATTGTGCACTTGTATCTTGTCACGCCGTTTTGCCTTCTGATTGCCTGCAAATTCCACAATGGCGCTATGCAATATCTAAAATCAACTGTAGCGGATCTTGTAGGCCACTGTGAGTGTCCTGTTATCACTTATCAGTATAGGTGCAGATGGCACCCAATATTTGTGTTCATGATAGCCATATTGCACCATGGCAAGTGTTACTTTTTTTTTACCGGAATGGCAAGTGTTACTTGGAAAGAGCTCTAGTTCTCTAGTGGTAAAATAATGCTGTGTCAGTGAAAAGGGTAAACATAAAAGGGTAATGTGGAATTAGCAAGAGGGTGGATTTCTTGTCATGGTTCTGGCTTGTAGATCGGTTACTTGCAGGTGCTCCTACCCAAAAGCCAAATCCTTGGGCACACGCAGTTCGTTAGTGTCTCTGAAGGACGGGTAGGGTAAAACGATCAAGATGCTGCCCTTTCATGTCTGACTATCGAATAAATTTATCTTTCTCGAATAAATTTATCTGGTCAGCTGCAAGTTCATAGTATGAAAAACCTGGTAAAAAAGTGGTACCCTCGCAAGAGCGCAAATTGTACGTCGAGATTTCAGATCAGTTGCATGTTAATAACACACACTGCTAGATTTGCAATAACTAGCTAGGTCACGTTGCGTGCTGGTCCAAGTGTAAATACATTTTCTGTTCTGCAAGCGCAATTGGAATCTCCCATTTTTGCCTGGCTCTCCGGTGCTGACTGTGTTTTCTCATGTTCATACAGGTTTCAGTTTCGAGCAGCGAAATGAAGACCCAGGCTTTTGATGTATAATGGGATTACATTTGCTATCTTTTGGAACACGAAGCCAGTTCAGTGTAGAAACTCGTTTGGCGCTAACACAGTGTTGACCTTTGATGGTTATATATGCTGGCTTTCGCGAGTTCATGCTTGCGTCCCTGTGTGTTTTTTTCCTTTTTTGAAGCAAACAAGCTTGGTTAGCAATCTCATACCTTGAAATTGATACTATATGCTTGCGTCCCTGTGCGCCATTCTGTCGGTGTTTCCTTTTTTTTCTCTGGGTTGTGCGTTGTCGCAGTTTCTTGAAAATGGTTCATACTGTATATGCTCACTAGAGTAAGGCGCAGATAAATAATTTCGTCCAGCAGGAAGTTTGAAGCGTCTTCAAATTTTGAAACCATCATTCCAGGTCTAAAGTAGTATTCCTCCGTCCGGAAATACTTGTCGGAGAAATGGATATAAATGGATGTATCTAGAACTAAAATACATCTAGATTCATCCATTCCTCGGACAAGTATTTCCGGACGGAGGGAGTACATCACACGATGCCCCCGCCACGGCATTACCCGCGCGGTGCAAACGTACCGCCAGGCAGCAGCCGTCTGTACATGACATTATTCCGTTCCCGTTGGTATCACGTGGCCATCGTCACTCCCTCCTCGCACCAAGCAGCGTGGTTAACATATCGCACGGGCCGGGGTAACATGGCGGAACAGTAGCCGCTGGCAAGGGATCAGACTACTCAGGTCGACCGTTTGTCTTTCACCCGGCCGTCGCGTTGTATCCCGCGCGGCGGCGTGCGTGATCGTCGTCCCGTTGCAGCGCGGTCGGTCGAGAGTGGAACGAAGAACGGGGAAAACGGCAAAAGAGGTCGATGAGCGTCGGCGCAGGACTGGTTCAGGGGAACACCGTGTTCCAGTCAACGTTGATGTCGGCCGCCGCTGCCTGTGCCTGTGCCTGGCGCGCCTCCTCCTTCTCCGTCTCGCGCCGCTCCTTCTCGGCGTCGCGCTCAAGCTGCTCGAGGTACTCGCCGTGGCGGCGCTCCTCGGCCAGCCGTTGCTGGCGCCATTGCTCGAGGTACGCCGCCTCCTGCGCCGGCGTCGCCCCGAGCCAGATCGGCGGCGCGCTCACCCACTCGCGCACTACTCCGATCCAGGAGTAGCGCTTGACGGGGGCCGGCTCCGGCTCATCCTTGACCGGGGACGGCGGGGCCACTGGCGGCCCGCCGCGGAGAGGGCCATGGCCTTCGCCATGGCAACCTGGTACGCCGCCTCCTCTTCCTCCTTCTCCGCCACCCTGCGCCGCTCGTCCTCCTTGCTCTCCCGGAAGACAGCCGCAATGGCCGCCTGGTAGGCGACCTCCGCCTCCTGGTCTTCGTCGCGGACGACGAGTGGGGGCGGCGGCAAGCTGTGGTTGACTTCGCGGACGCCGCGTCGCCTCGCTTCCTCGTGCTCGGAGGCGAACCAACGAGCCCAGTTAGGCGAGTCGAAGGCGTACGCGGCGTCGCTGCGCTGCTCTGGCGTCAGCAGCGCCCGCCGGCGCCGCACCTCCTCCGCGTGCGCCCTGGCCGACCATGGCGCAGCCGGCACCGGGATCCTCTCCGGATCCAAATGCCAGTCGTGCGGCAGGGTCACGTCCGGGTAGGGGAGAGGGACGCGGTGCTGCCAGTGCCACTCCGTCTGGTGAACTAGCACGCACAGGCGATGCCTCGGCCGGCTAGAACGCACCGGCAGAGGCGGGGGGAGGCGGGGGAGGGGGTGGCCGGGGCCTTGCCCTTGGCTTTGCCGGAGCCGGAGCCGGAGAAGAACCCCATTTGCTAGGCTAGAGGTGGCTAGGGTTGCCGCCGACGGGGGAGCAGAGGGGGTGGCGAGATGGGGACGGGGGGCTTCTGGAAGCGGATGAGGACGCCTCCCTCCCCCCTCCCCCGGCACGCTCGGATTAAAAAAGGCCGACCGCCGTCGCTGACGCGTGGGCCCTAGGTGGGCGGCCGCCGTAAATTAAGCTGACCGCGATAGTTGGACGGCCGCCAGGTGGGGACACGGCGGACACCGAGAAGGCGTGCGAGGCGTCCGGTTGCGTCCGCGCCGACGCATTTGGGCCGCAAATGCGTCGGCGCGAATGCGAAGCGGACGCTTTTTGGGTTTGGGTCGGCGCGTTGGCCCACCACATTTGTCTGCGCCGACCCAAACGGATGCAGGCAGACGTTTTGAATCGGCCGTTGGAGTTTTTCCTAGATGTGAGGGTTCATTTCCGTCAACCTCTGCAATCATAGGGTTTATTTTAGACTTCACTTTGGCGGAACAGTAGCCGTTGGCGAGCGATCAGACTGGTCGACCCCTTCGTCTTTCACCGGGCCGTGGCGTTGGACGTATACGTCTGTATCCCGCGCGGCGGCGTGCGTGATCGTTGTCCCGTTGCAGCGCGGTCGGTCGAGAGCCTATGGTGGTCCAGTCCAAACACCGAGTACGTGCCCGTCCTTCTCACGACAGCTCGGGAGGATCAAGGTCTCGAGTCTTCGAGGGGGAGACTGCGGACGCGGCACATGCGGATGGTCTCCTACACTCGTCTAGAGAAAGTGGTCACTCCCGACGCCGTTTTTCTGGGCCAGAAGGAAGACGGCCATGCGTATCGCGTGTACACCACAGACACGGCTCCGCTTCCAATCCACCGTCATTCTTCATCCGTTGCGACGCGGTTTCCATCCATCCATTCGGTGCGCCTACGCGCCTCGGCCTTCCAGTTTGAGCCAACGTTTGCGTACGAATTTACAGTGAAGCAGCGAGGCTCGACGCGTCTACGCGAGTATGCGGCAACGCTGCTTCGGTCGGTTTGGTCGCCGCGTCAATGTGCGCGCGGATGGGTCGTGTCAAGTGTTCTGGAAGACTAGAAGGAGCAAGCTCGGCCAAGCCTTTTTGGCTCCTCTTTTGTGAGCGCGACTACACCGACCTCTCTTTTTTTCTATCACGAAAGGCATGCGTTTACGAGTTCCCTTCAAGATTCTCGCGTTTATTCGTGGCCGTTCCGCTGACAACAAGTAGTGTGCGTAGCACCGGCTGTAGCTAAAACATTGATGTGACGATTTTTTTAGGGTGCATTCACAGCTTATTTCTTCCTGATTGGTTATCAGCATCTACAGCCAGATTTGGTAAATTCAACCCCTTAAACACCCGTGGACGTCTACGGACACTGGCCGGTCAAGCCTTAAATTTTCCTTTTCACAACCAAACACCTCAATTACCATACATCAAATTCATATCAACTCATGCAACTATGTCGATGCATTACACACATCATTTAGCTACTACATCACTAACATGCCATCGAACTACCAAAATTTAGCATGTTTGGCTATGACGGAGAAGATCATCCACGACCGCCCTTGCCTTCCCAGAGCCCTTGCCGTCCTTGTCGCGGAAGTACCGGTCGAAGGCGCGGTAGGGATCGAGCCGGATCTACTCGTCGCCGGAGTTGTCCGACCCGTCGTTGTCCTTCTTCTCTCCTTGTGTGGCAGTCCGGCCATTGCACAGACCGCCCAATTAATCTCTCGGGCGAGGGCGCGCGTGTTCCTCCGCTGTCGCTTCTTTACAATGCGGGCTCGGATGGCTTCCTCCTCTGCGGCCGTCTGCGCCGCCGCATCCTCCGCCGCCATGTCGGCAGCGAGACGGGCACATCGGTCCCGGTGGGACTCATACTCCGTCAGAGCGGTGATGGGGAAGGGGAGATTTGAAGGCTCTCGAGACCGCGATGATCCAGCCCCGAAGGATCCGAGCGCCCGATGCACCGACGCTATGGAGTCGCGCTGGACAGATGTTGTCGTCGGCCTGATGCTGTCCTCCCGGGAGCGGCGGAGTGCAATGCGGACGGCCATTGCCTCCTCCAACCCGTACGGGATGACACCCCAGTCGACGAATCCGGACTGGTCGGAGTCAGATTCGCTGCCCACCATGCCGAAGAAGGCCGGAGATCGCTGGACGGGAGCTTGGGTGGCGGAGGGGAGTGGAGTGAAGTGGTTAGGGTTTGGTCCGGCGAACGGATGGTAAGGAATATATGTGGGGTCGGGTGGGCCGAGCCCGACGTAGCGGACGCCCGGGCGCCCCATATCCACCCCATATTTGGGCTGGATATGAGGGGTGCCGATCAGCTCTGGCTTTTTAGGCCCGTTTAAGGCGCCCAGACGGGTCGAACTTTTGTGACCAGTTAATGACCGGGCCGTTCGCTTGGGCATTTGAGACGGGTTTGGAACGCCCGACTGTACATGCTTGCGGCGGAGTTTGAGCAATTTCTTCAAATGCATCATCCGATTCGCAATATAGGAACTCATACATAGCTTCAGAATAACCAAAGAATTTATGGACGCTTCATGTAGACAATTAAAAATGTGTCCAAATAAATTGAATTTAAATTTGAATTGTTTTATTTTAAAACTTTATTATACTAGTTATACTAGGAGAATGACGTTTTGGCTCTCGTCCTCCATAGAGACCGATTTTTTGAAAAATTCAAAATCCGAAAATTTCAGTTTAAAAAAAACTGAAAAAAATTGTAAGTAAACAAGGATGTGAGGCGTATGTGCGTTGAAATGCGATCTGTATAAAAAAGACAAATTCATGTTCTCTGAGGATGAATAGTATCACGTGTTAAAAAGCCCCAGATTTGTCTTTTTTGTACAACTCTCATTTCAACGTATTTATCCTAAAAAATTACACACTTATGCACTATGCCTTCATCGATCTCTGTATTTAAAAAAATTGAAATATAAAAATATGAATTTTCAAGAATTTTGAATTTTGGATTCGGAGGCCTGATGGAGCTCGGCCTCCAAAAAGCAGTTACCGGTTATACTAGATGCCTTGACGAGCCAAGGCTTGACAAAGCCAAACAGCTCGTTCCTCACCCCGTGGTCGGTAGTGAGTAGACTCATGGACAGCCCGTTCCGAAAGCCCGACATTCGGGCCGGGCTCAGCTTTTCCGCCTGAAGCCCGAAAAAAGCCTGAACAGGGCATAAATGACTATTTTATTAGAAATCTTTTTCTAATAATAAAGGGGCTATGGCTTCTGGTGGTCCGTCATCGAGATTGCTCCCTAAATTGCCAATAATTACTCACCATGCCATCCATAAGTGAGAAAAAAATGAACCGTTTTTTCATGTGAGGCGCTTTCTTTGATTCATTTAGACACAATCCCGTTAGGAATCACAAGTTGGCACATATCCCTAGCACCCTTTTTTCTCCCTTTTCTCTATATAAATCCTGAACACCTAAGAGCCAGTGCACCCTATTAGGCTGGCCCATGAGCTAGTCTGGACGCCCTTCGTTCTTTATTCCTGTTATTTATTTATTTTTTCTTTTTTATTCTTATATTTTCTTATTTAAAGTAATTCAGGATTTCCAAAAAATCCAAGTTTAATTATTATTTTTGTGAATTTATGAAAACAATATTCCAGAAATCATAAAAAATTTGTGGATTAAAAATAATGTTCATGATTCTGAAAAATTATTTGCATATGCAAAAAAACTTCGTGAATTTGAACCAAATGTTCGTGAATTCAAAAAATGTTCATAATTTTTTAAATGTCCAAAAGCCCAAAAAAAGGTCGTGAATTACAAAAGAAGTTCATTCATTAATTGTTTTCATGAATTCAGAAAATTCATGCATTTCCAAAAAATGTTCACTGTCCCAAAAATGTTCATCGATTCAAAAAATGGCTGGTTCATAATTTTTTTATCAATTAAAAAAATGTTTTCCAACTCAAAATATGCTCATTGATTCAAAAAAAATGTTCGTTGATTAAAAAATTGTTCATGGATTGTAACGCCTATTAAAAAATTGTTCATGAATTTGTAACGCCAATTTAAGAATTGTTCACGAATTTATAGAAAATGTTTGTGAATTTCAAAAATGTACTTTGCTATTTTCATCATAATGTAATATTTGTTGGGCATCACCGAGGAGTACGACAAAAAAGGCGTAAACATGTAGCGGCAACTAGATAGATATTTCTTTTGTCTAATAATAAATTGAAAACACCTTGAGTACACTTAAAAAACATCTCATACTTATTTTGTTGCGCAACACAATTTATCATGTTGTTTGTCATGTGAAAAATTTAAAGGAATTTGTTGATGTCGTCGGGTGTGTGCATGAGAGATGGCTTGTTTTTCTTCCGTTGCAATGCACGGGCATGTTTGCTAGTATAGGTATAACATATCATTTAAATATCCTTAAATTAACTATTTTAATTTAAATAACGCATTGTTCATGTGCTTCGGGCCAGGCCGGGCCGTGCTCGGGCTTTGCAAAGACCGGCCCGAACTAGGCCCGGCCCGGAGGATGGTGAGTAGTGATCCTGGATCACGGTGGCCGTATCCGTGCCTCTGTGCCCTCCGCTTCGCCTCGCCGCAACACTTCCTTCCCCCTCGTCTTCCCTGCTGGCCTACAGATCCAGTCGCCACGGCCACCGCCTCTCCCAGTTTCCACCTGCACGCCATTCCCTGGAAGCGCCGCCGTCCGCTGCACGTTCCACCACCTCTGCCCCCGTCCACGGTGACCATCGCCTAGGCCCCACCTCATTGTCCTCCTCTTCGGCGGCCGCCGGTGCCTCCGCCGTTGCTCCCATGGCGTTAGGGTTCAATGGTCCCGGGAGAGCCGACTGCTGACTAAAGCCGGAGTGCAGTTCGTTTCTTGGCCAGTGGAACTGAGGCCCGCCACCTGTTCGACGGAATGTCGAAGAGGTGCAAGCTCGAGCTCAAGGAGGAAGCGAGCGATGCGAGCGGCGAGGATCTCATCAGCAACCTGCCTGACGCTCTCCTCCAGGTCGTGATGTCCTTTCTGCCCTCAAATCATACGGTGCGGACGTGCGTGCTCGCTCGTCGCTGGCGCCACCTCTGGAAGTCCACACCCGCCCTACGCATCATCCAGGGTGGTGAGGTGTACTGGAGTGCCAAGAAGATGAATAACTTCGTGAACTACCTTGTACTCCTCCGCGACTGACTGCCCTTAGATGAATGTGAGATCAGCTACAGCAAACCCTGTGACCATGAGGAAGTCGATGAGATATTCCGGTTCACAGATATGTGGATCCGCTATGCCGTGTCACTCTGCCAAACTAAGGTGCTCAAAGTCTGCATCCGCAATGTGCAGGTCTGGCTAATGCGTGACAATTCCACTCTCATGTCACAGTTTCTCGGGAGGGTGGAGCTTACAGGTGTGAATATGTGGAAACATTCACTAGACTTCTCAAGTTGCGCCGCATTGGAGGATCTGAATCTGTGCTCTTCAACAATTTATGGCCCCAAGATCTCATCCCAATCAGTGAGACGTCTAAGTATCACTCAATGTCAATTCAATGTGGATACTGGTTCCCGCATGTGTATTTCTGCCCCATGTCTTGTATACTTGCAACTAGCTGATGTTTCTGGGACTGCTCCTCTGCTTGAGAGAATGCCGTTGTTGGTAACAGCATTTATCAGGCTTGGTCGCGGTGGTTTCGGTACCTGTACACATGAAGCTTACGGGGATTGTGATGAATGTTTTCCGTATGATGGTTATTATTATGGTCACCATGACTATGGTGCCTCCTTTGCTAACTATCGTGGCAGCAATGACTCTGTGCTTCTACAAGGCTTGTCAGGCGCCGCCAGTTTAGAGTTGATGACTATTGATCCTAATGTGGTATGCTTGCTCTTCTACTTTAAATCCCAAAGTCTCCTAGTGGCTAGTATTGCTTTCGATGTGCTATACATGCGTATTTGTCATCAACTATACATAAACTCACATTTTCAAAATCTCCTTACAGTTTGCATTGTCACCATGTAAAGTATTTGGGTAATCAAATTTTCATGACCGAACCTACTACCCCCCCCCCCCCCCCCCCCCCCCCCCGATCCATATTAATTGTCGCTGGTTTAGTACAGTTAATATGGATCGGAGGGAGTAACTTTTTCATGATAATGAATTCGTGTATTGTTGTTCAGATTCATCACTTGCCTGCATGCTTTCCATTCAACTAGATCGGTGTGTTTGCTTTCTGTTAGATACGGAACTGGATGATCAAGTATATGGGGATGTGGTGTAATCAATTGACATGTGCTTGCACAGAATAAGCAAGTAGCGAGGCCCGGCAAGTGAGCAACTAAAAGAAAATATCAGTGTGATGTATTGTAGTGCACATCTTGAGTGATCTGTTACGTGTGGTTCCTGGTTACGATGATTATAGCATTGATCTGTATTGTAATTGCAGTACAAAGTATAATTATAGCACCGATTATTTCAAAAATACATGGAATGCATAGTTATTATATCCAGCAAGAAGCCCTTACCCATAAGTCCAAGCATGTTACTATTGATTGAGATTTTACCACAGGAGGATCGTGTAAGATTCTGACATGCCAACATTTAGCACCATGTTACCAGGTTATATTGACTTATACTTGCAAACCAATGTTTTTGGCCCCAAATTCAGCACTTCTGAAGTAAGCGATTTTTGGCACAAGACCATTTGAGTTGATGCGTACTTTGCCAGTCCAACATGGTGGCAGGGCTCTGAGCAAATTTTGGGAATAGAGTGTTACTGTCTTACTGTTATAAAGGACTCAGATGTCAAATATTAGAGACCCAATTTATATAAAACTGAAAGTGCAAGTACCAAATCGATAAACAAAAAGCGTCAGAGGGACCAGAACATAGTTTTAAGAAACGATTGTGGGTCAATATTGAAATTTTACGCACTTTGCGCACAATAAGTTTTTATACTCTTGGAATTTTCAATATCAGACTTTTTGAAGTGTAGGATTGAGAATAATTAGCCGGTTACATGAATCCTTTAGGATTCTAAATCTGGAACCTATTCAATATGATGTGTTATCTGTCTTCTCCAGAAGATCAATCTAGACTTAATAAGACCTACCAAAGCTCCTAGTCATTTCAATATAATTGGAAAAATACTATTTGGTACTTTTTAAAATTTCAATTTTGATTGTTCTTACTGCTCGCGCTTGGTGCAGTTCACTTTCAGAAAGGATTTGAAACAGTGCCCTACATTTAGTATGCTCAAGACATTATTACTCAATGAGTGGTGTGTAGCGGCTGACTTTGGTGCACTAGTTAACTTTCTTCAGTGCACGCCAATTCTGGAGAAACTTATTATTCAACTTCGACTTGATAAGGTATATGTTGTCCAAGTATGGTAGCTTTGTCTTGTTGGAGGTACTATGTATCATTTATTGATTTGAGTAAAATATTTTGTTAGCTACCGAGAGTGAATTCTATGATAGAAACATATGAAAGCTATAACCCAGCAGTACAGTTGGTATTGAAGCATCTCAAGGAAGTTGAAATCAAATGTCATAAGGAAGACGAGGCGGTTCGCCAGATTGTGAAGATCTTGAGTACCTTTGGAGTACTTTCTGATCAAATTGACATCCAAGTTATCCAACACGCATATGTTTCTGGAAGTAAGTTAGCTATTATTACTTTTCATGATTCATGTGTTTCCGCTATTTGCATTTGTGTTTAAAAATTTTGTCGATAATTACCATCACGAGGTAAGTTACTTATCATCACTCGACTTGATTGTGGCTTTCTATGGTAAAAAAACTGCACTCTTATGTTACTTTGAAATATTTCAAATTAGACATTTCACACATGTATAAGAATTAAAAAAACGCAGGCTTAATGGAATGCAAGTGTAAACCTAAGCACAAGCAGCGGATCATAGCTGTATCATGTCACTGCCATTTTCCCATCTTTTGGCTGCAAATGCCTAAATAGCACCATGCCATACCTGGAGTCCACATTGGCGGTCCTTGGCAGGCCATCGGTAGTTAGCTGTTGTCAATATAGCTGCAGATGGTACCCAACATCATCTTTTTGAGATTTTGCATTTGACCATGGGAAGAGTAATTTCGAAAAAGTAGTTGTCCATCTCCAGTAGGAAATCTTGTTCTAGTGGATGTGACAAAAAGCTGGTCCATCAATGTCATAGGAATGACTGTAGATCATGCTAACAAGAGATGATACCATCTCAATTATCTACATTAGATGACACAACTCTCTGTGCTGTTGCATCTCTTCACTCAAGATATGAGCACTGGTTAAAGGGGAGATTATCTATTCTTGCAGTAGCAGCTTAGCATGAGCCCTTTGGTAGCTTTGTAGGCCACGGAAACGTTCAATGTCTGATCCACCTTAGAAGGCTGCAGTAGCCGAAATTCTCAGCTGGCTACAAGTTAATCCCTCTGTCCCATTACCACAACTAACCATGCACACAGACCAAGGAGACACATAACTTCTCTCGAAACGTTTAAGCTAGGGCAGGTATAAAACAATTCAATAGCTGCACTTTGATTATCTCAATGGACAATTATTTTAAAACGGAGACTCTTCCGAGGTCCTGGGAAGGTAATACCGAAACGGGAGAGCAGTGACACATCCTCCTAGCTTTCCGGCAATTAGATCATGTTGCATCCCGGTGTAAGTGGGAAGGCATTCGATGCGTTGCAAGATCCAGCGCTGCCAGCTCTCCAATGCTTATTGTGTCCTGTTGTGTTTCTACAGGTTTCAGCTTCGAGCAGACGGAGATCCTGGATTGATGATCGATCTTCAGTCTCCTGATCGCTTGGGCACCTGCCTACTACAGCTATGAGTTTGTGGCCTTCTGTTGTTCTGGATGTTCTAGCAGTCTTGTTCTATCTGAACCTTGCGTTCTGAGTGAGTACCAGGACGTCCATGTTAGCTCAGGATCACTATGCTGGGTAAAATTGGTCTCAAGTTCGTTTGCATTTGGTGAGGGTGTCTGTTATGCAATGGTTGCCCTTGGAAACATGGTTGATGATGTGCTGATCTGACGAAGTCGCGGGTTCGTGCTTGCACTCCTGTGCGCTATTCTGTCCGCGGTTAGGGGTACCCTCGAGGTTCCAAATCTGCATCTAGAGATGTCGCGGTTTCTTGAAAAGGGGTCATATATATGCCAACCAAAGTAAGGTGCGCACATAAACAATATCTCATGCAGCAGAGAGTTTGAATTCATTTCAAATCTTGAAACCATCATCAGGTCTAAAAGACATGACGCGATGCCCCCGCCACGGCATTGCCCGCGCGGTGCAAACGTACCAGTACCGCCAGGCAGCAGCTGCTACATCACATTATTTCGTTCCCGTTGCCGTTGGTATCACGTGGGCATCGTCACTCACTCTACCCTACCCCCAGCGCGGCCACAAATCGCACGAGCAGGGGTAACATGGCGGAACAGTAGCCGTTTGCGAGGGGATCAGGTCGACCCTTTGTATTCCACCGGGCCGTGGCGTTGGACGTATGCGTCCGTATCCCGCGCGACGGCGTGCGTGATCGTCCCGTTGCAACACGGTCGGAGAGTGGATGGAAGAGGGAAAACGGCAATGTGATTCATGGTGGTCCAGTCCAAACGTGCCCGTCCTTCTCACGACAGCCTATAGGAGGACCGAGGTCAAGTCCTTGGGGCCTCGGGCAGCCTGTGTGACAAACATGACAGGGAATGCGTGTCCCGCGGCGTACCATGCCATGTGTTTTTTTTACATGGTAATACGTGTCTTCTTTATATCATATAAGAATCATAGTACAAGTCTGCCGTTGATGCGTTGTCCATCCACGATGCATGTACACAGATTCGGAATACGTGCTAGCAGGATCAGCTGCACGATCGGGAAGATTGGAGTCAGAGCAAGGAACCGAATCTTCTTGCGACGAGATCGAATCCATCCATCTATCCAGCAAAACAAAGAGGGCAAAAGGAAAAAAGAGATGCGACACGCGAATAAATCTCCTCTCGCTGACCCAGGTCGTGGAACTGCGCCCGCGAGCCAGCAATTCATTAATGTGACGGACACGACGCGACGCATGTGGTCTGTGGATGGTCTCCTCTCCTAGACTCCTCTAGAGAAAGCGGTCAGCCAGCTGGTCACACACGGCGACCGACGCCGTTTTTCTGGGCCAAAACACGGCCGGCCGGCCATGCGTCGACACGCACGGCTCCGCTTGGTGACAGGCCTTCCAGTTTTGAGCGAACGTTCGCATACGAATTTGCAGCGAAGCAGCGAGGCCCGACGCGTCTACGCATTTGGGGTGTACAACTCTTTGGACCATTCCATTCCCAGCACGTTACACGCTAATGCGTTTATATTTGGTCGGTTTGGTCATCTCGTCAATGTGTGCAGTGCAGATGGATGTGTCAAATGTTCTGGAAGGAGCAAGCTCAGCAAAGCCTTTTCGGGTCCCCTTTTGTGAAAGCGACACGTCTTCTTTTTCCTATCGCAAAAGGAAAAGAAAAAACTGTTCAGGCTTGGCGAAGTTTCTAAAGTTGTCAAAAACGTGTTCAAGATTGATTTCGTTTTAGAGCACTCGTCGCAAAGAAAACAAATATTCAAACGGAACATAAATTTGATTTTTAATTCAAAAATAAAATAGATTCAAATCTAAAAGTAGGATGAAAAAGCAACGGAGACGGGATGGGTGGCGCGTGCAGTCCCTTGCAAAATATACATGTAACTAAGGTAATCAAGGCCTAAACACATGGCCGACACTATGCGTTGGTTGATTGGTGGCCTTCCACACCGTCCGATTGAGCCCGCCTTGGCCGTAGGATCCGGGTTATCTTCCTAGCACCCTCCCCCCGGCCCGCTCGCTTTGGCCTTTCGTACTCATGCACGTGCACCACACCATTTGCATGCACACAGCATGGTCGCTGCCCCATCGTCTGAACGTCCTCCCGACCCTCCTCCCTCCCCGCGTGGATGCCCTCCCGGCCACCGCCCTTGCTGTCGGATGTAGCTCACCGCCCTCGCCAGCTAGCCGCAGCTCGTCAAATGCAGCTCATTGCCGCCATCCTTGAACTGTCGTCGTAGTTGTGCAGATCTATTGTAGCATTGCCAGTTGTCGGTCGCAACAATCGTCTCATAGATCGCAGCTCCCCATCGTTGCCTTGCAGCCCCGTCGCATCAGCATAGTCTCGTGCTTGGATTGCTTGTATCAACTGGTGGATGGGCGCCACAAAAACTTGCAACAGCGCGCCGAACGCAGCTTGCGGCAACACCACAACCCTTGCAATGTGTCGGCTCGGCGGGAGTAGCTCGTGATGTTGCTCGTGGCAGGATGCATCGCTGCATGGTCTCCATATCACCGCTCCGCTTGACGGTAGTACTTGGAGCAGCCCAAGCAGTGGCGGAGGACGGATTATTTTGTAGGTGGGGCGAACTCTTAAGCATATACTTCATCCATTCACAAATATAAGATGTTATAGTAGCTTTTTCCTAAATTGGATGTATATAGATATATTTTAATGTGTTTGTTCACGCATTACAATCCGTATGTAGTCTATGTTTAAAAATCCAAATATCTTATACATTTATGAACGTAGAGAGTATATTTTTTATGCGGCTAACAACTACCACAAAATTTTATTTTCAAATATGCAATTCATCACAAAAAGTGCCACCAATCATTATATGTAGATTGTCAAACCATTATCTAGAAAAATGACAATAAAATTCAAAACCAAATTACCTATGTCCATTATCTTTGCTAGCCATATTCCCTTCCCGTTCATGGTCTCCTACTGGCCACCGGCCTCACGCGCGCAGTGTACTGCGGGTCGCCGGAAACGTGAGTACACGACCACGTCTGCATGCGCGCTCCTTCTGGCCGTTGGCCTCTCGTGCGCGCTTGGTTGGCCGTCGCGAACGTGCGAGCTCGCCCTTTTCTTGCTAGGGTTTGTGTGTCGACTAGAAGCGGAGTCGCTCGACTCTGGATCCTGGAGCTGGCGTGGGGACGATCGATAGAGTGGATCGAGCGAGGCGTCCGGACCTGCTACTTGCTACGGCCCAGTTGGTTGGGTAATCACGGCCCAACAAAACGTTTCACGCTGATTTTTAAGCCGTTCTATTTTTTAGCGATCGATCACGTTATATATACGTATACACAAAACAGAAACGCCAAAAATCAAGGTAGGGCGAGCGCCCAACCTCGCCCTACCGGGAGCTCCGCCTGTGAACCCAAGGACGTCCCTCACAGCGAGCGCGACGGTGGTGGGCGCCTCTCGCATCGGGCGGACACGAACGGGAAGAATGTTGGGCGGGTGTGCGACGACGACTTGGAGTTGTAGAAGAACAAAGGGTTGTCGTGCTGCACGTGAAAATATAAGGGAGGGGACGGGCGGTTTGTGGGCCCCACGCGAGGGCGCGCGTCATGGGGAAGGTGACCGGCGAAGGCTGAGATCGGTCGCCCGATTCAGATCCTTTCCCTAAACGCATGCAGGGGACCAATTGAGTCTTCGAGTCTTGATGTAATCGATCCTTGCCAGAGCTCTATTATTTCGGCTGTCAAATCCGTTCATATTTTTATTTCCTTAATCTCGTCTGATGACAGCAGGGAGGGAGCTGTGACCAGTAAATTGCAAGTGATACCATCCGTGCACTTGGGGGTTAACACGCTACTTTTAACAAAGCATCGGGCAAAGAAGCTTCTACGTGACACAGCGGATCCGCCAAGTGTCCAGCAAATATGAATGGTACTTTTGAGCTCTCCCTTTTTCTCTCATTTGTGATTTGCATTTCAAGGTCCTCCTATTCTTGTATGACACGCTTCTACCCGAAGGAAAAGGCATACATGAGACCTAGTTAGAAAGCACGAAAGTGACTCCATTTTCGGGCGATTAACTGCCGCATCTTATCATTAGATTAAGATTGGATAGTAGTGGTGTTCTATGCGGCCGGTCTCCCATTTCGAGTAGTACAAAACATAAAAGCCCTGACGGAACGCGATTTCGACACGAAGGTGAGAGCATCTAAAGCTCAACGTCTCAAACCCGCTTCATGCGCCTAGACGGGCTCCTTAAATGGACCTTAAACACTCGAACTGACCGGCACCTCTCATATCCAACCCAAATATGGGATGGATATAGGGCGCCTGGGCACGTCCGCCACGTTGGACCCGGCAACCCGACCCCACCGCAAATTACACCAAATCTATCAAACTCTTTCTCCTCCTCCCGTTGCCCTCCAACCTTTTCCGCGCCCGGACCCTCACCGTCCTCCACACTTGCTCCCAATCTCCACCATCGGTCCCGATCCACCGCCGGAGATGTTGTCTAACCCGACCCACACCGCCGCGACGGAAACGCAGTCCGCCTCGTCCGTCGGCTGCGACTTGCAAGGCGGAGAACGTCGCCCGGAAGTTGTGGCGACGCCCGCAGCGAGAGAGGGAGGCGGCGGCGGCTCAGGGAGGTTCGGACATGGTGGAGCAGCTGTCTCCTCCGTCGCGCCCGGATCCCCGCACCCCTTCCATCCGAGTGCCGACGCAGATTACGCCGTCCGACCCCGTTGGGACAGAGGAGGATTCGACGGCCGGCTGGGCCATTCCGGGCAGCTTTCCGCCCACGCAGGTGTCGGCGGTCGACGTATGTGACTCGCCGCAGCTTGTTCGGGCACGGATGAGCACGGGCACAGGCAGTGCCTGGGCTACCCTTGACATGTTCGACGGAATGACCGAATAAGAGTCGGTGCGTTTTGTTTGCTCCTGTCCAATCAGATTTTTGCATAGACCACTAGTTCATTTCGCAAATGATAAACGCTTGCAAACCGTAATCATGTAGGAGACGTTCTTGTCGATCATGATCAATGACAATGAAGATCCGACCCAAATGGAGTATGAAATGGAGGCCACCACCGCATTTGAAGTTGGGACAACATCCGATCCCAATTCGATCAAGAAGAAGAAGACCAAGACTGTGACGACCCCGGCTTAATCGTGCACTAATCATACATGCAGATGCACACGATCAAGCCTAATGACTCACTTGAAGATATCACAACACAACTCTAAAACATAAATAAATCATACAAGCTTTATATTACAAGCCAAAGCCTCGAGGGCTCGAATACATAGCTCGATGGCATACAAGTGTCAGCGGAAGCATCAGATAGCGTAGGCCTCCTGCCTAGGACCCTCCGAACCTACTCCTGGTCGTCGGTCGGCTCTTCGTAGTAGTACTCGCCGGGAGGGTAGTAGTAGTAGTAACCGTCAGCGGGGGCAGCTGGCTCAGGGGCTCCGTCGTCTGGTTGCGACAAATGGATATGGGGGAAAAAGAAAGTAAAGCAAACGTGAGTACTCATTCGAAGTACTCAGCAAGCAAGGATCTACACTACATATGCAACATTATCAAAGGAGGCTGTATATGTGGACTGGGCTACAGAAATGCCAGAATAGAGGGGAGAGCCTAGTCCTATCGAAGACTAGCATCTTCAAGCATCTTCATCGGTCTTGCAGCATTAGAAGAGTGCAGATTAACATAATGTAAAGTAGTAGTAATGTCATTAACCTCGCCCAGAGATCCTTTCTCAACTCCCTGCGAGAAAGCAATCACAGAGCCATACTATTCATTTCATCTCGAGTCACCAGTTCTAGTTGTACCGATCGGGATACAACTCCGAGTGTCCGTTACCGTAGGACAGGCTATCGATAGATTAGTTCTTCCCTGCAGGGGTGCACCAACTTACCCACCACGCTCGCTTAACTCCGGCCGGACACACTTTTCTGGATCATGCCCGGCCTCGGCCAAACGATACGCCGCAACCCGACCAAATACTTAACAGAGAGGTCAGCACGCCGGACTAAACCTATGTCCCCAGGGGTCTTGGGCCATCGCCCCGGACGCTCCTGCATGTTGCGTACACCGCCGGTGAGCAGACCTAGCAACCCCTTAATACAAGCGCGGTTGCGTTACCAGTCCAACCCAGCGTGTGCCGCTCAGTTGCTGACGTCTATTAAGCTTCGGCTGAAGTATACGACGCAGAATGCCCATACCATGCCCACGCGATGGTTAGTGCTATCAGGCCAGAGGCCCCTCGGATCAAATATCCAAACCGTTAGTGTGTTGGTAGTGCGGTAACGAGCAGAGACTCACGAAAGATGTGACCCCGTCGCCCCGTCTCGAGGACTTGCGGCAAGGGCTATGAATGCCCGGCCATGCCTCGTGGATATCTCATGGGCACCTTCCAGGTCCACCCGACTCCATATCACTCTCATCATATACTCGTGCGGGTACCCCTCAGAGCCGACCCGTCTTTATTCAGAATAAACAGTGTCATCAATAATGTAAAGGCATCCGTGTGGCTACCATATCAAGAAGGAATCTGAGGCATCACCCTCGTTTGGACTCCCACCTGACGTAAACATCAAGGTGAACTAAAGAGGCATCACCCTCAAGGTCCACACTTGAGCAGTTGCACGACGATGTCGTTATCGGGGGTGGTGTAGGAGGAATCACCCTCGCTGACCACGACCGAATAACTAACCTACAAGGTTATCATCAGAAGTGCTGACGAGGTATCACCCTCGGCACTCGATAGTAACCCAGTAGTGTCGAGCATCTAAGGGGAAAGTGATGTGCGGTGCCGGGGCCTGGTCTTCGATCCCGTTGATTGGGTCTTCTGATGATCCAGCGGGGCGGTCGGGATAAAGTGGAGTCTCTGCTGGGTCTCTACCCAACCTATACTAAACAGTTTAGGATAAGCATGTAGGTAACAATAGCAGGTTACAATAAACAGGCTATGTAGCAGAAATAGGATAACAGCAGCAGCAGTAACTTCTAATGCAAGCATAAGAGGGAAGAGAGTCGGCGGTATCGGAATGCTCAAAAAGGGGGTGCTTGCCTGGAAGCTCTGCGGCAAGGGTCTGATCGTCAGGAGCGTAGTCGACCTCCGGAGCTGCGTCGGTCTCGGGAGCTACGTCGACGCCGGGGTCTACCGAGAGAGAAGAGGGGGAAGAAACATATAAATACACAACAAACAATGCAATACAGGGCATGCCATGCCTAGGATGCAGTGCAGGGTTGCCTAAAGCATGTCTAAGTCATTTTTAGTTTCTTTAGAATTTAAGTTGGATTTATTATCCGGTGAATATGCACTATTCATATACCGGAATCGGGCTAAAAGTTACGGGTTCTCCTACGTAGGGGGTTTCGGCACCGAAACAGACGACACGATTAGATTCGTCTCGTCGTTCTGATCAACTTTCATGTTTTAAGTTTTTCAATCGGAGCTACGGTTTAACAGTTATGAATTTTCAAAGATTTAAATATTTTCTGGAATTATTTATTTAACAGAAAAGGGAATTATGACATCAGCTTGTTGCAATGCTGACATCAGCAGGTCAACTGGTTGGCTGACCAGGTCAAACCTGACCTGTGGGTCCAGTGGGACCCACATGTCAGCGACAGTGGTGCTAACAGAGGGGTTAGTTTAACTAGTTAGGTTAGTTAGTGGGTGGGCCCCAGTAGTCAGTGAGTGATTAGACTAAACAATTTAGTTAACATTTTAATTAACAATTTTATTTATTTAAAAACATTTAATCAAAGCGGGGCCCGTATGTCAGTGACTCGGCACGGCCACGTCAGCCCGTTGACCGGTCAGCACAGTCAACTCGGGCCCCTGGGCCCACTGGTCAGTGAGCCAGGGTGACCCACGTGGCAACCATGTCGGCGTCGGCGCCGGGGTGGCTCCGGCGAGGCTCCTCGCGGCGGCCGAGCGCCGGAGATGCTCGGGATTTCTCCACGCTGTAACACCCCCTAGTAATAAGCTCTATGACACTCTGTTAAAACTGCCAAGTCATGATCATTTGCAGTGCCAAATCATTTGGGTCAATAATCCAATTCAAATTCAAAATCTGAAAATCAAATTAAATTCCAAAGTGCAAATTGAAGTTGATCAAACTCTGCTGGAGAAATGTTATTTAATTAGCAAATAATCCAGTGGTCATGGCAAAATCATAATCATTATTTTTGGAGTTAGCTAAGTGAGTGAAACAACCTGAAACAGCACTCAAAACAGACTATTTACATCTATTAAATTAATATCAAACTCACATGGAATCCAAATTTGTCCAAACCACTTTTTGGTGGGGGCTAATATTGCACTGCAATATTAGGGTCAACTTCCATATTTTTCAAAAGTGCACAACTATCCCAAACATTTCAGAACAGAAGTGAAGTAAAAGAAAATGTGACAGAAGCAGAGAAAGTAATAAACGGGACACTGTGCACTGGGCCTTAGTGCACAGTGCCCCGATTAGAGGTCCAAACGGCCCAGCCCATCTCCCCGTCGTCCTCCTCCGTGCGCTGTCGCGCGCTGACGCCGACACGGCGACCGGCCGCCGCGCTGTCGCCCATCCGCGACGCCCCGGCAAGGATAAGAGCGGCCGAGCCCCTGGCTCAAACCCTAACCCCCACAGACCTCTCCCCCCCTCGCGCGCCGTTCCCCCTTTACCCCTCCAGATCCGGCGCCCGAACGCCGCCGTCGCCGCGCGTCGGCACCGCCGTGGCCACCGGCATCCTCGAGCTTCTCCGACAAGCCCAAGCGATTCGCAGACGTCCACTCCTTCGTCCCTGCTCACCAGCTGGAGCAGGGAAGGTCGTCCTCACCGTCTTCGGCCACTTCCCCATCTCCGGCCACCGCGTCGAATTCCGGCGTCCTCGACCTCCTCTGCAGCTCCTAAGCATCCACGGGTCTTACGTGACCGCGCGGTGAGCTACTCTTTCCCCTGTTTCTTCCCATGATCCATCTCGCGCGCCATAGCTAGTCGTCCCCGAGGCCGTGCTCTGGTTGCCGCCGGTGAGCTCGGTGCAGCCGACGTGACCCTCGTCATCGCCAACAGAGGTCACTGTTGAGCTCCTGGTGCTCCCAGGAGCCCGGCGAGCTCAAGCCCGAGCCTCCCGTGCCTCCTAACTCCATCTCCCCGATCTCCCGTAGCTCATCTCCGCCGCGGCTTGACGCCGGCGAGATTCCGGCCACCCCCGCCGCTCCGACCATCACGGATGGACGCGGGTTGAAGTGCCCGTTCGAATGAACCAAGGCGCGCGCGAAACGGCTCACCGTAGCGGGATTCCGGCCAACTCCGGCGCGGATCCGCCGCGAGTGTGGTCGCCGGCGTCGCTCCGGCGACGCGGCTGACGTGGCGCTGGTGGGCCCCGCCTCAGAGTCGCTGCCAGTGGGCCCCGGGCGACCCCGTTGACTGGGTTGACCCAGTCAACTTTGCTGACTGGGCAGCCCCAGTCTATGACATGTGGGCCCCCAGTAGATTAAAACTAATTAGAACATTTTAAAAATTAAAAGTTAATTAGATATACTAATTGTCTCACTGACATGTGGGGTCCACCCCCTAATTAACCCTGGTAATTAAATTAATCCACTGATTAGCCTAAACAGAGGCTGACATGTGGGTCCCACTGGACCCACATGTCATATTTGACTTAGTCAGCCGACTGTTGACTTGCTGACGTCAGCAGCGCGTCATGCTGACGTCATAATTCATTTTCTGATAAATAAAATAATTCCAGAAATTCAAATAATCTTTAAAAATTAATAACTTTTAAACCGTAGCTCGGATCGAAAAAGTTAAAACATGAAAGTTGCTCAGAACGACGAGACAAGTCTGATCGTGCCGTCTGTTTCTCCATCGGAACCTCCTACGTAGAAGAACTCGTAACTCCGGACCCGAATCCGACAGATGAATAGTGCACACACGTCGGATATTAAATCCCAGAATAATTCTAAAAATAACTAAAATGACTTAGATGCATATTTAGGCAACCCTACACTGCATCATAGCATCACACGCACCGTATTGCATCTGTTTGCATTATGTTTACCTGTTTCTTCCCCCTCTTCTCTCTCGGTAGACCCCGACGTTGACGTAGCTCCCGAGGCAGACGCCGCACAGGAGTACGACTACGTCCCCGACGATACTACTGAAGACCTTGCCCTTGCCCCCGAGCAAACAGGCAAGCACCCCCATTTTGAGCATTCCGATATCGCCTATTCTCTCCCCTCTTATGCTTGCATTAGATGATACTGCTGCTGTTACTATCCTACTCTGTTGCATAGCCTGTTTACTTGTAACCTACTTTTGATACATTCCTGTTATCCTAAACTGTTTAGCATAGGATGGGTAGAGACACGACAGAGACCCCCACTTGATCCCGACTGCCCTGCTGGATATCAGAAGACCCGATCATCGGGATTGAAGATCAGTCCAGGGCACCGCACATCACTTTCCCCCCTTTGTTGCCGACACTGCTGGGTTACCGTCGAGTGCCGAGGGTGATACCTCGTTAGCACTTCTGATGTTAACCTTGTAGGTTAGTTACTCGGTCGTGGTAAGCGAGGGTGATTCCTCCTACACCACCCCCGATAACGACATCGTCGCGCAACCTCTCAAGTGTGGACCTCGAGGGTGATTCCTCCTTCGTTCACCTTGATGATAACATCGAGCGGGAATTCCATCGAGGGTGATTCCTCAGGGTTCCCTTCGGTGTCAGACACACAGTTACCTTGGATATTATGACTTGCACTAAACTATGATACTAAAGACGGGTCGGCCCTGAGGGGTACCCGCGCGAGCTTAACGCGAAGTGATGTGGAGTCGGGTTGACCTGGATGGTGCCCGCGAGATAACTACGAGGCGTGGCCGGGCATTCTTAGCCCTTGCCGCAAGTCCTCGAGACGGGGCGACGGGGTCACATCGATCGTGAGTCTCTGCTCGTTTCCGCGCGCTCCTAATCCACTACGGTTTGGATATTTGATCCGAGGGGCCTCTGGCCCGATAGCACTAATCATCACGTGGGCATAGTATGGGCGTTCTGCGTCGTACACATCAGCCGAAGCTTGTTTGACGTCAGTAAGGAGCGGCGCACGCCGAGTTGGACTGGTAATGCAACCGCGCTTGTATAAGGGGTTGCTAGGTCTGCTCTCGGTGGCCCCGTAACGTGCAGGAGTTCCCGGGGCGATGGCCCAAGACCCCTGGGGGCATAGGTTTAGTCCGGCGTGCTGACCTCTCTTATAAGCCTAGGTCGGGTTGCGGCGTGTTGCTTAGCCGAGGCCGGGCATGACCCAGAAAAGTGTGTCCGGCCAGAGTTAAGTGAGCGTGGTGGGTAAGTTGGTGCACCCCTGCAGGGAAGAAACTTCTATCGATAGCCTGTCCTACGGTAACGGACACTCGGAGTTGTATCCCGATCGGTACAACTAGAACATGTGGTGAGAACTGGATAGTACGGCTCTGGGATTGCTTTCTCGCAGGGAGTCGAGAAAGGATCTCAGGTCGAGGTTGATGATATTACTACTACTACTTTACATTATGTTCATCTGCTCTCTCCTGATGCTGCAAGACTGTCGAAGATTGTTGAAGATGCTAGTCTTCGATAGGACTAGGCTTTCCCCCTCTACTCTGGCATTTCTGCAGCCCAGTCCACATATACAGCCATTCCTTTGACAATGATGCATATGTAGTGTAGATCCTTGCTTGCTGAGTACTTCGGATGAGTACTCACGTTTGCTTTATTTTCTTTTTCCCCCATTTTCCATTTGCTGCCACCAGACGACGGAGCCCCTAAGCCAGAAGCCCCAGCCGACGACCAGTACTACTATCCGCCTGGCGAGTACTACTACTACGAAGAGCCGTTCGACGACCAGGAGTAGGATCGGAGGGTCCAGGGCAGGAGGCCTACGCCTTTCGATCGTAGTTTTTATTTTTACCCCGCCTCTGTGAAGGCTTATCTCTCTCTCTGTAATATATCTGTACTCAGATATCTAATGCTTCCGCTGACGCTTGTATGCCATCGAGCTTGTATTCGAGCCCTCGAGGCCCTGGCTTGTAATATTAAGCTTGTATGACTTTATTTTTATGTTTTAGAGTTGTGTTGTGATATCTTCAAGTGAGTCCTTAGGCTTGATCGTGCGCATTTGCGTGTATGATTAGTGCACGATTAAGCCGGGGTCGTCACACACGCTGACCCAAAACGGGCGTGGCTACCCGCGTTCGAAAGCTAGCGACGTTGCGCGTCGCAAGGTGCTACGGGTTGGTCACGGGGATGGCCGGAGCGATGCCGGCGTTGAAGTTAGGCGGCGGCGGCGGCGGGTGAACATGGCTGCGCGGCTACGGTGTGTTTATACGCGCGCTTTCGGTCGCATCCGAGCGTGCGTGAAGCAACGCATCCAACGGCGCTAGCGCGAGGCCCCGGAAATGACCAAGGCGGCCGGAAGGCGAGGTCCCGCGGCGGACAGAGTGCGGCGAGGCGGCGGGCTAGCTATGGTGAAGGAAACGAGTAGCCAGGGGAAAGAGGAGAGAGACAGATGCTCACGGTGAGGCGCAAGGTGGCCGTCGACAGCTTAGGAGCAGCTGGGGAGCGGGGGTCGCCGGAGATCGCCGGAGATGCCGAAGACGGGCGCGGCTCGATCCGCGGCCAACGACGCCGCCTGGCTCGAATGGCGCTCCGCAGGTGAGGTAGTCGAGGCCGACGCGCCTTCCAGACACGGTCGCCGGACTCGGGGACGCCGGTGGCCACGACGGAGCAGAGATGCGGCGACGGCGGCGTTCGGTTGTGGTGGCAGAGAGGAGAAAAAGAGGTGAGCGAGCTAGGAAGGGAGGGGGAAAGTGACGGGGGAGGCAAGGGGGATGGACTGGCTTCGGCCTTATCTTCCCCTGCGTCGGTGGGGCGCCGCGGTGTCGCGCGCTCGCCGGTGCGCGCCGGCACAGCCACGGGGAGATCGACAGCGCGAAAGAGAGAGAATGAGAAGGGCCAGCTGGGCCAGTTTGGGGCCCAGTGCACTTAGGCCCAGTGCACAGTGCCTCTTCGCATTCTATTTTCTGTTTTATTGTTTTTTCTTTTTACAGAGTTGGGTTTTGCTTTAGATGAGCTGCCAAATGAATTTGCAAAAATGTGAATCTTGCTCACATTAATATCTTGCAATATCCAGCACTCCACAAAAAGTTTGGGCATTTTTGGAATCCATTTGAAATTATTCAAAAATGAATAGGGCATTTAAATGTTGTTTTGGCTCTGATTTAAATGCTTAGACCCTTCTGTGGTTGATGGTGATGTTGTGTTCCTTAACAGCAATTAGTTTTAGATTATTTGCTATAATGTGAACATTTTTTCCCACAAGTTTTGAGCAACTTCATATTTCACTTTTGAATTTGAATTGATTTTCAGAATAGAATTTGAATTGGATATTCAACCAAAGTGGCTAGGCACTGCAAATGAAGATGACTTGGCAACATTAGCAGTTGATCACAGTGGTAATTACACAGGGGTGTTACAAAGACGACGAAGGCAAGAGGTCCGGCATTCTCAAGATTTGAGGACATCTTGTTTGTCAAAGCTTGGTTGGCCACAATGATGGATCCAATATGCGGCACCGAGCAAAAGGGGAACAAGTATTGGGAGAAAATTTGGAAGGCGCATCATGAACAAAAGGAGTATGTGGAGCCGCATCCTATCGTGACCACCCGCAATGTGGCATCTCTCCAACATCGTTGGGGGATCATCCAAGGGGAAGTGAACAAGTACGTCGGCTACTACTCACAAGTGACCAAACACCCTTAAAGTGGGATGGGAGTGGCAACTCACGTAAGCTCAATTGCTTCATCTTATCGTCATTTGCATATGCTTCTTGTGTTTGCATTCTCGTGCTCATACATATCTGTTGGAATTATGCCCTAGAGGCAATAATAAATTGGTTATTATCATATTTCCCTGTTCATGATAATCGTTTATTATTCATGCCATAATTGTATTGATTGGAAACTCAAATACATGTGTGGATACATAGACAACAACATGTCCCTAGTGAGCCTCTACAGGACTAGCTCGTTGATCAAAGATGGCTATGGTTTCCTAGTCATAGACATGAGTTGTCATTTGATAACGGGATCACATCATTAGGAGAATGATGTGATGGATAAGACCCAAACTATGAACGTAGCATATGATCGTGTTAAGTTTATTGCTATCGTTTTCTGCATGTCAAGTATATGTTCCTATGACCATGAGATCATGCAACTCACTGACACCGGAGGAGTGCCTTGTGTGTACCAAACATCGCAATGTAACTGGGTGACTATAAAGGTGCTCTACAGGTATCTCCGAGGGTGTCTGTTGAGTTGGCATGGATCAAGACTGGGATTTGTCACTCCGTGTGACGGAGAGGTATCTCAGGGCCCACTCGGTAATACAACGTCACAATAAGCTTGCAAACAATGTGACCAATGAGTTAGTCATGGGATCTTGTATTACGGAACGAGTAAAGAGACTTGCCGGTAATGAGATTGAACTAGGTATGGAGATACCGACGATCGAATCTCGGGCAAGTAACATACCGATAGACAAAGGGAACTGCATACGGGATTAGCTAAATCCTTGACATCGAGGTTCGACCGATAAGATCTTCGTAGAATATGTAGGAACCAATATGGGCATCCAGGTCCCGCTATTGGTTATTGACCGTAGAGGTGTCTCGGTCATGTCTACATAGTTCTCGAACCCGCAGGGTCTACACACTTAACGTTTGGTGACGATATAAGTATAGTTGAGTCATTATGGTGGTTACCGAAGGTTGTTTGGAGTCCCGGATGAGATCCCGGATGTGATGAGGAACTCCGGAATGGTCCGGAGGTGAAGATTGATATATTGGACGAAGGGTATTGGAGTCCGGAATTGTTCCGGGGGTACCGGGTGATGACCACCATGACCGAAAGGGGTTTCGGGGGGTCCCGACAAGTGTTGGGGGGACTCATGGGCCAAGGAGAGGGGGAAAACCAGCCCACTAAGGGGCTGTGCGCCCCCTCACCCTTTCCCACGTGACCAGGAGAGGTGGGGCGCCCCCCTCTAGGGTTTCCCTCCACCCGGCTTTGGGGGCAAGTCATCCTAGGGGAGATCCCATCTGCCCTGGCCACCGCCCCCCTAGGGGAAACCCTAGGGGCGCCACCCCCTCCTCCCTTCCCCTATATATAGAGAGGTAGAGAGAGGGCAGCCGCAACCCTTGAGCACATCTCCACGCCACGGCGCTGCCTCTCCTCTCCCTCGCATCCCTCTTCTTCTCCGTAGTGCTTAGCGAAGCTCTGCCGAGATTTCTCCACCACCACCGCCACCACACCGTCGTGCTGCCGGAGGACTCGAGCTACTACTTCACCATTGCTCACTGGATCGAGGAGGTGAAGGCGTCATCAAGCTGTATGTGTGTTGAACGCGGAGGTGCCGTCCGTTCGGCACTTGGATCGGGAGTTCGCGGGACGGATCGTGATTGGATCGCGAAGACGTTCGACTACATCAACCTCGTTTATTAACGCTTCCGCTTAGTGATCTACAAGGGCATGTAGATCCAATCTCTCCTCTCGTAGATGGTCATCTCCTAGATTGGATCTTGGTGAGTGTAGGAAATTTTTTGTTTCCCATGCAACGTTCCCCTATAGTGGCATCTTGAGCTAGGTCTATGCATAGATGACATCATGAGTAGAACACAAAGGAGTTTGTGGGCGTTGATATTCAGATTGCTTCCTTCCTTGGTCTTTTGTTGATTCGGCGGTATTATGGGATGAAGCGGCCCGGACCAACTTTACATGTCCACCTACATGAGACCGGTTCCATCGACAGACATGTGACTTTGTTGCATAAAGATGGCTGGCGGGTGTCTGTCTCTCCCACCTTAGTTGAATCGGATTCGACAAAGGCGATCCTTGTAGAAGGTTAAATAGCAACTTGCATATCACCGTTGTGGCTTTGCGTAGGTAAGAATCATTCTTGCTAGATACCCATAGCAGCCACGTAAAACATGCAACAACAATTAGAGGACGTCTAACTTGTTTTTGCAGGGTATGTTGTGATATGATATGGCCAAAGACATGATGAAATATATTTGATGTATGAGATGATCATGTTTGTAATAGTTTATATCGACTTGCATGTCAATGCATACAGCAACCGGCAGGAGCCATAGGGTTGTCTTTAATTATTGTATGACCTGCGTGTCAATCATTAAGCGCTATGTAATGCTTTACTTTATCGCTAAGCGGTAGCAATAGTAGTAGAAGCATGGTTGGCGTGACAACCCCGATGGCGACACGATGATGGAGATCATGATGATGGAGATCATGGTGTCATGCCGGTGACGATGGAGATCATGCCGGTGCTTTGGAGATGGAGATCAAAAGCACGAGTTGATGGCCATATCATGTCACTTATGATTTGCATGTGATGTTAATCCTTTTATGCATCTTATTTTGCTTAGGATGATGGTAGCATTATAAGGTGATCCCTCACTAAAATTTTAAGATAAAATTTTGTTCTCCCCAAGTGTGCACCGTTGCGAAAGTTCGTCGTTTCGAAGCACCACGTGATGATCGGGTGTGATAGACTCTACGTTCACATACAACAGGTGCAAGCCAGTGTTGCACATGCGAAACACTTGGGTTAAACTTGACGAGCCTAGCATGTACAGACATGGCCTCGGAACACAAAAGACCGAAAGGTCGAACACGAGTCATATAGTAGATATGATCAACATGGAGATGTTCATAATTGAAACCACCTCATCTCATGTGATGATCGGACTTGGGTTGGTGAATTTGGATCGTGTTACACTCGGACAACCGGAGGGATGTTGATTTGAGTGGGAGTTCTTCGGTAATATGATTAATTGAACTCATTTATCATGAACATAGTCTAAATTGTCTTTGCAAATTATGTTGTAGATCAATAGCTCACGCTATAGCTCCCTGTTTTAATACGTTCCTAGAGAAAGACTAAGTTGAAAGATATTGTAAGCAATTATGCGGACTAGGGCCGTAGTCTGAGGATTGTCCTCACTGCTGCACAGAAGGCTTATGTCCTTGATGCACCGCTCGGTGTGCCAACCCCTCTAGCGTCGTCTGTGGATGTTGTGAACATCTGGCAAACACATTCAGATGACTACTTGATAGTTTAGTGCGCCATACTTTACGGCTTAGAATCGGGGCTCCTAAGGCGTTTTGAACACCATGGAACATATGAGATGTTCTAAGAGCTGAAATTGGTATTTCAGGCTCATGACCGTGTGGAGAGGTATGAGACCTTTGACAAGTTCTTTGCCTACAAGATGGAGGAGAATAGCTCAGCCAGTGAGCATGTGCTTAGAATGTCTGAGTGCTACAATTGCTTATATCAAGTGAGAGTTAATCTTCCAGATAAGAGAGTGATTGACAGAGTTCTCCAGTCACTATCACCAAGCTACTAGAGCTTCGTGATGAACTATAACATGCAGGGGATGGAGATGATCCCGGAGCTGTTCGCGGTGCTTAAGGCCGCGAAGGTAGAAATCAAGAAGGAGCATCAAGTGTTGATGGTTAACAAGACCACTGGTTTCAAGAAGGGCAAGGGCAAGAAGGGAAACTTCATAAATGGCAAGCCAGTTGCCGCTTCAGTGAAGAAACCCAAGGTTGAACCCAAACCCGGGACTGAGTGCTTCTATTGTAAGGGGAACGATCACTGGTAGCGGAACTACCCCAATAGATGAGAAGGCTGGCAACTTCAACAAAAGTATATTTGATATAGTGTTATTGATGTGTACCTTGCTAGTACTCCTAGTAGCACCTGGGTATTAGATACCGGTTCAGTTGCTGATATTGGTAACTCAAAACAAAAGCTACGGAATAAACGGAGACCAGTTAAGGGCGAGGTGACGATGTATCTTGGAAGTATTTCCAAGGTTGATGTGATCACCATCGCACGCTCCCTCTACCTTCGGGATTAGTGTTGAACCTAGATAAATGTTATTTGGTGTCTGTGTTGAGCATGAACATAATTAGATCGTGATTATTGCAATACGGTTGTTCATTTAAATCAGAGAATAATGGTTATTCTATTTACATGAATAATACCTTCTATGGTCATGCACCCAAGGTGAATGGTTTATTGAATCTCGATCGTGCTGATACACATGTTCATAACATTGAGGCCAAAAGATGTAGAGTTGATAATGATAATACCACTTTCTTGTGACGCTGCCGCTTAGGTCATGTTGGTGTAAAGCGCATGAAGAAACTCCATGCTGATGGACTTTTGGAGTCACTTGATTTTGAATCACTTGACACATGAGAACCATGCCTCATGGGCAACATGACTAAAACCCCGTTTTCTGGAACAATGGAAAGGGCAATTGACTTGTTGGAAATCATACATACTGATGTGTGTGGCCCGATGAGTGTTGACGCGCGCTGTGGATATCGTTACTTTCTCACCTTCACCGATGATTTGAGTAGATATGGGTATATTTACTTGATGAAGCATAAGTCTAAATCGTCTGAAAAGTTCAAGCAATTTCAGAGTGAAGTTGAGAATCATCGTAACAAGAAGATCAAATTCCTACGATATGATCGAAGGGGAGAGTATCTGAGTTATGAGTTTGGCAATCACTTTAGACAATGTGGAATTGTTTCACAACTGACGCCGCCTGGAACACCACAGCGTAATGGTGTGTCCGAACGTCACAATCGTACCTTATTGGATATGGTGCATTCTATGATGTCTCTTTCGATATATCACTATCGTTTTGGGGTTATGCATTAGAGACAACTACATTCACTTTAAATAGGGCACCATCTAAATCCGTGGAGACGACACCGTATGAACTGTGGTTTGGCAAGAAACCTAAGTTGTCGTTTCTTAAGGTTTGGGGCTGCGATGCTTATGTCAAAAGGCTTCAGCCGAAAAAGCTCGAACCCAAAGCGGACAAATGCGTCTTCATAGGATACCCAAAGGAGATGATTGGGTATACCTTCTATCTCAGATTCGAGGGCAAAGTGTTTGACGCTAAGAACGGGTCCTTTCTCGAGAAAGAGTTTCTCTCGAAAGAATTGAGTGGGAGGAAGATCAAACTTGATGAGGTTGTTGAACCTTTACTTCAACCAGTGAGTAGTGCAGCACAGAAAGATGTTTCTGTGGCACCTATGTTAGTTGAAGAGGAAGCTAATGATGATGATCATGAAGTTTCAGATCAAGTTACTATCGAACCTCGTCGGTCGACAAGGGTGCGTGTAACTTCTGAGTGGTACGGTAACCCTATCTTAAAGGTCATGTTGTTGGACAACGGTGAACCTACGAGCTATGGAGAAGCGATGGTGTGCCCGGATTCCAACAAATGGCTAGGAGCCATGAAATCCGAGATAGGATCCATGTATGAGAACAAAGTATGGACTTTGGTGGACTTGCCCGATGATCGACAAGCCATTGAGAATAAATGGATCTTTAAGAAGAAGACAGACGCTGATGGTAATGTCACCATTTATGAAGCTCGACTTGTCGCAAAGAAGTTTCCGACAAGTTCAAGGAGTTGACTATGATGAGACTTTCTCACTCATAGCGATGCTAAAGTTTGTTGGAATTATGTTAGCAGTTGCTGCATTTTCATTTACGAAATCTGGCAGATGGATGTCAAAACAAAGTTTCCTTGACGATTTTTGTGAGGAAAGGTTGTATGTGATACAACCAGAAGGTTTTGTCGATCCTAAGGATGCTAAAAGGTATGCAAGCTCCAGCGATCCTTCTATGGACTGGAGGAAGCATCTCGAAGTTGGAATCTTCGCTTTGATGAGGTGATCAAAGCGTTTGGGTTTATACAAGTTTATGGATAAGCTTGTATTTGCAAGAAAGTGAGTGGGAGCACTACAACATTTCTGATAAGTATATGTGGATGACATATTGTTAATCAGGAATGATGTAGAATTTCTGGAAAGCATAAAGGGTTGTTTGAAAGGAGTTTTTCAAAGGAAGACCTGAGTAAAGCTGCTTACATATTGGGCATCAAGATCTATAGAGATAGATCAAGACGCCTGATAAGACTTTCACAGAGCACATACCTACATGATTTTGAAGAAGTTCAAAATGGATCAGTTCAAGAAGGGGTTCTTGCCTGAGTTGTAAGGTGTGAAGTTGAGTAAGACTCAAAGCTCGACCACGGCAGAAGAAAGAGAAAGGACGAAGGTCGTCCCCTATGCCTTAGCCATAGGCTCTATATGATATGCCATGCTGCGTACCACACCTAATGTGTGCCTTGCCACGTGTCTGGCAAGGGGGTACAAAAGTGTTCCAGGACTGGATCACTGGACAGCGGTCAAAATTATCCTTAGAGGACTAAGGAAAGTTTCTCGGTTATGGAGGTGATAAAGAGTTCGGCGTAAAGGGTTACGTCGATGCAAGCTTTAACACCAATCTGGATGACTCTAAGTAGAGTTTCTCAGTTATGGAGGTGATAAAGAGTTCGGCGTAAAGCGTTACGTTGATGCAAGCTTTAACACCAATCTAGATGACTCTGAGTATCAAACCGGATACGTATAGTGGAGTAGCCGTTTGGAACAGCTCCAAGTGGAGCATGCTAGCAACATCTACAGTATGACATAAAAATTTGCGAAGTACATGCGGATCTGAATGTTGCAGACCCGTTGACTAAAACCTCTCTCACAAGCATAACATGATCAAACCCCAGAACTCATTGAGTGTTAATCACATGGTGATGTGAATTAGATTATTGACTCTAGTAAACTCTTTGGGTGTCAGTCACATGGCGATGTGAACTATGAGTGTTAATCACATGGCGATGTGAACTAGATTATTGACTCTAGTGCAAGTGGGAGACTGTTGAAAATATGCCCTAGAGGTAATAATAAATTGGTTATTATCATATTTCCCTGTTCATGATAATCGTTTATTATCCATGCTATAATTGTATTGATTGGAAACTCAAATACATGTGTGGATACATAGACAACAACATGTCCCTAGTGAGCCTCTACAGGACTAGCTCGTTGATCAAAGATGGCTATGGTTTCCTAGTCATAGACATGAGTTGTCATTTGATAACGGGATCACATCATTAGGAGAATGATGTGATGGACAAGACCCAAACTATGAACGTAGCATATGATCGTGTTAAGTTTATTGCTATCGTTTTCTGCATGTCAAGTATATGTTCCTATGACCATGAGATCATGCAACTCACTGACACCGGAGGAGTGCCTTGTGTGTACCAAACGTCGCAACATAACTGGGTGACTATAAAGGTGCTCTACAGGTATCTCCGAGGGTGTCTGTTGAGTTGGCATGGATCAAGACTAGGATTTGTCACTCCGTGTGACGGAGAGGTATCTCAGGGCCCACTCGGTAATACAATGTCACAATAAGCTTGCAAGCAATGTCACCAATGAGTTAGTCATGGGATCTTGTATTATGGAATGAGTAAAGAGACTTGCCGGTAACGAGATTGAACTAGGTATGGAGATACCGACGATCGAATCTCGGGCAAGTAACATACCGATAGACAAAGGGAACTGCATACGGGATTAGCTGAATCCTTGACATCGAGGTTCGACCGATAAGATCTTCGTAGAATATGTAGGAACCAATATGGGCATCCAGGTCCCGCTATTGTTATTGACCGTAGAGGTGTCTCGGTCATGTCTACATAGTTCTCGAACCCGCAGGGTCTACACACTTAACGTTTGGTGACGATATAAGTATAGTTGAGTCATTATGGTGGTTACCGAAGGTTGTTCGGAGTCCCGGATGAGATCCCGGACATGATGAGGAACTCCGGAATGGTCCGGAGGTGAAGATTGTAATATTGGACGAACGGTATTGGAGTCCGGAATTGTTCCGGGGGTACCGGGTGATGACCAGCATGACCGAAAGGGGTTTCGGGCGTCCTGGCAAGTGTTGGGGGGCCTCATGGGCCAAGGGGAGGGGGCAAACCAGCCCACTAAGGGGCTGTGCGCCCCCCTCACCCTTTCCCACGTGACCATGAGAGGTGGGGCGCCCCCCTCTAGGGTTTCCCTCCACCCGGCTTGGGGGGCTGATGTCTACTACACAACTTGTTCTTGTAGACTCGTGTTGGGCCTCCAAGCGCAGAGTTTTGTAGGACAGTAGCAAATTTCCCTCAAGTGGATGACCTAAGGTTTATCAATCCGTGGGAGGTGTAGGATGAAGATGGTCTCTCTCAAACAACCCTGCAACCAAATAATAAAAAGTCTCTTGTGTCCCCCACACACCCAATACAATGGCAAATTGTATAGGTGCACTAGTTCGGTGAAGAGATGGTGATAAAAGTGTAATATGGATGGTAAAAATATATTTTTATAATCTGAATAAATAAAAACAGCAAGGTAGCGAACGATAAAAGTAAGCACAAACGGTATTGCAATGCTTGAAAATGAGGCCTAGGGTCCGTACTTTTGCTAGTGCAATCTCTCAACAATGCTAATATAATTGGATCATATAACCATCCCTCAACGTGCGATGAAGAATCACTCCAAAGTTCCTATCTAGCGGAGAACATAAGAATAAATTGTTTCTAGGGTACGAAACCACCTCAAAGCTATTCTTTCTGATCAATCTATCCAAGAGTTCGTACTAAAATAACACCAAAGCAAATTCAGATTCGTAATGCTCAATCGAACACAAAGAACCTCAAAGAGTGCCCCAAGATTTCTACCGGAGAAACAAAGACAAGAACGTGCATCAACCCCTATGCATAGATTACCCCAATGTCACCTCGGGAATCCGCGAGTGGAGTGCCAAAACATATATCAAGTGAATTAATATAATACCCCATTGTCACCACGGGTATTCGTATGCAAGACATATATCAAGTGCTCTCAAATCCATAAAAGTATTCAATCCGATAAAAACGAAATCTCAAAGGGAAAAACTCAATTCATCACAACAAGATAGAGAGGGGAAAACACCATATGATCCGACTATATTAACAAAGCCCGCGATACATCAAGATCGTGCCATCTCAAGAACACGAGAGAGAGAGATTAAACACATAGCTACTGGTACAAACCCTCAGCCCCAAGGGTGGACTACTCCCTCCTCATCGTGGTGGCCGCCGGGATGATGAAGATGGCCACCGGTGATGATTTCCCCCTCCGGCAGGGTGCCGGAATGGGGTCTAGATTGGATCTCGTGGATACAGAGGCCTTGCGGCCGCGAAACTTCTGATCTAGGGCTACCTAAGGATTTTTGGAATATTTGGGAATTTATAGGGCAAAGAGGCGGTGCGGGAGGCCACCGAGGTGGGCACAACCCACCGGGGCGCGCCTGGGGGCCCAGGCGCGCCCTGGTGGGTTGTGCCCCCCTCAGGGCACCCCCCCAGGTGCTGCTCTAGCCCATTGGATGTCTTCTGGTCCATAAAAAATCCACAAAAAGTTTCGCTGCGTTTGGACTCCATTTGGTATTGATTTTCTGCGATGTAAAAAACAAGCAAAAAACAGCAACTGGCACTGGGCACTATGTCAATAAGTTAGTCCCAAGAAATGATATAAAGTTGCTATAAAATGATTGTAAAACATCCAAGAATGATAATATAGCAGCATGAATACTTCATAAATTATAGATACGTTGGAGACGTATCAGCATCCCCAAGCTTAATTCCTAGTCGTCCTCAAGTAGGTAAATGATAAAAGAAATAATTTATGAAGTGTGAATGCTAGCAAAGTGCATAAGTTTGATCAATAGTAATTTCAATCACTTTTCCTAGCATCATAACAACAACTCTTTCTCATAAAACTCATCATGTTAAAGTAGCAACCAATTCACATGTTAAGGTTCAAACAATGAATTCTCTTGAAACTCAACAACCTATATTCTTAGTCACCAAACAATTGCAATTCAACTTATTCAACAGAGTCTAAGTAAGAGCTCCACATACTCAACCATCATATAGTTTTCTATGATTGCTAACACTCACCGCATACACATGAGCAAAACGTTTCAACCGGACACATAGAAAGATAGGGGCTTATAATTTCGCCTCCCAACTTATTCACCTCAAGGGTGATGTCAACAATAATAACTCATGCTACCCATATCCAACTGGATATATGTTCCTAGATCCTTCCTCACCACATGATGCTTGCCAAAAGAGAAAAATAAAAAGGAATAGAGAGGAAAACTTTGACTCTTGCATGAAAGTAAATACATAAAAGTAAAAGGTAGGCCCTTCGCAGAGGGAAGCAAAGGTTGCCATGTGCTTTTTGTTTGTATAAAAGAATGTCATGTTATATTGCCCCTTATGATAGCAACCTTTATTATGCAGTCTGTCACTTTTATTCTTTGCCATCACAAGTTCGTACAACGCTCAATTTTCTCTTACACTAAATGATCTAACACTTTTAGAAGCAATTTTTATTGCCTTATTGCACCGATGACAACTTACTTGAAGGATCTTACTCAATCCTTAGGTAGGTATGGTAGACTCTTGAAAATAAGATTTGGGTTTAAGGGTTTTTGGATGCACAAGTAGTATCTCTACTTGGTGCGGAATTTTTGGCTAGCAAAGATGGGGGCAAGCACCACATGTTGAAGGATCTATGACAATATAACTTCTATGTGAATATGAACAAACATAAATCATTACGTTGTCTTCCTTGTCCAACGTCAACAATTTTGGCATATAATATTTTGATGGGGGCTCACAATCACAAAAGATTTCCAAGATAGTGTATTTGCATGTGAAAGTTCTCTTCCTTATAGTAATCATTCATGAATTGCTTGTATGACCAATATTGTGATTGTCAAGCTTCAAAAGATTTCACTTTCTAAACCCAACGTGAAGCTACCACTAGGCATGATATGAAAATATAATTTCAACTTCATGATATTCAATTCATTCAACAATTTACTCATAGGATATAAGTGAAGCACAAGTGTGAATAACAAACTACTCCAAAAAGATATAAGTGAAGATCAAGCGAGTAGTTAAGTAAAGGGGTAGCTAATTGAGGACTCTCTCTTATTTAAAAATTTTCAGATCTAAGTATTTTATTAAAACATCAAGTAAAACAAAACAAAATGAAATTCCAAGAATAGCACAACTCAAGTGAAGAAGCAAAAACTTAGGCTCAACCGATACTAACCGATAATTGTTGATGAAGAAAGGTGGGATGCCTACCGGGGCATCCCCAAGCTTAGATGCTTGAGACTTCTTGAAATATTATCTTGGGATGCCTTGGGCATACCCAAGCTTGAGCTTTTGTGTCTCCTTAATCCCTTTTATATCACGGTTTCCCTAAATCTTAAAAACTTCATACACACAAAACTCAACAAGAACTCGTGAGATAAGTTAGTATAAACCAATGCAAAAACCTTATCGTTCTCTACTGTAGCAAATCACAAAAATTATTATTCAACATTGCATACTAAATGCCTCTGCATATTTAATAATCCTATCCTCAAATAGAATCATTAAACAAGCAAACATATGCAAACAATGCAAACATAACAGCAATCTGCCGAAACAGTACAGTCTGTAAAGAATGCAAGAGTATCAATACTTCTTTAACTCCAAAAAATATGAAAATTTACCACACTGTAGAAAATTTATCAGATCTTATTGTGCAAATAGTTTAAACATTTTAACACATTCTGACTTTTCTCGAGAATTTTTGCAACATCGATAAACTTTCTGTTTTGAAACAGCAACTCATATACTTGCAAAATAAGCATGGTAAAGGCTATCCTTGACATTTTTATTGAAAATAAAGATGCAAAACATTAGTATAAATAATAGCAAGCAAATCCTAACAAGAAAATGATGCTCCAAGCAAAACACATATCATGTGACGAATAAAATGTAGCTCCAAGTGAGGTTACCGATAATGTTGGAGACGAAAGAGGGGATGCCTTCCGGGGCATCCCCAAGCTTAGTTGCTTGGATCTTCCTTGAATATTACCTTGGGGTTCCTTGGGCATCCCCAAGCTTAGGGTCTTGTCACTCCTTATTCTCCTCATATCGATATCTCACCCAAAAGTTGAAAACTTCAATCACACAAAACTTAACGGAACTTCGTGAGATAGGTTAGTATGATAAAGACAAATCATTCACTTTGGTACTGTCAAGATAAGATTCATAATTGTTCTCACACAATTCCTACTGTACTATACAATTTCCAAAATTTATATTAAGCAATATAATCCATAGAAACCATAAAACAAGCAAACTATGCATTGAAAACAGAATCTGTCAAAAACAGAACAGTACATAAATATCTGAATTAAGGTCATACTTCTGTAACTCTAAAAATTCTGAAATTTAGGAAAACGTAGCAAATTTGTATACGCATCAACTGTAAAAAATTCAGAGTTTTTTGACGCTCCAGTGAATTCAAATAATTCTGTTACTGGGCGCAAAAGTTTCTATTTTTGCACAGAATCAAGTCAACTATCATCCACACTATCCCAAAGGCTTTACTTGGTACTTTATTAAAATAAAATGTCGGTGTAAATGACCACGGGTAGCCCCATCAGCTCCCTTTGGTATTTCAAGACATCGGGGCAGGCTGCGCCCCTCAAACATCAAGGACAAAGGGCCGCCTTCTTGAGGCCGGCTGGTCCATGCAGCCGGTTGCCAGGAGGCGGCGGGGTCCACAAGACGGCCATGAAGTGGGCCGACTCCTAGCAGGCGGCCTCCTGGGAAGCCGAGTCCTAGCAGGCGGCCCCTCGCGCCCTCAAAGTCAGCGCCAACATAAACATGATGAGACAGGGCATGGCTACAGTACATGCCTGCCACCCCCGAATCCAGGGCAGAACGTGGCCACAGTACAGCGTACCAAGCAGGCATCCTGCGCCCAGCGCAGGACTGTTGCCATGCCGCCCATGACATCACCCATGGCAGAGGAAGCCATGCTCCCGCGACGGGCGGCCAGTACAGCCCGCAGGCGGCGGGCCCTACCTGTCCGTGACAAGCCAGAAGGCGGCGAGCCCAGACCAGTCGGCTCAGTGGGAGGTCGGCTCCTAGCAGGCGGCCCTCCTCCTTCCTTGAAGTTTGTGCGCCATTAACCAGAAGAGACGGGGAGTGGCTACAGTGAAACGCCCGCCAGGCGGCGGAACTGTAGCCACGCTCTCCCCAACCAAGCATGCATCATCAGTGGCACGGCTACAGTGCTACGCAGCCGACAGGACCCGCAAGCGGCGGGCCCAGCTTGTCGGCCGAGTACGAGACCGCCGGGGGGACCCACCAGGCGGCGGGCCCCTGCAGTCGGCGGAGAAGCCGGCGACCAGAGACACTGACGGCCGGGTCCTACGCCCGGCCGGATTACCATTGTATCCCTGGGGGGTAGGCCTATATAAACCCCCCAGGTCACCCCATGGAAGGGGTTGGCGGTTGGCACCTTGGCAGACGCCTCGTCGAGCACCCCCACACACACACACGCAGAGAGAGTGGAGTAGAGCTAGCCTTGCCCTTCTTCCTCCTCTAGCCAAACAGCTCGAGGAGCAAGCTTGTAGCTACCTGTGAAGTAGTGATCATGCGGAGACCCCGCAGAGCAGGAATAGGGGTGTTATCTCCTAGGAGAGCCCCGAACCTGGGTAAGATTCGCAAGCGTACGCGGTCTCGCTCACTCCCGCTTCTAGAGCCCGGTGAAGTACTTTTGTCCCCATCCACGATAAGCCAGCCCCTGGCATATGTCGCACGATATCCCCGACATTTGGCGCCCACCGTGGGGCTAGGTGCACCGTCGTCCGGAAACACGTTCTGGACGGGAACCTTCTTCCTCCCTGGCGAGCGCAGCCAGCCCGGCACGCCCGACGGCGTTTGCGCCGACACGCTGCACGGCGTGGAAGTTGTTTGCACCGCAAGCAGCCTCGCTGATCTCATCGGCGGGATCCGCCTCTTCGACGAGCCCGCACTCGACGTGGGCGCAGCTAGCTCCGAGAGCTGCCTCGTCGATCTCCTCGGCAAGCTTCACATCGCCGACAAGCCGGTCTCCGACCCGGAGTCCGCTGGCTCCACCGACCTGCTCGTCGACATGGTCATCGACGCCGACGTCGCGCTTCCTGATGCCTTCCCCGGTGACGTGGTGATCTTCGACGACCCACTTCCCGCTGCAGACGGCAGCGCCAGCACCAGCACCGTCACTGAGGTGCTGGTCATCAGCCACGACGGAACCTCCGACCAGGCCGGCCGGGACCCGTTGCAGGCAGCAACGCGGGACCTGTCCGCTCCCGTAGCGCTCGGTACGAGCGGTGAAACGCTGGAAGCATGCCGTATCGCACTTCTCGACAGCGCCAACAAGTTGGCAGCCATGAGACGCCTCACCGAGGCTTACCACCGCGAGATCGACCGCGCCGTCTGCGGCACGCCGGCTGCTGGCGAACCCAGCCGCGTGGGCACGGTCCGGCACCGCGGCGCCGCCATCGCCAGCATGTTGGGGGCCGACCGCCTGGTCTACGCCACGCCCATGGAGAACTTGCGTGCCGCCCAGGCAGCGGCAGACGAGCTGGACCGCCTGGAGGGCGACGAGCGTCGCTGCATGACGGAGCGCATCCAGCAGCTCATCGACGCGGCCGCCGCGCAGCAAGAAGCTGGCCGCCACATGGTGGAACCCGGCCTACAGGCTGGGAACCTTCCCCCTCGCCGAGAGCACGGCGCGACCTCCCGGACGCCGACAGCCGGCGCCCGCGACCAAGAGCCGGTTGCTAGCCGCAGCCGCACCCGCATCTCCATCGAGCGCGACCAAGACGGCCTCCCACGAGCAGTGGAACGGCGGGACGGTCGTCCGCCTCTCCCGCGCAGGGAGAGGCGCGCCTCCCCGCCGCCTGTTGAGCATCCGACTCTCGGAGGCCGGCTGGGCCCCCGTGAAGGAGTCGGAGAGAACGACGCCCGCAACCGGATCGACCGCTTGGCTCGGTCCCTGGCGTTGGAAGAAGAAGATGCAATCGGCCCGCCTTGTTTTGGCCCCCGCATTCGCGACGAGCCCTTCCCCAAAGGGTTCTCGCTCCCTCGGGACACTCCTAAGTACAACGGCTCTGTGAAGCCGGAAGATTGGCTGGTCGACTACTCCACTGCCGTCAACATAGAGAACGGCAACAAGCGTGTCGCCGTGAAGTATGTTCCGCTCATGCTCTAGGGCACGGCCCGGACATGGCTGAACAGCCTCAAGCCCTACAGCGTCAACAGCTGGCTAGACTTCACCGAAGTTTTCATCCGCAACTTCACTAGCACCTACAAGCGGCCGCCCAAGCCTCGCCAGCTCTCCCTGTGCATCCAAGCCCCGATCAAGTCCACCCGCGAATACTTAACGCGGTGGGCCGAGCTACGCAACTCCTGCGAAGGGGTGCATGAGGTGCAAGCCATAGAATACTTCACTGCTGGGTGCCGGGAGGGCACCCTACTCAAGCACCGACTCCTCTGCGACGAGTCGGCCACCCTCGACGAGCTGCTAATCATAGCGGACAAGTACGCCACTGCTGACTCCTCCATGAAGTCGGAGCTCCGAGTGGACGCATCAGGAAAGATGCTCCCTCTGGCCCCTTAGACACCGGCTGGTGATTCCAGTCGGCGCCAACAGTCAAACGACAATAAGCGCAAGACCCCGCAACCGGCTACTACCAGCCGGCAGGTGGCGACAGTCGAAGACCAGCAGCCAGAGGAGCAGCCCGGCCCCAAACGCCAGAAGGGCGGCAAGCCTGCCTGGTTGCCCGCCTTCTCGTTTGAGCAAACCCTCGACGCTCCCTGCATGTTCCACAGCGGCGCGAAGCCATCCAACCACACCACCCGGAAGTGCCACTGGCTCACCCGCATCGCCAGAGGCGAAGGACTGCCCCCGCCGCCTGCTGGCCCGCCGCCTCCACCTCCCCAGCAGCCGGCGGTCCGACTAGTCGGCGCGATCCAAGATGAGTTTCCTGAAGAACATGGAGATTACGTCGTCTTCACCAGCGTGACTGACGATAGGCACAGCCGGCGTCAACAGCGCTGAGAAGTGAATACTGTCGCCTCTGAAGCCCCAGAGTTCATGCACTGGTCGGAGAAGCCGATCAGTTGGAGCCAAGCTGACCACCCGGAGGTGATGCCTTCTCCGGGTTCCTATGCCCTGGTGCTGGATGCCACCTTTGCAACAGAGAGGCGAGTTGCTCGTTTCTCCCGAATTCCGATAGACGGCGGTAGCAGCATCAACATCCTCTACCGCGACACCATGGAGAAGTTGTGCATCAAAGAGAAACAGCTCCAGCCCAGCCGGACTGTCTTCCATGGCATTGTGCCTGGCCTATCCTGCTCACCAATCGGCAAGATCAAGATAGTTGTCCTCTTCAGAGACAAGGATCACTTCCGCCGAGAGCCAATCTGGTTCGAGGTGGTCGACCTTGAGAGCCCCTACCACGCGTTGCTTGGCCGGCCTGCTCTGGCCAAGTTCATGGCGGTCCCCCACTACGCCTACCTCAAGATGAAGATGTCGGGCACCAAGGGCATTATCACCATAGCCGGCGACTACCATAAGTCTGCCGCCTGTGCCACTACCAGCAGTCGGCTGGCCGAGTCCCTTGTGATTGCTGCCGAGAAACGGCTCCTTGACCGGGTTGTGGCCATGGCCGGCGAGCAGCCGGACCTGTCGCCAGATCCCAAGGGGTTAGAAGCTCAGGGCTCTTTCCAACCGGCCAAAGAAACCAAGAAGATACCCTTGGACCCAGAGCACCCGGAGAGGTTCGCTGTCATAGGAGCTCACCTCGACAGCAAATAGGAAAGCGAGCTCGTCGATTTCCTCCGTGAGAATCGGGACATCTTTGCGTGGTCTCCAAAGGACATGCCGGGTGTACCAACGGATTTCGCCGAGCACAAGCTACATGTCAGAGCAGATGCAAAACCAGTCAGGCAACCCCTCCACCGCCTGTCGGAGGAGAAGAGAGGAATTGTTGGTGAAGAGATAGCCCGGCTTCTAGCAGTCGGCTTCATCATGGAAGTATTCTTCCCAGAGTGGCTTGCCAACCCAGTCCTTGTACTAAAGAAGAACAACAAATGGCGCATGTGTATTGACTACACCAGCCTCAACAAAGCTTGCCCAAAAGATCCGTTCGCCTTGCCTCGGATTGACCAAGTGATAGACTCCACAGCCGGATGCGAGCTGTTGAGTTTTTTGGATGCCTACTCGGGGTACCACCAGATCAAGTTAAGCCCGGCCGACCGCCTGAAGACCGCCTTCATCACACCATTCGGAGCCTTCTGCTACCTGACCATGACGTTCGGCTTGAGAAACGCCGGCGCCACGTTTCAGCGTTGCATGCAGAAGTGCCTCCTCAAGCAACTCGGCAGAAATGCCCATGTTTATGTGGACGATATTGTGGTGAAGACAGAGAAGCGCGGTACCCTCCTGGAAGATCTCAAGGAAACCTTTGATAACCTGCGCCGTTTTCAAATCAAGCTCAACCCAGAAAAGTGTGCCTTTGGAGTACCAGCCGGCCAGCTCCTCGGCTTCCTTGTCTCAGAGCGCGGCATAGAGTGCAACCCTGTCAAGATCAAGGCCATCGAGAGGATGGAGAGACCCACCCGACTGCGAGACATTCAGAAGTTCACCGGCTGCTTGGCATCCATCAGCCGCTTCATCAGTCGGCTAGGCGAGAAGGCTCTTCCACTGTACCATTTGATGAAGAAAGCCACTCATTTCGAGTGGAACAACAAGGCGGACGAGGCTTTCCTCCAACTCAAGAAGATGTTGACCACGCCGCCCGTCCTGGCCGCTCCGGCTGCCAAGGAGCCCATGCTTCTCTACATCGCCACCACCAGCCGGGTGGTCAGTATAGTTACGGTGGTAGAGCGCCAAGAGGACGACAAGGCACAGCCGGTCCAGAGGCCCGTCTACTACTTGAGTGAGGTGTTGTCAGCTTCCAAGCAGAACTACCCCCACTACCAAAAGTTGTGCTATGGCGTGCATTTTGCCGCCAAGAAGCTCAAGCCATACTTTCAAGAGCATCCCATCACGGTCGTCTGCACCGCCCCACTTGCGGAGATCATAGGCGGCACAGACGCATCAGGCCGAGTGGCCAAGTGGGCCATCGAGCTGGCCCCCTACACCATCTTCTACCAGCCTTGCGCCGCCATCAAGTCCCAAGCACTGGCCGACTTCCTCGTCGACTAGGCCGAGACCCAGTACCTGCCGCCAGCTCCAGACTCCACTCATTGGCGGATGCACTTTGATGGCTCGAAGATGTGCACCGGTTTGGGAGCCGGCGTCGTCCTCGCCTCTCCCAAAGGCGACAAGCTCAGATACACGTTGCAAATCCACTTTGCCGCCTCCAACAACTTGGCCGAGTACGAGGCGCTAGTACACGGACTCCGGCTGGCCAAGGAGATTGGCATCCGCCGGATTCTGTGCTACGGCGATCGGACTTGGTGGTCCAACAGTCGTCTGGCGACTGGGACGCCAAGGATGCAAATATGGCGAGCTACCGCTTCCTCGTCCAGCAGATCAGTGGATATTTTGATGGGTGCGAGTTCCTTCACGTGCCACGGGCCGACAACGAGCAAGCAGACGCCCTGGCACGGATCGGCTCCACCAGGCAAGCCATACCAGCCGGCGTGTCCCTTCAGTGCCTCAGCAAGCCGTCTATCAAGCCTTCCCCGGAATCAGAATCCATCTTCGTGTCGGCTGCTCCCGAAGCAGTCGGATCCGACTCAAGGGCTGCAGCAGCCGGCCCGGGGACTTCGGCAAGCGGCATGGGGACTGCAGCAGTCGCACCCAGCCCGGGGCCTTCGCAACCTAGCCCGGGGGCTGCAGCAGCCGGCCCGGGGAGTTCGGCAGGCGGCACGGGGACTGCAGCAGTCGCACCCGGCCCGGGGGCTGCGACAGCCGGCCCGAGGACTTCACCAAGCGGCTTGGGGACTGCGGCAGTCGCACCCGGCCCAGGGGTTCTTCAACCCGGCCCGGGGGCTGCAGCGACCGTCCCAGGGACTCCAACAACGCAGCAAGACACGGCCGACTCCCCCCCGCCACCTCCCAACCCAACCGCCCTAGTTTCAGTGGCCGTAATGACAGTGGATGAAGTCGAAGCACCATCATGGGCGCAGCCCATCCTCAACTTTCTGGTAAGCGGAGAGCTGCCAGTTGATGAGATCTCGGCCCGGCAGGTGCAACGCCGGGCAGGAGCTTACACGATAGTAAATAGAGAGCTTGTCAGGCGCAGCGGGACCGCGTTTTCCAATGCTGCGTCGAACCAGAGAAAGGCAAGGCAATCCTCAGAGACATACACCAAGGCGAGTGCGGCCACCACGCGGCCTCCAGATCCCTTGTCGCCAAAGCTTTCCGCCATGGTTTCTTCTGGCCGACTGCTTTGGAGGACGCCAAGGATCTGGTCAAGAAATGCAAGGGGTGCCAAAAATTCAGCTCCAAGCAACATCTGTCGGCTTCTGCACTCAAGACCATCCCCCTTACCTGGCCCTTTGCCATCTGGGGGTTGGACATGGTGGGCCCATTCAAGACAGCACGCGGTGGCATGACACATCTGCTTGTCGCCGTGGACAAATTCACCTAGTGGATTGAAGCAAAACCAATCAAGAAACTAAATGGTCCGACTGCTGTGACCTTCATTGCAGATATCACCGTCCGGTACGGTGTACCACATAGCATCATCACCGACAATGGCACTAACTTTGCCAAAGGCGCCTTGGCCCGTTTCTGCGCAACGCAGGGCATCCGACTGGACTTAGCATCCGTTACCCATCCGCAGTCAAACGGCCAAGTAGAACGAGCAAACGACCTCATCTTATCCGGCATCAAACCCCGACTGGTCGAGCCACTGGAGCGCTCGGCCGGCTGCTGGATCGACGAGTTGTCGGCCGTCCTCTAGAGCCTCCACACCACTCCGAACAGATCAACCGGCTTCACTCCCTTCTTCCTCGTGTACGGGGCCGAGGCCGTCAACCCAACTGACATCAAGTTCGACTCGCCTCGCGTCACCATGTACACGGAGGCAGAGGTGAAGGAAGCACGAGAAGACGGCATCGATCTGCTGGAAGAAGGCCGGCTGTTAGCACTCAGCCGGTCCGCCATCTACCAGCAGAGCCTGCGCCGCTACTACAGTCGGAAGGTCAAGCCACGATCCTTCCAAGAGGGAGACCTTGTGCTCCGGCTGATCAAGCGAACAGCCGGCCAGCACAAGCTCTCGGCCCCTTGGGAAGGCCCCTTCATCATCAGCAAAGCCTTGGGCAACGACTCCTATTACCTCATCGACGCATAGAAGCCCAGGGCGCGCAAAAGGGACGATTCCGGCAAGGAAACAGAGCGCCCATGGAACGCAAATCTCCTCCGAAGATTTTACAGTTAAATGCAGTATGTACCACGCTACCTTTTGTACTAAGGGCAAAGGCACCGGGTCCCTCGAGGAGCACTCGGGGGCTACCTTTCTTATCTGTATGATAAGTTTCATGCCTGCGAGTATGTTATTTCATTCCTCCACCCGGCACCGGGTCCGACCAGTTGGCCCGGGGGCTTGCCGCCTTGTACTATGTTGGCTCTACCTGCAGTCGGACAAGTAGTGTGCCGGCATCTAAGCCCACCCTTGCCATAAGCCGCAGCTCGCAGAGCGACTGTCTGGCAGGCAAGAGTCAAAAGCAGGAAATGGTGCTCACATGAAAAATGGCTAAGGACGAAAGCACCCACATAGGCCAAGTCGGCTCCTCGCCTAGCCGTCCGGTTGCTGAGCAGCCGGCCGGCCGGCTTCTCACTTAAATTGCTATGTTCTAACCGGCCAAAGTACTTGTCTTCCCAAAATGGCCAAGTACTTGACCCGGCCAGCAGACCGAAGAATGGCTGTCTGGCCGGCAAGGCGGCAGCCAAGGGAAAGCGGCAAAGGAAAAAGCCAAAAGAACAGGAAGCAAGACAAGTCAGAGCTCGGCGAAGCACATCTTGTGCGAGAATTAAATCACATAGCAAGAGGCCCTCGGCCAGCATTCAACAAGTTTGAATACACCCCCAGCGGGTGGAACTGCGCGAATTTAACAAAGTTTGTTCTAAAGATTACCAAAGCAGGAAAAGATAAGATAAGTTGGCAGCCTAGGCCAAAGGAGTAACAGGCGAGTCTGGCAGGTTGGTGGAGTCGGTGGCGCCAGCTGGTGGAGTGGCCGTCTGGCGAGTCTCGGCTTGGTCGCCTTCAGCAGCAGTCGGTGCACTCGCACATGGCTCGTTGCTCGAGGCCCGATCAAGCTGAGGCTGGGCGTCTGCTCCGCCCTCTGGTGCGTCGCCTTCACCATCCTCATCTTCCTCGTCCTCGCCTTCGTCGCTTGAGGCGATTTCTTCCGCCGAGTCCTTGCCGTCATCCGGGTTCAGCCCGAACCAGTTCATCGGCACCTCGGCACCCTCCTCGTCCAGCTCGGGGAAGAAGACGCTGGTGTCGGTGTACTCGGCGATCACCATCGCACAATGGGTGAGCGCAGGCCCCGCTGCCACCAATTCTTCCATGGCCTCCTGCCGGAACGTGGCCAACTGGGCTAGGTTTAGCCCAGGATACCACGCCTTGACGAACTCCAAGGCTCTTCGGGCGCCTGCCCGAGCGGAGGAGCCCTTCCAAGCCTCGAAGCGGCCAATTGCCGACTCCAACCAGTCGGCGGTCTGACTAGGGGTGCGTGGAGCTTGGCCGCCTGGCCAGAGGGCGGAAACCAGCTGAGACCCGGCACGCTGAAGGCGGTGGAGCAGACGGTGAATCGGCTGCAAACGCGTCCTGACGGCCAGGAGCTGCTCGTTCATGTTCCGAGGCGCGTCGGGCGGGATCTCCACTCCTTCCCTCCTACGCTGGTCGCGCCGCGCCTCGATAGCCTGGCTGACGGCGACGGCGTGGCCAGGAAAGAAGTCTACGCATAAGAAAAACAAAGATCAGAAGCCGACTCCCGATGCAGTCGGCAGCTATTCCAAAGAAAGAAGTTTACCGTCGATCATGTCCTCAATCTCGCCGTAGCCAGCGGTGAGGATCGCCTCCTTCTCGGCCCACTTTGAGCGTTCGACCTCAAACTCGGCCTGAAGGGCGCCTTCCGCCTCCTTGAGCTCCTGGAACTCCGCATTGTGCTGGTCTGCCTGGTCCGCCAACTTCTTGGCCAGACGGTCGCGCTCCAGGGCCGCCTTACGGCGCTCCTCCTCCTTGACGCGCAGCTCGGTCTGGACTTCGCCCAGATGCTGCTGCAATGTGGCGTTGGCTCCTGTAAAAATGAGAAAGAGAGGACAATCAACAAAGATGACCAAAAAAGAAAAGTGGTTGCCAGAAGATCCGGCCCGACTGCTCAGCAGTCGGCCCGAATCTCGGGGGCTACACCCAGCGGGTGCGCTGACGCGCCCCCGCAAGGAAGTAGACAGAATGCTTACGCCGGCTTTCGGTGAGGTCGGCGGTCCGCTTAGCCAACTCCTGGACCTGGGAGTTGAAGGCGGCTGCGCGGATGTTGTGGTAGTCCTGCAACGAAGATAAAAGAAGAGAAAACAAGTTAGCACTTGGAACCTACCTTAAAGTTCCGAGCCGCCTGCTCAGCAGCCGGCCCGGAACTCGGGGGCTACACCCAGTGGGTGCGCTGGCGCGCCCCCACGGAAGACTGCAAGAATCAAAAAACAAAGCAAAGAAGCATACCCGAACGGCCGTCCGCGTCGCCAAGAATGCCTTCGTACACTGCTGGAGGGCGGCACCTTGGCCCTGGAGCTGGGCCTGAACGTCCTGCGTGGCCTTGTTCAGCACGCCCGTCCCGCCCCCAGGCGTCCATCCTGGTGGGGCGGCACTGGTGGCCTCTGCGTCTGGGGCCGACGAGCTCGCGGCCCCGATCTCCTGCGCCCGCGGCGCCGAGGCCGCCTTCGTCGCACGCCGGCGCACCGAAGGGCGGACCACGGGAGTCGCCCCCACCACCAACTCGCCACTGACCGGCGGCGCCGGTGGCACGTCAGGCCGATTGCCTCGGGCCCCGGCAGTCGGCGCTTGCGGGGGCACCTCCGCCTCCGAGACGATGGCGTCGCCTCCTCTCCTCTCCACGACCGGCTGGTCATCGCCGGCTCCTCCAGTCGGCACTGGGATCTCTGACGCTGGCGGCGCCGCGCGCAACGGAATGACAAGTCGCGGGGTCCGGCCGCGCGCGGTTTCTTCCGCTTGCGCCCTAGCGGCCGTGTCCGCTTGAGCCTTGGCGGCGGCATCCGCTTGAGCCTTGGCCGCTGCGTCCACGTCCACCCGCGTTGCCTCGGCCGCCTCCGCCTCCTGCCTTTCCGCCTCCTCCCGCTCCTCGCCCGGAGGTCGGCGAGCGGGTCCACGCGGCGGGTATTGGCGGAGCCTTCCACCTCCCCGATCACGGAAGCAGCGGCAGACCGCACAAGAGTGAGTGGGGCCCTGATTCAAGCAAGACAAGAGAAAACTCAGAAAAAGTTTGCAAGGAATAAGAAAGGAAAACACAACCAAGCACTTACGCGGACACCATCAGGGGCTGCTTCGGGGCCCTCTGGAACTGGGCCGCTCTTGCGGCGGCCTCTTGCCGCCTGGTCGCGGCGGCCGCATTCTTGGACTTCTTCGGTCGGCTGCCGAACAGCAACGAGCCAGCTCGGCGCTTTTGCGGGCCGCCTGGTGCGGCCGGCGCGGCTGAGGAGCTCGCGCCCGCCCTGTCTGTGCCGTGCGGGCGGCGCGGCTCGTTCTCCTCCTCATCGTCATCCGGCCAGTCCTCAAGGCCGCCTCCTCCCCCGGAGCTGCCTGCTCCACCGCTGCCACCTGTGGCGTCGTCCTCCTCCATGGCGGCCGCCCCCAAGTCAGGCTCTTCCACGTCGCTCCTCATTCGGTCCGGCATATACTGCTGACCTGGATCCAGAGCACCGGCGGCCGGCTGGGCCGGGAGGACCTGCACCATGGCCGACTGGTCAGGCAGCAAAACAAGAACTCGGACCAGCAAAGAGAAAAGAATTACAAGACTCACCGCAGGCGGCGGATGTGCGCGGTCGTACGGCCGCATGCCGAACCGCCAGTCCGCCTCAGACAGCTTGCAGTTGGAGATATAGTTGACCAACCGGACCACCTCCACGTCCGGCAGGTCCCGTGTGCACATCCGGCACGGGTCCCGGTGCCCGCTCATGCAGCTAATGATGTGAGGCCGAGCTTGGAGGGGGAGCACCCGGGGCATCACGAAGGCAGCCAGCAAGTCCGAGCCCTTCAGGCCCTCCGACTCCGTCATCGCCTGAAGTCGGGCAAGGGCGGCGGAGGAGGCGGCCGACAGGGAACTCGGCTTGTACTGCCAGTTGGTGCGCGGCTCGGCTGGCGGGCCGGCTGCGTAGGCCGGCAAGTTGACGTAGTCGCTTGTCGGGTGGATGCTCTTGACGTAGAAATAGGATTTCTGCCACAGCTTGGTCGACTGCAGCAGGGAGATGGGCGGGAAGCGGTTCCCAGTGCCTGGGCGCCGCACCGCCACACAGGCTCCACATTGAGCCGCCTGGCCCTTGGCGGCGGTGCCAAGTTTGAGGTAGAAGCACTCCCCCCAGAGTTCGAGGGTGGGGAGAGTGCCGAGGTACCCTTCGCACATGGTGATGAAGGCGGCCAGCAGCACCACCGTGTTTGGCATGAGGTGGTGCGGCTGGACTCGGTAGAAGTCGAGGAAGGAGCGGAGGAAGCCGCTTGCCGGAAGGCCGAAGCCACGAAGGAAATGGGACCGGAAGACGACGCGTTCATCATCCTCCGGCGCAGGCGAGATTTCTGCTTCGGGGGGAACGCGCACCTGCACATTCGCCTCCCGGGGCAGCCATCGTGTTTGACGAAGGAAGGAGAGGTGATCATCATGGACGTTGGAGCCGTCCCAGTCGCCGGCTCGTGAGCGCGCCATGGATGAAGGAGCTCATCGCAGGCGCGGCGCGGTGGCGAGCGGACGAGGCTGCGGCGGAGCAAGGAAGCCGCAGCGAGAGGATGCTCGACGACGGCGGGCTGCGGCAGCACTTCGACGGGAGGAAAGGGCGCGGCGGCAGCAGAGAAGATGAAGAACGGCGAAGGGAGAGGAGGGCGCGTGTGCATCTGCCGCCCCCCTCCTCCCCCTACTTATAGCCCCAGGGGGCGAAGCTGAGGGGGCGGGGGCGTGGGGGATCGTGGGATTAACTACGCCCACTCCCCCACGTTCCCACGATTGCGGCGCCAGTAAAGGCGTGAATTAACTACCGCAGGAGCCCAACCGTCCACCTCAGCCGCAGCGGATCCGCGCGCGTGCCGAGGCACTGTAGTGGCGGGCCCCGGCCTGCGGCGCCGTCCCGTCACGCGCGTGGGCTGGCAGGCCGGCTTGACCTGATGACGCCACGTGGCCGACATGCGTGGGCGGCAAGCCTGACGTCTGGCTGGCATGCCACCTGGTCCCCACCACGACATTTCGAAATCGCCAGGCGGCCTGCCTGGTCATGGCCGACACCTACCAGTCGGCACCTCGGAAGACGGACGAAGCAGAACACCAGGCGACCCGGAATATGAAGCTGCTGAGGCTTCTCGCCCCTTCAGCCGCAGCGCCTCATCAGCATCGGGGACTACTGTCGGAGTAAATGACCACGGGTAGCCCCATCAGCTCCCTTTGGTATTTCAAGACATCGGGGCAGGCTGCGCCCCTCAAACATCAAGGACAAAGGGCCACCTTCTTGAGGCCGGCTGGTCCAAGCAGCCGGTTGCCAGGAGGCGGCGGGGTCCACAAGACGGCCATGAAGTGGGCCGACTCCTAGCAGGCGGCCTGCTGGGAAGCCGAGTCCTAGCAGGCGGCCCCTCGCGCCCTCAAAGTCAGCGCCAACATAAACATGATGAGACAGGGCATGGCTACAGTACAGGCCTGCCACCCCCGAATCCAGGGCAGAACGTGGCCATAGTACAGCGTACCAAGCAGGCATCCTGCGCCCAGCGCAGGACTGTTGCCATGCCGCCCATGACATCACCCATGGCAGAGGAAGCCATGCTCCCGCGACGGGCGGCCAGTACGGCCCGCAGGCGGCGGGCCCTACCTGTCCGTGACAAGCCAGAAGGCGGCGAGCCCAGACCAGTCGGCTCAGTGGGAGGTCAGCTCCTAGCAGGCGGCCCTCCCCCTTCCTTGAAGTTTGTGCGCCATTAGCCAGAAGAGACGGGGAGTGGCTACAGTGAAATGCCCGCCAGGCAGCGAAACTGTAGCCACGCTCTTCCCGACCAAGCATGCATCATCAGTGGCACAACTACAGTGCTACGCAGCCGACAGGACCCGCAAGCGGCGGGCCCAGCTTGTCGGCCGAGTACGAGACCGCCGGGGGGACCCACCAGGCGGCGGGCCCCTGCAGTCGGTGGAGAAGCCGGCGACCAGAGACACTGACGGCCGGGTCCTACGCCCGGCCGGATTACCATTGTATCCCTGGGGGGTAGGCCTATATAAACCCCCCAGGTCACCCCATGCAAGGGGTTGGTGGTTGGCACCTTGGCAGACGCCTCGTCGAGCACCCCCCCACACACACACGCAGAGAGAGTGGAGTAGAGCTAGCCTTGCCCGTCTTCCTCCTCTAGCCAAACAGCTCGAGGAGCAAGCTTGTAGCTACCTGTGAAGTAGTGATCATGCGGAGACCCCGCAGAGTAGGACTAGGGGTGTTATCTCCTAGGAGAGCCCCGAACCTGGGTAAGATTCGCAAGCGTACACGGTCTCGCTCACTCCCGCTTCTAGAGCCCGGCGACGTACTTTTGTACCCATCCACGATAAGCCACCCCCTGGCATATGTCGCACGATATCCTCGACATAAAAGCAATAAAACAAGATCACTACAGTAGCCTAATCATGTGAACACACAAAAACAGTAGGTAAAAGTGTTGGGTTGTCTCCCAACAAGCACTTTTCTTTAATGCCTTTTAGCTAGGCATGATGAGTTCAATGATGCTCGCATAAAAGATAAGGATTGAAACATAACAAGAGCATCATGAATCACATGGAAAACACATTTAAGTCTAACCCACTTCCTATGCATAATGATTTTGTGAGCAAACAATTTATGGGAACAAGAATCAACTAGCATAGGAAGGCAAAAGAAGTGCAACTTCAAAACTTTCAACATAAAGAGAGGAAACTTGATATTATTGCAATACCTACAAGCATATGTTCCACTCTCATAATAATTTTCAGTAGCATCATAATGAATTCAACAATATAGCTATCACATAAAGCATTCTTTTCATGATTCACAAGCATAGAAATTTTATTATTCTCCACATAAGCAAATTTATTCACATTCATAGTAGAGGGAGCAAACTAAACAAAATAATTATCATGAGATATTTGATTTGCATAATCCAATTGAAAATAAAAATCATGATGACAAGTTTCATGGTTATCATTATTCTTTATAGCATACATGTCATCACCATAATCATCATAAATAGCAACTTTGTTCTCATCATAATCAATTGAAACCTCCTCCAAAATAGTAGATTCATCACTAAATAAAGTCATGACATCTTCAAATCCACTTTCATCAATATAATCATCATAAATAGGAGGCATGCAATCATTATAACAAATTTGCACATCAAATCTTGGGGGACTAAAAATATCATCTTCATCAAATATAGCATCCCCAAGCTTATAGCTTTGCATATCATTAGCATCATGGATATTCAAAGAATTCATAGTAGCAACATTGCAATCATGCTCATCATTCAAAAAAAATTTGTCAAACATTTTATAGAATTCTTCTTCTATCAATTGAGCACAATTTTCCTTTCCATCATTTTCACGAAAGACATTATAAAGATGAATAATATGATGCAATCTCAATTCCATTTTTTTGTAGTTTTCTTTTACGAACCAAACTAGTGATAAAACAAGAAACTAAAATATTCGATTGCAAGATCTAAAGATATACCTTCAAGCACTCATCTCCTCGGCAACGGCGCCAGAAAAGAGCTTGATGTCTACTACACAACTTGTTCTTGTAGACTCGTGTTGGGCCTCTAAGCGCAGAGTTTTGTAGGACAGTAGCAAATTTCCCTCAAGTGGATGACCTAAGGTTTATCAATCCGTGGGAGGTGTAGGATGAAGATGGTCTCTCTCAAACAACCCTGCAACCAAATAATAAAAAGTCTCTTGTGTCCCCAACACACCCAATACAATGGCAAATTGTATAGGTGCACTAGTTCGGCGAAGAGATGGTGATAAAAGTGTAATATGGATGGTAGAAATATATTTTTATAATCTGAATAAATAAAAACAGCAAGGTAGCGAACGATAAAAGTGAGCACAAACGGTATTGCAATGCTTGAAAATGAGGCCTAGGGTCCGTACTTTCGCTAGTGCAATCTCTCAACAATGCTAATATAATTGGATCATATAACCATCATTCAACGTGCGATGAAGAATCACTCCAAAGTTCCTATCTAGCGGAGAACATAAGAATAAATTGTTTGTAGGGTACGAAACCACCTCAAAGCTATTCTTTCTGATCAATCTATTCAAGAGTTCGTACTAAAATAACACCAAAGCAAATTCAGATTCAAAATGCTCAATCCAACACAAAGAACCTCAAAGAGTGCCCCAAGATTTCTACCGGAGAAACAAAGACAAGAACGTGCATCAACCCCTATGCATAGATTACCCCAATGTCACCTCGAGAATCCGCGAATTGAGTGCCAAAACATATATCAAGTGAATCAATATAATACCCCATTGTCACCACGGGTATTCGTATGCAAGACATATATCAAGTGCTCTCAAATCCATAAAAGTATTCAATCCGATAAAAACGAAATCTCAAAGGGAAAAGCTCAATTCATCACAACAAGATAGAGAGGGGAAAACACCATATGATCCGACTATATTAACAAAGCCCGCGATACATCAAGATCGTGCCATCTGAAGAACACAAGAGAGAGAGAGAGATTAAACACATAGCTACTGGTACAAACCCTCAGCCCCGAGGGTGGACTACTCCCTCCTCGTCGTGGTGGCCGCCGGGATGATGAAGATGGCCACCGGTGATGATTTCCCCCTCCGGCAGGGTGCCGGAACGGGGTATAGATTGGATCTCGTGGATACAGAGGCCTTGGGCGGTGGAACTTCTGATCTAGGGCTACCCTGAGGATTTTTGGAATATTTGGGAATTTATAGGGCGAAGAGGCGGTGCGGGAGGCCACCGAGGTGGGCACAACCCACCGGGGCGCGCCTGGGGGCCCAGGCGTGCCCTGGTGGGTTGTGCCCCCCTCGGGGCACCCCCTAGGTGCTGCTCTGGCCCATTGGATGTCTTTTGGTCCATAAAAAATCCACAAAAATTTTCGCTGCGTTTGGACTCCATTTGGTATTGATTTTCTACGATGTAAAAAACAAGCAAAAAACAGCAACTGGCACTGGGCACTATGTCAATAAGTTAGTCCGAAAAAATGATATAAAGTTGCTATAAAATGATTGTAAAACATCCAAGAATGATAATATAGCAGCATGAATACTTCATAAATTGTAGATACGTTGGAGACGTATCAGGGGCAAGTCACCCTAGGGGAGATCCCATCTGCCCTGGCCGCCGCCCCCCCAGGGGAAACCCTAGGGGCGCCACCCCCTCCTCCCTTCCCCTATATATAGAGAGGTAGAGAGAGGGCAGCCGCAACCCTTGAGCACATCTCCACGCCACGACGCTGCGTCTCCTCTCCCTCGCATCCACTTCTTCTCCGTAGTGCTTAGCGAAGCTCTGCCGAGATTTCTCCACCACCACCGCCACCACGCCGTCGTGCTACCGGAGGACTTGAGCTACTACTTCACCATCGCTTGCTAGATCGAGGAGGTGAAGGCGTCATCAAGCCGTACGTGTGTTGAACGCGGAGGTGCCGTCCGTTCAGCACTTGGATCGGGAGTTCGCGGGACGGATCGTGATTGGATCGCGAAGACGTTCGACTACATCAACCGCGTTTCTTAACGCTTCCGCTTAGCGATCTACAAGGGTATGTAGATCCAATCTCTCCTCTCGTAGATGGTCATCTTCTAGATTGGATCTTGGTGAGCGTAGGAAATTTTTTGTTTCCCATGCAACGTTCCCCAACAATATCTTGTTTGCTAGACGGCGGTGGCGGCCACTTTGTATCACGAGGTGGAGAAGAAGCCCTTTGCTTTTAGCCATTGTTGGATCATATTGAATGGCAAGCCAAAGTGGAACCAACTTGTGGTCGATCCAGTAGGAGAACTAAGCAATACTATGTAAAGAACACCTGCACACAAACAACAAAAACTTGCAGCCCAACACGTAAGAGGGCTTGTCAATCCCTCAACGGTATTGAGATAGATTAAATTGTATAGGTTTTGATAAATAGATCTAACAAAAATACAAAATAAAATAAATAAAGAAAAATTACAGCAAGGTATTATGGATTTAATATATGATAGGAAATAGACCCGGTGCCTGTAGTTTTCACTAAAGGCTTCTCTCAATAAAATAGTATACGGTGGGTAAACAAATTACTGTTGGGCAACTGATAGAAAAGCGAATAATCATGACAATATCCAAGGCAGTGATCATGGTATATAGTCATCACATCAAAGATTAGTAGACCGACTCCTGCCTGCATCTACTACTATTACTCCACACATCGGCCGCTATCCAGCATGCATCTAGTGTATTAAGTTCATGGAAAAACGGAGTAATACAATAAGAACGATGACATGATGTAGACAAGATAAACTCACGTATGAATAAACCCCATCTTGTTACCCTTAATCTTTTTCTGTCACTGAGATTGAGCACCGCAAGATCGAACCCATCACAAAGCACCTCTTCTCATGGCAAGATAAACCATTCTAGTTGGCCAAACCAAACCAATAAATCGGAGAAGAAATAGAAGGCTATAACAATCATGCATAAAAGAGTTCAACAAAGACTCAAATAATATTCATGGATAGAACTGATCATAAACTCATAATTCATCAGATCCCAACAAACAAACTGCAAAAAAGAGTTACATCAAATAGATCTCCAAGAACATCGAGGAGAACATTGTATTGAAGATCAAAAAGAGACAAGAAGCCATCTAGCTACTAACTACAGACCCGTAGGTCTGTGGTAAACTTCTCACGCATCATCAGAGGGGCAACAAGGATGATGAAGAACCCCTCAAAGATCGTTGCCCCCTCCGGCAAAGTGCCGAAAAAGGCCTCTAGATTGGATCTCGTGGTTCTGGAACTTGCGGTGGCAGAAAAAGTGTTTCGTCGACTCCCATAGGGTGTTTGGGATTTTAGAGTATTTATACAGGCGGAGGTAGGTCAAGGCGGTTCCCGTGGGCTCCACTACCCACCAGGGCGCGCCCTGGTGCCTAGTGGGCCACACGGGCCTCCTCTCGTGGCTTTCAGAAGCTTCCTGGGTGTCTTCCTGCCAGAAAAAATCTCCAAAAAGTTTCGTGGCATTTGGACTTCGTTTGATATTGATATTCTGCAAAATAAAAAAATAAAAAAAAATAGCAATTGGCACTGGGCACTATGTCAATAGGTTAGTCCCAAAGAATGATGTAAAGTTGCTAGTAATGTATATAAAACATTCAAGATTGATAATATAACAGCATGAAACAATAAAAAATTATAGATATGTTGGAGACGTATCAGACGATGAAGAGGACGATGTTGCCGTGACGAATGGAAAAGGCACCATGCCAAAGGATAACCGCCAAGTCATGGGAAACAAGTGGGAGAAGGCACGTGCCTCGCGTGACGCCACGTCTACAAAAATGTCGTCCACATGGACGGGCATTTTTTCGTCGAGGGAGAACAAGGAGGAGAGGTACAAGCTCATGTTGGATGCGCAAAAAGAAAGGATGGAGGGGACCGGAAGAGGGCGGAGAATAAACTCGAAATTGAGAGGGATAAGATCTAGTTGGAGAAGCAACAAGCAGCGATCAAATGGGAACTCGAGAAGGCCAAGACACTTGGCGACATAGAGCTTGAGAAAAAGAGGTTGCAACTCGCACCAGACGCGGAGGATGCAAGGATCATGTTGGCGGACGAAATCCTCTTGGATGAGCATGCGAAGAAGTGGCTCGTGGACAAGAAGGAGATAAACGACCGTACAGAGTACGAGACGGTGAGGGCGGCTGCGGCACGGATGCAGGCGGAGGAGGCAGCCCGGATGCAGGCGGAGCAGGCGGCACGGATGCGGGCGAATGAGGTAGCCCGGATGCAGGCGGAGCAACACGAGCAAGACGCATTACGCCTGGAGCACGGCACATTTCGCTCGGAGCAGGCGCCCGTCCAGTGATCCGAGACCATCCGTTACGCTCGGACATTGATTTCATTTTGACATGTTTGGTTTGTTGAACTATGATTTGCTTTGCTTTATTTCGAACTTTTAAATTTAGACAATTTGTATCATATGATCGACGTGCATGAATTTAAGAATCATAATTTAAGTTATGTGGATGTGCGATGTAACATATGAGAGACCGCCGGACGCTGTCAGCCGACGTGTCCGCGGACATATAAGAAGCCGTATTTGCCAAGTCCGGCTGGAGATGCTCTTAACCTACGCCCACGAAGACGGCCAGCACGGCAAGATAGTTAAATTGCATCTCCATGACGTACTCCATCCGTGCCATCATACGTGCCGAGTGTGCATGGGCCCGCCCGTCAGTGAGCGCTGCAACATATTCGGGTGCCCAAACTACATGCTCCACGTTTGCCACTTGGAGTGCAAGAAGACACTACACGGTGGTCTGGTCTGGTTGAGCGAAAAAACACCATAATGGGCAGTACGTGTCCGTTTGCGAGATCAGCTCAGCCTCAGCTGGCAGCTGCCCTGCTCCGCTGCCGGGCGAGCCCACGGCCCAAAGCAAGGCATCCAGCTGGCTCGCAGTCGGCAGTTTTCTCTTTTCCGGTCAGTTTCAGTCCCAAGGGGATCTATCCAGATGCCCTTTCACGTTACCTGTTCCCCACTTCCCGTGGGCCCGGCCACCGGGGCCCACGCCACCCTCCGCCATCATGCTGACGTCACCACGCCTCGCTACGCGAACACTCTAGCTGCTTCTACCGTTTACCGTTCGCAGATGACTCACGTTGGCTAAGCTACCATTTGCCTTTTTATTTTCTCTGGTAAATTCAGCGTCTCCGACGCGGGTAGAAAAATGCGTGGTGGGAGCGGTCGTGCCGCAAATCCGACACAAATCCCCTCGGAAACCACCTCACCTGCTTGATTCCCACTGATTAATGTATTAAGCTAAACTACTCCAACTCGAGTAATCTCAGGATTAACTAGCCTGACAATCTCCACAGCCCGTACACGTGCACGCGCAGCCACATCCAGGTCCCCCAGCCAGCCCCAAGCCAGGCCAGCCCACGGCCCACGGCTGGATGCTCCGGGCCCACAGGCCCTGCGGCGGAAAGCGCCCACTGCCTCGTGGGGCCGGCCGCAACGTGAGCTGCCGTCGGCGTCGGCGCGCGTGGAACAGTTCTAGGCCGGATGCTACAGCAGCCATAGCCATAGGATTCCTACGCCGCGACCGAGCGCAGCGATAGATGATTAAATGGATTAGATTGGATCCAGCGGAGCCTTTACGCCTGACACCGCTGTTATTTTTCGCCGCGAGCCTGCAAAAGCCACGCGGCCACCTGCTTGGCTTGGCTGCCGTGCACACGCGCAAGGCGGATTTAAAATGGGATTTAAGCCGCACAAAGATGCTTGCTTAGTCCACGGGTTTCTGACTTTTACGACCCTTTCCTCGCTGTTTGCCGATTTTACACCTCAAACTCTTAACAGTGAAAATTAACAATCTTTTTCCTCTGTCCGTGATGATTTTCTATTCGGCCAACACTTGCGTATTTTTCGTCCTTTTATTTATACACATTGGTTGGTTTCCATGTCACTTGCAGGATTCTGATTCTTGGCATACATTTTTCTACACACTTCATATGTTTTTAGGTGAATACACTTCATATGTTTCTAGGTGAACTATTTTCCGTGTCGGTATGAACTGTAACGGTCACATTAACCATGTTTAAGCACAATTGCGAGACTCGAACGATTACTTTGTTTCCTACCTGAAAGATATATTTGGCAACTTGCATTTGTTTTACAAAATAATATTACACGAACTACTCTCCAAGATGCCTTGACAGCGGAAGGGGTAGCCATGAAATTTGACCTCAAACTCGCGCAATCTATCAAATGCACCATGCTTGTAGTTAAAAAATGCGGACAGCTTATTGTTAATTTTGAAAACAAGCGATTGGGGTCGGCACATTGTGAACAGTGCTGACATGTCTCCCCTTCTCTTTGACCTTGTTGTGGATATCCTAGCTATCCTTTTTGATAAAGCTGTTGAACAAGGACTAATAACAGGGCTAGCCAAAAATCTGAAGGAGAAAGATGTGGCCATCTTGCAATATGCAGATGGCACTATCTTGCTATTCCAAGACGATTTAGCCCGGGCTAGAAATATTAAAAGAATATTGAATTTGTTTGAAATTATGTCTGGACTGAAAATTAATTTTCACAAAAGTGAAGTGATTTGTGTGGGCATGGGAGAGGAGAGAACTAAAATGTTTGAGGAAATTCTCACATGTGGGAGAGGCTCTTTTCCTATTGAGTATTTAGGGATTCCTGTGGATGAAAAAAGATTAAAAATAGTGATCGGAATCCTTCCATTGGGAAAATGCAGAAGAGAATGGGGGATTGGTTAGGGAGATTTCTTAATATTTCTGGAAGGACTACTCTTATTAATTCATCTTTAACTAGTTTGGTTCTTTTCATGCGTTCCTTCTATGGGCTTCCTAAAGGGGTCAATAGAAAGCTTGATAGACCTAGAGCTAGTTTCTTGTGGAGTGGAGAGAAGGAGAAACAGAAGTATCATTTGGTTGCTTTGGGGAGAGTGTGTAGGCCAAAAGACTTAGGTGGTTTGGGCATTTTGGATCTTGATATTATGAATATTGCTTTGCTTGCTAAATGGTTGTGGAAAATGTTTAATGAAGTAGGCTTGTGGCAAAAGATCTTATGGGATAAATACATTGGCAACTGAACACTTGGGCAAGTGCAGGGGAAACAGGGGGACTCACATTTTTGGCAGAGCCTGCTGAAACTCAAAGATCTCTTCCTGGCTTGTTGCAAATTTTGCGTGGGGAACGGCAAAAAAACTACATTCTGGGAGGATAGATGGTTGGGCAACGAAAGTTTGTCCTCAACTTTTCTAGGCTTTATAGTATCTCCCAAAACCAAATTATTACAATCCATGATGCTTCCTCCTTCAATCTCTCTTCTCTGTGTTTTAGAAGAGCTTTGGTTCGGATAAAGCAGAATAATGGCAATCTTTATTGAACATGTGCAATCAAGTTTCACTGAATAATGATGAAGATAGACTATCCTGGTTGCTTGATCCTTCAGTAGTCTTTATTGTTAAATCCTTCTATTCTGCGATGCAGATTGGTGAAAAGTGCCCTAACAGATTCCTGTGGAAGGTCAAAATTCCACCCAGGATAAAAACCTTCTTGTGGCTTGTCTTGAAGCATTTTAACCAGGGATGTGTTACTGCATGGGCTGGCCAGATACATGTGGAGTATTGTGAGTTACAGTGTGGGGATTCCTTGTAATTTCTATGACATTAACACCTGCTTGAATGTCTGGCTGAGTAGGATGGGGGCTGGGAAGAGGAAATTAGTCTTTGTGGGGGTTGGTGCTATCTTTTGGAGTATCTGGAAGGCTAGGAACTTAGCTTGCTTCCAGAAAAAATACCCAACTGATCCTGTCGTTGTTCTTTTCAGAATGTCACATTAGAAATATGAATGGAGGTTCTTTGCAGGTGAAGGAGGACGCAAAGCTAGGGCTACAGCGGTGCGCAAAACTTCTGGATCGAGTCGCTAGTGAAAATTTTCAAGCGCGGCGAAGCTAGGCGTCTTGGATTCCGAGGCTGGAGGGTGGCTAATTTGAGAAGGAACTGCATATCTCTCCTGTGCTGCGTGTGGTCTTTTGTGGCTTTGTTTCCTGTGTTGTTTCTGCGCAGTCTTATATGTGTTGGTTTAAAAAATATTAGACTGTTGAAACTCTGTAATTCGGCCAACTTCTCTACCTCGTGCTTGAGGTGAGGATAGGGGTGCGTGTGTGTGAGTTGTCCTCGTGGTAGTTTGTTTGGGTGGAAGGCTATGTTTTGGCTGTAAAAGGATTCTGGTTTCATGAATGATATCGGGGGGGGGGGGGATCCCTTTCATTCAAAAAAAAAACTTGCGGTCTTTGATGATTGTTATCATAACGTTTGCGACTTCATACAGGCTATTTCTGAAATAGTGAAGCAAATTATATGGTGCATGAGTTAGTTAGGTTGGCTAGATGTTCTTTATGTAATAGTTGGGTGGAGGAACCTCCAACCAAAATTATCCTTGTATCAATCGATGATGTAACTCTTGCTACAAGCTAATAAAGAGGGATGCTTGTTTCAAATAAAAAATAACATGTGATTTACACTTACGCCTCTCTTAAAATTAGCATGTATTTTTTCCACAAAAGAATCGTGTGTAGTTTTCATTACCAAAGTGCGATGTAGGGGGTCGTACACCTTTTAAAACACTTGTACTCTCTCTTATCCAAATTAATTGACGCTCCTTTAGTATAACTTTGTACTAGAGGAATGCCAATTAATTTGAATCGGAGGGAGTAGCTGTTTTTTTTCAGACTCAACATGGGTATACAAAAAGGACACAATGGATATGTAAAAAGACCAGCAACGACGTGCTCAATCATGTGTAACCTCAAACCAACGATAAAGTATTGCTAAATGCTAGTTACTAAAATACAACTCCTAAATGATCTATTCCACATATCAAGTTTATTTTCTTCAATTACATACAAAAGTCATATGGCATAGAAGTTTAATACTTTGATACACAACAATGGGGGGGGGGGGGGGGTCTATCTACGTAGGTATGGAATTTAGAGCACCTTACTACGTGTTGTTTCTTCCAGTGTCGTAGGGCTTTTGTGTTCCCTTTTCTCTTTAGTGGCAATGTCGTGGAGCTTTCGTGTTCCTTTTCCTCTTTAGCGGCGATGTCGTGCAGCTTTCGTGCCCCCTTTCCTCTTCAGCGGTGTTCTTGCGTTATCCTATTGCACCGGTGGCTACACTTTTGACATATCATCTCAGAATGAGGGGAAAGGAGGTGCATCTGTTATGATGTAGCGCACATGAATTGTGTGTACTAAATACATTACGCAATAGTGGTGATGGGTAACGTTGCATGGAAAACAAAAAATTTCTACGCACACGCAAGATCTATCCATGAAGATGCATAGCTACGAGAGGGGAGAGCATCTTCATACCCTTGAAGATCGCAAAGCGGAAGCATTTATCAACGCGGTTGATGTAGTCGTACACCTTCACGATCCGTCCCGATCAAGTACCGAACGTACGGCACCTCCGCGTTCAGCACACGTTCAGCTCGATGATGTCCTCGCCTTCTTGATCCAGCAAGACGGGCGAAGTAGTAGATGAGTTCCGGCAGCACGACGGCGTGGTGACAATGGTGGTGAAGAACAATCTCCGCAGGGCTTCGCCAAGCACAACGGAAACTATGACGGAGGATAAACTAGAGTGACGGGGTTGCCGGCACACGGCTTGGTGTATCTTGATGTGTTTCGGGTGCTAGCCCTGCCCATCTATTTATATGTTGAGCCCTGGGGTCAAAACTTGGAGAAAGGGCCTCCTCAAAGTCAGTTTTGCCCGCAAGGAAAATCCCTTCTCGGACTTCCAGGACCAGACGCCACAATCCTCGGCGTCTGGCCTAGAAGCCATGGGCCTCGGCGTCTGGCCATGGGCCAGACACCAGGGTCTCCGGCGTTTGGTCCCTGACCTCTGCAAAACATCCTTTTGCACCGACCTAAAGCCCCGTGGACCTTACCCCTTGGCCTAACCATATCATCCTATATATCAATCTTTACCTCCGGACCATTCCGGAGCTCCTCGTCATGTCCGTGATCTCATCCGGGACTCCAAACAACATTTGGTCACCAACATATATAACTCATATAATACTATATCGTCAACGAACGTTAAGCGTGCGGACCCTACGGGTTCGAGAATAATGTAGACATGACCGAGATGCTTCTCCGGTCAATAACCAATAGCGGGACCTGGATGCCCATATTGGTTCCTACATATTCCATGAAGATCTTTATCGGTCGAACTTTTATGACCACATACGTAGTTCTCTTTGTCTGTCGGTGTGTTACTTGCCCGAGATTCGATCGTCGGTATCTCCATACCTAGTTCAATCTCGTCACCGGCAAGTCTCTTTACTCGTTCCGTAATACATCATCCCGTAACTAACTCCTTAGTCACTTTTCTTGCAAGCTTCTTGTGATGTTGTATTACCGAGAGGGCCCAGAGATACCTCTCCGTCACACGGAGTGACAAATCCCAGTCTCGATCCATGCCAACTCAACAGACACCTTCGGAGATACCTGTAGAGCATCTTTATGATCACCCAGCTACGTTGTGACGTTTGATGGCACACAAGGCATTCCTCCGGAGTCCGGGAGTTGCATGATCTCATGGTCGAAGAAACATGTATTTGACATTAAGAATGCAGTAGCAATAAACTGAACGATCATATGCTATGCTAACGGTTGGGTAGTGTCCATCACATCATTCTCCTAATGATGTGATCCCATTATCAAATGACAACACATGTCTATGGTTAGGAAACCTTAACCATCTTTTGATCAATGAGCTAGTTTAGTAGAGGCTCACTAGGGACACGGTGTTGTCTATACATGTATCTAAGTTTCCGATCAATACAATTCTAGCATGGATGATAGATGTTTATCATGAACAGGGAAATATGATAATAACCAATTTATTATTGCCTCTGGGGCATATTTCCAACAGTCTTCCACTTGCACTAGAGTCAATAATCTAGTTCACATCTCCATGTGATTAACACCCAAAGAGTTAACTAGAGTCAATAATCTAGTTCACATCGCCATGTGATTAACACCCAAAGATTTCACTAAGGTGTGATCATGTTTTGCTTGTGGGAGAGGTTTTTAGTCAACGGGTCTGCAACATTCAGATCCGTGTGTACTTTGCAAATCCTTATGTCATACTGTAGATGCTGCTATCACGCTTCACTTGGAGCTACTCCAAATGACTGCTCCATTATACGTATCCGATTTGCTACTCAGAGTTATCTGGGTCGGTGTCAAAGCTTGCATCGACGTAACCCTTTACGACGACTCTTTATCACCTCCATAATCGAGAAACATTTCCTTAGTCCTCTAGTTACTATGGATAATTTTGACCGATGTCCAGTGATTCACTCCTGGATCACTCTTGTACCTCCTTTGCCAGACACGTGGCAAGGCACACATCAGGTGTGGTACACAGCATGGCATATCGTATAGAGCCTATGGCTAAGGCAAAGGGAACGACTTTCATTCTCTCTCTATCTTCTACCGTGGTCGAGCTTTTGAGTCTTTACTCAACTTCACACCTTACAATACAGACAAGAACTCCTTCTTTGACTGATCCATTTTGAACTCCTTCAAAATTTTGTCAACGTATGTACTCATTGAAATTCTTATCAAGCGTCTCGATCTATCCCTATAGATTTTGATGCCGAATATGTAAGCAGCTTCACCGAGGTCTTTCATTGAAAAATTCTTATTCAAGTATCCTTTTATGCTATCCAGAAATTCTATATCATTTCCAATTAGCAATATGTCATCCACATATAATATTAGAAATGCTACAGAGCTCCCACTCACTTTCTTGTAAATACAGGCTTCACCATAAGTCTGTATAAAACCAAATGCTTTGATCACCTCATCAAAGTATTTACTCCAACTCCGAGATGCTTGCACCAGTCCATAGATGAATCGCTGGAGCTTGCATACTTTGTTAGCACCTTAGGATCGACAAAACCTTCCAGTTGCATCATATACAACTCTTCCTTAAGAAACCCGTTAAGGAATGCAGTTTTGACGTCCATTTGCCAGATTTCATAATCATAAAATGCGGTAATTGCTAATATGATTCGGACAGACTTAAGCATAGCTACGGGTGAGAAAGTCTCATCATAGTCAACCCCTTGAACTTGTCGAAAACCTTTTGCGACAAATCGAGATTTGTAGACAGTGATATTACCATCAGCGTATGTCTTCCTCTTGAAGATCCATTTATTCTCAATGGCTTGCCGATCATCGGGCAAATCCACCAAAGTCCACACTTTGTTCCCATACATGGATCCTATCTCAGATTTCATGGCCTCAAGCTATTTTTCGGAATCTGGGCTCATCATAACTTCTTCATAGTTCGTAGGTTCACTGTTGTCCAACAACATGACTTCTAGGGCAGGATCATCGTACCACTCTAGTGTGGAACGTGTTCTGGTCGACCTACGAGGTCCAGTAGTAACTTGATCTGAAGTTACATGATCATCATCATTTGCTTCCTCTCTGGTTGGTGTAGGCATCGCGGGAACGGCTTTCTCTGATGCACTACTTTCCAATTCGAGAGAAGGTACAACTACCTCATCAAGTTCTACTTTCCTCCCACTCACTTCTTTCGAGAGAAACTCCTTCTCTAGAAAGGACCCATTCTTAGCAACAAAGATTTTTTTCTTCGGATCTGTGGTAGGAGGTATACCCAATAGTTTCTTTCGGGTATCCTATGAAGACGCAGTTCTCCGCTTTGGGTTCGAGCTTATCAGGCTGAAGCCTTTTGACATAAGCGTCGCATCCCCAAACTTATAAGAAACGACAGCTTAGGTTTGTTGCCAAACCACAGTTCATACGGTGTCATCTCAACGGATTTAGACGATGCCCTATTTAACGTGAATGCGGCTGTCTCTAATGCATAACCCCAAAACGATAGTGTTAATCGGTAAGAGACATCATAGAACACACCATATCTAATAAAGTACGGTTACGACGTTCGGACACACCATTACGCTGTGGTGTTCCAGCTGGCGTGAGTTGTGAAACTATTCCACATTGTTTTAAATGAAGGTCAAACTCGTAACTCAAATATTCGCCTCCGCGATCAGATCGTAGAAACTTTATTTTCTTGTTACGATGATTCTCCACTTCACTCTGAAATTCTTTGAACTTTTCAAATGTTTCAGACTTATGTTTCATCAAGTAGATATACCCATACCTACTCAAATCATCTGTGAAGGTTAAAAAATAACGATACCCGCTGCGTACTTCAACACTCATCGGACCGCATACATCGGTATGTATTATTTCCAATAAGTCATTAGCTCGCTCCATTGTTCCAGAGAACGGAGTTTTAGTCATCTTGCCCATGAGGCATGGTTCGCAAGTATCAAATGATTTATAATCAAGTGATTCCAAAAGTCCATCCGCATGGAGTTTCTTCATGCGCTCTACACCAATATGACCTAAACGGCAGTGCCACAAGTATGTTGCACTATCATTATCAACTTTACATCTTTTGGCATCAATATTATGAATATGTGTATCACTACGATCGAGATTCAATAAACCATTCACATTGGGTGTATGACCATAGAAGGTTTTATTCATGTAAACAGAACAACAATTATTCTCTGACTTAAATGAATAACCGTATTGCAATAAACACGATCCAATCATGTTCATGCTCAACGCAAACACCAAATAACTTTTATTTAGGCTCAACACTAATCCTGAAGGTAGAGGGAGTATGCGATGGTGATCATATCAATCTTAGAAACACTTCCAACACACATCGTCACCTCGCCCTTAACTAGTCTTCGTTTATTCTGCAACTCCTGTTTCGAGTCACTAATCTTAGCAACTGAACCGGTATCAAATACCCAGGGGCTACTACGAGCACCAGTAAGGTACACATCAATAACATGTATATCAAATATACCTTTGTTTACTTTGCCATCCTTCTTATTTGCCAAGTATTCGGGGTAGTTCCGCTTCCAGTGACCATTTCCTTTGCAGTAGAAGCACTCATTTTAAGGCTTTGGTCCAGCTCTGGGTTTCTTCACGGGAGTGACAACTTGCTTGCCGTTCTTCTTGAAGTTCCCTTTCTTTCCCTTGCCCTTTTTCTTAAAACTGGTGGTCTTGTTAACCATAAACACTTGATGCTCTTTTTTTATTTCTACCTCCGCCGATTTCAGCATCGCGAAGAGCTTGGGAATCGTTTTCGTCATCCCTTGCATATTATAGTTCATCACGAAGCTCTAGTAGCTTGGTGATAGTGACTGGAGAAATCTGTCAATCACTATCTTATCTGGAAGATTAACTCCCACTTGATTCAAGCGATTGTAGTACCCAGACATTCTGAGCACATGCTCACTGGCTAAGCTATTCTCCTCCATCTTGTAGGCAAAGTACTTGTCAGAGGTGTCATACCTCTCAACACGGGCATGAGCCTGAAATACCAATTTCAGCTCTTGGAACATCTCATATGTTCCATGGCGTTCAAAACGTCTTTGGAGCCCCGATTCTAAGCCGTAAAGCATGGCGCACTAAACTATCAAGTAGTCATCAGAGCGAGCTCGTTAAGCATTCATAACGTCTGCATCAGCTCCTGCAGCAGGTCTGTCACCTAGCGGTGCATCAAGGACATAATTCTTCTGTGCAGCAATGAGGATAATCCTCAGATCACGGACCTAGCCCGCATTATTGCTATCATCATCTTTTAACTTAGTTTTCTCTAGGAACGTATCAAAAAAGATGTGGAAGCTACATCGCGAGCTATTGAACTACAACATAATTTGCAAAGACATTTTGACTATGTTCATGATAAATCTTAGTTCAATTTAATCAAATTACTAATGAACTCCCACTTAAATCAACATCCTTCAAGTTGTCTAAGTGATACATGATCCAAATCAACTAAACCATGTCTGATCATCACGTGAGATGGAGTAGTCTTCAATGGTGAACATCTTTATGTTGATCATATCTACTATATGACTCATGTTCGACCTTTCGGTCTCTAGTGTTCCGAGACTATGTCTGTACATGCTAGGCTCGTTAAGTTTAACCCAAGTATTTTGCGTGTGCAAAACTGGCTTACACCCGTTGTATGTGAACGTAGAGTCTATCACACCCGATCATCACGTGGTGCTTCGAAACGACGAACTTTGGCAACGGTGCATACTCAGGGAGAACACTTTTATCTTGAAGTTAAGTGAAGGGATCATCTTATAATTCTACCGTCGTTCTAAGCAAAATAAGATGCATAAAGGATAAACATCACATGTAATCAAAATATGTGACATGATATAGCCATCATCATCTTGTGCTTTTGATCTCCATCTCCAAAGCATCGGCATGATCTCCATCATCACCGGCTCGACACCTTGATCTCCATCGTTGCGTCGGGGTCGTCTCGCCAACTATTGCTAATGCATAGTGATAAAGTAAAGCAATTACATGGCGTTTGCATTTCATACAATAATTAAGAGACAACCCTAAGGCTCCTGTCGGTTGTCGATATTACAAAACATGATCATCTGATACAACAATGTATATCACATCACATCTTGACCATATCATAACACAACATGCCCTGCAAAAACAAGTTAGACGTCCTCCACTTTATTGTTGCAAGTTTTACGTGACTGCTACGGGCTTCTAGCAAGAACCGTTCTTAACTACGCAAAAACCACAACGGTGATTTATCAAGTTTGCTGTTTTAACCTTCTTCAAGGACCGGCCGTAGTCAAATTCGATTCAACTAAAGTAGGAGAAACAGATACCCGCCAACCACCTTTATGCAAAACAAGTTGCATGTCAGTCGGTGGAACCGGTCTCATGTGCGTGGACATATAAGGTTGGTCCGGGCCGCTTTATCCCACAATACCGCCGAATCAAAATAAGACATTGGTGGTAAGCAGTATGACTATCACCGCCCACAACTCTTTGTGTTCTACTCGTGCATATCATCTACGCATAGACCTGGCTCTTGATGCCACTGATGGGTAACGTTGCATGGAAAACAAAAAATTTCTACGCACACGCAAGATCTATCCATGGAGATGCATAGCTACGAGAGGGGAGAGCATCTTCATACCCTTGAAGATCGCAAAGCGGAAGCGTTTATCAACGCGGTTGATGTAGTCGTACACCTTCATGATCTGTCCCAATCAAGTACCGAATGTACGGCACCTCCGCGTTCAGCACATGTTCAGCTCGATGATGTCCTCGCTTTCTTGATCCAGCAAGACGGGCGAAGTAGTAGATGAGTTCCGGCAGCACGACGGCGTGGTGACGACGGTGGTGAAGAACAATCTCCGCAGGGCTTCGCCAAGCACAACGGAAACTATGACGGAGGATAAACTAGAGGGACGGGGTTGCCGGCACACGGCTTGGTGTATCTTGATGTGTTCCGGGTGCTAGCCCTGCCCCTCTATTTATATGTTGAGCCCTGGGGTCAAAACTTGGAGAAAGAGCCTCCTCAAAGTCGGTTTTGCCCGCAAGGAAGAGTCCTTCTCGGACTTCCAGGACCAGACGCCACAGTCCTCGGCGTCTGGCCTAGACGCCATGGGTCTCGGCATCTGGCCCAGGGCCAGACACCAGGGTCTCCGGCGTTTGGTCCCTGACCTCTGCAAAACATCTTTTTGCACCGACCTAAAGCCCCATGGGCCTTACCCCTTGGCCTAACCATATCATCCTATATATCAATCTTTACCTCTGGACCATTCCGGAGCTCCTCGTCATGTCTGTGATCTCATCCGGGACTCCAAACAACATTCGGTCACCAACATATATACCTCATATAATATTATATCATCAACGAACGTTAAGCGTGCGGACCCTACGGGTTCGAGAATAATGTAGACATGACCGAGACGCTTCTCCGGTCAATAACCAATAGCGGGACCTGGATGCCCATATGGGTTCCTACATATTCCACGAAGATCTTTATCAGTTGAACCTTTATGACAACATACGTAGTTCCCTTTGTCTATCGGTATGTTACTTGCCCGAGATTCGATCGTCGGTATCTCCTGTAACGACCCGAGACCGACGCTCCAGACGCCTTCCATGTTTTTCGTTGTCGCCGTGTGTTTTATTTCTTTGTTTCATTTCATCATCGCATCATCCGCATTGCATCCGCATGTTTTCATAAAACTCGTAGTCGTTCGTAGTTGCCGCTTCTCTCTTTGTCTCCGGTGATCTTTTGTCAGGCCCTTTGTCTTTGTCTATCTCTCTCAAACCCCCTCGCGTGCGTGTCCGAAACTGCCCCGGACCTAAACCGCTCAGTCATCACCGATGGGTCCAGATCATCCACAAACATCCCTAAAATATCTTCGGTTCTTTGTTGGACTCTCCTAACCTATTTATTTCGGATAATCAGAGGGACCAAATAGCCCAATACTTAGCCCCCTACCTATATATTCAGACCGAACCCTAAATCCTAGCCCTCTTGTCCCATCCTTCCCGATCGCCGCCACACTCATCTCCCACCTCGGGATCCCCATCGCTCCAACCAGAGCACTCCCCTGCCTTCCCGATCCACCCATCCTTCCTTCCTCCTCAACTTCTGCGCCGAACCAACCAGCCACAAGATCCACCCATCCAGCCGCAGCCTCCATGCCCCTCGTCCACGAGCACCCGAGGCCCTGCCTCCTCCTCGCCGCCTCGCATCCAGCCGGCGCTCGATCTAGTTTGGGATCGAGGCCACAGCCTCGCTGCGCCCGAGAACCCCAGCGCCAGCAGCAGCGCCCGAGCGCTCCTCACCTTGTCGGTGCACCCCACCTCCATTCTGGTGCCGGGAACGGAACCCCCGCGCCCTGATCTCGCCGCCGTGTCACCCGTCCGAGCTCCGGCGAACCCAGCCACCTGGACCGTGCCCCGTCTTCCCCGTCGACCCCTGCAGCAGGACCAGGTCACGGCACCCCTGCCCTTCATCTCTCCCTTCTGCTCTGTTCTCTCCTCCTCGTAACCTCTCTCTCCCTCTCTAGGAACTTCTCCACCGCGCCATGGTCGCCGCCCATGCAAGCCCCCGCCGCCGCCGGTCGGGAACCCTCGACCCGTTCCTGAGTGCCCTCGCCAGCACCAAGTCCCCTATGCCTGCAACGAGCAGGTCACTCGTCCTGCGCCCGCTCGCGTTGACCAAGCCGTGCCAGAGCCAGGCCCAGCCTGCTTCTTGCACTAGGCCAGCGCACACTCCTCAGCCGGCCTGCTACCTCTTCCACCGACTGGGCCGAGCCCATGGTGAGCGCCCCAGCGCCCAGTAGTGCACCAGATTCAGCCCGATCGTGTTTTTTTTTCTGTCCAACAAATTTAGCTATATTATCCAGGGTTTACAGTTTTACAGAAAAACCCTCCATCTTCATGCATTTAATAACTAACAAACCATGCATCATATTAAAATACTTTATATATGTAAAATGCTTAGAATTTCATCTAGTTTAATTATGGGCAAATTGAATTTATACCCTTAGTTGGGTCACCCTCGACTAATTTGCCCCTAATTTTGCAAAACACGCGGTCTTGCCCAGCTCACGTCGCTTTGCTTGCGTTTTTGCCCTTCCGGCATGTCTCCGTCCAGTCAGCGCCGTTTGACCGCAAACGACGCGCTACTTTGGACATTTTTGCCCTTATCGGTGCTATACCTAATACCCCTTCGCCCTCAATGTGCTAGCGCAAGGAAACAGAGCAGAACGAGAAAGCCGATGAGGAAAAATGAGTGGGAGGCAAGGCGTGGCGCGGTAGAGCAAGGAGCGGCGGCGCATGGCAAGCTCGGGCTCTTCCATCTTCTCGCCGGTGGTCGGAGAGGTAAGTAAAACTCCGGCAACGCTTCTTCCTCCCCCCCAATGCGTTCTAGGGTTTGTGATAATTGGGGAAATTTCTGATTTAGGTTGATGGGGTCGGGATTGTGGAGCATGTCTCTGAGTTCTATCTTCCAGATGAAAGTTATTGCGGATTGGAGCATTTATCAAAGCATCGCTGCCCTGGTCATGGCCTTGTTCCTGCCCGGCGTGTTGCGTGGGGAGGAGCTAACACTGGCCGCCATTTTTTAGGGTGTCCTCTAGATGTAAGATCTTGTGAATTATACCATGTTTTAGATGGTGTTTATGCAATCTCTAATGTTTTGTTAATGTGATGTTCAAGTAGTTACCACATGAGTGTCACTGGGTGGTTTGGGTTGATCCTCCTCCTCCATTGCGTGCTGCCCTTGCTTTTGAAGACCTGCACGCAGAGCTAGAACAAAGCTGGATCAGAAGCCACAAAATGCAGAAGCAAAACATGGAGCTGTCAAAGAAAAATCTTGCTTTGAAGAAGACAGTGAGAGAGAGAGATGAGATGCTGCTAGTTCTGGCATTGTTGTTTGTAGGAATGTGTGTTGATGTGTTTTTTGTGTTGTAGTTTGTATTAGTTGTTGAAGAAAGTGTGTGTGAGAGAGATGTATTGAATGTTGTTTATGATGCACTATTGTATGCTAAATTTGAAGATCATTATTCACTGCTGATGCTTGTGACATTGTACCAAATACATATTTATTCCATATGATAGTGCCAAATTCAGCAAACTGACATTGAACCAAATATATCAACCTGATAGAGCACATAATGTAGCAAATAGAGCAACACACACTAGCAAATAGAGCAACCAATTGTAGCAAATAGAGCACATATTGTACCAAATAGAACAACCTGATATATCAACCTGATAGAGCACATATTGTACCAAATTCAACAAACTGACATTGTACCAAATTCAACAAACTAACATTGTACCAAATATAGCAACTTCATAGTGCATTAAGCACACTTGGTACTAGAACTTAAGTGCATAACAACAAGATAACAGCACTGGCAAATATAACATAGTACTAGAACTTAAGTTTCTTGCTCCTGGTGTTCTTGGCTGGGTTTGGAGCTAGCATTGCCTTGCTTCTAGTGTTCTTTGATGGGTTTGGAGCTTCAACTGTTGTTTTTGGAGAGAAACCTTTGCTTTGAACACTACTTTCTTGCTCCTGTTCCACAACTGTATTCTGCTTGACACACCTGGGAGAAGCTCCTCTTGCTGCTGCCCTTTTATAATTTTTCCTAGGGCTAAAACAAGTGGAAGCATATCACAGTTTGAAAGATTTTATAAAGCAGTAAGATCAAAACATGTAAGAATTTGTAACATATGCACAAAGCCAAGATTTTATACCTGACTGCACAACTAGCTTCTGTAGATGCATCATGTGAGGGCTCCTTTGGTGGTGGCATCTGCTGCTGAAGAACATCAGGTGCTGTCTCATCCTCCTCCTCCTCCTCTAGTATTTCTGCTTCTGCTGGTTCATTGGCTGTAGGATGATCATCTGCATTGTCTGCTCCCCAGTGTTCATCTTCTCCAAAGGCTGGATCAACAGATTGTTTGCAGCCCTTGGCTTTGTGTCCACATCTCCCACACCTTTTGCACTTGTGCTTCCTAGGACCAAGGCCTTTTCCTTCACTGCTACTTCTAATCCTGTGCTTTCTTGGTCTGCCTGGAGCTCTGTGTTGAACAGGAGCACACAGTTTGAATCCAGGATCTATAATGTCCCATTGTTGCTTGCCTTCTAGAGCTGGGAGGTTCTCAGCATAAGTAGCCCTGAATATGTCAACTGAGTAATATTTGTGGACATACTGATCTATTCCACTTGCTTCACCTCTTAGAGCAGTGACAAAGAAAAGTGCATGGATGCATGGTTTACCAGTGATCTGCCATTGTCTGCAACTGCAAGACCAGTGCTCTAAGTCAACAAGATACCTTCATTCTCTTTTCTCACTGTCAGTAGCAGTCACCTCTGCCTCTGTTGGGCTTCTCCTCACTATACTCATTTGCAAACCTTTTGTTTTCTCCATTAACACCTTCATTACTGCTGGTATGATGTAGTGCCCAATGAAATGGTCAGAGGCAATTCTGTTTCTTAAGTCAAATTTCTCCATGATATACTGCCTTATCTTGTCTAGCAGATCAACTATGTGCAGGCTCTTGTATTTTTTTATTCTGGAGTTGAATGACTCAGCTAGGTTGTTATTGACATAGTCAACTTTGCTCATCTCATTGAAATCAGCTCTTGCCCATATTTTTGTGTGGTGTTCCTCTAGATATTCCTTTACTTTGGGCTTGCTTCTCAACTGGTTCAAGTGATAGTTATGTTTCTTGATGCTACAAGTTAGTGAGCATGGCCACAAATTATCATCATAAAACTTCCCCTTGAATTTCTTGCTGAAATTTTGGGCCAAGTGCCTCATGCACTCTCTGTGCTCCACTCCTGGGTAAACATCCTCAATAGCACTTTCCAATCCCTTGCAAGCATCAGTATGTATCACTAAACCTTCTGGATGACCTATTACTTTCTTTAGGTTTCTAAAAAACCAAGTCCAACTCTCAATTGACTCCACTTTCAGAACACCATATGCAACAGGAAACAACCAGTTGTGTCCATCTAGGGCACATGCTGCCACAAGTTGCCCTCTGAACCTACCAGTCAGTGCAGTAGCATCTACAACTAGGTATGGCCTGCACCCCTCCAGAAAACCCTTTTGACATGCTTTGAAGCACACAAACACCCTTCTAAAGCACTCCTTGTAGAACTTCTTGTTATTCATCTTGTACTCAACCGTGTGCTTGTCAATTTCCACAATACTGCCTGGTGATGCCCTCTCTACTTCAGCTTTGAAAGTATATAGCAGCTGAAAGATATCACTATATTTTCCATACAATTTGTCAAGTGCAATCTCTTTACCATGGTAGCATCTGTCATATGGCACCTCCACACCATATTTCTCTAACAACCTGCTCTGAATTTCCTTAGTACCAATTCCTGGATTTACTCTGATCCATGTCATAAAAGCATCTGCTATCCATCTTCTTTTTGCAGCTCTCAATCTCTAAGATCTATTCACACTAGGACATGTATGCTGATATGGGTTGACTTTAATCTGAAACAAACCAAAAAAAAACAATGAGATTAGTACAGAAAATGCAATACCTGGAAATAAACTAAAACAAAAATACAAATACAATACCTGAAACAGTGTGCTCTTCCTCATTAAAGAGGCATGTAGTCTCCACTTGCATCTCTCATAAGCACATTTGACAGTAAACCTTGTTGGATCACTTTTCAGAGTAAGGAACTCAGTTTCAGACTTGATTAAGAAGCTTGAGACTGCATTTCTGCAGTCAACTGCACTAGGGAAGACCACACCTTCATCAATACATGGATTTTCCCTGTCATACATCTTTACAGGTCTGTCCTCTTCTGCACCTTCAAAAACTCCCATCTCAACATCCTCTTGCTTCTCATCATCATCTGCATCTGAAAATTCTGCAGGAATGTACTCTTTATCTGCTGCATCTCCTACATCATTATTGTGCTGGACATATCCAGGATATAGAACCTCATCCTCCACAGCAGGTGCATCAGGCAATGCCTCCTCCACAACAGGATCAAGTGGCTTCTTTTGGTGTTCTTGGCTTTCATTGACACTTGCAGTTGCATAAGCACTTGGTGTTCTAGGAGCACTTGGTGTTCTACTACTAGCCCTAGTTCTGGATGCAGATGGCCTGGAACTAGATGTGTTCATAGATCTCTGACCTCTAGTTCTTTGTATAACTATGATTTCCAAATTGCATGACATAGTTGCTGCATTAGTTGCAAACATCAGACCTAACTCTGCATCACACTGCACAAGGACCCAACAAAGTTTGGAACTATCCCAATATCTGATCTCCATAGAATCAAACAATCCCCATGGATACTTGGCACAAATGGCAGCCCTCAAATTAGTATATGAACTAGTGCTGTCCACAACTAAAGGAAATGTGAATCCACAATCTTTTCCTTTTGTACCAGGAGAAACTAGAACAGTGGTCTCCATTCTAACTGAAAGAAAGAACGCTGTAGCTGGATCCATCCTATCATATAACACACAAATATCCAGTGACAAAACGCACAAACTCTAGCCTAAACCCTAAATCCAAGCAAATCTCCTGTGAAAAAACTGATACTAACCCTGGGGGAATTTGCCCTGCAGATCCGCCCCCGCTTGTCGCCGTTGGTGCAGATCCGCCACCGCTTCTCGCCGTTGGTGCAGATCCGCCACAGGAGCTTCCCTTGTCGCCGTTGGTGCCGCCGCAGCCGCCTTCTCCGCGCTGCAGTGGAGGTGTGTTGTCCCTACCACCGCAGCCGCCACCGCCGACGCTTTCTCCACTCTCCCCCATCACCTTGCAATGGATCTGGCCGCCGCCGCTCGGCGCCGCAATTTAGGGTTCGTGAGAGGGAAAGAAAGAGAGAAAGAGTGGGGAATGAGAGAGTGTGAGTGAGCGCGGGGGCAAAAATGTCCAAAGTAACGCGTCGTTTGCGGTCAAACGGCACTGACTGGACGGAGATGTGCCGGAAGGGCAAAAACGCAAGCAAAGCGACGTGAGCTGGCAAGACCGCGTGTTTTGAGAAATTAGGGGCAAATCAGTCGAGGGTGACCCAACTAAGGGTACAGAAACAATTATCCCTTTAATTATATGCAACTTTCAACCATGTTTAAAATGGTTAAATTGCTGTTTGCATTAATTTGCATAATGACATGTTAAAATGGTTTATTTCATAACTTAATAACCGTAGCTCCGAATTAAATAAACTTTATATGTAATTTGTCTAGAAAAATGCATAGATTAACATGGTGCACTTTACTTTGCATGTTTAATAACTCTAAAATTGTGTATAGGGCAGAACAGTACCAAATTCGAAATATGCATATGAGGATTTTTTCGGAATTGTTGTTTGTTATTTCCGGCCTCATTTAAACTTGCCTAGATAGGTAGTTCATTTATGCTTCATCTCTTGCCATGTTTAACAACATTTAATATTGTTGAGTACATAAACGAGAGTGAACTAAATAACTGGAATGTGGGGTTTCGTCAATCTGCAACTCGTTGCATATTGAGCTCCACTTAACTTGTAGTATTGTTTGTTGCACTTTGCCATGCCATGTATCATTAAACCGGACAAGCATCATACTTGATTGTGCATCATGCCATGATTATGCTTGTTGGTTTACCATGTTGTTTGCTTCTTTCCGGTGTTGCTTCTTCTCGATAGTTCCGGTTACGTTGCGATTGTGAGGATTCGTTCGACTACGCCCGTTCGTCTTCTTCATGGATTTGGTCTTCTTCATAGCGGGATTTCAGGCAAGATGATCATTATCCTGGATACCACTACTATCTTTGCTTTGCTAGCTGTCACGATGCTATAGCTATGTCCCGCTACCTACCACTTGTTTATCAAGCCTCCCAAATTGCCATGATGAGCCTCTAATCTTTCCACCATCCCAGCAAACCATTGTTTGGCTATGTTACCGCTTTGCTCAGCCCCTCTTATAGCGTTGCTAGTTGCAGGTGCAGTTGCAGGTTGTTCCATTTGGGACATGGATATAATGGGATATCAGAATATCTCTTATTTAATTAATGCACATATATACTTGGTAAAGGATGGAAGGCTTGGCCTTTTGCCTGGTGTTTTGTTCCACTCTTGCCGCCCTAGTTTTCCGTCATACCGGTGTTATGTTCCTTGATTTTGCGTTCCTAACACGGTCGGGGTTTATGGGCCCCCCTTGACAGTTCGCTTTGAATAAAACTCTTCCAGCAAGGCCCAACTTTGGTTTTATCATTTGCCTAATAACAACTAAAACTTGCATAGGGACTTTCCAGACCCCGAGGATAATTAATCAACAATCCGGGCCAGTGCTCCTCATGAGTGTTGGTCCAAAACAGAGCACCTTGCGGCACCCCCTTGGCAACTTGGGTCTCGGCCAACCGTAAGCTTCGCTTATCCGTCGTGGCCTGAGACGAGATACGCGTGGCTACTATCAGGGTGTCGGCACGTCGGGAGGTCTTGCTGGTTTTGTTTTACCATTGTCAAAATGTCTTGTGAACCGGGATTCCGAGCTTGATCGGGTTGTCCCGGGAGGAGGATTTTCCTCCGTTGATCGTGAGAGTTTGTGATGGACTAAGTTGGTACACCCCTGTAGGGTTTAAACTTTCGAAAGCCGTGCCCGCGGTTATGTGGCGGATGGGAATTTTTAATATCCGGTTGTAGTGAACTTGACACCAGATCCGAAATAAAATACACCAACCGCGTGCGTAACCGTGACCGTCTCTTTTCGAGTGAGGTCGAGAAGAGAACACGGTGGGGTTATGTTTGACTCGTAAGTAGTTCAGGATCACTTCTTGATCATTACTAGTTTGCGACCGCATGCGTAGTTACTCTTCTTACTCTTGTACTCGTAAGTTAGCCACCATACAATGCTTAGTGCTGTTGCAACCTCATCACTTATCCATTCCATACCCATTAAGCTTTGCTAGTCTTGATACCCATGGTAATGGGATTGCTGAGTCCTCGTGGCTCACAGTTTACTACAACAACAGTTGCAGGTACAGGTAAAGCGATGCTTTAATGAGAGAGCAATGCTTTCTTGTTTTGGAGTTCTTCTTCCGCTTCTTCTTCGATCAAGGGATAGGTTCCGGGTCGGGAGCCTGGGATTAGCAGGGTGGATGTCGTTCTTCTCTTTCGTTTGCTTTCATCCGTAGTCGGATCCTGCTCTTCTGTATGATGATTGCTATGTATTGATGAATTGTTGTATTCATGTTGTAGCCTGTGGCGAGTGTAAGTCTTTATATTGTATTCTCATCTATTCAGTACATGGTATGTTGTAATGATATCCACCTTGCTATGCGCTCGAAATGCGATTGTGCCCCAATCATGAGTTCATCACGTGATTGGGATAGAATCGCATCTTGGGCGCTACATCTCCATACCTATTTCAATCTCGTTACCGGCAAGTCTCTTTACTCGTTCCATAATACATCATCCCATAACTAACTCCTTAGTCACTTTGCTTGCAAGCTTCTTATGATGCTGTATTACCGAGAGGGCCCAGAGATACCTCTCCGTCACACGGAGTGACAAATCCCAGTCTCGATCCATGCCAACTCAACAGACACCTTCGGAGATACCTGTAGAGCATCTTTATGATCACCCAGTTACGTTGTGACGTTTGATGGCACACAAGGCATTCCTCCGGAGTCCAGAAGTTGCATGTGTTGGGGAACGTAGCATGCAATTTCAAAAATTTCCTATGCTCACGCAAGATCTATCTAGGAGATGCATAGCAATGAGAGGGGAAGAGTGTGTCCACGTACCCTCATAGACCAAAAGCGGAAGCGTTTGTTAACGTGGTTGATGTAGTCAAACTTCTTCTCGTTCCGACCGATCAAGCACCGAACGTACGGCACCTCCGAGTTCTGCACACGTTCAACTCGATGACGTCCCTCGTCTTCTTGATCCAGCAAGGTGTCGAGGTAGTAGATGAGTTCCGTCAGCACGACGGCGTGGTGACGGTGATGGTGATGTGATCCGCGCAGGGCTTCGCCTAAGCACCGCGAGAATATGACCGGGGGTGTAAACTATGGAGGGGGGCGCCGCACACGGCTAACAATTGATGTTGTGTCCTTTTGGGGCGCCCCCTCTCCTCTATTTATATATGTGTAGGGGCTTGGAGTAGAAGGAATAGTACCACATGAACAGTAACCGTGAATAGTACACATGTGGACTTGGACTCCAAGTCCAATCCTATTCCTACTAGGACTCCTTCCCTTTTTGCCTTCCCTAGCCACATGGGCTTTTGAGGACTTAGTGCGCCTAGCCCAATAAGGCCAGGGCGCCTCCCCTTAGCCCATGCCAGCCCTTGGGACGTGGTGGACCCACGTGGACTTCCGGACCCCTCCGGAATCCTCCGGAACCTTCTGGAAGCTTCCTGGTACAATACCGAAAAAACTGCACTTTTTTCCAGAACCCAAAATATGACTTCCCATATATAAATCTTTACCTCTCGACCATTCCAAGGCTCCTCGTCATGTCTGTGATCTCATCCGGGACTCCGAACAACATTCGGTCACCAAATCACATAACTCATATAATACAATATCGTCATCGAACGTTAAGCGTGCGAACCCTACGGGTTCGAGAATTATGTAGACATGACCGAGATACCTCTCCGGTCAATAACCAATAGTGGAACCTGGATGCTCATATTGGCTCCCACATATTCTACGAAGATCTTTATCGGTCGAACCATTATGACAACATACGTTATTCCCTTTGTCATCGGTATGTTACTTGCCCGAGATTCGATCGTCGGTATCTTCATACCCAGTTCAATCTCGTTACCGGAAAGTCTCTTTACTCATTCCGTAATGCATCATCCCGCAACTAACTCATTAGTCACATTGCTTGCAAGGCTTATTATGATGTGCATTACCGTGAGGGCCCAGAGATACCTCTCCGATACCCGGAGTGACAAATCCTAATCTCGATCTATGCCAACCCAACAAACACCTTCGGAGATACCTGTAGAGCATCTTTATGATCACCCAGTTATGTTGTGATGTTTGATAGCACACAAGGTATTCCTCCGGTATCCGGGAGTTGCATAATCTCATAGTCAAAGGAATATGTATATGTCTTGAAGAAAGCTATAGCAATAAAACTGAGTGATCAATATGCTAAGCTAACGGATGGGTCATGTCCATCACATCATTCTCCTAATGATGTGGTCCCGTTCATCAAATGACAACACATGTCTATGGTTAGGAAACTTAACCATCTTTGATTAACGAGCTAGTCTAGTAGAGGCTTACTAGGGACTCGGTGTTTTGTCTATGTATCCACACATGTATCAAGTTTCTGGTTAATACAATTCTAGCATGAATAATAAACATTTATCAAGATATAAGGAAATATAAATAACAACTTTATTATTGCCTCTAGGGCATATTTCCTTCAGTCTCCCACTTGCACTAGAGTCAATAATCTAGTTCACATCACCATGTGATTTAACACCAATAGTTCACATCTTTATGTGATTAACACCCATAGTTCACATCGCCATGTGACCAACACCCAAAGGGTTTACTAGAGTCAATAATCTAGTTCACATTGCTATGTGATTAACACCCAAAGAGTACTAAGGTGTGATCATGTTTTGCTTGTGTGAGAAGTTTAGTCGATGGGTCTGTCACATTCAGATCCATATGTATATTTGCAAATTTCTATGTCTACAATGCTCTGCATGGAGCTACTCTAGCCAATTTGCTCCCATATTCAATATGTATCCAGATTGAGACTTAGAGTCATCTGGATTAGTGTCAAAGCTTGCATCGACGTAACCCTTTACGACGAACTCTTTATCACCTCCATTACCGAGAAACATTTCCTTAGTCCTCTAAGGATAATTTTGACCGCTGTCTAGTGATCTACTCCTGGATCACTATTGGTACCTCCCTGCCAGACTTATGGCAAGGTACACAATAGGTTTGGTACACAACATGGCATACTTTATAGAACCTATGACTAAGGCATAGGGAATGACTTTCATTCTCTCTCTATCTTCTGCCATGGTCGGGCTTTGAGTCTTACTCAACTTCACACCTTGCAACACAGGCAAGAACCCTTTCTTTGACTGATCCATTTTGAACTTCTTCAAAATCTTGTCAAGGTATGTGCTTTGTGAAAGTCCTATTAAGCGTCTCGATCTATCCCTATAGATCTTGATGCTCAATACTTAAGCATCTTCACCGAGGTCTTTCATTGAGAAATTCTTATTCAAGTATCCTTTTATGCTATCCAGAAATTCTATATCATTTCCAATCAACAATATGTCATCCACATATAATATCAGAAATGCTACAGAGCTCCCACTCACTTTCTTGTAAATACAGGCTTCTCCGAAAGTCTGTATCAAACTATATGCTTTGATCAACTCATCAAAGCGTATATTCCAACTCCGAGATGCTTGCACCAGTCCATAGATGGATCACTGGAGCTTGCACACTTTGTTAGCACCTTTAGGATCGACAAAACCTTCTGGTTGCATCATATACAACTCTTCTTTGAGAAATTCATTAAGGAATGCAGTTTTGACGTCCATTTGCCAGATTTCATAATCATAAAATGCAGCAATTGCTAACATGATTCGGACAGACTTAAGCATCGCTACTGGTGAGAAGGTCTCATCGTAGTCAACTCCTTGAACTTGTCAAAAATCTTTTGCAACAAGTCGAGCTTTGTAGATAGTAATATTACCGTCAGCGTCAGTCTTCTTCTTGAAGATCCATTTATTCTTAATGGCTTGCCGATCATCGGGCAAGTCCACCAAAGTCCGCACTTTGTTCTCATACATGGATCCTATCTCAGATTTCATGGCCTCAAGCCATTTTGCGGAATCTGGGCTCATCATCGCGTCCTCATAGTTCGTAGGTTCGTCATGGTCTAGTAACATGACTTCCAGAACAGGATTACCATACTACTCTGGTGCGGAACGTACTCTGGTTGACCTACGAGGTTCGGTAGTAACTTGATCTGAAGTTTCATGACCATCATCATTAGTTTCCTCACTAATTGGTGTAGGCATCACTGGAACTGATTTCTGCGATGAACTACTTTCCAATTCAAGAGAAGGTACAATTACCTCATCAAGTTCTACTTTCCTCCCACTCACTTCTTTTGAGAGAAACTCCTTCTCTAGAAAGGATCCATTCTTAGCAACAAAGATCTTGCCTTCGGATCTGTGGTAGAAGGTGTACCCAACAGTTTCTTTTGGGTATCCTATGAAGACGCACTTCTCCGATTTGGGTTCGAGCTTATCAGGCTGAAGCTTTTTCACATAATCATCGTAACCCCAAACTTTAAGAAACGACAGCTTAGGTTTCTTGCCAAACCATAGTTCATACGGTGTCGTCTCAACGGATTTAGATGGTGCCCTATTTAACGTGAATGCAGCGGTCTCTAATGCATAACCCCAAAACGATAGTGGTAAATCGGTAAGAGACATCATAGATCGCACCATATCTAATAAAGTACGGTTACGACGTTCGGACACACCATTATGCTGTGGTGTTCCAGGTGGCGTGAGTTGCGAAACTATTCCACATTGTTTTAAATGAAGACCAAACTCGCAACTCAAATATTCGCCTCCGCGATCAGATCGTAGAAACTTTATTTTCTTGTTACGAAGATTTTCCACTTCACTCTGAAATTCTTTGAACTTTTCAAATGTTTCAAACTTATGTTTCATTAAGTAGATATATCCATATCTGCTCAAATCATCTGTGAAGGTCAAAAAATAACGATACCCGCCGCGAGCCTCAACACTCATTGGACCGCATACATCGGTATGTATTATTTCCAATAAGTCTGTAGCTCGCTCCATTGTTCCGGAGAACGGAGTCTTAGTCATCTTGCCCATGAGGCATGGTTCGCAAGCATCAAATGATTCATAATCAAGTGATTCCAAAAGTCCATCTGCATGGAGTTTCTTCATGCGCTTTACACCAATATGACCTAAACGGCAGTGCCACAAATATGTTGCACTATCATTATCAACTTTGCATCTTTTGGCATCAATATTATGAATATGTGTATCACTACGATCGAGATTCAATAAACCATTTATATTGAGTGTATGACCATAGAAGGTTTTATTCATGTAAACAGAACAACAATTATTCTCTGACTTAAATGAATAACCGTATCACAATAAACATGATCCAATCATATTCATGCTCAACGCAAACACCAAATAACATTTATTTAGGTCCAACACTAATCCTGAAGGTAGAGGGAGTGTGCGATGGTGATCTTATCAACCTTGGAATCACTTCCAACACACATCGTCACCTCGTCATTAACTAGTCTCTGTTCATTTTGCAACTCCTGTTTTGAGTTACTAATGTTAGCAACTGAACCGGTATCAAATACCCAGGGGTTACTATGAACACTAGTAAAATACACATCAATAACATGTATATCAAATATACCTTTGTTCATTTTTCCATCCTTCTTATCCGCCAAGTATTTGGGGCAGTTCCGCTTCCAGTGACCAGTCCCTTTGCAGTAGAAGCACTCAGTTTCAGGCTTGGGTCCAGACTTGGGCTTCTTCCCGGGAGTTACAACTTGCTTGCCATTCTTCTTGAAGTTCCCTTTCTTTCCCTCGCCCTTTTTCTTGAAACTAGTGGTCTTGTCAACCATCAACACTTGATGCTATTTCTTGATTTCTACCTTCACCGATTTTAGCACCGCGAAGAGCTTGGGAATCGTTTTCATCATCCCTTGCATATTTTAGTTCATCATGAAGTTCTAGTAACTTGGTGATAGTGACTAGAGAACTCTGTCAATCACTATCTTATCTGGAAGATTAACTCCCACTTGATTCAAGCGATTGTAGTACCCAGACATTCTGAGCACATGCTCACTAGCTGAGCTATTCTCCTCCATCTTGTAGGCAAAGTACTTGTCAGAGGTCTCATACCTCTCGACACGGGCATGAGTCTGAAATACCAATTTCATCTCTTTGGAACATCTCATATGCTCCGTGGTGTTCAAAACGTTTTTGAAGTCCCGGTTCTAAGCCGTAAAGTATGGTGCACTAAACTATCAAGTAGTCATCATATTGAGCTTTGCTGAACATTCATAACGTCTGCATCTGCTCCTGCAATAGGTCTGTCACCTAGCGGTGCATCAAGAACATAATTCTTCCGTGCAGCAATGAGGATAATCCTCAGATCAAGGACTCAGTCCGCATCATTGCTACTATCATCTTTCAACTTATTTTATCTAGGAACATATCAAAAATAAACGGGGAGCTATATCGCGAGCTATTGATCTACGACATAATTTGCAAATACTGTCAAGACTAAGTTCATGATAAATTAAGTTCAATTAATCATATTACTTAAGAACTCCCACTTAGATAGACATCCCTCGAGTCATCTAAATGATCACGTGATCCATATCAACTAAACCATGTCCGATCATCACGTGAGATGGAGTAGTTTTCAATGGTGAACATCTCTATGTTGATCATATCTACTATATGATTCACATTCGACCTTTCGGTCTCCAGTGTTCCGAGGCCATATCTGCATATGCTAGGCTCGTCAAGTTTAACCCGAGTATTCCGCATGTGCAAAACTGTCTTTCACCCGTTGTATGTGAACGTAGAGCTTATCACACCCGATCATCACGTGGTGTCTCGGCACGGCGAACTGTCGCAACGGTGCATACTCAGGGAGAACACTTATACCTTGAATTTTTTTAGTGAGGGATCATCTTATAATGCTACCGCCGTACTAAGCAAAATAAGATGCATAAAGATAAACATCACATGCAATAAAAATATGTGACATGATATGGCCATCATCATCTTGTGCCTTTGATCTCCATCTCCAAAGCACCGTCATGATCTCCATCGTCACCGGCTTGACACCTTGATCTCCATCGTAGTGTCGTTATCGTCTCGCCAACTATTGCTTCTACAACTATCGCTACCGCATAGTGATAAAGTAAAGCAATTACATGGCGATTGCATTTCATACAATAAAGCGACAACCATAAGGCTCCTGCCAGTTGCCGATAACTTTTACAAAACATGATCATCTCATACAATAATGTATATCACATCATGTCTTGACCATATCACATCACAACATGCCCTGCAAAAAAAAATTAGACGTCCTCTACTTTGTTGTTGCAAGTTTTACGTGGCTGCTACGGGCTTCTAGTAAGAACCATTCTTACCTACGCATCAAAACCACAACGATTTTTTGTCAAGTTTGCTATTTTAACCTTCAACAAGGACCGGCCGTAGTCAAATTTGATTCAACTAAAGTTGGAAAAACAGACACCCGCCAGCCACCTTTATGCAACAAGTTGCATGTCTGTCGGTGGAACCGGTCTCATGAACGCGGTCATGTAAGGTTGGTCCGGGCCGCTTCATCCAACAATACCGCCGAATCAAAATAAGACATTGGTGGTAAGCAGTATGACTATCATCGCACACAACTCTTTTGTGTTCTACTCGTGCATATCATCTACGCATAGACCTGGCTCGGATGCTACTGTTGGGGAACGTAGCATGCAATTTCAAAAATTTCCTACGCTCACGCAAGATCTATCTAGGAGATGCATAGCAACGAGAGGGGAAGAGTGTGTCCACGTACCCTCGTAGATCGAAAGCGGAAGCGTTTGTTAACGCGGTTGATGTAGTCGAACTTCTTCTCGTTCCGACCGATCAAGCACCGAACGTACGGCACCTCCAAGTTCTGCACACGTTCAACTCGATGACGTCCCTCGCCTTCTTGATCCAGCAAGGTGTCGAGGTAGTAGATGAGTTCCATCAGCACGACGGCGTGGTGACGGTGATGGTGATGTGATCCGCGCAGGGCTTCGTCTAAGCACCGCGAGAATATGACCGGGGGTGTAAACTATGGAGGGGGGCGCCGCACACGGCTAACAATTGATGTTGTGTCCTTTTGGGGCGCCCCCTCTCCTCTATTTATATATGTGTAGGGGCTTGGAGTAGAAGGAATAGTACCACATGAACAGTAACCGTGAATAGTACACACGTGGACTTGGACTCCAAGTCCAATCCTATTCCTACTAGGACTCCTTCCCTTTTTGCCTTCCCTAGCCACATGGGCTTTTGAGGACTTAGTGCGCCTAGCCCAATAAGGCCAGGGCGCCTTCCCTTAGCCCATGCCAGCCCTTGGGACGTGGTGGACCCACGTGGACTTTCGGACCCCTCCGGAATCCTCCGGAACCTTCTGGAAGCTTCCCGGTACAATACCGAAAAAACTGCACTTTTTTCCGGAACCCAAAATATGACTTCCCATATATAAATCTTTACCTCTCGACCATTCCAAGACTCCTCGTCATGTCTGTGATCTCATCCGGGACTCCGAACAACATTCGGTCACCAAATCACATAACTCATATAATACAATATCGTCATCGAACGTTAAGCGTGCGGACCCTACGGGTTCGAGAATTATGTAGACATGACCGAGACACCTCTCCGATCAATAACCAATAGCGGAACCTGGATGCTCATATTGGCTCCCACATATTCTACGAAGATCTTTATCGGTCGAACCATTATGACAACATACGTTATTCCCTTTGTCATCGGTATGTTACTTGCCCGAGTTCCGATCGTCGGTATCTTCATACCCAGTTCAATCTCGTTACCAGCAAGTCTCTTTACTCGTTCCGTAATGCATCATCCCGCAACTAACTCATTAGTCACATTGCTTGCAAGGCTTCTTATGATGTGCATTACCGAGAGGGCCCAGAGATACCTCTCCGATACCCGGAGTGACAAATCCTAATCTCGATCTATGCCAACCCAACAAACACCTTCAGAGATACCTGTAGAGCATCTTTATGATCACCCAGTTATGTTGTGATGTTTGATAGCACACAAGGTATTCCTCCGGTATCCGGGAGTTGCATAATCTCATAGTCAAAGGAATATGTATATGTCATGAAGAAAGCTATAGCAATAAAACTGAACGATCAATATGCTAAGCTAATGGATGGGTCATGTCCATCACATCATTCTCCTAATGATGTGATCCCGTTTATCAAATGACAACACATGTCTATGGTTAGGAAACTTAACCATCTTTGATTAACGAGCTAGTCTAGTAGAGGCTTACTAGGGACTCGGTGTTTTGTCTATGTATCCACACATGTATCAAGTTTCCGGTTAATACAATTCTAGCATGAATAATAAACATTTATCATGATATAAGGAAATATAAATAACAACTTTATTATTGCCTCTAGGGCATATTTCCTTCAGCATGATCTCATGGTCGAATAAACATGTATTTGACATTAAGAAAGTAGTAGCAATAAACTGAACGATCATATGCTATGCTAACGGTTGGGTCTTGTCCATCACATCATTCTCCTAATGATGTGATCCCGTTATCAAGTGACAACACATGTCTATGGTTAGGAAACCTTAACCATCTTTTGATCAATGAGCTAGTCTAGTAGAGGCTCACTAGGGACACGGTGTTGTCTATACATGTATGTGAGTTTTCGATCAATACAATTCTAGCATGGATGATAGACGTTTATCATGAACAGGGAAATATGATAATAACCAATTTATTATTGCCTCTAGGGCATATTTGCAACAAGTGGGCCACAATCGTCAACCACAACTAGAAAATTTCAATGTTAATTGCATAGTATTATTAAACTCTAGATTTCCTAAGAAAACAACATACTAAGGATAATATGTCAAAAGGTTTTTCAAGACAAGTTGGAATAGTTGAACGGTAAAATCCTACTTACCTCTTAGTTCCATCTTGTTACAACAAGTTAATGTGAGCAACAATATGCAGTTAAAACTGGCAAATATTATGATTCATCCAACATACATAAAGTAAAAAATGACAAATATAGGTGAGGATATCCATCTTTATTTCAAAGCATGTGGCATGGTCTAAAGTTGAATTGTAAATGCCAATTCTTCTGAACAAACCAGACATCAATGTCACTGTAACAACAAAATATTGTTACCGAATATATAATGATATAAGTAGTAACAAACAAATTATTTCATCATATAGCAGAGATAGAAAACACATAAGTCAAGATATTCAACTTGATATACATATTAATTTAGAAAAGTTAGTGTGTCGTGACAAAGTGATTTAATGAAGAAAAAACTAAAGTTCAATTAATATATAATCTGGTTACTTCGCAAGCACGACAAAACCAAGTTGACGCCTATTGCCATATTATGTATAAAACATGAAAAATGGTTTAATTTGATCCCAGAAAGGAACACAATGAAATCGAAATTCACCAGTAGACAAGCATTTGATTTTCTGAAATTGAAGTTTCTATTCTTCTATATAAAATATAACTTCCCATTTTCATGTCCTGAACTACTACCAACTCACGTCATCATCATGTAACATGTTGCTACTACTAGAATGAACATGGACACTGGTAATACAACTATGCAAACATTGTGAGACCATAGAAGCATGCAACAACTAATAGCCTAATATGATGGTCAATTTTTTATTTTTTTTGGAAATGAGGCAGATAGCACAACTAGAAGTGAGCGGTGACCCGTAACCATAAAACACAGTGATTGACAAAAACTTTAATGAGTCTCCAAATCACGCGCAAGACACCTTTCATGGTGATATTTTAAGGGCCATACACAAATATGTCGTGGTGTTTTAGCATGCACTTTGTTTGGAATCTTGAGTGTGTAGACAATTTTTTAAAACTCTAAGACACCAGAGAAAGAACCTGTCAGTTACAACAAAATGTCAACGTGAGAAATAAAATGCAACAAAAAAACTAGGAAACATATTTTGGCACATCCAATGGATATAAAAAACAAAATAACTATAGGTGTGGATATCGATATTAATTTGCACATGACATGGACGAAAGTTGACCAAACAAATCAAACACGACCGACATTGCTACAACAAAATGATATTGCTAAAATATAAGAAATAGGCAATGACAAATAAAATATCTCATCATATCCTAGATATATGAAGCACCGAGATACACATGTGGACATCCATTTTAGTTCGCGAAAGCCGTGAGCCTAGTCAAAAACACATCTAGCGAAGAAAAGCCTAAAGATCAATTAATACGAAACATGCAATTGGCTTTATAGACCAGACAGAACAAAAAGATATATCAATACTAAAAACATGTCATTAGTATTAAAATGTCAAATATGATTTTGTCAATGCCAAGAGATATACAACATGAGCTCAAAATGCAAAAAAAAAAACCAGTCTCAGCAAATTTTTTTTGGCAAAACCTCAGTGCATGTTTTTCTATGGAAACCAGAATCTTCATGTAGTAATGTTGCAAGCAAATGTTTGAAAACAATTAAAGCATGCAACAGCTAGTACTAGCGTGGCCGAGTTGAAAAATAGACCGATGGAAGTGACCGAGCAACCTCCAAGCTTCCACGCGCTGATTATTTTTGGAAAACGTTTACGCGTTTCCCAAACGCGCACGAGACCCCTTTATCACTGGAGACCTCCCCCAAAACCCACCACCATTCCCATACGCGCACCGCGGCGCCGATACATACGCCCTCGCCCCCCGCATTACTGCTCCACCACCACGCGGGACAACTCACCACAGGCTGCGCAGCACAGAGCGAGCGCCGCAAGAATCCAAGAACCGTAGGCGGCGGCGATGAGGGCGGCCGGGGCAGCCGTGGCGCTGCTCTTCTTCTTCCTGGCCGCGGCGGCCGAGGCGGCTGCGGCGCTGCCGAGGTTCGCGGAGGCGCCGCAGTACCGGAACGGGGAGGGGTGCCCGGCGGCGACGGCGGCCGGCGTGTGCGACCCGGGGCTGGTGCACATCGCCATGACCCTCGACGCGCACTACCTGCGGGGCTCCATGGCGGCCATCTACTCGCTGCTCAAGCACGCCTCCTGCCCGGAGTCGCTCTTCTTCCACTTCCTGGCGGCCGCGCCAGGCGACGGTGAGCTGCGCGCCGCGCTGGCGGCCTCCTTCCCGTCCCTCCGGTTCGAGATCTACCCGTTCCGTGCCGAGGCCGTGGCCGGGCTCATCTCGGCCTCCGTGCGCGCCGCCCTCGAGGCGCCGCTCAACTACGCGCGGAACCACCTCGCCGACCTGCTCCCGCCCTGCGTGCCCCGGGCCATCTACCTCGACTCCGACGTCCTGGCCGCCGACGACGTGCGCCGGCTCTGGGAGACCCGCCTGCCGGCCGCCGCCGTCGTCGCCGCGCCCGAGTACTGCCACGCCAACTTCTCCCGCTACTTCACCCCCGCCTTCTGGTCCGACCCGGCGCTCGGCGCGCGCGTCTTCGCGGACCGCCGCCGCCCGCCCTGCTACTTCAACACCGGCGTCATGGTCATCGACCTCCGCCGCTGGAGGGCCGGCAACTACCGCCGCCGCATCGAGCGCTGGATGGAGATCCAGAAGGAGAAGCGCATCTACGAGCTGGGCTCGCTGCCGCCGTTCCTGCTGGTCTTCGCCGGCGAGGTGGAGGCCGTCGACCTCCGCTGGAACCAGCACGGCCTCGGCGGCGACAACGTGCACGGCAGCTGCCGCCCGCTCCACGACGGGCCCGTCAGCCTGATGCATTGGTCAGGCAAGGGCAAGCCGTGGGACCGCCTGGACGCCGGCAGGCCCTGCCCGCTCGACCACACCTGGAAGTCCTACGACCTCTACATCGCCGGGGATGGAAGCAGCGCCGCCTCGCCGGCCTCCGGGCCAGCATTGTCCGCGTGGTAGAGGGAGCCCGTAGCTGTACTGACTATACAGTAATTCTTTTGTTGGTTAGGCGGTTCTTGGCAAATGGCAGCGTGGCGGCACCGCGTTGGTGCCATGTCTGTCGCTGCCGTCGGTTGTACAGAGCAGCGAGGGGGAAGGGAGGGTCGCGGCGATTGCTGCGCGAGGATGAGGGAGAAGAAGAGTGGTGGATAGAGAAAAAGAAGAGCTTGTTCTTTTTGGTAGAAAATCAGATTGGTTATGTGGGGGGATTTTGATTCTTTTTGGTCGAGGTGGACATTCTAGGGGTTGGTTGCCAATTCGCTTGATTGGTGGCGATGTACAATTCGTTGATAGTAGTACTAGGAAAGACTGGAGTTTTGTTCTGTTGTTATTGACGATTCTTTCATTCATAATAAGCCTATGTGTTCTTGATCTGAAATTCTGTTTTCTGTGTTTTTGAGTTGCGTCAAATTCAGTTGAATTGAGTGGATTCTCATTGTATATATGCTGTGTCTGATTCTGATGTGGTTTCTCCTTGGAAGTCTTGAACTGTCGCCCCAATGTCAATCTGATCAAGAACATATCCGGGTTCTGCATTTTTGTAGAATTCAGAACCGGGGTAACAATGTTCTTCTGATTGAAGGAGGCATGGGCCGAAATGTTGAACTGAAAAAGAGCATTTTTCGCCGTCAAATTTGGTTGTTCCTGATGTACTGCATTCCCCTGTGATAGCACAATTCCTCTGTTATACTCTGTTCATTATTCCTCTTCTGCAAGAAATCAATACTACACACAAGAGGTTTGTGACTAGGGAAGTTCAAAGTTCTTCAAAATTCTCTGTGCCCGTATGATTTCCCGCCTGCTTTTATATCTGTTTGTGCTACTATTCGAATTGCTCTCCTAGTATACATTTGCTCTTGAGCAACATCTCTAAACAAGTGAATAGATCATCATTTAGGATGTCAAATCATTTTGCTTACACCACAATCAAAGTGGCTATTGCCTGTTTAACTTATCCGCTCGCCAGCTACCCTAGGCCACCACAATCATCCCAACCGATGAGGAGCTCCTACTTCATAGCCGAAGCCTTGAAGCAACCAAATGGAAGACTCCCATAGCTCAGAAGTAGTTTATGCACACATGTCAAAGCTCACCCACCTTTACACAAGCACAAGAAAGGTCCAGCCAAGAGCCAACCAATGATGAGCTAGGGGAGCTGGAAGTCTGGAACTGCAAGTCTAGTGCAGTTTCCAGTGCAGCTAATCATCGGTGTCTTTTAATCTTTGCTTCCTCCTCTCGCTTTGCCTTTTTGGCCTCCTCTGTGCTGTGCACTTTGGTTGAAATGTGATGAATCATGAACTCCTCCCATCTCCACCAACTGGGCATCATCAGCCACCACCCCTTCTCGATATCCTCTCACATGATTGATTAAAAAGAAAAAGGAGAGAAAAGCCATTGTTCTTGGGAAATCCGGCACCGGCAATGATGGTGCATTTTGTGGTGGCGTTGTAGGAACACGTCGTTTTCGGCCAGTGCTGTTTTCATGTGAGAGATGCCGCTGTTCATCACATGAACCCAGGGTTGCTTTTGTGGCCGCCGGTGATCCATGGACCATCCATGATCCATCTTTCCACCTTCTGACGAAGCAACTGAACCCAATCCATTCTGACCTCCGATCAGAAGCATCGACCATCGCAGCGGCCGGTAGCATCTCCTTTCGAAACGAGTAATTAGGCGGTGGCATATTTGTCCAGAAGTTAACGGCGAGCGGAGGCCGTCGATCGTCGGCGGAAGTTACTGCGTGGAGTGGTCGGATCCGAGTGGAGGGTGGGCACTGCTCCTATCACCTGACCTATGGCACTGTGGCAGCGGCCGGATTTGGCTGCCATTACTGGCGTTGGTGCCTCCATTATTGATGGTGGCCACCGGATTCAGGTGGTGCGGCAGGCGGCAGGAGGTACACGCGGGCAGTAAACTCGGTCGATGCCCGACGGAGGAAGGGGAGGGGGAGGGCCGTCGGCGCCGCGGCGACGGCTTCGGATTCGGCGGCATGTCGTAATGGCAGGGGCTGGTGCTGGACCGGGAGTGCCTGTCCTCTTGCGGAAGCTGCCGTCTGCGCTGAAATCAAACCGTCGTCGTAATGGAACGTGGCAGCGCTGGGTTATTTACTGGGAGAAGGCCGTGGTGAAGGATGGATCGACTGTTCAGTTCTGAAAGTAAAAGATGCGCAACGAAACTTGCGCCAGATCAAATTTGCTACTGTACTAGTAAATATTTTGCATCAAGTTTCTTTAAAAGCACGCAAACACATAAACCTCTATGAAAATGTCCAAGCCTCAAACACACACTCTTGCACGTACATTTTCCCGCTGAATTTTGTTGTCGAAAAATGAAACAATAAACTATTATGTGATATCATCGATCATTTCATGAGGATCCCCTTTCCCCTCTCCCCTCCCGCATCGCCCCCGCGCGGCGACCGGGGGGGGGGGGGGGGGGGGGGTCCCTAATTCCGGCGCCGCCGCCTCCCTCCTCCTCCGCCGCCGCCCCAGGGCTCGGCCGGGCAAAGCCCGACCGGAGCCGGCGGCGGCGGGGACCTCTTGTTCCCTCGGTGGCTGGGGCTGGCGCGGACGCCGGGCGCGGCGGCGCCCGGGCACCTCGCTGGTCGCCAACGCTCCAGCTGGGTTCCGGGCGGCGTGGATGGTGGCGGGGCGCACGAGGTCAGTGGTGGCGGCGGGGATGGATCTGTGCTGCCTGCTGCTGCTCGCGGCGCGGGCCGAGGACGACGGGGCGGGTGGAGCGCGCCTGGCCACGACGACCGGCTTGGCTGGCAGGCGGCGCGGGCCTAGGTGGCCTCGGCGGGCTGCTGCGGCTCCGCCTTGTGGGCGTGGTGGCTAGCGCTGGTGGGCCCTGCCCGGCTTCGGTGTGCGTGCCTCGGCTGGGTAGGGGGGCGGTGCGGGCCTGGTGTTCTACGACGGTGTGGCAGCGGTGGTTTCGCGGGTGGCGCGGGGCGGCGGTGGTGACCTCCTTCTCCTGGATGTGTGCCGGCCGCTGGCTCAGATCTAGGGTTCGTGCCCGGGCGGGTCTGACTAGGGCCCAGGGCGGATCGGAGCTTTTGCGTCGGGTAGGAGAAGTCGGGCTTGGCCCGGGATGTGCTCGCGGGCTTCCCCGTGGGTATGGTGCTCGGTGGTGGTGGTCGTGGTAGTGTTGTGTCGGTGCGCTGATCGGCGTCGGTGACCATGGACATGGCGTCGTGTGAGTCGCTTGGCCAAGGGCTTGGAGCTGACTCATCGGCGGCCGGCGGCAGTCTTGGAGTCGTGTCCCTCCCAGTCCACCAGGATTGGCTAGGGACACAGGTGTGGGTGCCTCCTACGGTGGACGCGCCTACCTAGACTCTGGGACTGATGCCGGGCTAGGAGTTGACGGACTGTTGTCGCTCTTCCTACCGTGGTTGAGTGCGCCGTGATGTGCGCGGCATATGCTATCTAGCGACAGGGATGCCAGGGCGGCGGCTCCGGATGGCGGTTCGCATGGTTGCTCTCCAGCGGGCATCATTGCGATGGTGGTGGCTGTCCTCCAAGGTTGTGTGGGCAACGGGAGGTGCAGCGGCTGGTAGCTCGGATGTGCCCTCTCGCTCGGAGGGGCGGCGTCCCGATCCGGATATGGGACTCTAGCACTTCCGCATTACGCCTGGCGACCTCGTGGTGGCACGGGGGAGTTGCCGAGCGAAAGCTCTGTGCCTTGGCGTCGACGACGGCGGCGCCCATGGGTGCCGTGCTCTTCTTGAAGACGTCGTCGTGGTTCTTCTCTCCGTGTCAGGGCTCCGGGTGAAGACCTTTGTCCGGTGTGGACTCGGCAACGGCGACGCTCTGCGCCGTTTTCCCTCTTGGGGGCGTTGTCGTGGAGCTTAGGTTTGCTAGGTCGTAGTGTGGGGTGTGTCTAGTTCTCCCGGTGCTCTTTGTTGGTAGTGGCCGCGTGCGTTCTGTGTGTGCTGATTATCTCAGGATCGGCTTTGTAACAGGGTTACTTCACCATCTTGTATCGTTCGGCCATGTACTTGTTCGGTTGTTGCTTTATCTATAAAGCGGGGCGAAAGCCTGTTTCGAGATCGATCATTTCATGGCATATACTCCCTCCATTCCACAATGTAGTGCGCCCGTGCTTCCTGAGATTCAAGTTTGACCGTAAATTTAACCAACGAGACCGACTGCAGCGGGAGCAAAAATTATACCACTGGATTCGTATTTTTGATATGAAATCAGTGATATAATTTTTGCTCCCGCCGCAGTCGGTCTCGTTGGTTAAATTTACGGTCAAACTTGGATCTCGGAAAACATGGGCGCACTACATTGTGGAATGGAGGGAGTATCTGTTAGAGCATGGACTTGGCCCGCTCCGGTACTTACACTATCGCCCCCACGTCCCTGCAGCGGTTGCACACGTCGCCCCTATATGTATCTCTCTCATGTACTTTGTAATGATAGACTAAACAATCAAACAATCTTCATGGTATCAGATATTCGATCCACTTCCGCACTCCCACGATCGCCATGACGAATTCAGGCGAACAACCAACCCTTCCCACTACGAGCAGCAGCCAGCCAACTCTTCCCATCTTCGGCGGCTAGCCAACCCTTCATATCTCCGGTGGCCAGCAAACACCTCCTCCTTCGCCTGCCGCCCAGCCCACTATCACCATTCCCTTCTCCCTCTCTATTAGTGATACGATCACGGATATCATCCCCATCGTTCTTGATCTCCATAGCCACAACTACTATCATTGGCGGCACCTCTGTGAGATCCGTCTTGGCCGCTGCTCTCTCCTACACCACATCACCGACGACACATCACCAGCGCCACACAACCCCCGATGGCTCAAGGATGATCTCGCCATTATTCAATGGTTGTACACCCGCATCTCTACCGAGCTGTTCAACCTTATGGTGACCGATGGTGCCTCCGCTCGTGACATCTGGCTCGAACTTCGCCGGCTGTTTCAGGACAACCGTGACGCTCGCGTTTCCGTCCTCAACACGGAGCTCCGCACCATCACTCAGGGTGATCGTCCCGTCGGCGTCTTCTGCCAGTGCATCAAGGCCATCGGTGACGAGCTTTGTGAGCTAGGCAAGGTGGTTGCAGATCGTTCTCTGCTTCATGCACTCATGGACGGCCTCGACAACCGTTTCGCCTAGCAGGCCACTCTTATTCCCCTGCTCCTCCCTCTGCTGACTCTCGTTGAGGCACGCTCCATGCTCCAGATGGAGGAGCATAATCAGGTGCACAAAGCAAGCACTTCGTGCCTCTTCCACACCACGGCTCGCCCTGCTCCAACTTTCGTGGGTCCTTCTGCCGCTCCCTCTCCGACGCATCCCGCTACTCAACCGCCGCCGGGTTGGCCCCCCAGCCCCAACTACAAGGGCAAAAACCTGATCTACCGACCGCCAAAGCAGGGCTCGGCATCATCTTCGCCGTCCCCCTCTCCTGCACCACCTAGCCCCGTGCCGTCTCCGGCACCCTACTCGCCGACTCCCTCAACATGGCGCCCTCCGCATGATCCGTGGATGGGCCTGGTGTAGGCGTGGCCCATGCCGTGGTCCGCGCCGTCTCCATAAGGCGCTCCACCGGCCTACACTGGTGCATGGGTGCCCGGACTTCACCCTTCCACCGGCGCTCCTGGTCTCCTGGGCTCTCGTCCTCCGCAGCAGCCTACACCGCATATGCACCGTTGTACCAGACCGAGGCGGCTCCAACGGCGTACCCCTACGGCGTGCCTACACCTCCGTCTTGGGAGGACGCGGCACCGCAGGCGCCAACACCACCTCAACCATCTCATGCTGCTGCATCATCTTCGACTATACCGAGTTGGGATTAGGCTGCCTTCATCGCCGCCATGAACTCTCTTACTACGCAGGTCGCAGGTAACGAGTGGATCTTTGACTCTGGTGCATCTTTGCATATGTCTGCATCTAGTGGTTCGCTTTCTTCCATTCATCCCTCTCTCCTCTTTCCCTCCATTATTATTGGCGATGGCTCTACTGTCCCGGTCTCTTGTGTTGGCAGTTCCACTATTCCTTCCTCTCGCTCTCCTCTCCTTCTTCGAGAGGTCCTCGTCGCTCCTGCTCTTATTAAGAATCTTATATCAGTTCATCATTTCACTATTGATAATCAAGTTTCAGTTGAATTTGACCCTTTTGGATTGTGTGTGAAGGACCTTCGCACCCGGATGGAGCTGGCTCGGTTCAATAGTTCTGGTGATCTGTACACTGTCCACGACGCTTCCACTCCATCCCCCTAAGCCATTCTCGCCTCCATCAGTCTGTGGCATCGCCGGCTCGGCCACCCCAACAATGCTACGACGACCACCCTACTTGGCGCATTTTGGATCCCCTATAGCCGCGACTCTCATGACCAGTCTATTTGTCAAGCGTGTCAGGCCGCCTTTTAGTTCTTCTACTATTAGTAGCTCTTTTCCCTTTGAACTGTTGCATTTTGACTTGTGGACGTCACCTATCCCTAGTGTATCTGGTTTCAAGTATTATCTTGTTGTTCTAGATGATTACTCTAATTTCATATGGACCTTTCCTCTTCAAGCAAAATCTAATGTTCACAGCTTGTTTGTTAATTTTCAACATTATGTGTCCACTCAGATCTCTCTTCCTATTCGATTCTTGCAATGTGACAATGGCCGCGAGTTCGACAACATTCGCAATCATGATTTTTTTTCTTCAACATGGCATTCTCATACGCTTCTCTTGTCCCTACACCTCACCACAAAACGGGAAAGCTGAACGATCCCTCCGTACTATCAATGATATTCTCCGTACCCTCCTTATTCAAGCGTCCATGCCTCCCCAATATTGGGTTGAAGCCCTTCGTCATGCCACATATTTGCTCAATGTTCGGCCCACCAAAACTTGTCCTCGTTTCTCCTCCTATGAGTCTCTCTTCCTAGCCCCGCCCACTTACGTCGATCTTCGCATTTTCGGTTATCTGTGCTTTCCAAATCTTTCCGCCACTTCTGCCAACAAACTCTCACCACAATCCTTGCCATGTGTTTTTCTAGGGTTTTTCGATTCCCACAAAGGCTATCGTTGTCTCCATCTTCCCATGGGTTGTGTTAGTCTCTCCCGCCACATCACTTTTGATGAAGTCACTTTTCCCTTCACTACTCACAATCCACCAGATTTTTTTGCCTCAATTTCCAGCATTTTAGACCCTCTTCCATGCTCATAGGTGATCGATGTGCATGTCGCTGTTCACCTGGACCCCACCCAATGAATGCATGGCGCCTATTCCCCACCCACCACCACTTCCTCACCCGACAAAACCAGCCACGTCTATCTGTCGGATCACCCGCCCACCGGACCCACTGCCTCCTTTTTTGGCCCTGCCACTCCACCATCCAGCTTGCCTGGCCCCGCCAATCCGCTGCCCAGATCGCTCGGGCCCGCTCCTCCACCAATCGCGGCTCGCCTTTTTGATTCACCTGCATCCTCCTCTCCACCAATTACGTCACGTTTCTCCGATTCACCTGCTCCCGCCTCCGATCACATTCCCTCTTCTTCATCTCCTGTTGTACGATCACTTCCGTCCCATCCATTACCACCGACTGCCGTCCCTATTCCCATTCCACGCAATGCCCACATCATGCATACTCGTAGTAAATCAGGCTTTGGACTACCAGTAGATCGACTCAACCTCACGACCTTGCCATCTTCTATCTCTCCCATTCCCAAATCCTACAAAGCAGCTCTCCTCGATCTGAACTGGTTTCAGTCTATGAAGGAAGAATATGATGCGCTTCTCCACAATAATACTTGGTCTCTCATTCCTTGACCTCATGGTGCCAATGTAGTCTCTGGGAAATGGGTGTTTCGCCACAAATTCCATTGCGACGGTTCTCTCTCCCGCTACAAAGCTCGTTGGGTTTGTCGTGGCGATTCCCAGCAGCCTGGTGTCGACTTTGACGAGACTTTCTCGCCTGTTGTTCAGCCTAGCACCATCAGTGTCGTTCTTAGGCTAGTCGTCTCCTCCTCATGGCCCATACACCAACTCGATGTCAAAAATGTTTTTCTTCACGGCTCTCTTAATGAGACCGTCTACTGCCGGCAACCACTTGGGTTTTCCACCCTTCCTACCTTGATCATATGTGTCATCTTCAGAAATCTTTATACGGTCTCAAACAGGCCCCTCGGTCTTGGTTTCAACGGTTTTCCACGTTCATGCAAAGCCTAGGCTTCATTCCCTCTCGTTCAGACTCTTCTCTGTTCATCTTTCACTTGTCTACACACGTCGCCTATTTGCTCTTGTATGTTGATGATATCGTGTTGACAGCCTCCACTGATTCATTTCTCACCCACATCATCTCTTCCTTGCGTAATGAATTCTGCATGACTGATCTCGGTCCGCTATCACTTTCTTGGCATCGCCGTCACCAGATCATCTGCATGTCTCTTCCTCTCACAACGCCAATATGCCATTGATTTGCTCTCCAAGTCTGGCATGCTCGACTGTCGTCCCACTCGCACACCTGCTAAAACCGGCACCAAGTTATCTTCTGATGGCGAACTAGTCTCTGACTCCACCCTTTATCGCAACATCACCGGAGCTCTACAGTACATTACTCTCACTCGACCTGAAACCACATACGCCGTCCAACAAGCGTGCTTGTACATGCATGACCCTCGTCATCCTCATATGAACCATGTCAAGCGTAGGGATGGCACCCGCAGGGTTTGGGTACGGGTGGAGCTCCCCTTGAGCTTACCCATCACTCTTACCATACCCGCCAATGGGTACATTTTTTCCCATACACGTTACCCTACAGTGTAGATGGATACCCATGTTTGAAAAGCATCAACATGAACAACTCATAGTCATAAAAAGCAACATATAATCACATTTTATAAACAACAACACAATTTAACGGCAACACATACTTATAAACAACAACACATTTAATAAACAACATCACTTTCCCGTAAATAACAAAACATCAAAACACATCACATATTTATACATTTTAATTTCACAAATTCACGACAAAGTGTAGATATAACTTGGGCATACTTGTCTACTTTTATATGGGTACATGGGTATGTGGGTATGGGTTATACGACCCCATACCCAGGGCGGATCCAGCCCATCCCAACGGCCCGGGCCCCCTTTGTATACTGTAGCAATTGATACAGTATTTTGCTACAACTACAAAGGAAATGGGCCTCACGCCCCTTGCCTGGGCCCCCCCGGCCTGGGGCCTAGAGCCGCCACTGCCCATACCCGTACCTGCTCTATCCGATGGGTTTTAGATTTCCCTATTTATATACCCATGGGTAACTTTTTGTCTCATACCCTTACCCTAATAGGATTTTTACCCGCGGGTACATGGGTAATGGGTACCCATTGCCATCCCTCAAGCGCAGCCTTCGCTATCTCAAGGGCACGCTTGATCACAGTCTCTCCATCACCCCCCCTAATCCAACCTCCCTCACAGCATACTCGGATGCAGACTGGGTAGGGTGTCCAGATACACGTCGATCTACCTCGGGTTACTGTGCTTATTTGGGTGATAATTTGGGCTCATGGTCGTCGAAACGGCAGCTCACTGTTTCCAGGTCATCTGCGGAGGCTGAATACCGCTCGGTCGCTCATACCATGGCTGAAACCGTTTGGCTTTGACAACTTCTCAGCGAGCTCCACCGCCCTGTGCATCAAGCTACCATAGTCTATTGTGATAATATTTCAGCCGTGTACATGTCATGTAATCCCGTTCAACATCGTAGAACCAAACACATAAAGATGGACATCCATTTTGTTAGAGAGAAGGTAGCGCTAGGTGAGGTTCGAGTTCTCCATGTGCCTACTTCGGCACAGTTTGTTGACATCTTCACCAAGGGGCTCCCAACAGCAGCCTTCCTCGACATTCGCTCCAGTCTCAACGTCCCCACGTATCTGCCGCGGTTGCACCCGCCGCCCCTATATGTATCTCTCCCCTGTACTTTGTAACGATAGAATGAACAATCAAACAATCTTCAATATCGTTTGCTGAAATTTAAAAGGTTGTCTGAAAGCGATACCAATGTCCTGCATTTTCATCAACTTTTTTTTTGACTTGATTCAGTTTTGTGTGTTTGCCAGGATTCTTCTCCATTTTTCCAAGAATCGTGGTGTTGTTTTGCTGGAAAGAGAGATTTCATTTCATCGGGCATGAGTCACACCAGAACTGCCCCAGGCTAGCAGCTATGTCCATCGGACCACTCTAGCCGAGACACGGTGCGTTGGTTTGTGTACCATACATACTTTTGCTAACTCGTGACTAACCCTATTTTGAGTGCGACGAATCTTTACGAGCTTTATCCCTTTTCATTCATGAGTGAAGCCACTTGCATCTTGGCTTCTGTAACAATGCAGAGATCATTGTCAAACGCGATGGAGCAATGTGAACAGCAGAGACTTGCTCTGCTTTTTTATGGCCAAACAATCTGATAGAGTGGCAAAATGAACATGTGATGTGTGGGTTAGTGGCGAAAGGAAAGTACTCGTCGGTGGCGCCTGACGTGTTCGGCTGGCCGGCCGGCTCTGTGAGCCTGAAAAGAGTGTCAAAAGAGGAAGGAGTCCTTCAGAATTTGGTTGTGCCTGATGAAGCGTTCGGCCGGCCGGCCTGCTCCGTCTCCCTGAAGTGCTGACATAGGCCCTGCTAGTGTCCAGTAGTGATGAGCCGTTAGTGTTAGAAGGCGATGTAGCACTCATACTAATACGGTTGTAAAAGATGTACTACTACTGATGCACGTATTTGCCTTTTCATGAGATCTTTGTAAAATGCAGAGATACATGAGCCATAACCTCAAGTACACATTCTAGCATGTGCATTTGCTTTATGATAAAAATGTACTACAAAACAATCATGAAAAACTACCATACATTGGTTTTGTCTAGCAAACTTCATGAATTCATTTTTTTTCCGAAATGGAGGATAACCCCCGTCCTCTGCGTCGAATGATGCATACAACCATCTTTATTTTAAATTATTCAAGAGAGACTGGCAAAATAAATACAAAGATCAATTTAAAGCCACCTTTCTGGTGATCTATGTCGCTACACCTACATGCTTGAATATGTGCCTTAACTGCATCAACGCACACCATCTTATCCGGTGGCTTCACAAAGTCGCCGCTGCTGCGAGCCGAGAGCACCAACCGATATAGCGGACCCACAGCACGCACTGCATGCACATGCTCTAGGATCCTGTTCCACCGTCTCTTTTTGAATTCACGACTAACCCTATTTTGAGTGCGATGAGCCTTCAGGAATCAAGTAGCTTTATCTCTTTTTGCTGAGCCACTCGACTATTGGCTTCTAGAACAAGCATGGAGTGCCTCATCAATCGTCATGTCCCTCTCCAGATCAGATATCATTGTCAACTCCATGGCCCATGGAACATTCTCACATCAAGGATCACCGGTGAAGTCGTCTGCTTCCACACGTGCGGAAAGCTCGACTTGTTCTGTTTTCTCCACTAGATGACCAGTTGCGCCAATGGCGCAAAGGCCAAGAGTAAGCCATGCATTGAAAGAGTGTACATTAATATTATTCGGGCACATATTGAAACATATGAGAAAAATTTCCACTTACTGTAAGTACATGCGATGCAATACCCATATAATGTTTAAGGACATATCAGTATTAACGGAACCGTTAATTAGTCAGACACAAATCCACACCCGAGAAGCACATTGCACAGGGTTGAAACTTTTAAGCCTCACATTCCCAAGCAATCTTAAGGAGGGCCAACAGAATTGAAATCACTGATGCAAAGTATCAGCAGTTAGTAATATTTATACACACAGCTTCTTTATTGTAGTCATATGATGATGAAATCAGTACGTAAATCAGCACCAAGGATAGCCGATCAGACAAACAAAAATTCTGCATCCCACTGAACAACACTATTATGCAGTACTCATTTTAAAAGGCACTCAGTTCTAATTTCTATAAGAGCTTGAAGCTTTGGAGCCAAGGCTACGAACCTTCAAATCCAACCAAACATCTTACCATGCAAACACGGTAAAATGGGAAAGAAAGACTCTAAATGTGACGCACCAAAAGCGGAAGAAAATGTTGAACGACTTGGGCGTGAGGAGTTGTGCCGGTGACCTGGTGACGCCGAGCAGCGCGTGGATGTGGACCAGGATGACGGTGGTGGCGGCGCCCTCCTCGTCGACCTTCAGCAGCTCGCCAGAGTCTGCAATGCTCATACTTTGCATCGAGTAAACTCATCTCACTAAGAACGGGAATGAGCATCGCCTTTGGCATGCTCTGCCTTTGGCATGATCTTGATAGCATCCGCTTCCTACAATAGAACATGCAAAGAGAACATAATGAGGATAATATTATGCATGCATCACTCTGCACAAAAAACTCTCCAAGGAAGCAGCTTTTATTACTCTACCTCCAGTTCTCTAGCTTTCAATATTGAAGGAAAAAAGCAATTGTTGACGTGGCCAGTCAGGATGCTGATGAACCGTTGGTAGTTGTTAGGCACCATGAGCTGCAACATTACATCATGATCGACATCCACTCATCAAGCAACATTGTTGCAAGCACAAATAAGCAAGTATTGTCTGCTTACCATGTCAAGGCCGGCAAGGATAGAAGCCTTGACCGAGTGAGTAGTCAGATCCTGCAAGGGTGGTATTATACGAAACACTGCCAAAAGGCTTCACTATTTTTCTACCAAGTTTTTTCACGAAGTAATGTATCTGTCGTTTTTAGATGGTACTTCTATATGTATCGCAGTGACTGTACCTATTTCTTTCTCCAAGTATACAATTGGACTATTAGTGGTAGCACTGGCTAATATATGTCATTTCCCTCTAACCCCTAAAGACTGAATCAGTGATTGGTGCATACAAATCTTGGCCCGAGATTCCGAGCAATACAAAATCATGACTATGGTCTGTTTTGCATACATATATAGTGTATGGTACCGATATTTATCGCAGTGAATGTACTTATTTCTTTCTAAATCTGGATATCCTAAGAAAACTGCTCGAGTGCTCATGAGCTTACACATGACTTGACAGCTGTAACACGTACTGAACCTGAATATACAGCCGGTCGATCACCAGATATTCCTATGATTAGCTTTAACAAGGGGGCAAACAATTTAATTAGTGGTCAGCTCATCAAGAATCTAAATAATCCACGACATTCATCTCCTAAGACACATCCAGCAGTTGTGAAGAAGCAATTACATCAAAGGGGGGGTTGGAACAAGGACTGAGAGAGATGATGAACATACCTAGTACAAAACCAGTCTCACCCTTTTTTCTCATCGTTGATTACCACCGTTGCCATTAGGAACACCTACAAAATACATGTTGCAATTTAACTCCTGAATATCCCACGAGAAATAACAGAAATAAATAACGATGAAACTGGACTTAAATAGCTCATTTAGTGTCATGAAAAAATGGAATGACCATGTCAATAACACAATAACTAAGCAGGTAACGAACTACCATTAAAAGAACAAGTTGTTGTACAAAATATAATCAAGTAAGATGTAAAAACACGAGCAGTATTACTTCTTGTTTTGATGCATGGCAGGAGATGGTTGAGAAAGATCTAAAACCAGGTGAGAGTACATGCGAAGAGAGAAACAAAGAGGGGGGAAGAGAGCTGGGGAGGAGACACTTGCAATAACCGCACATGACACAAGTACTGACCTGTGACCAAGCACTGTATATCACAAAATACAATCTGTTTTCTATCCTGAACTGCAACTGTGTATGCATCCAACAAGATTGGTTAAAAAATGTTCACAAGTCAAGGTGTATGTATGATTCAGTGGCTTACCCCTCGGTTAACAAGTTGAGACAAGATTCCTCATGAACTTATAAGAAACTTTATAAGTGAGGCTATTCCATTTTGGCTCTCTTAAATAGCTTATGCATATCTGTTTTAGAGTAAAAAGCAAAAAACTGCTATCAACCAAGCACATCTAAAATCCATCAAAATTCATACAAAGAATGTGTTACATCTGAAATAAAATGGCCCAAGAGATACGTTGAACAGCCGAGCACATAATTATAAATTGATAATTATTAGTAAGATCTCCACACTTCGCAAATAAAATTGGAAACAAGGCGGTTTACATTGATACAAAAGTGAACTTATTCAAATCCATTTTCAGATGAGAAACACTATAGTGGAAGCAACAATCATAGTGATATAACATTCAGAAATAGTGCTATTTAATTAGGGTAGAAAGGATAAAACAAATATAACAAAAAACTGGGTATCAACCTGTCGGCTTGCAAGACCTCCCCTGCACACCGAAATAACACGACCTCCTGCAAAACATAGAGATATAAGATTGGCCACTAACACCATGGAAATGAATACAAGCTAGGTATATCACAGATGCAGCATAATAATTCCAAAAGCAGTGCAAAAAGTGTATAAGCAAAAAGAAGAAGTTTGCATACAAATAAATAAATCTAAACAAGGATAACGCAGAACATACGTGATTGTGTTGGAGAGAGAGAGAGAGAGAGAGAGACAGAGAGAGAGAGACAGAGAGAGAGATTCTCGAGACTCTTCCTCTTCTCTTCTTTCTCACATCTGACGGATCGACATAGATCGAGAAATTGAATAAAGATTATCAAAGAATGCTAATTCTGGGGGAATTGCAGAATTTCCAAATAATTGTGCTCACAACGCTATTTAAACATAGAAGGAAACAATAGTACCTTGACATTTGTACAACCTATCAAGAACATGGAGAATCTAGCAGAGAAGGTACTGCATTGTAGAAATCCAAAAGCAGCTGCTCACGTTGGATTCTCAGCACCTGTAGAGATCCAAAAGCAGTAAATCCATAGATTTCAAACACTGGAACCCTCTTTCCAAAAAAAATAATCAAGGACCGAGACTAAATGTCATGAAAATTTTGAGCAGATTATCAAGCATAATTTGTTACACATATATTAATCTGCCAATGCAGTACCTTGGATTTTCATCGAACGCCTCATAGGTAGATACAAAAATGAATCTACACGAACAAAGATGAGATATTCTGTCGTTAAATAAAAAAAATGAGTGAAAAGGAGAGGGGAGAAAGCAATAACAGGTAAGAAAGGACACAACCCACGGAACACACGCAGTTAGAACTGAGTAAAAGACTGAATATAATACGAGCACGAGAAAATAAGGTTGAAAGAGGAAAATGAAACCTTGACAAGATGAAAGTAAGCACTCGAGGCAGCGCTCCGAGCTAAATCGCAGCAGAACCTCGGCAATAGCTAAACTCCAACAGGACCTGAAACAAATGTAAATATAGAAAAAGGTTAGCAGGCAAAGAGTAATTCATAGAGTTCCTCTGTATTGCATAATATACTTCTCTTTCAGCTACAAATGTCTAACTGCAGGCAAGAGTATGCTAAGCATGACCAACAAATTGTAAGCAAGACCAAAAAAACACAATAAAAAGAACGAAAGGACAGGGAGAGGAGGACTGCAGCACACAGATGGCTAGCACGGCAAACTCCCAAAATCCAACGAAGAGTGTCAGGGTCCAGAGAACAAACAAAAGCAGTAAAGCACATACAAGCCACCGTACAACAGCATCAAAGTTGCCTTGAACCCAAACCAAGCGAGCCAAACCTGAATCAACCGAACTAATGGAAAGAACAAACCTATCGCCTAAGCATCCTAGCGAGCTGCACCGGCTGGAAAAGTTACCAAATAAATATTTTTTCGTTGCACAAAGCATCGGCACCCAAACACACACAAGAGATAGCAGGCATGGAAAAACAAACTGGACGCAACAGCACAAGAAGACAACGTGAAGAACAAAAAAAGGATATACCATGCATACAGAAGATGATGCAACCAGAGCAGGCCTAGGAAGAAAACATGGAGAATCTAGCAGAGAAGGACAAGACCTGGAAAGCAAGTATAACGACATGCCTGGAAGGTGTGGCAACTAACATAAAAAGCAGGGCATCGTGTCAATGCACATGCACGAACAATACGCAGGAAAATAGATCAACACAAAAGAGCTATAAGCCTACATCAACGAAGCCAAACATGGACTAACCTCATAAAATTAAGGAACCCCAGCGCCTAGAAGCACAGCACAACAGATCTAATCTAACCAGAGCCTAAATAAACTTCAAGCAAGGCAGAAAACAGCCAGCAAGCAAGGGAACCCGCCTAGACATTTCCTCGAGCAGGTGAAAAGCACGGACACAGTAAACAACTCACCTTGGAAAGAACATAGTGAGCCGCTCGCCAAACCAGAAGCAACGACCCTACAGATCAGAGAAAAGCAAAAGGGGAAAACAACCAAAGAGACTGAGGGTCAGGGACACAATTTATTAAACTAACAAATTGATCAAATTGGGCATTTAAAATTCCTCCTAGATATTTTGAGCAGCAGAGGTCAGATATATTTTGAGAACAACAAAAATATGTATGCTTTCACATGTTTCACTACATATTTAATCTCTTCTATGTATGTGTATATACAGAAACAAGAATGTCTATAAACACAGGCGTACATGGAAAGACCAGGACCTAATTTTTGTCTGAATGTCTAAATGAATACACAAGAACAAGCAAAAGCAATTAGCACTGCATTTATCAACTACTTCTCCACTCTGCTGCTTAGGGAGAAGACGATGTCCAGAACCTGAGCCAAAGCCACCAAATCGAGACCTATGTATTGCCTTGAATGCTGCAACGCCAAAACAACACAAGACAGGGAGATCAGGGACAGACGAAGAGGCAACAACAAGGTATAAAGAATGACAATTTTTTCAATAGCTTGGTACACAAAAAAGCTTGGACATGCTCATACATATTATCATCGCCTTTTCTGTGCTTCATTCCTAGCCACAACTCACAGCAAGGAACAAATTAAGGAGGGAGGCGTAGGACAGTAAGACCACAATTTTTCAAAAAGGAAAATACCAACAGTACTTGTTGATGGCACCATTGTGTGCTGACTACACTCTATTTCAGGGTTATAATCATGAATTGATCCATTAAGCTATAGATTATGATGAATGGATTATCAATGCTAATGACTAAGTGTTTAAGGTACTGAACAACCAGTAAAATAATTAGAAATATGCATATAACATGATCTACGAGCACAAATACGCAGACAACATAATCTATGAGCACAACAAAATCCAAAGCATGTGAATCAAATTGACTTACTAATTTGGCAAACTACTGCCACCGTCTCGCATCTTGTGAACTTAATCAAGGGAAAATGCTGCATTGAGAGAAAAACAGTAAATAATTCCATCCTGAAGGAAATCAAATCAAGGAAGAGTGTGCTTGTCACAAATGAGTAATAAAGAGAGTAATAAAGAGAGAAATGCATTTCACCTAGAGCTTTAACCATCGATCATGGAGATGATGTTCATGCAGAGAAGCACACAGAAAGAGGGATAAGATATGGGGGCATCGCTATAGAACCACAAGATGCTTGATTTCCCCCAGGTCTCCTCTGCCTTCCATAGAGAGAAACAGACCTAGCCAACAACTTGCAGCAAGATTAGCACCTGCAAATAAAAAATGGATCACCTTATCAGCCGCCTTAGTCAAACCACAAAGAGAAAAAACCGGAAAAGAGAAATCAGGGGAAGAAGCAGAGCAACGGGGAGGAGAAAGGGCAGAGGTGGTGAAATAATGAAACAGGAGACGTGGGGATGCAGCCCGCATGGGAGCATGGCGGCTAGGATTTTTACCTCCTGCTCTTATCCCCTGGTTAGCCAACGCTCTTCAATAAGTTGCTTCCCACAACGCACACCCGCCCATGACACGGCCGCAGATGGGAAACCTAGATAGGGGACATGTGGGCCGGCACCTCCTCAAGCTCCTACCTCGCTGCTTCTTCCCCATCGCTGCTCCTTCCCCACCTCCGTTCCTCACCTTAACTGCACAGACCTGGCTGCAGATTCATTCTCCCGCCTCTGTTCCTCACCTCAACCGGGCACACCCGGCTGCAGATCATCCTCTGCGACCTGGAGCGACGCCCTACGAGGAGAGCGACGGGGGATGAGGCTGACGGGACGGGGAAGAGGAGGGGTTCACGGCAGGGGCGGGGATGGAGGAAGGAGAGGGCGGCGGCGCAACGAGAATTGGGGGAGAGGAGAGGAGGGGATGAGGGTCCTGGAGGACAGGAGGCGATTGGGGCTTTGGGACGGGAGGGACATGGCCGAGAGGGCAGGGAGGAGGAGAGGACGCGGTGACGCGAGGGCGAGCGGAAGCGATCTGGATGGTGGCGAGGCAGGGAGGCGGGCGCGGGTCGAGGGGGAGAGAGAGGTGAGGCAGGAGAAAGAGGAGAGGGGGCGGCGCGAGTGCGGGAGGAGGAGCGGCTAGGTCTTCTCCACAGGTGCGGCTCCCTTTTATACTCCGATGCGTGAAATGATGAAAATGCCCCCGGCGAGGCACCGAATTAACAGGCGGTAGCACGAGCGAGGTGTAACTATTCAAAGCGATTTAAAGGCGACGTGGAGGGCATGGTTCTGCCTAGGAGTTCTTGAAGGTTTATATGTTCAATGGCCAGCTGAGGAGGAGCATGGCATGTGTAGAGTAAGTGGACACAGAGGGGATGATTAGAGGTGGAACGGCTTGCAAAAGAAAGAGAAAGTTGTTCAGAATTCGGTGGTAGATAAAGAATTCGGCCGGCCGGCTCCGTCGACCTAAAAGGCGCACGTAAGCCGTGCTAATGTCTGGTGGTGATGAGCCGTTAGAGCAACTCCAACGCGTCGACCCAAACGGACGGTGTTTTTGTCCGTTTTTTGTTCGTTTGGGTCGGCCGCCCGCTCGGTGTCCGCACTATTTATCATTTGGGTCGGCAGTGCGTCCAACGCGTCGACCCATATTTGCCGGCGTGGCCGGCTGGCCGTCCTTTTTCAACAAATATGCACACATTTTGCATTATTTCAGAAGCAAACATATAGTTTCACAACCAAATAAAGCATATTTTCACAACCAAATAAATTAAACATAGTTTTACAAACCGAATAAAAATAAAATTGTCTCACATTGTTTTACAAGCCGAATAAAAAGATACATCTATTGGTTGCCAACATGAGCCCACATATGCTCAACCAAATCATTTTGCAGCTGCATGTGAGTTTCCCAATCACGCATCTCATGATGAAATTGGGTGAACTGTTCAAACGTTGCCGCTCCTCCATGCTCAGACACAACATTCTCACCCTGAAAGTGAAACCCTTGATCGTAGATACGTTTCGGGCGCTCATCTTCTACGATCATATTGTGCATGATCACACAAGCAGGCATCACCTCCCATAGCTTCTTGGTGCTCCAAGTTCTAGCAGGATACCGAACGATGCCCCATCGAGATTGCAAAACACCAAAGGCACGCGCGACGTCCTTTCTAGCACTCTCTTGCTCTTGGGCAAATCTTTTCCTCTTCTCTCCGACAGGGTTGGGGATTGTCTTCACAATAGTGGTACACTGAGGATAGATACCGTCACCTAGGTAGTATCCTTTGTCGTAGTTGTGGCCGTTGATGGTAACATTCACCGATGGGTTGTTGCCTTTGGCAAACCTTGCAAACACCGGCGAGCGTTGAAGCACGTTGATATCATTGTGTGATCCGGCTATGCCGAAAGAAGAGTGCCAGATCCAGAGATCTTGTGAGGCCACGGCCTCAAGTATGTTAGTGCAAGCCCTGACATGGCCCTTATACTGCCCTTGCCAAGCAGAAGGGTAGTTCTTCCACTCCCAGTGCATGCAGTCTATGCTGCCAAGTATCCCTGGGAAGCCCCTGCTGGCATTTATCGCCAATAAGCGGGTTGTATCTTGAGGAGTCGGCTCTCTCAAGTACTCAGGGCCAAACATAGCAATCACAGTCTTGCAGAACTTGTACATGGAGTCTAGGCATGTAGACTCGCTCATATGGACATACTCATCAATGAGATCACCGGGCACTCCGTATGTAAGCATCCGGATGGCTGCAATGCATTTCTGATAAGATGAGAAGCCAATCTTTCCAAGGGCATCCTCTTTGCACTCGAAATAGTTATCGTATCCGACCACCCCCTCTCTAATATGATTGAAAAGATTCTTACTCATACGGAAACGCCGTCGAAATTTCTGATGTTTGAACAACGGGTTGATTGTGTCAAAGTAGTCCTTCCAAAGAAGGAAATGGCCGCTCTCTCGGTTGCGATTCAACGCCGGAAGGTGCCCTGGGATCGAACCACGGAACAACGGCCGCTGACTATTAAGGTGGTGACGGACCAACACGGCAGCCAAGATCTCCTCCTCCTCATCGGACGAGGAATCGTCGGAGTCGCAAAGGAAATTGTGGAAAAAGAACTCGTCGGCGGAGTCCATTTTGTACCTGGGCAAACTATCGAACAACTTGCGGGAGTCGACGAAGGAGCCGGCCGACGAAGAGACGCGCGCCTCCCTTGGACCAGGTGGCTGGTCTGGAGGCGTTCGACGAGCGTGCCGACGTCAGGACGAAGGAGCTGGCCGGGGCGGCGAGGCAGCTTCCTGCTCACGGCAGCGTCGGGAGGTGGGGGTGGGAAGCTTCGGTGCCCCGGCGGCGAGGCAGTGGTGGCGGCGATGTGGGAGGTGGTGGCATTGGGGAAGGTGTGTCAGCAGTGGCTGCTGGCAGAGGCACCGAAAATGGGCGGCGGTGGCGACGCGGCGGAGGCGGGCGAGGGTTTGTTGTCGATATTGGGATGGGAGAGGATGACCAATATGCCACCGACTAGCGGGCCAGGGGAAGGAGTAGGCGGGCGCCGCGCGCGTCCGTTTCGTGTCCACGCCGACGCAAATGAGTCTCAAAATTGGCCCGGGAATGGGTCGGCAGACGGACGAAAAGCGAACGTGCGTTCATTTGGGTCGGCGCGTTGGACCGATTTTTCTGTCCGCGCTGACCCAAACGGACGCGCGCGGACAAAATGGGTCGGCGAGTTGGAGTTGCTCTTAGTATTTGAAGGCCATGCAACACTCAGTTGGAGAAAATAATGTGGCATTGTTGTCTGATGCTTCTTAGCTTGCTCTGTCTGGATTAGGCCTGGTTTCAGGAGCCAGCACCATAGCTTCAGATGGCACACCGGCCGCAATGTTTTTTTTTAGAAGAACCACGTGCTATTCATATAGCAAACTGAGACAGAATATCACACGCAGCACCCAGAACAGCCCAGAAACACCAACTGTCCATGCACTTTGCACAAAAGAACCCAAAAAACCGAAAATTACAACCAGCCCCCTGGAGGCCCCTGAGCAAACCACCAGCAAATGTCGCCTGCAGCCGCCGCCGCCGTCGGAGACGCCGACGGAGAAGCAAACGACTCGCCACACAGCCCAGATCCAGGAGAGCTTCCTCGCAGCTCCGCTGCTTTGTGGACCTCTTGTGCTCCCCGCCGCGAACGACGAGGCCCATGTTGCTGTGGCACATCGGCCGGGGATGAACCCCGAGCTCCCCAGACCGCAGCACCGCCGTATCCTGTCGACACCTTCGACGGATCACCTCGGCACCGCCCAGCAGCACCCTGAAAACCAGCGCCTGGACATCCAGCATCTGGAAACCGCCGTCGTCGGCGCCGAAGGCGCCACCCGTCGGCCCAGCTCCAACACCACTTCTCCGCAGCAGCGCCGGAGCTCGCACCACCGCGACGACGAAGCTGGAGAACAAAATCAGCCACAAAATCACCGCCGCCGTCACGGCGACTCCGCACATCGACCCAAGCTCTCAGATCAGACGCCAAACGCAACGGAGACCGTCGCGTCGGAGGACAATCCGGAGCAGTCTTATTGGGCTCTGCCGCCATCACCAGCAAGATGAGATAACGGCCAGCCAAAAGCTAGCTAGAAGACTACTACCTAGTCTACGGCTATACACTTCGAGCAACGGATCTGGCGACTCCCCCACCACCGATGAGCACGAGGCCCGCGGGGAAGAGGAGTCACCAGAGCCGGCACCGGAAAAGAACCCGCCTCTCGGTCGCCTATCTATGGTGTAGAAAAGGGGAACGAGAGCGAAGTAGGCGAGTAAACGGAGCTAAGTGTTTGTAACCATGAGTGGCACCGGCCGCAACGTTGCGAGCACATCGGAGCATCAGGTTGGTTAAGGCTGGCGTAGGCAATGGTTACGGACTTACGGGGTTACCATCTAGTGTTGACGTGCTGGCTGGAGAAGAACAGAGGAAAGCTCAAGTTTTTTTGCTGTCCCCGAAGTCCATCCGTAACAGCCATAGAAATTGGGGAATAAAGCGCCATGAATGTTCTTGGTGAAAAAATAGCGCAGAGACCCCCTGAATCCATGTTCACGATGAAAAAAAATTACATAGTTTAGTTGGTTTCGTTGTGGTCAAGGACATATAGCAACAAATTTAACCCCTTTAATAAAAAAATGGTGGCTTGTTGTCTACAATGAGATATACATACACATTTTAATTTGGTAGTACAGAGTTCCATTGTAGCCAAATTGAAAGTACCCCATGCTCTTGAATGTCCAGAGAGTAAAATTCCCACGGGAAAATCATTTCAACACGCCAATAAAACATGGCGGGTCAGGATGAAAATAACCATACTATACTATATACCATCCATCCAAGTAAATTACCTTTTAGTGCTTTTGACCTTGAACCATCTCAATATTTATGGAAAAAGATGATGTTAAAGATGCAAATACAACATGTACGCTAAAGAAGCCACACAACCAAACTTGCAGCGCCAACCAACAGACTATAAGAAAATGAAAGGTACATTCTTTATCTAGAACTGCACAAATATGATAAACCAAATAGTGGATGGTTTAGCTAAGCAGAACAATAAAGATAAATATTCTAGAACGATAACCCCGGAATGATTTCACATAGAATACAATCTTGCATGACAATAGCTTGCAAAAACATCTTATATTATGCAAAAGAGGAGTACCTTCTATCATTTTTATTTTCCTATGATCAAAAGTAGGCCCTGAAATGAAAGGAAATGAATCTCTAGGTACTTTATGTAGTAGATTTATAAGTTATAACATCACGAGGTCATGTAACATGCAAAAAAAACCATCATGAGAACATATCCCAGGCATCAAATTTTCCATACACACAATCATACGCAACCTCATTTGATCTTTGCGTAAGTCTGACGAACAGAACAGAGAATGAGAAAACCACAGTATGATTCCACAGTGCTGCTAAAAGGATTCGAGTTCCTTGTCAAAATCAAGACACACAGAAAGGGAAACTAAATTGCATATATGCTGTGAAATATAAGGCTAGGCCTAGTTCATCCTCTGCATAGCCTCCCTTGCGATGAGCCTTTCCCTTGCCTTGGTCTTTGCCTGCAGACTTGGAGCCCATGACGCCACCGCCCTTCTTCCTGACCTCGTCGAACATGTCATTAAAGTTAGCCTACAAAATAGCATACATTGCAGATGTTAGAAGGGTAACAACAAAGTGGAGTGCATACCAATGATAGCAAGGGTTATATGAGCAACATCTTTGATAGCCTCAAAGATCTTACTGAACTCAAGCTTGTCCTAACTCTTCATAGTGGTAAGGCGGAGAACAGAGGCGGTCTTCTTTTGAACAATCAACAGAGGATAAGCCAAAGTGAGCATTTGTTCCTAGTTACGGTAATAGATTTCAGAAGGGTAGAACAGGTGGAAATATATCGGTACAAGGCGTGATTTTCCCTTAACAATGCAGTATGGGACCTCCAACTTCTTGCACAAGGTTAGGAGCCACACAACTAGCTCAATTGGGTCAACATCATGAGCGATGATAACCAGTTGAGCCTTGCTCTGCAGCACAAAACATAAGGATTAATCACATGAATGATTATTGTAGCCACAAAAAGATGCCATGAATAAGGAATTAATTAGGTCAAACAAAGAGATAACTCATATCGGTACCTGTTTGATGAGGCAAGTGACATGGTTAAGACCATATTTCACAACAGTTTTTCCCTCAGTCTTAGTCTGGGCCCTCTTCAGAAGCCCTTTTAGCCGCCTTGTCCTCAGGGCAGTACTTGAGAAGCATCTAAACTGGTTCATGGCTGCAACAATCGATTCATATTAGAGATTTGTAACAAAGTTCATGCAGAAACTAAACTGATGCCATATACAGAGGAATTAAACTTAAACCAGTCAACTACTTATTGGCTAATTTTCTTGCTGTACCCATGACCTAACCAACCAACTTCTTTCTATTATTGATCGCCACCACTAAAATAACAACTAACGTTTTAGCATGTCATTTATTTACCAAGCAAAACCACAACAGCTTAATCACCCAAGAGCAGGAGCGTAACATACTTTCAGAAAAGCACAGTCCAGATCATACTCACAAATAAATGTTTTGATTTTCAACTGGCAACGATTTTCCCCCTACCACAAGCCTCTGCCTACAGCTTTAAACTGAACCAACAAGTTAGCATGTCATTTACAAAGTAATGCTTAGAAGGCTAATTTCCCAAGGGAAAGAGTCCAATATACTCTTAGAATGTGCAGTTCAGATTATCTTTTCTAGTACCAATTCTGAACATAACAGTTTAGCTCCTGATATTTAAGCTCACAATATTTAAACTGAGAATTGCTTGCATGTCATGATTTATTTTTGTAGTTGTATTCCAAGTAGTGTTTACTTGCGCATTTAGGAATATCATACTTAAAGCTAAAGAGGAATTGTCCTAGCATAATTTACATTTCAGAAGCTTACAGTAGTAATGTAAATACAAATGGTTGAGACATAATTTCATTGCAAAACACATGTCAGAGAGGCAATAGATTACATGTGAAGGCACCCAGTTAAAATTATGTCTCAACCATATGAATCTCAACACAGATAACAATTAGAATCTAAACTGATAGGTCGCTTCCCCCGTTTGATTTTTGCCTGATATTCAAACTAACTATTTCTTTTTTTATTTCCAAAGAACAGGTGAATATGACAATACGATCTGTCAAACCAGTATACCGACTCATAGCTCTATGTTTAACTTTCAAATCTAAAACTTACTAACTCTTTTTTATTCTCAAAGCAAACAAAAAACAAACCTTAAAAACGCCCAAGTTGCACCAAAAGAATAAAACAAGGGAGGTTAAAAAACACTCAGAGCATTAGGGTAGGGAGTAATTATCAAACAGAAACAAAAGGTATAATAATAATAGCAAGAAGCTCCTTCCCCCAATTTTTTTGTTCCCTTTCACTTATATACATCAGACCAACACACATGCCTTTAACTATAGGAAAAAAATACTCCCTTTGTTCAGAATTAACTAACGCGGGGAGGTACTCATTTTTGAATTAACTGAGATGACCATTAGCGTCAGTTAATTCCAAAAGGATGGAGTAATACCCAATTAAACACCATGGCAACATGTACAGTGACAGAAATGTGCATTTTAGCTAGACAGAATGCAAGCAAACCTCGAGGAGCAGAACAGAGATGCAACAAAGCAGGAGGTCGAGACACATCAACACAAGAGATCATAGAACCTGTTAAATAAATGGAGATGAAGTGGTTAGAGCACCGGCATGCTATGTAACACAACACAGACAAGTAAAAGAAGGGTTTTTCCACAGACAAATATATACTTGGTGGTGATGTTGCCACTTCCGCCAGCAAATATCCTACAACCCCCGGGGTGAAGAATTCTTGGGGCTCGACCTCCGTTGAGTGTGGGCATGCGAGCTGTCTGTTCGGGAGATGGGCTTGAAGGCTTGCTACTTGTGAGCTGCGTTGGGATTTCCCTGAAGAGGAGAGGATGATGCAGTACAGTAGAGATAAGTATTTCCCTCCGTTAAGAACCAAGGTTATCAATCCAGTAGGAGAACCACGCAACACCTTGTTAGCAGTACCTACACACAAAATAACAAATATTTGCTCCCAACGCAAACAAGGGGTTGTCAATCCCTCAACGGTTAATTGAAAGGATCAAATCTCGTAGTGATAGCTAGATAAACAAAAACACAAAATAAAATAAAGTAAGTAAAATTGCAGCAAGGTATTTTTGGATTTTAATATATGGTAAAGATAAGACCCGGGGGCCATAGTTTTCACTAGAGGCTTCTCTCTTGAACATAACATATGGTGGGTAAACAAATTAGTATTGGGAAATTGAAAGAAAATCAAATAATTATGACAATATCCAAGGCAATGATCATGTATATAGGCATCATGTCCGAGACAAGTAGACCGACTCCTGCCTGCATCTACTACTATTACTGTAACACCCCCAGTGTCAAGCTACAGCAATCTCCCCCCTAATGGTGCCATGTCATCACCTTTTTGCTAATCCATCTGTCACTTGATCAAAATTCAAATCAAACTCAAATTTAAAATAAAGTCAAAATATTAATTATCCAAGCAGCAAAACAAAAGTCTTCATAATATTGAAAAAATTCCCAAAGCTATCATAAAAATAAAACCAAGATTTTTTTAAACTCCAAAAATGCCCCTAGCTATTTTTGAATAACCCAGCAGCACCCATCCGTCATAATTAAATTCAAAACAAAAACCAAATGAATTCAAATGAGGTTCAAACTTTTTATGGCAGTGCTAAATATTGCATAATATTTATTGAGACAAGTTTCACACTTTACAAAAATCAAATGCTAGCAAAAGAAAATACAAAACAGTGCTTAAAATATAAAACAGAAAACTAAAAAAAAGGAAGTTGCTGCCTTGCCGCTTCTTCCCGTCGTCGCCGCTGCACGGCACCACCGGCAGCCCCGTGAGCACCCCCAGAAGCACCGCAGCCGTAGCTATCCATCATGCCCACCCACACATCCAGCCTTCGCCGGAAACGGCCGGGCGAGCAACACCGGCGTGCTTTGCCTCGTCGTCGCTGGCCGCTGACATGGCACCTCATTAGTGCTAACCGACACCCCAAATTATCCGATGACAGTCGAGCCCCAGTCTGTTAACTAAGAAAATGTTTTAGTTAACATAAATATGCCCTGTGCCGCTTAGAGGTGGGGTCCCTAGCACTATTTATTTGGATAAGGTTTAATTAGCCACTGTCACTGACATACGGGCCCCACATGTAGTGTTCACTGGTTGACCGGTCAAATGTTGACTGGGTCAACCCAGCCCAGGGGCCCCACATGTCATTGACTGTGGCTGGTTCAGTCTGGGTATAAAAAGAAACTGCACTATTCAAATTCTAATTAAATAATTAAAAAAATTGGAATATTAATAAAACTTTGAAAATTAATAGAAAATAAACCGTAGCTCAGATGAAAATATTTTATGTATGAAAGTTGCTCAGAAATATGTGACGAATCTGAATATGCAATCCATTCATCTGTCACATGCCTCTAACATGATGAACATGGATCCTTCGCCTTTGATTCATCTGTCCGGAAACTGCCAAACGCCAGGAAAACATTCCCAGATGTTTTCCCGCTTCGTCTGTGTCGTGTAGCACTGCGATAGGTCACCCCTAGCACTACATATTGCCATGCCATGCATCATGATGCATCTGTTTGCTTTATATTTATTATTTCTTCCCCCTCTTCTCTCCGGTAGACACCGAGACTGACGCTGCTGCCGTGTACGACTACGCCCCTGACGTCCAGCCACACTTAGCAGAGCTTCCAGGCAAGCAAAACCCCCTTGATCATTCCGATATCGCCCATTTTATTCTCTCTCATGCTTGCATTAGAATTTGCTACTGTATTTGTTTGATCATATTCTGATGCATAGCCTGATTTTTTAACCTGCTATTGTTACCTATCTGCTTATCCTATATGCTTAGTATAGGTGGTTAGTGATCCATCAGTGACCCCTCACCTTGTCCCTGTTGCCCCCGCTTCATCACTGATGACTCGATCAACGTGGTCAACGTCCAGAGCCCGACACATCACCTCACACCCCCTTAGTTGTACGACGCTGCAGAGCTACTATCGAGTGCTGAGGGTGATACCTCGTAATGCACTCCTGATGATAACTCTGTAGTGTAGCTAATCGGTCGTGGTCTATTGAGGGTGATTCCTCCTTCACCACTCCCGATAATGACTCTGTCGTGCAACACCTCAAGTGTGAACCACCGAGGGTGATTCCTCCAAGTTCACCTTGATGGTTACATCTAGTGGAATCCATCGAGGGTGATTCCTCGGATTCCCCCTTGATGTTACGGACACACGGTTACTTTGACTTTACCCAGAACCATGTTGAAGTCAGGTCGGACCCGAGGGGTACCCGCGATAGAAATGTGAAGTCGGGTTGATCGTGAGGGTACCCGCGAGTGATGTCGAGTCGGGTCGATCTGGAGGATACCCGCGAGATAAGTACGCGCCACGGCCGGGCATTCTTAGCCGTTGCCGTAAGTCCGTGAGACGGGACAATAGGACCACTGGTCGTGGATCATTGATTGTCTCCGCGTGTTCCCAAGACACTAACGGTTTGGATATGTGATCCGAGTAGGCCTCTGGCCTTTTCGTACCGACCACCATGTGGGAATAAGTATGGGCGGTCGGCGTCATACGATTCTCCGAAAGCTCTTCAGACGTCAGCGATTGAGCGGCATGCGCCCGGGTGGTCCTCGTAAGCACCTGCTTCGTATAAAGAGGTAGCCAGCACTAATCCCGGCTGTCCATGCAACATGCAGGAGTGCAAAGGGCGATGTGCCCAAGACCCCTGCGTGCTTAGGATGTAGACCGGTGTGCTGGCCTCTTTGTTGAGCCTAGGTAGGACTATGGTGTGTTGATCAACCAAGGCCGGGTATGATCTGATGGTGTGCCCGGCCGGAGTTAATCGAGCGTGTTGGGTAAGTGTGTGCACCCCTGCAGGGAAGTATATCTATTCGAATAGCCGTGTCCACGGTAACGGAAGCTCGGAGTTGTATCCCGATCTATACAACAAGAACTGGATACTGGAGACTTGAAATGGATATGATGGCGCTGAGATTGCTTTCTTGTAGGGAGTCGAGGAAGGATCTCTAGGCGTTACTAAATATAATTGTTACTTATAATATACTAATATGCACTCTTCTAATGCTGCAAGATGATTCAAGATGCTAGTCTTTGATAGGCTAGGCTTTCCCTTCTCTTCTAACATTTATGCAGTCCAGTCCAAAGATATAGCCCCATTCCTTTGATACTGATGCATACTTAGTATAGATCTGATGTAAGTCTTGCGAGTACTTTGGATGAGTATGCACGGTTGCTTTACTACCCCATTTTCCCCTATACCCGATTGCTGCGATCAGATGACGGAGTCCTAGAGCCAGATGACACCGCCGATGACTACTACTACCCCGACGGAGCCTACTACTAAGTGGAGACTGCCGACGACCAGGAGTAGTTAGGAGGCTCGCAGGCAGGAGTCCTTGCCTTTTCGATCTATGTTGATGTTTGTGCTAGCCTTCTTAAGGCAGACTTGTTTACTTATGTGTGTACTCAGATATTGTTGCTTCCACTATCTCGTTTTTATTTGAGCTTATGTATTCAAGCCCTCGAGGCCCCTGGCTTGTAATATAAAGTTTGTATGACTTTAATTTGTGTTTAGAGTTGCGTTGTGATATCTTCCCATGAGTCTCTAATCTTGATCGTGCGCATTTGCGTGTATGATTAGTGCACGATTGAATCGGGGGCACCACAAGTTTGTATCAGAGCCGACTACCTGTAGGAATCCCCTTGCCAACTCCTTGGCCGAAGTTGGGTCTAGTCATTGATTTTTTTTACTAACATTGTTCTGTGGCTTACGGGCCCACATCACAAATGGATGGTATTAGGATCTTTTATTCCTCGTCCTTACTCTGGGATTCTGATCTCTCTTCTATTCGGGTTATAGACTTTACTAACACTAACTCTAGGTTCTCGTAACTACTTCCTCCCGGAGAGCCCCCCATTCCAGGTGATCGCTTGATTCACTAGAAGATTCTGAAGATACTCTTTGATGTTTCCCGAGACCCTTGTGCCCACCGCCTTTGCAATTTCCTACCACCAATATATCCTTATGGATAACTACATACACTTGCCGTCCATACATTCATTCCCAGCTGCTCTTGTTATTACAAGATACCCCGAAATTCTCTCCGTTGTTCCGAGAATCCTTTGTGCCACTGCCTTGCAGTTCTTTGCCACACGAATATCCCTATGGATAATTCCTCGCACTTACCGAGTATCCGTTCATCCCCAGTTGTTCATATGTTTCATAAGATACTTTGAAATACTATCCAATCTTTCGAGAATCCTCTGCAACCTATTGCTCTGGAAATTCTTGCCTGCCTGCATTATGGTTACTTCCATATATCTAGCAATATTCATTAGCATCCTTTGTCATCATCTTTTTGAGCATTTGATTCGATATGTTTGTTAATGCTCGCAATCATCATTCGCAATTAGAATTCTTCCCTTCGGCTCAGACGTCACTCCGAACATGAGCTGTTGTTCGGCAAATCAAACCTTGATTGATTATCGTTCTAATTCTATTCAACTTACATATCTTTTGATCAGAGCATCTTCTTCTGATCCCCCGATTTGAAAATCTTAATTTCTTTGTATTTAAACCTTAAATTATTCAGATAATGAAATAATTTGATGCCTTTGCATTCTTTCTTGTTTTGATTGAGTACCGATACTCAAATTAGCATCGTTGTGGACCGCCAAATCCTTTGTTGGATTGTTATCCGACAGTGGCCTTCACATTCAAAATTCTTGTGAGTTATTCCCCTGATACATAATGCCTTTGGTAAATTATATCCCCTACTTTTGTCAACCATGCTCCACTTCCGAGCTTGAGTTATTTACTCCTGAAGTTTGTGGTATATGTTCCTAAGATGCCCCGATGGGTTGAATATATGCTTTTTTCATTTGTGTGAACCCGAAAGATTCACGGGTCATACTCGTCTGGTACTCCACCAGGTAAAACTTTCAACACTAATGCCATTTTCAAAACGAGAAGTGAATGTAAAATTGTGTATTGGAGAAGTGGGAGTCGGCCTTGAACTTTACGTTCATGCCCATGAACCTGATGCAGATCTTATCATGGAAGCTTCTTGTAAAAATAATTACCCCCTTGTTATAAGTTCATCTTGTATCTGTGGTTTAATCATTAGAAATGTGGTTCCGACCATATTGTTATCCTTTGATTCCATTTCTCAGACAAGTTAAAGCATTCATCTACTGTAGATAAATACACCACTTCAACCTCTATTCTGATCTGCCTTCGAGTATTACCCTCTGGTATCTCGAGAATATCACGGAACTACATAACTTCTTATGAGTTCTTCATCAACTATTATTTCTCGCCGATTCCAATTTTACATGGGTTCTGAGTTGTTAGACACTCAAGGACACCGATAACTGAATCGAGTCCGCACTGCGATTCAACAACTCTTAGTAATCTTCATTACTTACGAGTTTATACTCGATCACGTCATTCCCAGTTGATTGGCTACATCATCATCGTCATGCTAAAGCTTGACCGTGCTACCTATGTTCTTCCCCCGGAACACAATTCCAATAGTACACTAAGCTTACATCGAGCTTTCAACATCAAATAGTTCATCTTGAGAAGCAACTCTGATTTTGAGATTGCATCTTACCTATGGTTATAATAATCTTTTGCTTTACCATTCCCTTGGCTTGATGTCATTGCCGGTCGATCACATCTTCATGAAACCTGTCGACAAAATGTGTCATGATCATCGTTAACATTTTGACTTCCTCCAAAAGGTCAATCGAATTCATGATGAGAAATACCATCCTTATCCCTTGATGATTTGTGTTATCATCGACAACATTATTGCCTTCCCTCCAACACAAACTTGTTCATGTTTTGTGTTGTACCTTGAGTTCCTTGCTAGCCAACTTTTGTTATGTTCTATCTTGGAGTATTACCATCTTTTATGTCAAGAATGTGGTGAGAATTTTACCACCTCTTAAGGATTCTTGATATAGTTATACTTCTCGCCATCACCATTCATTTCTTGGTCCCCGTGTTCTTTCTAACCGGAATACTGACAAGTGAACTCTGATGAGTGACTTCAATACGTCACCCTATTGCCTTGAAGTTAATGAACGATAATTTCATGCTTTATGTGTTGGCTATTGAATTAACATTATAACATTTATCATGCTACCTAGTCCAGATTTCAGGGTGCACCTTTCGATCAATGTTTAATTGTGGATGTTCTCCTCGAACATTCTTCATCATATACTTGGGTGTGTCCAATATTATCACCTTGTTCACTTAATTGTGTAAACCCATGTTTAAATAAATCTCGATGAAATGTTGTTGAGCCCGTCAGCCACATCCTCATCTTCTCCGTGGTTCATGATGAACATTTAAGCTAGTGTTGTAAACTTTTGAAAGCATTATCTTTGTGACTAGCTCATGAAGAATATGTTTGACTCAAGAAGTGTATTCTCTAAGTTCGTGTGCATTTGATGCAAGTTGCCGCCGTGAATATGAGAAAGTGTTGTTTCGCTTCCTCTGGAATCATCCCAAATCAATCATGCAGGTGCAAATTATTCTATGGTTTGATAGATTTGCTACCTTCACTCCATATGTATTTTCTAGCATGCCAAGCCACTGATTGATTTGTTCAAGGAAAAGTAGTTCCTTCATAAGAGCTAATCCAGGCTTACACATGGAACTTTCATATCCTCGATGATGGTTCCTGATACGTCTCCAACGTATCTATAATTTTTTATTGTTCCATGCTATTATATTATCATTCTTGGATGTTTTACAATCATTTTATAGCAACTTTATATCATTTTTTGGGACTAACCTATTGACATAGTGCCCAGTGCCAGTTGCTGTTTTTTGCTTGTTTTTTACTTCGCAGGAAATCAGTACCAAACGGAGTCCAAATGCGGCAAAACTTTTTGGTGATTTTTCTGGACCAGAAGACACAAGTTGGGCCAAGAAAGTACCTGAGGGGGGCTCCGAGGGGAGCACAACCCACCAGGGCGCGCCTGGGGGCCCAGGCGCGCCCAGGTGGGTTGTGCCCACCTCGGCCACCTCCCGCACCACCTCTTTGTTCTATAAATACCCCAATATTCCAGAAACCCTAGGGGAGTCGACGAAAATCAATTCCAGCCGCCGCAAGTTCAAGAAACCACAGATCCAATCTAGACACCATCACGGAGGGGTTCATCATCCTGATTGGTGCCTCTCCGATGATGCGTGAGTAGTCCATTGTAGACCTACGGGTCTGTAGTTAGTAGCTAGATTGCTTCCTCTCTCTCTTTTGATTCTCAATACAATGGTCTCTTGGAGATCTATTTGATGTAACTCTTTTTGCGGTGTGTTTGTTGGGATCCGATGAACTTCGAGTTTATGATCAGATCTATGTTTTTATCCATGAAAGTTATTTGAGTCTTTTGATCTCTTATATGCATGATTACTTATAGCCTTGTATTTCTTCTTCGAATCTTTGGCTTAGTTAGGCCAACTAGATCGATTTTTCTTGCCATGGGAAGAGGTGCTTTGTGATGGGTTCGATCTTACGGTGCTTGATCCCAGTGACAGAAGGGCAACCGACACGTATGTATCGTTGCTATTAAGGATAACAAGATGGGGTCTATTTCTACATAAATAGATCTTGTCTACATCATGTCATCGTTCTTATTGCATTACTCCGTTTCTCCATGAACTTAATACACTAGGTGCATGCTGTATAGCGGTCGATGTGTGGAGTAATAGTAGTAGATGTAGGCAGGAGCCGGTCTACTAATCTTGGACGTGATGCCTATATAATGATCATTGCCTGGATATCATCATAATTATTTGAAGTTCTATCAATTGCCCAACAGTAATTTGTTTACACACCATATGCTATTTTTCTCGAGAGAAGCCACTAGTGAAATCTATGGCCCCCGGGTCTATTTTCTCATCATATACTTTCATATCTATTTTGCTATTTGCCTTTTTGTTCATTTGCCACTTTTATTTTCAGATCTATATTTCTAAAACCCAAAAATATTTTGCTTCACTTTATTTTATTCGTGATCTACTTATCCAATCTACTACAATTTACCTCATGTCCGTTTGCCAATTTCTGGCGCCGTTACCCGAAAGGGATTGACAACCCCTTTAACACGTCGGGTTGCAAGTATTTGTTCTTTGTGTGCATGTGCTGTTTACATAGTGTTGCTTGGTTCTCCTACTGGTTTGATAACCTTGGTCTCATCACTGAGGGAAATACCTACCATTGCTGTGCTGCATCATCCCTTCCTCTTTGGGGAAATACCGATGTAGTTCAAGCCAACATCAAAAGGAATTTCTGGCGCCGTTGCCGGGTAGACATCATCAACATCTACCAGGTTCCTAATCACAAATCTCATCTCCTTGCAATTTACATTATTTGCCATTTGCCTCTCATTTTTCTCTCCCCCACCTCACAAAAATTTGCCGTTTTATTCGCCCTCTTTTTCGTTTGCCGTTTTCTCGTTAGATCTATCTTTTTGGTTGCAATCTTGTTTGCTACCTTTGCTTGTGTTACCATGTGCCTTCTATTTTGCTTGCATCTTCGCTTGTTAAAAATCTATTGATATGGATCCTCATCCACTTGCTAATCTTTTCAAAAGATCTGATTATGTTGAACCAATTGCTAGTGAGTTGAGTGCACTTGATTATCTTTCTGAAGTTTTGCTTGAGATTCATGAATCTGAAAATTGTGATGAAGAAATTTATGAAGTGATTCATGATAGCTCCTTGAATGAAAAGCATGATTGCAATGCTTTTACTATAAATTCTGTTAATGTCAGTTGTGCTAAATATGCAAAACCCCAAGCTTGGGGACGTTAATTTTGATATGTCCACTACTTATTGCAATGATCATGATTGGGGTGGTTCTTCTTATGATCTTGAAAATTTATTTAAGCCTCATGATGAATATGTTTGCGATAATATTGAAAGTGGGTTTGGAAGAGTGTCAACTCTATGTAATAATGATCCCACTACTTTGGAGTATGTTCAATCTTATGAATTTTTTGATAAAAGTGGGCTTGGAGAGCTCATGACTTTATTTGATGATAATCCCACTATTTTGGAAGAGTGTCAACTTTGCATGCATGTGGATCATGAAGAGAATATTTTATGTGATAGTTATATTGTTGAATTTGAATATGATCCCACATGTAATTATTATGAGAGAGGGAAATATGGTTGTAGAAATTTTCATGTTACTAAATTACCTCTCGTTATGTTGAGATTGCTATTGTTTCTTTCTTCTTCCTTGCATATGCTAGTTTTTACTTGCCATGATAATTTGTTTACTTATAAAATGCCTATGCATAGGAAGTTTGTTAGACTTAAATTTGCTTGTCACTTGTTTTATGATGCTCTATTTGCGTTACAATTATTATCTCTCATGTGAGCATCAATAAAATCTTATGCCTAGCTAGGGGCTCAAAACGATAGCGCTTGTTGGGAGGCAACCCAATGAATAAAATTAATTTTTGTATTTTTCGTTATGTTCTTGAGTGTTTTCAGAATTATGCTACTATTATGATTGTGTTTTTTATGTTTTAATTAGTATTAGTGCCAAGCAAAGCCTTTGGGATCATGTTGTATGATAGTTGATTTGATCTTGTTGGAAAGCAGAAACTTTTGCATCCAGTAAAATAATTGTTTAAAATCACAGATGTGAGGAAAAATTCTGAATTATTTACACAAGATTGATATACAAATTTCCTATGTTTTCCTAATTTTTCAGAATTTTGGAGTTACATAAGTATGAGAACAATTCGTATCTTTTCAGACTATTCTGTTTTTGACAGATTCTGTTTTCTTTGCATTGTATGCTTATTTTGATGAATCTATAGGTTGTATTGGAGGTTGTAAGCCATGGTAAAGTTAGAATACAGTAGATATAATGCAAGAACAAAATTTGAATCGGTTTTCTACAGCACATAAAGTAAAGATTGGTTTTCTTATACTAACGGATCTCACGAAGGTTTTGTTGAGTTTTGTGTGATTGAAGTTTTCAAGTTTTGGGTGAGATTACGATGGATGAAGGAATAAGGAGTAAGAAGAGCCTAAGCTTGGGGATGCCCCATGGCACCCCAAGCCATTATCCAAAGAGAAGCAAGAAACTAAGCTTGGGGATGCCCGAGTGGCATCCCCTCTTTCTTCTAACGACCATCGGTATTTTACTTGGAGCTATATTTTTATTCGTCACATATCATGAGTTTTGCTTGGAGCGTCTTGTATGATATGAGTCGTTGCTTGTTTTGCTTTTTATTTTAAGTCATGAATCCTTGCTAGACACACCTATTTGAGAGAACCAAAATTATGCTATGACTTGTTAGAATTTCTCTCTATGCTTCACTTAAATCTTTATGAGCTATGGAATTGCTCTAGTGCTTCACTTATATCTTTTTGAGCACGGTGTGCTTTAGTATTTTTGAAGAAATGCTCTCATGCTTCACTTAGATTTATTTGAGAGTTAGTAAAATTTTTTTTGTAGAAATTCTCTCTTGCTTCAGTTAAATTATTTTGAGAGAAGAAAATTTTATGCTCATGTTCTTCACTTAGATTTGTTTGAGCTATCAAAAGCAACTTATGAAATTAGTCCCAAAGTGATAGATATCCAAGGGGGATATAATAAAAACTTTCATGAAGATCATTGGACAAAATAAACTTGTTTGTTTGTAATAGTTTTGCGATATGTTGATATAATATGTGAGTCATGTTAATGAGTAATTATGGCTTAGTAAGAATATTGGTGTTAAGGTTTGTGATTCCCTATGCAAGCACGAAAGTGAATAGTTATGCAATGAAATTACATCCTACTTGTGGTGCATTATTCGGTGTTAGTTATGCTTAATGCTCGCTTATGGGTTTTTTCGTTTCTTGGTCGGATGCTTCTCAATCTTTTGCTAGCCTTCATTTGCACTAAGTATGATCACTACTTGTGCATCCAAAATCCTTAAACCAGTTTTTGCCATATGAGTCCACTATACCTACCTATATGCGGTATTTTCGTGCCGTTCTAAGCAAATTTGTATGCGCCATCTCTAATTTCAAAATAAATTTCTCTTTTGTGTGCTCGTAACGCTCATGAAACGGTAGGGGGTGGCTGATATATTTCCATGCTAGATGTGTTATTCTCAGGATGAGTGTTTATTCACTTGTCATTGCACGAGAGTACGGCAAAAGTATTAGGGATGCCCAGTCCCGAAATGAAAAATGAATTTACTTTATGTTGTCAAATAATAAATTCCTTGGAAAGTGTCGGTATGGACGGCACCCGTAGATTCGGCTAGCCGTGGAATGTGAAAGAATGGTGGAAAAAGGAATAAACTTTATTTTCTGTTTGGGAACCGCCTATGATATATCTAGCATGGAAAGTATTTGGAACTACTCGATCATTTTTGTCGACAGGAAAAGCATGCCACCCAAAATGTTTTATCTCTACTTTTTTTCGCTTTGAGCTTTGGCACCTCTACAAATCCCTACTTCCCTTTGTGAAGGGCCTGTCTTTTACTTTATGCAATTTTTATTTTGAGTCTCCATCTTCTCTTATAAAGCACCAACTAAGGGGCACTATGATCGTACTTGAGCATTGGGTGTTGCTAATATGCGGGTGTGTTTCATGAATGGATCAATGATTGAGCATAATGGGCTAGGGATAACTTGCTTTAGTGTTGATATTTTGAAAGACATGGTTGCTTGTTGATATGCTTGAGTATTGAAATCTTCATGTCAAAACTAGACTATTGCTTTGAATCGTATAAAAGTCCAAATGTCCATGCTACAAAGAAGACAATATGAGATGAACATGTTAGGCAGCATTCCACATCAAAAATTCTGTTTTTAACATTTACCTACTCGAGGACGAGCAGGAATTAAGCTTGGTGATGCTGATACGTCTCCAACGTATCTATAATTTTTGATTGTTCCATGCTGTTATATTATCATTCTTGGATGTTTTACAATCATTTTATAGCAACTTTATATCATTTTTTGGGACTAACCTATTGACATAGTGCCCAATGCCAGTTGTTGTTTTTTGCTTGTTTTTTAATTCGCAGGAAATCAATACCAAATGGAGTCCAAACGCAGCGAAACTTTTTGGTGATTTTTTCTAGACCAGAAGACACAAGTTGGGCCAAGAAAGTACCTGAGGGGGGCTCCGAGGGGAGCACAACCCACCAGGGCGCGCCTGGGGGCCCAGGCGCGCCCAGGTGGGTTGTGCCCACCTCAGCCACCTCCCGCACCGCCTCTTTGCTCTATAAATACCCCAATATTCCAGAAACACTCGGGGAGTCGACGAAAATCAATTCCAGCCGCCGCAAGTTGCAGAAACCACAAATCCAATGTAGACACCTTCACAGAGGGGTTCATCATCCTCATTGGTGCCTCTCTGATGATGCGTGAGTAGTCCATTGTAGACCTAAGGGTCCGTAGTTAGTAGCTAGATGGCTTCCTCTCTCTCTTCTGATTCTCAATACAATGGTCTCTTGGAGATCTATTTGATGTAACTCTTTTTGCGGTGTGTTTGTTGGGATCCGATGAACTTTGAGTTTATGATCAGATCTATGTTTTTATCCATGAAAGTTATTTGAGTCTTTTGATCTCTTATATGCATGATTACTTATAGCCTTGTATTTCTTCTTCGAATCTTTGGTTTAGTTAGGCCAACTAGATCGATTTTTCTTGCCATGGGAAGAGTTGCTTTGTGATGGGTTCGATCTTAGGGTGCTTGATCCCAGTGACAGAAGGGGAACCAACACGTATGTATCGTTGCTATTAAGGATAACAAGATGGGGTCTATTTCTACATAAATAGATCTTGTCTACATCATGTCATCGTTCTTATTGCATTACTCCGTTTCTCCATGAACTTAATACACTAGATGCATGCTGGATAGCGGTCGATGTGTGGAGTAATAGTAGTAGATGTAGGCAGGAGTCGGTCTACTAATCTTGGACGTGATGCCTATATAATGATCATTGCCTGGATATCGTCATAATTATTTGAAGCTCTATCAAGTGCCCAACATTAATTTGTTTACCCACCGTATGCTATTTTTCTCGAGAGAAGCCACTAGTGAAATCTACGGCCCCCGGGTCTATTTTCTCATCATATACTTTCAGATCTATTTTGCTATTTGCCTTTTTGTTCATTTGCCACTTTTATTTTCAGATCTATATTTCTAAAAACTCAAAAATATTTTGCTTCACTTTATTTTATTCACGATCTATTTATCCAATCTACTACAATTTACCTCACGTCCGTTTGCCAATTTCTGGCGCCGTTACCCGAAAGGGATTGACAACCCCTTTAACACGTCGGGTTGCAAGTATTTGTTCTTTGTGTGCAGGTGCTGTTTACGTAGTGTTGCTTGGTTCTCCTACTGGTTCGATAACCTTGGTCTCATCATTGAGGGAAATACCTACCGTTGCTATGCTGCATCGTCCCTTCCTCTTTGGGGAAATACCGACATAGTTCAAGCCAACATCAGTTCCCAACCAGAAGTTGCTTGCATTCCATTCTAAAAACTTCCATGTGGGCACGAATGTCTTGACATTGTGCTCATGTGTCTAGCAATCCAACTCATGATTCAAAACTTCCTTCCATAGCTCATTTCCCAAGAATCTTGCAACGTCAACTCGTCAAATTGTGTTGCACCCTTTTCTTCTCACGCATCCTGAGTCTGAAGTATCCTGACACCAATCAGATCTGAATCTCGGGTAGATATCATGGTTGGAACATTTTCCAAGAAGTATAACATTGGTCTTTATGTAACATGGTAATATGATGTCATGTCTAGCACACCTGGCTGGAGGACCTATTGTTATAGTATCTTCTTTAGTAAGGTTAGCCATTCTTCCATGAGGAAAATCTAAGACTTATTCTACAAGTTGTTCCTGATGGGTCCTTTGTGTATTCAAAGTCTGACCTTTACTTGCTGACCATGTTAATGCTATCCCAAAGCATGTTTGTGGTACTCCGATCTTCAACAAGAACATGGGAAGCGCAATGCTAAATTTTCTTGACCAATTATCCAAACACCATATTGTCTATGGTAACCCTCATAAATTCCTTGCCCCTTTGACTAAATGGTTACATACTTGGAGCCCTATCAGGTATATCATACTCTGCCTTCCCTCGGAAAAGATATACTCTTGATACACGAGTTTAATCATGTTTTCCTTTCCATTGTTTTGTTTAACCTTTCTTGTAAGATAACATATCTGGGCAATGATAATTCCCTACTTATCTCAACACCTCGGTGTACAACTCTGTCGGTAAGACCCTGTTACTATTTTTGATGACATTTTGGTAACCACCGATGGACAAGAACTTTGCCTATTGGTCTGCCTCGTTTCGACGAGCAGGAAAATGGTTCTCTTCGTCCCCCGCCCTTGGTACCGATGTTGTTTCCAACATAACTGACAGGCTATTCCTCTGACATGCCTTGCTATCATCACTACAAAAAAACACTTCCGTGATGACACGTGTTTGTCACAGTAGGTCACGTTTTCTGTCATGCATGTACATCCATGACGATTTTATGGCAGAATCAAGATAGTCATACCTGTGCTGTCGTAGAAGTGTTCCATGACAATACCAAAATTATCATCATGGAAGTGTTCACTTCCATGAGGATAAATGACGCGTCATGGAAGTGCTTTCGTCAAGGGTAACCGACACGTGGCATCCACCGTAACAGGTCGCCGTTAAGCTATCGGGTCTAGTTTTGGATCCGATAACCCGTTAATAGCAACGACCAATGGGGATTTTCCACGTGTAAAATTCTCATTCGCCGGTGGATTCATGTGTCGGCTCAGCGTTGGGACATATGTCATCCATCGAATGGACAGGACGCGCCTATGATACGTCGAGACGTGGCTCGGTCCAACAGTGGCCAATTCAGGTCAAAAGGCCGGCTAATTTGACCTGGTCAAAAGGTAACGGCCCAGCCCACTGAAAGCCTATTAACAGCCTGTTCACATATAGCCCATTTACAGCCCGCTAACACACGGCCCATTATGGCCTATCCGAATTAGGCCCAGTAGCGTCATCTGGGCCGTCCAATATGATTTCAGGTCGTTGTAACTTCCGGCCCATGACGTCTTTCGGCCCATATGAGGCCCTGTGTAACTCTTGGCCCACTAACGGCCCGTGGTGAAATTAGCCCATAATGAACAGTATATCGCTTTATGCCCATTAAAGGCCCATTATTCCATTGGGCCGTTTCCAGCCCGTGTTATGTTTCGGCCTTCTAAGGGCCCATTTATTCCTGGGCTGATTTGCAGCAATCGATTACTTACGGTCCGTTACTGGCCAGTTCCGGTTGTGGGCCAAATTCAGCCCCTGGTTAAAGTTGGCCTGCTTGTGGCCCGTTAATCTGTTGGGCCGTTTTCATAGCGTCATCAAATACGACCCATTAACGGCCTGTTATATCTGTCGATAGAATTAAGCCCGTTATACTCATGGGCCTATTAACGGCCCGTTATGGTCGGCCCATGAACGGACGATTCTCACTCTAGCCCGTTTCGGCCCATAATGCGGTCCGTTATTGGCCCACGTTTGGCCAATCGATCATACGGACCGTAGAAGGCCCATTGATTCTACGGCCCGTAGAAGGCCCGTAGTAGGCCCATGGTCACTACAGCAGATAGCAGGACCATGGTGGCAACGGTCCGTATGTTCTCCATGGTTATTGTTGTAACACCCCGGTAGCTAATCTATAGTAATCCCACAATAATGGTGCTATGTCATCGCAATTAATTTGCTAAACCCCACTTTGATCCAAATCGAGTTCAAATTCAAAATTTAAAATGAAGTCAAAAATAATATTTCTTCAAACTACAAAACTAAAGTGTTCATAATTTTGTAAGTAAACACTAGGTAATTGTCTTGTAGGAACCAACATTATTTGACATATTTAAATGACCTTAATTAACTAAAACAGTACCCGAATCAGCCCATTTAAATCATTTCTATTTAAACAAAATTCAAATGAATTCAAATAACCACCAAACTTTTTGTGGCAGTATTAGATATTGCAATATAGTTAAGTAGCCCAACTCCATACCTTACCAAATTCTTATGGTAGCAAAAGAAATGCAAAACAGAGTGAAAACAATAAAACAGAAAAAGAAAATAGAAAAGGGATGAAGAGGCACTGTGCACTTAAGTCCGTTAGCTCCCACCGGCCCAGCCCACTAGGGCCTTCCCCTCCCTCTTGCTACAGAGGCAGAGGAGGGCGTGGCGGCCATCCACCGGCGCCATAGCCGGCGTGGTGCATGTGCCGGCCATCCTGGACCTCCCTGACGCCCTCAAGACGAGCCCCGCTGCCCCCTGGGAACCCTAGCCCCCCAGTTTTCCCCCTCCTCACCCCTCTCTCTCGATCTGTAGCTCGTCCAAGCGTAACCATCGTCGTGCCGTCGTCGTGCACGTGGCCACTGGCCACCGTTCGCCACACCGATGAGTCCAGGAGGGCCGCCATCGTCGACCTCATCTTCTCCCTGCAGCAAATCATGGGAAGACGCCCCGTATGCCTCACCATCACCGATCTACTCCGCCACGGTCGTCGGTGTTCATCGGCGGTTGCCGGAGCTCCGGTGCCTCCTCGACCTCTCCGAGCACGCCAACCACCTCCCAGTGAGCTCCTCTCTCGATCCCCCCTTTCCCCTCGTCGAATCCGTCGCCGTAGGCTGTCGTAGCCACCGCATCGGAGTTCTCTGTGAGCTCGCGCTCCCCACCCCGCAGCCGGGTCCGCGCATCGCGCCCTGGCTGTGCTCGCCGCGAGCCCCAGGCCGCCCCTGCGCCCGCCCCATGCGCGCCCTCGGCCGCGCGCCCGTGCGCCTTGCCCGCGTCCCGCCGCCGCGCTGGCCGCGCCCGCTCGCCCCTGCTGCAGCTGCTTGCGGCTGCTCTACGTGCCGCCGCAGCTGTTGCTAGTACTGCTGCTGCTCGCGTACTACTGCTGTCGCTAGGTGCTGCCGCTGCTCGTCGGCGCCACTGCTCGCCGGCGCCGCTGCTCGCCGTGCATCGCTGCCGCCCGCCGCTGATACCGCTGGCCATGGCCATAGCCATGGCCGAGCGGCTGTGGGTGTGTGCAACATGTGTGTATGCTGTGTGTGCGTGCGTGTGCAGTGTGTGTTGAGTGTGGCCGCGTCCACCTCTGGCCTCGCCCGCCTCCGGCTGCCGCTGCTCTCTGCTCTGCTGGCTAGCTCTGCTGCAATAACGCTGATTAGCCCTCTGTGTAGCTGCAAAACAACAGCAAAACAAATTTTATTATGGGAAATATTTATATGGGCGTGTAGTACACTTGATAGGGTTCAATTCTTTCCATTGGACCAAATCCAAAAGTCGCCTAGATTAATTCCTATGAAAATGACAAAAGTCTATGTTCGGTTAACAGAAAAGACTGAAAACAAAGTTATTGTGGTAGCTAGTTTAGAGCAGAAAATAAACAGGATACAGGGATCTAACAGAGATGCAATTGATACCGTCTTGTAGATCACGGAAAATTGATCAAGATTGGTATAAGACACTAACCCATAGGATGAATAGAACATTAGTTATAGCCTTTGGAAAACAGCTAAGTGGTGTTAAAACTGAATAATTCTCGGACAGCCGATTTTCAGGGAATTCCTAATAACTGTTTAAATCTTGGGAAATTCATAGAAATTCATCTGTAGCTCGGATAGAAAAACTTTATACATCCATGTTGATCAGAAAGACGAGCCGAATCCGATGGTGCCCTCTGTGTGGCTGTCACATGCCTCTAACACTGCAAACATGGAACCGTCCCCCTCTGGATCGTCTGTCCGAAAAATACCAAACACCTGGAAAAACCCTTCGGATATTTTCCTGCTCCGTCTGCAACGTGTAGCATTGCGTTAGATCACCCCTAGTACCGCATATTGCCGTCATGCTTTGAGTACTTTTGTTTGCCTATTAATTATTTGTTTCTCCCTCCTCTTTCTTCTCCGATAGACCCTGAGACTGCTGCCGATGCCCGTATGATCAACTACGTCGACAACAATCTGTCCTTTTCAGCAGAGTTTCCAGGCAAGCACCCCCCCCTTTGAACATGCCTATATCGCCTATTCTTTCTTCCTCCTGCTTGCATTAGAATTTGCTACTGCTTTGAGTTATCCTATTCTGATGCATAGCCTATTTATTGTAACCTGCTATTGATACCTTACTAGCTTATCCTAAACTGCTTAGTATAGGTTGGATAGAGACCCCAGTGACCCCACTTGTCCCAGTAGCCCCGCTGGATCTTCGGAAGACTCGACGACCAGACCCCAACACCGCACATCACCCCCTTAGTTGTACGACACTGCAGCGTTACTATCGAGTGCCGAGGGTGATACCTCGTATAGCACTTCTGATGTTAATTCTGTAGAGAAGCTATTTGGTCATGGTCATCGAGGGTGATTCCTCCTTCACCACACCCGATAACAACACTGTCGTGCAACACCTCAAGTGTGAACTTCGAGGGTGATTCCTCCTAAGTTCACCTTGACGACTACGTCAGGTGGAATCCAACAAGGGTGATTCCTTAGTTTCCCCCCTGGTGTTTGGACACACAGTTACTATGACTTTAACCATGAACCATGGTAAAGTCGGGTCGGCCCTGAGGGGTACTCGCGCGAGCATGTGATGCGAGAGATGTGGAGACGGGTTGACCTGGAGGGTGCCCGCAAGATAATTACGAGGCGCGGCCGGGCATTCTTAGCCCTTGCAGCAAGTCCTCGAGACGGGGCGACGGGGTCACATCGATCGTGAGTCTCTGCTCTTTGCCGTGCGCTCCTGATTCACTAACGATTTGGATATTTGATCCGAGTGGGCCTCTGCCCCGATAGCACTTACCATCACGTGGGAACAGTTATGGGCACTCTGCGTCATATGCATCAGCCAAAGCTTAATGGACGTCAGCGATTGAGCGGCATGCACCGAGTTAGACAGCGTAAAGCAACCGCCTTGATAGTGTGGGTTGCCAGGTCTGCTCTCGGCCGTGAACATAACGTACAGGAGTTCTCGAGGTGATGGCCCAAGACCCCTGGGGGCATAGGTTTAGTCCGGCGTGCTGACCTCTCTATTAGGCCTAGGTCGTGTTGCGGCGTATCGTTTGGCCGAGGCCGGGCATGACCCAGAAAAGTGTGTCTGGTCGGAGTTAATCGAGCGTGGTGGGTAAGTTGGTGCACCCCTGCAGGGAAGAACTAATCTATGCATAGCCGGATCCTCGGTAACGGACGGTCGGAGTTGTATCCTGATCGATAAAACTAGAACTGGATACTTATGAGGAGAAATGGATACTAGGGCTCTGGGATTGCTTTCTCGCAGGGAGTCGAGGAAGGATCTCTGGGCAAGGTTGATACTTAATACTGCTACTACTTTATGCTGTACTAATCTACACTCTTCTAATGCTGCAAGACCGCTGAAGATGCTTGTCTTCGATAGGACTAGGCCTTCTCTCTATTCTCGCATATCTGCAGCCCAGTCCACATATACAACCTTTCTTTGATAATGTTGCATATGTAGTGTAGATCCTTGCTTGCTGAGTACTTCAGATGAGTACTCATGGTTGCTTTGCTTCCTCTTTTTCCCCATATCCTTTTGATGCGACCAGATGACGGAGCCTCGGAGCCAGCTGCTCCTGTCGACGACTACTATTACCACCCCGAGGGTGGTTACTACTTTGAGTTGGCTGACGACTAGGAGTAGGTTCGGAGGGTCCTAGGCAGGAGGCCTGCGCCTTTTCGATCGTAGTGTTTTCTTTTGCCCCGCCTTCTTAAAGGCCTATCTATTTTATCTTTTATATATCTGTACTCAGATATCTGATGCTTCCGCTAACGCTTGTATGCGAGCTTATGTATTTGAGCCCTCGAGGCCCCTGGCTTGTAATATAAAGCTTGTACGACTTCATTTATGTTTTAGAGTTGTGTTGTGATTCCTTCAAGTGAGTCCTTAGGCTCGATCGTGTGCATTTGCGTGTATGATTAGTGCATGATTAAGTCGGGGGCGTCACAGGTTGGTATCAGAGCCGACTGCCTGTAGGAATCCCCCTTTCCAACTCCTTGACCGAAGTTGAGTGTAGTCGTCCAAAACTATTTTACTAACTTGGCTGTGTGGCTTACGGGCCCACGTCGCCAATTGGGTGGTATTAGGATCTTTTATTCCTCGTCTATACTCTGGGACTCTGATCTCTCTTCTATTCGGGTTAAATAATTTTGCTAACTCTAACACTTGGTTCTCGTAACCGCTTCCTCCTGGAGAGCCCCTCATGCCAGATGATCGCTTGGTTCATCAGAAGACTCCGAAGATACTCTTCAATGTTTCCTGAGACCCTTGTTCCCTTAGCCATTGCAATTCCCTACGACCGATAAATCCCTATGGATAGCTACATACACTTGCCGTCCATACCTTCATTTCCAATTGATCTTCCTATTACAAGTTTCCCCAAAATACTCCTCGTTAATCCGAGAATCCTTTGAGCCTACTGCCGTGCAGCTTCTTTCGCACTGCGGATAATTCCTCACATTTACTAGGGATCCGTTCATCCCCAGTTGTTCAGGTGTTTTGCAAAATACTTTCCATTGTTAGTCGATTTTCCGAAAATCCTCTGCAGACCATTGCTCTTGAAATTCTTGCCTGCTTGCATTATGGTTAATTCCTTATGTTTAGCAATCTTTGTTGACATTCCTTGTCAATGCCTTTGCATCCCTTCTCCCTCTGATTGATTACCGATACTCACATCAACTCCGTCGTGAATCGCCAGATCCATTGTTGGGTTGTTATCCGACAGTATCCTTAACATCTGAAATCTTGTAAGTTCTCCCCTGATACACAATGCCTTTGGTAAAATGTTTCCTCTCCTTTAGTCAGCCATGCTCTACCATCGAGCTTGAGTAATGTACTCCTGAAGTTCGTGGTATATGTTCCTAAGATGCCCCGATGGGTTGAACCTATGCCTTCTTTAGTTTGTGTGAACCCGATAATTTTTGCGGGCCATACTCCTCTGGTATATCACCAGGTAGTTCTTCATGTTCATATAATTTTTAACAGAGCAGTGAATGAAAGGTTATGGATTGAAGAAGTGGGAGTCGACCTTGAACCTTTGTGTTCATGCCCATGGACCCGATGTAGAACTCATCATGGAAGCTGCTCATAAAAATAATTGTTCCCTTGGTATAAGTTCATCTTGTATCTTTGAATAGATCCTTTGCAATCGTGGTTCCGACCATATTTTCTCCTTGATTCCATTTCCCGGACAAGATAAAATACTTGTCCTCTGCAGATCATTTCACCCGTCCAACCTCTACTCTGATTTACCTTCGGGTATTATCCCTAGTACTTGTTACTGGGAAGTTTAATACTCCAACACATCATTCCTAGCCTGATCGGCTATATCATCATTTTACTAAATTTTAACCGTGCTACCTGGTTCTTATTCCCGGAGCACAACTTTTCGACAATGAGCGAAGCTTACGCCGATCTTCCTCATTTTATCATTCCACCTCGAACAACAAGCTTGATTTCGAGCTTGTGACGTATCCATGGTTCCAATAGCCTTTCGCTTCGTCATTCCTTTTGCTTGATGACGTCGCTGACCGATTACATCTTCTTGAAACCTCTCGACAAATGTGTCATGATCATCATCAACATTCAGAGCTCTTTCAGGATATCAATCGAATTCATGAGAGAAATACCATCCTTGCCCTTGATGATTTGTGTTATCATCGACAACATCCTTGACTTCCTGCCAATACAGACTTGGTCATGTTTTGGTTATATCTTACATTCCTTGACATTCTTGGAATTGTTCCTTTGTACTTCTTGTGACCTTCAGATTCAATCTTGCTTGAAACACCATTTTATTGCTACCTCGAAGCATGATAGTGGTATTCCGAATATCAACAAGAACATTGGGAGCAAATTGCCAAATGTTTCTTGATCTATTATCCGGACACCGTTGTACGGGCAACATCTTGATTTTTCCCTCGCCCCTTTATCTAAGTGATTTTGTACCTGCTGTACTGTCAGGTGTATCATGTTCTGCTTTTCCTTGGAAAAAATACACTCCTAAATCTTGTGTATAAACACATTTTCCTTTCCATTGGTTTGTTTAACCTTTCTTTTGATCTATATGATATAAGCAGAAATAATTCCCTGCTTATAAAACACCCCGGTGTACAACCTTGTCAGTGAGACCCTGTTACTATTGTTGATGACATTCCGGTAACCACCGGTGGACAAGAACTTTGCCTATTGGTCTGCCTCGCCTTGCGAGCAGGAAAATGGTTCTCTTCGTCCCCCGCCCTCGGAACCGACGATGTTGCCGACATAGTGACATACTTTCCTCTGACATGCCTTGTTATCGAGATCGTGCAAGATGTCACCGTCCTCTCTACTCTCGATCGATAGTCACCACAGTTCCACAGGATCGGAACCTGACTCTCCTATACATCCTTGATTCTGAAGTATCCTTTGCTCTTGACTTTGTGAGTTATCACGAGCCACCCTCCGAGAGATGATCTATTCCCGATACTTTGAACCCCTTTTCACACTCTGTTCAGGTATCGATCGGATGTCCATTCGCTTGAAACTTCTTGTTGTACCTTCATACTTTGCTCTCGATGTTTTCTTAAGTTCCATCTCGAGAGATACTTCTGCCATATTCCTTGAGTTGTCCACCAGATAATCGGCCCTACAAGGGTCAGTTCTCTCAAAGTTACCCTTTTCTTCCCCACTTAAATCTCCGGACGAGATTTCTTGTAGTGGAGGAGATTTGTAACACCCCGGTAGCTAATCTACAGTAATCCCATAATATTGGTGCTATGTCATTGCAATTAATTTGCTAAACCTCACTTTGATCCAAATCGAGTTCAAATTCAAAATTTAAAATAAAGTCAAAAATAATATTTCTTCAAACTGCAAAACTAAAGTGTTCATAATTTTGTAAATAAACACTAGGTAATTGTCCTGTAGGAACCAACATTATTTGACATATTTAAATGACCTTAATTAACTAAAACAGTACCCGAATCAGCCCATTTAAATCATTTCTATTTAAACAAAATTCAAATGAATTCAAATAACCACCAAACTTTTTGTGGCAGTATTAGAGATTGCAATATAGTTATGTAGCCCAACTCCATACCTTACCAAAGTCATATGGTAGCAAAAGAAATGCAAAACAGAGTGAAAACAATAAAACAGAAAAAGAAAATAGAAAAGGGATGAAGAGGCACTGTGCACTTAAGTCCGTTAGCTCCCACCGGCCCAGCCCACTAGGGCCTTCCCCTCCTTCTCGCTACAGACGCAGAGGAGGGTGTGGCGGCCATCCACCGACGCCATAGCCGGTGTGGTGCACGTGCCGGCCATCACGGACCTCCCCGACGCCCTCAAGATGAGCCCCGCTGCCCCCTGGGAACCCTAGCCCCCAGTCTTCCCCCTCCTCGCCCCTCTCTCTCGATCTGTAGCTCGTTCGAGCGTAACCATCGTCGTGCCGTCGCTGTGCACACGGCCACCGGCCACCGTTCGCCACACCGACGAGTCGAGGAGGACCGCCATCGTCGACCTTGTCTTCTCCCTGCAGCAAATCGAGGGAAGACGCCCCGTATGCCTCGCCATCGCCGATCTACTCCGCCACGGTCGTCAGCATTCATCGCCGGTTGCCGCAGCTTCGGCGCCTCCTCGACCTCCCCGAGCACGCCAACCACCTCCCAGTGAGTTCCTCTCTCGATCCCCCCTTTCCCCTTGTCAAATCCGTCGCCGTAGGCTATCGTAGCCGCCACATCGGAGTTCTCTGTGAGCTCGTGCTCCCCACCCCGTAGCCACGTCCACGCCTCGCGCCCTGGCTGTGCTCGCCGCGAGCCCCAGGCCGCCCCTGGGCCCGCCCCATGCGCGCCCTCGGCCGCGCGCCCGTGCGCCTCGCTCGCGTCCCGCCGCCGCGCTGGCCGTACCCACTCGTCCCTACTGCAGCTGCTTGCACCTGCTCTGCGTGCCACCGTAGCTGCTGCTAGTACTGCTGCTGCTCGTGTACTACTGCTGTCGCTAGGTGCCGCCACTGCTCGTCGGCGCCGCTGCTCGCCGTGCATCGCTGCCGCCCGCCGCTGCTACCGCTGGCCATGGCCATAGCCATGGCCGAGTGGCTGTGGGTGTGTGCAGCATGTGTGTATGCTGTGTTTGTGTGCATGCAGTGTGTGTGTTGAGTGTGGCCGCGCCCACCTCCGGCCGCGTCCACCTCTGGCCTCGCCCGCCTCCGGCTGCCGCTGCTCTCTGCTCTGCTGGCTAGCTCTGCTGCAATAACGCTGATTAGCCCTCTGTGTAGCTGCAAAACAACAACAAAACAAATTTTATTATGGGAAATATTTATATGGGCGTGTAGTACACTTGACAGGGTTCAATTCTTTCCATTGGACCAAATCCAAAAGTCGCCTAGATTAATTCCTATGAAAATGACAAAAGTCTATGTTCTGTTAACAGAAAAGACTGAAAACAGAGTTATTGTGGAAGCTACTTTAGAGTAGAAAATAAATAGGATACAGGGATCTAACAGAGATGCAATTGATACCATCTTGTAGATCACAGAAAATTGATCAAGATTGGTATAAGACACTAACCCATAGGATGAATAGAACATTAGTTATAGCCTTTGGAAAATAGCTAAGTGGTGTTAAAACTGAATAATTCTCGGACTTGGCCGATTTTCAGGGAATTTCTAATAACTGTTTAAATCTTTGGAAATTCATATAAATTCATCCGTAGCTCGGATAGAAAAACTTTATACATCAATGTTGATCAGAAAGACGAGACGAATCCGATGGTGCCCTCTGTGTGGCTGTCACATGCCTCTAACACTGCAAACATGGAACTGTCCCCCTCTGGATCGTCTGTCTGAGAAATGCCAAACACCTGGAAAAACCATTCGGATATTTTCCTGCTCCGTCTGCAACGTGTAGCATTGCGTTAGATCACCCCTAGCACCGCATATTGCCGTCATGCTTTGAGTACTTTTGTTTGCCTGTTAATTATTTGTTTCTCCCTCCTCTTTCTTCTTCGGTAGACCCTGAGACCGCTGCCGATGCCCGTGTGATCAACTACGTCGACAATGATCTGTCCTTTTCAGCAGAGCTTCCAGGCAAGCACCCCCCTTTGAATATGCCTATATCGCCTATTCTTTGTTCCTCCTACTTGCATTAGAATTTGCTACTGCTTTGAGTTATCCTATTCTGATGCATAGCCTGTTTATTGTAACCTGCTATTGATACCTTACCTGCTTATCCTAAACTGGTTAGTATAGGCTGGATAGAGACCCCAGTGACCCCATTTGTCCCAGTTGCCCTGCTAGATCTTTGGAAGACTCGACGACCAGACCCCAACACCGCACATCACCCCCTTAGTTGTACGACACTGCAACATTACTATCGAGTGCCGAGGGTGATACCTCGTATAGCACTTCTGATGTTAATTCTGTAGAGAAGCTATTTGGTTGTGGTCATCGAGGGTGATTCCTCCTTAACCACACCCGATAACGACGCTGTCGTGCAACACCTCAAGTGTGAACTTCGAGGGTGATTCCTCCTAAGTTCACCTTGACGACTATGTCAGGTGGAATCTGACGAGGGTGATTCCTTAGTTTTCCCCCTGGTGTTTGGACACACAGTTACAATGACTTTAACCATGAACCATGATAAAGTTGGGTCGGCCCTGAGGGGTACCCGCGCGAGCATGTGATGCGAGAGATGTGGAGATGGGTTGACCTGGAGGGTGCCCGCGAGATAATTACGAGGCGTGGCCGAGCATTCTTAGCCCTTGCAGCAAGTCCTCGAGAGGGGGCGATGGGGTCACATCGATCGTGAGTCTCTGCTCATTGCCGCGCGCTCCTGATTCACTAACGATTTGGATATTTGATCCGAGTGGGCCTCTGGCCCGATAGCAATAACCATCACGTGGGAACAGTTATGGGCACTCTGCATCGTATGCATCAGCCGAAGCTTAATGGACATCAGCGATTGAGCGGCGCGCGCCGAGTTGGACCGCGTAAAGCAACCGCCTTGATAGTGTGGGTTGCCAGGTCTGCTCTCGGCCGTGAACGTAACGTGCAGGAGTTCCCGGGGCGATGGCCCAAGACCCCTGGGGGCATAGGTTTAGTCCGGCGTGCTGACCTCTCTATTAGGCCTAGGTTGTGTTGCGGCGTATCGTTTGGCCGAGGCCGGGCATGACCCAGAAAAGTGTGTCCGGCCGGAGTTAATCGAGTGTGGTGGGTAAGTTGGTGCACCCCTGCAGGGAAGAACTAATCTATGCATAGCCGGATCCTCGGTAACGGACGGTCGGAGTTGTATCCCGATCGATACAACTAGAACTGGATACTTATGATGAGAAATGGATACTAGGGCTCTGGGATTGCTTTCTCGCAGGGAGTCGAGGAAGGATCTCTGGACGAGGTTGATACTTAATACTGCTACTACTTTATGCTGTACTAATCTACACTCTTCTAATGCTGCAAGACCGCTGAAGATGCTAGTCTTCGATAGGACTAGGCCTTCTCTCTATTCTCACATTTCTACAGCCCAGTCCACATATACAACCTTTCTTTGATAATGCTGCATATGTAGTGTAGATCCTTGCTTGCTGACTACTTCGGATGAGTACTCATGGTTGCTTTGCTTCCTCTTTTTCCCCATATCCTTTTGATGCGACCTGATGACAGAGCCCCGGAGTCAGCTGCCCCCATCGACGACTACTACTATCACCCCGAGGGTGGTTACTACTGCGAGTTGGCTGACGACCAGGAGTAGGTTCGGAGGGTCCCAGGCAGGAGGCCTGCGCCTTTTCGATCATAGTGTTTTCTTTTGCCCCGCCTTCTTAAAGGCCTATCTGTATTATCTTTTATATATCTGTACTCAGATATCTGATGCTTCCGCTGACGCTTGTATGCGAGCTTTTGTATTCGAGCCCTCGAGGCCCCTGGCTTGTAATATAAAGCTTGTATGAATTTATTTATGTTTTAGAGTTGTGTTGTGATTCCTTCAAGTGAGTCCTTAGGCTTGATCGTGTGCATTTGCGTGTATGATTAGTGCACGATTAAGTCGGGAGTGTCACAATTGTGGCCTACTTATAAAAAATAGGTTATTGTGGCCACTAGAAAAACACGAAAAAAGAACTGCAGTGACTACAAGCAAACAACTAAACAAGACAATAACGAAATAAATAAGCAAGCAACTAATGCTAGGCTATTACGGCTATTACACATATTACATCCACTGGGCATCAAAGTTCGCCAACAGTGTAAATATAGGGAACAAAGTAGCATATTACATACACTGGTCATCTAAATTGGCCACCAGTGCAAATAAACGCGGTAGCAAAACAAGTCCATAACTGAAACAACATCACAAGAGCTCAAGAAACGTTATCCTCGGTATCCACCATGCTGGCAATAAGCTTAGCAAGCTTATTGGCTTTCTCCTGTTTGGCGCTAAAATCCTCCAACGCTTGCTGTTGCACCAGAAAGTAGGCATCTGAATTCTCAAGTAACTTCCGCAGTCCTTCGGTTTCTTGTAGCAGCACAGCTGATCGATGTCTTTCAGCTTGTAGTTGAGACTCAAGAAACCTAACTGATTCAGACAGTGAGTTCGAAGAGCTTGTACCAGCGGTAGTGGCCAGTAACTCGAACACTACACTAAGACATGACTTTGGGGTTGTCTCACTATCTTCAAGATAGTTTTCCTTAGCTGTTTTATCAGCTTTGTTGGAGACCAACAAGGATGTCTCACTATCCTGAACATTATCTGCATTACTTCCTTTACCATTGCTTAATAAGGTACTCTTCCCTAATATTCTGCCAGCATTCTAAAAGAAGAAACAAGCAGACACATAACATGTTTAGCATGTAGTATATGAAACTCATTTCGATGAACCAGTTCAGTAGTATGGTGGACAGGATTAAACTACCAAGTCTTCTATTGCCAAGTAGTACATAATAAAAGCATCAAACAAACATATATCTATGTCCCATGGTCACTGCATTGTCTTGCTAGATCAAAATAGAGACACGGTTCAAATCATATCAGTTCAAGACAAAGCAGCATTGAAAGAATACAAGTGTGGGAAACTACACGGCACAACAAGATTTTAGATGGGTAACACTGCTATACATGTACACCAACACTATTGGCTCTGTTGTGATGCTAGTAATGTGCATGATATGAGAAGTCAACTGTATACACAATTGAAATTGAAATCAACAGAGCAATTTAGAAGAGCAAACCTGTTAAAGAAACATGTTTAAACATACCTGTTGTGCCATTGGAGTTTCGATTAGATCCTTCAATTTAAAAATAAGTTTGTATGAGTAAATACAGTGATACAAGAGCAAAGTAGTATGCACCATAGCAATGGAATCTTAAATGAGAACAGTTCTTCTTCAGGTTTAAGCACTTGTTCTACACAAACAGAGTACAGTAAGATGCAGGCATATAGTACTTCAAAATAAAAAAAGGAGCTCATAGACCTTACCACATTCTTGGTTCGGGACCAGTACAGAACAAGGCGTTCCCAGTCATCGTGTCGTAAATGTGTCTCAGGAGAAAGTAAGGGAATTTGATGAGTTTCTTTGCCAGTGAAGTACATTTTCTTCAGGTAATTTCGATACTGCCACCAAGCATTCTTGAAGATAGCAGAGGTATTAGCACAGGTTACCTCATCCTGAGTTTCCAAATCGGTCCTTCTCTATAGAGAAAAATGGGAACATTTGCTGTATTATAACCAGAATGGAGGTAGAATGTATGGGACAAAGCAAAGTATTGCCATGAATAACATTACTTACACATAACTCCTGGACGAACACCTGCAACTGGCTTTTTCCTTCATCTTCAGTATAATATTTCCATGATAGGAAGATACGCACATAGGATTTAACAACATCAAATGCGATAGATGCTAAACTACGAATGGCTGGTTGTGCTTCGTCCACAGGAATAGGTGTACTAACTGGTGGAGTTGGGGTTCACCGTGGTAGAACTGGCGCTTTGGGCACTGGAGCTGCCATACTAACTGCTCTTGTTTGGGAGCTCTGTGCTGAAGATGGTGCTGTGTCAACTGGAACTGGGTTACTATCTATTGTGGTTGGGGTTAGATTGGGTGAAGCTGGTTATCTGTCCATCGGAGTAGGGGTACAATCTGCGAGAGTCTGGGTTATGTGTGGTAGGGCTGGTTCTCGTGCATGTACAACCGGGGTGCTATCTTCACCAAGAGATAGCACTGTTTTATTTGAAGACCGTGTATTTACTCTGCTAGATACTGCCATCACCCTCTCCAATTCAAATGGCTAATAAACAAGAAAAGTAGTTGAATGTACAGACCTTGTATGAGAGACAGATGCAATAGATAGTGTGGAAAAAAGAGGGCATGAAATAGTTCACATGTATATTGTTTAACTAAAAAGGATAGCATGACATAATTTCACATATATGATGTCTATCTAAACTGGATAGCATAGCATGACATAATTCAAAGATATGATGACTAACTAAACAGGATGGCATGAGATAATTATATGATGTCTTTAGTAAACAGGTTCGCATGACATAATTCACATACATGTTATCTAAGTAATTAGGATCGCATGATATAATTCACACGTGTGATTTATATACTAAGCAGAGGGCATTCACAATATGATGTCTAAACTAAGAACATGGTGTTGAATATTGTGTATATGATGTCTAAACTATGCAATGCAACACACCATATGCATGATATGAGCAGTATAACCGTGCCAAGTAAGAGCATACTGTTGGAAATATGCCCTAGAGGCAATAATAAAATGGTTATTATTATATTTCCTTGTTCATGATAATTGTCTATTGTTCATGCTATAATTGTATTAACCGGAAACCATAATACATGTGTGAATACATAGACCACAACATGTCCCTAGTGAGCCTCTAGTTGACTAGCTCGTTGATCAATAGATGGTTGTGGTTTCCTGACCATGGACATTGGATGTCGTTGATAACGGGATCACATCATTAGGAGAATGATGTGATGGACAAGACCCAATCCTAAGCACAACATAAGCAGAAACAAAAGAGTGCGACCTCTCTTGTGGACCCGTGTACTCCTTAGGTTCATCTGCTGAGTCGATGATGGTGATGCAGTTGCGGTGGGTGCCGGCGGCAGGGAAGGAGATCTAAGGCAGCGAAAGACGGTCGGGAGTCGTGATGTCTGGTATGGTGGATGCTTTTGTCGATGGAGCAGCTCAGGTGAGGTGGACGACGTCGCGGCAGGAGCAGGACAAACCACACAAAGTTTTCTTCGACACCTATCTGTAACTGAAGTAATTCTGTAAGGGCTCCTTTGGCTTGCAGGATTCTAAAAACACAGGGATAGGAAAAACACCGGAATAGGATAGAAATGTGCTACTTCTTGAGCTTGCGTTGGTTTTTCCCTTGAAGAGGAAAGGGTGATGCAGCAAAGTAGAGATAAGTATTTCCCTCAGTTTGAGAACCAAGGTATCAATCCAGTAGGAGACAACGTACAAATCACCGAATTCCTGCACAAACAATCAAACAACTTGCACCCAACGTGATAAAGGGGTTGTCGATCCATTCATGGTTATTTGCAAAAGTGAGATCTAATAGAGATAGATAAACGATAAAGTAAATATTTTTGGTATTTTTGTTTTATAGATCGGAAAGTAAAAGATTGCAAAATAGTAGATTGGAAACTTGTATGATGAAAAGTAAAAGATTATATGATGGAAAATAGTAGATTGGAAACTTATATGATGGAAAATAGACCCGGGGGCCATAGGTTTCACTAGAGGCTTCTCTCAAGATAGAAAATAATACGGTGGGTGAACAAATTACTGCCGAGCAATTGATAGAAAAGTGCAAAGTTATGACGATATCTAATGCAATGATCATGAATATAGGCATCACGTCCGTGTCAAGTAGACCGAAACGATTCTGCATCTACTACTATTACTCCACACATCGACCACTATCCAGCATGCATCTAGAGTATTAAGTTCATAAAGAACGGAGTAATGCATTAAGTAAGATGACATGATGTAGAGGAATTAACTCAAGCAATATGATGAAAACCCCATCTTTTTATCCTCGATGGCAACAATACAATACGTGCCTTGCCACCCCTATTATCACTGGGAAAGGACACCGCAAGATTGAACCCAAAGCTAAGCACTTCTCCCATTGCAAGAAAAACCAATCTAGTTGGCCAAACCAAACCGGTAGTTCGAAGAGAATTACAAAGATATCAAATCATGCATATAAGAATTCAGAAAAGATTCAAATAATATTCATAGATAAGCTGATCATAAATCCACAATTCATCGGATCTTGGCAAACACACCGCAAAAAAGTATTACATCGAATAGATCTCCAAGAACATTGAGGAGAACATGGTATTGAGAATCAAAGAGAGAGAAGAAGCCATCTAGCTGCTAGCTATGGACCTGTAGGTCTGTGGTAAACTACTCATGCTTCATCGGAAGGGCAATGGTGTTGATGTAGAAGCCCTCCGTGATCAAATCCCCCTCCGGCAAGGTGCCGGAAAAGGTCCCTAGATGGGATCTCATGGGTACAGAAGGTTGCGGCGGTGGAAAAGTCTTTTCGTGGATGCCTCTGTTGGTTTGGGGATATATGGGTATATATAAGCGAAAGAATTAGGTCAGGAGGTGCACGAGGGGCCCACAAGGGTGGGGGGCGCGTCCTACCCCCCTGGGCGCGCCCTCCGTCCTTGTGGCCGCCTCGTGGCTCCTCCGACTTCATCTCCAAGTCTCCTGGTTTCCTTCTGGTCCAAAAAAAAATCATCGTGAAAGTTTTATTCCGTTTGGACTCCGTTTGGTATTCCTTTTCTACGAAACTCAAAAACAAGAAAAAAACAGAAACTGGCACTGGGCTCTAGGTTAATAGGTTAGTCCCAAAAATAATATAAAGTAGCATATTAATGCATATAAAACATCCAAAACAGATAATATAATAGCATGGAACAATCAAAAATTATAGATACGTTGGAGACGTATCAAAATGCATGTGGGAAACAGAGCATTTGTGAACACATGATTTCTGTCAACTTGGGTGTTTGGTTCACAAGAATTGGAAGAGCAGAGGAATGCAAAAAACATGGCCAAATTAAAGTGAAACCATATAAAAGTGTGTACAGTTAGAATGTTATGTTTTTCCTTCACTTTTTCCTTTGAACCAAAATAGCCCTAATGGATCGACATGAATGTAGAGTAATAAGTGATGCGACAAGTGTACAACCTCTTTGGCGTAGCCGTGTCGACCTCAGCATCATTGGGTTGGTTGCTAAAGAAGTTGTGGCAGAGGTGGCTGCCGGAGGTGTGGTGGAAGATCTGAGGCATCTGTAGACGGTGTCCAGGGTACTGCTCTGTTGCGATGGATGGTTCCATCGTTGGAGCAGCTTCGGCGAGCCGTAAGACGTCGAGGCTGAAGCAACACAAGATAAACATCGTTAATCTCAAGTGGGATTCTAATAGCATCTCCAAATGTAAAATACATTACCAAAAAGTGGTAGATGTAAAATTTAAATCACCAAAAAACACCTGACTACAACAGATGAGGTAAAAACTGTTGACTCTGAACTTAACTGTCGAAACTAAAATTTACTGTGGAATCTGAATGTTACTTTCGAAACTGAACATGCTGGTAGCAGAGATGCACTTCACATGTAGTTTAGGCCGCTCAAGCACTAGTAGTAGAGAAACAGTGATCTAAATCAGCATGCGATTGACAGGGAACACAGTAGCAGATAGCAGCCGGAGCAACAACGCGAACTAGAGCCAGAGCAGCAACTCATGTAGCTGTAGCAGCCCATGTAGCAGCATCAGTAGCGCGAGCGAGACCAAGAGTAGAGCAGCAACGTGAGCGAGCGAGAGCCAGAGCAGCATCAGCGCGAGCGAGCAAGAGCCGTAGCAGCAGCAGCAGAGCAGTAGCCCGAGCGAGCGAGAGCCGGAGCAGCAGCTGCAGCTCCGGCTGGTATGGACGCCACCGCCAAGGGAGCCTCGCACTAGGGGAGAGCCGCAGTGGAGATGTCGCCGGCAGCGCCGACTACGAGCTAGCCGCACCATGGGGGAGCGGGATCTAGCACCGACGGCGCCGGGAGGTCAAGTTAAAGAGAAGGTGCGATGCGATGAGTGTGCACCTCTTTGGTGGCGCCGAGCAGGCCTTGGGTTCGTCCGAGGAGTCGGTGAGGATGCTGCGGTTCTGGTTGAGCAGGTTAAGGCGGCGCTGTGGGGATGGAGCAGCCGCGATAGACGAGGCGATCGTCGGAGCAGGTCCTTGGAGGTGGAGGATGGGGCGGCTGAACCGGCGGGACGACGAGATCGATGACGGATCCTCATCCGGGGCGGTGGATGAGGGACGTCGAGCTGTTGCTGTGGACGACGTCGTCGGGGAAGAGGCTTCGGTTGGGCCGCGGTGGGGTGGCGGACGGCGGAGGGTGGGGTTTTGTGGCTGGAGCGGAGAGGTTATGGCGGCCTGGGTTTTCGAATGGCGAAAAGGAGGTGATGGGAGGGGGGGAACCATGACTTAGGGATGCGCTTGTCCAAAATGTAGGCTGTGTTAGGAAAGTACCCCCACCGATTTGAACTAGCGGCCATTTCGGCTTAGGGATAGAAGCGGGATTTTGCGTGTCGGGATATGGCAGCTGGAGGGAGTTTTCGCGCGCGTTGTAATTTCGGGATAGCAAGGCGCGGGTTGTGAAGGCGCGAGTTTTCGAAGAACAAACAGACAAAATGATATCTCAATTTTTGGGATAACAAGGCGCGGGTTGAAATTTCGGGACAAGCCTACCGTGGAATAATGTACGTACCAAATCAATTCACACTTCCCTCGACAAAAAAAAACTATTCGCACCACACAAAGGGAGAGTCAGTCCCGTTTTACTGTACAAATGTTATTCAAAACTATGAATCCATGTTATGTCCAATTAATTTTTCTGCTACCTCTATAATGCATGTAACCTACTCATACGTGCATTCCAAATGTATATACTACCGCTGCAATTCGAACTATATTTGAATTCGTTTCTCTATTTGAATAAGAATCTACAATCATGATTGTTGCCAAGTTAAACCATCATTTGTATATTATCTTAAGAACACACAACATGATTACTATAGAGTTAGATATGAACTATGTGTACTATATATATATATGAACTCGAATTCAAAATTTTGAATACACTTCATGTTGATTCCAAATAATAGTACATTTGATGTACTAGCTACATCTTCATAATCTAAACCATGTGTCATATGTACACTGTGTTTATCACACAAAGTATAGTGCCCCGCCCCCTACATTATGACAAGTATTTAGCCCTGAGCTGCAAAAGCCACACATTATCACAATTTCAAAAAAATGTTATATATATATTATATGTAGTATAACATGTTCATAACCACACCATGCGTATCACCATTATATTCATGCATGCGTCAGTTTAAAACATTACGATCTCTTGTTCAAATATCCAAATCCACTTTCAAGATGTATTATGATCTCTGTTCGTCTTTTACACCCACACAATCCTCTTCTCTTTGTAGCTAGCGCTAACTTTCTCTCGTGCATGCACACACCCGCCTCCCTCTCACCCTCCCTCAGCATTATCCCCATCGCGCACATTCGTTATATCTCTTTAGGTCGTTCACCCATGGTGTGTGTAGGCCCCACAGCTCCGTCTTTCATGCACACAATGATTGATATACCTCTCTAGCCAGGTGTACCTACCACAAACACACGCATTCCATCTTCTCTTCTCACTGTCCATGTCCCCGTCTGTATAATACGGTTCGACGCACGTGCATGCTCTCGCCCCTCTTTTCTTCGATCTCATACTTACACTGTTACACACTCCTCCCCCCTCGATATAGTAGGCCTCTCGCACCACCTCCTAGCCGCATCCCTCTCTCTCTATCCGTCTCTCTGGGCCTTATTTGCTTCTAACACATGCATGCATGTATACTGATCGATCTCCCTACACGTAGCTAGGTCGACTATAACTCTTTTTCCCAACGCACGATCGACTTACCTCACTAGTTATGTCTCTCCCTTTCTTTGACATGCGATGATTGATCTTCCTGTGTAGTTATGTCTGATTACCACAGCCATATCATCCCCCCTCATCATCCGTGCATGCCTCCCAGCCCGTCTCTCACACGCACGTGCACAGACAGGCAGGCATCCCCTCTCTTATTGATATCGCAGTCATACCCTCTGTTTGTCTAGCAGGCTTCTCCCACCATTTATGAGAAGCAACTCTACCACCAACCCTCTGACACTCTAGCTCTGTCTCTCTCCCAACCTTATTCCTGTCCTACACATATGCATGGATGCCGATAGATCTCCCTCAATACATAGCTAGGTCTCTCTCCTTCTCCACACATATACCAGTCGATCTACCTCTCTATATAATTACGTCTCTGCCCCCCCCCCCCCACATACACACCTTTAGTCGAACGATGTACGTAGGTATCCATGGCACAGAGACAAATCTCACATCTCCCCTCTCACGTTCCAGTAGGCCAGACGCCCTATATCTTTGACGTGGGCACACACAAATTCGATGGCACTTTGTATCGATCACGCACCCACACACTTCATCCCACTCCTCGATTATATCAATATCTCAAACTGATGATCCCTCCACTCTTTTCTCGTGGATTTCCCCCTCAATATATGATATATCCGGGCCTCTGTTTCACACATTTTTTGTGCCTCTGCTTCGCGCAAACCATCTCTCTCACACACACCCACGTACATACCTGCACGTAGAGAAGAGGTGCACGCATGACGCACGTACTCATGTCTCGTTCCCGGCCACACCCGCGTGGGGACACGGTGGAGCTCATTTCTGTATGAAAAGGCAGCCCACATGATAATTTGACGCATGTAGCAGTTGTTTACTTGAAGGAGGGTCGTGTACCACGCGTACACGGAACAAAGTTATATTCCTCAATGGCACGTACAGAATATAAAATGATTGTTATCGAGAAAAAAGAAATCCGCTCCACTATATACAATGGAGCCTGCCTGCCGGGGTTTGTCTCTCGTCACACTATCTCACACAAGGCGGCGGTGGCCTCTCTCTTTCACCGTTGGTCACTGATCCGGCCGCATCCCGTCTGCCGGCGGAAAGGGAGGATGTGCATCATTTCTCCGTTTGAATGCGTCGAGGCAGCATGTCCCGATCTGCGGTTCCCGCCGTTCTCTCTGGCCAAGCTCCGGCGCGGTAGGGCCTTCGCCGCTTGCTCGCTGCCGCAGTATGGGCATATCCCGCCCGCCACCGCCCTCCTAGGTACATCCCGACGACCCCCAGGTACAACTTCCTCCCCTCCGGCCTTGCTCCACTGCCCATCTTCCCATGTCGTTGCATGTGGAAAATCTTGCATGTGGATCTTCCCTAGTTCTTTGCCCAAAATGTAGCTCATCCGACGTACTTTCCATATTGCCATCTCGTCCTCACACTGTTTTAGATAAACAACCGTGCTGTTATCTTCCTGAATATGCTTCTTTTTTGTCGTTGTATGTGTCATCAACTGTTATTGGCCAGTAATTGTTTCCTTTCTACCTCTTTTTTGCAAACAGGGCTATCTATTTCACCTCGTTGCTATTGCGACCTTTTCGTCAACTGCAGAAATCACTTTTTTCTTAAGAGTGTTTTGTGCAGTTCTACTAAAATGTCACATGGGCAACGTCTCTACATTTCAGTGCGACTGCACAAAGGGAGATTGTTTTTGCTCTATCCTCCTCATCCAACTCCGAGCCTAATCTACTCCAACTATTTGCTTAATCTTCTCCAACTAGTTAGTCTTAAGAGAGACTGCAAAGGTGACCGGCTTCTATTTCTGTGTTTGTTGTTTCATCAACAGTCCTCTATTATTGTAATCACACTTACTCAATATCTTGGGAACAGGGACGCTCAGCTCTATTTTAGTGGAACTGCACAAAATGATCGGAATGTTGCATGCTCCTGACAGCTACTTTTTTTTCCCAACATGCCTTGTTGATTTAGACATAGCTGGGGGGAAGTTGCTGCCAATGAAAGCATGGATCAATTTTAATTTAACACCTTCTCTCACAACTTTCTCTTCAGTTGTGATGTAAATATTACCTCTGATCTGCTAATCATTGAGATGCATTAGCAAGGAAGTCAGTTTTTATTTTTTCTGAAAGAGCATGGATTTTAGTTTCCTTTCTAGTATTTGATTGATGTTGTAATGAGACAACCTTCCAGCCGGCAAGACACACGAAACAAAAGCTGAAAGCTTCAGAGCATTGTACAATTTCATGTCGCTGATAAATTATTTGTATACGTCAATTATGTAAACAAATGTTGGAAGCTTGATAGCATTGCCAGAAGCCATTCAGCATCCGGGTCCATGTGCCATGCACCAAATTAGGGCCTCTTTGATTCGTAGGATTGCAAAAACACAGGAATAGAAAAAACGTAGGATTGAAATGGCATGTCCATTGGATCCCTATAGGATTTGAGTTTGTTTGATTGTGTCATGAAAAAAGCAAATGATTTCTTCCAAGAGGTTGGAGTGGAAGTTAGAATTGCTGTGAAATGTAGTACAAATAAATCCTTAGGAAAAAATCCTACAAGATTCAATCCTACGAATCAAACGACCAATGGAGGAAAAATTCCTAAGGATTCTAATCCTTAAAAAATCCTATGGAGATCCTTTGAATCAAAGAGACCCTTAGAGTGCACAACCGCATGGGAGACTTATCCCAGTCGTTGCGCCGCACTAATAGTGAGCAATGAGCAGTCAAATCATAAGCCCCACCTTTCCCACTGTAAGTTGCTCGGACGAAGCTACCATCAATACGCTCTTCTTTGAATCCGCTCATACTAGTATGAAGGTGCAAAACCAAGTCCGCGCATGGCCTGTCGGTCAACGCGCTTCATGTTGGCATATCACTGACATGTGGGATCGGAGTGTGAGCAAACCAATCTCAATTGACGGCAAAATGGCCAACCCGCCGCTCCTTAAGAGAGACGAGGAGCGAGAACACAGATGGGCTAGGTGTCGCACGGAGGCCAAGATATATTCGAGCATGGTTGATCGATGTCATCATTACATGTTCGATGTTTTTTAAGAGCATGGTCAATAATATAGCCAGCTACTGGCTATAACGTGTTGCCATGTTATTTATAGCCAGCGTAATAGCTAACACGTATAATAGTTGGCTATGAGAAAATACTACTTTGTCAATATATGGCCCACGTTCCACTCTCACAAAGTTTCTTGGAGCTCGTGCTACAGCCGGCTGTAAGTCTGCAGCCCGCTTCCCTTCTCTCTCCTCTTCTCTCTCTTCCACCTCAGCAATAATACAATAATAAAATCCTTACAGCCCGCTGACATCATTCTATTATACTTGCTCTAATAGTATTATTGGGCTGCCGTTTTCCGCACTTCTCCCGAATAAATGTGTACTTTATCAGATATTAAAATAAAATAAGAGTACAGACGCTCCACCATGCAGTTCCTAGTACCTGTATACTAGTAGTACTGTACTACTCGTACTACTAAACCTTGCGCTTGGCTCTTCGCCTCTTCAGGAAGTCAAACAATGATGGTACTACAGTGTATGCCTCTGGCAATCTGACAACGGATGAACTGCTGCACGTCCACCGCCTGGGCGAGGTTAGATTGCATTAGTCAAAAGCTTCTCCTCGTCCTACGAGCCACCGCACTTGAGGTAGACGGAGAGGGCGTAAGCAAGCTTCACCTTGTCCTGCAAGCTTCTCCTCGTTCTGCGAGTTGACGGGGCACACCAAAGTAGTGCTACTAGTCCATACTACCTCCTTTCCGGTTAATATGGCTTAATATTTTTTGCAGGCAAATGAGAGAGCTTTATTCATATATAAGAATTCTTAGGACAATTAGCCAAGAGACTGGTCACTAGGAAGCGAGGTACCCCGCAAAAAAAAAGTGATGTGTTTCATCAAGCCAGCTCTCGGTCACATTCAAAGCGCAGTAAGCACGGTTCGCACAAAAATGCGCCGCAAGGTTTGCTGACCTGTTTACATGCTGAATAACAAAAAAGGAGAAAATATTGCTGAGCGCTCCTATTTCTAACAGGATAGGAGCCAGTATTAAACGAGAATTGTGGCGAGTGTTCCATGCAATCAACTTCCATTATCACATGCGAGAACCCTCGAAGAGAAGCAAATGTGTTGAAGATTGCTTTATCACAGATTAAAATAAAATAAGATTGCAGACGCTCCACCATGCAGTTTGTAATAGTACCTGTATAGTAAGTAGTACTAGTAGTACGTAGTATTGTACTAGTAAACTTTGCACTTGGATCTTCGCCTCTTCGGGAAGTCGAACAATAATGGTACTAGTACAGTGTATGCTTCTGGCAATCTGACACTAAATTAACTATTGCACGTCCACCACCTGAGCGAGGGAGAGCTTGCATTAGTCAAAAGTTTCTCCTTTGTCCTGTGAGCCACCGCGCGCAAGCTTCTCCTCGTTCTGCAAGTTGACGGGACACAACAAAGTAATGCTAGTCCATACTACCTCCTTTCCGGTTAATATGGCTTAATTTGAAACGAGATAAATACACTGGCTGTCACTGTATATTTGTAAAAATATGGTCAGTGGACTTCATAATACGCTCATTGCGAGCAATATACACATTTTTCAGTGTTTATACGGTCACTAGCTCACCCTGGCTGAGTATGTGTGTGTGTGCATGCAAGTGTAGGTTGAGCACTTGAGCGTGAACGTATGAGTTCCGTCGTGTGCTCGGACATGCATGCAGTAGGGTGTTGCACGCATTTTTGCGTGCATCTGTATGTGCGACTGCTGCATGCATGCACGAGGTTGTAGTCCCTGACATTCACATGTTCATATATCAATGCTTTGTCAAAATGTTGCATGCAAGGTTTAATCATTCGTTGTTCACGCATGCATTCCTGATATTAATACGTTGGTAAAGACAATTTCTTGAGGAAAACGAGCCCATGAATTGAGTACAAAGGGGACCAATAAACCAGGACGGAGGGAGTACTAGTAGTGAACCGGAAGGAGGGAGTAGGTACGTAACAACTTGCAGTAACAAAATTCCACTATGCGCATCCTGTCTACGTGTCATGCAAGAAAATAGAGATAAGTACAAGTGAGACTAAGGAACGGTCATACACGTAGGGGGAGTACGTGAAGGGGCCACTCAGGAGCAGTCAAATCACACAGTAAGTTAGTCGGACGAAGCAACCATCATTTCACTCTTCAATGACACGTACGCAATATAAAAAGGTTGATATGGAGAGAAAAAGAAAACTCCTCCACTATATATACACTAGCAGGAGCCTAAGCTACAAGCCTGCTTGCCTGGGTTGCTCTCTTCACAAGCATAGAACGATGGTGGCCACACCGCTTGTCACAGATCCGGCCTGATCCCGCCGCCGGGGGAAGCGGATGATGTTCTGCGTAGACGCGGTCGACAGCAGCGAGGAAGAAAACCCACTGTCGGTGCGTGCCGATCGGGGGTCCCCGTGGTATGGGCTGATGCCGCCTCCCACCGCCCTTCTAGCTACACCCCGACATCCCAGGTACAACTTCCTTTTGGAGCCTGCTTGCTCCACTGCCGCAGCTCCCCACGTAGCTCCATCTCCATGTGGATCTTTCTCTACATCTACCGGCTTCTATTTGTGATGAGTTTATGTCTCATGAACTAGTGCCACTATTATTATTCTAATCACACTTCTTCAATATCTTTGCCAACAGGGATGATCAGCTCGATTTTAGTGGAACTGCACAAAAGCATCGTATGATCCGAGGGTGCCAGGCTTCTTTCCTTCGACAGGTTCTACCTAGCTAGGAAATTAAATCCGGTTTAGGGTTTAGGGTTTAAGGCGTAGAGACCCCATGAGTAGTGTTTTTTAGTACACACTATCACAACTTTTGTATTTAGTTGTGAAGTAAATATTGGTTATGATCTATGAATCATTGAGATGCATCAGCATGCGTGTTAGTTTTCCTTTGTATTTGATGGAATGTTGTAACGGGGCAACCTTTTTTTTGGAAAAGGAGGCAAAACCCCTGGCCTCTGCATCAATCGATGTATGCAGCCATCTTGTTAACAAGAAAGCAACAAAGTCTTAGGGTCACCAGGGCCCAAAATCATAGTGCCAAAAGCAATAAAATAAAAGAAAGATGCCACATCCGGCGAAACTGATCAGACTACGATGCCTATACACCTAGCCTATTATCAGCACACCATCCAAATCGGCTGAAGATAGCCCGTGCTACCGTCTTCCAACGGTTGCACCCAATAGCCAAAAGCTCCTTGGAGTCCAAGAAGATAGCCCGTGCTATCGTCTCCCAATGTTGTAACGGGGAAACCTTGGAGTCAGGATACATACATGAAACAAAATCTAAAAGCTTCGTAGTCCCTCCGGTCCTTTTTTCTATGCGTATAAGGCTACTCATAGTGGGGAGTATCATATACTAGTATCATGCATAAATTACATAGGGGGGTAATAAACCAGGACGGAGGTAGTATGTGAGAGTGTATGGTGGGTCATGTGGTAAAATGTAGTATAGTACTTTCTTGTAGCCTATTACTATACATGTTGACTATTACATTGGCCACTACGAAAAATACATTTTGCATCTATACAAGGCCACTAAGGCATGCTTGCACACAGAGAGAGAGAGAGAGTCGCGTCGCATGCATGCAAAACCGGAGAGAGAGAGCTGCATGCAGATAGATCTAGTGAGCCTACATCCAGAGAGATGGAGAGAGGAGTAACTGTTCACGAGAATTGTGTACTTTGCATGCGCGTAACTACCCAGCATTTCCTCAAAAGCAAATCCGGGGGCAAAATAGTATATACACTTTGGTGTATAGTAATTTTTTCTGGGCATGTGGGTTGTGCAAGGAATATGGTGATAGTGGGAGGTGGGCCATGTAGTCTCTGGGCTGCCGTGTTTCGTACTCCTCCGGTGTAAGAGTGGAGAAAGTTACTTTTATTACCAAATAAATAAATAAGAGTGCAGACGCTCTAAGACGCTCTACCGCCGCAGTAATAATGACCAATGAGCCGTCAAATCACATAGACCCGGTAGTTAGTTGGACGGAAGAAGCAATCCATCACTCTTCGTTCAATCCGCTTCTCCCTCATGCAGTACAGTATTCTTTTGGAAACCAACGTTTCGTTTCGTTGGGTCACGCCATCGAGCAAAACCAACGTTTAAATCACGTCTGTCACGTTCGTGTCTCACCCTCCTCCACCCCACACGGTCGCTCGGCATGCCACTCACCGCAAACCGAGTATACACAAACTTTCCCGCCTGCTTGTCGATGGATCGCGCAATGGAGTAGTACTAGCACTACTGTAAGATAAAGACGAGGGGGAGGACAGCTAGCTGTAGCACGGACTCCCAAGAACTTTTTTACATGCATGTTGCGGCCGGCCGTGGTGACGTTTGAACGCGGAGCGGTCGCGTGCACCGGGAAGCGGCGCGGACGGCGCTCTCTTGGCCGACGCGCCGCTTTAATGCCTGCGCCAGTGAGAGGTCGCGTCCGCTCTGGCCGGGCATGAATGCGGCACTGACCGTTACGGGTGGGAAGTGCACGCGGGTGATGAAGAGGGTTCGGTTTGGCCAGGGCGGTCAGGAGCGGGCGTGCCAGCGGTCCGCACGCCCACAAACGAGAGATGCTGGACGTACATAAATATTGCTGCGTAATTAATAACGTAAATAATGTGCCAGTTGGACAAATATGATTGGAGATGGAGATGGAGATGAAAGTAACAATTTTACGTAAACACGGATATGCATGTCTATGTGTGTGTGCGCGCACACACACACATAGTGGCGACTCTCGCGACTACTCGTACACATCATCGATGTCTCGTTCTCCCTACACACACACAAACTTAGTACCGCCTCATTTTGTTCCTAGGATAGGAATATCATAGGAGTGGAAAACAATATGAAATGAGATAAATGGAGTACTACGTACAAGAAGAAATGTACACGCACTCACTCTGCCTCCGACATACCCGCGAGTACATGATGGAGCGCATTTATACATGAAGAGGCAGCTTACATACGTAATAATTTGACCCTTTAATTAGTTCACTTAATAATAGAGGGCCGGGGACCACACGTGAGGGATACAAACTATGACCTAGAAGCGGGGGCGTGTTATTGATTGAGTTTTCTTTCTTGGTACGTTAAAAAAATATTTGTCCGCCATTTTTCGTTTCTTTTTTCCGGGAACGCGCATATTCTATTTAAAACCACTGCTATGAAAAGATTTTTTACTCCATTGTATATATGGCCTCTTGTTTGATAGGGTTTCTCGCGTCTCGCTCTCTCACCCTCTCCATATCTAAACAAGATGACAGTGTCCACTCTATCTCTCTTCTCACCGGTGGTCACAGATCCGGCCGGATCCCGTCCGCTGTGGGAGGTGAGGAGGTCCGGCGTTGACATTGTCGCCGTCGGCGATGGAGGAAGCCAATGCGCACCGTCCTCTCTAAGCCGGCGCCGATGTGGACGAAGGTCCTCCACGCCCTTGTTCGCTGCCGTCGTGTGGGCAGATCCCGCCCGCCCGCCTAAGCCACATCTCGCCCACCTGAGGTATAACTTCTTTTGGATTTCATGCTTCATTGTACTCTGCATGCGGGTTTTCTTCTATACCACTACCCCCCAGCTCCCCATGTACAGTAGCGAGGGTTCGTCGGCTGGTCCAACATCACCTATTTTTTACTATTATATAGGAAAGGCCACTCCAAAAGTTGTCCTGGTTTATCATTTATGCATCGGTGGAGGTTTACATGTTTTTTTCGACAAAAAGTACATGGTGGTTGTGCGGTCATTGTCCATATGGTCCTATTGCTGCTGCTAATCTAAAACTATCACTAGTAAAATGAAGCAATGCCCATGTAGAGGCGTCAATAAATGCTTCTGTCCTGCTTTAGTTTTTTTTTGGTATCCTGCTTTAGTTCCCATCAAGATAATCATGATGCTTCTATTTTTGTGTGTACGTTTCATTAATTCTTATTGACAATTAAGATGCCGCTGTTAATCTTGTTCCACTGCTAAAACAAAGTAACAACACTACTTAAATATCATTTTTTTATATTTTTGCAAACAGGGACGCGTATCTCCATACTCGGGCATGTCTTCCTCAATTTTAGTGGAACTGCACAAAATTGGATGGCCACTGTTGCTCAGCCTCACTGTTCTCTGCCAAGTGGTTCTTCCTTTCTCGAGCTTGATTACCGAGAAGAAACAAACCACAGTGAGGATTGTCAAACTTCATTGGTGCCTGACCCAAACTTGATTCCAAAATCGATGATGCATCACCACGATGACCTATCGATGCTCATGTTTGCGTCACATGGTTGCATCGGCTGGTGAAGCTGATCAATGTTTAATGAAGAACGAGCTGTCTTCCATCAGTGCTCTTTGCTTGTTACCACAAAGACGATATCCTTCATTAGTTCATCTTGGACCAGTCATTTATGTTGGTGCAATTTTATCACACAATTGGATATGAACCAAATGTGTCCTCGAAGAAGCATCGACATTGGTACTAAGAGCAAAAATTTTGTATTGATTTCTAAGCGTTCTCACAACTTTGTCTTCAGCTACCCTGTAATTTTATTTGTCCAGCTTTTAACTAAATATGTGGTCAGACTTTGATTAAAAATATGGTGTGGACTAAAAACCCGGATGGAGGTAGTACCCCTCCGTTTTTATGTACTCTGCATATTAGATTTAACTGAAGTCAGACTTTGTAAAGTTTGACCAAGTTTAGGCCGAACACAACAAACCATAATTATTGAGAGAGCAAACTGTACATAGTACAAAATAATTGAAATTAAATTTCTTTATTTATACACACTCTCACACCTTTCCGATAATTTGGCGCATGTGTGGTTGTTCACTTAACAAAGGGTAGTGTACCGCACGTGAACGACAGGAAGTGCGACCAGGACACGTGGATTGTTAGTTGATCGTAGTTTTCTTCACTGGCATGTTAAATAAAGAGTTTCGTTTCGTACACAATTTAAAACGATTGTTATGGAGAGAAAGAGGAAAAGAAAACCACTCCGCTATATTAGTACTGTATACGAGTACTACTATATATAAGCTGGAGCCCCATCGGTTGTTCGCTAGGGTTTGCACTCTTCATACTCTCGCTGCACTACACACACACACATATATATATATACACACGCTGGAGGCTCAGCGTTCCTTTGCTAGGGTTTGCTCTATTCACAATCTCTCACCCTCTTCATCAGATTTAAACAAGACTGTGTTGGCCTCTCTCTCTCTCTCCCCCCCCCTCACAGCTGGTGAAGGAGCCATCCGGATCCCGTCGCACCGGGAAGGGGAGGAGGTGCAACGTTCACTCTATCGCCTTCGGCGAGGGAGGCAATCCACTGCCGGCTGGGCTATTCTCTTTCACCCAATGCCTGTGCTGGAGGGCCTCCGACCACTTCTTCCTCACTGCCGTACGTAGTGTGGGTAGATACGGCCTCCCGCCGCACGCCTAGCCACATCCCTACGACCCTAAGGTATAACTTTATTTGAAACCGTATTGCTCTAGCTGCATGTGGATCTTTTTCGATTCTGTAGTCAAATCTAGGTCTTGGTTCAAAGAGGAAAGAAAGGGGGGTGGGGTGGAGCATGAATCCAGGACATGGTTCAATGAGGAAAGGAAGGAGGGAAAGTGGTATAGACTGGCTATCCAGCCGTTCTGTTGGTCGAAAAGAGAAAAGGGGGTAACCCAGTACACACATCTGTAAGGAACCAATCTCTTTGTTGAAAAAGGAAAGAAACTGGGTGGTCCTGGAGTTTGTGCAGGACTAGATTTGCGGCCCTCACATAGAAAAAAGGTTCAAAGAGAACAAATATGGGACCAACACAGATATGATGCTTGGCAACATACTCTGCATCACCCATTTATACATGTGGAGGCACATGGTGCTGGCATGTCCCATGTCCCATACAACTATTTTGCTATTGTTAATCTAAGAATGCCGCTGGAAAATTGAAGCAATGCCACTGTTAAAAGTAAATTACATTTCTAACGAATCTTATTTTAAGAGAATGTCTCTGTTAATATGAATCAATGCAACCATTTTAGAAATTCTACTGTCCTACTTTGTTTTCCATCAAGATAAGGTAGATGCTTCTTTTTGTCGTCGTATGTTTCATCCTTCTTTATTGGCCAGTAATTGTTTCCTTTTTTGCCTCTGCTAAAACAGGGATATCTATTCAACTTGTTGCTATTGTGATCTTTTGCTTTGCTACGCGAAACACTTTCGTTTTAAGAGTGTTTTGTGCAGTTCAACTTAAATGTCACACCGGCGACTTTGCTTGTTTTAGTTGAACTACACAAAACGAGATTGGATTTCCTATTCATGTTGGCAGATTCGTAGTTGATCTTGACCGCGTCATGAAAGGTCAGTACCGGCCTTCATCCACATGATCGTGCAGTGTGCTTTGAGATGTTGTGCTACTTGTATTGGTGCTGTTTTAAATAAATGTTGAATTAAAGCTATTGAATTGCTGTCTTTTACCACTAAGTGAACAAAAATGGGACCAACCTAGACATGATGCCTGTTTCTTTGTTACAACAAAACTCTGCATCACCCCCTTTATAAGTCGATGGAAGCACATGGTGCTATTGCGCCCACTCTCCCCTGCAACTGTTTATGCTTTTTTGTTAATCTAATGCCACTGGTAAAATTAAGCAATGCCACTCTTAAAATTAACTACTGAATCTTAGTTCAAAACGGCAACACTTGTTTTCCATCAAGATAAGGTAGAAATGGTACTATCCTGCTTTGTAGTTCTTTCCACATCTTTAACCAAGGTATTGTTAAGATAATGTCTCTTTTAATATGAATCAGTTCCACTATTTTAGCAATGGTACTTTCCTGCTTTGTCATTCTTTATACATGTTGAACCAAGGTATTGTTAAGATAATGTCTCAGTTAATATGAATGAAACACACTGTTTGATAATTGCTACTGTCATACTTTGTTTCCCATTAAGATAAGGTAGATGTTTTTTCGTCTTGGAGTATAAGTCATCAACCGTTATTTCTCAGTAATTGTTTGCTTTATACCTATTTGTGCATACAGGGATATCAAAACTTCTGCTCGGTTCTATTTCGACTTTGATTTTAGTTGAATTGCACAAAAGGAGTCAATGTGTTTAAGGCAAACTGTTGCATTAGTGGGTCCAGTTGGTCTTTCAACTTTGTAGAAAGAAGCAGTCACTGTTTGCGCTACATTATAGAAGGAATGATCGAGAAGCTTTGGAGTATTAGTAGATGCTGGTGACATGACTAGTCTGCAGAGACCAAGGAAAACTCAACAGCACATGGAGTGCAAAATTCACTCCACAAGGAAAAGGTATGGCCAAGTCAGTGGCCGACGCAGCTGTAACAAACGAGGTCAGTATCGGCCTTCATCCAGATGGTCGTGCTTTGTTGTGTTGTGCTAATTATATTGTTGTATTGTTATGAATCAATGTTTAATTGAAGCTGTTGTATTGCTATCTTTTCCTGTTAAGATAATGAAGATTATATTTATGAGCGTATGTTTAATCAACTAGTACCACTACTATATTCATCACACTTTTTCTGTATTTATGCAGACAGGGATGCTCAGCTTGATTTCAGTGGAACTGCACAAAATGTTCAGATGGTTCGTGTCCTCCATAATACTTCATCATGCACAATACATCAAATGGTTCTCTAATCATTCGTCGTCACCTTGAGCCACCAGACTATCTACTTGAATGGAGCTGCCAATGTCTTCAAGGCCTTGCAACATATAAATACGAAATCCACCATGCTATGCAAGACATTGTTTGATTTCAGTGGAACTGGACAAAAAGATAAGCTGGTTAATCCAGCTCCATGTTCCATTGTAATGTGCAAACTGATGACAAACCCCGCCCGTTCCACAATCATAGGCATTACATATTTTGAATGGGAAAAGCTTGTCAAAGTTTAATCATTGATCTTAGCAAGAAGACATTCGTTTGATATTTTTGAATTGGAAAACCTTGTCAAATTTTTCTCATTGATGTTAGCCAGAAGACATGCATTTGATATTTTGGAATGGATGCCCGTTTCCGTGAGCAGCATAGATCGTTTTTTCCTATTCGTGTGTTCAGTTCAGAAGTAAATATTGGCTCTCATGAGATGCATAATCATGAATGTTGACTTACGTATGGTATTTTAAGAGTTCGTTCTGAATGTTGTCTATGAAATGCCAGGCCTTGTAAGTTTGATTGCAAAGTTGAGCTTGGAATGTTGTGGCACGCGGCATCACGAGCTATTCACCGTGCCTCCTGAGAATAATGCTTCGTATTGTTTTGCATGTTGATCTAATGCCAGTGTTTTGCATGTTAAGAAGATCATCCTCTTCTGTTGTTTCTGTGCTTAAGAAGTTCATCGTCTTAGGTTTCATTCATAGCCTATACGACAACTAGTTCGGGTAGGCTAGCTAGAGGTGAAACCATATGATCTTCCGACCAACTCATCATCTTCCCGTTTCATGCCGGCTCAGTCTCTCGAAGGTGTTCATAGGGGTGGGTGTTCGGGTGTGCGTTCATAGGGATGAGTGTATGCGCGTATGTATGAGCGCTTGCGTTTGTACTGTGTTCAAAAAATCTTACCGTTTCATGCATAACCTATGTTATAAATTATATATGTATGGAATAACTTAAATTCTCCGCCCTTGCAGTCGTAATAGCATCTACCGCCTCCTTTTCTTTTTAGAAACTAGAGCATTAGCCGGACGCCCATAACCCGCCTCAAATAACAGGGCGACGGCCCGGTCACGAAATTCGACCCAGACCGGCTCCTCAAATGGGTGTCAAATGCCCGGGCCGACCGGCACCCCTCATATACAGCCCAAATACGCCATGGCCAAGAAGATAACCACCTACGCTATGCTCATGCTAGAGTATCGGTACCAGATCAAGCAGGAGATCCTGGCGAGGCGCGCCGCCCGCATCGCTGCAGGGCTGCCTCCGGACTCGCCGGAGCCGAATGAGGAGGAGGAGGAGGGAGAGGAGCAGCAGCCGGCTTTGATGGATTTAAGATTTCTAGTATGAGGTATCTGGATGTAGATGAGCAAATTTGAGGCTTCACCGGTGAGTGTCCAGTTGTAGATGCAGTAAGCTGCTACACAGCACAGGTTTGCAGTTCTAATCCCGTCTTTTTCTTTTTCTTTTTTCTGATTAATCCCGTCTTCTTCGCCGGCGAGCTCGCTGAGCTCAGCGACCAGGACCAGATGATGGATGAGGCTTCCAACCAGGAGCCGGTGCCACTGCCCGCACTGGTTGATGCCGTGTTCACCATAGAGCAGGTGCGGCCGCACTTCGACGCCGTAATGGCGGAAGAGCTACCAGCGCCGCCGCTCTCGGCGTTCCGGCAAGCACAGGAGGAGTAGTGCTACAACCTTCATCTCCTCAACGAGCGCCGGCACGCAGAGGGACAAATCACCGGCTAGCAGGCGAACGACAGTTCCGTCGCGGACATGCTGGCCGATGATCCTGGCTTTCTGGATGAGCAGCGGGTGCTGTATCAGACCATCCGTATGGCCCGTGAGGCCTTCTCCGTCGTCTTTCGAGTTGTTGCGCTCACCATGGAGCCGCCGTCTCGCGTTGTCAACATGGTCAACGAACATGAGGAATCAGGGGATGACTTTACGTGGAGAGGATGACAGTACGGACCCACCAGGGCCATAGCCGTACGTACGCAAGTGTCTCCTTAATTACAACTATAAAAAAATTGCTTCCTCCTGGTTTCCTGACATCACGGTCCCACACAGTTGTCAACCTATATAGTCAATAAATGAGAGAATTGCACAAGGAGTGGCCGACAGCTGGGACCCATCAGCTCGAGCAGTATTTGTTTTTTGAGGTGTAAGCAGAGTTTTTCTTGAGCGATGTTTTTGTTGTTCAGAGGAGCAGGGTATCTACTGGGCGGACTGTGGGCCGTCTAACCCAGGCTATTATTTTATGCCGACCAAATATCCAGCCTAGATATTAATTTTTCAAGGTGAAAATGGCTTGCCCAGGCCCAACTATACTTTTTTTGAGGAATACCCAACCCAGGACAACTTGTTCTTGTCCGGCCCGCTGGGCTGGAAATCTTTCCTACGAGGGATGCATTAGGCTTGCCAAGAAAATGGGTTTAAAAAATAATAAATGGGCTGTAATTATAAATAATGTAATTAGTTTCAGTATTATATTTTTGTTGATTTTTTTTACGGAACCTCGTCACAGGGCGGGGAGCTTCCGCATTGCATTTTTTTGGATTTTTAAAATTTTAATTTCATTAATTGTTGCGTGCAAAATTTCATTGAATTTTTACCTATTATAAATTTAATTTGAAATTAGATTTAATATGGCTAGAAATTTAGGGATAGATAATATATAGGATCCCATCAAAATGTGGGAAATCTGGTTGAAATTATAAACCGTTGTCCTGGCTAGAAAAATGGTCTGTAATGTTAACAAACAGTAAATGGGTTGCAGTAAATTCCATTAGAATTAAGAAATGGGATGTAAATTATTAGAAATCGCAAATGGGCTATATGCTCTCTGCCACAGATGCGATGATCACTTGTGGGCCTACTAAGTTCACGCGTACGCAGCCGTAAAAAAAACAAAGTTGATGCGTACGCAAGGCTTTTTCACCTTATTGTCAAACACACGATTCTAGCAGCAGTGGCCGTTGGATGTTCATCCAACGGCGGCCGTGCTTCTTCAATCTCGGATATTCTTACTTCAGCCGCACAAACTACCGCCGGCGGTACCGTCTGCTACTGCCTCCCGTGGTCGGCCGTGCTACTGCGCAGGCCTCACGGCCCACCCTACTCCCATCGCCATCCAGGCCATTCCTCTACTCACCAACACCTCCTGTTATTCTCCGGCGACGGCAGCCTCACACCGCAACCGTACCAGTGAACCCTCGTACTCCCCTCTGTGTGGGAAACTGTTGGAAATAATGCATGGACGCATGCATTAGTTCAAAGAATTCCAAGTCTGCTATGCTGCATCAGTTCAAATAATACATGGATGGGTGCTATCAATCTGCTCATTTCTGAATCTATGCTGCATGCTTCTGAAGAAAACCATTTGGATGTTTAACCTGCTCCTGTATGTACTAGTTAAAGGAATTAAATTAATGACAAATTATGTATTGTTTGTAACAGAAACAACTGCCGAGTCTTCCCCGGATCCGGGTCAATCCCTTCCTATGCCTCGCCGTCGTCCACCGCCTTGTGCTCTCAGCACGGCGTGGTCAACGTGGTCAAGGAATGACTTCCATCGGAAGAGTACTGTACGTGGAGAGGCTGACAGCTGGGTGCATGGCCGCACGCAAGAAAGTGACTCCTTATTACGCGCAAAACAAATGATTCCCCCTGCTTGCTGGGACCCACCTTCCACCTTATTTGGAGGCTGACTTGTGGGCCTACTAAGTTGACGCGGACGCAGGCTTGTGTCAACTTAGTCAATAATAAACGATTCTAACTGCAGTGACCGTAGGATGTTTATCCAACGGCCAAGCTGCTTCTTCAACCTCTGGTCTTCTTGCTCTAGCCGACCAAACCAGCGCCGGCCAAACCGCCTGCTCCTGTCTCCCGTGGCCAGCTGTGCTGCCGCGAAGGCCTCACCGCCCCGCCCTACTCCCATCGCTGGCCTGGCCATTACTCTACTCACCCACACCTCCTGTTATTCTCCGGCGACGGCAGACGAACCATTAAACCTCGTACTCCCATCCGTGTGGGAAACAACTGCGTAGTCTTCCCCGGCTCCGTGTCGTTCCCTTCCTAGGCCTCGCCGTCGTCCACCGCCTTGGTGCGCTCGGCGTGGCGTGGTCAACGTGGTCAATAAACGAGAGTCATCGGAAGAGGACCGTACATGGAGAGGCTGACAGTGGGGACGCACCAGGTCCATGGACGCACATATGCAACTACCTCCTTATTACGCGAAAATAAAATTATTCCTCCCCCTGAAAGCTGGGACCCACCACGTATATCTTCGCAAGGAAGGAAGTGCCTCCTTATTCCTGCCCCTGACAGCTGGCACACACCAACAACATCTTTGCACGCAAGGTAGTGCCTCCTTATTATGAAAAAAATGATTCCGCCCCTGACAGCTGGGACCCGCTAGCTATATCTTTGCATGCAAGGAAGTGCCAAGTTGATGACCCCTGACAGCTGGGACCCACCCGGTGGAAGCGTACGTAGCATTATATGTCTGGCCGCGAATGTGTATGTACATAGCGGTCGATCGGTCTCTCTGCAGCGATGAATTGTGGCTGAGTAAGAGCATCTCTAGCAGACCCCTTAAAACTGCGACCCGTATAAGTGTTTTACAGGCTGAGAAAAACACATTATAAGGGCCGATTTTAGCTGCGACCGAACAGAACCCGTATAATCAACCCGTAAATTGGAATATTCTCTAAATATACCATCTTCTTCCTCACGCCGTTCCCATCTCGACCTCCATCCCCTCGGTGTGTGTGCATCCTGCCTCCGCGACCGCCTCCTCTTGCTCGCCACCGAGCGCAATCGGGCCGGGGCCAGCAGCCGCTGCTGAGCCGTTCGCGGTCGACTCGCATGCTCTGAATCGAGTGGAAGGACAGCTAGCTAGCAAGCCGTGAATCGAGCGGATGGAGAGCTAGCTAGCTAGCTAGCAATTCGAGCGGACGGGAAGCTAGCTAGCTCTAAATCGAGTGGACGGATAGCTAGCTAGCTAGCTCTGAATCGAGCGGACGGGGAGCTGGCTAGCTAGCTTCATGCAACAGTTGGGCATGGAGGCCGGCGGCTAGGGGCAGGCGACCGTTGGGGTGGGCGGCCGGCGTCCGAGACGGGTAGCCAGTGTCTGGGGACGAGCGGGGCAGCCGGCGGGCGCGGTGGTCGGGACGAGCGCGGCGGCAGGGGCGGCTGGTCGGCGGCCAGGGACGGGCGGACGGGAGCAATTCATGAAGGTTCCGATGGCAAATGGATTCCCGCCAACGGTCTTTCGCGTATACAGGGCACCTTCGGGTTGTCTCCAAAATCCTTATTTTCACGGGTTTGGCCCGGATGTTTTCCGGGCCCCTTAAAATTTTTTACGGGTCGGAGTCGTTTACGGGTTCTATTCCGGTCGCTTTTTTTGTCTAAAACTGTAAACTGGCGGTTATTTTACAGTTTCGTGCGTTTTAAGGGGTCTGCTAGAGATGCTCTAAGGAGCAGCACGTGTCATATGTACAACCACGCTAAATGGAGTACACGTATGTACAAACACGCTCCAAAAACTACGGGCACGTACGTACACACGGGCGGGGTCTCAAGCGCGTAGTCGCGCATACGCACGGCCATGCAGTCCTGTACATATGGAGACGGCAGCAACGGCGTCGTGTTCATCGGCAGCCAACCGGCGGGGTCGGAACGGAGAAACAGCGTCGTGTTCATCGGGAGACAACGGAACGCGTCGTGTTCATTGGGAACCAACCGGCTTGGACGGAACAGCTGAAACGGGGTATGGCGTACCGCAAAACAGAGGGAAACGGCCTTCTGCTCGAGCGTGTACAGTCGAAACGTGGTCCCGTTCATTGGGAAGGGTCTGGCATACCGCAAAACGGAGGAAACGAACTTCTGCTCGACCGGCTACGGTCAAAACGGGATCATGTTCATCGGGAGGGGTCTGGCGTACCGCAAAACGGAGGAAACGGACTTGTGTTGGAGTGCTCCGGTCAAAACAGGGGTCCTGTTCATCGGGAGGGGTGTGGCGTACCGCAAAATGGGACTCCATGGGCTACTGTTCACCCACCGTCGACTTTCTTCAGCCTCCAACTGCACTGTTCATCCACCGCGTCTTCCTCATGTCTGCACTAGGTACTGTTCATCCACGGGCTACTGTTCATCCAGCCCTCCATCGGCTACTGTTCGACCAGCCCTCCACGGGGGCCTGTTCATCCACCCCCAACCAGTGGCGGCCTCCTCTCGGGGTCCTATTCATCCAGCGGCCACCGCCTACTACCACGGGGTCCTGTTCATCCAACCCCCACCGGGAACTGTTCATCCAACCCCAACCATGTCTCGACTCGTTCAACCACGTTCACTGTTCATCAAGAGGCAGCAGGTTCGATCGGCTTCAGTAAGCAGCAGCAGCAGGAGAGATCGATGGATCGATCGCTCAGGTTCAGTTAGCAGCAGTAGCGAAGGAATCGCTCGGGTTCAGTTTACAGCCAAGGGATCGATCGCTCGGGTTCAATAACGTAGCTAGCAGTGCAATCGCTCGGGTTCAGTAAGTGAATGCCTCGCTCGGGTTCAGTTAGAGCCCAACACCTCACACATGCGCGCGTACATGTACGAGAGAAACACACAAACCTTCGTGCATCGCTCGGCCCCGACCACACACCGTAACCGAGAACTCCCCAAAATTTTCCTCGCCCTCGCTTCTACCACGATTTTTTCTGTCATGGACGGCCCAAAGAATGTCATGCAGGTGCGTCCCTGGCCCGCCCAAGATAAAAGGCCCATTTTCTGTCATGATTTTTTGTCATAGAAGTAGGAGCCCACCACATCTATGATGATACGTGCTTTTGTCACAATTATCGTCATAGAAGTGTTATAAGCATGACAGGAAAAAATTTTCGTTCGGCCCAAAATGTCACGAATGTGTCTTTTTTTGTAGTGGATGACCGTGCAAGATGCCAGCGCCCTTCCTACTTTTAACCCACATGGTGGGCCCATAACCCACAGTTCCATCGAAACCTGACTCTCCTGTACATCCCTGTTTCCAAGGTTATTCCTCACGCTTGGCTTCGTATATAAATCACGAGCCACCTTCCTAGAGATGATCAACTATGGTATCAAGCGCAATATTTATTTTTGTTGCTCTAAAACCCTTTCACCTTCTGATTAGGCATTGAACGATTTCCTGCCCGCTTGCAACTTCTCATGATACCTTCTTACTTTGCCCTCGATATTTTCTTAAGTTTCAATTCGAGAGTTACTTTCTGCCACCTTCCCTGAGTTATCTACCAGATAAGCAACCTTGTAGAGGTCCGCTCCTCTTTTCGTAAGTACAATGGAGTTCCCAAAGAAATGATGACGAATTCATCATAATGACCTGAAACAGAGAATTGAAGTCATCAACGAAAGGGGTCAACTTCTTCGAGAAGAGCAACCAAGAATGATAAGATCCGGTAGAATTTCGTTACCAGAACTTTCCCCCTTACACACCTCTTAAAATCTCGGGACGAGATTTCTTGTAGTGCAGGAGATTTGTAACACCCCCGGTGTTAAGTTACAGTAATCTCCAACCTAATGGTGCCATGTCATCACGTTTCTGCTAATCCATTTGTCACTTGATCAAAATTCAAATCAAACTCAAATTTAAAATAAAGTCAAAATATTAATTATCCAAGCAACAAAATAAAAGTGTTCATAATATTGCAAAAATTCTCAAAGCTATTATAAAAATAAAACCAACATTTTTTTAAACTCCAAAAATGCTTCTAGCTATTTTTGAATGACCCATCACCACCCATCCGTCACAATTAAATTCAAAACAAAATCAAATGAATTCAAATGAGGTTCAAACTTTTTATGGCAGTGCTAAATATTGCATAATATTTATTGAGACAAGTTTCACACTTTACAAAAATCAAATGCTAGCAAAAGAAAATACAAAACGGTGCTTAGAACATAAAACAGAAAACTAAAAAGAAAAAAGAAAAAAAGGAAGCTTACCTGGCCCATGGCCCGTAGCTACAGTGTGGCCTAGCCCGATTCAGTCGGCCTTTCCCAAACCTTCCGCCGCGCCAGGGAAGGCCGAGGCACCATGGCCGTAGATCCCTTGGCTCCACGCGCTGCAGTGCCGCCCCGGAGGGGATAAGACTTACCCTGGCTCTCTCTTCCCCCTCCCCGTAACCCTAGCACACCCACTTGCCCTCTCCCTCTCACATGAGCTCACCCAAACGCCGTCGTCACCGCACCATCGCCGTCGTCGTGGCCAATGATGTCCTCGGGCTGCGCTACGATGTCAAGAATCCCCGTCGGCTTCATCTACGTCACCTGCGCCACTAGATCGACGCCGGGGAGCCCTGTTCACGTCGCCCGCGCCCGTTTCCCTCACAAAAATCTGCCACAAACATCGCTTCGATCCGTCATCGACCGAGCCTCTCCGGCCTCCTCGACCTCACCGTCGGCACCACATTGAGGTCCCCTTCTATTCCCCGCTGCTCTCCCCTCTCGAATTTATGCTGTTTGGTCCGTCTCCCCGCGCGCCCGAGTCCACGGCGAGCTCGCGGTCACCGCGGCTCTGCCCGTGCTCTCCATGCCCCTGGTCACGCGCCCGTGACCCCGAGTCGCGTTTGGTCGCTCCCTACCGCACCCCGTGCTAGCCCGCATGCGCTCACATGCCCTTGGCCGTGCGCGCCCGCTCCGCCCGCAGCCGCTGCTGCCTTGCCGCTTCTTCCCGCCGTCGCCGCTGCACACCACCACCGGCAGCCCCGTGAGCACCCTGAGAAGCGTCGCATCCATAGTTATCCATCACGCCTACCCACACATCCAGCCATCGCCGGAAATGGTTGGGCGAGCAACACCCGCGTGCTTTGCCTCGTCGTCGCTTGCCGCTGACATGGCACCTCATTAGTGCTAACCGACACCCCTAATTACCCTATGACAGGCGGGCCCCGGTCTGTTAACTAAGAAAATGTTTTAGTTAACAAAAATATGCCCTATGCCTCTTATAGGTGGGGCCCCTAGCACTATTTCTTTGGATAAGGTTTAATTAGCCAATGTCACTGACATACGGGGCCCTCATGCACTGTTCACTGGTTGACCAGTCAAACATTGACTGGGTTAATCCAGCCCAGGTGCCCCACATGTCATTGACTGTGGCTGGTTCAGTCTGGGTATAAAAAGAAACTGCACTATTCAAATTCAAATTTAATATTAAAACAATTTCAGAATATTAATAAAACTTTGAAAATTAATAGAAAATAAACCGTAGCTCAGATGAAAATATTATATATATGAAAGTTGCTTAGAAAAATGTGACGAATCCGAATATGCAATCCATCCATCTGTCACATGCCTCTAACATTATGATCGTGGATCCTTCCCCTCCGATTCTTCTGTTCGAAAACTGCCAAATGCCGGGAAAACATTCCCAGATGTTTTCCCGCTTCGTCTGTGTCATGTTCCACTGCGATAGGTCACCCCTAGCACTGCATATTGCCATGTCATGCATCGTGATGCATCTGTTTGCTTTATATTTATTGTGTCTTCCCCCTCTTCTCTCAGGTAGACACCAAGACTGACGTTGCTGCCGTGTACGACTACGCCCCTGACGTCCAGCCATTCTTAGCAGAGCTTCCAGGCAAGCAAAATCCCGTTGATCTTTCCGATATCGCCCATTTCCTTCTCTCCCATGCTTGCATTAGAATTTGCTGCTGTATTTGTTTGATCCTATTCTGATGCATAGCCTGATTTTGTAACCTGCTATTGTTACATACCTACTTATCCTATATGCTTAGTATAGGTGGTTAGTGATGCATCAGTGACCCCTCACCTGGTCCCTGTTGCCCCTGCTTCATCGCCGATGACTCGATCAATGTGATCGATGTCTACAGCCCGACACATCACCTCACACTCCCTTAGTTGTACGGTGTTGCAGGGCTACTATCGAGTGCCGAGGGTGATACCTCATAACGCACTCCTGATGATAACTATGTAGTGTAGCTAATCGACAGTGGTCTATCGAGGGTGATTCCCTCTTCACTACTCTCGACAATGACTCTGTCGTGCAACACCTCAAGTGTGAACCATCGAGGGTGATTCCTCCAAGTTCACCTTGACGGTTACATCGAGTGGAATCCATCGAGGGCGATTCCTCGAATATCCCCTTGATGTTACGGACACACGGTTACTTTGACTTTACCCAAGAACCATGTTGAAGTCGGGTCGGCCCCGAGGGGTACCCGCGAGAGAAATGTGAAGTCGGACTGATCGTGAGGGTACCCGCGAGTGACGTGGACTCGGGTCGCTCTGGAGGATACCCGTGAGATAATTATGCGGCACGGCTGGGCATTCTTAGCCCTTGCCGTAAGTTCGTGACACGGGGAGACGGGACAACATATCGTGGATCATTGATCGTCTCCACATGGTCCCAAGACACTAATGGTTTGGATATGTGATCCGAGTAGGCCTCTGGCCTTTTCACACTAACCACCACGCGGGAATAAGTATGGGCACTCGGTGTCGTACGATTCTCCGAAAGCTCTTCGGACATCAGGGATTGAGCGGCACGCGCCTGGGTGGTCCGCGTAAGCACCTGCTTTGTATAAAGAGGTAGCCAGGACCGGTCCCGACTGTCCACGCAACGTGCATGAGTGCAAAGGGCGATGGGCCCTAGACCCCGGCGTGCTTAGGATGTAGACTGGCGTGCCGACCTCTCTGTTGAGCCTAGGTAGGACTACTGTGTGTCTATCCGCCGAGGCTGGGTATGATCTGATGGTGTGCCCGACCGGAGTAAATGAGCATGTTACGTAAGTTTGTGCACCCCTGTCGGGAAGTATATCTATTCGAATAGCCGTGTCCACGGTAACGGACGATCGGAGTTGTATCCTGATCTATACAACTAGAACTGGATATTGGAGACTTGAAATGGATATGATGGCTCCGAGATTGCTTTCTCGTAGGGAGTCGAGGAAGGATCTCTGGGCGTTACTAAATATACTTGTTACTTATAATATACTAATCTGCACTCTTCTAATGTTGCAAGATGATTCAAGATGCTAGTCTTCGATAGGCTAGGTTTTCCCTTCTCTTCTGGCATTTTTGCAGTCCAGTCCAAAGATATAGCCCCATTCCTTTGATACTGATGCATACACAGTATAGATCTGATGTAAGTCTTGTGAGTACTTTGGATGAGTACTCACGGTTGATTTGCCACCCCCTTTTTCTCCTATACCCGATTACTGTGATCAGATGACGGAGTCCAGGAGCCATCTGACACCGTCGATGACTACCACTACCCCGACAGAGCCTACTACTACATGGAGACCGCAGACGACCAGGAGTAGTTAGGAGGCTCCCAGGCACGAGGCCTTGCCTTTTCGATCTATGTTGATGTTTGTGCTAGCCTTTGATTGCTTGTATCTGTGTTGGTATTTCCCCGAAGAGGAGGGGATGATGCAGCACAACAAAGGTAAGTATTTCCCTCAGTTATGAAACCAAGGTTACCAATCCAGTAGTAGAACTAAGCAACACTATGTAAACAACACCTGCACACAAACAACAAAAACTTGCAACCCAACGCGTAAGAGGGGTTGTCAATCCCTCAACGGTATTGAGATAGATTAAATTGTGTACGTTTTGGTAAATAGATCTAACTAAAACAGAAAATAAAATAAATAAGAGGAAATTGCAGCAAGGTATTTTTGGTTTTAATATGATAGGAAATAGACCCGAGGGCCATAGTTTTCACTAGAGGCTTCTCTCAAGAAAATAGCATATGGTGGGTAAACAAATTACTGTTGGGCAATTGATAGAAAAGCGAATAATCATGACGATATCCAAGGCAATGTTCATGTATATAGGCATCACGTCCAAGATTAGTAGACCGAAACGATTCTGCATCTACTACTATTACTCCACACATCGACCGCTATCCAGCATGCATCTAGTGTATTAAGTTCATGGAAAAATGGAGTAATGCAATAAGAACAATGACATGATGTAGACAAGATAAACCCACGTATGAATAAATCCCATCTTGTTACCCTTAATAGCAACGATACATGTGTGTCATGTCTCTTTCTGTCACTGGGATTGAGCACCGCAAGATCGAACCCATCACAAAGCACCTCTTCCCATGGCAAGATAAATCAATCTAGTTGGCCAAACCAAACTAATAAATCGGAGAAGAAATACGAGGCTATAACAATCATGCATAAAAGAGTTTAGCAAAGAGTCAAATAATATTCATGGATAAAACTGATCATAGACTCACAATTCATCGGATCCCAACAAACTAAACCACAAAAAAGAGTTACATCAAATAGATCTCCAAGAACATCGAGGAGAACATTGTATTGAAGATCAAAAAGAGAGAAGAAGCCATCTAGCTACTAACAACGGACCCATAGGTCTATGGTAAACTACTCACGCATCATCGGAGGGGCAACAAGGATGATGAAGAACCCCTCCGTGATCGTTGCCCCCTCCAGCAGAGTGCCAGAAAAGGCCTCTAGATTGGATCTCGTGGTTCTGGAGCTTGCGGCAGCGAAAACTGTATTTCATTGACTCCCCTAGGATTTTGGGATTTTAGAGTATTTATAGAGGCGGAGGTAGGTCAAGGGGGTGCCCGTGGGCCCCACTACCCACTAGGGCGCACCGGAGGCCCCAGTCGCGCCCTGGTGCCTAGTGGGCCCCACGAGCATCCCCTCGTGTGCTCTTGAAGCTTCCTGTGTGTCTTCTTGTCCAAAAGAAATCTCCAAAAAGTTTCGTGGCATTTGGACTTCGTTTGGTATTGATTTTCTGCAAAGTAAAAAATAAGCAAAAACAACAACTGGCACTGGGCACTATGTCAATAGGTTAGTCCCCAAAAATGATATAAAGTTGCTAGTAAATGTATATAAAACATCCAAGATTGATAATATAATAGCATGGAACAATAAAATATTATAGATACGTTGGAGTCGTATCAGCATCCCCAAGCTTAATTCCTGCTCGTCCTTGAGTAGGTAAATGATAAAAACATAATTTTCGATGTGGAACGCTGCCTAACATGTTCATCTCATATTCTTTTCTTTTGTGGCATGGACATTTGGACTTTTAGATGATTCAAAGCAATAGTTTATAATTTGACATGAAGACATTAATACTCAAGCATATCAACAAGCAACCATGTCTTTCAAAATATCAACACTAAAGAAAGCTATCCCTAGCCCATTATGCTCAATCATTGATCCATTCATGAAACACACCCAAATATTAGCTACATCCAATGCACAAGTATGATAATAGTGTTCCCTAGTTGGTGCTTTATAAGAGAAGATGGAGACTCAATAATTTTTTTTGCATAAAAGTAAATAGATAGGCCCTTCGTTGAGGGAAGCAGAGATTTATAGAGGTGCGAGAGTTCATAGCTTAAACTGAGAGATAAATTTGTTTTGAGAGGTATGCCTTTCCTGTCAACGAAAATGACCGAGAATTCCCAATACTTTCCATGCTAGATAAATCATAGGCAGTTCCAAAACGTAAAATAAAGTTTATTTCCATTTCCACCATTCTTTCACAATCCACGGCTAGTCGTATCCACGGGTACCTTCCATACCAACACTTTGTTGGAAATATGCCCTAGAGGCAATAATAAATTAATTATTATTATATTTCCTTAATCATGATAAAGGTTTATTATTCATGCTATAATTGTATTGATCGGAAACTTAAATACATGTGTGGATACATAAACAAATACCAAGTCCCTAGTAAGCCTCTACTAGACTAGCTCATTGATCAAAAGATGGTTAATGTTTCCTGACCATAGACATGAGTTGTCGTTTGATAACGGGATCACATCATTAGTTGAATGATGTGATGGACAAGACCCATTCATTAGCATAGAATATGATCATTCAGTTTATTGCTACTGCTTTCTTAATGTCAAATACATGTTCCTTCGACCATGAGATCATTCAACTCCCAGACTCCGGAGGAATGCGTTGTGTGTATCAAATGTCACTTCATAACTGGGTGATCATAAAGGTGCTCTACAAGTATCTCCGAAGGTGTTTGTTGAGTTGGCATGGATCGAGATTGGGATTTGTCATTCCGTATGACGGAAAGGTATCTCTGGGCCCTCTCGATAATACAACATCACAAGAAGCTTCCAAGCAAAGTGACTAAGGAGTTAGTTACAAGATGATGTATTACAGAACGAGTAAAGAGACTTGCCGGTAGTGATATTGAACTAGGTACGGAGATACCGGTGATCGAATCTCGTGCAAGTAACATACCGACGGACAAACAACACTACGTATGTTGTCATAAAGGTTCGACCGATAAAGATCTTTGTAAAATATGTAGGAACCAATATGGGCATCCAGGTCCCGGTATTGGTTATTGACCGGAGAAGCGTCTCGGTCATGTCTACATCATTCTCGAACCCGTAGGGTCCGCAAGCTTAACGTTCGTTGACGATATAGTACTATATGAGTTATGTATGTTGGTGGCCGAATGTTGTTCGGAGTCCCGGATGAGATCACGGACATGACGAGGAGCTCTGAAAGGGTTCCGGAATTCACCGGAAGGGTTTCAGATGTTTCCAGAAATGTTTTGGTGCGAGGACACTTTGCTTGGGCCACGGGGTAAGGCCCACGAGGCTTTAGGTTGGTGCAAAAGGAAGTTTTGCGGAGGTCGGGGACCAGACGCCAGGGACCCTGGCGTCTGGCCTTGGGCCAGACGCCGAGGACCATGGCGTCTTGGCCAGACACCGAGGACCGTGGTGTCTGGTGCTGGAATCTGAGAAGGACTCTTCCTTGCATTCCAAAGTAACTTTGGGAAGGCCCTCTCCCCAAGTAACGACCCAGGGCTCGAAATATAAATAGAGGAGCAGGGCTAGCCCCTAGAACACAAGTTTTCGAGCCTCCTCTAGTTGATCTTGTTCTAGTTCTAGTTGGTCCTAGTTGACTAATTAGAGCTAGCCCTAGCTACCTCTAATCCTCATAATTAGAAGCCCAGTGTGGCTCTAATCTCCTCCCTCTAGTTCATCCTCAGCTCTAAATCCGTTGTGCTTGGCGAAGCCCTGCGGAAATAGTTTCACCACCACCGTCACCATGCCGTCGTGCTGCCGGAACTCATCTACTACTTCGCTTCTCTTGCTGGATCAAGAAGGCGAGGACGTCATCAAGCTAAACGTGTGCTGAACGCGGAGGTGCCGTACGTTCTGTGCTTGATCGGAACGGACCGTGAAGGTCTATGACTACATCAACCGCGTTGATAAACGCTTCCGCTTAGCGATCTACTAGGGTATGTAGATGCTCTCCCCCTCTCGTAGCTATGCATTTCCATGGATAGATCTTGCATGTGCATAGATTTTTTTTTCCATGCAACGTTTCCCAACAGTGGCATCATGAGCTAGGTCTATGCGTAGATGATATGCACGAGTAGAACACAAAGGAGTTGTGGGCGATGATGTTCATATTACTTACCACCTATGTATTATTTTGATTCGGTGGTATTGTGGGATGAAGCGGCTCAAACCAACCTTACTTGTCCACGTACATGAGACCGGTTCCACCGACTAACATGCAACTTGTTTTGCATAAAGGTGGCTGGTGGGTGTCTATTTCTCCCACTTTAGTTGAATCTAATTTGACTACGGTGGTCCTTGCAAAAGGTTAAATAGCAACTTGATAATCACCATTGTGGTTTTGCGTAGGTAAGAATGGTTCTCGCTAGTTGCCCGTAGCAGCCATGTAAAACTTGCAACAACAAAGTAGAGGACATCTAAATTGTTTTTGCAGGGTATGTTGTGATGTGATACGGCCAAGATGTGATATGATATATGTTGATGTATGAGATGATCATGTTTTGTAATATGTTCACGACTTGCATGTCGATGAGTACGACAACCGGCAGGAGCCTTAGGGTTGTCTTTAATTATTGTATGACCTGCGTGTCAATCACTAAGCGTACTTTGTAGCTATGCGTTAGCAATAGTTATAGAAGCAATAGTTGGCGAGACAACCCCAACGCAATGATGGAGATCAAGGTGTCGCACCAGTGACGATGGAGATCATGTCGTTGCTTTGGAGATGGAGATCAAAAGCACAAGATGTTGATGGCCATATCATGTCACATATTTTGATTGCATGTGATGTTTATCCTTTATGCCTCTTATTTTGCTTAGAACGACGGTAGCATTATAAGATGATCCCTTCACTTAATTTCAAGATAAAAGTGTTCTCCCCGAGTATGCACCGTTGCTAAAGTTCGTCGTTTCGAAGCACCTCATGATGATCGGGTGTGATAGACTCTACATTCACATACACCGAGTGTAAGCCAATTTTGCACATGCAGAATACTTGGGTTAAACTTGACGAGCCTAGCATGTACAAATATGGTCTCGCAACACTGGAGACCGAAAGGTCGAACATGAGTCATACTGTGATAAGATCAACATGGAAATGTTCACCATTGAAAACTACAACATCTCACATGATGATCGGACATGGGTTAGTTGATTTGGATCATGTATCACTTAGACAACTTGAGGGATGTTGATTTAAGTGGGAGTTCATTAGTAATTTGATTATTTGAATTAAAATTTATCATGAACTTAGTCCTAATAGTCTTTGCAAATTTATGTTGTAGATCAATGGCCCGTGCTACCATTCCCTCGAATTTTAATGTGTTCCTAGAGAAAGCTAAGTTGAAAGATGATGGTAGCAACTACACGGACTGGGTCCGTAACTTGAGGATTATCCTCATTGCTACACAGAAGAATTATGTCCTTGATGCACCGCTAGGTGACAGACCTGCTGCAGGAGCTGATGAGAACGTTATGAACATCTGGCAGGCTCGATCTGATGACTACTCAATAGTTTAGTGTGCCATGCTTTACGGCTTGGAACCAGGACTTCAAAAGCGTTTTGAACGCCAAGGAGCATATGAGATGTTCCAAGAGCTGAAGTTGATATTTCAAGCTAATGCTCGGGTTGAGAGATATGAAGTCTCCAACAAGTTCTTTAGATGTAAGATGGAGGAGAACAGTTCTGTCAGTGAACACATACTCAGAATGTTTGGGTACCACAACCACTTGACTCAGCTGGGAATTGATCTTCCAGTTGAGAGTGTTATTGATAGAGTTCTTCAGTCACTGCCACCAAGCTACAAAGGCTTCATGATGAACTATAATATGCAAGGGATGACGAAAACGATTCCCGAGCTCTTCGGGGTGCTGAAATTGGCAGAGGTAGAAATCAAGAAAGAGCATCAAGTGTTGATGGTTAACAAGACCAACAGTTTCAAGAAAAAGGGCAAGCAAAAAGAAAGGGAACTTCAAGAAGACCGGCAAACAAGTTGCCGCTCCCGTGAATAAGCCCAAAGCTGGACCCAAGCCGAAAACCATGTGCTTCTACTCCAAGGGAAATGGTCACTAGAAGCGGAACTGCCCCAAGTACTTGGCAGATAAGAAGGATGGAAAAGTGAACAAAGGTATATTTGATATACATGTTATTGATGTGTTCCTTACTAGTGCTCGTAGTAGCGCCTGGGTATCTGATACTGGTTTGGTTGCTCATATTTGTAACTTAAAACATGGGCTGCGGAATAAACGAAGATTGGCTAAGGACGAGGTGACGATGCGCGTCGGGAATGGTTCCAAGGTTGATGTGATCGCCGTCGGCATGCTACCTCTACATCTACCTTCGGCATTAGTTTTAGACCTCAATAATTGTTATTTGGTGCCAGCGTTGAGCATGAACATTATATCTGGATCTTGTTTATTGCGAGACAGTTATTCATTTAAGTCAGAGAATAATGGTTGTACTATTTATATGAGTAACATCTTTTATGGTCATGCACCCTTAGTGAATGGTCTATTCTTGTTGAATCTCGATCATAGTGATACACATATTCATAATATTGATGCCAACAGATGTAAAGTTGATAATGATAGTGCAACATACTTGTGGCACTGCCGTTTATGTCATATTGGTGTAGAGCGCATGAAGAAACTCCATACGGATGGACTTTTGGAATCACTTGATTATGAATCATTTGATATTTGCGAACTATGCCTCATGGGTAAGATGACTAAAACTTTGTTCTCCGGAACAATTGAGCGTGCTAATGACTTATTGGAAATAATAGTACCGATGTATGCGGTCCGATGGGTGTTGAAGCACGCGGCGGGTATAGTTATTTTCTGACCTTCACAGATGATTTGAGTAGGTATGGGTATATCTACTTGATGAAACACAAGTTTGTATCATTTGAAAAATTCAAAGAATTTCAGAGTGAAGTGGAGAATCATCGTAACAAAACAAGAAAATAAAGTTTCTACGATCTGATCGCGGAGGTGAATATTTGAGTTACGAGTTTGGCCTTCATTTAAGACAATGTGGAATTGTTTCACAACTCACGCCACCTGGAACACCATAGCGTAATGGTGTGTCCGAATGTCGTAACCGTACTTTATTAGATATGGTGCGCTCTATGATGTCTCTTACAGATTTGCCGCTATTGTTTTGGGGTTATGCATTAGAGACAGTTGCGTTCACGTTAAATTGGGCACCATCTAAATCCGTTGAGATGACACCGTATGAACTATGGTTTGGCAAGAAACCTAAGCTGTCATTTCTTAAAGTTTGGGGATGCGACGCTTATGTCAAAAGGCTTCAGCATGATAAGCTCGAACCCAAAGCGGAGAAGTGCGTCTTCATTGGATACCCTAAAGAAACTATTGGTATACCTTCTACCACAGATCCGAAGGCAAGATCTTTGTTGCTAAGAATGGGTCATTTCTAGAGAAGGAGTTTCTCTCGAAAGAAGTGAGTGGGAGGAAAGTAGAACTTGATGAGGTAGTTGTACCTTCTCTCGAATTGGAAAGTAGCACATCAGAGAAAACCGTTCCCGTGATTCCTACACCAACCAAAGAAGAAGCAGATGATGATCATGAAACTTCAGATCAAGTTACTACTGAACCTCGTAGGTTGAGCAGAACACGTACCGCACTAGAGTGGTATGGCAATCCTGTCCTGGAAGTCATGTTGTTAGACAACGGCGAACCTATGAACTATGAAGAAGCTATGATGAGCCCAGATTCCGACAAATGGCTTGAGGCCATGAAATCTGAGATAGGATCCATGTATGGGAACAAAGTGTGGAGTTTGGTGCACTTGCCCGATGATCGGCAAGCCATTGAGAATAAATGGATCTTGAAGAGGAAGACGGACGTTGATGGTAATATCACTGTCTACAAAGCTTGACTTGTCGCAAAAGGTTTTTGACAAGTTCAAGGGGTTGACTACGATGAGACTTTCTCACCCGTAGCAATGCTTAAGTCCGTCCGAATCATGTTAGCAATTGCCGCATTTTATGATTATGAAATCTGGCAAATGGACGTCAAAACTGCATTCCTTAATGGATTTCTTAAGGAAGAATTGTATATGATGCAACCAGAAGGTTTTGTCGATCCTAAAGGTGCTAACAAAGTGTGCAAGCTCCAGCGATCCATCTATGGACTGGTGCAAGCATCTCGGAGTTGGAATACACGCTTTGATGAGGTGATCAAAGCATATGGTTTTATACAGACTTATGGTGAAGCCTGTATTTATAAGAAAGTGAGTGGGAGCTCTGTAGCATTTCTGATATTATATGTGGATGACATATTATTGATTGGAAATGATATAGAATTTCTAGATAGCATAAAAGGATACTTGAATAAGAGTTTTCAATAAAAGACCTTGGTGAAGCTACTTATATATTGGGCATCAAGATCTATCGGGATAGATCGAGACGCTTAATAAGACTTTCACAAAGCACATACCTTGATAAGATTTTGAAAAAGTTCAAAATGGATCAGTCAAAGAAAGGGTTCTTGCTTGTGTTGCAAGGTGTGAAATTGAGTAAGACTCAAAGTCTGACCACAGCAGAAGATAGAGAAAGAATGAAAGTCATTCCCTATGCCTCAGCCATAGGTTCTATAATGTATGCCATGCTGTGTACCAGACCTGATGTGTGCCTTGCCATAAGTTTGGCGGGGAGGTACCAAAGTAATCCAAGAGTGGATCACTGGACAGCGGTCAAGAATATCCTGAAGTACCTGAAAAGGACCAAGGATATGTTTCTCGTTTATGGAGGTGACGAAGAGCTCATCGTAAAGGGTTACGTCGATGCTAGCTTCGACACAGATCTGGATGACTCTAAGTCGCAAACCGGGTACGTATTTATATTGAATGGTGGAGCTATCAGTTGGTGTAGTTCTAAGCAGAGCGTTGTGGCAGGATCTACATGTGAAGCGGAGTATATAGCTGCTTCGGAAGCAGCGCATGAAGGAGTCTGGATGAAGGAATTCATATCCGATCTGGGTGTAATACCCAGTGCATCGGGTCCAATGACAATCTTTTGTGACAACACTGGAGCAATTGCCATAGCTAAGGAGCCTAGGTTTCACAAGAGAACCAAACACATCAAGCGACGCTTCAACTCCATTCGTGATTATGTCAAGGATGGATACATAGAAATTTGCAAAGTACATACAGATCTGAATGTGGTAGACCCGTTGACTAAACCTCTTCCACGGGCAAAACATGATCAGCACCAAGACTCCATGGGTGTTAGATTCATTACTATGTAATCCAGATTACTGACTCTAGTGCAAGTGGGAGACTGTCGAAAATATGCCCTAGAGGCAATAATAAAGTGGTTATTATTATATTTCCTTAATCATGATAAAGGTTTATTATTCATGCTATAATTGTATTGATCGGAAACTTAAATACATGTGTGGATACATAAACAAATACCAAGTCCCTAGTAAGCCTCTACTAGACTAGCTCGTTGAACAAAAGATGGTTAAGGTTTCCTGACCATAGACATGAGTTGTCGTTTGATAACGGGATCACATCATTAGGAGAATGATATGATGGACAAGACCCATTCGTTAGCATAGCATATGATCGTTTAGTTTATTGCTACGGCTTTCTTAATGTCAAATACATGTTCCTTCAACCATGAGATCATGCAACTCCCGGACTCCGGAGGAATGCCTTGTGTGTATCAAATGTCACTTCATAACTGGGTGATCATAAAGGTGCTCCATAGGTATCTCCAAAGGTGTCTGTTGAGTTGGCATGGATCGAGATTGGGATTTGTCATTCCGTATGACGGAAAGGTATCTCTGGGCCCTCTCGGTAATACAGCATCACAAGAAGCTTGCAAGCAAAGTGACTAAGGAGTTAGTTACAAGATGATGTATTACGGAACGAGTAAAGAGACTTGCTGGTAACGAGATTGAACTAGGTATGGAGATACCGACGATCGAATCTCGGGCAAGTAACATACCGACGAACAAAGGGAACTACATATGCTGTCATAATGGTTTGACCAATAAATATCTTCGTAGAATATGTAGGAACACTACTGCAGGTTGGTCCAAACGCGGCGGTCCAATCAGAGACTATTCGACGAAACTGTGTGCGATGCATTAATTACAAACGATGATGTAATAAAACCGTAAAAAAAATACAAAACATTTGCGATGGCGGTGACATCAAACACGATTCATATTAGAGTTGTGTGTGCGATGCGTGGCAAACAGTTAATCCAGCAGAATTGTTTGCGATGAGGCAGGACAACAGAAACGGGCAGCCAGATGAGGGTGTGTGCGATATACGGCATACAATTCACTAGGATGAACTGTGTGTGATTAGGCAACACAATAGAAATGGTCAGCCAGATAAAGGTTTGTGCGATGGAGGGCATACAGTTCACTCGGATGAACTGTTTGCGATTAGCCAAGACAACAGAAACAGTTCAACTGAGCAAGATGTGTGTGATACGCGGCAAACAGGTCCGTAATCAGAAATGTGTGCGAAGACCAATAATAACACAGATGATTGCTGCTAATAAGTCGTGTGATTTGCTCTGTCTACAGAAGAATAACATCTATATATAACTGAAATAAACATCCAATTACATAAGTGACTATACAGATCATTCGCACACAACTCAATAAACAATTGCATGCATTCTAAACTAGGAGAAACGATCGTCTAGTCATCTACTTCTTGTGACGCTCCCGCCACTGCTCTGTGGCTCGATCCCTCGTTTGGGGCTGGAAGAAGACACTTCCTCATGTCAACGGTATGCCTGTACATCTCGTAGCTTGTGTACGTGTCCTTGGCTGCGTACTTGACATGTTCTTCATCCAGTCTCTGATGCCAGACACTGTGCCAGGCGTTCTTGTCCTTCTTGCTCTCATCCTTCATCTCCATGTAGTAGGGGTCAATGATGGCCGAGGGGAGGTCAACCAGGGAGTTATGTTTGTTGTTGTCGCTGCCCAGACCTTGTAGTGATCATGGATGTTGACAAGATTCTGGCAGGTCAAGCCCAAAACCTTGAGCGCTTTTAGATCGTAGGTGGTGTCCACCGTAGCGAAACTGTAGTCGGAGCTGTTGATAAACCTAGAGAAACGCTCGCAAGGCCTTGTGGCTAGGTGGTAGTGGTAGACGAGGACGTCATGTCGCACGCACAACTGGGCGACGGCAACCTTCTGATCGTGCCTGACACGAACGTTGGTGAACTCGAGGTCGAAGCCGACCACTTGGTACTTGTCCTTAGCAAGCAACTGCTCCATAGTTTGGATGGACCTCTCCAACGAGACCGGCTCATTCATGTACACCACCGAGAGGTTCTTCCCCCGCATGTGGGTGTCCACTACGTGATGCGTGGTGAACTGCACCCCCCCCCCCAATTGTCGTTGTCGGCCGCTGGGAGGGCCATTGGAGCCACGGGGAGCGCCATTGGAACCGCTGGATGTCCTCTCTGTATGTGTCGTCATGGGTGTGCTTATTGTGTTGTGTGGCGCAAGAGATGAAGGTAAATGGCCGCAGGAATAAATGGGGGCCGGGCAGCCTGGATTCTCGGCGCATCCGTATGGCAGTTTTTGCAGTGGGTAACTGCATTGTGGCGCCGCGCTCGGCGCAACCGCATGCATAATGGCAGCACGAATGTACGTGATCGTGCGCCGGCCCCAAACACTGGCAGCGCGCGTGGAGGGACGAGGGCAGAGCGCCCGGAGGGATGCGAGAGCAGAGCGCGCGCGGCGGGACGCGAGCAGAGCGCGCCACAGCCGCCTCAACCGCGAGCAACCACACGCATAGAGCAGTTGAACACGCATGGTATGGGCGTCTACAAGCCGGCCGGTAGTTGCGATGCTACGTACAGAGCGGCCGTGTGCTACTAACTCCGTCTTGGTCTATTAGTCCCCTTTTTATTCTCTGCCATATTTTGACCTTAAATTTAACTAACAAAATGTTAGTGCATGTTATAAAGATTATATAATTGGAAACTATGTTCAAATACGAATCCAACGATATAATCTTTGGCGATATGCATTCGGATTTTATTAGTTAAATCTCTAGTCAAAATTTGGCACAAAAATACAAAGACGACTTATAAACTAGGACGGGGGTAGTAGGTAATTAAATTGCAAATGTTTTTTTATTAACCGTATGTGCATGTGTCCTTTTGTCCTCCTCTCGCACGTCTTGTCACCCCGCTACCGAAGACGGCTTCGAGCGCAAGCTTGGGCAGCGCACGGGGGCGTTCTTTTGGTCAAACGATGGCTCGAAGTGGCGCCAATGAATCATCGGTGAGCCCGTTCCTGCGCAACCGCGTAGGTTCCCACGCAAGCTTCCCGCCCGACTCGGTGAAATCCCCCAAAATCCCAATGCTTATCGGCGTGCTATATAAACCCTCACGACCGGCGAGTCCTGCGTCGCATTTTCCCCTCCCTCCGTGTAGCTTATCTTGTCTGCTTCTCCCACAGTCGCCAATGGCACCAATCTGTTGTCGTCGCTCAGTCACTCCATCATCATCAGAGGACAGCTCCAGCTAGGAGGCTACACCGCTGCGGCAGCGCAGTCCCCAACGTAGTGTAGTGTGCATGGCGTCCCTATTGGGTGTGCGCGGAACACCCACCACACGCTTCGTCGCTGCTGCCCGTCGGCAGCTGTTGCCGGCCGCTGTTGCCGCCACCCCACCGTCTGCGCCGTGGCTGCCACACCACCATCACAAGCCAGGGCTATCGCCCGCTCTGCCACCACGGCCCGAAGGCGGGAGGTGCCTGTCGTGGCCGCCACCCCACTGTCGGCCACCATGGCCATCACCCGCTCCGCCACCGCGGCCCGAAGGCGGGAGGTGGTGGTCATGGCCGCCACCCCATCGTCGGCCGCCGAGGACGCCAGCCCACCGTCGACCGCCGGGGTCATCACCCACTCCGCCACCGCCGGCCGAAGGCGGGAGGCGGTGGTGGAGGCCCGCACATGCGTCAGCGACCTTGCGCGCTACATCGAGTTCCTGCGGGAGGAGGAGGAGCGCCTCATCGAGCACGCAAAGAGCCTTACCATCACTGTGGCCACAACACACGCCACCGCAGAGGCAAGGAATCAGGAGATCTACGAGGAGTCCCGCATCTTCGAGAGGGGTCCTCTGGAGCGGCAGAGGGCGTTCGTGGTGAGCGCCGGCGAAGGTGCAGCAGTGGCAGGCACCGTATTGTAGTTGTCCATCTTGTCGGTAGGCTCCTCCTCCTCTGCCTCTTACTGAGCGTGCTCGGTAGAGGAGAGGCTGCCGGAAGTAGTACAAAGCCCCTCCGTAGTAGTAGTATTTAGGGGCTATTTTATTCAGTTCATCTGACTATAGATGTGGTTGAACTGTACTACGTACTTAAAATTAGCTAGTATATATAGTTGAACTAGCTATTTCAGTAAGTGGTTGGCAACAATTGGGGAAAAGTTTGGTCGGTTCAGCTGTCAAGGTGAACTGTTTGTATAAAGAACGACTGCTTAATCTATGAATGAAATCTATGCTTACTGAATTTCAGTTGCAAAATTAGATAGTGCTAGTGATTTTTAGCTACATATTTTGACAAATGGCAGGGTTACAAGGTTGACAAATGGCCATGTTACTAGATCAACAAATGTCAATCATTCCAGTTTGACAAATGGCAATATACCCAATATGGCAGATGCAAATCTGTCAAATTGTCTGTACGTGGTTGCACACGGATCATCCGAAAAAACCGTTTGCGTTGAAGGGATGTACAAATCTTTTGTGCCGGCTTAGCGGCGAAGTCTCGCTTTGCATACCGTATTCAATCTAAACCATTTGCGTTGAAGAGATGCACAAATCCTGCGCGGCGGATTTTCCCTTGGCTTACTGGAGAAGACCATAGCTCTCACTTTGCATACGGGTGTTCTATCTAAAACGTTTGCGATAAGGAGCTGCACAAATCCTGCTCGGCACATTTTCCCTTGGCTTACTGGGGAAGCTGTCGGTTTGCATACGGGTGTTCTATCTAAAATGTTTGCGATCAAGAGCTGCACAAATCCTGCTCGGCACATTTTCCCTTGGCTTCCTGGGGAAGCTATCGGTTTGCATACGGGTGTTCTATCTAAAACGTTTGTGATGAGTGTTTTATATTTAAAAGCCATTGATGTTTTTTTTAAAGAAAATCATTTGATACGTCTGTACATTCAGAGAGAAAAATGCAAGTTCGTTCAAACCATATCTTTCATTCAGTCACACTACGAATTTATATTCATATGATCGAGATGCACGCCTCTTGGTCAGCATGCGCAGCAGACTGCGCTTGCACGCCTCCCGTTCTGTCAAGCAGCTGTCCACACGGCACCTCCTAGCCATTAAAAGAGTGACGCGTGGCATCATGTTAATGGTTAACAGAATGCACACGATTTAAATTATACAAAACATTTGAGATGTTAAAGTGGCAGCTATTTGTTTCAAAAGGCCTTTGTTGGCTGTTATTCGAGTGCGCCTTCTCTCAAAATGGACACGGAAAATACCACATCATGTCGGGTGCCATTCCATGATAGCATGCCAAGTTTCATGAATTGCAGACGAGTTTTGGATTTACTAGAATTTAAAAACAAAGTATCTCAATGTTTTGCCGGCAATCAACAGTGCCCTGGTGTTTGAAATTCATTCCCATTTCTTGCATGGGACCTAAGCATGCACCCAGGGACACACATTTGATATGTCAACCCATTTTTCTACACTGGAGCATGTGCATGTAGTTCAAATTTGAATTATGCACATAAAATGCCTAGAAAACTCAGTTAATGTATAAAAATTTCCAAACAAACCCCAAAATTGCAAATTTTAACACGACACTCCTGTGGCTCTATGTTGCCATTAGGAAAAAATTTGAAAACAGGAAGAGGCAACGAATATCATTTCATCCACGAAGGAGGCACATTCCCTACCGGTACCATGAGGCTTGTTGTCAGAAGCTCTGGTATGTGAGAGGCTTATACCCAAATCTGCCCCAAATGGGACAATTTTTTTACCACACCACGTTGATGCCGTTCCATGATAGCATGCCAAGTTTCATGAATTCCAGACGAGTTTTGGATTTACTAGAATTTAAAAACCATGTATCTCAATGTTTGCGTCAAGCGACGGTGGCAAGGTGTTTGACATTCATTCACATTTCTTGCATGGGACCTAAGCATGCAACCAAGGACACAGATTTGATTTTTCAACCAATTTATATGCACTAGAGCATGTGCCTGTAGTTCAAATTTGAATTATGCACATAAATGCATAGAAAACTCAGTTAATGTATAAAAATCTCCAAACGAACCCTGAAAAATTCCAAAATTTACCACAACACTCCTGTTGTTCTATGTTGATACTAGAAAAAAATTTGAAATCAAGAAGAGGCAATAGATATCGTTTCGTCCAGAAAGGTGAAACGTTCCCTACCGAAATCATGAGGCTTGTTGTGAGAAGCTCTGGTTTGTGAGAGGCTTATACCCCAACCTGCCCCAAATGGGACAATATTTTTACCATGACATGTTGATGCCGTTCCATGATAGCATGTCAAGTTTCATAAATTTCAGATGCGTTTTTGATTTACTAGAATTTAAAAACCATGTATCTCAATGTAAGCGCCGAGCGACGGTGGCAAGGTGTTTGACATTCATTCCCATTTCTTGCATGGGACCTAAGCATGCAACCAAGGACACACATTTGAATTTTGAACCCATTTATATGCACTGGAGCATGTGCATGTAGTTCAAATTTGAATTATGCACATAAATGCATAGAAAAATCAGTTAATGTATAAAAATGTCCAAGCGAACCACGAAAAATCCCAAAAATTGACACAACAGTCCTGTTGTTCCATGTTGACACTAGAAAAATTTTGAAAGCAAGAAGAGGCAACGGATATCGTTTCATCCACAAAGGTGGCACGTTCCATACCAAAACCATCACGCTTGTTGTGAGAAGCTCTGTTTTGTGAGAAGCTTATACCCAAACCTGCCCCAAATGGGACAATATTTTTACCACGACATGTTGATGCCGTTCCATGATATCATGTCAATTTTCATGAATTTTAGACGAGTTTTTGATTTACTAGAATTTTAAAACCATGTATCTCAATGTTAGCGGCCGAGCGACAGTGTCAAGGTATTTGACATTCATTCTCATTTCTTGCATGTGACCTAATCATGCAACCAAGGACACACATTTGATTTTTTAACCCATTTTTATGCACTGGAGCAAGTGCATGTAGTTCAAATTTGAATTATGCACATAAATACCTTGAAAACTCAGTTAACGTATAAAAATATCCAAACGAACCCCGAAAAATTCCAAAATTTAACACGACACTCTTGTTGTTCTATGTTGACACCAGAAAAAAAATTGAAAGCAAGAAGAGGCGACAAATATCATTTTGTCCACAAAGGTGACACGTTTCCCTACCGGAACCATGAGGCTTCTTGTGAGAAGCTCTGGTTTGTGAGAAGCTTATACCATAACCTACCCCAAATGGGACAATAATTTTTACCCCAGCATGTTGATGCCATTCCATGATAGCATGCCAAGGTTCATGAATTTCAGACAAGTTTTGGATTTACTAGAATTACAAAAGCAAGTACCTCAACGTTTGCCGAAGAGCCACGGTGCCGTGGTGTTTGAAATTCATCCCCATTCCCATTTCTTCCATGGGACATAAGCATCAACCCATGGACACATATATGATTTTACAACCCATTTTGGTGCACCGGAGCATGTGCATGTAGTTTAATTTTGAATTGAGCACCTGAAATGCCTAGAAAACCAAGTTAATGTATAAAAATGTCCAAACGAACCCTGAATAATTCCAATTTTTTTGACGACACACCTATAGTTGCATGTTCACTGCAGATAAAAGTTCTAGCAATTCAAACACCCTCCTTTGCCGCTGTGACCCCAGTATGTAATTCAAATCAAGACGAAAAATCAAGTATATCGCACATAGTTTATTATCACCAACCGTGTGAGATGTAGTACAAAATATCTTGGACCATTGTCGAAGTATAGTACGCATATGGCTTACGCGAGAAGGTGCATCGGCTACAATCCACAACCGGCGTGTCAAGGTCAAGCACACTAGCTCGCTTCCCAAATATCATTTCACTGTTCAATCATCGCCGATGAAAGATGGGGACGTGGACCTGCGTCGTGAGGGCAGCTTCGGCGGCCCACTCCGGCGAGAGCATAGCCGCAGCCGTAGCCGCCATGCGTGTGCTAACAAGCTGCGTGAGCGCGGCTGCAATCTGCGACCGGGCGGCCAAGGCAGCCCAAACGGCCGTTGTTGCTTCTCAGGTGGCGGCAGCAACATCTGCCTTAGGGATAGCAACTGGCGACAGTGGCACATCAGCTGTTCGTTCTGTAGCGGCGGCCTTAGCCCTGATGGAGGCCGCCCATGACCATGTCGAGGCTGCCCACACCCCGCACAATTCGAACGAAGCTTCTCCGACAACGGTCGGCAACCCACGGCCGAAGAGTTGGCTATCGCCGAGAGCGTTCGAGCAGCTGTTCATTCCTTCGCGGCATACCTTGCCATGATGGAGCCCGTCCAAGCCCAGATCGCAGCCGCCCATGCCCAGCTCATGGCCGCCTTTTCCAAAGAGATGGCGGACGCGGATGGCTAGATGCTTGCCGAGTATGGTACGATTGATGCCATGGAGCCCCTTCCCCAGGAGATCGTCGAGCGCGAGCTGGACATGGAGGAGGCGGCAGAGATCGACGAGCACCAGCCGTAGTAGTACTCTTTGTTTAATTTGGAGCACCGGTCTTTAATTTGTTAGGTTAATGTTTAGGTCAGCTAGCTCTGTTTAATTGCTGAACTTGCTCAATTAAGAAGTGTGGGTGTGCTGTAGGCTCCTATGTGTACCCAAATTATGCAATGACGTGGATGACCACTGTAACCAGGGATATTCGGACCAAAATTTGCACATTCAAACTCATCAGACATGGGGTAAGCTATATGAATCGTTTGTGATGTTCACATATCGTACACAGTGCTGAATAAGGGACCGTGTCTGATGACACTTTGCGCGCCAGTTTTTTCGCTGCACCGATCTAAAATTTTTGGCTTCCACAGAAATATCTACCTCCCCGCCCCCTCCCCCTTACCAAAAGCCACATTTCCCCCTTTTCCACCATCCTTTCCAAGTTGAAACCTTCACTCCTTGCTTGCAGCACCGCCTCCTCGCCGGCGACCCTCCTTCACGCTGCTTGATACATCTCCAACGTATCTATAATTTTTGATTGTTCCATGCTGTTATATTATCAATCTTGGATGTTTTACAATCATTTTATACCAACTTTATATTATTTTTGGGACTAACCTATTGACATAGTGCCCAGTGCCAGTTGCTGTTTTTTGCTTGTTTTTTACTTCGCAGAAAATCAATACCAAACGGAGTCCAAACACAACGAAACTTGTTGGAGATTTTTTCTGGACCAGAAGACACCCGGTGGGCCAAAGAAGTACCAGAGGGGAGCTTTGAGGGGAGCACAACCCACCAGGGCGCGCCTGGGATCTAGGCACGCCCAGGTGGGTTGTGCCCACCTCGGTGGCCTCCCGCACCGCCTCTTCGCCCTATAAATTCCCAAATATTCCAAAAACCCTCAGGGTAACCCTAGATCAGAAGTTCCGCCGCTGCACGCCTTTGTAGCCACGAAAAACCAATCTAGACCCCGTTCCGGCACCCTGCCGGAGGGGGAAATCATCACCGGTGGCCATCTTCATCATCCCGGCGGCCACCATGATGAGGAGGGAGTAGTCCACCCTCGGGGCTGAGGGTTTGTACCAGTAGCTATGTGTTTAATCTCTCTCTCTCTCTCTCTCTCGTGTTCTTGTGATGGCACGATCTTGATGTATCGCGGGCTTTGTTAATATAGTTGGATCATATGGTGTTTTCCCCTCTCTACCTTGTTGTGATGAATTGAGTTTTCCCTTTGAGATTTCGTTTTATCGGATTGCATACTTTTATGGATTTGAGAGCACTTGATATATGTCTTGCATATGAATAGCCGTGGTGACAATGGGGTATATATTGATTCACTTGAGATATGTTTTGGCACTCAACTCGCGGATTCCCGAGGTGACATTGTGGTAATCTATGCATAAGGGTTGATGCACGTTCTCATCTTTTGTTTCTCCGGTAGAAATCTTGGGGCACTCTTTGAGGTTCTTTGTGTTGGATTGAGTATTATGGATTTGAATTTGCTTTGGTGTTATTTTAGTACGAACTCTTGATAGATCGATCGGAAAGAATAACTTAGTGTTATTTTAGTACGGACTCTTGATAGATTGATCGAAAAGAATAACTTGGTGTTATTTTAGTACGAACTCTTGGATAGATCGATCGGAAAGAATAGCTACAAACAATTTCTTCTTATGTTCTCCGCTAGATGAGAACTTTGGAGTGATTCTTCATCGCACGTTGAGGGATGGTTATATGATCCAATTAGATTAGCATTGTTGAGAGATTGCACTAGTGAAAGTACGGACCCTAGGCCTCATTTTCAAGCATTGAAATACCGTTTGTGCTCTATTTTATCAATTGCTACCTTGCTGTTTTTTATTGTTCCTGTTACAAAAACCTATATCTACTATCATTACTACGCTTTTATTACCATCTCTTCGCCGAACTAGTGCACCTATACAAATTACCATTGTATTTGGTGTGTTGGGGACACAGGAGACTCTTTGCTATTTGGTTGCAGGGTTGTTTGCGAGAGACCATCTTCATCCTACGCCTCCCACAGATTGATAAACCTTAGGTCATCCACTTGAGGGAAAATTGCTACTGTCCTACAAAACTCTGCGCTTGGAGGCCCATCACGAGTCTACAAGAATAAAGTTGCGTAGTGGACATCAAGCTCTTTTCTGGCGCCGTTGCTGGGGAGGTGAGTGCTTGAAGGTATATCTTTAAATCTTGCAATCGAATCTTTTAGTTTCTTGTTTTATCACTAGTTTGGTTTATAAAAAGAAAACTACAAAAAATGGAATTGAGGTTGCATCATATTATTCATCTTTATAATGTCTTTCGTGAAAATGATGGAAAGGAAAATTGTGCTCAATTGGTAGAAGAAGAATTCAATAAAATGTTTGGCATAAAATATTTGAATGATGAGCATGATTGCAATGTTGTTAATATGAATTCTTTGAATATCCATGATGGTAATGATATGCAAAGCCATAAGCTTGGGGATGCTACGTTTGATGAAGATGATATTTTTGTCCCCCAAGTTTTGATGAGAAAATTTATTATGATGAAAGCATGCTTCCTATCTATGATGATTATGGTGATGAAATTTATGTTATAAAGAATAATGATAACCATGAAACTTGTCATCATGATTTTAATTTCCAATCACATGATAGTTATTTTGTTGAATTTGCTCCCACTACTAGTCATGAGAATAATTTTGCTTATGTGGAGAGTAATAAAAGTTCTATGCTTGTGGATCATGAAAAGATTGCTTTATGTGATAGCTATACTATTAAATTCATTCATGATGCTACTGAAAATTATTATGAGAGAGGAACATATGCTTTTACATATTGCAATAATATTAAGTTTCCTCTCTATGTGTTGAAAATCTTGAAGTTTTGCTTGTTTTGCCTTCCTATGCTAGTTGATTCTTGTTCCCATAAGTTGTTTGCTCACAAAATTCCTATGCATAGGAAGTGGGTTAGGCTTAAATGTGCTAGTTATATGCTTCATGATGCTCTCTTTGTGTTTCAATTCTTATCTTTTATGTAAGCATCATTGAAATCATCATGCCTAGCTAAAAGGCATTAAAGAAAAGTGTTTGTTGGGAGATAAGCCAACACTTTTACCTACTGTTTTTGTGTGTTCACATGATTAGGCTACTGTAGTAATCATGTTTTATATCTTTTGTTTCAATAAAGTGCCAAGTAAAGCCTTAGGGATAGTGTGGATGATAGTTGACTTGATTCTGTTCAAAAACAGAAAATTTTGTGTCCAGTGCAGAAATTCCTGTATTTTACTAGAACATGGAACAATTATTATTTTTTTACAGTTGATGGGTATACAAATTTTATACGTTTTCCTAATTTTTCATAATTTCTGGAGTTACATAAGTATGACCTTAATTCAGATCTTTACGTGATGTTCTGTTTTTGACAGATTCTGTTTTCAATGCATAATTTGCTTGTTTCTAGTTTCTGTGGCTTATATTGCTTAATATAAATTGTGGAAATTGTATAGTACAGTAGGTATTGTGTGAGAACAAATATGAATCTTGTCTTTGACAGTACCAATGTGAATGATTTATCTTTATCATACTAACCCATCTCACGAAGTTCTGTTAAGTTTTGTGTGATTGAAGTTTTCAAGTTTTGGGTGAGATATCGATATGAGGAGAATAAGGAGTGACAAGACCCTAAGCTTGGGGATGCCCAAGGCACCCCCAAGGCAATATTCAAGGAAGATCCAAGCAACTAAGCTCGGGGATGCCCCGGAAGGCATCCCCTCTTTCATCTTCAACATTATCGGTAACCTCGCTTGGAGCTATATTTTCATTCATCACATGATATGAGTTTTGCTTGGAGAGTCATTTTATTTTATTATTATTTGCTTTCTGTTATTTAGAATAATGTTTTGCCTCTTTTATTTCAATAAAAGTGGCAAGGATAGCCATCACCATGCTTATTTTGCAAATATATGAGTTGCTGTTTCAAAACAGAAAGTTTATCGCTGTTGCAATAATTATCCAGAAAATTCAGAATGTGATAAAATATTGAAACCTTTTGCACAATAAGCTCTGATAAATTTTCTACAGTTTGGTAAATTTTTAGAAGTTTTGGAGTTAGGTAAGTATGAGTACAATTGCACTCTTTATAGACTGTCCTGTTTAGATAGATTGCTGTTATGTTCGCATTGTTTGCATATGTTTGCTTGTTTAATGATTCTATTTGAGGATAGGACTATTAAATATTCAGAGGCATTTAGTATGAAATGTTAAATAATAATTTTATTTATTTGCTAAAGTAGAGAATGATAAGGTTATGCATTGATTTATACTAACGTATCTCACGAGTTCTTGTTGAGTTTTGTGTGGATGAAGTTTTTAAGATTTAGGGAAACCGTGATATAAAAGGAATTAAGGAGACACAAAAGCTCAAGCTTGGGATGCCCAAGGCATCCCAAGATAATATTTCAAGAAGTCTCAAGCATCTAAGCTTGGGGATGCCTCGGTAGGCATCCCACCTTTCTTCATCAACAATTATCGGTTAGTCTTGGTTGAGCCTAAGTTTTTGCTTCTTCACATGATGTGTGCTATTCTCAGAATGTCATTTAATTTTTGTTTTGCTTGCTGTTTTAATAAAATACTTAGATCTGAAAAAAAATTAAATAAGAGAGAGTCCCCACATAGCTACCCATTTATTTAACTACTCGCATGATCTTCACTTATATCTTTTTGGAGTAGTTTGTCATTTGCTCTGGTGCTTCACTTATATCTTTTTGAGCACGGTGTGCTTTATTATTTTTGAAGAAATTCTCTCATGCTTCACTTATATTATTTTGAGAGACAAAAATTGTTATGCTCATGTTCTTCACTTAAATTTGTTTGAGCTTGTCAAAAGTAATTGCAATATATGAAACTAGTCCCAAAGTGATAGATATTCAAGAGGGATATAATAAAAACTTTCATGAAGATCATTGGACAAAATAAACTTCATTCTTTGTAATAGTTTTGAGATATGATTATAGTGATATGTGAGTCATGTTGATGAGTAATTATGTTTTAGTAAGAATATTGGTGTTAAGGTTTGTGATTCACTATGCAAGCACGAAAGTCAATAGTTATGCAATGAAATTACATCCTACTTGTGGTGCATTATTCGGTGTTAGTTATGCTTAGTGCTCGTTTATGTTAATTTTTGTTTCTTGGTTGGTTGCTTCTCAATCTATTTGCTAGCCTCCATTTGTAAGAAGTGGGAATACTACTTGTGCATCCAAAATCCTTAAACCCAGTTTTGCCACATGAGTCCACCATACCTAGCTATATCCGGTATTTTCATGCCGTTCTAAGCAAATTTGCATGTGCCATCTCTAATTTTCAAAATAATTTCCATTTTGTGTGCTCGTACCGCTCATGAAACGGTAGGGGGTGGCTGATATTTTTCCATGCTAGATGTGTTATTCTCAAGACAAGTGTTTATTCACTTGTCATTGCACGAGAGTACGGCAAAGGTAATAGGGACGCCCAGTCCCGAAATGAAAAATGAATTTACTTTATGTTGTCAAATAATAAATTCCTTAGAAAGTGTTGGTATGGACAGCACCCGTGGATTCGGTTAGCCGTGGAATGTGAAAGTTTGGTGGAAAAAGGAATAAACTTTATTTTCTGTTTGGGAACCGCCTATAATATATCTAGCATGGAAAGTATTGGGAACTACTCGATTGTTTTTGTTGACAGGAAAAGCATGTCACCCAAAAAAATTTTTTATCTCTATCTTTTTCGCTTTGAGCTCTGGCACCTCTACAAATCCCTACTTCCCTCTGCAAAGGGCCTTTCTATTTATTTTATGCAATTTTTATTTTTGAGTCTCCATCTTCTCTTATAAAGCACCAACTAAGGGGCACTATGATTGTACTTGAGCATTGGGTGTAGCTAATATGCGAGTGTGTTTCATGAATGGATCAATGATTGAGCATAATGGGCTAGGGATAACTTGCTTTAGTGTTGATATTTTGAAAGACATGGTTGCTTGTTGATATGCTTGAGTGTTGAAATCTTCATGTCAAAACTAGACTATTGCTTTGAATCATATAAAAGTCCAAATGTCCATGCTACAAAGAAAAGATTATGTGATGAACATGTTAGGCAGCATTCCACATCAAAAATTCTGTTTTTATCATTTACCTACTCGAGGACGAGCAGGAATTAAGCTTGGGGATGCTGATACATCTCCAATGTATCTATAATTTTTGATTGTTCCATGCTGTTATATTACAATCATTTTATAGCAACTTTATATCATTTTTTGGGACTAACCTATTGACATAGTGCCCAGTGCCAGTTGCTGTTTTTTGCTTGTTTCTTACTTTGCAGAAAATCAATACCAAACGGAGTCCAAACACAGCGAAACTTTTTGGAGATTTTTTCTGGACTAGAAGACACCCGGTGGGCCAAAGAGGTACCAGAGGGGAGCTCCGAGGGGAGCACAACCCACCAGGGCGCGCCTGGGGGCCCAGGCGCGCCCAGGTGGGTTGTGCCCACCTCGGTGGCCTCCCGCACAGCCTCTTCGCCCTATAAATTCCCAAATATTCCAAAAACCCTCGGGGTAACCCTAGATCAGAAGTTTCGCCACCGCAAGCCTCTGTAGCCATGAAAAACTAATCTAGACCCCGTTCCAGCACCCTGCCGGAGGGGGAAATCATCACCGGTGGCCATCTTCATCATCCCGGCGGCCACCATGATGAGCAGGGAGTAGTCCACCCTCGGGGCTGAGGGTTTGTACCAGTAGCTATGTGTTTAATCTCTCTCTTTCTCTCTCTCGTGTTCTTGAGATGGCACGATCTTGATGTATCGCAGGCTTTGTTAATATAGTTGGATCATATGGTGTTTTCCCCTCTCTATCTTGTTGTGATGAATTGAGTTTTCCCTTTGAGATTTCGTTTTATCGGATTGAATACTTTTATGGATTTGAGAGCACTTGATATATGTCTTGCATATGAATACCCGTGGTGATAATGGGGTATTATATTGATTCACTTGAGATATGTTTTGGCACTCAACTCGCGGATTCCCGAGGTGACATTGGGGTAATCTATGCATAGGGGTTGATGCACGTTCTCGTCTTTTGTTTCTCCAGTAGAAATCTTGGGGCACTCTTTGAGGTTCTTTGTGTTGGATTGAGTATTATGGATTTGAATTTGCTTTGGTGTTATTTTAGTACGAACTCTTGATATATCGATCGGAAAGAATAACTTAGTGTTATGTTAGTACGAACTCTTGATAGATTGATCGGAAAGAATAACTTGGTGTTATTTTAGTACGAACTCTTGGATAGATCGATCGGAAAGAATAGCTACAAACAATTTCTTCTTATGTTCTCCGCTAGATAAGAACTTTGGAGTGATTCTTCATCGCACGTTGAGGGATGGTTATATGATCCAATTAGATTAGCATTGTTGAGAGATTGCACTAGCGAAAGTACGGACCCTAGGCCTCATTTTCAAGCATTGAAATACCGTTTGTGCTCTGTTTTATCAATTGCTACCTTGCTGTTTTTTATTGTTCCTATTACAAAAACCTATATCTACTATCATTACTATGCTTTTATTACCATCTCTTCGCCGAACTAGTGCACCTATACAAATTACCATTGTATTTGGTGTGTTGGGGACACAAGAGACTCTTTGCTATTTGGTTGCAGGGTTGTTTGAGAGAGACCATCTTCATCCTACGCCTCCCACGGATTGATAAACCTTAGGTCATCCACTTGAGGGAAAATTGCTACTGTCCTACAAAACTCTACGCTTGGAGGCCCAACACGAGTCTACAAGAATAAAGTTGCGTAGTAGACATCACTGCTCGGCCTCGTCGATCCAAGCAGGTAATCCACACCCGACCCCCATCCTCCTCCTCCTTCCACATCCCACATGCCCCGACCGCTGGCGCGACACCTTCCACCCAAATCACAGACCCCTCCCCCAAATAAGCGCCGCCCTAAGCCATGGTGCACGCAGTATAGCCAGGAGCTCAAGGAGCATTTGGCAGCGGAGAAGCAAATCGCGGCCGCACACGCGGATGAGGTCGCGATGGCTGCCATTCGTGCCGACCCCCAGATCTTGGAGGAGCACCTCGCCGTCGAGGTCGCCGTCGACGCCTCGCGTGCCGACGCTGCGACGCGGTTGGCTGCTTTAAACGACAGTTCGTGGCGTTTTCTCGAGGCCACTGTCGATGCCTTCGACAAAGACTACGAGGTGTTTTCTCAGCGTGCCCGTGCTTACCTCAACTCGAGAGCCAGCAGGTTGGTGCCTGGGGCAGCTCAGGCAACTCACCACTACGACGAGGGCATCCATGATGTGGAGGCCTCACCCTCTTCCATGTCCAAGGAGCCAATCATCATCGATATCTCCGACGATGAGGAGTAGCTTGTCTTATTAGCTCACTATAAGGACCTATGTTCAGTTTGCTAGCTACGCCGGTTAAGCATGCTCGGTTTACCCGTTGCATGTGCTGCTCCTGCCTTTCCTTAACAAATTCTAGTGAATTGTCTTATCTACTTTTACCATGCAATCCGTTGCTCTAGTGTATATGTTCTATATGTCATGCAATGTGGTGCTCACTTATTAACTGTTTGGTTAATTAGTTGTCGTGTTCAGTTAACTGTTTGGTTCAATTCTGCAAATGTGATGTTCAATTTTTCAGGGTGTAATTTTGTATTGTCTTCCATGTGAGAAATAAATCGAATTTATCTGCTCAAAATACATGAGAAACAAATACAATTGCTATATTTCCAAGTTGTCAAGCATGCTTGGTTTGGTTAACTGTCTGATCTTCTACTATGTTATATATTGTGCAATGTGGTGCTCAGTTAACATTTGGTTCATTTGTTGTGGTGTTTAGTTAACTGTTTGGTTCAATTCTGCAATGCAATGTTCAATTGTTGTGGTGCATTTTGTTATTGTATACCATGTGAGAAATAAATTGAATTTGGTTGTACTAAATACATGAGAAACAAATACAATTGCTATATTTCCAAGTTGTTAAGCATGCTTGGTTTGGTTAACTGTCTGATCTTCTATTAGGGGTATGTTATACTGTGCAATGTGGTGCTCAGTTAATGTTTGGTTCATTGGTTGTGGTGTTTAGTTAACCGCTTGGTTCAATTCTGCAATGTGATGTCCAATTGTCGTGGGTAGAATTTTGTATTGTTGTGCATGTGAGGAATAAATCGAATTTGGCTGCACTTAATACATGAGAAACATATACAATTGCTATATTTCCTAGTTCTTAATGATGCTTGGTTTGGATAAATGGGTTTTCCGTGCAGCTTGAATTAATCTGATGAATCTGCAATGTGCTTATTTTTCATCAACATATTTTACTGATAGCATGCGAACCCTCACTTAACCTGATCACTAACTACCTTATATGTGTTGCAGGGAAACAATGGGAAGCACTAAGGTTTACAATCGAGGTTTGCACATGCATGGTCCTTTGTCTAATAGGACATTATTGTGCAATTGCAGGAACCATTCTAATATTTAGGTTTTTAACAATTTGGTCTTGCACATGTAGGTCTTGCTGTCAGAGGTTTTGACCCACAGTTCGACCCTTTTTGCATATGGGGAAATGAGTTGTCCATGAATATCAGTCAAGTCAAGAAACTCAGAAAGATTGTTAAGATAAAGAAATTAGCGGCAAAAAACAACAAGATCTTTGTTTGCACAATGAAGAAGACATCAGTTCACTACAGGATGGTACTAACTATTATACCTTGCCTTTTTTATTCCTTTGCCCCATTTCCAATCTAGAGAAGATATTTATCCACATCCTTGTTTTCAGGCCTTTCCAAAGTAGTTCACTGATGATTATCTCTCAAACCACCTGTATGGTCAGGAGGCGAGGAAGGTATTCATACAACACCCACGGTTCAATATTGACGTGTTCCTAAAGAGGACGAAGGATGGACGATCAATCATCCACAGGCACTGGCCTAAAGTTGCAAAGATGTAATGCCCGGATAATTAAGCTACAGTGAACCTCTGCTAGTGATGCCACGTCAACTCGGTTACTGTTGATAAACTCGCGTTGATTCGAAACCGATTCAAATTCAAAATCAAGGCAAACATAAAAAGTTTTGAAACATTAAAACTAAAATGTTCGGCTTGTACCAAATAATGCATAGGTAATCATGGTGGAGAAACCACACTTTTATAAAATGTTTAAATACTCTAAAATGAATAAAGCAACAGCATAACCAATTAATAAATGCCTTTTATTATTTATAAAATGTTAAACTATTCTATCTAGGGGTTTAAACTTTTTGTAGCAAAGGTATAACTAATTTAGGTACAACTTTTATGATTTTTAAAAACTAAAATAGAATAAAACAGTAAAAGATAAAATAAACAAAAGGAAAAGGACAAAACAAAATAAATAAAAGGAGAAGGAACCCCCCCTGGTCAACTGGGCCAAACGGCCCAGCCGGCCAACCCACTAACCAGGCCGGCCCCCTCATTCCCCCTTATCCCCCCACACCCCCGAGGCCAACCCTAACTGACACCCCACTCCCTCCCACGTTCGCCTCTTCCTCTCCTCCCCGATCCAGACCTGGATCGGGCAGGCAACCCCGATGCCTCGCTGCCCGACGCCCACCTCGCCGGAGCCCCTCGCCACCTCGACCCCGTCGTCGTCCATCGCCGCACGTCGTCCCCGTCCTCCTCCCCGACCGGCTTCATCGAGCCTCAACGACCGGTCACCTGCAACGCCGGTGAGGCCGCATGCCTTCGCCTCCCCTCTTCCCCCTCCTTGTCCTGAACATCACCGTGGAGTCCTCGCCCTCCCCGCGTTGCCTCGCCGCGCGAGCGACGCGCTCGCGTGCCCCGCCTTGGCTCCGCCGCGCTCCGCGCCTCTGCCTCCCTCCCCCATGCGCCACCTGCTGCCGCCGCACGACGTGCGCACCCTCTCATGCCCGCACTCATCTCGAGCTCCTGCTCGCTCGCGCGCCCCGCCTTTGCTCCTGACCGCGCCAGCACGCGCCCCGCGCCCAATGCCATGGCCTCCTTCCCCGCGCCGTGCCTGGGTCATGCGCCCCACTCAACTGCGCCCTCCGTCGCACCCCGCAGCCCCTGGAGAGCCCGGGCCGCGACCCCCCCCCCCCCCCGCATCCCTGCGCCTGCTGGCGTGCGCCCGCTGCTCCCTGCGCCGCCCGCCTCCTTGCCGTGGCCACGGCCATGCCCGCAGCCCCCCACTGGCGCGCTCTCGTTCCCCTGCTCCCGCGCGTCGTGCCGTTCCCCACCTCCGGGCGGGCGAGCCCGCCTCGCCGTGCGCTCGCCGTTGTTAGTGGTCGGGCGCCTGCGCCCTGCGCCCGGTGCCCGTGTGCCCGCACGCCCGACCCGCTATGGCCTCTGGCCCATTGACAGACGGTGCCCACGCCCCTGAGAACGTAAAAAAAGAATATAAATATAAAAATTTATTTATTAATTAATTTGTTAAATAATTAATTAACTTAATTAATTCTAATTAACTAAACTAATTAAACTTAGTTAACATAATTAACCTGCCAATTAACTAATTAACTGATAGTTAGTTAAATCTGTGTATGACAGGGGGCCCCACCCCCTATTGACCAGTCAAACTTTGACTGGTCAACTGGGTCCCCCTGGTCCCACATGTCAGTGAGTAAACATTTTTGTGTACACTATGCTGGGTACATCTAGCAATTTTCCATTTAATTTTCGTATTAAAATAATTTAGTAAATGAATTAAAACTTTAAAAATTAATATAAAATAACCCGTAACCCGGATGAAAATACTTTGTACATGAAAGTTGCTCAGAAAGACGAGATGAATCCAAATACGCAGTCCGTTTGTCTGCCACACGTCCCTAGCATAGCGAACAAGAAACCGTCCCCCTCTGGTTCGACTGTCCAAAAACGTCAAACACCGGGAATATTTTCCCGGATGTTTTCCCCCTTGCCAGTATCGCGTAGTACCGCGTTAGATCACACCTAGCGCCATTTATTGCCATGTCATGCATCGTCATGCATCGGTTTGCATTGTATTTATTGTTTCTTCCCTCTCTTCTCTCCGTTAGACTTCGAGACTGACGCCACTGCTGCTGCCCCGATCGTCTACGGTGTTGACGACCCGTCCTTCTCTGTCGAGCTTCCAGGCAAGCCAACCCCCCTTGTTCATCCTGATATCGCCTACTCTTTCCCTCTACTGCTTGCATTAGAGTAGTGTTACTATTTCATCGGTTTGATCCTATACTACTGCATAGCCTGTCCTTGTTCCTGCTATTGTTGATACCTTACCTGCTATCCTAAATGCTTAGTATAGGATGCTAGTTTATCATCAGTGGCCCTACATTCTTGTCCGTCTGCCATGCTATACTATCGGGCCATGATCACTCGGGAGGTGATCACGGGTATATACTATATACTTGTCGGGGATATCGAGCGACATATGCCAAGGGATGGCTTATCATGAATGGGGACAAAAGTACGTCGTCGGGCTCTAGAAGCGGGAGTGAGCGAGACCGCATACGCTTGCGAATCTTACCCAGGTTCGGGGCTCTCCTAGGAGATAACATCCCTAGTCCTGCTCTGCGGGGTCTCCGCATGATCACTACCTCAACAAGTAGCTACAAGCTTGCTCCTGGACCTGTTTGGCTAGAGGAGGAAGAAGGGCAAGGCTAGCTCTACTCCGCTCTCTCTACGTGACTGTGTGACACCTCGGGTGCTCGGTTGTGGTGTTCTCCGAGGTTCCAACCCCTTGCATGGGGTAACCCGGGGGGTTTATATAGGTCTACCCCCAGGGGTACAATGGTAATCCGGCTTGCCGCGGGACCCGGAGGTCAGTGTCGCTGGTCGCCGGCTTCTCCGCCGACAGGTGGGTCCCGCCATCTGCGGGCCAGGGTTGACCACTTTACGCTGTAGTGTTGTTCCTGATGACGAAGGCCTCGTCAGGGGGAGTGTGGGTACAGTCCTGCCGCCCGGCGGGCATTCACTGTAGCCACACCCCGTCACATCTGGTTAATGGCGCACAGACTTTAAGGGAGAGAGAAGGCCGCCTGCCGGGGGCCGACCTGTCTTCCGAGCCGGCTGGTCTGGGCTCGCTGCCTTCTGGCTTCTCACGGACAGGTAGGACCCGCCGCCTGCGGGCTGTACTGGCCGCACGTCGCGGGAGCATGGCCTCCTCTGCCATGGGTGATGTCACGGGCGGCATGGAAACAGTCCCGCTCTGGGCGTGGGACGCCTGCTCCGCACGTCGCACTGTGGCCATGTTCGGCCCAGGCTTCAGGGTTGGCAGGTTTGCACTGTAGCCATGTCCCGTCTCGTCATGTTTAAGTTGGTGCTGACTTTGAGGGCGTGAGGGGCCGCCTGCTAGGACCCGACATCCCAGGAGGCCGCCTGCCAGGAGTCGGCCTACTTCATGGCCGTCTTGTTGACTCCGCCGCCTCCCGGCAACCGGCTGCTTGGACCAGCCGGCCTCAAGAAGGCGGCCCTTGTCCTTGATGCTTGAGGGGCGCAGCCTGCCCCGATGCCTTGAAATAGCAAAGGGAGCTGATGGGGCTACCCATGGTCATTTACTCCGACAGTAGTCCCCGAAGCTGATGAGGCGCTGCGGCTGAAGGGGCGAGAAGCCTCAGCAGCTTCATATTCCGGGTTGTCTGGTATTCTGCTTCGTCCGTCTTCCGAGGTGCCGACTGGTAGGTGTCGTCCATGACCAGGCAGGCCGCCTGGCGATTTCGAAACATCATGGTGGGAACCAGGTGGCATGCCAGCCAGGCATCAGACTTGCCGCCCGCGCAGGTCGGCCACGTGGCGTCGTCAGGCCAAGCCGGCCTGTCAGCCCACGCGCGCGACGGGACTGCGTCGTAGGTCGGGGCCTGCCACTACAGTGCCTTGGCGCGCGCGCGGATCCGCTGCGGCCGAGGCGGTCGGTTGGTATTCTGTGGCAGTTAATGCACGCCTTTACTGCCGCCGTAATCGCGTGAACCGTGGGGGAGTGGGCGTAGTTAATCGCCACGGCCCCCACGTCCCCGCCCCCTCGGCTTCGCCGCCTGGGCTATAAGTAGGGGGAGGAGGGGGGTGGCAGACGTACGAGCGCCCTCCTTCTTCTTCCTGCCGCCGCAGCGCTCCTTCCTCCCGCTGAAGCGCTATCGCAGCTTGCCATCGCTGTGCGTCCTCTCGCAGCGGCACCCTTGCTCTGCTGCAGCCTCATCCGCTCGCCACCGTGCCGCGCCTGCGATGAGCTCCGTCGCCCATGGCGCGTTCACGAGCCGGCGACTGGGACGGCTCCAACGTCCACGAAGACCACCTCCGCCAAACACGCCGGCTGCCCCGAGAGGCGAATGTGCAGGTGCGCGTCCCTCCCGAGGCAGAAATCTCGCCGGTGCCGGAGGACGATGAACGCGTCGTCTTCCGTTCTCATTTCCTTCGCGGCTTCGACCTTCTAGCAAGCAACTTCCTTCGCTCTTTCTTTGATTTCTACCGAGTCCAGCCACACCACCTCACGCCAAACATGGTGGTGCTGCTGGCCGCCTTCGTCATCATGTGTGAAGGATATCTCGGCACTCTCCCCACCCTCAAACTCTGGGGGGAGTGCTTCTACCTCAAACTTGGCACCGCCGCCAAGGGCCAGGCGGCTCAGTGCGGAGCCTGCGTGGCGGTGCGGCGCCCGGGCGCCAGGAACCGCTTCCCTTCCATCTCTCTGCTGCAGTCCAGCAAGCTGTGGCAGAAATCTTATTTCTATGTCAGAAACATCCATCTAACTAGCGATTACGTCAACTTGCCGGCTTACACAGCCGGCCCGCCGGCCGAGCCGCGCGCCAACTGGCGGCTCAAGCCGAGCTCCCTATCGGCCGCCTCCTCCGCCGCCCTTACCCGACTTCATGTGATGACGGAGTCGGAGGGCTTGAAGGGCTCGGACTTGCTGGCCGCCTTCGTGACGCGCTGAGTTCTCCCCCTCCAAGCCGGCCTCACATCATCAGTTGCACGAGCGGGCACCGGGACCAATGCCGGATGTGCACGCGGGAGCTGCCGGACGTGGAGGTGGTCCGGCTGGTCAACTATATCTCTGACTGTAAGCTGTCAGAGACGGACTGGTGGTTCGGCAAGCGGCCGTATGACCGCGCACATCCGCCGCCTGCGGTAAGTCTTTGTAACTCTTTTTCTCTTTTGCTGGTCCGAGTTCTTGTTTCACCGTCTGATCAGTCAGCTATTCCCGGCCCAGTCGGCCGCCGGTGCTCTGGATCCAGGTCAGCAGTACATGCCGGACCGGACGAGGAGCGATGTGGAAGACCCCGACTTGGGGGCAGCCGCCATGGAGGAGGACCACGCCACAAGTGGCGGCGGCGGAGCAGGCGGCTCCGTGGGAGGAGGCGGCCTTGAGGACTGGCCGGACGACGACGAGGAGGAGAACGAGCCGCGCCGCCCGCACGGCACCGAGAGGGCAGGCGCGAGCTCCTTGGCCGCGCCGACCGCACCAGGCGGCCCACACAAGCGCCGAGCCGGCTCGCTGCTGTTCGGCAGCCGGCCGAAGAAGTCCAAGAACGCAGCCGCCACGACCAAGCGGCAAGAGGCCACCGCGAGAGCGGCTCAGTTCCAGAGGGCCCCGAAGCAGCCCCCGATGGTGTCCGCGTAGGTGCCTGGTCGTACTTTTCTTTTCTTCTTTGCAACCTTTTTCTGAGCTTCCTTTTGTCTTCCTCGAATCAGTGCTCCACTAACCCTTGAGCAGTCTGCCGCTGCTTCCGTGGTCGGGGCGACGGAGGGCTCCGCCAATACCCGACCGGTGGACACGCTCGCCGACCTCCGGGCGGCGACGGAGAGGAATGTGCGGGAGGCGCGTGAGGAGCGGGAGGAGGCAAAAAGGCAGGAGGCGGAGGCGGCCAAGGCTCAAGCAGATGCCGCGGCCAAGATCTGGGCGAACGCCGCCGCCAAGGCTCAGGCAGAAGCGGCCGCCAAGGCGCAAGTGGAAGAATCCGCCCGCGGCCGGACTCCGCAGCTTATTATCCCGCTGCGTGCAGCGCCGCCAGCGCCAGAGATCCCCGTGCCGACTGGAGGGGCCGGCGACGACCAGCCGGTCATGGAGAGGGGGGAAGGCGATGCCATCGCCTCGGGGGCGGAGGTCCCCCTGCGAGCGCCGACTGCCGGGGCCCGAAGCAATCAGCCTGTCGCGCCACCGGCGCCGCAAGTCAGCAGCGAGTTGGCGGTGGGGGCGACTCCCACGGTCCGTCCTTCGGCGCGCCGGCGCGCGGCGAAAGCGGCCTCGGCGCCACGGGCGCAGGAGATCGGTGCCGCGAGCTCGTCGGCCCCAGATGCAGAGGCCACCAGCGCCGCCCCGCCAGAGTGGACGCCTGGGGGCGGGACGGGCGTGCTGAACAAGGCCGCGCAGGACGTTCAGGCCCAGCTCCAGGCCCAAGGCGCCGCCCTCCAGCAGTGTACGAATGCGTTCTTGGCGACGCGGATGGCCGTTTGGGTATGCTTCTTTGCTTTGTTTTTTATTCTTGCAGTCTTCCGTGTGGGCGCGTCAGCGCACCCACTGGGTGTAGCCCCCGAGTTTCGGGCCAGCTGCTGAGCAGGCGGCTCAGAACTTTAAGGTAAGTTCCGAGTGCTAACTTGTTTCCTCTTCTTTTGTCTTCGTCGCAGGACTACCACAACATCCGTGCAGCCGCCTTCAACTCCCAGGTCCAGGAGTTGGCTAAGCGGACCGCCGACCTCACCGAAAGCCGGCGTAAGCATTCTACCTTCTTCCTCGCGGGGGCGCGTCAGCGCACCCGCTGGGTATAGCCCCCGAGATTCGGGCCGACTGCTGAGCTGTCGGGCCGGATCTTCCGTCAACCACTTTCTTTTTTGGTCATCTTTGTTGATTGTCCTCTCTTTCTTATTTTTGCAGGAGCCAACACCACACTGCAGCATCTGGGCGAAGTCCAGACCGAGGTGCGCGTCAAGGAGGAGGAGCGCCGTAAGGCGGCCCTGGAGCGCGACCGTCTGGCCAAGAAGTTGGCGGACCAGGCGGACCAGCACAAGGCGGAGCTCCAGAAGCTCAAGGAGGCGGAAGGCGCCCTTCAGGCCGAGTTTGAGGTCGAACGCTCAAAGTGGGCCGAAAAGGAGGCGATCCTCGCCGCTGGCTACGGCGAGATTGAGGACATGATCGACGATAAGCTTCTTTCTTTGGAATAGCTGCCGACTGCACCGGGAGTCGGCTTCTGATCTCTGTTTTTCTTTTGCGTAGACTTCTTTCCTGGCCACGCTGTCGCCGTCAGCCAGGCCATTGAGGCGCGGCGCGACCGGCGTAGGAGGGAAGGAGTGGAGATCCCGCCCGACGCGCCTCGGAACATGAACGAGCAGCTCCTGGCTGTCAGGACGCGTTTACAGCCGGTTCACCGTCTGCTCCGCCGCCTTCAGCGTGCTGGGTCTCAGCTGGTTTCCGCCCTCTGGCCAGGCGGCCAGGCTCCACGCACCCCCAGTCGGACCGCCGACTGGTTGGAGGCGGCAATCGGCCGCTTCGAGGCTTGAAGGGCTCCTCCGCTCGGGCAGGCGCCCGAAGAGCCTTGGAGTTTGTCAAGGCGTGGTATCCTGGGCTGGACCTAGCCCAATTGGCCACGTTCCGACAGGAGGCCATGGAAGAGCTGGTGGCAGCGGGGCCCGCGCTCACCCATCGCGCGGTGGCGATCGCTGAGTACACCGACACCGGCGTCTTCTTCCCCGAGCTGGACGAGGAAGGTGGCGAGGTGCCGATGGACTGGTTCGGGCTGAACCCGGATGACGGCGAGGACTCAGCAGAAGAAATCGCCTCAAGCGACGAAGGCGAGGACGAGGAAGATGAGGATGGTGAAGGCGACGCACCGGAAGGCGGAGTGGACGCCCAGCTTCAGCTCGATCGGGCCTCGAGCAACGAGCCGCGTGCGAGTGCACCGACTGCTGCTGAAGGCGACCAAGCCGAGACTCGCCAGACGGCCACTCCACCAACTGGCGCCGCCGACTCCACCAACCTGCCGGACCCGCCTGTTGCTCGTTCGGCCTAGGCTGCCAACTTATCTTATTTTTTCCTGCCTTGGTAATCTTTAGAACAAACTTTGTTAAATTCGCGCAGTTCCACCCGCTGGGTGTATTCAAACTTTGTTGAATGCTGGCCGAGGGCCTCTTGCTATGTGATTTAATTCCCGCACAAGATGTGCTTCGCCGAGCTCTAACTTGTCTTGCTTTCCGTTCTTTTTTGGCTTTTTCCTTTGCCGCTTTCCCTTGGATGCCGCCTTGCCGGGCAGACAGCCATTCTCGGTCTGCTGGTCGGGTCAAGTACTTGGCCATTTTGGGAAGACAAGTACTTTGGCCGCTTAGAACGTAGCAATTTAAGTGAGAAGCCGGCCGGCCGGCTGCTCAGCAACCGGACGGCTAGGCGAGGAGCCGACTTGGCCTATGTGGGTGTTTTCGTCCTTAGCCATTTTTCATGTGAGCACCATTTCTTCCCTTTGACCCTTGCCGGCCAGACAGTCACTCTGCGAGCTGCGGCTTATGGCAAGGGTGGGCTTAGATGCCGGCACACTACTTGTCCGACTGCAGGTAGAGCCAACATAGTACAAGGCGGCAAGCCCCCGGGCCGACTGGTCGGACCCGGTGCCGGGCGGAGGAATGAAATAACATACTCACATGCATGAAACTTATCATTCAGATAAGAAAGGTAGCCCCCGAGTGCTCCTCGAGGGACCCGGTGCCTTTGCCCTTAGTACAAAAAGGTAGCGTGGTACATACTGTATTTAACTGTAAAATCTTCGGAGAAGATTTGCGTTCCATGGGCGCTCTGCTTCCTTGCCGGAATCATCCCTTTTGCGCGCCCTGGGCTTCTGCGCGTCGATGAGGTAATAGGAGTCATTGCCCAAGGCTCTGCTGATGATGAAGGGGCCTTCCCAAGGGGCCGAGAGCTTGTGCTGGCCGGCTGTTCGCTGGATCAGCCGGAGCACAAGGTCTCCCTCTTGAAAGGATCGTGGCTTGACCTTCCGACTGTAGTAGCGGCGCAGGCTCTGCTGGCAGATGGCGGACCGGCTGAGGGCTAACAGCTGGCCTTCTTCCAGCAGATCGATGCCGTCTTCTCGTGCTTCCTTTGCCTTCGCTTCCGTGTACATGGTGACGCGAGGCGAGTCGAACTCGACGTCAGTTGGGATGACGGCCTCGGCCCCGTATACAAGGAAGAAGGGAGTGAAACCGGTTGATCTATTCGGAGTGGTGCGGAGACTCTAGAGGACGGCTGGCAGCTCGTCGATCCAGCAGCCGGCCGAGCGCTCCAGCGGCTCGACCAGTCGGGGTTTGATGCCGGATAAGATGAGGCCGTTTGCTCGTTCTACCTGGCCGTTTGACTGCGGATGGGCAACGGACGCTAAGTCCAGTCGGATGCCCTGCGTCGAGCAGAAACGGGCCAAGGCGCCTTTGGCAAAGTTAGTGCCATTGTCGGTGATGATGCTGTGTGGTACACCGTACCGGACGGTGATATCCGCGATGAAGGTCACAGCAATCGGACCGTTCAGTTTCTTGATTGGTTTTGCTTCAATCCACTTGGTGAATTTGTTCACGGCGACCAGCAGATGGGTCATGCCACCGCGCGCTGTCTTGAATGGGCCCACCATGTCCAGCCCCCAGACGGCAAAGGGCCAGGTAAGGGGGATGGTCTTGAGTGCGGAAGCCGGCAGATGTTGCTTGGAGCTGAATTTTTGGCACCCCTTGCATTTCTTGACCAAATCCTTGGCGTCCTCCAAAGCCGTCGGCCAGAAGAAACCATGGCGGAAAGCTTTGGCGATAAGGGATCTGGAGGCCGCGTGGTGGCTGCACTCGCCTTGATGTATGTCTCTGAGGATTGCCTTGCCTTTCTCTGGTTCGACGCAGCATTGGAAGACGTCGGTCACGCTGCGCCTGACAAGCTCTTTGTTTACTATCGTGTAAGCTCCTACCCGGCATTGCACCTGCCGGGCCAAGATCTCATCAACTGGTAGCTCTCCGCTTACCAGAAAGTTGAGGATGGGTTGCGCCCACGATGGTGCTTCGACTTCATCCACCGTCATTACGGCCACTGAAACCAGGGCGGTTGGGCTGGGAGATGGCGGGGTGGAGTCGGCTGCGTCTTGCTGCACTGTTGAAGTCCCCGGGCTGACTGCTGCAGCCCCCGGGCCGGGTTGTGGAGTCCCCGGGCCGGGTGCGACTGCTGCAGTCCCTGAACCACTTGGTGAAGTCCCCGGGACGGCTGCTGCAGCCCCCGGGCCGGGTTGCAAAGTTCCCGGGCCAGGTGCGGCTGCTGCAGTCCCCGTGCTGCCTGCCGAAGTCCCCGGGCCGGCTGCTGCAGCCCCCGAGTCGGATCCGACTGCTTCGGGGGCAACCGGCACGAAGATGGATTCTGATTCCGGGGAAGGCTTCATAGACGGCTTGCGGAGGCACTGAAGGGACACGCCGGCTGGTATGGCTTGCCGGGTGGAGTAGATCCGCGCCAGGGCATCTGCTTGCTTGTTGTCGGCCCGTGGCACATGAAGGAACTCGCACCCATCAAAGTATCCGCTGATCTGCTGGACGAGGAAGCGGTAGCTCGCCATATTTGCATCCTTGGCGTCCCAGTCGCCGGACGACTGTTGGACCACCAAGTCCGAATCGCCGTAGCACAGAATCCGGCGGATGCCAATCTCCTTGGCCAGCCGGAGTCCGTGTACTAGCGCCTCGTACTCGGCCACGTTGTTGGAGGCGGCAAAGTGGATTTGCAGCGCATATCTGAGCTTGTCGCCTTTGGAAGAGGTGAGGACGACGACGGCTCCCAAACCGGTGCGCATCTTCGAGCCATCAAAGTGCATCCGCCAATGAGTGGAGTCTAGAGCTGGCGGCAGGTACTGGGTCTCGGCCCAGTCGACGAGGAAGTCGGCCAGTGCTTGGGACTTGATGGCGGCGCAAGGCTAGTAGAAGATGGTGTAGGGGGCCAGCTCGATGGCCCACTTGGCCACTCGGCCCGATGTGTCTCTGATGCCTATGATCTCCGCAAGCGGGGCGGTGCAGACGACCGTGATGGGATGCTCTTGAAAGTACGGCTTGAGCTTCTTGGCGGCAAAATGCACGCCATAGCACAACTTTTGGTAATGGGGGTAGTTCTGTTTGGAAGCCGACAGCACCTCACTCAAGTAGTAGACGGGCCTCTGGACCGGCAGCGCCTTGCTGTCCTCTTGGCGCTCTACCACCATAACTGTACTGACCACCCGGCTGGTGGTGGCATTGTAGAGAAGCATAGGCTCCTTGGCAGCCGGGGTGGCCAGGACGGGCGGCGTGGTCAACATCTTCTTGAGCTGGAGGAACGCCTCGTCCGCCTTGTCGTTCCACTCGAAATGAGTGGTCTTCTTCATCAGCTGGTACAGGGGAAGGGCCTTCTCGCCCAGCCGACTGATGAAGCGGCTGATGGATGCCAAGCAGCCGGTGAACTTATGGATGTCTCACAGTCGGGTGGGCCTCTCCATCCTCTCGATGGCCTTGATCTTGACAGGGTTGCACTCTATGCCGCGTTCAGAGACAAGGAAACTGAGGAGCTGGCCGGCTGGCACTCCAAAGACACACTTCTCTGGGTTGAGCTTGATTTGAAAACGGCGCAGATTATCAAAAGTTTCCTTGAGATCTTCCAGGAGGGTACCGCGCATCTCCGTCTTCACCACAATATCGTCTACATAGACATGGGCATTTCTGCCGAGTTGCTTGAGGAGGCACTTCTGCATGCAACGCTGGAACGTGGCACCGGCATTTCTCAAGCCGAATGTCATGGTCAGGTAGCAGAAGGCTCCGAATGGTGTGATGAAGGCGGTCTTCAGGCGGTCGGCCAGGCTTAACTTAATCTGGTGGTACCCCGAATAGGCATCCAAGAAACTCAACAGCTCGCATCCGGCTGTGGAGTCTATCACTTGGTCGATCCGGGGCAAGGCGAACGGATCCTTTGGGCAAGCTTTGTTGAGGCTGGTGTAGTCAATACACATGCACCATTTGTTATTCTTCTTTAGTACAAGGACTGGGTTGGCTAGCCACTCTGGGAAGAATACTTCCATAATGAAGCCGGCTGCTAGAAGCCGGGCTATCTCTTCACCAACAATTCCTCTCTTCTCCTCCGACAGGCGGCGGAGGGGTTGTATGACTGGTTTTGCATCTGCTCTGACGTGTAGCTTGTGCTCGGCGAAATCCGTCGGAACACCCGGCATGTCCTTTGGAGACCACGCAAAGATGTCCCGATTCTCACGGAGGAAATCGACGAGCTCACCTTCCTATTTGCTGTCAAGGTGAGCTCCTATGACAGCGAACTTCTCCGGGTGCTCTGGGTCCAAGGGTATCTTCTTGGTTTCTTTGGCTGGCTGGAAAGAGCCCTGAGCTTCTGACTCCTTGGGATCTGGCGATAGGTCCGGCTACTTGCCGGCCATGGCCACAACCCGGTCCAGGAGCCGCTTCTCGGCAGTAATCACAAGGGACTCGGTCAGCCGACTGCCGGCTGCAGAACACTCCGCAGACTTCTGGTAGTCGCCGGCTATGGTGATAATGCCCTTGGTGCCCGGCATCTTCATCTTGAGGTAGGCGTAGTGGGGGACCGCCATGAACTTGGCCAGAGCAGGCCGGCCAAGCAACGCGTGGTAGGGGCTCTCAAGGTCAACCACCTCGAACCAAATTGGCTCTCGGCGGAAGTGACTCTTGTCTCCAAAGAGGACATCTATCTTGATATTGCCGATTGGTGAGCAGGATAGGCCAGGCACAATGCCATGGAAGACAGTCCGGCTGGGCTGGAGCTGTTTCTCTTTGATGCACAACTTCTCCATGGTGTCGCGGTAGAGGATGTTGATGCTGCTACCGCCGTCTATCAGAATTCGGGAGAAATGAGCAGCTCGCCTCTCTGTTGCGAAGGTGGCATACAACACCAGGGCATAGGAACCCGGAGAAGGCATCACCTCCGGGTGGTCAGCTCGGCTCCAACTGATCGGCCTCTCCGACCAGTGCATGAACTCTGGGGCTTCAGAGGTGACAGTGTTCACTTCTCGGCGCTATTGACGCCAGCTGTGCCTGTCGTCAGTCACGCTGGTGAAGACGACGTAAGCTCCATGCTCTTCCGAAAACTCGTCTTGGATCGCGCCGACTGGTCGGACCGCCAGCTGCTGGGGAGGCGGAGGCAGCCCTTCGCCTCTGGCGATGCGGGTGAGCCAGTGGCACTTCCGGTTGGTGTGGTTGGATGGCTTCGCACCGCTATGGAACTTGCAGGGAGCATCGAGGGTTTGCTCAAACGAGAAGGCGGGCAACCAGGCAGGCTTGCCGCCCCTCTGGCGTTTGGGGCCGGGCTGCTCTTCTGGCTGCTGGTCTTCGACTGTCGCCACCTGCCGGCTGGTGGTAGCCGGCTGCGGGGCCTTGCGCTTATTGTCGTTTGACTGTTGGCGCCGATTGGAATCACCAGCCGGTGTCTGAGGAGCTGGAGGGAGCATCTTTCCTGACGCATCCACCCGGAGTTCCGACTTCATGGATGAGTCGGCAGTGGCGTACTTGTCCGCTGTGATCAACAGCTCGTCGAGCGTGGCCGGCTCGTCGCAGAGGAGCCGGTGCTTGAGTAGGGTGCCCTCCCGGCACCCGGCAGTGAAGTATTCAATGGCTTGCACCTCATGAACCCCTTCGCAGGAGTTGCGCAGCTCGGCCCACCGCGTTAAGTATTCGCGGGTGGACTCGATCGGGCCTTGGATGCACAGGGAGAGCTGGCGAGGCTTGGGCAGCCACTTGTAGGTGCTGGTGAAGTTGCGGATGAAAACTTCAATGAAGTCTAGCCAGCTGTTGACGCTGTAGGGCTTGAGGCTATTCAGCCATGTCCGGGCCATGCCCTGGAGCATGAGCGGAACATACTTCACGGCGACACGCTTGTTGCCATTCGCTATGTTGACGGCAGTGGAGTAGTTGACCAGCCTATCTTCCGGCTTCACAGAGCCGTTGTACTTAGGAGTGTCCCGAGGGAGCGAGAACCCTTTGGGGAAGGGCTCATCGCGAATGCGGGGGCCGAAACAAGGCGGGCCGATTGCATCTTCTTCTTCCAACGCCAGGGACCGAGCCAAGCGGTTGATCCGATTGCGGGCGTCGTTCTCTCCGACTCCTTCGCGGGGGCCCAGCCGGCCTCTGAGAGTCGGATGCTCAACAGGCGGTGGGGAGGCGCGCCTCTCCCTGCGCGGGAGAGGCGGACGACCGTCCCGCCATTCCACTGCTCGTGGACGGCCGTCTTGGTCGCGCTCGATGGAAATGCGGGTGCGGCTGCGGCTAGCAGCCGGCTCTTGGTCACGGGCGCCGGCTGTCGGCGTCCGGGAGGTCGCGCCGTGCTCTCGGCGAGGGGGAAGGTTCCCAGCCTATAGGCCGGGTTCCACCACGTGGCGGCCGGCTTCTTGCTGCGCGGCGGCCGTGTCGATGAGCTCCTGGACGCGCTCTGTCATGCAGCGATGTTCGTCGCCCTCCAGGCGGTCCAGCTCATCTGCCGCTGCCTGGGCGGCGCGCAAGTTCTCCATGGGCATGGCGTAGACCGGGCGGTTGGCCCCCAACATGCTGGCGATGGCGGCGCCGCGCTGCCGGACCGTGCCCACGCGGCTGGGTTCGCCAGCAGCCGGTGTGCCGCAGACGGCGCGGTCGATCTCGCGGTGGTAAGCCTCAGTGAGGCGTCTCATGGCCGCCAACTTGTTGGCGCTGTCGAGAAGTGCGATACGGCATGCCTTCAGCGTTTTGCCGCTCGCACCGGGCGCTACGGGAGCGGACAGGTCCCGCATTGCCGCCTGCAACGGGTCCCGGCCGGCCTGGTCGGAGGTTCCGTCGTGGCTGATGACCAGCACCTCAGTGACGGTGCTGGTGTCGGCGTTGCTGTCTGTAGCGGGAAGTGGATCGTCGAAGATCACCACGTCACCGGGGAAGGCATCAGGAAGCGCGACGTCGGCGTCGACGACCATGTCGACGAGCAGGTCGGTGGAGCCAACGGACTCCGAGTCGGAGACCGACTCGTCGGCGATGTGAAGCTTGCCGAGGAGATCGACGAGGCAGCTCTCGGAGCCAGCTGCGCCCGCGTCGAGTGCGGGCTCGTCGAAGAGGCGGATCCCACCGATGAGATCAGCGAGGTTGCTTGCGGCACAAACAACTTCCACGCCGCGTAACGTGTCGGCGCAAACGCCGTCGGGCGTGCCGGGCTGGCTGCGATCGCCAGGGAGGAAGAGGGTTCCCGTCCAGAACGTGTTTCCGGACAACGGTGCACCTAGCCCCACGGTGGGCGCCAAATGTCGGGGATATCGAGCGACATATGCCAAGGGATGGCTTATCATGGATGGGGACAAAAGTACGTCGCCGGGCTCTAGAAGCGGGAGTGAGCGAGACCGCATACGCTTGCGAATCTTACCCAGGTTCGGGGCTCTCCTAGGAGATAACACCCCTAGTCCTGCTCTGCGGGGTCTCCGCATGATCACTACCTCGACAAGTAGCTACAAGCTTGCTCCTGGAGCTGTTTGGCTTGAGGAGGAAGAATGGCAAGGCTAGCTCTACTCCGTTCTCTCTACGTGACTGTGTGACACCTCGGGTGCTCGGTTGTGGTGTTCTTCGAGGTTCCAACCCCTTGCATGGGGTAACCCGGGGGGTTTATATAGGTCTACCCCCAGGGGTACAATGGTAATCCGGCTTGCCACGGGACCCGGAGGTCAGTGTCGCTGGTCGCCGGCTTCTCCGCCGACAGGTGGGTCTCGCCGTCTGCGGGCCAGGGTTGACCACTTTACGCTGTAGTGTTGTTCCTGATGACGAAGGCCTCGTCAGGGGGAGCGTGGGTACAGTCCTGCCGCCCGGCGGGTGTTCACTGTAGCCACACCCCGTCACATCTGGTTAATGGCGCACAGACTTTAAGGGAGAGAGAAGGCCGCCTGCCGGGGGCCGACCTCTCTTCCGAGCCGGCTGGTCTGGGCTCGCCACCTTCTGGCTTCTCACGGACAGGTAGGACCCGCCGCCTGCGGGCTGTACTGGCCGCACGTCGTGGGAGCATGGCCTCCTCTGCCATGGGTGATGTCACGGGCGGCATGGCAACAGTCCCGCTCTGGGCGTGGGACGCCTGCTCCGCACGTCGCACTGTGGCCACGTTCGGCCCAGGCTTCGGGGTTGGCAGGTTTGCACTGTAGCCATGCCCCGTCTCGTCATGTTTAAGTTGGTGCTGACTTTGAGGGCGTGAGGGGCCGCCTGCTAGGACCCGGCATCCCAGGAGACCGCCTGCCAGGAGTCGGCCTATTTCATGGCCGTCTTGTGGACTCCGCCGCTTCCCGGCAACCGGCTGCTTGGACCAGCCGGCCTCAAGAACGCGGCCCTTGTCCTTGATGCTTGAGGGGCGCAGCCTGCCCCGATGCCTTGAAATAGCAAAGGGAGCTGATGGGGCTACCCATGGTCATTTACTCCGACAATACTATTACATACTTATGTTACTGTTCGGATATGGGGGCTGAAGGGACAGGTGGTTCCATCCAGGTAGTGGTGGGCCTGGGTTCCCGATGGCCCCTGAGTGTTACTTTGTGGCGGAGCGACAGGGCAGGTTGCGACCACCTAGGAGACAGGTGGGCCTGGTCCTGGTCGGCGTCCGCGGTTACTTCAAATAACATGCTTAACGAGATTGGGTATTTGATCTGAGTTGGCCACTGGCCTATACGCACTGACCACCACGCGGGAACAGTTATGGGCACTCGACATCGTAGTATCAGCCGAAGCCTCCTAGACGTCAGCGGTTGAGCGGCGCGCGTTGGATTGGACTGGAACGCCTGCTCTTGTATAAGGGGGGCTAGGTCTGCTTCCGGCCGCCCACGCAACGTGCAGGAGTGCAAAGGGCGATGGGCCCAAGACCCCTGCGTGCTTAGGATTTAGACCGGTGTGCTGACCTCTCTGTTAGGCCTATGTAGGGATGCGACGTGTTGATCTTCCGAGGCTGGACATGACCCAGGAAAGTGTGCCCGGCCAGAGGGATCGAGCATGTTGGGTAATGTGGTGCACCCCTGCAGGGAAGATTGATCTATTCGAATAGCCGTGTCCACGGTAACAGGACGACCCGGAGTTGTATTCCGACCTCATTACAACTAGAACCGGATACTTAATAAAACACACCCTTTCAAGTGCCAGATACAACCCAGTGATCGCTTTCCCACAGGGCGACGAGGGGAGGATTGCCGGGTAGGATTATGCTATACGTTGATACTTGGTGAACTTACCAGCTACTCTCTTCTATATGCTTCAAGATGGAGGCTGCCAGAAGCGTAGTCTTTGCTAGGACTAGCTTTCCCCCTCTTATTCTGGCATTCTGCAGTTCAGTCCACAGATACTACCCATTTCATTGATACCATTGCATATGTAGTGTAGATCCTTGCTTGCGAGTACTTTGGATGAGTACTCACGGTTGCTTTGCTCCCCCTTTTCCTTTCTTCTCGGATGTCGCAACCAGATGCTGGAGCCCCGGAGCCAGACGCCACCGACGATGACCCCTACTAGACCGAGGGTGCCTACTACTATGTTTAGGCCGCCGACGACCAGGAGTAGTTTTGGAGGATCCCAGCCAGGAGGCCTGCGCCTCTTCGATCTGTGATAACCCACAAGTATAGGGGATCGCAACAGTTTTCGAGGGTAGTGTATTCAACCCAAATTTATTGATTTGACACAAGTGGAGCCAAAGAATATTCTCAAGTATTAGCAACTGAGTTGTCAATTCAACCACACCTGAAAGACTTAATATCTGCAGCAAAGTATTTAGTAGCAAAGTAGTATGGAAGTAACGGTAACGGTGGCAAAAGTAACAGTAGCAATTTTGTACCAATCGTAACAGTGGCAACGGAAAAGTAACTTAGCAAAGATCAATATGTGAAAAGCTCGTAGGCAATGGATCAATGATGGATAATTATGTCGGATGGCATTCATCATGCAACAGTTATAACATAGCGTGACACAGAACTAGCTCCAATTCATCAATATAATGTAGGCATGTATTCCGAATATAGTCATACGTGCTTATGGAAAAGAACTTGCATGACATCTTTTGTCCTACCCTCCCGTGGCAGCGGGGTCCTAATGGAAACTAAGGGATATTAAGGCCTCCTTTTAATAGAGTACCGGACCAAAGCATTAGCACTTAGTGAATACATGAACTCTTCAAACTACGGTCATCACCGGGAAGTGTCCCGACTATTGTCACTCCAGGGTTGCCGGATCATAACACGTAGTAGGTGACTATAACTTGCAAGATAGGATCAAGAACACATATATATTCATGAAAACATAATAGGTTCAGATCTGAAATCATGGCACTCGGGCCCTAGTGACAAGCATTAGGCATAGCAAAGTCATAGCAACAACAATCTTAGAACATAGTGGATACTAGGGATCAAACCCTAACAAAACTAACTCGATTACATGATAAATCTCATCCAACCCATCACCATCCAGCAAGCCTACGATGGGATTACACACGCACGGCGGTGAGCATCATGAAATTGGTGATGGAGGATGGTTGATGATGACAACGGCGACGATTTCCCCTCTCCGGAGCCCCGAACGGACTCCAGATTTGGTCTCCCGAGGAAGAACAGGAGGCGGCGGCGGCTCCGTATCGTAAAACATGAAGAATCCTTCTCTCTGATTTTTTTCTCCCCGAACGTGAATATATGGAGTTGGAGTTGAGGTCGGTGGAGGTCCAGGGGGCCCACAAGGACAGAGGGCGCCCCCCCCCCACCCTTGTGGATAGGGTGTGGGCCCCCTTCGGTTGATTCTTTCGCCAACATTTTTTATTTATTCCAAAACTGATCTCCGTGAAGTTTCAGGTCATTCCGAGAACTTTTATTTCTGCACAAAAATAACACCATGGCAATTCTGCTGAAAACAGCGTCAATCCGGGTTTGTTCCATTCAAATCATGCAAATTAGAGTCCAAAACAAGGGCAAAAGAGTTTGGAAAAGTAGATACGATGGAGACGTATCAACTCCCCCAAGCTTAACCCATTGCTTGTCCTCAAGCAATTCAGTTGACAAACTGAAAGTGATAAAGAAAAACTTTTACAAACTCTATTTGATCTTGTTGTTGCAAATATGTAAAGCCAGCATTCAAGTTTTCAGCAAAGATTATGAACTAACCATATTCACAATAACATTTAGGTCTCACATTTACTCATATCAATGGCATAATCAACTAGCGAGTAATAATAATAAATCTCGGATGACAACACTTTTCCAAAACAATCGTGATATGATATAACAAGATGGTATCTCGCTAGCCCTTTCTGAGACTGCAAAACATAAATGCAGAGCACCCCTGAAGATCAAGGACTGACTAGACATTATAATTCATGGTGAAAGAGATCCAGTCACAGTCATACTCAATATCAATTGATAGCAAAGCATACAAATGATAGTGGTGCTCTCTAACTGATGCTTTTTATAAGAGAATGATGACTCAACAATAAAAGTAAATAGATAGGCCCTTCGCAGAGGGAAGCAGGGATTTGCAGAGGTGCCAGAGCTCGACTTTTTGAAACAGAGATGAATATAATTTTCAGCGGTATGCTTTCATTATCAACATAACGACCAAGAGATCTCGATATCTTCCATGCTACATACATTATAGGCGGTTCCCAAACAGAATGGTAAAGTTTTTTACTCCCCCTCAACCAACAAGCACACTCCACGGCTGGTCCGAAACAACGGGTACCATCCATACAAGCAACAATCCTGGGGGAGTTTTGTTTTAATTTTGATTTGATTTGAGCATGGGACTGGGCATCCCGATTACCAGCCATTTCTCGTGAATGATGAGCGGAGTCCACTCATCGTGAGAATAACCCACCTAGCATGGAAGATACTGACAGCCCCCAGTCGCTACATGAGCGATTCGGGCATAAAAAACAGATTATCATTTGAAGGTTTAGAGTTTGGCACATGCAAATTTACTTGGAACGGCAGGTAAATATCGCATATAGGAAGATATGGTGGACTCATATGGAATAACTTTGGGTTTATGGAAGTGGATGCACAAGCAGTATTCCCGCTTAGTACAAGTGAAGGCTAGAAAAAGACTGGGGAGCGACCAACTAGAGAGCGACAACAGTCATAAACATGCATCGAGATTAACCAACATTGAATGCAAGCATGAGTAGGATATAAATCACCATGAACATAAATATTGTGGAGGCTATGTTGATCTTGTTTTAACTACATGCGTGAACATGTGCCAAGTCAAGCCACTCGAATCATTCAAAGGAGGATACCATCCTATCATACTACATCACAACCATTTTAAAAGCATGTTGGTACGCAAGGTAAACCATTATAAACCCCTAGCTAATTAAGCATGGCATGAGTAACTATAATCTCTAATTGTCATTGCAAACATGTTTCATTCATAATAGGCTGAATCAAGAATGATGAACTAATCATATTTACAAAAACAAGATAGGTCGAGTTCATACCAGCTTTTCCTCATCTCAATCATTTCATCATATATCGTCATTATTGCCTTTCACTTGCACGACCGAACGATGTGAATAATAATAATAGTGCACGTGCATTGGACTAAGCTGGAATCTGCAACATTTATTCAAAGGAGAAGACAAGGTAATATGGGCTCTTTGTTAGATCAACAATATTGCATATGAGAGCCACTCAACATTTTCATCGTGGTCTTCTCTCCTCGACCCCCAAAGAAAAGAAAAGAATTTCAAAGAAACACACTGAAATGTTTTTGGAGTTTTTGTTTTTCTGAAGAAAGTAAAACAAGAACGAGAAAAACTATTTACACGGGAAAGCTCCCAACAAGTAAAAGAAGAACGAGAAATCTTTTTGGGTTTTCTTTAATACTGCAACTAAACATGGAAAGTAAACTAAGCTACAACTAATTTTTTTGTTTTTCTCAAAGGTTTTCAAACACACAAGAAGAAAGCAGGAAAAAGAAATAGACTAACATGGATAATACAATGAAAAGGTATGAACACCAATAACTGGAATGAGTGTGTGAACATGAATGTAATGTCAGTGAGAAATACGTACTCCCCCAAGCTTAGGCTTTTGGCCTAAGTTGGTCTAGGGCCACCACTGGCCCGGATGATATCCGAAATCATAGTTGGGGTCATATTGTGCTGCGGTAGCTACTGCTTGGCGAGCTACCTCCTGGAGGCGAGCAGCCTCCGCTGTTCTCTCATACTCGTTTGCCTCCTCTCTAGTTATAAAATATCTCCCATTTACCTGAAAGTTAAAGAAGGTAGGAGCAGGAAGAGTAATATGGACGGCATGCCGTCTGTCAAAGATTAGCCGGTACTAGAGGGACTGTTCGTTCCTCTCAAGAAACTGATAACGTACCAAAGCATCATAATCAAGAAAAGCAGGTGGCAACTCCATGTCATTCTCCCTTATGGGTACTCCAAGATAATTAGCTAAACGAGTTGCATAAATCCCACCAAATAAATCTCCCTCTTTAGCATTATGATGTAACCTCCTCGCAATAATAGCCCCCAAGTTATATCGCTTATCACCTACCACCGCACACTTGAGGATACTAAGATCTGGAACACAAAGGTGGCAGTGATCATGTTTACTGTTAATGCATCTACCTACGAAGAGAGCAAAATAATGTATGGCAGGAAAGTGAATGCTCCCTATGGTAGCTTGTGTGATATTTCTAGTTTCTCCCACAGTGATGCTAGCAAGGAAATCATTGTATTCAGATTTGTGAGGCTCACTAAGAAGACCCCACTGTGGAAGTTTGCATGCATCACTAAAATCTTCTAAGTCCATGGTATAAGATTTGTCATAGAGGTCAAACAAGACAGTATGAGTATTGCACTTAGATGAAAATTCAAACCTCCGCACAAAGGAATCGGTGAGGTAATAGTGTTGTCGACACTTGTCTGACACGAAGTCCTCAAGATCAGCATTCCGTACGTACGCATAAAACTCATCCTCGAAACCTGCATGAACCATGAATTCATCCGACGGCCATTCACAAGGCCGCACTTGAGCTTCCCTTGGTGGTTCAAGGTCGGGCTCACGTATCACGAGCCTCGGTGCTTGCTTCCTCGAGGAACCACCTTGGTACATTCTCCTAGACATTTTTCTTCCTCTGAAAAATTTCTGAAATTTTTAGTGACCCAAAATAAAAGTGAACCAAACTCAACAAAACGGATAGCAACTACTCCTACAAGTGCCTAGAGGGTATATCATGCATCAAAACTACTTTGGACAATATAAATTTGACATGCAAGCTCAAGAACAGGGTCACCACGGCAGCAAAAATTTGCAATAAATAAAGCACTAGAACAAAAACTAATTGGACCATTGGAGGAGTCACATACCAAAGAACAATCCCCCAAAGCAGTTTTGTGAATGGAGCTTTGAGCAAGGAGATCGAAAATGGCAGCAAAATGAGCAAGAACACGAGTTTGAGCTATGGGATGATTTTTTCTGGAGGAAGACGAAGTGGATGGGTGCTGGAATAAGTGGAGGGGAGCCACATGGGACCCACAAGACTGGGGGGGTACGCCCAGGGGGGTAGGGCGCGCCCTCCGTCCTTGTGGACAGGTCGTGGGTCCCCCTGGTGTGTTCTCAGTGCCAGAAATTCTCAAATATTCTATAAAAAAATTATACTAGATTTTCAGGGCATTTGGAGAACTTTTATTTTTGGGACATTTTTTATTTCACAGATAATTCAGAAAACAAACGGAAAATACTATTTTTGCTTTATTCATTCTAAATAACAGAAAGTAAAAAATAGATACAGAAAGTTGTGCCTTCTAAATTCATCCATCTCATGCCCATCAAAAGGAATCCGTTAACAAGGTTGATCAAGTCTTATTAACAAACTTCTTCCAAATGACATGAAACCGGAGAATTTTCGAATAACACTAGGTTACCTCAACGGGGATATGCATATCCCCAACAATAAGAATATCATATTTTTTTTGACAGTAGGAAGAGGGAATTCAAAACCTCCAATAGTAATATCTGAAAATTTTCCAATAAAGTTGATACTATGAACTTGAGGTTGTTCCTTCGGAAAGTGTACCGTATGCTCATTACCATTAACATGAAAAGTGACATTGCCTTTGTTGCAATCAATAATAGCCCCTGAAGTATTCAAAAAGGGTCTACCAAGGATGATCGACATACTGTCGTCCTCGGGAATATCAAGAATAACAAAGTCCGTTAAGATAGTAACATTTGCAACCACAACAGGCACATCCTCACAAATACTGATGGGTATAGCAGTTGATTTATCAGCCATTTGCAAAGAGATTTCAGTAGGTGTCAACTTATTCAAATCAAGTCTATGATACAAAGAGAAAGGCATAACACTAACACCGACTCCAAGATCACATAAAGCAGTTTTAACATAGTTTCGTTTAATGGAGCATGGTATAGTTGGTACTCCTGGATCTCCAAGTTTCTTTGGTATTCCACCCTTAAAAGTATAATTAGCAAGCATGGTGGAAATTTCAGCTTCCGGTATCTTCCTTTTATTAGTAAGAATATCTTTCATGTACTTAGCATAAGGAGACATTTTAAGCATATCGGTCAAACGCATACGCAAAAAGATAGTTCTAATCATCTCAGCAAAGCGCTCAAAATCCTCATCATCCTTCTTCTTGGATGGATTAGGAGGAAAGCGCATGGGTTTTTGAACCCATGGTTCTCTTTCTTTACCATGTTTCCTAGCAATGAAGTCTCTCTTATCATAACGTTGATTCTTTGATTATGGGTTATCAAGATCAACAGCAGGTTCAATCTCTACATCATTATCATTACTAGGTTGAGCATCAACATGAACATCATTATTAACATTATCACTAGGTTCATGTTCATCACCAGATTGTGTCTCGCCATCAGAAATAGAAATATCATTGGGATTCTCAGGTGTATCTATAGCAGATTCACTAGAAGCATGCAAAGTCCTGTCAATTTTCTTTTTCTTTTTATTAGGACTAGGTGCATCAATATTAATTCTTTGAGAATCTTGCTCAACTCTCTTAGGATGGCCCTCAAGATACAAAGGTTCCTGAGTCATTTTACCACCTCTATTCATAACCCTAACAGCATTATCATTGTTCTTATTATTCAACTCATTGAGCAAATCATCATGTGCTTTAAGTACTTGTTCTACTTGGGTTATAACCATGGAAGCATGTTTACTAATAAGCTTAAGATCATTAACAGTTCTACTCATATAATCACCCAAGTGGTCAAGCATGTAAGCATTACGTTTCAATTGTCTACTAACATAAGCATTGATTTTTTCTTGTTTAACAATAAAATTATCAAACTCATCCAAGCATTGACTAGCAGACTTATTATGAGGAATATCACCTTCATCAAATCTATAAAGAGAGTTTACCTCTACTACCTGTGTCGGGTTATCAAGACCATGTATTTCTTCAATAGGCGGTAAATTCTTAACATCTTCAGCTTTAATACCTTTTTCTTTCATAGATTTCTTTGCCTCTTACATATCTTCAGGACTGAGAAATAGAATACCTCTTTTCTTCGGAGTTGGCTTAGGAGTTGGTTCAGGAAGTGTCCAATCATTATCATTACTCAATATATTATTTAAAAGCAATTCAGCTTCCTCAACAGTTCGTTCCCTGAAAACACAACCAGCACAACTACCCAGGTGGTCTCTGGAAGCATCGGTTAGTCCATTATAAAAGATATCAAGTATTTCATTTTTCTTGAGAGGGTGAACAGGCAAAGCATTAAGTAACTGGAGAAGCCTCCCCCAAGCTTGTGGGAGACTCTCTTCTTCAATTTGCACAAAGTTAAATATTTCTTTTAAGGCAGCTTGTTTCTTATGAGCAGGGAAATATTTTTGAGAGAAGTAGTATATCATATCCTAGGGACTACGCACACAACCAGGAGCAAGAGAATTATACCATAACTTAGCATCACCCTTTAATGAGAAAGGGAACAACTTGAGAATATAGTAATAGCGAATTTTTTCCTCATGAGCAAATAGGGTGGCTATATCATTTAGTTTAGTAAGATGTGCCACAACTGTTTCAGATTCATAACCATAGAAAGGATCAGATTCAACCAAAGTAATTAGCTCAGGATCGACAGAGAATTCATAATCCTTATCAGTAACAAAGATAGGTGAAGAAGCAAAATTTGGATCATATTTCATTCTAGCATTCAAGGATTTTTCTTTCAGTTTAGCTAACAGTTTCTTAAGATCATCTCTATCATTACAAGCAAGGAAGTCTCTAGCTGTTTCTTCATCCATAACATAACCCTCAGGTACAATAGGCAATTCATACCTAGGGGGAGAGTCATAATCTTCAGTTTCAATAATATCATCAGTTTCAGTAATTTCATTCTCTCTAACCCTAGCAAGTTGTTCATCAAGAAATTCACCTAGTAGCACAGTATTATCAAGCAAAGCAGTAGTATCATCATAAGCATCATGCATAGCAGAAGTGGCATCATCAATTATTTGCGACATATCAAAATTACTAGCAGGTGTAGGTGTCGCAATCTTACTCAAAACAGAAGGTGAATCAAGTGCAGAGCTAGATGGCAATTCCTTACCTCCCCTCGTAGTAGAGGGAAAAATCTTGGTTCTTTGATCTTTCAAATTCCTCATAGTGATCAACAGGTATAAATCCCAAGTGACTCAGAGAATAGAGCTATGCTCCCCGGCAACGGCGCCAGAAAAAGGTCTTGATAACCCACAAGTATAGGGGATCGCAACAGTTTTCGAGGGTAGAGTATTCAACCCAAATTTATTGATTCGACACAAGGGGAGCCAAAGAATATTCTCAAGTATTAGCAGCTGAGTTGTCAATTCAACCACACCTGAAAGACTTAATATCTGCAGCAAAGTATTTAGTAGCAAAGTAGTATGGAAGTAACGGTAACGGTGGCAAAAGTAACAGTAGCAATTTTGTAGCAATCGTAATAGTGGCAACGGAAAAGTAACTTAGCAAAGATCAATATGTGAAAACCTCATAGGAAATGGATCAATGATGGATAATTATGTCGGATGGCATTCATCATGCAACTGTTATAACATAGGGTGACACAGAACTAGCTCCAATTCATCAATATAATGTAGGCATGTATTCTGAATATAGTCATACATGCTTATGGAAAAGAACTTGCATGACATCTTTTGTCCTACCCTCCCGTGGTAGCGGGGTCCTAATGGAAACTAAGGTATATTAAGGCCTCCTTTTAATAGAGTACCGAACCAAAGCATTAGCACTTAGTGAATACATGAACTCCTCAAACTACGGTCATCACCGGGAAGTGTCCCGACTATTATCACTCCGGGGTTGCCGGATCATAACACGTAGTAGGTGACTATAACTTGCAAGATAGGATCAAGAACACATATATATTCATGAAAACATAATAGGTTCAGATCTGAAATCACGGCACTCGGGCCCTAGTGACAAGCATTAGGCATAGCAAAGTCATAGCAACATCAATCTTAGAACATAGTGGATACTAGGGATCAAACCCTAACAAAACTAACTCGATTACATGATAAATCTCATCCAACCCATCACCGTCCAGCAAGCCTACGATGGGATTACTCATGCACAGCGGTGAGCATCATGAAATTGGTGATGGAGGATGGTTGATGATGACGACGGCGATGATTTCCCCTCTCCGGAGCACCGAACGGACTCCAGATCTGGTCTCCCGAGGAAGAACAGGAGGTGGTGGTGGCTCCGTATCATAAAACGCGACGAATCCTTCTCTCTGATTTTTTTTCTCCCCGAACGTGAATATATGGAGTTGGAGTTGAGGTCGGTGGAGGTCCAGGGGCCCACAAGTACAGAGGGCGCGCCCCCCACCCTTGTGGACAGGGTGTGGGCCCCCTTCAGTTGATTCTTTCGCCAATATTTTTTATTTATTCCAAAACTGATCTCCTTGAAGTTTCAGGTCGTTCCGAGAACTTTTATTTCTGCACAAAAATAACACCATGGCAATTCTGCTGAAAACATCATCAGTCCTGGTTAGTTCCATTCAAATCATGCAAATTAGAGTCCAAAACAAGGGCAAAAGAGTTTGGAAAAGTAGATACGATGGAGACGTATCAATCTGTATCCCAGTTTGTGCTAGCCATCTTATGGCAACTTGTTTAACTTATGACTGTACTCAGATATTGTTGCTTCCGCTGACTCGTTTATGTTCGAGCACTTGTATTCGAGCCCTCGAGGCCCTTGGTTTGTAATATGATGCTTTTATGACTTTTATTTGTGTCTAGAGTTGTGTTGTGATATCTTCCCGTGAGTCCCTGATCTTGATAGTACACGTTTGCGTGTATGATTAGTGTACGATTGAATCGGGGGCGTCACAAAAGACCTTCAACATCAATGAAGGTTCAATATTCGCCTTCCGCTTCAGCAGTTTTCCAGATGAGATTCATCTGTCTATGTACCGTCTATGATGCTAATTTCGAAAGGTTATGGATGTTGCATGTGAAACTTGGTGCTGGTGCAATTGTGTAATGGGGTAGCTGAGTGCTGAAGCCATATGATGTTGTACTCTGATGTATTTCAATTATGAAATCCTGCTTCCTTAATACAAAAATGAAATATATTGTGTGCTTAATATGAAATGTCAATTAGATTAATAAATGGATTATTAATAATAGGCCAATTAGCCTGCTAATTGGGTTTTTCTATTGCAAACGGTTATTTAGAAAACACCGTGGGCGATGACCTCAGACAACGCACACAGTTTCTAGAAATAAAACGTGTTGGATCAATGAACAATCACACACGACTTCCGCTTGAAAACTGTTTGCGTTAGGCCACCTTGCGCAAAGGTTTACCACATAAATAGTGTGTGTGATGGACAGCCTGTGCCACACAGTTTCTTCTACGCACCGTGTGTGATGCATTCAATAACGCAAACGATAAAATTGTTAATATCGTCTGCAATGGCAACGCTATCACAAATGATTTAATGGGGGAAATTGTGTGTGATGTACCTGTGAACGGAAACGTTTTCCTTGGAGAGACTGTGTGGGATGTATATACGAACGGAAACATACTTCTTGGATTGACTGTGTGGGATGTACATACTAACGAAAATGCATTCCTTGGATTGACTGTGTGGAATGTACATACGAACGGAAACGTTTAGTCGGGTCTGACTGTGTGTGATGTACTTATGACTGGAAACGATTTGGCATGTATAATTGTATTTTTTAGCACAACTATACGCATAATTGTATTTGATCGCTCGCCCATCGCACACAACCTTATTTTGCCGAGCGTGTGTGACTGGAGGGCCTATCCCCGACGGTTTCTTGGTCGTGTGGGAAGGACCCCCCTATCGCACACACTCACTAGGCGACGGTTCAAAATGCCGTCGCGGAAAGGGGTTAAAAACCGTTTGTATAGCACCTCGCTGTACCAGTGGAACCAATATGGGCATCCAGGTCTCGCTATTGGTTATTGACCGGAGAAGCATCTCAGTCATGTCTACATCATTCTCAAACCCGTAGGATCCGCACGCTTAACGTTCGTTGATGATATAGTATTATATGAGTTATGAATGTTGGTGACCAAATGTTGTTCAGAGTCTCGGATGAGATCACGAACATGACGAGGAGCTCCGGAAGGGTTCCAGAATTCACTGGAAGGGTTTCGGATGTTTCCAGAAATGTTCTAGTGTGAGGGCACTTTGGTTGGGCCAAGAGGTAAGGCCCACGAGGCTTTAGGTCGGTGCAAAAGGAAGTTTTGCGGAGGTCGGGGACCAGACGCCAGGGACCCTGGTGTCAGGCCCTGGGCCAGACGCCGAGGACCATGGCGTCTGGGCCAGATGCCGATGGCCGTGGCATCTGGTGCTGGAATCCGAGAAGGACTCTTTCTTGCGTTCCAAACCAACTTTGGGGAGGCCCTCTCCCCAAGTAACGACCCCAGGGCTCAACATATAAATACAGGAGTAGGGCTAGCCCCTAGAACACAAGTTTTTGAGCCTCCTGTAGTTAATCTAATTCTAATTCTAATTGGTCCTGGTTGACTAATTAGAGCTCGCCCTAGCTACCTCTAATCCTCATAATTAGAAGTCCAGTGTGGTTCTAATCTCCTCCCTCTAGTTCATCCTCCGCTCTAAATCCGTTGTGCTTGGTGAAGCCCTGCGCAAATACTTTCACCACCACCATCACCACGCCGTCGTGCTGCTGTAACTCATCTACTACTTCACTCCTCTTGCATGATCAAGAAGGCGAGGACGTCATCGAGCTGAACGTGTGCTGAACATAGAGGTGTCGTACGTTCAGTGCTTGATCGGAACAGATCGTGAAGGTGTATGACTACATCAACCGCGTTGATAAACACTTCCGCTTAGCTATCTACAAGGGTATGTAGATGCTCTCCCCCTCTCGTAGCTATGCATCTCCATGGATAGATCTTGCGTGTGCATAGAATTTTTTTGTTTTCCATGCAATGTTTCCCAACACACTTTCCAAGGAATTTATTATTGAACAGCATTTGTTTTCATTTTGTGACTGGGCAATCCTATTACCTGCCACACTCTCGTGCAATGACAAGTGAATAAACACTCATCTTGAGAATATCATATCTAGCATGGAAAATATTGGCCATCCCCTGCCACTTCATGAGCGGTACGGGCACACAAAAAGGAAATTCATTTTGAAAATTAGAGTTGGCACATACAAATTTACTTGGAACGGCATGGAAATACCGCATATAGGTAGGTATGGTGGACTCATTTGGCACAACTTTGGGTTTAAGGAGTTGGATGCACAAGCAGTATTCCAACTTAGTACAAAAGGAGGCTAGCAAATAGATTGAGAAGCGACCAACCAAGAAACGAAAACGAACATAAACAAGCATTAAACATAACTAACACCAAATAATGCACCACAAGTAGGATGTAACTTCATTGCATAACTATTGACTTCCGTGCTTGCATATGGAATCACAAACCTTAACACCAATATTCTTACTAAAGCATAACTCACCAACATGACTCAGATATTACTATCTCCATATCGCAAAACTATTGCAATGAATCAAGTTTATAACATCCAATGATCATCATGAAAGTTTTTATTATATCCCTCTTGAATATCTATCACTTTGGGACCAAATTCATACTTTAAGCAAATTACCGTTGCTACTAACGAACTCTCAAACAAATATAAGTGAAGTACGAGAGCATAAGTATTTCTTCAAAAAAAAATAACTCTCATAATAATATAAGTGAAGCATGAGAGGATTTCTTCAAAATTTTCTAACTCTCAAAATAATCTATGTGAAGCATGAGAGCATATTTCTTCAAAAATTAAACCACCACCGTGCTCAAAAAGATATAAGTGAAGTACTAGAGGAATTCCATAGCTCAAAAAAAATTAAGTGAAGCACATAGAGCAATTCTAACAAATCATAACATCATTATGGCTCTCCCAAATAGGTGTGTACAACAAGGATGATTGTGACAAACTAAAAAGCAAACAAGCAAAGACTCATATGATACAGGACGCTCCAAGCAAAACTCATGATATGTGACGAATAAAAATATAGTTCCAAGTAAAATTACCGATGGTCGTTAGAAGAAAGAGGGGATGCCTTCCGGGGCATCCCCAAGCTTAGTTGCTTGGTACTCCTTGAATATTACCTTGGGCTGACATGGGCATCCCCAAGCTTAGGCTCTTTTCACTCCTTATCCCTTCATCCATCGCGATCTCACCCAAAACTTGAAAACTTCAATCACACAAAACTTAACAAAACCTTCGTGAGATCCGTTAGTATAATAAAGCAAATCACCACTTTAAGTATTGTTGCAAACCCATTCATATTTTCTTATTGCATTATACCTACTGTATTACAACTTTACCATGGCTTATACCCCCCGATACAGATCAGTTTGTAGCAACCCGAATATTGACTGTACTTCTGTAACTCCAAAAATTCTGAAAAATTAGGATGACGTGGGCAATTTGTATATCAATCATGTGTAAAAAAATCATAGAAAAAGCACATTTCTATGAATTTACAAAATTCCAGAACTGGGCACAAAAGTTTCTGTTTTTCAACAGGATCAAATCAACTATTATCCAACATAATCCTAAAGGCTTTACTTGGCACAAACACTAATTAAAACATAAAAAACACAATCGTAATAGTAGTATAATTGTGTAAACACACAAGAACAGAAATAAAAAGTGAAAAATATTTTATTCATTGGGTTGCCTCCCAACAAGCGCTATTGTTTTACGCCCCTAGCTAGGCATTGATAATTTTAATGATGCTCGCATGAAAGACCAGAATTGAAGCACAAAGAGAGCATCGTATAGCATGTGAAAATCACATTTAAGTCTAACATACTTCCTATGCATAGGCATTTTATAAGCAAACAAATTATCAAAACAAGCAAAGACTAGCATATGCAAGGAAGAAGAATAAAACATAGACAATCTCAACAAGAAGAGAGGTAATTTAGTAACATGAAAATTTCTACAACCATATTTCCCTCTCACATAATAATTACATGTGGGATCATATTCAAATTCAACAATATAGCTATCACATAACATATTCTCTACATGATCCACATGCATGCAAAGTTGACACTCTTCCAATATAGTGGGATTATCATCAAATAAAGTCATGACCTCTTCGAGCCCACTTTCATCAAAATTTTCATAAGATAGATCATTCTCCAAAGTAGTGGGATCATTATTACCTAAAGTTTGGACTCTTTCAAACCCACTTTCAATACTATCGCAAACATTATTATCAATAGCATATCCATCATGAGGCATAAATAAATTTTCAAGATCATAAGAAGCATTATCACCCCAATCATGATCATTGCAATAAGTAGTGGATATAACAATATCATCATCCCCAAGCTTGTAGTTTTGCATATTATTAGCACAATTGACATTAATAGAATTTATAATAACATTATTGCAATCATGCTTTTTATTGAAAGAGCTATCATGAATCACTTTATAAATTTCTTCTTTCAACACTTCATCACAATTTTCAGATTCATGATCTTCAAGCAAAACTTCATAGAGATAATCAAGTGCACTCAAACCACTAGCAATTGGTTCATCATAATTGGATCTTTTGAAAAGATTAGCAAGTGGATGAGGATCCATATCAATAGATTTTTAGCAAGCGAAGATGCAAGCAAATAGAAGACACATGTCACACAAGAAAGGAAAGAACACAAACAAAAGGCAAACGGAAAATATTTTTGTAATTTTTGTAAAACTTTTTAGAAGTGGGGGAGATGAAAACAAGAGGCAAATGGCAAATAAAGTAATTGCAAGGAGATGAGAGTTTATGCGTAGGTACTTGATAGATGTTGATGATGTCTCCCCGGCAACGGCACCAGAAATTCTTCCTGATTGCTTGTATTTTTGTTGGTATTTCCCCGAAGAGGAGAGGATGATGCTGCACAACAAAGGTAAGTATTTCCCTCAATTATGAAACCAATGATATCAATCTAGTAGGAGAACCAAGCAACACTATGTAAACAGCACCTACACACAAACAACAAAAACTTGCAACCCAACGCGTAAGAGGAGTTGTCAATCCCTCAACGGTATTGAGATAGATTAAATTGTGTAGGTTTTGGTAAATAGAACTAACTAAAACAGAAAATAAAATAAATAATGGGAAATTGCAGCAAGGTATTTTTGGTTTTAATATGATAGGAAATAGACCCGAGGGCCATAGTTTTCACTAGAGGCTTCTCTCAAGAAAATAGCATATGGTGGGTAAACAAATTACTGTTGGGCAATTGATAGAAAAGCGAATAATCATGATGATATCCAAGGAAATGTTCATGTATATAGGCATCACGTCCAAGATTAGTAGACCGAAACGATTCTGCATGTAACATCCCAAATTTTCAATTTGGAATGTTTTACAATTATTAGCTAAGCATCTATGCATGTTGTTTGAATTTGAGTGGCATTTGAAATTCCAGAGGCACTTTGAGTTTTATTTGAATTTGGATTCAAATTGGCAGTGAAGTTTATTTCAAAAATACCTGACCAATACTTGTGCAAAAGTATGAGAGGAGCTAACATGACACTCCAAAAATGTCAGAAGAAAATAATGCCAAAAAGTTTGAATTCAAATTTGAATTTTATTTGGAATTTTCAGAAAAAAAAAATTATAAAAGTTTCTGTTTTGCCTCTGGAAAAATGTTCATCTTGTAGGATTTATTTTTCTGTTCTTTTTGATATATATATGTCCTATATAAAGATATTATATATTTCTATATATATCTATTTTCTTCTCTGTCTATTTCAAAAAAAATAGAAAAAAAAAAGAGAAACCCCGAGCTGGCCAGGCCAACCGGCCCAGCCAGCAGCGCCCGAGCCGGCCAGCCCAGCAGCGCGCCGCGCCCGACTCCCCTCCGCCTCGGTCGCCCGACCGCACCTCCCTCTCTCCCTCTCACTGAACCGCGGGGCCCGCCCCTTCTCTTTCCCCCTCGCTCATGCCTCGTCGCGCCAGCCCACGCGCAGAGCGCGCCCGACACCCCGATCCTCTCGGGATCGCGCTCCGGCTTTGCCCCCTCGCCCAAGCTACTGCCCTATATAAAGCCTAACCCCTCCTCCCTCGCACCCCCTAAAACTCTAGCTCAAACTTCACCACAGCCGACGCCCACGCCTTTCCGATCTCGTCGCCGCCGCCACGGTTCACCGCCTCCACCGTCGCCGGTGAGCTCCCTCAACCCCTATCTCTCTGGCCATCGGCCTAGTCCAACCCCACGGTTCCTTTTGACAAGGTTGTGCTCACCATCGTCGTCTGCAGAGACCACCACGAGCATCGCCGCCCGCCGCCGGAGTTGGAGGTCACCAGGAGCTTGACGAGCTCGTTTCGCTCGTCTCCGTCGTCCTCAACCACCTCCGAGACCACCCCCGAGCTCCCCTTGTTCCGCCGCATCGCCCGGACGCCTCCACCACCTTCCCCGACGACCGGAGCCGCCGCACCACCGTCGCCCGAGCCGCCCTCCGCCGTCGAACCCCGCTGTAAGCCGCCGGCTTCCCTCCACCGTCCGATCCTGATTCTACGCGTTAGATTAGATGAGTGAAGGGGTAGGTTTTTTCATATTAGATCGGTTTTATTACGGTTTAGTTCCAGTTAAATTTTAGTGGTTTAGTTAGACCGGCCCGATCGGTTTTATTCCTTGCGCGTTGTTTAGTTAGACGCTCGAACGCAGTTTAGTTTCAGATCGCCCTGTTCGGCCCGTTAGTGCGTTTAGTTTTTGTTTTAGTGTTTTTTTTTAGTTTCTGTTTTAACAGAATAGTTCTGTTTTTGTAAAATCTATAACTTTTATGTTATTAAATATTTTTAGTTGATTCTTTTTATCTAGTTTTCAAATTTCTTAAAGTTTCTGTATAAAATAGTTTCGGCCATGTTTTAGTTTTCAAAAATTGTTTTATTTTAGTTTTAGTCAGATTAGTATTTCTGCTATAAAATGAGCTAGGATTAATTTTTTTAATGATTATTTTTGCCACTGCTTTGTTTTGACCTTGCCTAGAAGTAGGATTTATTTGGGTATTTATAGTTTTTATTAAAATTAGTTTTACACGAAAACAAGCCTATTCTAGTTATTTTAACTTGCTGCTGTTTTCTGTTGTTTTAGTTATTTTAAAAATTTATTTTCACCTTTGTTATATTTTATTTCAGATTAGTTTATGTAGTTATAGAGGGTGAACTTTTATTTACAGAAAAATAAAATGTTTATTTTATTTTCTTACTAGTTTTGTTTTAGGCATAAAAGGAGTTTTATAATAGCTTTTAATGTGTTTCTTTTTGCACCAAGTTTTTATAATGTTTTCCTTTCTATTAGTTAACAAAACTATTGTTTTGATTCTGTTAAAAAAAGTTTTAGTAGGATAAAACTATTTTCTAGTTGTTTGCTTGAAGTAATGAAAACCTTGAATTGAGTTCTTCGAGTTTTCTTTGGTTTTGGTATGATTGCTTGTGTGATTTACGTTAGCTTGCTGTTATGTTATACCGTTGTATGCTTATGTGTTTATTGTTTGCTTCGAATAGAATTTCCGGAGTGCGAAGCTTGCTATCACGAGTCACTAGCTCTCAAAGACCGTCAGCCAGGCAAGTCATTTGATCATGTTTTACAATACCTATGATTTGTTGCATTAGAATTATTCCTCCCCACCATGCATGCAGTAGGAGAATTTTAAGTTATGTTCTTGAGTAGTATCATGAGGTAGGTTGAACCCATTTCCCCTTGTTACCAATGCCCGGGACGATGTAGTTGATTGTTATGCTTTCGTAGACGGGGTTGGTTGAGTGATTCATAACGGAGATGTGAGAGTCAAGATGATGGCAACCCCATGATTTCAAGATGCTCAAGATGGACTTCAATTTCACTACTGGGTGGAGGACGGAATTGATGGGCACCCTGGAGCAACCAGCGGATGGCCGGGATGCATGGAGAAGCGCCATGACATCTTGCGGAAAGCTTCACCCAGTCATGAAGAGACGGATGGATAGACCTTGACCGGAAGCTTACCTATGCAGCCGCAAGCCATTATGGGCTCTGGCTTGGTCGACCCTAGGCGTGACTCTGGCCGGACGGTGCTACGAGATGTAGAAGAATGGTAGGATTGGATGGGCACCGGCAGTGGCCCAGAGGAACTCTACGGAAGACCCTGTTTTCGTTTGTCCCGTCTTCAAACACCAGGCAGTGCGAGGACATAAAGGAGGGAACGATTCTTGCGGGTAAAGTGCACAAGACTCTGCAGAGTGAAAACCTAATCGATTAGCCGTGTCCCAGGTTACGGACAAATGAGCCTCTGGAATTGGAGTATTTCGGAAATCTCAACATCGAACAAATAAATTAATTGAGGGGTTATTTAATAATTGGGAATGAGACATTGGTTGGCGGAACCATCTCAATAACAACCAACATTTTGTAGTAATTGCAAGCAAGTTCTTTGTTGTAGGGGAAAAATGGCTTTTTCGCAAAAACATCAAACTTAGAGCCCCACAGCCAAATTGCATATAGTGTTAGCATTATTATTTTTGTTCTCTCTATGACTTGCCGGCATATTAAAAATGCTGACCTACACGGCTGCAATGTCTCATGTTGCAGAGGAGTTTTCCGACCAGGAGTGAGGCTACGATCTACGCTCGGTGATTGCCCTATGGAGTCGGATGGACTCGCTTATCGTCTACGCTTCCGCAGCTTTATTTAGTTTATTTCTCATGAGTTGGCCATCGGCCGAATTTATTATGATGTAATAAAGACTCGATATGAGAACCGTGTAATAAATTCAGGTGTGATTGAACTTTGAATCTTTTCATCAATGTACTGTGTGTGCCAGCATGATCTTGGGATGGTACAGCTACACAGAGACTTGACTGATTTCTGGTCGGGTCGCTACAGAGATGGTATCAGAGCACACGCTGACCGTAGGACGTAACCCCTAGGATCGGAAAGCCATAGGAAGAAACTATTTAGTTTATGTCTTTATTATTCCGTAATTCTCCCCTGTTCATTTCTGACTCCCCTCCGATTTCAATATTCTAGATGGTCGTCAAGTTCATCCCAGTTCTACTCCCGGAGTTTTGCCAGCCAGATGAGACGATGCTTTTCGGCAGGAGGCTGGTCCAGATCACCAAGGAATTGAAGATTGCTCTGCCTTCTATCACCGGGACCCCTATCATGGCATTTCCAGAAGACCGTCGCTATAGGATTAAGGTGCACATACCAGGGAGGACTTTCGGAAACCTCTCGGTGCCCATTGACTTCAGGTTCACTGCTCCCACTTGGATCCTCGGGAGAGACATAGCAGTTCATAGTGCACTTGGACGCATCCAGGAGGAATACAGGGCCGAGCTCGTTGGATCAGACTACACCATGATTTCTCGCAGGACTTCAGATGGAGAGATCATCCGCACCATAGATGACGACTCCGTTCGCTCATATGTCCAAGACTTGGAGGCTCACATCAGGGTTCTAGAGATTCATATGCGCAGAAGCTTGAAGACGGTCCAAAAGTTGCAGCTTCGTGAAATTCAACTGGAGGATGAAGCATGTGAAGCCCACTATGAGCATGAGGATGAAGTCAAGGATTTCATGGAGAGAGTCGACAAGCTGAAGATTGATGTTGCCGCATTGGAGGAGAAGATGGACCTAGGAGAAGACCTTTTTCCGAGTGGAGATGATGGACCCCTCGTGAGCAATGACCAGGATTATGAAGAGAGCTCCACCAAAGGAAGCCGCAAGAGGACGCGCCGCACCAGAGGACGCCGCACCGGAGGACGCAAGGATAATTGATGAAGACATTTAGTCGACCACCATGTTTTATTTTTTCTTACGTCGATCAGTTAGGCCGTTATGTTTTTTTCGATTAGTCGTGAGATTTTGTAATCCGAGATTGAACTATGTTTGAGATGATTGAATAAATGATTGGTGTGATAATGTTTGTGCATTCATATGGGTAGTGCTATTTCTTTTAGATCCTTGTTCTATTCTAATTTCTCATCCACTCCAAAACACCAGATGCCTCCGAGACGTGACCCCGGATACACTTTCCCGCCGGAGCTCACCCAGCTGATCCAGCAGCAGAATGCCTTGATGCAGATGCTCATCCAGAACCAAGGCAACAACAACAACAATCCACCGCCACCACCCCCTGTCGACAACCTGACCCGTTTCCTAAGGCTAAATCCGCCGGTGTTCTCTAGCAGCACCGAGCCGATTGTAGCTGATGATTGGCTCCGCAAGATCGGACGAGAACTAGCAACTGCTGGATGCACAGATGCAGAGAAGGTGCGCTTTGCCGCACATCAGCTTGATGGACCTGCAGCCTCTTGGTGGGAGAACTACACCGCCACTTATCCTCTCGCCACCATCACATGGGATCAGTTCCAGCAGGCCTTCTGCACCGCTCATGTCTCAGCTGGAGCCATGAGTCTGAAGAAGCGTGAGTTCCGCAACTTACGCCAGGGGAATTGTACTGTGGGGCAGTACGTGGATGAGTTCAGCCAGTTAGCTCGCTATGCCCCGGGTGATGTGGCCACAGATGCCGCAAAGCAAGAGAAGTTTCTCGAAGGACTGAATGATGAGCTGGGAATGCAGCTGATGGTGGCTACCTTCAACAACTACCAGGAGCTGGTAGACAAGGCCATCATCCTTGAAGGCAAGCAGCAGCAGATTGACAGCCGCAAGAGGAAGTATAGCCAGGGGAAGTACAACTCCGGAGCTCAGCAGAAGCCCCGCTATGCCCCATACTCGGGAGGACACACCCATCACACCCATGGAGGACATAATCATGGAGGACATAACCATGGAGGGAATGGGAACAATCGCAACCATGACAACAACTTCAAGACTGGCAATGGAGGCAATGGCAACCAGCACCATCCTGCTCCGGCTCAGAAGGATATGAGTCACATCACCTGTTTCAAGTGCCAGAAGACAGGACACTATGCCACAGACTGCCCGGAGGCCAAGCAGAGGAATGGAAACGGCAACGGCAATGGAAGCTCAGCAAAGAAGCCCAACCCTTTTCCCCGTGCTCAGGTGAATCACATTGACGAGGAGGACGTCTATGATCAGCCAGAAACTGTGGTTGGTAAGTTTTTATTAAATTCACGTCCAGTATTGGTACTCTTTGATTCTGGTGCAACGCATTCATTCATATCAAGGGTAGTTGTGGAAAAGTACGGGTTGCCCACTAGAACCCTTAGAAGCCCTCTTCAGGTCAGTTCCCCAGGAGGAGAGACGATGGCAGGCTTAGGCTGTCATTCGAACCTCAGCATCGGAAACCATGATTTTCCCGCAGACCTCGTAGTATTGGAATCCCAGAGCTTGGATGTAATCCTAGGAATGGACTGGTTGACAAAGTTTGAAGGAAACATCGACTGTGCCCGCAAGACGATTTTGCTCACCACCCCGGAGCAGAAGAGGATCAAGTATGTATCCAGACGCACACCGATGAAGAATCAGGCGAATTCCCTCACGGGAGTTGTACAGGAGGAAGTGCCAGTAGTGCAAGATTTTCCCGATGTATTTCCGGAGGAATTACCAAGAATTCCACCGGACAGAGACATTGAGTTTTTGATTGAGTTATTGCCCGGCACAGCCCCAATATCCAAGAGACCTTATCGAATGCCCCCGAATGATTTGGAAGAGATCAAGAAGCAAATTAATGAGCTATTGGAGAAGGGATATATTCGGCCAAGCTCGTCACCTTGGGGAGCCCCAGTTCATTTGGTAGAGAAGAAGGATGGAACCTTGAGAATGGTTGTGGATTATCGCTCGTTGAACAACGTGACCATCAAGAACAAGTAACCTCTGCCGATGATTAATGATTTATTTGATCAGCTAGTTGGAGCCAAAGTATTCTCCAAGATCGATCTTCGATCAGGGTATCATCAGTTGAAGATTCATGAACAGGATATACCCAAAACAGCTTTCACCACCAGGTATGGTTTGTATGAGTATACCGTCATGTCATTCGGATTGACTAATGCCCCTGCATATTTTATGAGTATGATGAACAAGGTATTTATGGAATACCTGGACAAGTTTGTCGTGGTGTTCATTGATGACATATTGGTTTTCTCCAAGAGCGAGGAAGAGCATAAGGAACATTTGCGTCTAGTTCTAGAGAAACTCCAAGAACAGCAGTTTGCCAAGTTTAGCAAATGTGAATTTTGGTTGAAGGAAGTCGGATTCCTCGGACATGTTATTTCAGGAGAAGGAATAGCAGTCGACCCCACCAAGGTTGAATCGGTCACCAAATGGCAGTCACCCACCTCGGTCAAGGAGATCCGCAGTTTTCTCGGACTCGCAGGATATTATCGGAGGTTTATTGAGAATTTCTCCAAGATTGCCAAGCCCATGACCAAGCTGTTGAAGAAGGAAACCAAGTACATTTGGACCGAGGATTGTGAAGCCAGTTTCCAGGAGTTGAAGAAACGTTTGGTTACGCCCCAGTGCTAATTTTGCCGGACATACACAAGGATTACCTGGTATATTGTGACGCTTCTCGTCAAAGACTCGGAGGAGTGCTCATGCAGGAAGGAAAAGTTGTAGCCTATACCTCCAGACAGCTACGACCTCACGAGATGAATTACGCCACACATGATTTGGAGTTAGCAGCCGTTGTGCATGCACTCAAGACCTGGAGACATTTCCTTGTCGGAAACAGTTGTGATGTTTACACGGATCATAAGAGCTTGAAGTATATTTTCACGCAGAAGGAGTTGAACCTCAGGCACAGGAGATGGCTAGAGTTGATCAAGGACTATGACATGAGATTGCATTACCACCCAGGAAAGGCTAATGTTGTAGCAGATGCCTTGAGCCGTAAGAGTTATGTGAATACCCTTACAGCGGGAGGATTACCCTAGGAGTTAGTCGATGACCTCAGAGATCTTCGACTGGAGATAGTTCCAAGAGGATATGTTGCAGCCCTGGAAATTCAGTCCACTTTGGCCGAAAGAATTCGCAAAGCCCAGAAGTCAGACAAGGAAATTGCTGAGATAAAGAAAAGGATGAATGAAGGTAAAGCTAAAGGGTTTCGTGAGGATGAATACGGAGCTATATGGTTCGAGGATCGTATTTATGTACCCGATGATCCCGAACTCAGGAAGCTAATTCTTCAGGAGGCGCATGATTCATCGTACTCGATTCACCTAGGCAACACCAAGATGTATCTGGACTTGAAGGAAAGTTTCTGGTGGACAGGTATGAAGAAGGATATTGCCGAGTACGTAGCAGTATGCGATGTTTGCCAGCGAGTAAAGGCTGAGCATCAGAACCCGGCAGGGTTACTTCAACCTCTGCCGATACCCGAGTGGAAATGGGAAAAACTTGGAATGGATTTTATCACAGGATTACCCAGGACTCATTCAGGTTATGATTCCATCTGGGTAGTGGTTGATCGCTTGACCAAGGTAGCGCATTTCATTTCCGTGAAGACTACATACACCAGCGCTAAGTTAGCCAAGTTATACATGACCAGGATAGTATATCTGCATGGAGTTCCGAGGAGTATCGTGTCAGATAGAGGAACACAATTTACCTCAAAGTTTTGGAATCAATTGCATGAGACTTTGGGTACGAGGCTGGAGTTCAGTACAGCTTTTCATCCGCAGACAGATGGACAGACCGAGAGAGTCAATCAGATTCTGGAGGACATGTTGAGAGCTTGTGCGCTAGACTATGGATCTAGCTGGGATGACAATCTGCCATACGCAGAGTTCTCGTACAACAACAGCTATCAGACCAGTCTAAAGATGGCCCCTTTCGAAGCTCTATACGGAAGGAGGTGCAGAACACCATTGCTGTGGGATGGTGTCGGAGACCGAAAACTTTTTGGCCCCGACCTTATCAGAGACTCCGAAGAGAAGGTCAAGCTGATTCGAGACAGACTTAAGATAGCTCAGTCGAGACAGAAGAGTTATGCTGACAGTAAACGCAAGGAGATAACATACAAAGTTGGAGACCGAGCATATCTCCGTGTGTCTCCACTTCGAGGAATCAAGAGGTTCGGTGTTAAAGGAAAGTTAGCACCCAGATTCATAGGCACATACAAAATTCTTGAACGTAGAGGAGAAGTTGCATACAAGCTGGAATTGCCGGAAGGATTGTCAGGAGTACATGATGTCTTTCACGTTTCCCAGCTGAAGAAATGCCATGCTGAGATGGCCGATATTCCTTTGAGAGACACACTGCCCCTAGAGGCCATACAGCTCAACAGTGATCTGACTTATGAGGACAAACCCGTCAGAATTCTCGAGACTGCGAATAGAGTTACCCGCAGCAAGATCATCAAGTTCTGCAAGGTTCTGTGGAGCCATCATTCCGAGGAGGAAGCCACCTGGGAGCGAGAAGAAGATTTCCGCCGAGACCACCCGCACCTATTTGCTAGCCAACCCGAATCTCGAGGGCGAGATTCATCTTAAGGTGGGTAGGTTTGTAACATCCCAAATTTTCAATTTGGAATGTTTTACAATTATTAGCTAAGCATCTATGCATGTTGTTTGAATTTGAGTGGCATTTGAAATTCCAGAGGCATTTTGAGTTTTATTTGAATTTGGATTCAAATTGGCATTGAAGTTTATTTCAAAAATACCTGACCAATACTTGTGCAAAAGTATGAGAGGAGCTAACATGACACTCCAAAAATGTCAGAAGAAAATAATGCCAAAAAGTTTGAATTCAAATTTGAATTTTATTTGGAATTTTCAGAAAAATGTTTTTATAAAAGTTTCTGTTTTGCCTCTGGAAAAATGTTCATCTTGTAGGATTTATTTTTCTGATCTTTTTGATATATATATGTCCTATATAAAGATATTATATATTTCTATATATATCTATTTTCTTCTCTGTCTATTTCAAAAAAAATAGAAAAAAAAGAGAAACCCCGAGCTGGCCAGGCCAACCGGCCCAGCCAGCAGCGCCCGAGCCGGCCAGCCCAGCAGCGCGCCGCGCCCGACTCCCCTCCGCCTCGGTCGCCCGACCGCACCTCCCTCTCTCCCTCTCACCGAACCGCGGGGCCCGCCCCTACTCTTTCCCCCTTGCTCACGCCTCGTCGCGCCAGCCCACGCGCAGAGCGCGCCCGACACCCCGATCCTCTCGGGATCGCGCTCCGGCTTTGCCCCCTCGCCCAAGCTGCTGCCCTATATAAAGCCTAACCCCTCCTCCCTCGCACCCCCTAAAACCTAGCTCAAACTTCACCACAGCCGACGCCCACGCCTTTCCGATCTCGCCGCCGCCGCCACGGTTCACCGCCTCCACTGTCGTCGGTGAGCTCCCTCAACCCCTATCTCTCTGGCCATCGGCCTAGTCCAACCCCACGGTTCCTTTTGACAAGGTTGTGCTCACCATCGTCGTCTGCAGAGACCACCACGAGCATCGCCGCCCGCCGCTGGAGTTGGAGGTCACCAGGAGCTTGACGAGCTCGTTCCGCTCGTCTCTGTCGTCCTCAACCACCACCGAGACCACCCCCGAGCTCCCCTTGTTCCGCCGCATCGCCCGGACGCCTCCACCACCTTCCCCGACGACCGGAGCCACCGTACCACCGTCGCCCGAGCCGCCCTCCGCCGTTGAACCCCGTTGTAAGCCGTCGGCTTCCCTCCACCGTCCGATCTCGATTCTACGCGTTAGATTAGATGAGTGAAGGGGTAGGTTTTTTTCATATTAGATCGGTTTTATTACGGTTTAGTTCCGGTTAAATTTTAGTGGTTTAGTTAGACCGGCCCGATCGGTTTTATTCCTTGTGCACTGTTTAGTTAGACGCTCGAACGCAGTTTAGTTTCAGATCGCCCTGTTCGGCCCGTTAGCGCGTTTAGTTTTTGTTTTAGTTTTTTTTTTAGTTTCTGTTTTAACAGAATAGTTCTGTTTTTGTAAAATCTATAACTTTTATGTTATTAAATATTTTTAGTTGATTCTTTTTTATCTAGTTTTCAAATTTCCTAAATTTTCTGTATAAAATAGTTTCGGACATGTTTTAGTTTTCAAAAATTGTTTTATTTTAGTTTTAGTCAGATTAGTATTTCTGCTATAAAATGAGCTAGGATTAATTTTTTTTAATGATTCTTTTTGCCACAGCTTTGTTTTGACCTTGCCTAGCAGTAGGATTTATTTGGGTATTTATAGTTTTTATTAAAATTAGTTTTACATGAAAACAAGCCTATTCTAGTTATTTTAACTTGTTGCTGTTTTCTGTTGTTTTAATTATTTTAAAAATTTATTTTCACCTTTGTTATATTTTATTTCAGATTAATTTATGTAGTTATAGAGGGTGAACTTTTATTTACAGAAAAATAAAATGTTTTATTTTATTTTCTTACTAGTTTTGTTTTAGGCATAAAAGGAGTTTTATAATAGCTTTTAATGTGTTTCTTTTTTCACCAAGTTTTTATAATGTTTTCCTTTCTGTTAGTTAACAAAACTATTGTTTTGGTTCTGTTAAAAAAAGTTTTAGTAGGATGAAACTATTTTCTAGTTGTTTGCTTGAAGTAATGAAAACCTTGAATTGAGTTCTTCGAGTTTTCTTTGGTTTTGGTATGATTGCTTGTGTGATTTACGTTAGCTTGCTGTTATGTTATACCGTTGTATGCTTATGTGTTTATTGTTTGCTTCGAATAGAATTCCCGGAGTGCGAAGCTTGCTATTACGAGTCACTAGCTTTCGAAGACCGTCAGCCAGGCAAGTCATTTGATCATGTTTTACAATACCTATGATTTGTTGCATTAGAATTATTCCTCCCCACCATGCATGCAGTAGGAGAATTTTAAGTTATGTTCTTGAGTAGTATCATGAGGTAGGTTGAACCCATTTCCCCTTGTTACCAATGCCCGGGACGATGTAGTTGATTGCTATGCTTTCGTAGACGGGGTTGGTTGAGTGATTCATAAGGGAGATGTGAGAGTCAAGATGATGACAACCCCATGATTTCAAGATGCTCAAGATGGACTTCAATTTCACTACTGGGTGGAGGACGGAATTGATGGGCACCCTGGAGCAACTAGCGGATGGCCGGGATGCATGGAGAAGCGCCATGACATCTTGCGGAAAGCTTCACCCAGCCACGAAGAGACGGATGGATACCCCTTGACCGGAAGCTTACCTGTGCAGCCGCAAGCCATTATGGGCTCTGGCTTGGTTGACCCTAGGCGTGACTCTGGCCGGACGGTGCTACGAGATGTAGAAGAACGGTAGGATTGGATGGGCACCAGCAGTGGCCCAGAGGAACTCTACGGAAGACCTTGTTTTCGTTCGTCCCGTCTTCAAACACCAGGCAGTGCGAGGACATAAAGGAGGGAACGATTCTTGCGGGTAAAGTGCACAAGACTCTGTAGAGTGAAAACCTAATCGATTAGCCGTGTCCCCGGTTACGGACAAATGAGCCTCTGGAATTGGAGTATTTCGGAAATCTCAACACCGAACAAATAAATTAATTGAGGGGTTATTTAATAATTGGGAATGAGACATTGGTTGGCGGAACCATCTCAATAACAACCAACATTTTGTAGTAATTGCAACAAGTCCTTTGTTGTAGGGAAAAAATTGGCTTTTTCGCAAAAACATCAAACTTAGAGCCCCACAGCCAAATTGCATATAGTGTTAGCATTATTATTTTTGTTCTCTCTATGACTTGCCGGCATATTCAAAATGCTGACCTACACGGCTGCAACGTCTCATGTTGCAGAGGAGTTTTCCGACCAGGAGTGAGGCTACGATCTACGCTCGGTGATTTCCCTTTGGAGTCGGATGGACTCGCTTATCGTCTACGCTTCCGCAGCTTTATTTAGTTTATTTCTCATGAGTTGGCCATCGGCCAAATTTATTATGATGTAATAAAGACTCGATATGAGAACCGTGTAATAAATTCAGGTGTGATTGAACTTTGAATCTTTTCATCAATGTACTGTGTGTGCCAGCATGATCTTGGGATGGTATAGCTACACAGAGACTTGACCGATTTCGGGTCGGGTCGCTACACTGCATCTACTAATATTACTCCACACATCGACCGCTATCCAGCATGCATCTAGTGTATTAAATTCATGGAAAAATGGAGTAATGCAATAAGAATGATGACATGATGTAGACAAGATAAACCCACGTATGAATAAATCCCATCTTGTTACCCTTAATAGCAACGATACATGCTTGTCATGTCTCTTTCTGTCACTGAGATTGAGCACCGCAAGATCAAACCCATCACAAAGCACCTCTTCCCATGGCAAGATAAATCAATCTAGTTGGCCAAACCAAACCAATAAATCGGAGAAGAAATACGAGGCTATAACAATCATGCATAAAAGAGTTCAGCAAAGACTCAAATAATATTCATGGATAGAACTGATCATAAACTCACAACTCATCGGATCCCAACAAACTAAACCACAAAAAAGAGTTATATCAAATAGATCTCCAAGAACATCGAGAAGAACATTGTATTGAAGATCAAAAGGAGAGAAGAAGCCATCTAGCTACTAACTACGGACCCGTAGGTCTGTGGTAAACTACTCACGCATCATCGGAGGGGCAACAAGGATGATGAAGAACCCCTATATGATCGTTGCCCCCTCCGGCAGAGTGCCGAAAAAGACCTCTAGATTGGATCTCATGGTTCTGGAACTTGCGGCGGCGGAAACTGTATTTCGTTGACTCTCCTAGGGGTTTTGGTATTTTAGAGTATTTATAGAGGTGGAGGTAGGTCAAGGGGTGCCCGTGGGCCCCACTACCCACTAGGGCACGCTGGAGGCCCCTTGCGCGCCCTGGTGCCTATTGGGCCCCATGAGCGTCCCCTCGTGTGCTCCAGATGCTTCATGGGTGTCTTCTTGTCCAAAAAAATCTCCAAAAAGTTTCATGGCATTTGGACTTTGTTTGGTATTGATTTTCTGCGAAGTAAAAAACAAGCAAAAAAAGCAACTGGCACTGGGCACTATGCCAATAGGTTAGTCCCCAAAAATGATATAAAGTTGCTAGTAAATATATATAAAACATCCAAGATTGATAATATAACAACATGGAACAAACAAAAATTATAGATATGTTGGAGACGTATCAGCCTTCTTAAGGAAGACTTGTTTACTTATGTTTGTACTCAGATATTGTTGCTTCCGCTGACTCGTTTGTATTCAAGCTTATGTATTTGAGCCCTCGAGGACCCTGACTTGTAATATAAAGCTTGTATCATTGGTGCAGAGACATGCTATACAAACTGTTTTTACCCCTTTCCGCGATGGTGTTTTAAACCGTCGCTAGTGAGTGTGTGCGATGGGGGGGGGTCCTTCCCACACGACCCAGAAACCGTCGGGGATAGGCCCTCTGACCACACACGCGGGGCAAAATGAGCTCGTGTGCGATCGGGCAAGGCATCGAAGCCCAATCGTTTCCGTTCGTATGTACATCCCACACAGTGAATCCCAGAAAAACGTTTCCGTTCGTATGTATATCACACACAGTTTTTTATGTGGAAACATTTGTGCAAGGTGGCCTAACGCAAACAGTTCTCCGCCGGAAGCCGTGTGTGATTGTTAATTGATCCAACACACCTACTTTCTAGAAACCGTGTGGGTTGTTTGAGTTCATCGCCCACGGTGTTGTCAGAGTAACCGTCTGCAATAGAAAACCCCAATAAGCAGGGTAATTAGCCTATTATTCATAATCCATGTAGTAATCAAATTGACATTTCTTATAAAACACACCAGATATTTCATATCCGTATAACGACAACCAGGCTTTCATAATCGAATTACATCAGATAGCTTCAGCACTCAGTTACACCAAAGAGGGATATAGCTAGCTACACCATTACACAACAGCACCAAGTTTCACATGCAACATCGAAAACCTTTGGAAAGTAGCATCATACATGGTCAATAGACACATGAATCTCATCTGGGAAACTGCAGAAGCGGAAGGCGAATATTGAGCCTTCAGTGATGTTGAATGTCCTTGCAACTTTAGGCCAGTGGCTATAGATAATTGCTCGCCCAACCTTCGTCCTCTTCAGGAAGACTTCAATATTGTATCGTGGGTGTTGAATGAATACCTTCCTCGCCTCTTGACCATGCAGGTGGTTTGAGAGGTAATCATCAGTGAACTACTTTGAAAAGTATTGAAAATAAAGATATGCATAAATCGCTGTTATAAATTTTGAAATGGCACAAGGGGTAAAAACAAGGTAAAAGAGTTAGTACCATCCTACAGTTGACTGATGTCTTCTTCATTGTGCAAACAAAGATCATGTTGTTATTCATCGCAAGTTTCTTTATCCTAACAATCTTTCTGAGTTTCTTGACTTGACTAATATTCATGGACATCTCATTTCCCCATATGCAAAATGGGTCGAATAGTGGGTCTAAGCCTCTGACAGCAGGACCTACATGTGCAAGACCAAATTGTAAGAAACCTAAATATTAGAATGATTCCTGCAACTGCACAATAATGTGCTATTAGCGAAAGGACCATGCATGAGCAAACCTCGATGGTAAACCGCAGTGCCTCCCATTATTTCACCGCAACACATATAAGGAAGATCTTGATCAGGTTAACTGAGAGTTGCCATACTATCAGTAGAATATGTATTGAGTACAACCAAATTTGATTTATTTCTCACATGCATAACAATACAAAATTGTACCCACAACAAATGAAAATCAAATTGCAGAATTGAACCAAACAGTTAACTGGATAGCAGAACAAATAAACCAAAACAGTTAACTGAGCATGACATTGCAAAATAGAACATATACTCGAAGATAAGACAGTTAACGAAACCAAGAATGCTTGAGAACAGTACTACAAAATGTAGCAATTGTTGGACCAAACTGTTAACTAAACATTACATTTCAGAATATCAGATTGCATATTAACATAACAGAGGACAAATCACTAGAAGGCACTGGCGGTGGCCTCGAGAAAACAGCATGAACTGTATTTTAAAGTAGTGAAAGGATCGAGAAGAGGGGTCTAGAGGGGGGTGATTAAACCCTTCAACAAGTAAAAGTGGCAGTTTTTAAGTTCTTCAAGTTGAGGTAGAGTTTTAGCACAAGTTTAAGCATCCACAATACATTTCAAGCAAGCATGACAAGAGTATATGCAGCAGAAAGAGTAAAGCATGTTATTTGCAAGAATGTAAAGGGATGGGATTGGAGTGTGCAAAGGGATTGGAGTGTGCAAACACAATGTAGACTTGGAGATTTTTGGTGTGGTTCCGATAGGTGGTGCTATCATACATCCACGTTGATGGAAACTTCAACCCACGAAGGGTAACAGTTGCGCGAGTCCACGGGGGACTCCACCCACGAAGGGTCCACGAAGAAGCAACCTTGTCTATCCCACCATGGCCATCGCCCACGAAGGACTTGCCTCACTCGGGTAGATCTTCACGAAGTAGGCGATCTCCTTTCCCTTACAAACTTCTTGGTTCAACTCCACAATCTTGTCGGAGGCTCCCAAGCGACACCTAACCAATCTAGGAGACACCACTCTCCAAAAGGTAATAGATGGTGTGTTGATGATGAACTCCTTGCTCTTGTGCTTCAAATGATAGTCTCCCCAACACTCAACTCTCTCTCTCATAGATTTGGATATGGTGGAAAGATGGTTTGAGTGGAAAGCAACTTGGGGAAGGCTAGAGATCAAGATTCTTTTGGTAGGATTGGTAATATCTTGGTCTCAACACATGAGTAGGTGGTTCTCTCTCAGAAAATGTATGCTGGAAGTGTAGGCATGTTCTGATGGCTCTCTCACAAATGGAGAAGGGGGTGGAGGGGTATATATAGCCTCCACACAAAATCCAACCGTTACACACATTTGACCCAACTCGGTCAGACCGAATAGAAGAACTCGGTGAGACCGATTCAGTTCAAAATGTAAACATTAGGAATCTCGACGGGACCGACTGGAACAACTCGGTGTGACTGATGTGCTAGGGCTTAGGGCAAACATCAATTCGGTGGCACCAATTGCATCAACTCGGTGAGACCGAAGCGAAGCAATCAGGCAACAAAGAAGATGACAAGCCAACTCGGTGAGACTGATCGCATTTTTTGGTGAGACCGAAAACTGCAACAGGCAATCAGAGAGTTTGCAAGGCCATCTCGGTGGGACCGAGATCCGTATCGGTGTGACCGAACTGTTAGGGTTTCTGGCAGTGGCTATGTCAAATGAACTCGGTGGAGCCGGATAGAATGTTTTGGTGGGGCCGAGTTTGACTTTGTGTTTTGGACATATTTGGAATGAGAAGGTGGTTGAGGGCTTTGGAGCAATATCACTGAGCACTTTGAGCAAGTAGACCATTAAGCAACACCTCATCCCCTTTTAATAGTATTGGCTTTCCTATGGACTCAATGTGATCTTGGATCACTAAAATATAAAATCAAGAGTCTTGAGCTTTTGCCAATATGTGTCCTTAGCATCTTGAAGGGGTTCCACATCCTCTTGTCCTTTCCACGCCATTGTTGAACTTGTCTAAAATGCACTAGATAAAACCATTAGTCCAACAAGAGATATGTTCACATTAATTACCAAAATCACCCAGGGAGCACTTGTGCTTTCAATCTCCCCCTTTTTGGTAATTGATGACAACATACATCAAAACTTTTAGATAAATAATAAGAAGAGTAATAAGTAAAGCTTTGGAAGAACATGTAACATGCATAAACTCCCCCTACATGTATGCAATCATGTGAAGATAGAATATACTAACATGTGAATGCATAATCATGACTGAGTAAACACAGAGTTACATGTATCTTGGCTATATGCATCAGAGCAAATGATGTGATCAGGAAATGTACCTCAATGTTTATGAATCCCTCTTGCAAACAATATGTACATTAGCAAGAGATCATCATTCACATGAGTGTGATGCATATACTTACCTTATGGTCTTGAGCTGACTTTGGAAGAAGTGGACTGAGAAAACAAGGTTAGATAACTTCAAGAACACTCCCAATAAAGCATGTCAAGGAATCACAAGAGTACCAAGACTGGGATGACATGTAAGAGGTGAGTACTAAGTACCTCCTTTAGATATAGACATGTCCCCAAAGATCTAAAGATATGCAATGAATTCCAAAGATTTTTCTCCCCTTAGATATGAATTCCTTCTCCCCCTGAATCTAATATTGGATAATGGGAGAAGATAGGGTGAGCTAAAATCAGAGCAAGAAAGGTAGATATCAACCAAAATCCGAGCAACAAGAATATTCAATAGCAATAGCTAAGATCAAACATATTGACATGTCTTTCCCCTCTTAAAGACATGTGACTTCTCTCCTCTTTGTTGACAAGCATCTATAGAAGAGCTTAGATATGCTCATTTGATAAGCTTTGATACTCTCTCTCTCCCCCTTTGACATCAATTTCCAAGAAGGGCACTTCTGGATCATGAGTCAAGTGGATGTGGTCCTTGAGAGACAGTACAAAGGAGCATGTTGCTTAAGATGCTGGTAGAGGATAAGTATCATTGAGTGGAGCTGAAGAAAATAAGCAATATAAGAAATGGAAAAATATTTTCTCAGAGTGGAAATCGGTGACGCCGATTTGTTTTCCGTTGGTGACGCCGAGATAACAGAGTCACAGAAAGTCCTGATCGGTGCGACCGAAGCAGTCCATTTCGGTTGTACCGATGAACTATTCAAAAGGAGTCCTTGTGTTTCAGTCAGACCGATATGTGTGGATCGGAGGGACCGAGTTCAACTCAGAGTAAAGATTTTGTCAACTCAGCTCACTTGGCAATGGAAATCTCACAAGGATTTGCAAGGAATTAACAGAAAGATTTGCAATGAATTAAAACACAGAAATAGAAAGATCTAGATGAAGTTTTTTTATTTTTATTTTTTTGATTTGAGAGAGACAAAGTAGCAAGAAAAGAAAATGCAAATACAAATAGCAACTGAGAAAAGAAACACTAGCGAACTTCATCTAGAAAGGGTCGGCGACAAAGTCACCTATGTTAAAGTATATTGACTTAGGAGTCAAGTGAGATCACTTGATCATAGGTCATACTCATCGTCTAAGCTCAAAATGGGGTTACCGTTTTTCGTTTAAGCATTTTGATGTATTCACACCACATTGAGTTGCTTTAGCTCATGACTTGGAGCAAAGCTTCTCTATGGTGGGATTACATACCTTGGGTTGTGATGTTGACTTTGATCATGTAGTTGAACTTGTGTTGGATGCTCAAGATTGATGTTGTCCATCAAGAGTTGGGAGCACCACTAGTAATTTGAGTTCATCTTCCTACATGGGTTAGTCTTGCAAGGAAGAGCACTTGTGTATCCAAAATGACTAACATGAAACTTGATACCAAATGAAATTTGATATATTGAAATTGTCAAAGGATATGTTGAGTGAGTTCATGCTTCCTTGTATTCAACAACCATATCATAGAGACTTGGTGATGTAGAGATTGCTCAAGATGTGAGTGGCTTGCAATATCATAGATTTGGGTTCATCCAAGTACCTATAAGGGTTAGATAACATGCAAGGGTACAGATATAGATCCAAGATATATGATCATCATCATAAGAGAAATATCAAGGATTAGTCATAAGAAGGCTCATGCCTTGCATGTATCCAAATGGAGTTCCTACTCCAAGTTTGAAGCATCAATAATATTCAATTCACCTCTCAAACGGCAAAATACTTTCTCATCAAGCAGTTTGGTGAATATATCCGCCAATTGCTTATCAGTACGAACATGCTTAAGATTGATGTCTCCTTTAGCAACATGATCTCTAATGAAATGATGAATAACTTCAATATGCTTAGTTCAAGAATGTTGCACGGGATTATGAGCAATCTTAATATCACTTTCATTATCACATAGCAATGGAACATGTTTCACATGTATCCCATAATCTTTAAGAGTTTGGGACATCCAAAGTAATTGAGCACAACATGATCCGGCGGCAATGTATTTCGCTTCGGCAGTAGATAAGGATACCGAGTTTTGTTTCTTGGAGGACCAAGATACAAGGGATCTACCAAGAAATTAACAAGTACCCGAAGTGGACTTTCTATCAACCTTGTCACCGGCATAGTGTGAATCGGAGTAGCCAGCAAGATCAAAAGATGACCTCTTAGGATACCAAATGCCCAAGTTTGGTGTATGAATTAAGTATCTCACTATCCTTTTTACGGCCTTAAGATGACATTCTTTAGGTGCCACTTGATATCGTGCACACATGCACACACTTAGCATAATATCGGCAAGGGAGGCACATAGATATAACAATGAACCAATCATAGAGCGGTAAACCTTTTAATCAACTGGTTTGCCATCCTTAGTCAAGTCAAGATGTCCACTAATAGGCATGGGTGTTTTCATACCTTTGCTTTCTTGCAAGTTGAACTTCTTGAAAAGATCCTTGGTATACTTTGTTTGTGAGACAAAGGTACCTTCCTTAGTTTGCTTGATTTGCAACCCAAGGAAAAAATTTAGTTCACTCATCATAGACATCTCAAACTTCTCCGACATTATCCTTCCAAACTTTTCACTAAAATGAGGGTTAGTAGATCCAAATATGATATCATCCACATAGATTTGGCACACAAATAATTCACCATTAACCCTTTTAGTAAAAAGTGTAGAATCAATCTTCCCAATTTCAAAGCCTTTTTCAATAAGGAACTTGGTCAAGCATTTATACCATGCTCTAGGAGCTTGTTTAAGACCATAAAGAGCTTTGTGAAGTTTGTAGACATGATTAGGCTTCTTAGGATTAACAAAGCCGGGAGGTTGTTAACATAAACTTCCTCCTCAATTTCACCATTAAGAAAAGCACTTTTAATGTCCATTTGGTATAAAGTGATATCATGGTGATTGGCATAAGCAAGTAAGATGCGTATGGACTCAAGTCTAGCAACGGAGGCATATGTATCACCATAGTCCATACCTTTGACTTGAGTGTAGCCTTGGGCGATGAGACGGGCCTTGTTGCGTACAACTTGTCCATCTTCATCTTGCTTATTCTGAAACACCCATTTGGTTCCAATGACATTGTGCTTGTCGTCGGGCTTTTCAACCAATGTCCACACTTGATTCCTCTCGAAGTTGTGTAGCTCATCATGCATAGCGTTCACCCAATCCAGATCCTCAAGGGCTTCTTCAACCTTCATAGGTTCAATGCTAGAAATGAATGAGTAGTGTTCACAAAAGTTAGCCAAACGAGTTTTAGAGCGAGTGATTCTCCCGGTTTGAATATCATCAAAGATTTGTTCGACGGGATGGTCTCTTGTGACTCTTGCTCTAACTCGTGAGAGCTTTTGTTTGGGTTGAGGTGGAACGTCCTCATCATCATCATCTTCTTCTTCATTGTTGTTGGTGTTGTCGTTCTCTTGTGGTGGTGGAGAAGGAGGTCGAGGTGGATCATCTTGTTGTACTTCCTCATTTCCTTCATCTTGACGTGTTCCACTTGTGGATGCGTCCAAGTCAACTTGTGGTTCACCTTGATGTGAAGTTGAGGCTTCCACTTGAATGGACGAAGTACTCTCCTTCACCTCCGTTGGGCGAATCTTGCCAATAGACAAGTCTTGAATTGCTTCCGAAGGGTCTTTGTCTCCTACATCAATTGACAATTGCTCTACTTGCAAGCTGTTAGATTCATCAAACTTCACATCTACCGTCTCTTCAACCTTTCAGGTGAAATTGTTGTATACATGGTAAGTGTGAGAGTTTGAGCCATAACCGAGTAGAAAACCTTCATGAGATTTAGGAGCAAATTTCGAACGATGATGCTTATCAAGAATGTAGCACTTTGAGCCAAATACTCGAGAGTATCCAACTTGGGGTTTGTTACTGGTGAGAAGCTCGTATGCCGTCTTGCCGAGAAGCTTGTGAAGATATAGTCGATTCGTAGCATGACAAGCTGTCTCAACCGCTTCCGCCCAAAAGTGTCTTGGCGTCTTGTATTCGTCAAGCATCGTTCTCGCCATCTCAATAAGTGTCCGGTTCTTCCTCTCAACAACTCCATTTTGTTGAGGTGTGTACGTAGCCGAGAACTCATGTGAAATCCCTTCTTCGTCAAGAAAAGTATCCACATTGGCGTTCTTGAACTCCGTTCCAATGTCGCTTCAAACCTTCTTGATCTTCACTTCAAATTGGTTTTGGGCCTTCCTAGCGAAGTTCTTGAAGATCTTTTGGACCTGCGATTTATCATCAAGAAAGAATACCCATGTAAATCTTAAAAATTCATCAACAATGACCAAACTGAACGAATTACCACCGAGACTCTTGTAGGCGTTGGGACCGAAAATATCCATGTGAAGTAGCTCAAGCGGCCTTCTCATGGTCATGATGTTCTTCACGGGATGACTTCCTCCAACCTGTTTTCCTGCTTGACAAGCACTGCAAAGTCTATCCTTGTCAAATATAACATCTTTAACACCAAGGATATGATCAACTTTAATAAGCTTATCAAGATTTCGCATGCCCACGTGACCTAACCTTCTATGCCATAACCAACCTTTAGAAGATTTAGCAATTAAGCAAGTACGAGGTTGAGCTATCTTAGTGAAATCAACAATGTATAGATCACCTCTACGAATACTGGTAAAGACCATATTATGATTATCTCTTCGAAACACTTGGCAATCTACTTCAGTAAATAGAACATTGAAACCGAAGTCAGCTAGTCTAGATACGGAAAGTAGATTGTAACCAAGAGATTCAACGAGCATAACGTTCTGGATGGAGCTATCATGGGAGATGGCCACCTTACCAAGGCCAACTACCTTACCCTTGGAGTTGTCACCAAAAGTGACATACTTGCGGGGACCGTCGTTCTTAGCAAGCTCACGAAACATGTCCTTATCTCCGGTCATATGATCAGTACATCCACTATCAAGAACCCATTCGTTTCCTCCAGCCATGTAACCACAAAGGTTAGCCATAAGACCAAAGTGTCTCATCGACTCATCAAGATCAAAGTCACTATCATCATCCTCATCATAATATCCATGTTCAACATCATCATGTGAATGATCATCACCTAGAGAGAGTGATTCATTAGATTTATGACCATGACCATGTGCATGTTTATGAATTCTAATAATTTGTGAGATGATGCTACTAATGACTCCAACATCTCCTTTGGCACGCATAAGGTCACGAAGCTCAAATAGACAATCGTCAAATTTAGGATCACTAGGATCCATTTTATGAAAATCAATGGACTTTTGAAGAATCTCATCTAGATTTTTCAAGGAGTAGTTCGGAAAGCGTTCCTCAAGATATTTCCATATAGTATAAGCACATTCAAATGTAGGCAAGCATACAAGCAAATTTCTAGGCAATCCTCTAATGATAGGATAAATAGTTCTAAGATTGCGGGTCATGTCAAGATACTCATCAGGGGTAGGATGCAAGGGATCAATAGGGGTCGCACAAGGGCTAGTAATATACTTGTTCAAATCATATTCATTGAAAATCTCAAGCATCTTATTGTTCCAAGAACTATAGAACTCACCGTCAAGCATAGGCACTCTACGTCTAATACACCCAATCGTAGACTTGTCCATCTTCCTCCAATGGTGATTAAACCAAAGAATTGGACACCAATGCTCTGATACCAATTGAAAGGATCGAGAAGAGGGGTCTAGAGGGGGGTGATTAGACACTTCAACAAGTAAAAGTGGCAATTTTTAAGTTCTTCAAGTTGAGGTAGAGTTTTAGCACAAGTTTAAGCATTCATAATACATTTCAAGCAAGCATGACAAGAGTATATGCAGCGGAAAGAGTAAAGCATGCTATTTGCAAGAATGTAAAGGGATGGGATTGGAGTGTGCAAACGCAATGTAGACTCGGAGATTTTTGGCGTGGTTCCGATAGGTGGTGCTATCGTACATCCACGTTGATGGAGACTACAACCCACGAAGGGTAACGGTTGCGTGAGTCCACGGAGGGCTCCACCCACGAAGGGTCTACGAAGAAGCAACCTTGTCTATCCCACCATGGCCATCGCCCACGAAGGACTTGCCTCACTCGGGTAGATCTTCATGAAGTAGGCGATCTCCTTGCCCTTACAAACTTCTTGGTTCAACTCCACAATCTTGTCGGAGGCTTCCAAGCGACACCTAACCAATCTAGGAGACACCACTCTCCAAAAGGTAATAGATGGTGTGTTGATGATGAACTCCTTGCTCTTGTGCTTCAAATGATAGTCTCCCCAATAGTCAACTCTCTCACACAGATTTGGATATGGTGGAATGATGATTTGAGTGGAAAGCAACTTGGGGAAGGCTAGAGATCAAGATTCTTGTGGTAGGATTGGTATATCTTGGTCTCAACATATGAGTAGGTGGTTCTCTCTCAGAAAATGTATGCTGGAAGTGTAGGCACGTTCTGATGGATCTCTCACAAATGGAGAAGGGAGTGGAGGGGTATATATAGCCTCCACACAAAATCCAACCGTTACACACATTCGACCCAACTCGGTTAGACCGAATAGAAGAACTCGGTGAGACCGATTCAGTTCAAAATGTGAACGTTAGGAATATTGGTGGGACCGACTGGAACAACTCGGTGTGACCGATGTGCTAGGGCTTAGGGCAAACATCAACTCGGTGGCACCGATTGCATCAACTCGGTGAGACCGAAGTGAAGCAATCTGGCAACAGCGAAGATGACAAGCCAACTCGGTGAGACCGATCGCATTTTTCGGTGAGACCGAAAACTGCAACAGGCAATCGGAGAGTTTGCAAGGCCATCTCGGTGGGACCGAGATCCGTATCGGTGTGACCGAACTGTTAGGGTTTCTGGCAGTGGCTATGTCAAATGAACTCGGTGGCGCCGGATAGAATGTTTCGGTGGGGCCGAGTTTGACTTTGGGTTTTGGACATATTTGGAATGAGAAGGTGGTTGAGGGCTTTGGAGCAATATCACTGAGCACTTTGAGCAAGTAGACCATTAAGCAACACCTCATCCCCTTTTAATAGTATTGGCTTTCCTATGGGCTCAATGTGATCTTGGATCACTAAAATATAAAATGAAGAGTCTTAAGCTTTTACCAATATGTGTCCTTAGCATCTTGAAGGGGTCCACATCCTCTTGTCCTTTCCACGCCATTGTTGAACTTGTCTGAAATGCACTAGATAAAACCATTAGTCCAACAAGAGATATGTTGACATTAATTACCAAAATCACCCAGGGAGCACTTGTGCTTTCAAGTAGACAACCGCGTGGCGGTGTCGACGGTGGCCTCGAAGACGAGGTGCTCCTCTAAGATCTGGCGGTCGGCACGCATGGCAGCCATAGAGACCTCGTCCGCACGTGCGGCCGCGATTTGCTTCTCCGCTGCCAGATGCTACTAAGCTCCATGTTATACTGCATGCAAAATGGCTGTGGGCGGCGCTTAATTGGAGGACGGGGCCAGTGATTTGGGCCGCAGGTGTCGCGCCGTCGGTCGGGGCATGTGGGACGGGGAAGGAGGAGGATGGTGTGGGTGGGGTGTGGGTTACCTGACCATATTGACGAGGCCACGCAGCAAGAAGAAGGGTCGCTGACGAGGAGGCGGCGCTGCAAGAAGAAGGGTCGCCGGCGAGGAGGCGGCACTGCCAGTAAGCAGCAGTGAAGGTTTGAACTTGGAAAGCAAGGAGGAACAGTGGAAATGTGGCTTTTTGTGGGGGGCGGGTAGATAGATATTTCCGCGGTGGCAGAAAATTTTTGCACGGTGCCGCGAGAAACTGGCGCGCAAGTGTGGTTCAAGCGCGGGTGGTGGACCGTAGATGACGAAGCTTCCTGCGTAAGCCAGACTAGACTGTGCGCCAAGATATTTTATATCGCATCCCACACGATTCTTGCTAGTAAATTGTTTGTGGTATACCTGATTTTTTCATTCTGTTTTGAAAGACAAAATGGTGTTACGGAGGGAAAGGATGGTGTTTGAATTGCTGGAACATTTATCTACAGTGAACATGCAACTATATGAGTGTCGTGTTAAAATTTGGAATTATTCCAGGTTCGTTTGGCCTTTTTATGCATTAATTGGGTTTCTAGGCATTTAATGTGCATAAGTCAAATTTGAACTACAAGCACATGCTCCAGTGCACCAAAGTTTGTTTAAAAATCACATGTGTGTCTTTGGGTGAATTTATAGGTCCCATGCAAGAATGGCAATGAAAATTCAAACATCTGGGCGTCGTGGCTCGGCCGGAAACATTGAGAAACTTGGTATTTAAATTTCTGTAAATCTCAAACTCGCCTGAAAATCATGAAACTTGGCATGGTGTCATTTCATGGCACCAACATGCTGTGGTAAAAAAAATTGGCCAGATTGGGACACGTTTTGTTATAAGCTTCTTGCAATTTGGAGCTTCTCTCAAGAAGGCATGTGGTTTCGAGAGGGAATGTGTCACCTTTGTGTGCGAAACGACATATGCTGCCCCCCCCCCCCCGCTTGATTTTTTTACAGAGCAAACATAGAACTATATGAGTGTCGTGTTATAATTTGGAATTATTCCGGGTTCGTTTGACCTTTTTTATGCATTAATTGAGTTTCTGAGCATTTAATGTGAATAATTCAAATTTGAACTACAAACACATGCTCCAGTGCACCAAGGTTGGTTGAAAAATCACATGTGTGTCCTTGGGTGAATTTCTATGTCCCATGCAAGAAATGGGAATGAAATTCAAACATCTGGGCGTCGTGGCTCGGCCGGTAACATTGAGAAACTTGGTTTTTTAAATTCCTGTAAATTCAAAACTCGCCTGAAAATCATGAAACTTGGCATGGTGTCATTTCATGGCACCAACATGCTGTGGTAAAAAAATTGGCCGAATTGGGACAACTTTTGGTATAAGCTTCTTGCAAACCGGAGCTTTTCTCAAGAAGACTCGTGGTCCTGAGAGGAAACGTGTCACCTATTTGAGTGATATACGCTGCCTCCCCCTTGATTTTTTACAGAGGCAACATAGAACTATATGAGTGTCGTGTTAAAATTTGGAATTATTCTGGGTTTGTTTGGCCTTTTTTATACATTAATTGAGTTTCTGGGCATTTAATGTGCATAATTCAAATTTGGACTACAAGCACATGCTCCAATGCACCAAAGTTGGTTGAAAAATCACATGTCTGTCCTTGGGTGAATTTCTAGGTCCCATGCAAGAAATGGGAATGAAATTCAAACATCTGGGCATCCTGGCTTGGCCGGAAATATTGAGAAACTTGGTTTTTTAATTCCTGTAAATCCAAAACACGCATGAAAATCATGAAACTTGGCATGGTGTCATGACATGGCATCAACATGCTATGGTAATTTTTTTGGCCGAATTGGGACAAGCTTTGGTATAAGCTTCTTGCAAACCGGAGCTTCTCTCAAGAAGGCTCGTGGTTCCGAGAGGGAATGTGTCACCTCCGTGTGCGAAACGACATACACTGCCTTCTCCCACCTTGATTTTTTTACACAGGCAGCTTAGACCAATAGGAGTTTCGTGCTAAATTTTGGAATTATTCCGGGTTTGTTTGGCCTTTTTTATACATTAATTGAGTTTACAGGCATTGAATGCACATAATTCAAATTTAAACTACAAGCACATGCTTCAGTGCGCCAAAGTTAGTTGAAAAATCATTTATGTGTACTTGGGCGAATTTCTAGGTCCCATGCAAGAAATGGGAATGGAATTCAAACATATGGGCATCTTGGCTCGGCCAGAAACATCAAGAAACTTGGTTTTAAAATTCCCGTAAATCCAAAAGTTGCCTGAAAATCATGAAACTTGGCATGGTGTCATGACATGGCACCAACATGCTGTGGTAAATTTTTTGTCCGATTTGCGAAGGCGCACACATTAACAATCAACAAAGTCATTTTGGAACAAGTGTTGTCACGTTACAATCAGAAACACAAGTATTATTGAAACCGTGGGCGTTCTACTTACCATTTACGTGCCGCCACGCGTCTCCTTTTTTATTGGCTAGGAGGTGCCGTGCAGGGTAGCTATTTGACTACGGGAGGCGTGCGATCAGAACCCTGCGCGTGCTTATCAAGAGGAGAGCCCTTTGACCTCCATCCTCCGCCCACCTCTCTTCCAACGTCTCCATTAATGGCGCCCGAGCCCCTGTTTAATGGTGTGGCTATGTCTCACTCGACTGAGATTTAAGAGAGAAAAAAAATCTGAAAAGAAAATTTTGCACGGATCTTGATGTAAGATCCGACGGAACTATATAGCATCGACTGTGACTTATAGCAAGACTGATGAATATATAAGGACGATGACAGTGGATAATAATTGTCTTACATATTTAGGAAGATAATTAAAAAAGCCACATGCGGCAATGCCCGAAATACACAAGGGCAAAAGAAGAAGGAAGACGCAGACATGATGCGCTGCAGGCCGCGGAGACTAGTTCTCGCGGTGAGCGGCGATGATCTCTTTCATGTCCTCAATACGCTGCTTGGCAGCATCCACGGATTCCCCCACCAGCCTTTCGCGCTCGATGCGGCGCATGGCATTCTCGTCCATAAGTTTCTTGACGATGACGCCCGTCCTCTTCAACAAGGCAGTGGTCTCCTTGTGCTCCTTCGCTCTTCCGGCGATCTTCGCCCTCAACAGGTCGCGCTCGGTGTGGAGCTTCGCCTTGTCCTCCCCTAGCCCCCGGATGACGCCGGTAGCATTTTCAAACGAGGCATTCATCTCGTCCTGCAGCTTCATCCAGCCAGAGATCCGACCAATCAGGTCATCGAGCATAGCGCGCATGCGCCTGTGAGAGTCCTCGCCTGCCCGCGAGACATTTTCCCAGGCCACCGCGGCGCGGGAGGACCTCTCTGCTGCATTCGCGGCGCGACGGGACATCTCTGCAGCTTCCGCGGCGCGGCCAAACTAGTCTGCTACATCGACGGCGCGGCGGGACCTCTGTGCTGCTTCGGCGGCGCGGCGGGACATGTCGGCTGCTTTCGCGGTGAGGCGGGACATCTCTCGTGCTTCCGCTTCCATGCTCGCCTCTCACTGGTAGTAATCTCTCGACCCAGAACTCATGCGGGCAATGGCACACGCAAGGGAACGAAGATGAAAGACTTGTTTGTTTTTGTGGATGAGGAGTTGAGGAGGAATGTGCAGTCATCTTGGAGTAGGTAGTATTTATAACCGAGTACTTATACGCTCCTAAGTAGAAACCGTTTAGGTTTTGACCGGTGTGAACATGTTTGCAATTAAATATAGCGTGGTAGTAATTTGGAATGTGACGGGACGCAAGCTCAAAATTTATTGACGGTTCTAATTTCGAAGTGCGGCACTATTCCCGGATGGCGTAACGTGGGCACGCGTTCTCGTCCGCGTACGTGGCGTTTGCACCATAGGGTGCACCGCAATAGGCGATGGCAGCACACGTCTTGTTCCATCAACCATGCATGCTCGTTATTACCATCGCGCACGCTTCTTTTAATTAGAATATGTGCCCGTCTAGCGCACACACGTTGATCTGTCTAACTATTTCTGTTTATTATGGCTAATCGCAAATAGTTCATCCGTGTGAAGTGTATGCCGTCAATCGCAGACACCTTGATCTGGCTGACCGTTTCTCTTGTGTTGCCTAATCACAAACAGTTCATCCGTGTGAAGTGTATGCCATCAATCACAGACACCTTGATCTGGCTGACCGTTTATGTTGTGTGGCCTAATCACAAATAGTTAATCCGAGTGAGTTGTATGTCGTATATCGCACATACCTTCATCTAGCTGCCCGCTTCTGTTGTCCTGCCTCATCGCAAACAGTTCATTCGAGTGAACCGCATGCCCCGCATCGCACACGCAACTAAAATATGAACTGTGTTTGATGTATCCGCCATCACAAACGTTTTGCATCTTTTTTAACGGTTTTATTACATCACCATTTGTGATTAATGCATCACACATAGTTTCATTGAGGGGTCTCTGATTGTAGTGTCGCGTTAGCAGCATCCTGTAGTAGTGTATGACTTTAATTTGTGTCTAGAGTTGTATTGTGATATCTTCCCATGAGTTTATGCTCTTGATCGTGCACATTTACGTGTATGAATAGTGCATGATTGAATCGGGGGCGTTATAATTACTCCACACATCGACTGCTATCCAGCATGCATCTAGAGTATTAAGTGCATAAAGAACGGAGTAACGCCTTAAGCAAGATGACATGATGTAGACAAAGTAAATCCAATCAATATGAATAAAACCCATCGCTTTATCCTTAATGGCAACGATACAAATACGTGTCATGTACCTTTCTATCACTGGGATTGAGCACCGCCAGATCGAACCCATCACAAAGCACCTCTGTCATTGCAAGATAAATCAATCTAGTTGGCCAAACCAAATGGATATATCGGAGAGAAATACAAAGCTATAACAATCATGCATAAAAGATTTCAGAGAAGACTTAAATAATATTCAAGGATAATCTGATCATAAATCCACAATTCATCGGATCCCAACAAACACACCTTAAAAAAGGATTACATCAAATAGAACTCCAAGAACATTGTATTGAAGATCAAAGAGAGAAGAATCCATCTAGCTACTAGCTATGGACCCGTAGGTCTATGGTAAACTACTCACACATCATCAGATGGGCAGCAAGGTTGATGTAGAAGCCCTCCGCGATCGATTCCCCCTCCAGAAAAGGCCTCCAGATGGGATCTCACGAGAAAAGAACTTGCGGCGACGGAAAAAGTGGTGGCTCTCTGTTCGTTTCCCGATTTTAGAGAATTTACAGAGTCAAAATTTGGTCAAATGGAGAAACGAGGGGGCCACGAGGCACCAGGGCGCGCTGACCCCCCTGGGCGTGCCCTGGTGGCTCGTGGCCCACTCTTTCACCTTCTGGTCTCCTCCCGAAGCTTCTAGTGTCTCTTATGTCCAGAAAAAAAAATCATCAAAAAGTTTCATGGCATTTGGACTTCGTTTGGTACTGATTTCCTAGAAAACCAAAAAGGGCAAAAAAGGTTAGTACCAAAAAATTATATATAATTGCATATTATTGCATAATAAACATCCAAGATTGATACTATAATAGCATGGAATAATAAAAAATTATAGATACGTTGGAAACGTATCAAGCATCCCCAAGCTTAATTCCTGCTCGTCCTCGAGTACGTAAATGATAAAAACAGAATTTTTGATGTGGAATGCTACCTAACATGTTCATCATGTAATCCCTCTTTTGTGGCATGAATATTAAGATCCGAATGATTTAAAGCAATAGTCTATAATTTGACATAAAAAATAATAATAAGGCATACCAACAAAAAATCATGTCTTTCAAAATATCAATGCTAAAGAACGTTATCCCTACAAAATCATATAGCCTTGTCATGCTCCATCTTCTTAACACAAAGTATTTATCATGCACAACCTCGATGACAAGCCGAGCAATTGGTTCATACTTTTCAACGCGCTTCAGATTTTTCAACTCTCACACAATACATGAGTGCAAGCCATGGATATAGCACTATGGGTGGAATATAATATGATGATAGGGGTCGATATGGAGAAGACAAAAAAGAAGTCTCACATCGACGAGGCTAATCAACGGGCTATGGAGATGCCCATCAATTGATGTCAATGCAAGGAGTAGGGATTGCCATGCAACGGATGCACTAAGAGCTATAAGTGTATGAAAGCTCAAAAAGAAAACTAAGTGGGTGTGCATCCAACTTTCTTGCTCATGAAGACCTCGGGCATTTGAGGAAGCCCATCATTGAAATATACAATCCAAGTTCTATAATGAAAAATTCCCACTAGTTATATGAAAATGAAAGCATAAAAGACTCTCTATATGAAAAACATGGTGCTACTTTGAAGCACAAATGTGGAAAGGATAATAACATTGCGTCTTCTCTCTTTTTCTCTAATTTTTTTCATTTTTTTTGTTGGGCTCTTTTTGGCCTTTTTTTTATTTCCTCATTTGGGACAATGCTCTAATAATGAATAATGATGATCATCACACTTCTATTTACTTACAACTCAAAATTACAACTCGATACTAGAACAAAATATGACTCTATATGAATGCCTCTGGCAATGTACCAAGATGTGCAATGATCTAGCGTAACATGTATAAAAAACGATGAACGGTGGCTGAGCCACAAATACTATGTCAGCTATATGATCATATAAAGCAATATGACAATGATGATGTGTGTCATAAAAAACAGAACGGTGAAAGTTGCATGGGAATATATCTCGGAATGGCTATGGAAATACCATAATAGGTAGGTATGGTGGCTGTTTTGAGGAAGATATAAGGAGGCTTATGTGTGATAGAATGTATCATATCACGGGGTTTGGATGCACCGGCGAACTTTGCACCACATATCAAGGTGAGAAAGGGCAATGTACGGTACCGAAGAGACTAGCAAATTGCGGAAAGGTGAGAGTGCGTATAATCCATGGACTCACATTAGTCACTGCAAAAGTTTATTAGCCCTCGAAGCAAAGTACTACTATGCATGCCCCTAGGGGGATAGATTCGTAGTAAAAGACCATCGCTCATCCCCGACCGCCACTCATATGGAAGACAATCAATAATAAATCATGCTCCAACTTCATAGCATAACGAGAGACTATACGTGCATGCTTCGGAAATCACAAACCTTAACACCAATATTCTTACTAAACCACAATTACTTACTAGCACAACCCACATATTACCATCTTTATATCGCAAAACTATTGCATGGAATCAAACTTATCATATTCAGTGATCTGCATGAAAAATTTTATTATATCCCTCTTGAATATCTATCATATTAGGACCAAATTCATAATTTGTGCATATTGCCATTACTATTATCAACTCTCAAAATGATATAAGTGAAGCATGAGTGTGCAACTATTTCTTTAAAATATAACCACCACCATGCTCTAAAAGATATAACTGAAGTACTAGAGCAACTGCATAGCTCAAAAGATATAAGTGAAATACATAGAGTATTCTAACCCCTCGCTCGATGATCAGCTCATCTTCTGCACCTGATTCTGTCGGTATAGCCCCCTTCTGTTGGTCTCCCGGCATCATCGTTTCCCCAACATATTCAGTATCAGTTAACAAAAGTTGTTGCTGAACCCTACGATAGACTTGTTTTGGCTCTCCTCCTCCTTTACGCTTATTCTTGTTGGTTCTAACGGGGAGTTAACCTCAACTCCTGCTTATCCTATCGTGCTCGCTGTCCTGTTCTTTGCTTCCTATTGCTTGCAGAATTCTGCTCTCTAGTCGAGCTCTCGGTAGACCCGGAACGTTTACGCTCGTCATGCGGCCTTAGACTCTTCCCAGAAGGAAGATCTCCATTGGTGTCTCTTGTACCTGGCGTCGGACAGTGTAAATCCGCATGACCCAAACGACTGCAAGAGAAACAGAAGTGTGGGATATTCTCATACTGTATGTCATATGCACCTGTGCTCTTCCGTTTGGCCGATTCAATCGAGATCCACCGCCTCAACGGTTTTCTCGCATCCAAGGTGACTCTAGCACGCAAGAATCCACCTACATGATCAAAGTGTACCATGGTCACTTGTTTATCGATTTGATTAGCGATCTCAGCACTCCAAGCACCGTTCCGTAGATTATACGGTAGATTTACAACTCTTGCCCAAACCTGGAGGCTCTCTAAACTGAGTTCTGACGGCCTCATGCAGTCAACAAATTCAGATAAGATTACTGCATGCTTGCTAATGTGCCAAGGGGATCCTTCCCACACACGATCATGATCTCTCTATGTAGCAAACTCAGCAATAAAGATGGTGTCCCCTATTGATTTGAAAACCAAACCTTTAGGGTTTCCCCATGCCGGGCGAAGAGCATTGGTGAAGGTCTGGATATGGAGTATGTTTATGTGAAGAACCTTTCCAGCAATCATCCACTTATGTTGTTCCCCGTCATCACGATCATATATCACCAAAGGAGTGGCTTCTTCCTCTGTGATCTCAAGTTTCCCAAGTGCTTCTGCAAGTCGAGCCCTCGCCGTCTTAGGCGACAAGGCACCCGCCTCCCTCGCTCCGTCGTGTCCCGATGGATCGGCCATCGAAATCCCGACAGAAATCCTTGCGCCCAGCCGATCAGATTGGCGGGCGCTGTCAGTGTCCTCGCATGTAACCCTAATCGCCTCGAGAGGGTCTCCGGGTTTTCCGCAGGAAATATATTTCACGTGTGACACAAGATACAAGATATAGGGTAGTTTGAGACATGCCCGCAAGGTGTATTTGATTGGGAGTAGATGTATCTTTGAAAAGAGCATTAGCAGAGACGTGTGTTGCACGTGCAAGCCTATTAGTAAGAAAATGAAAAAAAAAATGAAAACATAAATAAAAAACATAAACAGAAAAAAAAATGCCGTACTAACCGTCCATCCCGGGAGCTAACTGCGAAAGAAAACCCGTCTAGGGAGCCAGCGTACAAAATTTGTAGAGAAAAATCAATTGTGCAATGAGTGGGCCGGGCTGTGAGAACTGATGCAGGCGAGCAATACCTATTGCACATTATGGGCGATATTTAATAATTATGCATGTTTCTGGACTATGCCTCATCCAGTACGAGGGATGACTGTAGGCTTATAGCTCCTAGTTTTGCGAAAGCGTGCTTCTAAATTCGAACTCGCGTGCACATGGTATGGACACTGAAATAGCAAAAAAAAAGATTTCTTTTACAATAATATTGCTTAGTTTTCTGTCTATGCGGTTTTTTGGTGATTAATTGGCATTCATGGATGTGTGAGAAAAAAAATCAGTTTTTCAAATGCTTTCAAAAATAATATTTTTTAAGCACCAATTTTGGTTTTTGTCATTCAATAATGTAATTTTGCATGCATGTGAAACACTCCTCAATGTTTATCTAAAAATTGTTCAGATTTTCAAAATATTTTTACTATTTTTTATATTTTATTGTTCATCATGCACCAGGGATTATCAGAAACTCCATGTCCGTGGTGTACTTTTGGAACTTTAGACCTTTGCCGATCGATAGGACCTACAACGTAACTTAGCAGGCCTTGGGCCTTATGTTTCTTCTTAGTCCGTGGTGTAGTTTTCGAACTTTAGACCTTTGTCGATCGACAGGACCTGCAACATAACTTAGCAGGCCTTGGGCCTTCTGTTTCTTCTTAGTCAACAGGTGCGCAAGTGTGTGAATTCGCTTTCATGAGCTCCTATTTGACGCTCGATGGTGCCACACACAGGAGGCTGCCCCACTGGACTGCCCCATTGTTGCACGCGGAAATAGGGTAAAGTTCACGCTAGTGGTTTTGGAACTTTAGAAAGGAGCTCCTATACAGCGACCCGCGCGTTGGGAAAGAAGGCAGCACTCGACCCCTCTCGCTTCCACATGCGACCTTGGGCCAGCTCAGGTGCGTGATGGGGCTCCCCTGTTTTTAGTTTTTTTTTCTTCTTTAAGAAAGTTCGGGATTTGAAAAAAAGTTTAGAATTTTAAAAAATGTTCACTAATTCAAAACAAGGTTCATGAATTCAAAAAATACTCACAATTTCTAAAAAGAATAGTTTTTGAATTTTGATGGACATTTTCTATTTTATCAACAAAATTTGAAGTTTGGATGAACATTATTTGAATTTGGTTAACATTCTTTATATTTTGATGTACAAATTTTGAATTTTGGATGAACATTTTATGAATTTCTATGAACATTTTTCTGAAAATTGTTGAACTATTTTATATTAAATGAACTTTTTTAAAATTGCTGAACAAATTTTGAATTCTAGAACATTTTTGAATATGATGAACGTTTTAAAAGTTCATGAACATTTTTAAATTTTGATGAACAATTCTTTATTTTGATGAACAATTTTTGAATTCAATGAACAAAAATTGAATTCCAAAAAATGTTCACCGATTTGAAAAAATGTTCGAATTTGAAAATATATTTACCGATTTAAAAAATAAAGTGTTCCCAGATTTCAAAAAATGTTTCTGAATTTGGAAAGAGAAAACCAAAATAAAAAACCAAAAAAATAGAAAAAGAAAAATGAAAATTAAAAGAGAAAGATAAACAAGAAAAAGAAAGAAAACCCGGTTTGGGAAAGTTCTAGAACCTAGAACATTCCCAAAACCGGAAACGGCTAGCTGGGCCGCCTACGCTGCGTGAAGCGATGGGGTGCGCGCGCGGTCGCTGGAATAGCGACCCGTGCGATCTGCCCTTTAGACCTATGCCTATCGGCGAATAGGGTAATTCGGAATTTCCTATTTGACGCAAGCTGCGTCAAGCTGTCGACGTTTCGCACAGGCTTCACAACCGACCGACATAATATGGGCCGGCCCATTAATGGTTACTGCGATCACGGTTTTGGGAACCTTCTAGAGGTTCCAGTCAATTTTTTCCGGTTTTGAGGACCTTCTAGGTGGTTCCTGAAACATTTTTTACTTGTTCTGTTTTTTTCGTGTTCGTATTCCCCTTTCCTGTTTTTCTTCTTTTCTCTCCTTTCTTCCTTTTTGGTTTATTTTTCTTCTTTTTCTATTCAGTTTTTTTCTTTCCTTTCATTTTCATTTTTTATTTTATTTATCTTTCTTCAATTTTTCCTTTAAAGTTTCATTGATAAATCCGAAAAATGTCAATAATTTTGAAAAAATGTTTGTACTTTTCAGAAAATGTTCAAATTTCAAAATTGTTCCCATTATAAAAAAAGTTCATGTTTCAAAAGTTGTTTGCAGTCCATTTTTTTAGGAGTTCAAAAAATGTTCACAGTTGAAAAAAGAAATCCCAATTTTCAAAAAATTATCATGTTTTCAAATTTTGTTCGGTATGTTTTTCTTCAAAATGTTCAAAATTTTGTTCGGAATTTCAAAAATGTTTATTTTTAAGAAATATTCATAAATTGTAGAAAATGCTAATGATTCCATTTTGCAGGAGTCTAAAAAATTGTTCACATGTTGCAAAACTTGTTCATGTTATAAAATTTTGTCTATTTTTCAAACAAAAAATCAGAAGGTTATTAAAAAATTATTCAGAACTTCCAAAAAATATTCTCGTTTTGAAAAATTGTTTACAAATTTTTAAAATTGTTCATGTTTCCATTTTTTAGGAGTTTCATAAAATGTTCATTTTTTAAAAATTGTTCAGAAATTTCAAAAAGTGTTCGTGTTTTCAAAATTTCTTCGGGAGTTTCAAAAGTGTTGGCTCTTCCAAATTTTGTTTTTGAATTACAAAAAATGTTCCCGTTTCAAAAAAGTGTTCAAGATTTTCAGAAAATAATTTGGTATTGAAGGATTTGTGCTGCCTTACAAAAATTGCGTTTGAATTTTTAGAATTTTTTTCAAATCCGTTCTGGGGTTTGGTTCTTAGGAGTTTGCGTTGTCTTAAAATCACGGAAGCTCAATAGCTCAGCTGGTTGTATTGCCCACTCTCTGATGACTAGATCCGGTGTTGGATTCCCACCTCCGAAAGACTTTTCGATGTATTTTTTACATCGCCACGGCTCCTAAATGGGCCGGCCCAGCCTGGGCTGTGCGTCGCAATGGCAATTTGCCGCAGAGCGCGTCACATAGGACGTCCCGGGAAATCCCTTCGCTTTCTTCGGCAGCCGCCAACCGTTCTCGGCCTGGCCCGGCTGAAACCTCGACCGAAAAGGTTCGATAGCGATCTCGACCTGGGTTTCGCCTCTGGCTTTATATATAGATCGAGACGACTCACCGCCGCCGGTATCTTACTACAATCCCCGAATCCATCGCACGACCACAGTCGATCGTCGGCAAAGAGGGATCCACCAGGCGCTGGCGACGCGCAACCGAGCCGAACGGCCGGGAGGGTGATTTTTCGCCTCGGCCGTGCACGACTGGCCAGGAGGTCGCTTTTTCGCGGGGCGGGTGCACCACCACCAGACACATGTCGGCGGCGGCGGCGGCCGCCGGCGAGGAGGTTCCACTGAAGGGCAAAAGGAAGCTGGCGGCGTTTGAGGAGAAGCCGCGCTGGCATTGGGCGGATCCACTCCCGAAGCCCTGTACCACGATTGAAGACGCAGAGCTGCGGAAGAGGATCAAGGCGGCGCTGCTGGGCTTCCCAGAGTCTGGGGCGTTGAGCGCAGCGGAGTTGGAGCTATCGATTGCCAGAATCATGAAGGAGTCCAAGCCCGAGACTAAGTCTGTGGTCGCCCCAGGCATGGTCCGGTTCTCGAATGAAGAGATCCGTATCTGGTTGTCCATGATGAAGACCCCCACCGTCGATGATATCCTCGGCGTTGAAGCTGGCGGGGTGTTCCAGCCGGGTTGGATCCACCAGAGAGCCATATTATTGGATGAGCAATGCCAACGAAAGACGAAGGGTGGCGAAATAATCTTGGTGGACAAGATCCGCATCGATTTGATCACAAAGGGCTACACTGAGTTCCGGGAGGAGTACGTGAGCACTGACTCGAACCCGGACGATGAATGCTACGAATCTGAGGAGGTGACTTCTGTCTTCCGGAACGAGTAAATGAAAAGACGTTGTGCCGTTCTTCTGAGAAGGTTTGTCTCGATGAATCCAACCAAGGGGAACCGCTGTGTCAACCCTAACTTATATAGATAATTATAGTACTTCTATAAACCATCTCTGGTACTGTCTATCTATACATCTAATGCTACCTATGATCTGGTGCACCGGGGCAATTGGTGCTACCGGTGCACTGGACCCCGTTGCACATTCAAAAATGTTCGAAAAAATCTAAAAAAAAATTAGTGCAATGACACATGTATGTTGTCAAAAAATCAAATCAAAATTCAAAACAATTGCTAGAAATACAAAAATGGTAAATTTGACATCAATGTGCTAATGGGCCAAAACTGAAGCCCAACTTGTGTTACGTACTATTGAGTGTCAAATTTGCCATTTTTGTATCTCGAGCAATATTTTGAATTTTGATTTGAGCTTTCGTGACAATATACATTGATGTTGTGTCAATGCACTAAATTGTTTCCGTATTTTTTCTAACATTTTTCAGTATGCAACGGGGGACCCGTGCACCGGTAGCACCAATTGCCCCGGTGCACAAGATACATCCCCGCAAATGTTTGCCACACTGATCCAAATTCAAACTAGTACTCCAAAGAAATCATTTGTTTAAGCTTATTAGGACAATGTTCATGCGTCGTAACAAAATATAAATATATTATAGTAGTATGTTAACTAGTGATTACCTGCGCATATTAATGTGATTGTGTAAATAAATGTCTATCAAATCCTGCCCGTGATTTACATATAGTTTGATGAGACGTTTGGTAGTAAATTAAAGTGAAATTGATTCAGAAGGTAAGTAAAAAAATTGCGGGGAATAAGATAAGTAAATTAAGATGATTGATGATCATATGCAACAAGGATGGACGTAGAGGTGGTGGAAGAAAATAAAACATGAAACCTTTAGATTCTTTTTTAAAAAGTAGAGATAGAAATACAGATTCGTTTGCGCTAGGCAAAAAAACTAGATAAAAGAACAAGAGGCCCCCAAGGTCCTCAACCATTAATGTGTCACATATATGTCTGATTGCCATACTAACTACTAATATGATGATCAGTACACAGAAAGGCACTCTAGCAGAGTTGTCATGCGTCATGATCATCGTATATTATGGAGCTCACTTCAAAAATGGCTTGTACTCTTCAAATAGGCTGTGGAGGCTTCATTTGAAGCTCACCCCAAAGCCAATAACACATGTGGAAGGGAAAGTTTATCTTCTTCCACGCGCCATGACTAGGACTTAAAGATTGATGCCACATCTATACGCACCACTGCGTATATAGATAATCACAGACGAGGTGCCGATGTGACTATCAACCACCCGGCCATTAAATGGCACACGCTCCCCCGGATTCCCATTGGATAGCTGCCACACCACATCACTGTCGTCGAGCCTTCCGTCGCTCTGTCTATAAAAGCCCAACGACAACGCGTTCCCATTATCCTATACCTAGCCCCCCCCCCCCCCCCTCCTCTAGTCGCCTCCTCAAAAACCTTCTCCTTCCCTCGCCACGACAATACCACCGCGATGTTTCAGCGCGTATTGGCTAAATCTGCTCGTGGATGCCAATATGCCGGCGTAGACATCACACGTAGGCTCATGGATGCCAATCTGTCGTGGCGCACTAGCCACACCAGCCGGAGTATCATCCTCCAGTTGCGGCTACCGGGATGGCGCCTCCCATGGCGGTGGTCGTGCGGGATATGGCGCCTCGGGTGCCATCGTCCCCTTGACCGACGTCATCCCATCGAAGTTGTCCCTATGGCGACTCCTGTCGACGGAGCCCCGCGTTCATGTCGTGCCACTGGTGTGACCCCAACACGGACTCAGAGGAGGAGGATGCCCCCTTGTCCCTGTCCTCTTCAAGGCAGCGGCCGAGCCCAAGCCTGAGGACCTAGTCGGTGCCGTGGTCGAGCTCTCCGCCCTCGAAGCGACCCGCCATCGGAGTCTCCCTCCACCACCATGGTTATCTCTCGGGTGAGCCCGTGTCGCCATGGTCTTTCACCTCTGGCTCCTTAGAGTGACAGTTATTTCTCTGCATAGACGGGGTCCCTGACCCTCGAGTTCCCGGGCCTTTAAACCTGGGTCCTTGGGGTTCCCTGGGTCCCAACGATCACTTTGACTGTGGGGAGTATAAATACCCACCATTCTTCTTCCTCCAACCTCACACTTTGACTTGAGCTTCTCCACCATTGTCAAACTCTAAAAGCTCAATTGCTTTTCATCCCTTCACTCAAACTCCACCAAACTTTTAGGATTGAAAGAGAATCACCCGATCTACACTTCCACTACACCAATTTCTGATCCACATACTTGTTCTTCACCAACACTTGTTACTCTTGGAGATTTGGAACTCTTGGGCCACAGGAGCGAAGGCCTGAAAGCCTCATTGCATGTCGTATGCTCTCGAAAGTTAGGTTTGGTGGTCGCCTTCAATACCATGATCTCAGATGTAGTGACGTAGTATTGAAACTGCCATGATCAACCTGTCATGGGCCATAGCGGGTGTTGTCGGCAAGCGTTGTCGTGTCGTTTAGGATTTTTCCGATTCAAGTCCTTCACTGGGTGTGGCTACAATGGCCCAGTTGATTTTGACGGGCGTGCATATGGAGCCTATAATGGGTATGTCAGTGCACCCGTGTAGGCTTAAATCTTTTCAAAAAGTCATGTTCGCGGTTATGGACGACTTGAAGCTTTGTAACAGTTCATAGAACAACTTCAACCGAATAATTAAAACTTTTCAATGTGTGAGTGCCTTGACTACCTCTTCTTTGTGGGGTTATGCGAATAGGAGGACAAGGCACGAAAATTACCAATGGTGACCGGGCACCTTGGTGCCCGTTTAAAAAAGAGCATTTTCTACAATGTACAAAAAAGTTGATTTAAATACACATACACATATTTATATTAACTCTATGCAAATTTTCATAAAATTTTATTTTCACATGTGGCATACAAAAAAAACAAATATGTGTTTTTAAATGGGCCCTTTTTGCTTGTTTTTGGGCCAGGTTTTCGTTTTTTTGTACAGCTTACAAATTACATTTTTCAAAACAAATTTTCATGAATTCATAGTGAACACATACAAGTTTGTTTTGTTTTTTTGAAACTTTTGAACATGGTTTTTGCATTTTTTTAAAAAAAGAGCACCATAACTTCGTACTCGGACAAGGCAGTCTTATGTTTGCATAGGTGGGGGGAAAGGACGTTTAGTTCACGAGTTCTTCAGTCACACTTCTCATCTTATCCTATTGGACATAAGTTATAGTGTGTTGCTTAGGTGCTTGCAGCTTCACCACTTATTCCTTCCATATCTATTGTATTGTTAGTGCTAGTAGCCTTTATAATGAAACTTGCGATGTACACCATATGCACTCACCTTACTATAACAAATACTTACATGTATGATGATGGATGGCATTAGCTGGTTAGAGTATCTACAGCCAGACACCCCAAACCGGCCTCAAACGCCCGGGCGACCCGCCCGGTCACTGGCCGGTCACAAAAATGTGACCCAGACGGGCGCCTCAAACGGACCTCAAACGCCATGGTTGTCCGGCGCCCCTCATATCCAGCCCAAATATAGGGCGGATATGGGGCTGCCCGGGCGCGCTCAGGCGCATCCGACACGTCAGCCCAACCCACCCCGACCCCACTCTGTCCCCATAAATATACCCAATCCGGAAACCCTAGCTCACTACACACCCGATCCGTCTCTTCTTCTCCCCTTCGATTTCTTCGATTCGATCCACTCCGACGACTGTGTAGGAACGAAGTATGTCAACCAGAGGGGGGGTGAATGGGAGTTTTAAATTTTCTTTGGAAAACTTAAATCTCTCAGAACCCAGCAGCAAAATAAAGGATAAACAAGCTAAGAAGAACTACAGTGAAGTACCGAAGGGAAACTAAAGCATGCATCAAAGTAAATTACATGAATGGAATGCATCGAAAGTAAACATGAGTGATAGAAGTAACCAAAGATGCTCGATGGTGACCATGTATTTGTTCGACCAGTTCGTCCTTCTGCACAAGGACTACGTCTGGTTGGAGGGGCTGTGACTTAACACGGAAGATAAACTCTCTTCACCCTATTCTCCTCGACAATCGATTCGTCAACCGATGCCGATCACTCATGGTAGATACTTGAAGGCGATCTCCGAACCTTTACAGTCTTCTTCTTCGAGAACCACAATCACTCTTGGTCTCTGAAGAAATTGACACCTAACCATCTAGAGAGTTTGCAGCTCTCAAGAGTAATAGGCGGAGCGTACTAAACTTAGATTCCAGTGATGCTAAACCACTATCTAATTCTTCGGCTCTAGGGTTTTTCTCTCGGTGGATTTTAAACTCAAATCGCTCAGAGAGGGGGTTGCTCAACAATCTTCTCAGAATCAAACGGAGCAGCCACCGGACAAAGCCGGCGCGGGGTCGCTATTTATAGCCGCAGCCTTTCCAGATGGGAAATGACCATTTTGGACACGAGGTCCAGCCAATGGCCAACCGACACGTTCACAACGGTCAGATTTTGGAGCAACGGTAACATTACTTGAGGAACAAGTAATGCTAACTCCTCGGTTCGAGGCAAATCTCTCGCAGCGAAGAAGATCACAGTCTCTTGCTGACAAGTATTTGCTCGGAGCACAAAGAGATTTCTCTCACAGCTTTCATAGGTTTTGGGTTTAGCATCTGATACGTCTCCATCGTATCTACTTTTCCAAACTCTTTTGCCCTTGTTTTGGACTCTAATTTGCATGATTTGAATGGAACTAACCCGGACTGACGCTGTTTTCAGCAGAATTGCCTTGGTTTATTTTTGTGCAGAAATAAAAGTTCTCGGGATGACCTGAAACTTCACGGAGAATATTTTTGGAATAAATAAAAAATATTGGCGAAAGAATCAACAAGAGGGGACCCACCGGCTGACCACAAGGGTGGAGGGCGCCCTCCCCCCAGGGCGCGCCCCCTGCCTTGTGGGTTCCCTGGAGCTCCACCGACCTCAACTCCAACTCTATATATTCACTTTCGGGGAGAAAAAACCAGAGAGAAGGATTCATCGCCGCCGCCACCTCCTATTCTTCATCGGGAGGGCAGATCTGAAGTCCGTTCGGGGCTCCGGAGGGGGGGAAATCGTCGCCATCATCATCATCAACCATCCTCCATCACCAATTTCATGATGCTCACCGCCGTGCGTGAGTAATTCCATCGTAGGCTTGCTGGACGGTGATGGGTTGGATGAGATTTATCATGTAGTCGAGTTAGTTTTGTTAGGTTTTGATCCCTAGTATCCACTATGTTTTAAGATTGATGTTGCTATGACTTTGCTATGCTTAATGCTTGTCACTAGGGCCCGAGTGCCATGATTTCAAATCTGAACCTATTATGTTTTCATGAATATATATGTGTTCTTGATCCTATCTTGCAAGTTGTAGACACCTATTACGTGTTATGATTCGCATACCCCAAGGTGACAATAATTGGGATTCTTTCCGGTGATTACCGTAGTTTGAGGAGTTCATGTATTCACTAAGTGCTAATGCTTTGGTCCGGTACTCTATTAAAAGGAGGCCTTAATATCCCTTAGTTTTCATTAGGACCCGCTGCCACGGGAGGGTAGGACAAAAGATGTCATGCAAGTTCTTTTCCATAAGCACGTACGACTATATTCGGAATACATGCCTACATTATATTGAAGAATTGGAGCTAGTTCTGTGTCACCCTAGGTTATAACTGTTGCATGATGAATGCCATCCGACATAATTATCCATCATTGATCCATTGCCTACGAGCTTTTCACATATTGATCTTTGCTATGTTACTTTGCCGTTGCCACTGTTATGCTACAAAACTGCTACTGTTACTTTTGCTACTGTTACTGTTACTTCCATACTACTTTGCTACTAAATACTTTGCTGCAGATATTAAGTCTTTCAGGTGTGGTTGAATTGACAACTCAGCTGCTAATACTTGAGAATATTCTTTGGCTCCCCTTATGTCGAATCAATAAATTTGGGTTGAATACTCTACCCTCGAAAACTGTTGCGATCCCCTATACTTGTGGGTTATCAAGACCTTTTTCTGGCGCCGTTGCCTGGGAGCATAGCTCTATTCTCTGAGTCACTTGGGATTTATATCTGTTGATCACTATGAAGAATTTGAAAGATACCAAAACTAAGATCTATCCCTCTACTACGAGGGGAGGTAAGGAATTGCCATCTAGCTCTGCACTTGATTCACCTTCTGTTTTGAGTAAACTTGCGACACCTACACCTGCTATTGATTCTGATATGTCGCATGTTATTGATGATGCTACTTCTGCTATGAATGATGCTTATGATGCTACTACTCTGCTTGATAAAACCGTGCCACTGGGTGAATTACTTGATGAACATCTTGCTAGAGTTAGAACTATTAATTATGCTGAAGATGATGATATTTTTTAAACTGATGAAATTATTGAAACTGAACACTTTGAGACACCTGTTAGACCTAGCTCTCCTAGATATGAATTGCTTGTTATACCTGAGGGTTATGTTATGGATGGAGAGGTAGCTAGGGACTTTCTTGCTTGTAAGGATAGAGATGATCTTAAGAAATTATTATGCAAGTGGAAAGAAAAATCTTTGAATGCTAGAATGCAATATGATCCTAAGTTTGCTACTTCACCTATCTTTGTTACTGATAAGGATTATGAATTCTCTGTCGATCCTGAGTTAATTACTTTGGTTGAATCTAATCATTTTCATGGTTATGAATCTGAAACTGTTGTGGCACATCTTAGTAAGTTGAATGATATAGCTACCCTATTTGCTCATGAGGAAAAAATTCGCTATTATTATATTCTTAAGTTGTTTTCTTTCTCATTAAAGGGTGATGCTAAGTTATGGTTTAATTCTCTTGCTCCTGGTTGTGTGCGTAGTCCCCAGGATATGATTTACTACTTCTTTGAAAAATATTTCCCTGCTCATAAGAAACAAGCTGCTTTAAAGAAAATATTTAACTTTGTGCAATCTGAAGAAGAGAGTCTCCCACAAGCTTGGGGGAGGCTTCTCCAACTACTTAATGCTTTGCCTGATCATCCTCTCAAGAAAAATGAAATACTTGATATCTTTTATAATGGACTAACCGATGCTTCTAGGGACCACCTAGATAGTTGTGTTGGTTGTGTTTTCAGGGAATGAACTGTTAAGCAAGCTGAATTGCTATTGAATAATATATTGAGTAATGATAATGATTGGACACTTCCCGAACCAACTCCTAAGCCAACTTCGAAGAAAAGAGGTATTCTATTCCTCAGTCCTGAAGATATGTAAGAGGCAAAGAAATCTATGAAAGAAAAAGGTATTAAAGCTGAAGATGTTAAGAATTTACCACCTATTGAAGAAATACATGGTCTTGATAACCCGACACAGGTAGTAGAGGTAAATTCTTTCTATAGATTTGATGAAGGTGATATCCCTTATAATAAGTCTGCTAGTCAATGCTTGGATGAGTTTGATAATTTTATTGTTAAACAAGAGAACTTCAATGCTTATGTTAGTAGACAATTGAAACATAATGCTTACATGCTTGATTGCTTGGGTGATTATATGAGTAGAACTGTTAGTGACATGAAAATTATTAGTAAACATGCTTCCATGGTTAAGACTCAAGTAGAACAAGTACTTAAGGCACAGATGATTTGCTCAATGAGTTGAATAGTAAGAACAATGATAATGCTGTTAGGGTTATGACTAGAGGTGGTAAAATGACTCAGGAACCTTTGTATCCTAAGGGCCATCCTAAGAGAGTTGAGCAAGATTCTCAGAGAATTAATATTGATGCACCTAGTCCTAGTAATAAAAATAAAAAGAAAACTGATAGGACTTTGCATGCTTCTAGTGAACCTGTTATAGATACACCTGAGAACCCAAATGATATTTCTATTTCTGATGCTGAGACACAATCTGGTGATGAACATGAACCCAGTGATAATGTTAATGATGATGTTCATGTTGATGCTCAACCTAGTAATGATAATGATGTGGAGATAGAACCTGCTGTTGATCTTGATAACCCACAATCTAAGAATAAACGTTATGATAAGAGAGACTTCGTTGCTAGGAAGCACGGTAAAGAAAGAGAACCATGGGTTTAGAAACCCATGCCCTTTCCTCCTAAACCATCCAAGAAAAAGGATGATGAGGATTTTGAGCGCTTTGTTGAAATGCTTAGACCTGTCTTTTTGCGTATGCGTTTGACTGATATTCTGAAAATGTCTCCTTATGCCAAGTATATGAAAGATATTGTTACGAATAAAAGAAAGATACCGGAAGCTGAAATTTCCACCATGCTTGCCAATTACACTTTTAAGGGTGGAATACCAAAGAAACTAGGAGATCCAGGAGTACCAACTATACCATGCTCCATTAAAAGAAACTATGTTAAAACTGTTGTATGTGATCTTGGAGCCGGTGTTAGTGTTATGTCTTTCTCTTTATATCGTAGACTTGATTTGAATAAGTTGACACCTACTGAAATCTCTTTGCAAATGGCTGATAAATCAACTGCTATACCCATCGGTATTTGTGAGGATGTGCCTGTTGTGGTTGCAAACGTTACTATCTTAACGGACTTTGTTATTCTTGATATTCCCGAGGACGACAGTATGTCGATCATCCTTGGTAGACCCTTTTTGAATACTGCAGGGGCTGTTATTGATTGCAACAAGGGCAATGTCACTTTTCATGTTAATGGTAATGAGCATACGGTACACTTTCCGAAGAAGCAACCTCAAGTTCATAGTATCAATTCTATTGGAAAAATTTCAACTATTACTATTCGAGGTTTTGAATTCCCTCTCCCGACTGTCAAAAAGAAATATGATATTCTTATTGTTGGGGACATGCATATCCCCATTGAGGTAACCTAGTGTTATTCAAAAATTCTCCGGTTCCATGTTGTTCGAAAGAAGTTTGTTAATAAGACTTGATCAACCTTGTTAATGGATTCCTTTTGATGAGCATGAGATGGATGAATTTAGAAAGCACAACTTTCTATACCCACCTTTTACTTTCTGTTATTTAGAATAAATAAAGCAAAAATAGTATTATCTGTCTGTTTTCTGAATTATCCGTGCAATAAAAAAATGTCCCAAAAATAAAAGTTCTCCAAATGCCCTGAAAATTTAGTATGATTTTTTATAGGATATTTTAGAATTTCTGGCACTGAGATTGCACCAAGGGGCTGCACCAGTGGACCACAAGGGTGGAGGGCACGCCCTACCCCCTGGGCGCGCCCCCTGCCTTGTGGGTCCCATGTAGGCCCCCCTCACTTATTCCAGCACCCATCCACTTTGTCTTCCTCTAGAAAAAATCATCCGTAGCTCAAACCCGTGTTCTAGCTCATTTTGCTGCCATTTTCGATCTCCTTGTGTAAAGCTCCATTTGCAAAACTGCTTTGGGGGATTATTCTTCGATATGTGACTCCTCCAATGATCCAATTAGTTTTTGTTCTAGTGCTTTATATATTGCAAATTTTTGCTGCTGTGGTGACCTTGTTCTTAAGCTTGCATGTCAAATTTACATGGCCCAAAGTAGTTTTGATGCATGATAGAGCCTCTAGGCACTTGTAGGAGTAGTTGCTATTAGTTTTGTTGAGTTTGATTCACTTTTATTTTAAGTCACTAAAATTTTTAGAAATTTTCAGAGAAAGAAAAATGTTTAGGAAAATATACCAAGGTGGTTCATCGAAGAAGCAAGCCACAAGGCTCGCGATACGTGAGCCGGACTTTGAACCACCAAGAGAAGCTTCAGTGCGGCCGTGCGAATGGCTGTTGGATCAATTCATGGTTCATGCAGGTTTCAAGGATAAATTTGATGCGTACGTGCGAAATGCTGACCTTGAGGACTTCGTATCAGATAACTGCTTACAGTATTATCACCTCACTGATTCATTCATGCAAAGATTTAAATTTACATCCCAGCGCAATACTCATTCTGTCCTGTTTGACCTTTATGATAAATCATATACCATGGACCTAATAGATTTTAATGAAGCATGTAAAATTCCGCAGGGGCGAATTCTTAGTGAACCTCGCAAAACTGAATACAATGGTTTCCTGGATAGCATCACTTTAGGAGAGACTAGAAATATTACACAAGCTACCATGGGGAGCATTCATTTTCCTGCCATACATTATTTTGCTCTCTTTATAGGTAGATGTATTAATGGTAAACATGATCATAGCCACCTTTGTGCATCGGATCTTAGTGTCCTCAAGTGTGCGGTAACGGGTGATAAACGATATAACTTGGGGGCTATTATTGCAAGGAGGTTAGATAATAATGCTAAAGATGGAGATTTATTTGGTGGGATTTATGCCACCCGTTTAGCTAACTATCTCGGGGTACCCATAAGGGGGGATGACATTGAGTTACCACCTGCTTTTCTTGATTATAATGCTATGGTACGCTACCAGTTCCTTGAGAGGAACGAACAGTCCCTCCTATACCAACTAATCTTCGACAGGCAGCACGTTGTCCATATTACCCTTCCTGCTCCTGCTTTCTTTGACTCTCAGGTAAAACGAAGATACTTTATAACCAGGGAGGAGGCGGCTGAGTATGAGAGAGAGAGAGGGAGACTGCTCGCCTTCACGAGGCAGCCCTCCAGGCAGTAGCTGCCGCATCACAGTACAACCCCAACTATCACTTTGGGTATCCGCCAGGCCAGCCATGGCCCTAGACCAACTTAGGCCAAAAGCTTAAGCTTGGGGGAGTACGTATTTCTCACTGACATTACGTTCATGTTCACACACTCATTCCAGTTGTCGGTGTTCATACGTTTTCATTGTATTATCCATGTTAGTTTATTTCTTTTTTTCTCTCGCTTTCTTTTTGTGTGTTTGAAAAACTTTGAGAAAATCCAAAAAAAAATAGTTGTAGTATTAAAAGAAAACCCAAAAAGATTTCTCGTTCTTCTTTTGCTTGTTGGGAGCTTTCCCGTGTAAATAGTTTTTCTCGTTCTTGTTCTACTTTCTTCAGAAAAACAAAAACTCCCAAAACATTTTAGTGTGTTTCTTTGAAATTCTTTTCCTTTCTTTGGGTCGTAAGGATAAGACCACGATGAAAATGTTGAGTGGCTCTCATATGCATTATTGTTGATCTAACAAAGAGTCCATATTACCTTGTCTTCTCCTTTGAATAAATGTTTGCAGATTCCAGCTTAGTCCAATGCACGTGCACTATTATTATTATCCACACCGTTCGGTTGTGCAAGTGAAAGGCAATAATGATGATATTTGATGAAATGATTGAGATGAGGAAAAGCTGGTATGAACTCAACCTATCTTGTTTTTGTAAATATGATTAGTTCATCGTTCTTGATTCAGCCCATTATGAATGAAACATGTTTGCAATGACAATTAGAGATTATAGTTACTCATGCCATGCTTAATTAGCTAGGAGTTTATAATGGTTTACCTTGCGTGCCAACATGCTTTTAAAATGGTTGTGATGTAGTATGATAGGATGGTATCCTCCTTTGAATGATTTGAGTGGCTTGACTTGGCACATGTTCACGCATGTAGTTGAAACAAAATCAACATAGCCTCCACAATATTTATGTTCATGGTGATTTATATCCTACTCATGTTTGCACTCAATGTTGGTTAATCTTAATGCATGTTTATGACTGATGTCGCTCTCTAGCTGGTCGCTCCTCAATCTTTTGCTAGCCTTCACTTGTACTAAGCGGGAATACTGCTTGTGCATCCACTTCCATAAACCCAAAGTTGTTCCATATGAGTCCACCATACCTACCTATATGCGGTATTTACCTGCCGTTCCAAGTAAATTTGCATGTGCCAAACTCTAAACCTTCAAATGATAATTTGTTTTGTATGCCCGAATCGCTCATGTAGCGACTGGGGGCTATCAGTATCTTCCATGCTAGGTGGGTTATTCTCACGATGAGTGTTGATTCACTCGTCATTCACGAGAAAGTGGCTAGTATTCAGGATGCCCGATCCCATGCTCAAATCAAAATATAATTTCAAACAAAACTACCCTAGGACAGTTGTTTGTATGGACGGTACCAGTTGTTTCAGACCAGCCGTGGAGTGTGCTTGTTGGTTGAGGGGGAGTAAAAACTTTACCATTCTGTTTGGGAACCGCCTATAATGTATGTAGCACGGAAGATACCGAGATCTCTTGGTTGTTATGTTGACAATGAAAGTATACCGCTCAAAATTATATTCATCTATGTTTTAAAAGCTCGAGCTTTGGCACCTCTGCAAATCCCTGCTTCCCTCTGCGAAGGGCCTATCTATTTACTTTTATGTTGAGTCATCATCCTCTTATAAAAAGCACCAGTTAGAGAGCACCACTGTCATTTGTATGTGTTGTAATTAATTGATATTGAGTATGACTGTGACTGGATCTCTTTCACCATGAACTACAATGTCTAGTCAGTCCTTGATCTTTAGGGGTGCTCTGCATTTATGTTTTGCGGTCTCAGAAAGGGTTAGCGAGATACCATTTTGTTATATCATATCATGATTGTTTTGAAAAAGTGTTGTCATCCGAGATTTATTATTATTGCTCGCTAGTTGATTGTGCTATTGATATGAGTAAATGTGAGACCTAAATGTTATTGTGAATATGGTTAGTTCATAATCTTTGCTGAAAACCTGAATGCTGGCTTTACATATTTGCAACAACAAGATCAAACAGAGTTTGCAAAAGTTTTTCTTTATCACTTTCAGTTTGTCAACTGAATTGCTTGAGGACAAGCAATGGGTTAAGCTTGGGGGAGTTGATACGTCTCCATCGTATCTACTTTTCCAAACTCTTTTGCCCTTGTTTTGGACTCTAATTTGCATGATTTGAATGGAACTAACCCGGACTGACGTTGTTTTCAGCAGAATTGCCTTGGTGTTATTTTTGTGCAGAAATAAAAGTTCTCAGAATGACCTGAAACTTCACGGAGAATATTTTTGGAATAAATAAGAAATATTGGCTAAAGAATCAACCAGAGGGGACCCACCGGCTGACCACAAGGGTGGAGGGCGCCCCCCCTAGGGCGCGCCCCCTGCCTTGTGGGTCCCCTGGACCTCCACCGACCTCAACTCCAACTCTATATATTCACTTTCGGGGAGAAAAAAATCAGAGAGAAGTATTCATCACGTTTTACGATACGGAGCCGCCGCCACCTCCTACTCTTCATCGGGAGGGCAGATCTGGAGTCCGTTCGGGGCTCCGGAGAGGGGAAATCGTCGCCATCATCATCATCAACCATCCTCCATCACCAATTTCATGATGCTCACCGCTGTGTGTGAGTAATTCCATCATAGGCTTGCTGGATGGTGATGGGTTGGATGAGATTTATCCTGTAATTGAGTTAGTTTTGTTAAGGTTTGATCCCTAGTATCCACTATGTTCTAAGATTGATGTTGCTATGACTTTGCTATGCTTAATGCTTGTCACTAGGGCCCGAGTGCCATGATTTCAGATCTGAACCTATTATGTTTTCATGAATATATATGTGTTCTTGATCCTATCTTGCAAGTTGTAGACACCTATTACGTGTTATGATCCGCATACCCCAAGGTGACAATAATTGGGATTCTTTCCGATGATTACCGTAGTTTGAGGAGTTCATGTATTCACTAAGTGCTAATGCTTTGGTCCGGTACTCTATTAAAAGGAGGCCTTAATATCCCTTAGTTTTCATTAGGACCCCGCTGCCACGGGAGGGTAGGACAAAAGATGTCATGCAAGTTCTTTTCCATAAGCACGTATGACTATATTCGAAATACATGCCTACATTATATTGATGAATTGGAGCTAGTTCTGTGTCACCCTAGGTTATAACTGTTGCATGATGAATGCCATCCGACATAATTATCCATCATTGATCCATTGCCTACGAGCTTTTCACATATTGATCTTTGCTATGTTACTTTGCCGTTGCCACTGTTACTTTTGCTACTGTTACTGTTACTTCCATACTACTTTGCTACTAAATACTTTGCTGCAGATATTAAGTCTTTCAGGTGTGGTTGAATTGACAACTCAGCTGCTAATACTTGAGAATATTCTTTGGCTCCCCTTGTGTCGAATCAATAAATTTGGGTTGAATACTCTACCCTCAAAAACTGTTGTGATCCCCTATACTTGTGGGTTATCAGCATCAGAGAATCAAAGCTTCGAAAGCTATATCCCTCTTAATAGTACGGCTGTCCTATGACTCAAAGAAAGAAAAAGAACAACAAAATAAATGCTACCTCTTCACTTCGTCTTCATTCTTCCTCGAACGCAGTCATTTGCTTCGGACATACACCGAACCAATTGCTTCGACTTCAGCAATTTTTAGGGGTCACTCATGATAGCTTTATCTTTGGTGATAACCTTCACTGCTGCGCAGGGAGATTATCTTTGTCGTTTGCATCAAACTCCTCGATACATCAGGGACCTGTTACTCTGTGTGCACTAGCAAACACATAAGTCACATACTGTTTATGTCAACAAACTCCAAAACATAAGGGGACTATCATTGCACCAACAATCTCTTCCTTTTTTGGACGGTTGTTGACAAAACAGATAATCATCAAAGTGAAGATAGATAAGTAAATTGTAGATCGAACAAGAGTGAACTTGCATTACTTGACTCGATGATGAAATATACTGCCCCTGGATGTATGCAGGGTCAATTGATATGAAATGAAATTCCTTGCAATTCATTTGAGTGTGTGGAGGATTTTCAATCATACGAGGTAATGATTCGTACTGATGATAGATAATCCAACGAGAATAAAGTGCAACCATTCATAACTTCTGTTAATAATTCCACCTGCAAAACAATAAGTTTCGACAGAGAATAGTGCAGCAGGTGGGGTTATTAATATTACAGCCCATAACAGAAGTTTTTTACATCAGAGCACAAGAAATGGCATAGTTGCATCAAAAGATAGAGCGAGAAAATGCAAACACCAAATCCAATAGAGTAAATCTATCAAACTCTCGATGTTATTCTCCCCCTTTTTGTCAACTAGGGTCAAAAAGGTGACGAAATACACGAGTGCTAGAAATCGGTGAATATGATTCACTCTGAGGCATCGCCTGATGAACTGCTCGAAGAAGTTTCTGGTTCGGAAGTTTCTGGATCATCTTTGTCTTCAGCAGCAGCAGCATCTGATCCTTCTAGACCGACTTGGGTCTTGGAAGAAGAAGGCACATTTGGATCAGCTTTGAAAGTCTTGCGAGACAGAGGATTTGTTTCAGCAGGTTTTTCAGTAGGCGATGTTGCTTCTCATTCGTCGAGTAATTTGCGCAGCTGAATTCGAAGTAAATTCGTAGTAGGCTCATGAGCTAGCAGAGGTGGAGTGGAGCGATCTTGATAATCGTCAGCAATAAACCCTTGGTCAATGTACTGATAGAGTTCTTGGAGGTGAGAATTGCTGAGTTGCTTCTTGGAGAAAAATTTCCGAAGCAATTTCCATAAGCGCTTCTTGTTTTCTGCTATAATCATATTCACAACTTTAGTTTGGTTGTGAATAGCATTAAGTTCGGCAGCTAGGTGCTCTTTTTCTTGACGATCTTCGGCCATATGCTTCAATAGCAATTGTTGGGTGCGCATGCTCACTTCAAGATGTGAAGGAGGGTGAGTGTTCGGCATATGATCACGATGAGGTAGCTTGGGTCCATTGAAGGTAGTATGATAATCAGGACTTGCTACTGGACCTTTTCCTGAAGAGAAATCTTCCATTACTCCCATCGTATAACGCACAGGGCGAATGAAGCTTTTATGGCTGACCTTGGCAAGATATTCAGTCTTCATTGCATAGTCAATCACCTTCTGAATCCAGGGCGCATACACCTTGATGGTTTTTGGACACTGAGCTGAATCCATCAGTATGCGCAAAAACATGTCTTCGACATCGAAGATATACCCTTGTGAGATGGCATGGATGGTGTTCCGAAGAACATCAGAGATAGCATTATCAGTATTCATCCCAGCCAGTGGACAAAGGGTGTATGTGAGAATATGATATAATGTTTGATTGTCGAATGTCAGGTGCTCAGGCAGAGGAGGACCATTGTAGTCACGAATTTTGTCTTTATCCATTGTGCAACGGAAATCTTCATCAGAGATTGCATCAATGTTATGAATCCGAATCTCAGTTTTGCCATGTTCAAACCGAGGGAAATGAAAGTGAGATACGAAATCCATAGCAGAGCATTTGATTCGCTTTCCTTCTGTCATCCATTCCATAATCCATTTTGTGCTATCTGACTCATCTCCGGAGATATAAAAAGTTCAATAGAACTGAAGGATAATCTCCATGTTCCATGGATGCTGATAGCCTAGGACATGCGTGAGACCAAAGTCTTCGATGTCTTGCAGAATTTGATTGAAACAACCAATGTTCTTCATAGCAGCAAAGTCTGGGAACTCATGAGGAAAAATCTTCAGGCTGTCATAAAGGATACGTGAGTAGTATATTGCCTGTTCCTAAGTCCAGAACTGAGGAGATTCAGATGTTCTAGGCTTGCTATATGGACTTTCTCGCAAGAAAACTGGATGAGTATTTCTATTGAACAGAGGCCCTTTGACTCCAACACCGATGGAAAACAATGGTAGTTGCTCGCGAGGATAAGGGTACTTAAGTTCATCTTCAATAGAAAGCACTTCATCACCATAGATGACGGAATCTGAATGATGAGCTAATGGGGACTTTGCTGCAGATGGATCAACATGTGAAGTTCTTCGAGCAGTGCCGAGTGAAATCCTCAAGGGAGAGGGATTTGTCACTTGTGCAGGAGCAAAGTCAGGCACCGAATCTTTATTAGTCATTTGGGGTTGTAGTGGAATTGCTTCAGAAGCTGGATGAGACGGGGGAGGAACTGAATCTTGAGGTTCGTCGAGGACAGGAGAATCTTGTCGTTCTGACCGAGGAATCTCTCCTTCTTCGGACACTTGGTGCTGTGAAGGATTTGCTTCAGGAGCTGGAGAGGCCTCAGGCACTATTTCAGTTGGCCTTGGCGAATGTGTAGAAACTGCAACAGGTTCATGAGGAGCCAAAGGACTAGCTTGTATAGGAGAATTTTCTCTCTATGTGTTAGCATCTGGAGGAGGAGGAGCATTCTTCTTCGCAATATTTTTCTTCTTCTTCTTCGAAGGATCAATGTGCCCTTTGACCAGATCATTGTAACTAGTCACTTTGGCTTGGTGATCAAGGCAAATCTTGCGAACGATTTGATCCAGATCTGAATGAAATCCCAGTCTCCTGTGACGAAGAACTTTCAGCTCTTTATTAATATCATCATAAGATTCTTCAAGTTGCCAGATGACAAACTTGGACTTTGTAGTTTTCATACGATTGTCAAGCTCCTTGAGTTGACCAATGAGGTCATTGATCTCAACGGAATCATTTCTCATATCTTGGATCAGAGCAGACGCTTGAGAAATAACTTCAGAAGGAATTGGCAAAGATGCCACTTCTCCATCGAACAAATCTTCGACAAATCTGTCTAGCTACTCCATAATGAACTTATGATCAAAAGAATGTGGTGCAGCAGAGTCATTTTCAAACTATGTAGCAACTTGAGCAGAGGGAGTGGTCTGTGCCACATTTGCTTCAGTGGGAGGCATAGAAGCCAGAGGTTAAGTCAGATTCGAAGCAAATTGTGCAGCTTTGTCTTTCACAGCATCAGAACTGGAAACCTTTTGCTTAGCATCTAGCCCTTTGATTTGCTTCACCTTATCTTTCGGAAGCTTTTCTCCTGGCTTAGCTGTGCCAACAGGAGCTTCGACTACTAAGTCTTGCAAGTTAATTGCATCTCGATGAGGTTATGTGTTCACATTGTCAACCATGGTGACAGTGGTTGCTGGGGTCTTCCTTTTCAACGGGTTCTTCTTCGGAGGTGCAACAGGGACTGCACTTGCTCGAAGATTAGGTAGATCAGTGGATGTGGTGACATTCACTTGTTCGGAGAGAGTTGCATCAATTTCCTCTCGGGTGAGCGGTGGATCGTCTTGATCAGATGAATCACTTTCAGGTTCAGCGGGCTTCGCAGGCCTTTTCCTCGGGGCTCTTTTTCTTCAGAGTAGCAGATTTTGGATCATGCTTATTCTTCGTGCGACGTTCTGCTTTTCCTTCAGCCTTTTTCTTCTCGACGTCTGATTTCATGAGACGACGATTTTCTTCTTCTCTAGCTTGCTCCTTTTCAGCCTTCTTGGCTCTCTTTTCTGCATTCTTGAGACGCTTGGCCTTTTCTTCAGGATAAGAGTCTGGATTCTTGATGGACGACTCATGAGCATCAGGAGGAGGTGGAGGCCTTTGCTGAGGTTCGCCTGCCCGAATGAGCCCAATCTCACGATAGTCACCCCACGGGGGATTGAAAGCAAAGTTCTTGGCGTATCGAGGATGAACCATTTTATAGAGAAACCACTTCCTAACCCAGTGACGCCGAATCTTTTGCACATGTCCTTTTCTCTGAGATGAATCTTCTCCTGGAACTGTATTATACTCATCATGAGAAACAAGCTCAGTTGTATTCTTAAGTGGTTGTCTGCCACCTCTCCTTTTCTTCGGAGCATCTGCCTCTTGTTCATCTGCATTAGGTTCGGATCTTTTCCTCTTGCTAGATGACGGGCCTACCGTTGGGCCCTTTGCATTTGGTGCTTTAGATTCGTCCGCTGTGCCCATGAATGCATCTTCGTCATCAGCCATACTATGTGGTTTAGCAGAATCTGCAACTGACTGCATTTACCTATGAAGAGAATAGGTACGAGGGAAAAATGGGACAGGGTCACAAATGCTCACAGCGAATGTTTTCTCGAACAAAAACATTTTTGAGGAAGAATCAGATGCAGATTTTGAGAGATGTCTCGAAGGAATGAAACATATAGATCGAGCTAGTAGATCTGAAAATGAATACTAGACAGCGAGCTAGGCATTTCATTCGAACGAAGCATAACACAAACCCTAGATCTGACGGATTTGGATGCGAGGAATAACTACAAACCACATCCGCACTAGAGAAGTAAAAACCTAGATCTAAGATATGCGGTAAAATCGGTGAAAATTAACCGCGGACAAACTCGAATCAGAAGAAGGAAGTCCGAGTACGAACTACACGTACCCTAGCTCAGTGACGTGCAGCAACTATGACGGCGCGGGAAAGAAGATGTCCCGCGGCGGCGTGGAATGACTCCGGTGACCTCTTTCCGGTAGCTAAGCGGCGAAGGGGTCGTCGGCGTCGAGCTCAAGGTGGAGCACTGCGGCGAGGGTTTCGGTGGAGAGAGAGCAAGGAGAAAGAAGGTAAAGGAGGAAGAGGGGAGCAGTGCGGTTTATATAGGCGAAAGAATAATAACCGTATGCCGAGGTATTGATCGGACGGTCTCTAGGCAGAGATGATTGCGATTCAAAGGACGGGATGAACTGGCAGTTGATATGATGCACGTGGCAACCGTCAAAAGATCGTGGTCCTGACTTGGGCGGGAATGCCCAAATTTTGGACAGCTTTCGCAAAGTAGATAAATGTTCGGACCGAATCTTAATCGTGGTCAAGGACACCAGTTAAGTTTCATTCTAGATAAAAATGAGCATTTGCACCGGAGCAGCACAGACTGGACGAGATAGATCAGAGGGAAAACAGGGTCCTAGGCATTTCACTCAGGCAGAAACACAAACACAAGAGCAAATAGCTATGAGAGAAATGCATTCGGACAGAACTCAAATCCATCGAACGAAGAGAAATTTAACGAAAGAAAATTGTGGTGGCGTAACCCACCGTATAAGAACTGTATGACCCCGAGCGTCGCACAATTATCGTGGCACCCGGTTAGTCTAGTTCTTCATTAATGTATTCACTCTCAGAAAGAAACTTTCACTTTGTCGAAAGTTTCAGACTCTTCGAGTGTTATGCACCCATTCCTTCAAATATGTGAAAGTGTTAGCACGGGTGCCAAGTCCAGCTCACTGCACGTTTGCGAAGTCTAGGATATTTAGCTCACACCGTAATGCACAGAATCTTTTCTCGTCAAGAGGCTTGGTGAAAATATCAGTGAGATTGTCTTTGGTATTGATGTGATTGATGATAATATCCTCCCGAGCAACCTGATCGCGAATAAAATGGTGTCTGATGGCAATATGCTTCGTGTGAGAATGTTGCACAGGATTATGTGCAATTTTGATGGCACTCTCATTGTCACAATATAGAGGGATATGCTTGACCTTGATGCCATAATCCTTCAGTGTCTACTTCATCCACAATAACTGAGTGCAACAAGTCAGCAGCAATATATTCGGCTTCAGCCGTAGAGAGAGATACACAATTCTGCTTCCTTGAAGACCAACAGACCAAAGATCTACCGAGGAAATGACATGTCCCTGAGGTAGATTTTCTATCAACCAAGTCACCAGCCCAATCTGAGTCTGAATATCCAACAAGATCAAACTATGCTCCCTTAGGATACCATAAACCTAAGGTGGGGGTGTGAGCCAAATATCTCAGAATGCGCTTAACCGCTTGGTGATGCGATTCTTTCGGTGCAGCTTGATAGCGGGCACACATGCAAACACTCAACATAATGTCAGGTCTGGATGCACAGAGGTAAAGAAGAGATCCAATCATCGAACGATAGGCTTTCTGATCGTAGTCCTTACCATACACATCTGCATCTAGCTTACCATTCGTGGGCATAGGAGTCTTATAGCCCTTCATTTTGAAATCTTGCATTTTGAACTTCTTTAGGCACTCCTTCAGATATTTTTCCTGAGAAATGAAGATACCATTTGCTTGTTGACGAATTTGCTGTCCGAGAAAGAACTTGAGTTCACCCATCATGGACATTTGATATTTATCGGACATCATTTTCCCGAATTCTAAGCTGCAAGCATTGTTAGTACAGTCGAAGATAATATCATCCACATAGATTTGACAAACAAATAAATCATTGTCAACTACGCGAGTGAAAAGTGTGGGATCTGTGGATCCCGGCTTGAACCCTTTGTCAAGCAAAAACTTTTTCAGGGTGTCATACCATGCTCGAGGAGCTTGCTTTAGCCCATATAGAGCTTTCTTCAACCAAAAAACTTTGTTAGGAAACTCAGGGTGTTCAAAGCCAGGTGGCTGTCTGACATAAACTTCCTCATCAATTTCACCATTGAGGAAAGCACTTTTCACATCCTTTTGATACAGCAAGATATCATTGTAATTTGCATAAGCGAGAAGAATGCGAATTGCCTCAAAGCGTGCAACAGGAGCATATGTTTCACCAAAATCAATACCTTCTACCTGTGTGTACCCTTGAGCAACAAGACGTGCTTTGTTTCTCACCACAATACCATTTTCATCTTGCTTATTGCAAAATATCCATTTTGTGCCGATGATATTGTGCTTCTTGGGATTTGGTTTGTTAACCAGTTCCCACACATCATTTAATTCGAATTGCACCAACTCCTCTTGCATGGCATTCATCCAGTCTGGATCATTCATGGCTTCTTCATATTTGGTAGGTTCTGCCAATGAAACAAAGGAGAAACTTCCACAGTAGTTAGCCAAGCGAGTGCGCGAACGAGTTGTGGGTCGATAACCTGTATTCTCAATTTCATCGAGAATTAAAGAGGGATCAACTCGATTTGCCACACGAGGATGGGCATTTTCTTCGTGATGGTCATGATCATCAGCATCAGTATTTGAGTCATCATTTCCTTTAGGATTGCCATTTTGATCGGCATTTGGATCTTGATTTCCATTTCCATTCGGAGGAGCATTTGCTTCGGCGGTGACTTGACGAGTTCTGCTACGAGTCATAGGAGCATCATCATCGGATGACTCAGGTGCATTTCCTTCAACAGGCTTGACGCTCCCAATGGCCATTTGTCGAATAGCATCCGATATCAGCGGTTCATCTATGACATTTGGCAAGTGCTCCTTTTGAGAGCCGTTAGACTCATCAAACCGCACATTTACCGTTTCCATAACTTTCATGTGGCGAGAGTTATAGACCCGATACGTATGCGAGTTTGAGCCATAACCAAGAAGAAAACCTTCATGTGCCTTAGGCGCAAACTTGGAGGAATGATTCATATCATGAATGTAACAAGGTGCACCAAAAACACGTAGATAAGAAACATTTGGTTTCTTGCCAGTGATAAGCTCATATGAAGTTTTCTTAAGGAACTTGTGAAGATAAACACGATTGATAATATGACAAGCAGTGTTAATAGCATCAGCCCAGAAACGGATGGGAGTTTTATACTCACTGAGCATAGTTCTTGCCATTTCAATGAGAGTTCTGTTCTTTCGTTCAACAACTCCATTTTGTTGAGGAGTGTATGCAGCAGAGAACTCATGAGTGATACCATGATCATCAAGAAATTCATCGATATGAGTATTTTTAAACTTGGTTCCATTATCTATTCTGGCATGCTTAATTCGCACATCATATTCATTCTGGGCCTTGTTGGCGAAGCTTTTAAAGATATCATAAGTATAGGTTTTGTCTTCGAGAAAGAATACCCAAGTGTATCGAGAGAAATCATCAACAATAACCAGACCATAGTGACTGCCACCGAAGCTTGCATAATTCTGAGGACCGAATAAATCCATGTGAAGAATTTCCAGTGGTCTTGTAGTGGTCATGACTGTCTTGGAGGAGTGATGCTTCTTAGCCAATTTACCAGCTTCACAAGCAGCACAGAGACGATCCTTGTCGAATTTTACATCAGGAATTCCACGGAGATGATTTTTCTTCACAAGGGTCTGGAAATTTCTCACACCTGCATGACCAAGTCTTCGGTGCCACAGCCAACCTTCGGTTTCTTTTGCAAGCAAACAAGTTTGAACTAAGGAACCCTTAGAAAAATCCACAATATACAGATCATCTTTTCTATATCACTCAAAGACGAAGGAATTGTCAGTGGCCATAAAGACAATGCATTTGGATATTGAGAATAAAACTAGCATGCCTAGGTCACATAGCTTGCCAACAGACATAAGATTGTATCCAAGAGACTGGACAAGCAAAACTTCATCAATGGATTTGTCCTTGGATATAGCAATTTTACCTAGCCCAATTACCTTTCCTTTGTTGTTGTCGCCAAAAGTGATATACTTCAGAGGAGAAGCAGTTAAGTTGGGGTCAACAAACAACGACTTGTCTCCGGTCATATGATTAGTGCATCCACTATCCATTACCCATTCTGTACACCCGGAGACATAGCCCTGTAGAAGAATTAGGCTTTCTTAACCACCCACATCTTGGCAGGTGGCTTCGAAACAGTAGAGCGAGCAGGATATGATTTCTTTCGATAAGCATAATTGTTGTTCGATGAGGTACGAGCATAATTGAAGGAATAAGCATTGAAATTTCTTCCCGAGACATGAGTGAAATGATTGAATGAAGTATGCATGTACTCATTTTGTCGAGCTTTTTCTGCCTGTATAGTTAGAAGAGGAGAAATAGGCAAAGCATCAACAATTTCCTTAGGCACCCAAATAGCCTTCTTTGGAGGGCCATTCCTGCTGTTTGGTCCAACATAGCGAGCAATAACCTCACCATGCTGATTTTTGAATGGCTTATAGTTGCTCAGAGAATCATCATTAGGATATTCAGGGATAGGAGAGTCATATCCTGAGAGTAATGCTGGATCGAGCATTTTGCTCTTTGCAGGAACCCACACTATTTTAGGGTATTGATGAGGCTCCCAGTAAGTGCCATTATCATTCAGTTTCCTTTCGAAACCGATACCTTCGTTCCTGGGATTTTTGTGAAGGATGAACTTCTTCAAGACATCACAGAGGGTTTGATGCCCTTTGAGTGATTTGACATTCCAGTCTGAAGAAGATCCTTTAACCTAGCATTCTCATCAGAAACAGAACCATTTTCCTCGATCGAGGGATTAGCATTCACAGATGATTCAACATTTGATTCAGCATTTGTTCGTTCAAGGCATTTTAAACATGGTGGCTCAAACACCTCAGGTTTCTCTTTAAGCTGCTGGGTGAGAAGAGAATTTTCTCTCATCAAATCCTCATGAGCCTCTCTCAGCGCCTCGAGTTCCTGTTTCCTTTTCAGGTAATCATAGGTCAATCTTTCGTGGTCTGCTGAGAGAAAATCATGACGTGTTGAAAGTTCATCCATTCGTGACTTGAGAGTGGAATACTCTTCGGTCAGTGACTGGTTTTTCTCCATATCCTCAACCAGCAACCCTTCAGATTTCCTGAGGGTTTTCTCAATTTTCTCAAGAGAATTTTGTTTAATATTAGCAATTTCGATCAACTTAGCATGGTCATCCTCATCAGAAGAATATTGATCACTGGACTGAACCTTGTGATATTTCGAGGATACCTTTTCTTTCGAAGCCTTGGCCATGAAGCAGTAGGCAGGAGATTCATCATCGCTTGACGGATTTCGGAAGAAGTTTGTCGATGGAGATGGGGCAAATGCTATGCCTGCCATACCGGAGTCGGAATCCTCACTGGATTCTTCTTCTTCGGGACCTGATGATTCCTCTTCCTCAAAGTCCATTTCCTTGCCGATGTATGCCTTGACCTTGCGAGAGGTATTCTTGCGGTTGGAGGAGGACTTGGAAGGGTTTCTTGATGAAGATTTTGACGAGGAGTTGTCCTTCTTCTTGAAGAATTTCTTTGTTTTCTTCTCATCATCGGAGTCATAGTTCTTGCTCTTGCTTTTGCCTCGATGATTGCCCGAATCATATCTCCCACTTGCACGAATTTTAGCTTCCCAGAGAGGGCAGTCCGAAATGAAGTGACCTGGCTTTTTGCACTCGAAACAGGTGTATTCTCCAGCAGGTTTTGAAGATTTTGAACCCCCAGAGTTGCTTGAACTTCTTTTCTGGAACTGGCTCTTCTTATGGAAATGTTGGAATCATTTCGTGATTAGTGTGAGATCTTTGCTGAGACGTTCTGGATCATCTGAATCTTCTTCGACATTTCCTTCTGAGGAGGAATCAGCCACAGCTTTGAGAGCATGATTTTTGCGTTGGGTAGAGCCGTATAGATCTCTCTTCTCTTCTTCTTGCTCTTCATGAGTGTTCAGTCTTTCCATGACATCAGCAGAGTTAAGGCTTTTGAAATCAGGACGCTCGCGCATCATCAGAACAAGCGTGTCAAATGAAGTGTCAAGAGATCAAAGCAGTTTCTTCACAACTTCATGGTCAGTGATATCCTTAGCGCCGAGTCCTTGAAGTTCATTAGCAATGTCACTGAGGCGGTCGAAAGTTTGCTAACAGCTCTCATTTCCAATGCGCTTGAAGCGATTGAACTTCGCCCGAAGAGTATCAATACGAGCTTCTTTTTGAGTTGAAACTCCTTCATTGATCTTCTTGAGGACATCCCACAGCTCCTTTGCAGTCTCACACTGGCGATACCGAAGGAATTGTGCTCGAGAGAGATGGCCACCAATTTCATCTTTGGCTTGAGCATCCAGTTGAATGAGCTTCTTTTCTTCATCGGTAGGAGCTTGAGGAATAAGAACTGTGAACCCGATATGCACCATGTTCCACATATCATCATCTATAGCTCGAAGATGGATCTTCATCTTCTCCTTCCAGAAGGGATAGTCCGTCCCATCGAATATGGGAATCTTGAGATGCGACTTGTAGTTCACTGAAGTCATACTTAAACTCCAAAGTTGTTAGACTAAAATGAGCAGAGACAAGGAGTACCCAGCTCTGATACCAATTATAGGAACGAAGTATGTCAACCAGAGGGGGGGTGAATGGGAGTTTTAAATTTTCTTCGGAAAACTTAAATCTCTCAGAACCCAGCAGCGGAATAAAGGATAAACAAGCTAAGAAGAACTACAGTGAAGTACCGAAAGGAAACTAAAGCATGCATCGAAGTAAATTACATGAATGGAATGCATCGAAAGTAAACATGAGTGACAGAAGTAACCGAAGATGCTCGATGGTGACAAGGTATTTGTTCGACCAGTTCCTTCTGCACAAGGACTACGTCTGGTTGGAGGGGTTGTGAGTTAACACGGAAGATAAACTCTCTTCACCCTATTCTCCTCGACAATCGATTCGCCAACCGATGTCAATCACTCGTGGTAGATACTTGAAGGTGATCTCCGAACCTTTACATACTTCTTCTTTGAGAACCACAATCACTCTTGGTCTCTGAAGAAATTGACACCTAACCGTCTAGAGAGTTTGCAGCTCTCAAGAGTAATAGGCGGAGCATACTAAACTTAGATTCCAGTGATGCTGAACCACTATCTAATTCTTTGGCTCTAGGGTTTTTCTCTCGGTGGATTTTAAACTCAAATCGCTCAGAGAGGGGATTGCTCAACAATCTTCTCAGAATCAAACGGAGCAGCCACCGGACAAAGCCGGCGCGGGGTGGGTATTTATAGCCGCAGCCTTCCCAGATAGGAAATGACCATTTTGGACACGAGGTCCAGCCAATGCCCAACCGACATGTTCACAACGGTCGGATTTTGGAGCAACGGTAACATTACTTGAGGAACAAGTAATGCTAACTCCTCGGTTCGAGGCAAATCTCTCGTAGCGAAGAAGATCACAGTCTCTTGCTGACAAGTATTTGCTCGGAGCACAAAGAAATTTCTCTCACAGCTTTCATAGGTTTTGGGTTTAGCATCAGAGAATCAAAGCTTCGAAACGCTATACCCCTCTTAATAGTACGGTGGTCCTATGACTAAAAGAAAGAAGAAGAAGAAGAAGAAGAAGAAGAACGAAATAAATGCTACGTCTTCACTTCGTCTTCACTCTTCCTTGAACGCAGTCATTTGCTTCGGACATACACTGAACCAATTGCTTCGACTTCAGCAATTTTTAGGGGTCACTCCTGAAAGCTTTATCTTCGGTGATAACCTTCACTGCTGTGCAGGGAGATTATCTTCGTCGTTTGCATCAAACTCCGCGATACATCAGGGACCTGTTACTCTGTGTGCACTAGCAAACACATAAGTCTCATACTGTTTATGTCAACAAACTCCAAAACATAAGGGGCCTATCATTGCACCAACAGACTATCGTGACCATATCGAGCGTCGGTAGCCGCTCCTCCTCCGACTCCGACGAGGAGCTGGCCCTCTGCATTGCCCTCGAGAGGTCCAAGGTGGACACAGGTGGCAGTTCCGGATCAGCCACCTTGCTCTCCCACCGGCACAGCGAGGACGCCGGCGCTGGCTCATCCCTGCCCGCGCTTGGCTCCACGCGGGATGCGTATTCTGTGCCTCCCCCATGTCGTCCCTTGCCCCCGTCGGCTGCTGCTCCTGCACGCGGGCAACGGTGGTTGCTTATAACCGCCCAGTCGGCCCGCACGCGCACGCCGGAGTCGGAGGCGCGTGCCACCGCCGCGAGAGACAGCAGGCAAGGGAGAGGGACGCGGCGGAGAGCTCTGTCTGCCACCATCGCAGGTTACCGGCGGAGCCCGACAAGGACAAGTGGCTCCTCACGTGAGTCTATGACCGGTTGCTTACGATGGCACAGACGGACGCTCGGCAGCTCAGGTGGAAGAACGCGAAGGCTCTCCGGCTTGCCATCGAGCAGTCCCAGCGCGAGGCCAAGGAGAAGGCGATGGAGACGGCTCGGCTGGCGAAGCTCAAGTGCTAGCAGGACCGGGTTGCCCGGCGCCTCAAGGGCCTCATCATCGTCTCCTCCTCATCCTTCGACGACGACCACGGTCCTCGTCCGACGAATCGGACAATCCTCCATCAGTCGTCGACGGCTACAGCTGCGCCGCCGACCGGAAGGGGAAAGGGTCAGCCCGGAAGTGGTGAAGGTCTGCTTTCTTCAATTTAATTTCAAGTATTATATGTAATTTGAAGTTGACCGCCGTTTATGTGAACTTTGGTGGTCCGTTGAACATCCAGTCGTGATCTTTTGGTGAACGTATTGTGCTTGCCTATGTTCGTTTGTTGATCTACATAGTTTGATCGACGTTGCATGGTTTAGTATGGATATAGGGGATCTGATATGAGATACACGGATATGGACGACGCGATTTGAGGAGTGCTCAGTCAGTGCCCGCGGACGCGCCCGGCCGCGTCCGCGGGCGTTTGAGGGCCCAGATTTGCTAGTCCGGTTGTAGATGCTCTTATACCATAGACAACGGCCTGAGTAGGGATATGGACGTCATTTGCTTTATTTGAGCCTTCTTAAGGCAATTTGTATTCTTAATTGTCTAAGCTTCATTCGTTTTCGCTATATGATTTGGAACGTTGTCGTCTATGTAATTATTGTAATTGTACGAGTTGTTGTCTATGTAATTATTGTAATTGTGGATTATTTCATTATTTGTGTTGTGATATCAACTGTTAAACATGGAAGGCATGTTTCGACGTGTTTGTTATGTGAAGCTTTGGTGCCCTTGGGATCAATTCTATGCGGAGGCTAGTGAAACATGGCTAAATCTGCATAGTGCTGATCTTGGGGTGCTGATGGTGACACAACCCGTCCTTCATGATGAGAATCCTCTTGTACATCTTATAGCTCGCATAGGCGTCCTTTGCTGCATAAGTTAGGTGCAACCATGCAAGGGAGTAATAAATGACTTCCACTCCCCGTAGTCCTAGAAATATTAGAATTTTCTGATATTTTTACTATTTGTATATTGTGTTGTTCATTCGGATGCATGTGTATCTAGGACTAGAAACTCCATGTCGCTACTTTAGTTTCGGAACATTAGACCTTTGCCGATCGACGAGATCTACAACGTAGCATAACCAATGAAAAAAAATAGCATGCTATAGCGTCGCTAATAGGACGCTATAGCATTCCAAGCAATGTCTCGCTAAATAAATCAATGTACAGTCTCCCGCTAATAGCACGATACAGCATGCTAATAGCATATTTTAAGGGCCACCCTATTTTGTCATAGCATGCTACTTTTTTCATTGAGCATAACAGGTCTTGGGTCTTTTGCCTTCTGCCAGTCATCATATGCGCACATGTGATTTCGGTTTCTTCTATTAAGGGCAACTTCGACGCAGATCACCAAATCAGCCGCAAATGTTTGGATCATACTGGACGGCCCGAACACCTTTGGTCATCCAAACGGAGCAATCAAATACTCGCTGACTGGTTTGGAAGTTCGAAATACCCTGAATTAAAAACCAAACTCAAGATAGGTTTGGGGGGCAGACCTCCTATTCCCCGTGTTGCGCGTGCACCCCACTTTCGTCCTTTCGCCCGGTCCAAGTGCAGAGCGGGCGCCCGTTTTTTTCTTTCTTATTTTCGTTTCTTTTTGTTGTTGCTTTTTTAACTAAAAAATGTTCACGAATCATAGATTTGAAAAAAAAACGTTTGGGATTTCAATTTGTTTCAAAAGTTAAAAAAATGTATGCGATTATAAAAAATTATTTGCCAATATTTTTTTGTGAATTTATTTTTTTCATGATTTTGAAAAATGTTCTTGAATTCAAAAAGTGTTTGTGAATTCCAAATATGTTCCTGAATTCCTAAAAAACATGAAGTCATAAAATATATTCTTGAATTTAAAAAAATGTTTGATAATTCGAAACATCTTTGCGTTGAAATAATTATAATGTTTTCCAAAATTGTGAATTTGAAAAATGTGTGCGAAATACAAAAAATGTTCATGACTTCAAAAATATTCACAGATTAAAAAAAATGCACATGAAGTTTTAGAAAAGCTCTTGAATTTTAGAAAAATGTTCATGTATTTAAAAATAAATCAAGAATTGAAAAGTTGTTAGCGGATTAGAAAATACAAGCATGATTTTCGAAAAATTTAATGAATTTGGAAAATATTGACAGATTTGGAGAAACTTCATGAGTTTTAAAAAATTTCATGGATTTGAAAAAATATGAAAGCAAAAATAATAAGAAAAAATATAAGAAAAAACAAAGGAAAAAGAAAAGAAAAAATGTTTCATGAAAGATTCTTGAGACTTCCCAAAATTAGTGGTGAAAAACCATAATTGGCCGGCCCATACAGATGACGAGACGGGGAGGGCTCCAACCTAAGGGGGGAATAGGATAGTCCGGACATCCGCTTGGTCCACTATTAGTTTTTTGTAGAATCTGGCCCACTATTAGTTATAGCCCATTGTCCGGATTTGATGACTATTGTTGAATGGCTGGCATTCCTATGCGGACGTCCGCTAGTTGATCACCATGCGGTTCCTATTTGGCGCTTCAGGTGCCCGTTACTAGTGTTTTTTTGCAAACGGGCACCTGAAGCGCCACGCGCTGGGCCGGCCATGTAACATTTTCTTTTTCTGTGATTTAATATGCAAAAAAAAGCGCGATGTATTAGAATCAAACCAGCGATCTCCTCATCGATGGTTGGCTGGTGTAACCACCCCGCCAACCCGCGCGGATGTTCTAATATTTACCTTTTTGTTTTATTCGTTTTTTTTATTTTTCCTATTTTCTTTTTTCCTTTTTTGTTTTCTATTTTTTTTCTTCACCTATGAATTGTTTGCAAATACATGAACCTTTTTTCAAATTGATGTTTTTTTTTAAATTTTGATGAACTTTTTTCAAATCAATGAACCTTTTTTCAATATCAATGAACATTTTTCAATATCGCTGAACTTTTTTCAAATTGGATGAAGTGTTTTTCAATTTTAATGAACTTTTTTCAAAATCAATGAACTCTTTTCTAAAAGCGTTGAACTTTTTTCAAAATTGATGAACTTTTTTTCAAAAGCATTGTTTTTTTTAAGTTGATCAACTTTTTCAAATTTTGGTGAACTTTTTTCTAAATTCGATTAACTTTTCAGAATTGATGAACCTTTTTTCAAATTCGTGAACTTTTTTTAAGTTTGTGAACTTTTTTCCAAAATTTATGAACATTTTTTAATTCATGATTTGTTTTTCTATATTTTCCTTTTTACCAGTTTTTTTGCGACTGGTCAAAATGTGCCGAGCGAGGAAAACCAGTCAAGCCCGTCGAACCTCGCACTCTACATGGGGCGGCCCACGAGGAGGGGCGCGTGAGCGCCGGTTCCCCAAGTGGTGCTGAAGGCGCCACATAGGAGTTCCCTGATTACCATGATTCTCAAAAAGAAAAAATCTGCCCTAACCAAGCAGGTGGTCATAATTTCCATGAACCGTGCTGGGCCAGGCCCAGGTGGAGCCTGGTTTTTTTATTTTATTTTTGGAGAGTACCGAAAAGGTTTGTTGAAAAAAAAAAGGTTTGTTGTAGTATAGTTGTCTCAATAAAAAAAGGTTTGTTGTACAGTAGTGCTCAATACCGAGTGGGTCCGGACTTCCGTTTCGCCTCTAGCTTTATAGATCGAGAGACGACACCCCCCGCCGCCGGTATATTACCACAGCCCCAAAATCCATCGCACGACCACAATCGATCGTCGGCAAAGAGGGATCCACCAGGCGCGGGCGCAGGCAGGGGCGACGCGCAACCGACCCACGGCCCGGACGGGAGGGTGATTTTTCGCTTCGGCGGGTGCACCACTACCAAACATATGTCGGCGGAGGCGGCGGCCACCGGCGAGGAGGTTCCACCGAAGGGCAAAAGGAAGCTGGCGTCGTTCGAGGAGAAGCCGCGCTGGCATTGGGCGGATCCACTCCCGAAGCCCGGTACCACGACTGAAGACGCGGAGCTGCGGAAGAGGATCAAGGCGGCGCTGCTGGACTTCCCGGAGTCTGGGGCGTTGAGCGCGGAGCAGATGGAGCTAGCGATTGACAGGATCATGAAGGAGTCCAAGCCCGAGACCAAGTTTGTGGCCGCCCCAGGCATGGTCCGGCTCTCGAATGAACAGATCCGTCTCTGGCTGTTCATGAAGACCCCCACCGTCGACGATGTCCTCGGCGTTGAAGCTGGCGGGGTGTTCCCGCCAGGTTGGATCCAGCAGAGAGCTCTCATGCTAGATGCGCGATGCCAGCGGAAGACGAAGGACGACGAACTACTGCTGGTGGACAAGATCCGCATCGATTTGATCACGAGGGGCTACGCTGAGTTCCGGGAGGAGTACGTGAGCCCTGACTCGGACCCGGACGAGGAATGCTACGAATCTGAGGAGGAGGTGACTTCTGTCCTCCGGAAGGAGTAAATGAAAAGATGTTGTGCCGTTGTTCTGAGAAGATTTGGCTCGATGAATCCAACCAAGGGGGACCGTCGTGTCAACCCTATTTAGCTGTCTATCTAAGTTACTGGTACTGTATCTATGAATCTATATCTGTTTTTATTCGTTGTTACTTCAAAGAACCATTTGTTTAAGCTTAATTCGTTTGCGCTAGTCTAAAAAAACTAGATAGAAGAACAAGAGGCCGCCAAGGTCTTCAATCATTAATGCATCATATATGTCCGATCGCCATAATAACTACTGCTATGACGATCAAAACATGGAAAGGCACTCTAGCAGAGTTGTCATACGCGTCATGACTGTCATATATTATGGAGCTCACATCAAAATGGGCTTGTACTCTTCAAATAGGTTGTGGAGGCTTCAGTTGGAGCTCGCTCCAAAGCAAACCGCACACATAAAAATCCTCGCGCCATGACCAGGTCCTCAAGACTTATGCCACGTCTACACGCACCACTGCGTATAGATAATCATATACGAGGTGCCGATGTGACTGTCAACCACCGGGCCATTAAATGGCACGCGCTCCCTCAGATTCTCATGGCTTCCCATCGGATAGCCGCCCCGCCATATCACCGTCGTCAAGCCTTCCGTCACCCTGGCTATAAAAGCCCAACGGCGAGGCGTGCCCATTACCTTCTCCTCCCTTCGTCGCGACAATACCACCGCGACGTTTCGGCGCATACTGGCTAAACCTGCTCATGGATGCCAATCTGCCAACGCAGACATCACACGGAGGTAGTGTGATTTCTCCATGTGGCGCACTAGTTGCACCAGCCGAATCATCATCCCTCCCATCATGGCTGCAGGGGTGGCGCCTCCCATGGCGGTGGTCGCGCGGGATATGGTGGGGTGCCATCGTCCCCATAATCGTCATCTCGTCGAAGTAGTCCCCATGGCGGCTCCTGTCAACGGAGTCCCCGCGTTCGTGTCACGCCACTGGTATGACCCCAACACGGACTCAGAGGAGGATGATGCCCCCCTATCCCCGAGCCTGAGCATGTGCTCGAGCTCTCCATCCTCGAAGCGACCCGCCCCGAGAGTCCCCCCCCCCCCCCCCCCCACCACCACCACCACCACCACCACCACGGCTATCTCTCGGATGAGCCTGGGTCCCGGGGGTGTTTGACCTTCGGTCCTCAGAGTGAGAGTTCTCTCTGGATAGACAGGTCCCTGACGCCCGAGTCCCCGGGCCTTTAAACCTGGGTCCCTAGAGTCCCCTGAGTGGCAATGGTCCCATTGACTGTGGGGGTATAAGTACCCACATTCTTCTTCCTCCAACCCCAATCCTTGACTTGAGCTTCTCCACCATTGTCAAACTATAAAAGCTCAATTGCTCTCCATGCCTTCACTCAAACTCCACCAAACTCTTAGGATTGAAAGAGAATCACCAGATCTACACTTTCACTAAACCAATTTGTGATCCACATATTTTCTCTTCACCAACATTTGTTACTGTTAGAGATTTGGAACTCCTGGGCCACATGAGCGAAGACCTGAAAGCCTCATTGCATGTGGTCTACGAGTTGTGTCTGCTTCTAGTTAGCTTTATTTGCTTACAGTGGTTATTAGATTGCTTGTCATACACGTTGCTCTCCTCGCCGATTGCCATATCTAAAGAAAATTTATTTTATCCACGCTATTCCTAAATTTGGTAATTAAGCTAAAATTTGTCACGTTCCGAGGGCGAGGGCTGATTCAAGAGCTTCCATAAGGGCCCCTACTTTTGTGACAACATTCCCGATCTCCTTAGTGACGACAATTTCGACTCTGTCGCCATCATGGCCACAAGGAGCACCGTTGAATGCCCCTACATCATGGACACTAGCACACCGACAAATGGCATAATGTACCCGTCGACGACGCATAATGTACCCGTCGACGACGCACACCACACACCGCTCCGCTCCGAGCACGTGCGACTGTGTCCCTTGAATTTTCTATAAAAACTCCATCCCACATCCAGGGGCACAACACCTTTAGCCCGGAGCAGCAGCATCTTCGTCACTTCAGACACGGTTGGAGTCGATCGACCCCCAGTGGCCACCCTATGGGAGATGCGGGAAGACTGAGAGGCCCGCAAGCGCCTCGAGGCTAGCCGCAAGCTAGCGAGGCCTACATGGCAAAGCTCCATCGCCGCTACCCGGAGCACGTCGAGATTGAGCGTCGACTATTCGAAAGGTCATCTGGCTTCTCTCAACATGGGTAATGCCAACAACGAGCAACATGGCCGTCTCATCGAAGGGCTCACCGAATCTAAGTGGGAGAGGATCAATAAGAAGACCCATAGTATCTTAGCCTAAATTTCATTTAATATGTACCAAATCAAGTTGTAAATTTGCATCAAATTTGTGTTGGATTTTTTTACCAAGAAGAATGGTTAGAAATGACATTTTTGTATCCTTTAAATTTTAGGTGATCAGTTAGAGATGCCCTGGGAAAAGCAAATTGCATGGTGGCGTTGAACTAGGCGAAACATGCCAAGAACCAATTAATCCATCAACAAATAAACACATTTTGAGAATTTACAGGTATTTTAGACATGCTCAGCTTACAGATAGGCAAGTCATCTTTCAGCTCAAGCACATGTAAAACGAAAATTACTCAAAAGTCAAAAACGCTAATCATAGCCGCAACTTCAATAGCCTATGGTTCAGACAGTTATAGGGAAAAAAACTTCAGGGGTAGGTGGGGGTTTGATATATGGGGAGCAATCGGGTCATAGAAAAGCTAAAATTAGTAATTACGACATCCACTGCACCCACTCCAACTCAAACCTCTTATTAAACATTCCACAATGCGGAGACTGCCGCTCCGCTATGGGAGTTTGTTCTCCACTCTCAAAACTGCAAGGAAGAAGTAGAAAGTTTGAAAGAAATACACTCTACACCGCCGCCTCTATATCTCAGCGCCCAGCTCCAACATCAAGGTGTGGTTCGACGCATCGCTTCCAGGGCCGCTGAACTGGATGGGGCCTGCCATCACAAGAAAGAATGACGAGTTAGTTTATTTCTCTCGTAGATGTCAGTCGTTGCTGGCAATTTTCCTACTACATACCAGGGCTGATGTATCGGTTCTTGCTGGCCCATTCATCTCGCAGCGAGGCAAACTTCTTAAATGGCGCAGCTGAAAAATGGCATTGCAAGAGATCAGGTTTTCGTAGGAGTACATAAACCTCTTATCTGTTAGTAACAGACTTAAAAGGTCTTCATACCATCAAGTTCCACCATAGCCTTCTTGATCACTGGCTTGTTCTTGCCTGGTTGCCAAGAATGATGAAGTTAGAATTTGGCACTAATAGTCCAAAATATGATTATTAATAGTCCAAAATATGATTAAAATGGATTTCATTATCATATTTACTACTCCCTCCGTCCCATAATATAAGAGCGTTTTTTACATTAGTGTAGTGTCAAAAACGCTCTTATATTATGGGATGGAGGGAGTAACAGTCAAAAGAAATCCGCTGGAACGTAATTGGGTCAAAAGAACAAGTCCGTATTTGGGTAACCTTCAGGTCAAATAGAAAAAATGCCTTGAAAATGAGGTATTGTAGAAAATTACCATGCCTTCTCTCAACATCCATCAACGCAGTCAGTGCAGTTCCTCCAACAGTCCATTCTTCCACAGGAGCAGCCAGGTTACCAACCTGAGTCAGCAGAAAAAAAAACAAGGACAAACTCAAACCACTTTAGTACATATAAAATAGTTTTAAAAAGTTCCTCCAACATATTATGTTTGTTTTGTGAAATTTAATGTTCTATCCAATAATGAATATGGCGTGGAAACTGGAAGAGAACATATGACAATGTTCGCATGATGGAGAACTGGTCAGAAGTTAGGAGGTAAACAGAGTAAATATGACTCCAGAAATGATGGTTAAGCAATGCCAAACATCTATCAAGTAGGAAAATATAGTGAGCATACCGACGAAATAAGTCCTGTCTTGCCAAATTGGAGAAGAGCACCAGCACCGTAGCCTAATGCATAGCAATAGCTGGAATCAAAATTGGTAGGGAGGCCGCATCTTCCTTCATATCTGCAAAATTATGAAGCAAAAGCATGAGAGTGTGTTTGTTAATTTGGAAATTGTGAAAATGCAACAATATATACTTACCCGAAGAAGTGAGACTGGCCTCTGAAATGTGCAGAGTACTTCCCCGCCGCTCTTCTCTTCTCCAATTCAGTTTCAACCATGGCAATAAGCATTTTCTCAGTTTCAATTTTCGCAACCTACAACAGAATTTCAGACCACAGTCAGCTAACTTTTTGATATAAATGGCCAATTTCAGAGAAATAAACAAAATTAAGGTGGTTCAACAAATTTCCCTGTTTTTACCTGAACATTGCCATGGGGATCTCTTTCAAGCAAAAGCTGCTCCTGAATGGTTTTGGGCAAGAAGTCAAACAACTCCCTAGATGCTGGTTCAAGCTTGCTTTTCCAAGCCCCTGCCTCGTCAACAACATCATGTGCCAAAATTTCATTCAATTCTGCAATGAGTTTTTGAATCTGGAGAAGAGAAAGAATGGTATCAGTAACGCAGTCGGTCACAGTACATAAAATTGGAGAAAGCACAAAGATTGTCAAACCTCTGGGATGAAATCAATCAAGCCTTCCGGTATTAGGACAACTCCATAGTTGTAACCAAGTTCTGCACGTTTGCAAACAACATCGGTAATGTAGTCTGTGACATTCTTGAGTGTTTCCTTCTTCTCAGCAACCTTCACGAATGAAGACATTAAAAAAATAAACAAAATGTGTCTTGTAGTTCTAGACACTTAATCTTAGAACATATAACATGTGCAACATATAAGGATTAATGTTTGGTGTGAAAAGATAAAACTGGACTGTGAATTAACATAAATTATGTGTACATATGACTAGAAGAAGGCTGGAATGGGATAGTTTTATTTCAACTTCAGATGTACTTCATATATGAGTTCCTAACCTCTTCACCGATGAGTGCAACATTAGGGTGTGTCTGTAGAGCACACTCTAGTGTAATGTGAGAAGCAGCACGACCCATAAGCCTCACAACTGCATGACCATAGAGAGTACATGTTAGTGAGTGGATAAAGAAAAAAGATTAAAAAAATGTATCATGGATTATATATGTTTGCACTTGCAGCATGCCGAACAACAACTGCTATGAGAATGTTGGCATTATATGTATGCATGTATAGAAAAAATCAATAAAGAACATTTAACGAGTTCCTTCTCCTAAAGTAATCACTTAGGATTAAAAATAAATTTGCATAAGGTGTGGTTAGTATGTTGCAGAGATTTGCTGGGCCCTTTTGTGAACACTAAGACCAAGAAACTAGCTAAGAAATCTGCCAACAAATTTTTAATACTCTCTACGTGTACTTAATAATTCAATTAATGAAGTTCTGAATAGCACTCTGATACAGGAGTTATCTGCTGTAACAAACAGTATTGGTAAGACTTGATTACTTTCGACTACTGGGCTCTTTGTTAAGTGTAAAGTACATGGTTCAGCATGCTGAAACAATGGGTGGACAAACTTACAGTGGTAGTATTTGCCTGTTGACCGTGCATCAGTCATGACATTGCCAATCATTTCGGAGTATATCTGGAAGGAGCACAAACTCATGTCATGACATGACACTAAATCTTCATATGCATGAAATGTCCTGATTCCACATTAGACCAAGCGAATGATCTAAGCATGCAGACCTATGCTAGCCCGGTCGTTCACGAAGCGCAATACATGCATTCGACAAACGCTGAGCATGGGATGCAAAATGAGGAAGCATCTAGATATTTCGGCTTTCAGACCATGAAGTTCTAGGTCAACCCCCCTTCAACTGAAGAAGACACAACTGATTTGTTCAAATGTTATCGTAGAAAGTAGTTTACTGATTGAGTGATTTCTGATTTAGTCAATGCTCTTTCACTATTTTACTCATGCCCCCAAGATGTTAATAATAGTATGTGCTTGACATTTAGTCATTTATATCTTCCCATTCTCAAATAGTCAATGCAGTGTGCTTTAAATCTAATCCAAACATACTTTATCGCCATATCGGTGCAATATGAGTGTTTCCGTACAAGCTAAATCCCTGCAAACTAGACTACACTAGCAGACAACTAGGGAATTGATGACTAAGGGCAAAAACCCAATACCTTGCAAGCAGTGTCAAATCCAAAGCTTGTTGGGACCTCCTTGCATTTCAGATCTCCATCAATAGTCTTTGGGCAACCAATAACGCGAGTCTTCAAGTTCCTTCCCCTGGGATGCAAAAAACATGACTTCGAATCATCTTTATTAACATGTCAAGTAGCAGATGTTCCATTTCATATCACAAGATGTGCAATCTTTGCCCTTATTTATCACACAGCTTCTCTCTCCTGCATTTATATGTACTACTCTCACAAACAAATACTTAATATGTTTCCAGTGTATTTAAGTATAATAGGTACCATTGCCATTTGCTCTTATATGTCTATTGGTTTTATAAGCTTCTTAATCTTTGTGGCCACTCAGAATATGGCTTACAATTTACAGAAGGCGGGAGTAACTATCAATATGGCACAGAGGGTGAAATATGGATTGAGCATTTACTTGTGATAAAATAATTCCAAGACAGAATACATAAATAATCTAAATTAGAAGCTACACCATTGTAAAACGAAAATAAAAGGATTTAACAGTGTAAAGCTTCAGACATTAACAGCAACCAAAAAGTCCTTTAGGTGAGCAAAAGAGTGAGTTGTCGTTTTAACAGCCAACCTGAAGTATTCACCGAGGAGGCATGCGTTAGTGTTTGAATCATCACCACCGATGACAACAAGTCCATCCAAATCAAGTCTGTTGACTGTGTCTTCAGCTTGCTGGAACTGCAAAAATATCAAACAGAGTTACAAATAAAGATAAAACTAGTGAAGTACTGGTTAGTCAACGCAGCACCAAATCCAGAAAGGGGATGGAAAGATCCAGCACGCATTTGCGTATAGGCACTCAAAAGACACACCTGCTCTGGTGTTTCAATCTTGTCCCTTCCACTGCAGATCATATCAAATCCGCCCTATTGAAAAGGTTATACATACTTGATTATAATGCATCATCAAAGTAATAACAGAGACAGCATTAAGGGGCCTTAAAATCAACAGTAAATTCCACCTAGCATCATAATAATTCGGATGATAGGTGTATCAGATATCTTATGATCTTCACCTGAACCTTAGCTAGGTGTAGGAAGGTTTGCATAAAAGTCACGACACTTCGAAATTTCTATAAGTGTGCTCAGTAAAGGTTATGCTGCCATACCTGGTTTCTGTAAGGGTACACGAAATCAGTAGTCAGCTCGTCGTACTTGCCCTTCATGACACCAGCTGGGCCTCCCTTGAATCCATACATGGTGCTGCCTTTGGCACGCTCCTGCAGGTAATCTTAACCAACAGAAACCATGACAAGTCAACGACAAGAAAATTTCAGGAAAAGCATAGCACAATCTAGCAAGATCTACAATTGTGCAAGTTCAGTGTCGAAACTGACTGAAAATATCAAAGTTAACTAAAAAATATCATAGTCGTCCTCAGATCTTCCACCAAGACTGGCACAGTGGCACGAACATCACTCTAATTTAATTTAATTATAAAGTGCAAATTTCAATTCCAGTTGGTCTCAGCTGGTGGGCTCATACGGATTCCATCACGCGAACGTACAGATGGGGATCACTCGCACTCACCAAAGATGCCGCAGATCACATTGTGCCCGCCTGGCGCCTGGCCACCGGAGAGCACGACGCCGATCTTGAGCGGCTTCGTCTCGACCGGCTCGGCGGACGGCACCACGGCGGCCGACGGCTGGCCGTACAGGCAGGGGAACAGCTTGGCGATCTCATCTGCAGCAGATCGAATCACAGCAGTCAAATCCCAAATTCAAACCCGCCCAGCCCGCGATCCGCAGGCCGAGATCCGGGAGCGACGCATATCCAAGGGAAGAGGGCGTCCATTACTCACCGGGGCTTCCGGCGGCGGTGCTGGCGGGCCCGTCTGCGAGGGTGAAGTGGGAGCGGAGGACGGAGGGGAGGGGCAGGGCGTGCGCGATGCGGCTCGTCTGCACCTCGCTGTAGACGGACGCGAGGCGCCCGGGCACGGGCGCGTTGGGCGCCGCGCCCCCGTTGGAGGCCACCGCCGCAGCCGCCATGCGATGCGATGCGATGCGCCGGTGAGGTGGTGCTGGTGGGGGTGGTGGCGAGATTTGGAGGAATATGCTGTGGGCGGAGGGAGGGGGGGCAGGGAGCGGTCAGTTGGGTGGGGCGTGTCGCCGCGGGGTTTTATGATGCGATCGATCTGCTGCTCCTTTTGCGGGTGAGCCCCTGGGTTCGTGGCCGCCTGACCTAAATTTAGCAGACGGTATTGGAGTGCTTTCCAAGAAGAACTCTCGCCATCAAAAAGGGCCCTTTTTGGTTTGACAGGATGCTGAAGATGTATGGGTAGGGTATCGGAGGATTTAAAAAAAAATAAGATTCATGGGCACTAACACGCACGACATATTCAGAAATAAGAAACGAAGCACTTCACCTGGCTCCTCAGAGCTCAGGCACTTTCGTCCGTCGGATCGATTCCTTGATGCGATCCCGTCCGTCCGATCTCGCTCCCGAACGATCTAGACCGTAGGATCGAGAGCCGCGCTGAAGCAATGAATAGTGCCTGCTTGTTCGTGCCACCGCCTGTTATTTGTGTGCCCCGCCGAGGGCATTCTCGTCCTCTCACACACAGGCGTATAAATAAGGGGCCGCCCCCGTGGAGATGACCTACCGCCTTCTCCCTCCCGCGCCTCCCTGTCCATGCCTCGGCTCTCTCTCTCCCTCCAAACCCTAGACCCTCACCCCCGCCTCCCTGCCCACGTCGCCGTCCAGATCCAACCCCAGCCGGCTGCCGCCGTGAGCTCGGCCCGGGATGTCTACCACGGGGTTCCTAGCAGGCTTCCTCCCCGGCCTGCTCGCGCTTGCGGAGGCCGTGACGGCCGCGCTGCTCTGGGCCGCGCGCCGCCGCGCCGCTCTGCTCCACGATGCCGCGCCGCTCCCCCACGCCTCCTTCCGGTCCTCCAGGTCCACTCTCCCGCGCAGCTCCCCCGCTCCTTCCTCCCAGCGACCACGGCGGCACATCCACGGCCGGTCCACCTCAGGATGCTTTTCCACCACCACGCACCTGCCCCCGCGTGTGCTTCTTCTCTCCCGGGAGTGGGTCGCAACCATGGAGAGCGGCCAGAGGAGCAGAGACGGCCAGCCCCTGCCTCCTCTCCAGCACGTGTTGGGGATTACAAGCGGCGTACATGGTGAGCTGCCTGCCTGCCCCTCTCTACCCCCAAATCTACATGGACATCCACTGATTGGATGTTCAGTTTCCTCTGTACGATTCATTAAATCACCTTTTGATTCAAGAAAACTCAAGTTACTCTACATGAAGCAGTGAGTATTAAATTTCCAACAGATAATACTTGGTGAATTACCTGTACTCGCCTCTGTAGCTATTCTGGGTGTCTTTTTTTCCTTCGTATCCATGGTAACTTGTCCGATGTTGGGGTTTTAGATCAGTTGCAATTTTCTTCTTTGCCAAAGATGAGTTATTGTTGGGTAATTTGCATGTCATGGTGGACATCAGTTATAAACTGCAAAGGAGAGCTACTAATCTTATTATAGGTGTGGTACAGGTTACAGCTCTTCAGTACTTGCTGCACCCATATATGTTTAGAGCAGAGGAGATGATACATTATATAGTTTGGTCACGAGGTTTATTTTTTACCACTCGCTATGTAGGTTTTGTGCTGGAATGCATTCCATACGCGACTATTAGCTATGCTTAATTGTGTTTTGCAGCTCGTGCATTTGCAGAATTTTATAATTAGCAAGAATTTTACCTCTTCGGACTGAATAATTAGCTGACTTGGCACTATGTTCATATCTGATTGCGCGATGTGTGATGTTAAGTTGCAGCCCTTAGTATATATTTTTTTCCTCTTTGCTTCCATTATATTTTCCTATAAATTAACTAGAAGGTTTATATTTTATCAGGTGCATATGCACTTGTTGCAGCATGAGTTGCCACCAAATCAGATTAGAAGTTTTTTAAACAGATTCATAAATTTTGAAGTAGTTATGCCCATCACATAGCTTAGAATTGTATGCACATCCTTTAGCATTTGAACTATTTATATATTGCTAGACCTTTTATGTTTTACAACGAAGACAATCATATTCCTTACAAGTGTCTCGCCCTTTTTTATTTTACCATGGTATACCAAAGAAATGCTTTTATCTTGCCGCAAGTTGTTTTCAGTGTTTTTTTAAGAACAAAATGCTTTCTTTGACTGCCGTTAATTTGAGCTTTCAATATAATCGTGTTCATCTTTTATTTTTCATTGCCTTAGTTATCCCCATTAATTTAGTCTTTTAGTATATTTCTTTCGTGTTGACGTGCTGCTCTACATTTGTATCCTGGTCAGAATGCGCATATTTGTAGATTGTGGATGGAGACTTTGGGATCATAATATCTAACAAAAGAAGCAACGGTTTTGGTAGCCAGTGCTCGTCGGCGGGACGGTGCAAGGCGTAACTCCGACGCGGTTCCTCACCGGTTGGACGGCGTTCAGGCGCAACCCCGGTGCCCACTGAGAACTCCTCGGCTACAACCTCCCTCGGTGAGCTTCATCTTCCTCCTGCTCCTCTGATTCGGCTACTGTATGGGACATGGCCGTGGCTATATTGATGTGGTGCTCGTCTGGTTGATGCTCTATGCCCTGCTCATGCATCGGTTCCTACCTGAGCTCTGTTGTGGATCCATACTATTCTAGCGTTTGCAGGCTCCTGTTTATGTTTGTTAAGACTCAGTTTTTGTGATGCATACTAGATAAAAAAATTCCTTCGATGATGTAGAGTTTTAGTTGTCGTCAATATTTATCAGAAAGTTAGGTAAGAAAAACAGTCAATTTTATTATTGCATTTGGCCTCAAGCTATCTAATGAAGTCAGTGGCAAGTAACAAGTTTTTCCTGTTTGAATTTTCTGTACTTACACATGCTTTTCGATCTTTTTATACATCATGCGAGTTGATCCATATGTGCCTTTTGTCCTTTATCTTTATTCGGTCTGGGATTTTTGTTTCTTTGGGCAGGTCCTGGTCGTTTTGTTCTTGTGCTAGCTCGCCCTTCAACTCCATTTTTTCTTTGTTCCTTTTTCTCGCTAGAACTAATTGGTGCGTCATGCCGTCACCTAAGCATTACACATGCTGCAATTTTAAGTGCACATTGTTTGGAGCCAGTTGTTGGAAGCACATGTTCCTTTAAGTATTCTGTTTTTATGTTTTATTTGTAAAATCTGAAACAATTTTTATTTGTACCGCCAGCAGGCTGATGGAATTAATCTTCAATCCCTGAACCCTTTTTATTTGTATTGAAAGGTGTTGCTTATGTATGTTTCTTTAAGTATTTAGTGAATACTGGTGATGGAGGTGTACCCATACTTTCACGAGCTTTTGTGTGATAGTGGTTTGAAAGAAGATGAATCACAGGAATGATTGCTGGAAATACTTATGATTTCTAGGCTTCTATGTTGTCTGATGCTATTTTCCTCTTGCTATCATTTACATCAGTAAAGAATCATTGAAAACTATTTTACATCGTGTTACACCGGAGAAAGTAATATGAGCTTTTAAAATGGAAAATTCACATCAGGATTATTTTGGGGTGTTCAAATTTCACTGAAAAAACATGTTTAATTTTGTTCTTAGCATGGCACTGCATTGCCGAGTTCTTGGGAGTATGGGATTGTCTATTTCTCTCTTATGTATCTATATATTCTCTCTTATGTGTCGATTCTCAGTGCTGGACAATGTTTTGGTATATGCTCATCTACTAATTACCGAATTGTTTCCTTTCTCAGTGTTCTCCAATGATGGAAGGGGTTCTAATGATTTCCCTGTCAAGAGAAAAGTCAATTTCCAAAATTTGCTCCGCCCGTAATGGTGCTCCTGGATGTGCTACACATCACCTCCTCGCCTCCTTGGCCGCTTTGGTGCCCGTGGCGTTCGTGCTCGTCGGCGGGACGGCGCAAGGCACAACTCCGACGCGGTTCCTCGCCGGTTGGATGGCGTTCAGGCGCAACCCCGACGCCCACTGAGTACTGCCTGGGCTAAAACCTCCCTCGGTGAGCTCCGTCTTCCTCCTGCTCCTCTGCTTTGGCTACTGTATGGGATTCCCTGGTCCAATCTGTGATGCTCTGGTTTGCATGTGAATTCCTTGGTCCTATAGCTATGCTCCTGGATTTGTCCACAGAAATAAGATTCATGGGAGCCTCTGAGCTCTCTCAGAGCTCGGGCTGTTTCGGCCGTCGGATCGATTCCTTGATACATTTTCATCCGTCCGCTCGCTCCCGGACGATCTGGACCATAGGATCGAGAGCCGGCGCTGTAGTAATGAATAGTGCCTACTTGTTCGTGCCACCGCCTGTTATTTGTGTGCCCCGTCGAGGGATTCTCGTCATTTCACGCACATGCGTATAAAAAGGGGCCCTGGTCGTATAGCTATGCTCCTGGATTTGCTAAATTGATCAGTGTCGTTCGTGCTAGGGCGATGATGATTAACCGTGGCTGAAATAAGTGTGCCTTTAAGCAATCGACGCACATGCGGGTGTCAAGTTGGATCCTCCCTCTTGTCTCTAGAATCCTTTTTGATCCTGTGATACTTGTTGTTCTGTCCTTGGATGGTCATTCTTGTTGAGTGATAACCAGGGCAACTCCACTGTATAAACAGATTGATCTGGTGATAAGAGATGACGGGGTAGGTTATATGATCGAGGCAAGGCGAATCTGAGCCCACTATGCAATGAACCATGAACCCTTTCTATTTTGTGTTTATAGGTGTTGCTTATTTATGCTCCAGTATTTGTAGCCGTCTTATGTAAAGATTTCTTCTCTCTCATACCTTTATTGCATTTGAGTTGTTCTTGATCTTTTGTTGTTTGTTGTTGGTCCTTGATCTAATCTTGTTAAGAGTAAGTTGCACTTTGTTATACTAGAAAGACCTGCTCCCAGCAAGTTATCGGTTGAATGGTTTGTTTCAATTCGTTGTGATACTATTACTTCTATTTTTCCGCAAGTTACCAGCAAGTTATCGATTGAATGGCGATTGGAACTATGCTTCCAGCTGTATCACTTGCCATGATGAGCTACACCATTGATTCATTTTTTCACTTGCGTTGACCAGGGTATGTCTCCATAATCAAGCAATATTCATGTCTGGTTTATGAGATCTTCTAAATTTTGCTTTTGCACTACAAGTTTGGTTTGCGGTTATAATAGATTTGGTCCTATAGATCTGAACTAATAATGTTGTATGTTACAAATAAACCAATGAATACAGTTATATTTTGCTCCAAAAGTGGGTTAGCCTATTTGCAATGGTACCAATAGACCACAATGTTAAGAGCAGATTTGGTCCTTGGATTTGTCTATCATAATCATTTTTGCAATGCACCTATTGTGGTAGTCTTATTGCCATGATTTTGCCTAGCATTGTCATCTTTTAATATACTGGATATTGTTGCATGATATGTGGCTCATAACGCTTGCTGATTTCTTAACTTAATATCTATGGAATAACTCACATATTTCCTTGGTTCTGTTTATATTGTTAGTTCCAAAAGATATTCACTTCTTTGCGACTTTTATTTCTGTAACATGTCTACTCTTCGTTTAGATATATTTTTTATTCCAGTTGCATTGCTGTGAGTGAGCAGGCTTCTTATGGCGAATGGTAATGATTGCTTGAGCTTTAATTTTGATCTCCTTTCTATTATTAATACAACTTCATTCTTCCTAGAGCACTGGCAGTAACCACATCATCAAAGGGTCGAGGGAACATGATCCGATATGCATCAGTAACAGCGAAGGTAAAATTCCAATATACTCCTACAACACCTTCGTATCACCTGCCTACTCACAAAGTCACGAGTGCATTGTCTACACAAAAATATTCTATGTTGTGTATCTCACAGACTATTTATGCCAGGTTCATATGAATTGCCACCTAGGAAGTTGATCGGCAAGGCAGTTGAATGGAGTTACTTATTACTTTATTAGTATGCCTAATAGCTATGACTTTGTAGTTGTACCATCTCTATCGCCACTGTGTCTGGCTTTTGCTTTCTTATTATGTTTCTGCTCTTCTGAAAAAACTACAGTACTAACTGATGGCATCTTTAGTCCAAGTGATGTACCCAAAATGGCTGGGGAGTCGTGCCCATAATTCTAAACAAACTGAAATGCAATTTAAAAAAATTGTTTCTGGCATAGTTAAGCATTAGGTGTATTAAAAGGATGTAGATTCATCTCTCTTAATTCATATGTGAGCAATTTCCCCAAGCGAATAAAGTGATTTCCTTCAAGCCCGATAACGACGTTATCAAGTTCTCTGTATAGTTGATTTTAGTATATGCAAAATATGATCAAAGTGACTGAAGATATACAAAATTTTTGTGAGTTGTCTGTGCTTTAGTTCCATGCTTTATTAATGGCCAGCTTACTTACTTTGATATATAACACTTATGTTGATTGACGTCAACTCATGGTTCTGTCCCGAGGCGAACCCTAGACGCTGCAGGTCCGCGGTGTGGTTGCTTGGTGGCCGTCGGCGTTGCTGGCCAGGCTCCACTTCTGCCTTGTGGTCGTCTGCGTCGCCGGCCACGCTCCACCCGCACAAACTCATGATGGCCTCCCACCTCGATTTCCACATCTAAGTATGGGGTTTCCGACTATGGCGCATCATCACCTCAGTAGATCATATCCAAATGGGCACTGGTATGGTAGTTCAATATACCCATTGATTTGGCTGGTTGTTTGCCTAATTTTGTCTTAGTTTTATTCTATTTAGGGTCAGATGTGTCTATCCAGTACTCATTTGATTTGGGATTTCAGGATTCATGAGGTGCGGGTAATCAACGAACCTATGATCAGTCACAACTCCCGCGCAAAAGAAAGGGTCAGGCAGTGATGCGTCGGTAAGGAAATCAATCAATATAAGGGGGTCATGTAAGTTACCAGATTCAGGGTTGTTTATGCTACCATCTCTTAGTATATTGCTCTGGAGCTTCTTACTGAGTCGGCAATTTTGTTTCTATGCGGATGCAAACAACCCCTACCGCAGAACCTAGCTGTACTTTCTAGCTACATTGGCGTGTTGTTAAAACAGACTGAACTTGAGACTCACTTTTGGACATGGATATGAGCTTCTACTTGCTGCTTTCTCTCAATGGCGATGTTTTGTCGAGTTCTCACTATGTGTGTGCATGCATTGGTATCAATAGCTAACACAAAATTAAATGCTCAGAGTTGGACTAAATTAGCTGTCTATAAAATTCAATAGCCATAATAGCTTATTTGAATAATTTTCTCCCTTCTTTATCTCTATAAATAAATTCTCATACAATGTTGTTTTGGACTTTTGGTTTGCAACTACCAGTTTTAGTGCCGATGTGTTGGGCATTAGACTGCATGTTTTGCAATTCTTAGTGCAGATGCACTATTGTATTTGACATGATGCCTCTAAATAGGTTTCATAAGCTAAATTATCATAATAAAGATAAGGTGTGACCCATGGTTTTAAGAATACTTTTGTATCTCTTCATTTTTCTGAGAAACAACTGACTAAGTTTTGTTCTCAAATGTCTTTGATGCAGAGCTCAGGTTCGAGGACAAGGCCAACCTCATGCAGTCGATTAAGGTGAGTTTTCCCATGGATTCTATACGTTCAGGGCCGGCCCTGGCTTTCTAGAGGCCCTTGTGCGAACTGCCTATAATGGGCCATGCGATACGTTGCAGGTGAGAAGGTGACATGGAGGTGGTTGGTTTAACCCCGATTTGTTTCCTGACTGTCATTTTGTTTGAAAAGGCATACCATAATTTCATAAACCTTTTGTAATGATAGACCTGGTTGTATTTCAGCTTTTGTAAAGTTGCTTTTAATTAAAAAAATATTTCTGTCCATCCTAGAATCTATTCAGTTCATGTGCTCAGTATCAGCAACCATGTCATGTTTAGTTCTTGCACAAGTACAACCTCTAGCCATATTTGTTAACATTTATTTATGGTGTCAGTGGCTAGTTCCAGTGCCTGTTGTGCTGATCAAGAGCAGGGACAACAGATCATGTATCCTTTGATTCATGAGCTAATGTTCTAAATTCATTATCAATGATTCTTCAAGCAGCGAGGCACGCATACCGTTTAGGTAAATAACTCTTGAGGTATTTCCTTGAATGACACGATGAAACAATAGTTTTTTTGTTCTCGCGGTCATTTTTCATTGCCTTGCAATATTATTTGATTTCTTTCTCTCATAAATAGAGCAGTAGTTGCCCTTTCTAATTGATCTGTGTTGTATCTACATGGTATAATGGTTTTTGCATTACTTTGTTGTTCTCTAAGCTCTACCAATAGTGAGACCAAATTCTTTTTGGTCCTTGCATAAATATTTACCTGGACCCAGTAATTACGAAATGTTAATATGATGGTAGAAATCCAGCAATATTGATCGTTATGCACATGATTGATGCTTCCTTGTAATTTTCTAACTATAAGTTGCTTTCTTACATGGGCGAGTTAAAGTTGAGACTTATTGGACCATAGTTATACATCCAAACCATTTGCGTTATGTTGAGTACCCTGTGCCATACTTATGTAATCCATAACTAAAAACCGATGTTCTAACGGTGTCACTTTCTATTTGCAGTACTATCGCAGAGCCAATTGATGCTAGAAGTGCTCGAAGATGGTCTTTCGACTTATGGGATGCATACAGTTCTATATAAATGACTTGCTGTAATCCTGATCCATCAAACCATGTTGTTTTTTTGGTCTTTTTCTTTGTGACAAACTTGATGCATCTCAATCATACTGGGCAGTGGTTACTTCATCTAGACTCATAAGATCAAATATATGATGCATTGTCTTTTAGCATAGAACCATTCGCTACTCGACCACTCCTGAATACTAAGATAGATATTCTGCTTTATATTGAATTTTGATGGTTTTTATTGAACCGTATCCTACTTTGTACTGCACTTTTATGATTTGTATTGGTTTACATCCTCCCATGATAAATACCAGATGCTGGATTATTGGATCACTCCTTTAGACATATTATTGTAATGACTAAATGTGTCATGTTTGCCATACTTTTGGTATATATGATGTCCTGCCCTTTGGCAATGCCCTGTTTTTTATGTAAATCTACTGTACTGGACTAATCCATTCTGAGCAATCACTTTAATTCCCTTTGGTAACGCAAAATGTTTTCTAAGCGCTGGGACAATGTGATGAGCCAGGCACCAGGCGCCCGATGATTATGAACACACTGAAATTGATTCTGCCTTAAGCACCATTCTGTCTCTCTCCTATCACAATTCAATGTTTTTCTTCATTGTATTGTTATGTTGTATAAATGCATATGCTAAACCTCGATTAATACTGACTTAGCATTACATGCCTGACCAAAACGTTAGGACCGGCACCCTTGCGCCAGGGCGCGACCCCGATCTAGTTTTTTATAGAAGGAGCCTACCCAGGTGAGATCGCGGGAATTTGCACCCGAGTCGAACCCCGGTATGTAAGAAAGCGCCACTGCGCCCTTGCCACTGGTAATGTAGGATTTGCATGTGATGTTTTATTGAAACCTACATACAGAAAGTAATCATCTCAAGAAAAAAACATACAGAAAAATTTACTTTTGAGTTGCACGTAAAGTAAACCATAGTAAAAATTCCCACCATTTTTTTACAAGTAGATCAAGTTTTATAGGGGAGATTGGGTAATTTGTACAATGGCCTACTATGTTTTTTTTGAGTTAATACAATGGCCTACTATATAATCCAACATGCGGAACGGAATGTCATTGTAGAACTCTCACACATCCAACTACAAATGGAAACTCTCCCACGCGCGCATGCACGCACACACACCTTTGTATTACAAAACTAGCGACTTCATGAGCAAGTCTTCGCATTTTCACCGCTTTATCATCTTCGCGCCACCGCATCATGCCAACGTCCCCAATTTTAATTCAATGAAAAGAGGCACTTCTATCATTAGTCACGTAACAACAGTTGCATTATGTTGATTTTGATCTAGTCAACCAAGGGAGGTTCCCACCTCGCGATCTTTGTACCTCGCTCGACTCCAATATTTGAAGCACCCGCACATAGCAAAAGAAACATCCATATTTTGTTTACACATCCCCATTGGTAGCACTATGAGCAAAACATCCAACAAGAGAAGGGAACTAATTGTCTAAAGAATAATCCTAAAACGCATCGATCTTTACGGGCATTTCACGGACTCCTTCCAACTAATCTTTCTCTCCCTCCCCGTCCCCTGAATTTCAGCAGGGGTGGACCCCACCCTCCCCAATCTTTAATCCTATTGATCCATGATCAGTTGGTCCGTTAAACCCGTAAGGTAATCCCCGTTTCTCTAGCATTACCCTTGTCCAAAATATATGTCGGCACAACTAGGGGATTTATCATCTCTAGATATGAGATCATTTCGAAGGATCCACACCCCCAACAAAGAAACGAGAACTTATTACCGTAGAAAAAACTTAGTGCATAGAAGAGTCAATACGATCCAAAAGATTTTAGCTAAACTGAGTTAGCTAATGGAAGTTCGACGTCATAGTACACGTACTAAGAACACGCAAATGTGCTTGTAAAAGTATATGAAACTTCAGACTTGGTAGAGAAAGGTTATTGTCTTCACGAAGTCATGAGCTGTGGTTTACTCTCTTTATTTGTTAGTATGAAACTACTCCCTCCGTAACTTAATATAAGATATTTATTATATTAAGTTACAGAGGGAGTAAGGTTGTGTTTGGTTGAGCTGCAGATTCTGAAAAAGTTGTTGTGAGCTGTGAGAAAGCTGCTGTGAACTTTCATCTGTGGAAAAGCTGAAAGCTATTTGGTTGAAACAACTGTGAAACTGTGGATTTAATAGGAATTGCCTGTAACGCCCCCGAGGGCCTGAGAGACTGTTTATATGCTACTTGATCGTATAAAACTTATCTGTAAGTTAATTGACATATAAATGACCATTTTGAGAAGGAATTAAAAAAAGCGTAGATGGCAAATATCAATGAAATGCCTCACATTTGCATCATCCAATACTGCCTTCTCACACATACTTCAATCAAGCAACAAAATGCAATGGCTTCAATCATCACAACAACACAATGTACACTAATTGATAAGCACTCAAGCAAACATCCACAACACCATCCTATCCCTTTCATTACACAAGTCATCACATTGCAACTCCGTCCGGCGCAGCACCTATTCCATGGCCTCCATGTCAACCTTCACTACCGGTTCCACCGTCGACGTCAAGCTTTCAATACACAGGAAGTAATCATCATATTTTCCATACACAACATGAACTCAAAACATATGCTTGTTGTACCCTGCACTAATAAGCACTAATCAGTAACATATACTTGCTGTACCCTGCACTAACCAGCTTCTTGTCAATCAATATACATCAGCTTATGCACTAATCAATGTAGAAGTACAACAAGAACAGGAAGAAGGGGGGTGGAAGGAGGGAGGGAGGACTTCTGCTACCTTGCGGCGTTACGCAGGTCGTCGGCTTTGCGCCGGTCATCAGCGTCGCGTGGTGGCGCAGCTGGGCGGGAGGAGCTGGTCAACGAGGGAAGCTGGGCGGGAGGGAAATGCAGGCGGAGGGGCGGCTCGGCGCATGGCGCCGGAGGACGGCAAGCGGCGACGGTGGCTGTGGCGGCTAGGAACCCTAGACGTCGGGGTCAGGAGCATGTGCGACTGGATGGGCCGGTGCATGTTGCTCTGTTCGTCGGCCTTATCCGATCGAATCATTTTTGACTTGGGAGTGGCATTGGTGGGTAAATAGCACGCAACATCAAGGGGACAACTAAAAGTTGTCAATTTAGAAGTTGGACAAGATGGGGTTGGGCCAGCTGCGAGTTTTACACTACGGCTGTGTTCGGTACGGCTCCTGCTCTCAGATTCTGTACCGGAGTCGAGGGAGCAGAGCCGAACGCCCGGGCGAGCGGAGCAGAAAATACACTAGCGCGGAGGAGCGACCAGCGGGTCAATTCTATTTCTGTGGAATCCAAAAGGCCCAGAGAAATTAAGAGATATTACCCACCATTGCCATTACTAACCCCTAAAATCTCATACCTCTTCGCTTAATCTGTTCCATCTCCTCTCTTTCTCTCGTACGAGGAACACAGAGAGGCGACCGGCGGCAGCCACGGCCGTCACCGAGGCCGCGACCGACGGCAGCCACGGCCGTCACCGGAGACCGACGAAGGCGACCTGCTACACCGCTGACTCACTTCTTCCATTTATCCTGTTAAGGTATGGTTCCCATCCCCAAACCCTAGGCTGTAGATTGGTTCATGTTCACCTGTCCCCATTGCTTGTATCAAGATTCTCCCATCCCCTCTCAAATTCCAACACGACATGTGCCAAGATTGATTGAGGAACTCGGCCTCATAGAAAATCATGTATATTCAAGATAGATTTCAGATTGGCTGTAGATAACTAGTACGAAGTGCAGATGTACGCCTCTCACTTAGCTGATTACTGAATGTGAGTGTGTTCTGTTCCTCTTATATATATGCTGCAAATGAGTCGCTTCCCTAAATAATAGATTAGACGTACTATCAGATTTCTTAGTAGTACTAGCTAATTTATTTATTGTGAGGTACTTATGACTTCATATATATTAGTAATAATACTAGCAGACTTGTTCCGTGCATCTCCAACTTCATTTATTTTTTATTAGAAGCTGATAGCGTTGCTTACGTGACTTTATGCCGAACACAGTAGCAATGGAAGCAACTGTTGAGTGGAATGAAGAACACACTCGCTTGGTTTGTGAGTTGTTCAAGGAACAAGTTGAGGCTGGAAATCGCCCAAATACACATATGAATAATACTGGGTATACGACAGTGATTGATAAATTCTACTAGAAGACTGGAATACTGTACAACAAAAGACAGTTTAAGAACAAATGGGATAAACTAAAAAGTGCGTACTACATTTGGAAGAGTTTGAAAAAGGAGACAGGTATGGGCTGGGATTCTGTGAAGCAAACGGTTACAGCTTCTGCCGAGCGTTGGAAAAGTCTTAAAAAAGTGAGCTACTAGTCGTTGTTTATTTTCTGCACATACAAAAAATGTTGCACCATCCGTGCATGTCTAACGTTTAGTACTTGGCGTTCACAGAAATACCAAGGTTGTGGTAGGTTTCGGAAGGCTGGACTTCAAAATGAGGACCTTCTGGCCAAGATCTTTGAGGACTTGCGCAACACTGGTGAAGACCATTGGTCTCCTGCTTATGGTAGCTTGCCTCAAAGTCCTCAGAATGTTGATGCTGAAGACCACGGAGATGAGAACGAGGAGAAAGAAAGTGAGGACGAAGATGAGTCGCCAATTATTAATAATAAAGGAAAAAGAGCAGGTGGTCCTATAGACGGAAAAGGAAAAAAGTCAAGGAGTGGTTCTGTGATCATGCAAGACCATTTGAAAGGAATTGTTGAGCTGAGCAAGAAGTCGCAAACAGCCATTGAATCCCTTGCTCAAAAGAGAGAGGATGCCTCAGTTTGTACCATCAAAGATGCCATGACTCTGGTTACAGAATGTGGTGGTGTCATTGGCACTAATGAGCACTTCATTGCTTCTGAAATTTTCGTAAAGAAGGAGCAAAGAGAAATGTTTATGACCATACCTGATGCTCGTGCACGATTTGACTGGCTTAAAAGGAAATATGATGCCAAGTATGGCAAATAGATTATAATATTTTGGTTGTAATTGTTAAGGCATTCCTATAAGTACTATGCCTTCAACACTCCTATCTTTCAAGTTGCATTTAGTAATTTATTTGTCTTGTAAGACCCTGTCCGGTTTGTCACAAATTATCTATATGAATACAATCATTTGAATCGTATTTCTATTTATGTATGTCATTATTGCATCGACTCGTTTCTCATTGTGAATTGTCTCATGTATGTTATATGCATAGATGTCCTCAAGCGAAAGTGATAGTGGAGGGAGTAATTACTCAAATGAAGAGCATGACGAAGATGTTCAGCTGATGCACCTACACGAAATGATGATAAGCAATCTTGCTTCTGCTGTAACTGTTGTTGGAAAGTATCACACGACCTACTTGGATAAGAATGAACCTAGGACTTCAATTCTCAGTGGAATGGGCTGGATGAAAGAAACCTTGCGCACTCCAGGGGAGAGCCACCGCATGTTTCGTATGAATTCTACAATGTTTCACAATCTGCATGATCTTTTGGTGAGTACGTATGGTCTGAAATCAACTACACATATGAGTACTTTTGAAGCTCTAGCACTCTTCTTGTACATCTGTGATGGATGTCACTAAAATCGGGGAGCGCAAAATCGATTTAAGCATTCCGGTGACACAATCAGTAGAAAGTTTGATCTTGTTCTGCGCAGCTTGGTAAAGATGTCTAAAGATTTTGTGCGACCAAAAGATCCAAACTTCTCTACTGTTCATGGTAGAATCAGAAATGATAGGAGGATGTGACCACATTTCAAAGACTGCATTGGAGCTATTGATGGAACCCACATACTTGCAACTGTTAAGCCTAAGGATGTCATTAGATATATTGGCAGATCAAGTAGTACAACTCAAAATGTGATGGCTGTATGTGATTTTGACATGCGCTTCACATATGCGTCTATTGGCCAACCAGGTGCTATGCATGATACTAGTGTGCTTTATCATGCATTAGACGCAGATAAAGATGTCTTTCCGCATCCTCCAGAAGGTATTTTTCTACTTCATGTTCATATCAGATTGTGTATTATTGCATCTATTTCATGTTGGTGTGACTTACACATCTATATTTCAGGAAAATATTATCTCTTTGATGCTGGCTATCCAAATCGTCCAGGCTATTTGTCACCATTTAAGGGCCAAAGATATCACGTTCCTGACTTCCGAAGAGGTGTTGCTCCTAGTGGCGAGAAAGAAAAATTTAACCATCTGCACTCAAGTATTCGGAATGTCATTGAGAGGACTTTTGGCGTATGGAAGATGAAATGGAGAATTCTTCTCAAGATGCCAAGCTACCCATTGTACAAGCAAAAGTTGATTGTTGCAGCAACCATGGCTTTGCACAATTTCATAAGGGAGCATGGTATGACTGATAAGCATTTTTGTAGATTTGATCGGAATCCTAACTATGTTCCGACAATACCGACGAGGTATAGGAAATATATTATTTCTCAAGATGCATCAGACTCATCAACATCAAGCACAAGTGATAGGTCAATGGATAAGTTCCGTGACGACCTTGCAAAGGCAATTGCTGAATCTACGAGCTAGATGTTGTGAATATTTTCTATGTCATACTATTTTTTTGTTCCTAGACAACTATGGGTAGAACATTTTATTTCATCTATTTAGATTGATCATGTTCATTATATACACTTGGAAAAGTTGCTACGCATATAACATATATTGTTATATACATACACCACTTTGTTGTTGTGTGATAATCATGGGACCACACTTAGCACACACATGTGATGGTTCATAATTGCAATCAACGTGCGATGATGCTTCAGAAAAGCTCAAAATGAATTGTTAACTAACGCTCCATACAATATTCCTATTCCTATATAATATGTTAATGTTCATAACATGTCATGGTATGCCGGACGTATATGCAGAGGGTTAACAAAAGTATCACAATCAAGGGCAGTATGGTCTATTTTATTCCTAAACCCACAAATCAGTGTTTTAGGAGCCAACTGATAGCCGAACACTTTTGTAAAGCTGATCCAGATCCTCATGGGAGTGGATTCTCGGAGGATCAGGAGCAGGGAGCTGTAAAATGAGGATCTGGAGCTCTAACGAACAGGCTCTACGATGAAGTTGCGGCTTCTACAATTTCAGCTTCCAAAAAAAACTTTTGGTTAGCTTTTAGCTTTGAAAAGCTAGAAGTTGGCTGCAAAAGTCTAATCAAACACAGCCTAAGTTTTACTGGTTTTCTATGTGTTTCATTTAAACGGTCATTGAGTTCATATTTGTGAGAACCGGCACAGTTCATATTTGAATTGATTGATTTTCTTTAATATTCATCCATTTTTTTCCAAACGACAAGCACGGGACAGAAACCAATTGAACGCAGCTTAAAAGATGCGAATATTTCATACTGTATCCATTAGGGCATCTTCAACGGCAACCCGCAAATTTCCTCCCGCACCCGTCGGTGGACAGGGGGGCCAGTCCACGGACATGGATGCGGATGGACGACATCCAACCCTAGCCGTGTATATTTCAAACTCTTTTTCAACAAACCGGATGAAATTCGTGCAAACAAGGCCGGATTTCATATAAACATGACGGATTTCATACAATCCAGACGAAAACGGTTACATTTTGGACACATTTTCAACTAAAAAGGAAACCTGGCTAGTCTACGGCCGGCGCGGTCTTCAACATCGTCCCCATGACCGGTAGCGGTGAGCCCCGGAGGCATATGCTTCATCGCAAAGGACTGCTCGCTTCCCACCGCTCATCGGAGTGGAACCGCCGCCTGATGCTTCAGCCGGATGGGAAGGGTCCCTACGCTGCACGGACCAAAGTTGGTTCTTGGATAAGGGGACAACGGTGGCCGGCGAGAGATCAAGACACTGGCTATGTACGTCGGCGGTGCCTCGGCGGTGGCCTTCATGGGACCCAAGCGGCGGCGGTCTCTCGTGTTCTACTTCTCCTCAATGCTGGTGGCGGACGCGGCCGTGCTGGCCACCGACTTCTCGACCTTCGTGCACCTAGCTTCTGTCTCCACCTGCATGGCGCGGGAGGCACGGTCGCAGACACAGGACAACGCGGCATAGACATAAGCGTTGATGCCCGTGTCGCCGTGCTCCCCGCCGTGCCGGCGTGGAGCAACTCGCCACTCCTCCTCGAGCTAGCCTGGAGCGATGAGTTGCTGAGCCAGTTGCCGCTGAACCACGCGCCGGCTTGGGGCGTCAACTAGCTCCGTCGGGTTAGGTGAAGGAGGTGGAGCAGCGAGCTTCCTCGCTCGTATCCAGCCGGCTCGGCGGGTCACCCAGCTGGCTTTTATGCCGGGGAACTGCTCTTCCAGCTCGTCGGATGACATCGAAATATTGGAAAAAATGGTGGAAGAAGGAGATGGGGAGTAGCGGAGTGGTGCGATTCTTACCCGACATCTGGCCTGGTTTATATAGAGGGCGGACGAGAGGAGCCTGCCCGGTGTTGCGTTTAACGCCGGCCCGTTTGTGAACAGACGTGTGGCCGGAGTAGATTTCTCGGCTTCCACGCGGGGTTAATGGAGGCGTTTGAATGCGGCGAGGAGGCGTGTTCAGCCGGGCGTGCAGCGTGCGGCGCCTCGGCCGGCGCCCCGCTTCAATGGCGGAGGCAGTGAGAGGTCGCGTCCACCCTGAGCTGTCTTCAATGTTGAGCGGCGCACTCTACAGCGGCATGAATACGGCAGCAAGCGCCGGGCGGAACACGCGCGGGCGAGGGAGGAGGGGTTTGGGTGGGCCAGGATGGTCAGAAGCGGGCGTGACAGCAGTCCGGACTCCCGCAAACCTCCCCACGTTTGTCTCCGGCTTGCGGGAGAAAACGCATCCGGACCACGTGGCGGATCGATACATACCTGCGTTGGATGACTTTTGCGGTCCGGATAGTTACAGAAGGTTTGAGGGTCGACATTGGAGATGCTCTTAGAGCATTAGCGGGAGTACGTGGTTATAGATACTGGAGCTTTAAGGGGCTGTATGCATTTGTCAAACATTTTTGGGTTCTTCTCTTTGGCATGTCTCTTGCAACCTCGGCCGGCCGTGGTATTTCGGCTCCATGCCGCTGCCGTTCAGCTGCTGCTGGTTTTCTACGTGCGGCAGTTGGGCCCGACCTGACATGCGTGGGAAGAGTAAGGTACTACATATACTAGTATGTATACACGTGCCATGCATGTCTTAACAATATTGTCCCTATAATTATAGTGGGAAAAAGTTATACGATTTTTTTTTGAAACATAAGTTATATTATAATACTTTGCAATGAGTTCAGAGAAAAAATATATTTTTTGAACACAATACAGACACAAGCGCTCATATTTACACGTATACAATCACTCCTATGAACGCACGCACGCACACCCTATCCCCTATGAGCACCTCCGAAAGACTGAGCCGACATATCATTTTGAGATTTTATGAAGTCACCATAAACGTCTCGTAGTCGATGGGAATGTCTCCTCACACTGAACGCGCATGGCTGAAAACCCTGAAATAAATTCAGGATAAATGCAAACATCATGACTTGAACCCTAATGGGTTGGGGATACATTGTCCACCTAGCCATTCAACCGCAGGTTGGTTCGCACAAAAAAATATTGGTATGATACAACTCCTAGGCGCCTAGTGACACCCAGAAATGTCCAAAGATTTTTTTGGAATATGTACGTGATGAAGACCACAAATTGTTTACTTTTTGTTTCTCCTCTCGTACCATACATTTCTTGTACTTGGATTTCAGCACGACACGCTGACATATGCCACACGACAGAGAAGGCTGGAGGTAGAGGCGATGGTTCCAGAACCTAGCAGATGCAGCTGTTGTTCACTGTGGATCCTTAAAGTCTCAACCGTTAGATTTAGAAAACCAACGGCTAGGATTGATGCTCTAACTACAGTTCGAAACTCATACACTACTAATAGAATGCCCGTGCGTTGCCACGGGCTCTTAAAATATTTTGCACGAGTTAAATGTTAAATATCACACATACAAACAATATAACACAAACACCATTATTTAAGTACTTCCTCCGTTTTTGCAATGTAAAATGATAACAAAAAGAAAAAATAACGACATGTCTGTGTAATAAACTGAGCGATGTTCGACCTTAACATCTATTACAAAAGTATCAATATCTAGATGATGCGCTTAAGAAATTCTTTTACAATATCAGGAAAGTTTCCTTTAGCTTCATGTAACACCCCCAGTGGTTAACTACAGTAATCCCCCTTTTGATTATGCCATGTCAGCATGATTAACAGTGCATGATCATCATTAGCATCATATTGCATTTCAACTCCTAAGTCAAATTCGAATTTAAATGAAAGTGGAAAATAGAAGTTATTCAAATCATAAACTAAAATGTCAGATAAATAACAAACGTTCCAGAGGCACTTCTAAAATTGAAACCAACATTATTGAAAATGGATAAGTGGCTTGAACGTCCTCAAACAGTGGCTGAAAATAATATTTAATGACCTTTTAATTTATTTAAAACAAATAAGAAATGATGTTTTGTCCAAACTAATTTTAGGTGTTAGGGAATAAAGCACTGGTATTTATGGACCAGGTCACATGTTTTACAAAATTCAATTTGAGCCTAACTATTTACAAAACAGGGGTATGGATAAATAAAAAGAGAAAAGAAAAAAAAAAGAGAAAAAGGAAAAGCCCCCCCCCCCACCGTACACACTGGCCGTGCCCCAGCTGCCACCAGGCCACCACCCAGGCCGGCCCATTCCCCCCTGCCGGCCCACCCCATCCCCATATCCCACCCCCACCCCGAAACCCTAGCAGCTACCCCCCACCCCCCGCTCATTCCCCCCCCCCGCCCGATCCAGAACCGGATCGGGGACTCCCGCACCGCCGCCCGCGTCGCCCCGACCGCCCCGTCGCCGCCTCGCCCTCGCGCCGACGCCGTCGCTAACCGCCGCCCGCGCCGCCCGCCTTCGTCCCCCGTTCGCCCCGTCTCCGTCACCGTCCTCTCCTCCCCAACCTCGCTGCCTCCGATCCCATCTCCGTTCCGTCTCCGGCGCCGGCCTTCCCCACGTCTCTCCCACTTCTTCCCGTCGTTCTGCCCCCGCCCTACCCTTTCTTCTCTCTTTCCCCTCTCTCTTTCTACTTTCCCCCCCCTCTTTGGTTCCTTTGTCTCTTCCTCTCCCTTTCTGCCCCCCCCTTGTCTTCTTCTCCTCCTCCTCTCGCTCTGCCTTCCTTCCTCTCCTCTCTCCTCCCCCCCCTCTCTTCCCCCATCCCCTCTCTCCTTCCCCCTCTCCTTCTCCTCCTCGTCCGTCTCTTCCCATCCTCGCCTATCGCCCTCTCCAAATACTCGCCTCGTCCTCTCGCCTCGCTTCTCTTCCCCTCCCCCCCTCTTCCTCGGCGCTCCGGTCCCGCTCCGCCTGGTCCGCCCGCTCACCCCCTGGCCGCGCGCTGCCATCTTCCTCTCCCTTCCTGCTCCCGCCCCTCCCTTCCTCCCTGCTCTTTCTCTATTTGGGCACCGGACATGTCCGGTCCCAAATGGGCACGCTCCGGACATGTCCGGCGCCCAGACGTGCACGCCGCGGACATGTCCGCCCAGCCCACTGACATAGGGGCCCACGGCCCAGAACGAATTAAAAAAAAATAAAAATAAAAATAATTAAACTAATTAATTAATTAATTAGTTAATTAATCCTGATTAGGTTAATTTAATTAAGTAGTTAGTGTTAATTAAACAGTAATTTAATTAGTTAATCACTAATTAACCTAACAGCCTATGACAGGTGGGACCCACTGGTCCTGACGTCATGCTGACGTCAGCAAGACACTGTTTCGGATAATGTTAATTTAAATAATTAATTAAATTCCAGAAATTAATAAAAACTTTAGAAAATCATATAAAATAATTCGTAGCTCAGATGAAAATACTTTGTACATGAAAGTTGCTCAGAACGACGAGACGAATCTGAATACGCGGTCCGTTCGTCCGTCACGCGTCCCTAACTATCCGAACTTGCAACCGTTCCCCTCTTATCCTCTGTCCGATAATTCCAAAGACCCGGGAAATATCGTCAGATATTCTCCCGCTCCGTCTGTTACGTGTGATGCTGCGTTAGACTACCCCTAGCACCGTGTATCGTATTTGTCATGCTCATGTTTGCTATATATTTATACTGTTTCCTCCCCCTCTTCTCTCTCGATAGCCCCCGACCCTGACGTCGTCCCCGAGACCGACGCAGCTCCGGATCCCGAAGACACCATAGACGACCTTGCCCTTGCCGCCGAGCAACCAGGCAAGCCCCTCCTTTGATCATCCCGATATCGCCCATTCTAATTTCCCATGCTTGCATTAGAATTGCTGCTACTACTGCTTTACCTATTCTGATGCATAGCCTGTTCATTGTAACCTGCTGTTGATAATTTCCTACATATCCTAAACTGTTTAGTCTAGGCTGGGTAGAGACCTATCAGTGACCCCACTTATCCCGACTGCCGCGCTGGATCGTCAGAAGACCCGATCAATGGGATTGAAGACCAGGACCCGACACCGCACATCACCCCCCTTGGTTGTAACGACACTGCAGCGTTACTATCGAGTGTCGAGGGTGAAACCTCATGTAGCACTCCTGATGTTAACTCTGTAGAGTAGTTATTCGGTCATGGTCATCGAGGGTGATTCCTCCTTCACCGCTTCCGATAACGACGCTGTCGTACAAACACCTCAAGTGTGGACCCAGTGAGGGTGATTCCTCCTAGTTCACCTTGACGGATACATCGAGTGGGAATTCAATGAGGGTGATACCTCGGATTCCCTGATGTTATGGACACACGGATACTTGGACCTTACAATGTTACTTGGAAAGGCGGGTCGACCCTGAGGGGTACCCGCGTGTGATGTGAAGGTGGGTTGCCAGTGAGGTGCCCGAGTGGTGAATACGAGGCGCGGCCGGGCATTCTTAACCCTTGCCGCAAGTCCTCGAGACGGGGCGACGGGGTCACATCTTTCGTGAGTCTCTGCTCGTTACCGCAAGCCCTAGTCCTAACGATTTGGATATTTGATCCGAGCAGGCCTCTGGCCTGATAGCACTAACCATCACGTGGGCATAGTATGGGCGTTCTGCATCGTAGCATCAGCCGAAAGCTCTGTCAGACGTCTAGTTCAGCCTTGCGGCCGGGACGGACCGGCGCCCCCTTGGTGCCTGGCTTCCCCCTGCACGCAACGACTCGGAGTGCACAGGGCGATGGCCCAAGACCTCTGAGCGCTTAGGATGTAGACCGACGGGGACCTCTCTGCTGAGCTGTAGGTAGGGTTGCGATGTGTCGTTTGGCCGAGGCCGGGCATGACCCAGGAAAGTGTGTCCGGCCGAAGTTAATCGAGCGTGTCGGGTAAGTTGGTGCACCCCTGCAGGGAAGAACACTTCTATCGATAGCCGGTCCTACGGTAAAGGACACTCGGAGTTGTATCCTGATTGATACAATTTAGAACTGGATACCTGTGATGAGACCTGTATATATGGCTCTGGGATTGCTTCTCACAGGGAGTCGAGAAGGGATCTCAGGACGAGGTTGATGAATGTATGGCTCTGGGATTGCTTTCTCGCAGGGAGTCGAGAAAGGATCTCTGGGTGAGGTTGATATTATTACTGCTACATTATATGGTATTGTTCTACTCTCTTCTACTGCTGCAAGATCGCTGAAGATGCTAGTCTTCGATAGGACTAGGCCTTCTCTCTATTCTGGTATTTCTGCAGCCCAGTCCACATATACAGCCTCCCCTTGATAATGTTGCATATGTAGTGTAGATCCTTGCTTGCTGAGTACTTCAGAGTACTCACGGTTGCTTTGTTTTCCTTTTTCTCCCCATATCAGTTTGACGTGACCAGAGGACGGAGCCCCCTGAGACAGATGCCCCGACGATCGTTACTACTACTACCCAGAGGATGGATACTACTACGAGTTGACTGACGACCAGGAGTAGGATCGGAGGGTCCCAGGCAGGAGGCCTTCGCCTTTCGATCGTAGTGTTTTATTTTGCCCCGCCTTCCTAAAGGCCTTTCTGTTTCTATTTCATATCTGTACTCAGATATCTGATGCTTCCGCTGACGCTTGTTCGCAAGCTTATGTATTCGAGCCCTCGAGGCCCCTGGCTTGTAATATAAAGCTTGTATGACTTTATTTATGTTTTAGAGTTGTGTTGTGATATCTTCCCGTGAGTCCTTAGGCTTGATCGTGTGCATTTGCGTGTATGATTAGTGCACGATCGGGCCGGGGGCGTCACAAGTTGGTATCAGAGCCGACTGCCTGTAGGAACCCCCTTTCCAACTCCTTGGCCGAAGTTGAGTCTAGAAACCGGAAAACTATTTTACTAACTTGGTTGTGTGGCTGACGGGCCCACGTCGCCAATTGGGTGGTATTAGGATCTTTTACTCCTCGACCTTTACTCTGGGACTCTGACCTCTCTTCTATTCGGGTTAAATGATTTTACTAACTCCAGCATTAGGCTCTCGTGCTCACATCCACCCGGAGTTCTGAAATATTCCCCCTTGCTTCAAGATTGTGGGCCAGGTTCTGCTTACAGGATCCTTTTATCGAGGGCACCCTGTGTTGTCACGTGCAGATTCCTCGCTCCAACAGTTTTCTCCGACGTGGATCTAGCCTTTGCTATGTCTCGTTGTGTACTCCCATATCGCGTGCCTGCGCGCCGCCTAGATGTCTAGCCCTTCCCTTTTCAACTGTCGTAATGCCGGATGCTAACCGAGGCTATGTGTGGCTTTGAATGTCTGGTGCGAATATGATGAAGTATCTATTGCACTTCCTTCTGTTGTGCGTGTTACTTCATAAATATTTCCATACACCTGCAAGTTACTAGCTAAATTGCCCCTGTTGATTTGGCAGGATGGCTGACGATCCTCCACCTCCACCCTATATTGCCGCAATGATGCAGCAGTTTGAATTGAACCGTCAGCTCAACGAGAGTCTGGTAAGACGTTTGGAACGCAATGAGGCTCGTCAGGAGCCTGGACCGATCTCGCTGCCAGAATTTGTGCACCTCAACCCGTCCGTTTTCCGCAACTCCACCAATCCTATGGATGCTGATGATTGGCTTCGTGACATCCTGTTTGAAATGGAGTCAGCTAATGTTGCCCCTGCCAGTTATGTCACCTTTGCGACATTCCACCTAAAGGGCCCAGCGGCTCAATGGTGGGAAAGCCACAAGGGTACGTTGCCTGCTGAAACAGTAACCACTTGGCAGGAATTTCAGACAGCTTTTCATGCACGGTACATTCCTCAAGGTCTGATAGATCAGAAGAAGCAGGAGTTTCGCAAACTCTCACAGGGCACAATGACTGTGGATGAATATCAGAGGAAATTTCTCGAGTTATCCCGCTATGCTGAGGATGACGTTGACACTGACGCCCCGCAAGCAGGAGAAATTCCGTGAAGGACTCTGTACTGACATAAAACTCGCACTTGCAGTCCTTGATTGCACAGAATTCTCAACGCTTGTCAGCAAATCTTTCCAGATTGAAACAGCTCTGACTGAATGCCAGGAGTCGCTCAAGCGCACTCATGAAGCTGGCTCATCCTTGGGTCAGCTTGTTCAGAAACGTCGAGTCTGGATCCCACACAATGTTCATCACCGACCTGCTCCAACACCAAGGCCGTCATATGTTGCACCTCGTCTGCCTTCACCGCCGAGACAGCTATCGGTTCATGGTGGGCCGCCTGATGCTGTGGCTTTTCATCAGGTTGCACCACGTCCTTCTGTTGGTTGCAAGAAGAGTTGTCGGAACCGTCGTCTCAAAAACAGTAATGCCAGGCCGCCTGCTATAGTTCGGGTTCATGTCAATCAAGTCAACATTGAAGAAGCTCGACAGGACCCCAAAATTGTGATGGGCACCCTTCTAGTCAATTCAATCCCAGCTTCAGTCCTTTTTGATTCTGGAGCATCGCACTCCTTCATGTCCGAAAGTTTTGCGCGAAGCCATGATATACATTTCGAGGAGATGTCCACTCCATTAGTAATCCAGTCACCTGGGGCTAATTGGCAAACTACCATGGTAAGCCACGGTAACCACATTGCGATCGGAGGATTGATGTTCCCCGTTTCACTCATTGCTCTCAAGACCTCCAACATAGACATTATTCTGGGTATGGACTGGTTGAAGCCTCATAAAGCTTTGATTGACTGTGCCACTGAAATAGTCCGCCTCACACACCCTTCTGGCCAGATAGTCAGATACTCAGCTCGAACAGTTCTGGACGCCGAAGCTCAGATTTATGTTCTGAATGCATTGAATGCTTCACCTCTTGAAGGCATCGAGAACGTTCCAGTTGTTCGTGATTTTCAAGATGTATTTCCAGAATAACTTCCAGGAATACCCCCTGCTAGAGCTGTTGAGTTTGTCATTGACTTGAAACCAGGCACTACTCCTATTGCAAAGCGTCCTTATAAGATGCCTCCGCATCATCTTCTCGAGCTTAAGGAAGAAATCGACACATCACTTAAGAAAGGTTTCATCCGCCCCAGTTCCTCTGCTTGGGGAGCACCTTCGCTCTTCGTTAAGAAGAAGGATGGAACTAACCGATTGGTTCAGGATTACCGACCTATCAACCAAGCCACAATTCAGAACAAGTATCCGCTTCCTAGAATCAACGATTTGTATGATCAACTTACTGGATCATCGGTATTCTCTAAACTTGATTTGAGGTTGGGTTACCATCAGATCCGTGTTCGTGAAGAGGATATTCCCAAGACAGCATTCGTTACTCGCTATGGTTCTTATGAGTACACAGTCATGTCATTTGGCTTAACAAATGCTCCGGCCACATTCTTCCGATTGATGAATTATATCTTCATGGATTATCTCGACAAGTTCGTCGTGGTATATCTAGATGATATTCTGGTCTATTCAAAGAATAAAGAAGAACATGCTGAACACCTCCGACTTGTACTGGAAAGGCTCCGAGAACACCAGTTGTATGCCAAATACTCCAAATGTGAATTCTGGTTGTCTGAAGTGACATACCTCGGCCATGTGATTTCCAAAGATGGCATCGCCGTTAACCCAGAACGAGTTCAGGCTATTCTTGACTGGACCCCTCCGAAGAACGTCAAGCAAGTGAGAAGTTTTCTCGGCCTCGCAAGCTATTGCCGTCGGTTTGTTGAGAATTTTTCTAAGATTGCTAAGCCGTTGACTGATCTGCTTCACAAAGGCGTTAAGTTTGAATGGACAGAAAAATGTCAGGAAAGTTTTCAAACACTCAAAGATAAGCTAACGTCTGCCCCAGTACTTGCTCCTCCAGATTCCCGCAAAGATTTCGTGATTTATTGTGACGCATCCCGTGAAGGATTAGGCTGTGTCCTAATGCAAGAGCGTAAAGTGATTGCTTATGGCTCTCGTCAGTTGCGCCCACATGAAGAGAATTATCCGGTACATGATCTAGAACTAGCTGCTGTGATCTATGCATTGCAGTTGTGGCGACATTACCTTCTCGGTAATCGTTGCGAGATATACACGGATCATAAAAGTCTGAAGTACTTGTTCACTCAGCCATCTCTGAATCTCCGTCAGCAAAGATGGATGGAGACCATTGCGGACTATGACTTGGGTATTTCTTATACCCCTGGCAAGGCTAACGTGATGGCTGATGCCTTAAGCCGCAAGTCCTATTGTGACAACCTCATGGTTAAGCGAGCTCAACCTCGTCTTTTTGAAGAACTGTGCAAGCTGAATCTGCGTATTATTCCACAGGGCTCTCTTAATAACCTTGTGATACAATCAGATCTCGAGAAAGCCGTTAAGACTGCGCAAGCTAAAGATGCTGAAGTTGGTCTGATGAAGGAAAATCTTCACCATGAAAAGTACAGGGATTTCTCGCTGTCTGAAGATGGAACCTTGTATTTCAGAGACCGCATTGTAGTACCTCGCTTTGAGCTTATGACTAACAAAGTCATGAAGGAGGCACATGATACCCCGCTGTCTATTCATCCGGGTAGCACCAAGATGTATCGTGATCTCCGTCAAAGGTACTGGTGGTCTAGAATGAAGCAGGACATTGCTCGTTATGTTGCTGAATGTGATGTGTGTCGACGCGTTAAAGCAGAACATCAGAAGCCAGCTGGAATTCTGCAACCACTTCCTATTCCTCTATGGAAATGGGATAAGGTTCAGATGGATTTCGTTATAGGACTTCCCAGGTCACAGAAGGGTCACGATGCTATTCTTGTCGTCGTCGACCAGCTCTCTAAAGTTGCACACTTTCTGCCTGTCAAAGAGACTATCACTGCTAGTCAGTTAGCAGAGTTGTATATCTCCAGAATTGTTTCACTCCACGGTATTCCGAAGGAGATCAGTTCGGACCGTGGCGGTCTTTTCACTTCCAAATTCTGGGAAAGTTTCCAAACAGCTATGGGAACTCATATTACCTGGAGTTCAGCTTATCACCCCCAATCCCAAGGCCAAGTCGAACGAGTCAATCAAGTGCTTGAAGACATGCTTCGGGCTTGTGTTATTTCTTTCGGCAAGAAGTGGGAAGAATCTCTTCCGTATGTTGAGTTCTCTTATAACAACAGCTATCAAGCCAGCTTGAAAATGGCCCCCTTCGAAGTACTATATGGACGTACGTGTCGAACCCCTCTGAATTGGTCAGAAACTGGGGAACGACCGCTCGTGGGTCCGGATATTATTCAACACGCCGAAGAACAAGTTCGTATTGTCCGGGAAAATCTCAAGGCGGCTCAGGACCGCCAGAAGAGCAACTATGATCGCAAACGATGGGGTTTGACTTATCAACCTGGTGATCAGGCTTATCTTCGTGTCACTCCTATGAAGGGCACTCACCGTTTTGGAATCAAGGGCAAGTTAGCTCCCCGCTACATTGGTCCTTTCCGCATTGTTGCCAGACGTGGTCAGGTGGCATATAAATTGGAGTTGCCGCCGCAATTCTCTCATATCCACGATGTCTTCCATGTGTCGCAACTTCGTAAATGCTTCAAGGAATCTCCGCACCGAGCTGTGGATCACGAGATGCTCGAATTGCAAGATGATCTTTCATATAAGGAACATCCGATCCGCATTCTCGATGAAGCTGAACGTCGAACCCGTCAGAAGGTTACCAAGTTCCTCAAAGTACAGTGGTTAAATCATACTGAAGATGAAGCCACTTGGGAACGCGAGGATAATCTTCGTGCGGAATACCCCGAACTTTTTCCTTCTACTTCTTAATTCTCGGGACGAGAATTCTTGTTAGTAGAGGAGATTTGTAACACCCCCAGTGGTTAACTACAGTAATCCCCCTTTTGATTATGCCATGTCAGCATGATTAACAGTGCATGATCATCATTAGCATCATATTGCATTTCAACTCCTAAGTCAAATTCGAATTTAAATGAAAGTGGAAAATAGAAGTTATTCAAATCATAAACTAAAATGTCAGATAAATAACAAACGTTCCAGAGGCACTTCTAAAATTGAAACCAACATTATTAAAAATGGATAAGTGGCTTGAACGTCCTCAAACAGTGGCTGAAAATAATATTTAATGACCTTTTAATTTATTTAAAACAAATAAGAAATGTTGTTTTGTCCAAACTAATTTTAGGTGTTAGGGAATTGAGCACTGGTATTTATGGACCAGGTCACATGTTTTACAAAATTCAATTTGAGCCCTAACTATTTACAAAACAGGGGTATGGATAAATAAAAAGAGAAAAGAAAAGAAAAAGGAAAAGCCCCTCCCCCCCCCGGACCAACTGGGCCGTGGCCCAGCTGGCCACCAGGCCACCAACCAGGCCGGCCCATTCCCCCCTGGCCGGCCCACCCCATCCCCTTATCCCCTCACTCCCCGTAACCCTAGCCCACCGACACCCCATTCCCCCACCCCCTCGGTCTCCACTCCCTCCACCCGATCCCATCTGGATCGGGCCGGCGACCCCGGCGACCGCGCCGCCCCGCTCTCCATCGCCGCTGCGCCTCGACGCCACCTCGCCAGTGCCGCCCTTCCGCCGGGCCTCCTCGTCCCGTCGCTCGACCTCGACCCCGTGCCCGACGCCGCCGCCCCGTCCTCCTCGTCCTCTCCCTCACCAGACCTCGTCGCGCCTCCCCCTCTCCGTCGTCGACCTCGTCCCCGTCCTCCCCCTCGAGCTCGAGCACCGCTGCCACCCCCCTACAGCTCGCGGTGAGCACCGCGCTGCCCGCGCCCCTCCTCTCCCCTCGGTCACCGCCGCGCTCACCGCAGCCCCGCACCGCGCCCGCACCTCGCCCCGCTCCGCCTCTACGCCTGGGCCGCGCCCCGGCCTTGCCCCGGCCGTCGCCCGCGCCCACCACGCGGCCGCACCGGCGCTGACCGCGTCGCCGGCCCTCTGGCCGTGCCTCACCGCCCGCGCATGGCCACCCCGCTCTGATGCTGCCTACGCGCGCCGCCTGCCGCTGCTGCTGACCGCCCGCGCGCCGCCCCTGCTCGCCTAGCGTCGCTGCTCCGCCCGCTCTTGCCACGCCCATCGCCCGCTTGCCTCGCCCGCGCCTGCCTGCGCTCGCGCGCACGCGCCGCCGCCGCTCGCGCACTCCCACGCGCGCGCACGCCCGCGCACGCGCGCCGCGCCGCGCCCGTGGCCCTTGTGCCACTGACCGGTGGGGCCCAGTGCCCCTGTGACGCTGACGAACGGGGCCCAGCCCTTAAAAACGAAAAATAAAAATAAATAAAATAAATAATTAACTAGTTAATTAATTAGTTAATTAACCCTGTTTAGATTAGTCTAATTTAATTAATTAGTTTAATTAAATGTTTATTAATTAGTTAATCACTAATTAACCTCACAGCCTATGACAGGTGGGACCCACTGGTCCTGACGTCATGCTGACGTCATGCTGACGTCAGCAAGACACTGTTTCGGATAATGTTAATTTAAATAATTAATTAATTTCCGGAAATTAATAAAAACTTTAGAAAATCATATAAAATAATCCGTAGCTCAGATGAAAATACTTTGTACATGAAAGTTGCTCAGAACGACGAGACGAATCTGAATACGCGGTCCGTTCGCCCGCCACGCGTCCCTAACTATCCGAACTTGCAACCGTTCCCCTCTTATCCTCTGTCCGACAATTCCAAAGACCCGGGAAATATCGTCAGATATTCTCCCGCTCCGTCTGTTACGTGTGATGCTGCGTTAGACTACCCCTAGCACCGTGTATCGTATTTGTCATGCTCATGTTTGCTATATATTTATACTGTTTCCTCCCCCTCTTCTCTCTCGATAGCCCCCGACCCTGACGTCGTCCCCGAGACCGACGCAGCTCCGGATCCCGAAGACACCATAGACGACCTTGCCCTTGCCGCCGAGCAACCAGGCAAGCCCCCCCCTTTGATCATCCCGATATCGCCCATTCTATATTCTCATGCTTGCATTAGAATTACTTCTGCTGCTGCTTTACCTATTCTGATGCATAGCCTGTTCATTGTAACCTGCTGTTGATAATTACCTACATATCCTAAACTGTTTAGTCTAGGCTGGGTAGAGACCTATCAGTGACCCCACTTATCCCGACTGCCGCGCTGGATCGTCAGAAGACCCGATCAATGGGATTGAAGACCAGGACCCGACACCGCACATCACCCCCCTTAGTTGTAACGACACTGCAGCGTTACTATCGAGTGCCGAGGGTGAAACCTCTTGTAGCACTTCTGATGTTAACTCTGTAGAGTAGCTATTCTGTCGTGGTCATCGAGGGTGATTCCTCCTTCACCGCTTCCGATAACGACGCTGTCGTACAACACCTCAAGTGTGGACCCAGTGAGGGTGATTCCTCCTAGTTCATCTTGACGGATACATCGAGTGGGAATTCAATGAGGGTGATACCTCGGATTCCCTGATGTTATGGACACACGGATACTTGGACCTTACAATGTTACTTGGAAAGGCGGGTCGACCCTGAGGGGTACCCGCGTGTGATGTGAAGGCGGGTTGCCAGTGTGGTGCCCGAGTGGTGAATACGAGGCGCGGCCGGGCATTCTTAACCCTTGCCGCAAGTCCTCGAGACGGGGCGACGGGGTCACATCTTTCATGAGTCTCTGCTCGTTACCGCAAGCCCTAGTCCTAACGATTTGGATATTTGATCCGAGCAGGCCTCTGGTCTGATAGCACTAACCATCACGTGGGCATAGTATGGGCGTTCTGCATCGTATGCATCAGCCGAAAGCTCTGTCAGACGTCCAGTTCAGCACTGCGGCACGGTCGGATCGTGTCGGCCACCCGAGGCGATGCTGGTATCCACCCTGTGCGCAACGACCCGGAGGGTGAGGGGCGATGGCCAAGACCCCCTTGCGCTTAGGACGTAGACCGGCGGGGACCTCTCTGCTGAGCCGTAGGTAGGGTTGCGATGTGTCGTTTGGCCGAGGCCGGGCATGACCCAGGAAAGTGTGTCCGGCCGAAGTTAATCGAGCGCGTTGGGTAAGTTGGTGCACCCCTGCAGGGAAGAACACTTCTATCGATAGCCGGTCCTACGGTAAAGGACACTCGGAGTTGTATCCCGATCGATACAACTAGAACTGGATACCTGTGATGAGACCTGGATACTATGGCTCTGGGATTGCTTTCTCGCAGGGAGTCGAGAAAGGATCTCTGGGTGAGGTTGAGACTTAATGTTACTACTACATTATATTGTAATGTTCTACTCTCTTCTACTGCTGCAAGACCGCTGAAGATGCTAGTCTTCGATAGGACTAGGCCTTCTCTCTATTCTGGCATTTCTGCAGCCCAGTCCACATATACAGCCTCCCCTTGAAAATGTTGCATATGTAGTGTAGATCCTTGCTTGCTGAGTACTTTTGAGTACTCATGGTTGCTTTGTTTACCTTTTCTCCCCATATCAGTTTATCGTGACCAAGATGACGGAGCCCCTGAGACAGCTGCCCTGCCGACGATCGCTACTACTACTACCCAGAGGATGGATTCTGCTATGAGTTGACTGACGACCAGGAGTAGGATCGGAGGGTCCCAGGCAGGAGGCCTTCGCCTTTCGATCGTAGTGTTTTATTTTGCCCCGCCTTTCTAAAGGCCTTTCTGTTTCTATTTCATATCTGTACTCAGATATCTGATGCTTCCGCTGACGCTTGTTCGCAAGCTTATGTATTCGAGCCCTCGAGGCCCCTGGCTTGTAATATAAAGCTTGTATGACTTTATTTATGTTTTAGAGTTGTGTTGTGATATCTTCCCGTGAGTCCTTAGGCTTGATCGTGTGCATTTGCGTGTATGATTAGGGCACGATCGGGCCGGGGGCGTCACACTTCATTCCCATGATGTTTTAGCAAATATAATAAAAACTTCATCCTCAACTCATATCCATCCTGCAAAAACAATATATGTACTTAGTATGAAAATTTCACGCCGAAGGTCTTAGAACATGCAACAGACAGTACTCACTGTGCAAACCGACTTGACCAATTCTTTACCGTTCCACCAGAGCATAAAATGAAAAACAAAATAGCCAGACACATTTCTGCAATTTTTTAAATTAATAATATAAAGAATATAGTGATAACAAAAATATTTTTTTATTATGAATTCATTACCCGTCTATACTCGTTGGAATAGAAAACGGAAATAAACGTTGCCATTTTGATATATCAGAATTCCAACCAGGCAGCTTTATTTCGAGTGCTTCTTTGAAATCCCTTGCAAAACTTTTTAATTTCAATGCATGCCTCAAATTTCTATCCTCTGACGATTGTGATGTTTGAATAGAGTCCATAATATATAGACGACGTGCCTCTTTGTCGATGACGCACAAGATGTATCGACCAATGGATGCATAGGGAAGATAAATCTACAAGTGGAGTTCTTAGAAACAACAATAAACCATGATAACAGTAGGCAAAATACTTTACTTATCATGTTGCACGATGAGATGTTGTTGTCCATCCCCGGCCAGCTATCAAATAATGTTGCCAACGTCTGGATAGTTTCCTTGTCGCAAAACTTCTGACCTCTTGTTGACTCCAGCATCATGGACTAAGTAAAAAAAAAATTGCCTCAGCATGTTAATACTAATGCCACATAGAATGCAGAGTTACGATAACTTACACAAAATCTTAGATCCATGTAGTGTATAGGAGGGTATGTGAACAATACTCCCTCGTCACATGCCAGTATACGCACGACGGTGTTGAAGCAATCATTGTCCATAGCCTGCTCCATGTTAAGTATGCACTGAAGTTTCTTAAGACTTAAGCACATTGGATCGGGTGTCGAGCTCCGGACCCATTCCTTCCTAATAATTGGATGGTAAGAATAATAATAATATAAATGCGCATATTAAATATTGATACATGGTACTTACTCCAAACACCCGACATCATCCACCGACATGATGTAGTTGCAGAGGCCGGCAAGTAATTCACGTTGGTCCGTGGGCATGATGGTGATTGGGGCAGGACGTTTGTCTTTGACTACGTCAGGTGCATTCTCCAGGATCTCGAGATCAGAATTAGCTAAACTTTCTTCATCGTCAGGTTGATGGTATATGGAACTTCCTTTTAGCTTATTTAGCTCCGAATCGAGCAAAATGACAACTAATTTTCGTCGAAAGTGTTTCATATCATCCTAGAAATTATATATATATAAATTGATATAATAATTTGAGATAAAATAATAATATAATGTATAAAAATGAAATACCTGGGTGAACTGGTCTGATAATGCATTTGATGTCCAATATTCCATAAAATTTAGCATAAATAGTCCACATGATACACTATAATAGTATAAAATAATGCTTTAGAATATTGTCCTGATGAATCAAATAAACATACCTGCATCCTCCTCATCATCATGGCACGGTCACCGATGTTGTACAACATCCCAAGGAACATTACGTTTAGGTAGCTTCGGATGCCAACTGAGCTCCCCCCTTGGATAGAATAGGGGATAAGACAACGCGTCATATGCTCCATCAGTCACACGTATACTGTGCCTTTCGTTGTTGTTACCACAAAGTGTTATCCTACGGTCGAACCTTTTCGCCAAGTCATTGCCCTCAACCCAAATTGCAGTGACCTCAGATGACACCGGTTTATTATATCTTCTTTGGTCAAGCCTCTGATCGGTGTTTAGGTCTATCCTATAATCATCGAGGTTGTCTTTGTGTGCACCCAAACTCCTAAATTGCTGAGAGTACGGGTTTTCCCGGAGTATGTCCACTAACTTCTTCACGACATCCTGGTCTAATTGCTTGGTGGCAGCCTTCCGATGAGTTAGGTGTGGGTCGTCATCATAGAAGTACAGCTGCAGATGTTCTGGTCGGGAGCTAGGCCCGAAAGAATGCACATTGTGGTATATGGTGCCGTGTGCACGGAATGTGTACACGCCAGACTTCATGGTTGTGTAGTTTTCATCAAGGCTGACGCCAAGGGTTGTGAAGGAGAAATGCCCGTTGAAGAAACGTATGTTCTCCCGAAAATGTCTAGAGTCTGCATCCATGCTGGACCAAAGCCTCATCAGCTCCGGGATTGGTTCTGGTTGCTTTAGCTCGACTTGGCCATTGCGACAGCAGAAGCTGTCAGTCTCAGACTCAAACTTCATGGCCTTGCAGTGCTCATAGTTTGCGGCGTGCTTCAAAATGTGAGTGCTGTCTGGTAGGTTTGAGTATACAAAGTTGAATGGATCAATGTCGACCGGCTTAGCGCTAGACCTGCTTGCATCCTCGTCATCATCCATGCTGTCATAATCGGATCCTAGTGACATCTGTTCAAACATTTTTTTCAAAACATTAATTAATAATAATTGTAATCAGAAAAAAGTTTCGCAACGTCCTTGTCCACAGTTGACCATACATTGGTCGCGAAACATGTAGTACTCCTCATCCATCAAGTCGGCTGGTGTCGGATCATCAACCATTATGCCGCTTAGGAATGCCTCGATGTCTTCTGCATATTCGACATGGCGAATGCGCGGAAGCCAATATTAAGCTCAGAAGAGGAAACAACTTAATGAGCATAAGAGATTGACAATAGCATTCTCTTACCATCGGTACCGACCGTGCAACTCGGCATGATCGGCGGTGGGTCGCCATCAGATGAATCATCTTTGGCTTGCCGATTGCTGGGTGATGCGCGAGAGGAGAAAGCGGGACACTGAGACATTGATTTTGCTAGGTCTGGACGTGGCATTGCGATGGATTCCGCGCAAGGGGTGTTTTTTCTTCTAGCATAACTGGCCTTCCTCTGAGCACTTGAATCCCCCTTTTCAATCACCGACATGCTTCTGCGGCGTTGCATGCGCTTCTCTCGTAGCTTTTCATTAAGTTTTTCTCTGACATCTACCGTTCCTTCATCCTTTTTCTTCTGATAACATGCTTGGCTACGTGTGTTTTTCTTTTCCCTTTGCTCCGGTGTTAAATTAGAATTGCGCTCTTTATCACGTTGGCTCCTAGCTAGGTCATTGTGATGAGTGACACCAGATGTGACCATATTTGAAAGGGGAAATGTTGCATCATCATGCAATAATTCTGTATAGCTGGAGGTAGTCGGGTTTGCTGGTTCAACAAGGTTGTTAAAACGTAATTAGAAGTTTATGATTTAAATATGTTTTTATGCAGTCACTTTAGCGTGAGCCCCTATACGATTATTATGCAACATAAATATAAACCATCTTATTATAGATGAAGGGTTAAACTTTAGGCTTCAGGATATAAGGGTATTTTCCTGTCTGCATAAAAACTATGTACATCAAGATGAAACATAAAAGAATATTACCTGACGTCGACAGGGGTGGAAGATTTTCATCTTGTAAAAGACGATCTTTATTTCTCTGATAAGAAGCTCTCCTCAGGGCGTTTCTATGATCTCTCTTGCGATCTTCATCTGTTTTTTGGATTGTTTCAATGATGTCATTCGATACAGCATCTGGTGTCACTAAGGACATTCTCAAAGGCCAAAGAAAAAATCTTAAACTGATATGAACTGATGATGGAGTACGTACAATACGATTACCTTGTACATCTTTGTCATGAATGACAGCAGATGTGACCGTAGTTAAAGAAGGAAATGTCGTATCATTATGCGCCGCGGATTGGCATTTTTCGGTAGTTGGGTTGTCTGTATGAACCTGTCAGTGAAAACATACTGAGAATTCTGTTTAAAAAAATAATATCATCTACTGACTATAATGGCAACCGCACGGAAAGATCATTTTGTAGACACTTAATTAAATACATACAAACAAACTATGTATGATAAGCAGGTGAAACATAAAACAATCTTACTTGATAAATCAAGGGCCCGCATATTTTCATCTTGGAGAAGACGATCTTTTCTACGCCTATAAGCAGCTCTCCTCAGGGCGTTTCTATGGTCTCTTTTGCGTTCTTCTTCTGTTTGTTGAGTAGTTTCTTTGGCCTCATTTAAGTCAGCTTCTGCTGTCATCCATGCCATAATCAAAAGCCAAAGAAAAAACCTAACATGACATCAAGCTACCATGGAGTATGTACAACATGATTACCTTGTATATCTTTATCACGAATGACACAATTTGTGACCGTAGATGCAGGATGAAATGTTGCATCATTATGCGAGAATGATGTATAGCCCAAGCTAGTTGGGTTGTCTGAGTAAGTAAAGTTGTGAAAATGAATTTAGATGGTTCAAACATGAAAACATACATACAAACATACATAATGTAAACTTTCATCAATCAAGCACTAAAATTTCAAAAGTGTACCTGAAATCACATTTGAAGGTCGATGAACATTCGTGATATCACATAGAGTACGGCGATGAACAATCTGCCCATCGTCTTGCTCCTTCCTCGTACCATGCGACTTTGTAGTGCGATAGGATGCCCGTCCCCGCGCATTCACAAGTTCCGTCTTGTCTAATACATACATGAGAGTTAGCTGCATCAGTCAGGGAGAAATATTTATGATGACAATAGAGGACAATAAGGCAGCTGAACATTAAACAACTTACCATGCATTGTACGGGAAGGCAGATTTTCCTCAATAGGGCTGACCGATTCCTCTTCTTTTTTCTTCCGATAAGCAGCACGCCTCTGTGCGTTGAACTGCTCCCTTTTTTCGTCATGGTAGTTTTTGCGCTCATTACATACAGCTCCTGATGCGTGTTGCACGGATGTTGGCTCGTCTGCATCATGTTAAAAGTAAGAACCATAAATCCCACAAAGCTTATCTCGGATAATCTGCAGAACATGGTTGATCCGCTAATAAATACTTCGGACTCGATGGAATATTAAATAGCGGCTGAACTCTTATCAACTTACCAGACATTGAAATGGAAGCCTGATTTTCGTCTTGTAACACGCCCGGTTCCTCTTCTTTTTTCTTCCTATAAGCAGCACGCCTCTGTGCGTTGAACTGCTCCCTTTTTTCGTCATAGTAGTTTTTGCGTTCATTAGATCCAGGTCCTGTTGCATGCTGCACGAATGTTCGCTCGTCTGCACCATGTTAAAAGTAAAAACCATAAAGCCCACAAAACTAAACTCAGAAAATATACTATAAATGGGTGAACCGCTGTCAAATACATCTTCGCAATCTTCAACAGTAGGGAATACCTTGCGTGTCATCTTGTAGCTTCGTCGTACCATCCTTCTTATTAGTACAAGACGATCGCACACCATCGTTTGAAGGTTGACAACCTACAACTTAAAAAGCGCAAGAAAAATGCGGCAGGATGTACATGAAGATGAACACTGTTAAGCATCTACTATGTCAGTACCATATGAATATTGCGCTACATATCTGCCATAATCCAGTGAAAGATTACTCGGAGCCGACAACCTCGAATCAAGATGGTCTCCTACCCATAGCAAACTTGTTCCATCTGTATAGTTCTCACCAGTGTGAATACAAGAACAATTATGCATCGTACACTATGAGCGTTATTCACACATTCTTTTACCTGCAAGCGTCGTGTATCTACCGTCAACATTTTCAGCTACCGCTATGCCACTTGCATTGTATTCCTCAACATTTGTCCCGCTAGTAAGGCCTGCAACACATTATTTATACAGCCTGTCACACTTAGAAATGCACGTCTCGCATGTGTACGATTTTCTGAAAGCGTGCATCATACCTGTAGTTAAGTTCTCTTCTGGATGATGTTCACTTGCCTTACTTTTTGAATTGCCCATACGTACCTATGGAATGGAAGCTCCCTGACACGAAAATACAACTACTTGATGGCAAGTATATTTGAACAAGATAAGGTGGGGGTAGCGAGCTAACTACCGTTTGATGTAGCAAGCTAACTACCTTTTGATGCTGCAGGTCAGGGAACACAATATCAGTATTGAAGACTGCGAGCGGTCATCAAGTTCTATTTGGCATACAATGTGTCGAGATTCAAGCAAGAACTACGTTCAATTATCTCTACTGCTTAGCACGTTCATATATAGAGTAACATACAGGCAAGTTTTTGGTTCAGCCCGATTCTCCATTTTGGTATTCAGCAACTATCTACTATTGCTATATGATAGTTGATCCCTATATATCACCTGTACCATGAATATAATGGCAGCTTATTCATTCTCAACAGGATGATTTCATAACAGCTGATTAATTCTTTCATTGTCATAAAAAATGAGAAGCTAGAGTGTTGTTAACTGAAGATAGCCTTTGGTGCTCCTTGAGAGATCAATGTAAATATGTTTTTCGTAAAAGTAGCGAACATTTATGTAAATACTGTGTTTTGTATAATACCTATATTCCCCAATCTTGGAATCACGATCCTATCCGCGATCGGCGGCTCCGGCAAGGGACCGACGCCGGATCTGTACGCGAACGGCGGCGGCTACTGGAATGGATCGGCGCCGGATCAGTACGCGAACGGCGGCGGTTCCTGCATCCGGGCGGCGCCGGATCCGCGGGTCCTCAAAACTCGACAAGAACGGCGCCGCATACAGGGGTCGCCGTGGAAGTGAACCGCGGCGGATACTCAACGTGAACGGCGGCGTTTCGCGCGCGACGTTGATTTGGGAGGGCGGCGGGGAAGGGACTGAGCGGCGGGGACGTGCGCGGCCTCTAGGTACAGACGGAGAACGGCGGCGTACGACCCGTCCGGGTGTGTGATTCGAGGGCAGGAGGAATCGTTAACAACTGGATCTGTTAGCTGGTTATTTTTCGTAGGTTTATTTCATAGATCTTTTTCACACAGATTTTTAATGCATAGACCGGACGATTAACGACCGGATCTCTTGGGAACATCATGGTTTTTTTTTTAGTCCGACGCGGGATCGGGGGCGGAAGCGCTCGTACGACAGAGAGGGAATAGAGGACGAAAAAAAGTCGGTGGAGGTGGGACGAAATTTAACCAGTGAGCGGAGACTACCAACTAAGACATTAGGAGTAGAGATATAGTAGTACAAATCTAGGAGGTGCTACACGTATCTAGGATGTTCCAAATTTTCAAACTCAAATTCAGTTTGTAGTTTGAGAAACAAAGAATACAAATCCAACTAACAGTGGTAATGGGCTGAATCCAGACCCTAATTTGGATTCAGTAGTATTTGCAGTTAGAATTTTTCCTTTTCATCTCTAGATCTGGGATTAAATCAGTATTTCAATTTAAGCAGGACGATTGTGATGTCATGCAAAAGCACAGGAGCTGTAGCACTTTCATGATAAGTAAAGTGTCGAACCCACAATGAGCGAAAATAAAGGCGACCGGCAGCGGGGTGGATCAGCGGGCGGTCTCCATGGGGTTGTGGGAGTGAAGCTGGCAGCTAGGTCAGGGGGATTTGGGGGGGGGGGGGGGGGAGAGAGAGAGAGAGGGTAGAGGTGGGTGGGAGTGAGAGGACGGGGATGTCCCCCTTTCTCTCGAGGTGTGGGGTGGTCGTTCGAGGGAGGGGTGGGTCAGCGGGAAAAATTTTGGGGTCGGGCTCAGCCTCGCTCAACCCGGCTCGTCTCTTTGGGGGTGCTCGAGTGAGCATGGATGAGGGACTTTTTTTTGCATCTAATAGGCATAGTCCAGGTGAGCCCATACACCCTACCAAACAAGTGAAAGTGGGTCAGATAGGGAACTTTTTTGTCTATACACCCTCCATGCATGCTACCAAGCACACCCAAAGTCACTACTAATCCCACAACTATGTTGTCACCGACATAGTTCCATACTCACCCAAACCGGAGTTTGAAAATAGTCTACACTATCAGTCGCTAGGAAACAGGAATTTAAAAGGTACTAAGTTAGTAAGGGCGGTGCTTGAGTAATAAGGTGTTCTCGAGGTTTCCAGAGTCATCACTACTAATATAATCTGCGCAACCTAGAGGTTGCCGATGGTCGCCGTCGAGCTAGCTTTAGCCAACGTCCTAGAGAGTACATGGAGGCGGCAGGAGATGTCTTAGAGTATACACCAAGTCTTCGGTAGGTGTAGTCTTGACCACGCCCAGGCGTGTAGCTTTCGGAGTCCACCTGAATGAGAATGGGGGCCTATAGGCCCAGCCCAAGGACTATGGGCTGACTACGTTGGCACCCCCTAGTCCAGGACACCGTCAGTAGCCCCCGAACTGGTCTTCTATGCCGAGGACGCCCTCTTTGATTTTAATAATTCCATATCTGAAGTCCTTGCCTTGACAGACGAGTTCCCCTTTTGATAAACCGAGATGCTTTCCCTTATTTAAAGCCACAATGGACCACTCCTCCAAGGAATGTGTCCCTCGAATCAGCACATAACCGAACTCGCCCCATGTCCGAAGACATGAGGTTACCTAACCTTAAAGGCCTGTCGCGTAGGTGTGAATAGTACTCCTAGCCTGACAACTTTATCAAAGTGGCACCACCCACGACTGGGCGGGCAGTTACTGCTCACTCGAATCGCGGCCCGAGGCAATCCTCGTATTGGCACGTCCCATCTAAACGGAGATCGTGCCCGTTTTCTAAGGGATATCATTAAGATTTTGTTTCTCCCTATACGCATAACGCCATATTTTTACGGGTAATGGCGATTTCACCGGTGCGTCAGGAGAGACTCTTGGCCTTTTAATCAGCCTATATAAGAGCAAAGGGATAGCAACGAGAAAAGTACGCTCCCCTTCCCTTCTGCCTGCTGCCTCTCGAACTCTAGCACCCAGATCCAATCCCGAACTCATCTTGCCCCCGCAGCGCTTCTCCACCTCCATCCTCAACAATGGCTGACGCCAACCTCAAGGGGCACTGGGGTGGCTCCTCCGTCACATAGGGCACCATCTGGAGCTACGCAGTGCGGGGTATATCCCCATTGAGGTTAGCACCTGAGTGCCGGACCCGAACCAGCGAATACGCGCTCCCAATCCTGGGGAGAGGGTCGTCTTTGTCCCCCACCTCATTAGAGGTCTGGGGTTCATGCTGCATCCTTTCGTGTGCGGGTTCATGTTCTTTTACGGGCTAGATTTCCACCATCTAGCCCCGAACTCCATTCTTCACCTCGCCTCCTTCATCACCATCTGTGAGGCCTTCCTCCGCATCGAGCTGCACTTCGGGCTGTGGCTGAAGATCTTTAGCATCAAGCCGAGATCCAGCGGCTCCGAACTTGCGGAGTGCGGGGGGCGCGATGATCAGCAAGAACTAGAAGGCAGGCTGGTTCAAAGGTACGTTTATAGAGACCATCAAGGAGTGGCATCGTGAGTAGTTTTACATCATCGAGCCACTCGCTGCGGTCCAGGACGAGGTCCCGGCGTTCTCGGCTGGGCCCCCAAAGAAGCTCGCATCCTGGAGGAGGAAGGGCATGGACTGGGGGAACCCCGAGGAGATGAAGGTGCTGCTCCAGAAGATTCAGTTCTGGACATACAAGAAGGACCTCCAGCTGGTGGACGTGGTGAACGTCATGCTACAGTGCCGCATCCTGCCGCTCCAGTCTTGGGCCACCTCGATGTGGGTGTATAAGCCCGAGGACGTGGTGCCCGTCAACCACTTCTTCCGCTCCACCACGGCCCAGATGTTGACGCTGCTATTCAATCCGTCCAGGGATGGGTTCCCTCCAGAAGGGAGTGACCACGGCTTCAAAGCCGGCCACGACGCCCCCGAGGTAATTTTAAATGTACAACTTTACTTTCCGTGCTCCTCTAAGCCTTATAGATTTCGGCTGATCAGTCAGCTTCATATTTGTAGAAGTGGATCTCCAAGGCGTAGTGAATGTTGTGCCCGACGCCGCTGCCCGAGGGGTAGATTACTCCCCTACTTACAACCCTCTTAACCGAGGAGCCGCACGTGGTGATCCCCAAGGAGTCAAAACCTCCGAAGGGTAGGGAGGGCCTCCGAGCAAGGGAGACTTCGGTCACCCGATCTGAGGAGACCCATGCCTCCTCCACCCACGAGGACGACGCGGAGGAGGACACGGGGGAAGGGAACCTTTCCCTTAAGGGGAAGAGGGTGGCGTCAGAGGGCGCCGAGGAGGAAGCGCGACCGAAAGGCCTGAAGAGGCCGCGTAAGGCCTCTGCCAATCCCGCTAGCAAGCCAACACCGCCGGAGAAGGACAACTTCTCCGACGAGTCGGGTGGGGACCTCTTCGAGCTGGGGAGGGAGAAGCCGGCTCCCCGAAGGTACGCAATAGTAGCTAAATTTGGACTCTGAAACTTGTTCATTGAATGAAATTTATAAAGGCAATTTTGCAGCCCGCCAAGGGTACGCCTTAGAGGCGACACCTTGGACGGGCTTCCCTCGGCGGACAACGGGTCGCCTGAGCCCGCCAAGATCGCTCCAGCTCTCGAGGGGCTGGGGGGATGCGTCATCCAGTCTGGCCCCCTTAGTCAACACAACAGGGGCCAAGATACTGGTCGTCATGGCTGAGGTTGACACCTTGGCCAAACAGGGCCAAGGGGAGGCAGTCCCCAAGGAAGGGTTGGGCCAAACAGTGGCCTAGTCTAAACCGTTTCCGGTGCCAGCACCGCAGCCGAAGACCCTCGTTCTCAGCACCTCGGTGGTGGGTTCAGAGGTTGTGCCGCCCCCGCATCCCGCACCAGAGCGGGCTGTGGCGGGGTGGACCAAGGAGATGGAGGTAGCCTTAGCGGGCTCCTCCATCACAGAAGAGCACCACGCCTTGATCAGCTCGTCGCTGCATGGCTTCCGGTCCGCAGAGGCCGGAATGCGCGAGGTCTTCAAGGGCCTCGTCAAGAGCTTCGAGGTATGTTTCCTTGTATTAAGAATAACCTCCAGTCTTAGAATTATTCATGAAAACGAGCTTTTATCCGAAGACTTTTTGCTTATATCACATCGTAGCCCTTGTAAGAGCCTAGCCAGTCAGTAGCCCCCGAGCCCAAAGCTAATTTTAAGAAACTAGCTTTGGGGTCGAAGCATACTATTAAAAAGCGCTGATCAGTAGCCCCCAAGACCCTAGCTGGTCTTCAAAAAAGGACCGGCCAGGGGATTGAAGTCGAAAACGGGTACTAAGGCGCTGAGTGTTTGTTTGCAGGTATCGACCTCGGCTCCGAGCTCCGCCTCCGAGGAGATAGCGGAGATGAACCGGAAGCTCAAGAGGTCCGAAGAGGACCTCGATTTGATACAAAAGTAGATCGAGTTGTCTCAAGGTAAGCGCAAAATGGTGCAGAGTTTGTCAAATTTACATTGAAAATGCGCATAAATTTCTAATGCTGACGCTGAGTGCTATTTGTGAGCTGCGTTAGGATTTCCTCGAAGAGGAGAGGATGATGCAGTATAGTAGAGATAAGTATTTCCCTCAGTTATGAAACCAAGGTTATCAAAGTACCTGCACATAAACAACAAATACTTGTAACCGAACGCGTAGACGGGTTGTCTATCCCTCAACGGTTACGAGCAAGATTAAATTATATAGTTTTTGATAGATAGATCTGACAAAAATACAAAATAAAATAAATAAAAGAAAATTGCAGCAAGGTATTTTTAGATTTAATATATGATAAAAGATAGATCCGGGGACCATAGTTTTCACTAGAGGCTTCTCTCGAGAAAATAGCATACGGTGGGTAAACAAATTGCTGTTGAGCAACTGATAGAAAAGCAAATAATTATGACGATATCCAAGGCAATGATCAAACATATAGGCATCACGTCCGAGATTAGGAGACCGAAACGATTCTGCATCTACTACTATTACTCCACACATCGGCCGCTATCCAGCATGCATCTAGTGTATTAAGTTTATGGAAAACGGAGTAATGCATTAAGCAAGATGACATGATGTAGACAAGATAAACTCATGTATGAATAAACTCCATCTTTTTACCCTTAATAGCAATGGTACATACGTGTCATGTCCCCTTCTGTCACTGGGATTGAGCACCGCAAGATCGAACCCATTACAAAGCACCTCTTCCCATGGCAAGATAATCAACCTAGTTGGCCAAACCAAACCAATAAATCGAAGAAGAAATACGAACCTATATTAATCATGCATAAAAGAGTTCAGAGAAAACTCAAATAATATTCATGGATAGATCTGATCATAAACTCACAATTCATCGAATCTCAACAAACACACCGCAAAAAGTCATTATGTCAAATAGATCTCCAAGAACAACAAGGAGAACATTGTATTGAGAATCAAAAAGAGAGAAGAAGCCATCTAGCTACTAACTATGGACCCATAGGTCCATGGTAAACTACTCAAGCATCATCGGAGGGGTAGCAAGGATGATGAAGAACCCCTTCGTGATCGTTTTCCCCTCTGGCAGAGTGCCAAAAAGGGTCCCCAGATGGGATCTCTCGATAACAGAGGCTTGCGGCGGTGGAAAAAGTATTTCGTGGACTCCCCGGTAGGTTTCCGGATTTTAGAGTATTTATAGAGGCGGAGTTAGGTCAAACGGAGGCTCGTGGGCCCCACTAGGTACTAGGGCACGCTAGAGGCCCCTGGCGTGCCCTGGTGCCTAGTGGGCCACTTCTTCATCTTCTCGTGGCCTTCCGAAGCTTCCAGGGTCTCTTATTGCCAAAAAAAATCTTCAAAAAGTTTCGTGGCATTTGGACTTCGTTTGGTATTGATTTTCTTCAAAGTAAAAAACAAGCAAAAAAACAACAACTAGCATTGGGCACTAAGTTAGTAGGTTAGTCCCAAAAAATGATATAAATTTGCTTGTAAATATATATAAAACATCCAAGATTGATACTATAATATCATGGAACAATCTAAAATTATAGATACGTTGGAGACGTATCAAGCATCCCCAAGCTTAATTCCTGCTCGTCCTCGAGTAGGTAAATGATAAAAACAGAATTTTTGATATGGAATGCTACCTATCATATTCATCATACAATCTCTTCTTTCATAGCATGGACATTTTGGACTTGAATGATTCAAAGCAATAGTCTATAATTTGACATGAAGACATCAATACTCAAGCATATCAACAAGCAACCATGTCTTTCGAAATATCAATGCTAAAGAAAGTTATCCCTAGCCCATTATGCTCAATCATTGATCCATTCATGAAACACACTCAAATATTAGCTACATCCAATGCACAAGTATGATAATAGTGTTCCCTAGTTGGTGCTTTATAAGAGAAGATGTAGACTCAAAATTAAAATTAAAATTGCATAAAAGTAAATAGAAAGGCTCTTCGTAGAGGGAAGCAGAGATTTGTAGAGGTGCCAGAGCTCATAGCTTAATTTGAGAGATAAAATTATTTTGAGAGGCATGCTTTTCCTGTCAACGAAAACAATCGAGAATTCCCAATATCTTCCATGCTAGATAAATCATAGGCGGTTCCCAAACAGAAAATAAAGTTTATTTCCTTTCCATCATTCTTAAACAATCCATGGCTAGCCGTATCCACGGGTGCCTTCCATGCCAACACTTTCCAAGGAATTTATTATTAACAACATATTAATTTTTTTCATTTTGGGACTGGGCGTCCCTATTACCTACCACACTCTCATGCAATGACAAGTGAATAAACACTCATCATGAGAATAAAATACCTAGCATGGAAAATACTGGCCACCCCCTGCCGCTTTATGAGTGGTACGGGCACACAAAAACGGAAATTCATTTTGAATATTAGAGTTGGCACATACAAATTTACTTGGAACGGCAAGGAAACACCGCATATAGGCAGGTATGGTGGACTCATTTGGCACACTTTGGTTTAAGCAGTTGGATGCACAAGTAGCATTCCCGCTTAGTACAAATGAAGGCTAGCAAATAGATTGAGAAGCGACCAACCAAAAAACAAAAATGATCATAAACATGCCTTAAACATAACTAACACTGAATAATGCACCACAAGTAGGATGTAACTTTGTTGCATAACTATTGACTTTTGTGCTTGCATAGGGAATCACAAGCCTTAACAACAATATTCTTACTAAAGCATAATTACTCACCAACAAGATTCGCATATCACTATCTCCATATCGCAAAACTATTGCAAGGAATCAAGTTTTTAATATCCAATGATCTTCATGAAAGTTTTTATTATATCCCTCTTGAATATTCATCACTTTGGGACCAAATTCATATCTCGTGGAAATTTCCATTGCTATTATCAACTCTCAAAAAGATTTAAGTGAAGCACGAGAGCATAAAATTTCTTCAAAAATTTGTCATATCAACTCTCAAAATAATTTAAGTGAAGCATGAGAGCATATTTCTTCAAAATTTATTAACTCTCAAAATAATTTAAGTGAAGCATGAGAGCATATTTCTTCAAAAATAAATCACCACCGTGCTCTAAAAGATATAAGTGAAGCACTAGAGCAATTGCCTAGTGATACGTCTCCAACGTATCTATAATTTATGAAGTATTCATGCCATGTTTACAATAATTCTATATGGTTTTGGTATGATTTGAATGGAACTAACCCGAACTAACGTTGTTTTCAGCAGAACTACCGTGGTGTTTTTTTTTGTGTAGAAATAAAAGTTCTCCAAATGCAACAAAACTTTTTGACAATTTTTTTGGTAGAAAAGAGGCACTAGAAGCTTCGTGGGAAGGCCAGAAGAGTCACGAGGTAGCCACCACCCACCAGGGCGCGCCTGGGGGTAATGGTGCGCTGGTGGGTGGTGGGCTCCCTGTGGCCCATCTTAGCGTGAGACCGGCACCAAAAAATCCTATAAATAGAGAAACCACCAGCATAACCCTAGAACTTCGACTCCGCTGCCGCACGCCTCTGTACCTTCGAAATACCATCTGGAGCCCTGTTCCGGCACCCTACCGGAGAGGGAAATCATCATCGGAGGCCATCTTCATCATCCCGGTGGCCAGCATGATGAAGAGGGAGTAGTTCATCCTCGGGGCCGAGGGTATGTACTAGTAGCTATGTGTTTGATCTCTCTCTCTCTCTCTCTCTCTCTCTCTCTCTCTCGTGTTCTTGATTTGGCACGATCTTGATGTATCGCGAGCTTTGTTAATATAGTTGGATCATATGGTGTTTCCCCTCTCTATCTTGTTGTGATGAATTGAGTTTTTACCTTTGAAGTTTCACTATTATCAGATTGAATACTTTTATGGATTTGAGAACACTTGATGTATGTCTTGCATATGAATACCCGTGGTGACAATGGGGTATTATATTGATTCACTTGATGTATGTTTTGGCACTCAACTCGTGGATTCCCGAGGTGACATTGGGGTAATCTATGCATAGGGGTTGATGCACGTTTTCGTCCTACTTTCTCCGGTAGAAATCTTGGGACACTCTTTGAAGTTCTTTGTGTTGGATTGAATATTATGAATCTGAAGTTGTTTGATGCATATCGTATAGTCAACTCACAGATACTTGTGGTGACATGGGAGTATCTAGGTGACATTTGAGTTGGTTGATGTGTATCATATGGTGTTATTTTAGTACGAACTCTAGGGCTGTTTGTGACACTTATAGGAATAGCTCAATAGATTGATTGGAAAAGATAACTTTAAGGTGGTTTCGTACCCTACAAACAATTTCACCTTATGTTCTCCGCTAGATAAGAACTTTGGAGTGACTCTTTATCACATGTTGAGGGACTGTTATATGATTCAACTATGTTAGCACTGTTGAGAGACTGCACTAGTGAAAGTATGAACCCTAGGCCTTGTTTTGAAGCATTGCAATACCGTTTGTGCTCTGTTTTATCACTTGCTACCTTGCTTTTTTTATTTTCAGATTACAAAAACCTATATCTACTATCAATACTACACTTGTATCACCATCTCTTCGCGCGAACTAGTGCACCTATACAATTTACCATTGTATTTGGTGTGTTGGGGACACAAGAGACTATATTATTTGGTTTCAGGGTTGTTTGAGAGAGACCATCTTCATCCTATGCCTCCCACGGATTGATAAACCTTAGGTCATCGACTTGAGGGAAAATTGTCGCAGCACTACAAAACTTTGCGTTTGGAGGCACAACACGAGTCTACAAGAATAAGTTGTGTAGTAGACATCAAGCTCTTTTCTGGCGCCATTGCTGGGGAGGTGAGTGCTTGAAGGTATATCTTTAGATCTTGCAATTGAATCTTTTAGTTTCTTGTTTTATCACTACTTTGGTTTATAAAAGAAAACTACAAAAAATGGAATTGGGGTTGCCTCATATTATTTGTCTTTATCATGTCTTTCTTGAAAATGATGGATCAGAAAATTGTGCTCAATTGATAGAAGAAGAATTCAATAAAATGTTTGGCATAAAATATTTGAATGACGAGCATGATTTTAATGTTGTTAGTATGAATTGTTTGAATATCCATGGTGCTAGTGATATGCAAAGCCATAAGCTTGGGGATGCTATGTTTGATGAAGATGATATTTGTAGTACCCCAAGTTTTGATAAGAAAATTTATTATGATGAAAGCATGCCTCCTATTTATGATGATTATATTGATGAAAGTGGGTTTGGAAGAGTGTCAACTTTATGTAATAATGATCCCACTATTTTGGAGGGTGTTCAAACTTATTGTAATAATTATGAAAATGGATTTGGAGAGGTCATGACTTTATTTAGTAATGATTCCACTATCTTGGAAGAGGTTTCAATTGATTATGACAACAAAGTTGCTATCTATGATGATGACATGTATGCTATAAAGAATAATGATAATAATGAAACTTGTCATCATAATTTTAATGTTCAATTTGATTATGTCAATCAAGTATCACATGATAGCTATTTTGTTGAGTTTGCTCCCACTACTATTCATGAGAATAACTTTGCTTATGTGGAGAGTAATAAAAATTCTATGCTTATGGATCATGAAAAGAATGCTTTATGTGATAGTTATATTGTTGAATTCATCCATGATGCCACTGAAAATTATTTTGAGAGTGGAACATATGCTTTTACATATCTTAATAATATCAAGTTTCCTCTCTATGTGTTGAAAGTTTTGAAGTCATGCTTGTTTTGCCTTCCTATGCTAGTTGATTCTTGCTCCCATAAATTCTTTGCTCACAAAATCCCTATGCATAGGAAGTGGGTTAGGCTTAAGTGTTCTTGGCATGTGATTCATGATGCTCTTTTTCATGTTTCAATTACTACTTTTATGTGAGCATCATTAAAATCATCATGCCTAGCTTAAAAGGCATAAAAGAAAAGCGCTTGTTGGGAGACAACCCAATACTTTTACTTACTGTTTTTATGTGTTCACATGATTAAGCTAATGTAGTAATCATGTTTTATAGCTTTTGTTTCAATAAAGTGCCAAGTAAAGCCTTTGGGATGATGTGGATGATAGTTGACTTGATTTTGTGGAAAAACAGAAACTTTTGCGCCCAGTTCTAGAATTTCATAAAATCATAGAAACATGCTCTTGCTCTGAAATTTCTTCACATGCTTGATATACAAATTTCCCACGTTTTCCTAATTTTTTAGAATTTTTAGAGTTACAGAAGTATGAGCACAATTCAGGTTTCTACAGACTGTTCTGTTTTTGACAGATTCTGTTTTTAATGCATATATAGTTTGCTTGTTTTATGGTTTCTATGGCTTATATTGGTCAATATAAATTGTGAAAATGATAGATTACAGTAGGAATTGTGTGAGAACAATTATGAATCTTGTCTTGACAGTATCCAAATGAATGACTTGTTTTATCATACTAACCCATCTCACAAAGTTCCGTTAAGTTTTGTGTGATTGAAGTTTTCAAATTTTGGGTGAGATATCGATATGAGGAGAATAAGGAGCGGTAAGAACCTAAGATTGAGGATGCCCAAGGCACCCCAAGGCAATATTCAAGGAATACCCAAGCAACTAAGCTTGGGGATGCCCTGAAAGGCATCCCCTCTTTCGTCTTCAACATTATCGATAACCTTACTTGGAGCTACATTTTTATTCGTCACATGATATGTGTTTTGCTTGGAGCATCATTTTATTTTGTTGATATTTTCTTGCTGTTATTTAGAATAATTTTTTATATCTTTTATTTCAATAAAAGTGTCAAGGATAGCCTTCACCATGCTTATTTTGCAAGTATATGAGTTGCTGTTTCAAAACAGAAAGTTGCACGCTATTGCGTGAATTCTCTAGAAAAGTCAGAATGTGATAAAATGTTGATTTTTTTTACAAAATAAGATATGATAAATTTTCTACAGTGTGGTAAATTTTCAGAATTTTTTAAGTGAAATAATTATGGATCCTTCTTCGTCCTTTACAGACTGTCCTGTTTAGAAAGATTGCTGTTATGGTTGCATTGTTTGCATATGTTTGCTTGTTTAATGATTCTATTTGAGAATAGGAGTATTAAATATGCAGAGGCATTCAGTATGCAATGTCAAATTATAATTTTGGTGATTTGTTACAGTAGAGAGTGATAAGGTGTTGCATTGATTTATACAAACGTATCTTACAAGATCTTGTTGAGTTTAGTGTGGATGAAGTTTTTAAGAATTAGGGAAACCATGTTATGAGAGGAATGAAGAAGACACAAGAGCTCAAGCTTGGGGATGTGATGTTTGCTTGAACTACGTCGGTATTTCCCCAAAGAGGAAGGGATGATGCAGCACAGCAACGGTAGGTATTTCCCTCAGTGATGAGACCAAGGTTATCGAACCAGTAGGAGAACCAAGCAACACTACGTAAACAACACCTGCACACAAAGAACAAATACTTGCAACCCGACGTGTTAAAGGGGTTGTCAATCCCTTTTGGGTAACGGCGCCAGAAATTGGCAAGTTGACGGGAGATAAATTGTAGTAGATTGGATAAATAGATCGCGAATAAAATAAAGTGCAGCAAAATATTTTTGGGTTTTTAGAAATATAGATCTGAAAATAAAAGTGGCAAATAAATAAAAAGGGCAAATAGCAAAATAGATCTGAAAATATATGATGAGAAAATAGACCCGGGGGCCGTAGATTTCACTAGTGGCTTCTCTCGAGAAAAATAGCATACGGTGGGTAAACAAATTACTGTTGGGCAATTGATAGAACTTAAAATAATTATGACGATATCCAGGCAATGATCATTATATAGGCATCACGTCCAAGATTAGTAGACCGACTCCTGCCTACATCTACTACTATTACTCTACACATCGACCGCTATCCAGCATGCATCTAGTGTATTAAGTTCATGGAGAAACGGAGTAATGCAATAAGAACGATGACATGATGTAGACAAGATCTATTTATGTAGAAATAGACCCCATCTTGTTATCCTTAATAGCAACGATACATACGTGTCGGTTCCCCTTCTGTCACTGGGATCAAGCACCGTAAGATCGAACCCATCACAAAGCATCTCTTCCCATGGCAAGAAAAATCGATCTAGTTGGCCTAACTAAACTAAAGATTCGAAGAAGAAATACAAGGCTATAAGTAATCATGCATATAAGAGATCAAAAGACTCAAATAACTTTCATGGATAAAAACATAGATCTGATCATAAACTCAAAGTTCATCGGATCCCAACAAACACACCGCAAAAAGAGTTACGTCAAATAGATCTCCAAGAGACCATTGTATTGAGAATCAAAAGAAAGAGAGAAAGCCATCTAGCTACTAACTACGGACCCGTAGGTCTACAATGAACTACTCACGCATCATCGGAGAGGCACCAATGAGGATGATGAACCCCTCCGTGATGGTGTCTAGATTGGATCTGTGGTTTTTGGAACTTGCGGTGGCTGGAATTGATTTTCGTCGACTCCCCTAGGGTTTCTGGAATATTGGGGTATTTATAGAGCAAAGAGGTGGTGCGGGAGGCGGCCGAGGTGGGCACAACCCACCTGGGTGTGCCTGGGCCCCCAGGCGCGCCCTGGTGGGTTGTGCTCCCCTCAGAGCCCCCCTCAGGTACTTTCTTGGCCCAACTTGTGTCTTCTGGTCCAGAAAAAATCACCAAAAAGTTTCGCTGCGTTTGGACTCCGTTTGGTATTGATTTCCTGCGAAGTAAAAAACAAGCAAAAAATAGCAACTGGCACTAGGCACTATGTCAATAGGTTAGTCCCAAAAAATGATATAAAGTTGCTATAAAATGATTGTAAAATATCCAAGAATGATAATATAATAGCATGGAACAATCAAAAATTATAGATACGTTGGAGACGTATCAGCATCCCCAAGCTTAATTCCTGCTCGTCCTCGAGTAGGTAAATGATAAAAATAGAATTTTTGATGTGGAATGCTGCCTAACATGTTCATCACATATTCTTTTCTTTCTAGCATGGACATTTGGACTTTTATATGATTCAAAGCAATAGTCTAGTTTTGACATGAAGATTTCAATACTCAAGCATATCAACAAGCAACCATGTCTTTCAAAATATCAACACTAAAGCAAGTTATCCCTAGCCCATTATGCTCAATCATTGATCCATTCATGAAACACACTCGCATATTAGCTGCACCCAATGCTCAAGTAGGATCATAGTGCCCCTTAGTTGGTGCTTTATAAGAGAAGATGGAGACTCAAAATAAAATAAAAATTGCATAAAGTAAAAGAAAGGCCCTTCGCAGAGGGAAGTAGGGATTTGTAGAGGTGCCAGAGCTCAAAGCGAAAAAAGTAGAGATAAAACATTTTGGGTGGCATGCTTTTCCTGTCAAGGAAAATGATCGAGTAGTTCCCAATACTTTCCATGCTAGATATATCATAGGCGGTTCCCAAACAGAAAATAAAGTTTATTCCTTTTTCCACCATACTTTCACATTCCATGGCTAACCGAATCCACAGGTGCCGTACATACCAACACTTTCCAAGGAATTTATTATTTGACAACATAAAGTAAATTCATTTTTCATTTTGGGACTGGGCATCCCTAATACCTTTGCCGTACTCTCGTGCAATGACAAGTGAATAAACACTCATCTTGAGAATAACACATCTAGCATGGAAAAATATCAGCCACCCCCTACCGTTTCATGAGCGGTACGAGCACACAAAAGAGAAATTTATTTTGAAATTAGAGATGGCACATACAAATTTGCTTAGAACAGCACGGAAATACCGCATATAGGTAGGTATAGTGGACTCATATGGCAAAACTGGTTTAAGGATTTTGGATGCACAAGTAGTGATCATACTTAGTGCAAATGACGGCTAGCAAAAGATTGAGAAGCATCCAACCAAGAAACAAAAAATCTCATAAGCGAGCATTAAGCATAACTAACACCGAATAATGCACCACAAGTAGGATGTAATTTCATTGCATAACTATTGACTTTCATGCTTGCATAGGGAATCACAAACCTTAACACCAATATTCTTACAAAAGCATAATTACTCATCAACATGACTCACATATTATATCAACATATCGCAAAACTATTACAAGGAATCAAGTTTATTTTGTCCAATGATCTTCATGAAAGTTTTTATTATATCCCTCTTGAATATCTATCACTTTGGGACTAATTTCATTTGTTGCTTTTGATAGCTCAAACAAATCTAAGTGAAGAACATGAGCATAAAATTTTCTTCTCTCAAAATAATTTAAGTGAAGCAAGAGATAATTTCTAAAAAAAATACTAATTCTCAAATAAATCTAAGTGAAGCATGAGAGCATTTCTTCAAAAATACTAAAGCACACCATGCTCAAAAAGATATAAGTGAAGCACTAGAGCAATTCCATAGCTCATAAAGATTTAAGTGAAGCAAAGAGAGCAATTCTAACAAGTCATAGCATAATTTTGGCTCTCTCAAATAGGTGTGTCCAGCAAGGATTCATGACTAAAAATAAAAAGCAAAACAAGCAAAGACTCATATCATACAAGACGCTCCAAGCAAAACTCATGATATGTGACGAATAAAAATATAGCTCAAAGTAAAATACAGATGGTCGTTAGAAGAAAGAGGGGATACCACTCGGGCATCCCCAAGCTTAGTTGCTTGCTTCTCTTTGGATAATGGCTTGGGGTGCCATGGGGCATCCCCAAGCTTAGGATCTTCTTACTCCTTATTCCTTCATCCATCGTTATCTCACCCAAAACTTGAAAACTTCAATCACACAAAACTCAACAAAACCTTCGTGAGATCCATTAGTATAAGAAAACCAATCTTTACTTTAAGTACTGTAGAAAACCCATTCAAATTTTGTTCTTGCATTATATCTACTCTATTCTAACTTTACCATGGCTCATACCCCCCGATACAAACCATAGATTCATCAAAATAAGCACACAATGCAAAGAAAACATAATCTGTCAAAAACAGAACAGTATGTAAAGATGCGAATTGTTATTATACTTATATAACTCGAAAAATTCTGAACAATTAGGACAACAGACTTAATTTGTATATCAATCTTTTGTAAAAAAAATCAGAAATTTTTGTCGCTTCTGTGAATTTTCAAAATTGTTTTACTGGACGCAAAAGTTTCTGTTTTCCAACAAGATCAAATCAACTATCACCAAAGCTATCCTAAAGGCTGTACTTGGCACAAACACTAATTAAAACACAAAAAACACAATCATAACAGTAGCATAATTGTGCAAACACTCAAGAACAGAAAGAAAAAGATGAAAATAAATTTTATTCATTGGGTTGCCTCCCAACAAGCGCTATCTTTTTATGCCCCTAGCTAGGCATAATGCAAAGATCTAAGTATTGTCATCTTTGTTTCTATATCCATAAGATGCCCTCATGATTGATTCATATGGTGGCTTAATTCTTATTCTAGGGAAGTGTTCCATCCCCTTTCTCAAAGGAAATTGGAATTTGATGTTCCCTTCTTTCATATCAATCACGACACCTATAGTGCGCAAAAACGGTCTACCAAGAATAATTGGACAAGACAGATTGCAATCAATATCAAGAACAATAAAATCTATGGGCACATAATTCCTATTTGCAAGAATAAGAACATCATTAATTCTTCCCATAGGCTTTTTAATAGTAGAATCCGCCAAGTGCAAATTTAAAGAACATTCTTCAATATCGGTAAGACCAAGCACATCACATAAAGATTTCGGAATTGTAGAAACACTAGCACCCAAATCACACAAAGAAAAACACTCATAATTTTTAATATTGACTTTGAGAGTAGGTTCCCATTCATCATGTAATTTTCTAGGAATTGAGACCTCTAATTCCAACTTTTCTTCTAGAGCTTTCATCATAGCATCAACAATATGTTTAGTAAAAGCTTTATTTTGTTCATAGGCATGGGATGAATTTATCATGGATTGCAACAAAGAAATACAATCAATCAAAGAGCAATTATCATAAATAAAGTCTTTGTAATCCAAAAGAGTGGGCACATCACTAGTTAAAGTTTTGACCTCTCCAAACCCACTTTTATCAATTTTCTCAACAAGATTTTCACCCTCCAAATTATCGGGACGCCTTCTAGCTAAAGTTGACTCTTCTCCAGTCCCTTTATTATCAATCTTAATTTTACTAAACAAGGAATCAATAGAAGAAACACCAACCATTTTAAGATCTTCGTCACTTTTATGAAAACAATCACTAGAAAACACTTTTTCTAGAAATTCTCTTTTAGCTCTAAGCATAGCGGTTCTTTTCTTAGTTTCATCCATAGAAACATATAAAGCTTTAATTAATTCCTCAACCTTAGGCACAAAAATTTTCATCTTGAGATTTTCTACATCATGAGAAATTCTATCAATACTCCTAGACATATCATCAATCTTATTCAGCTTTTCTTCTATCGTAGCATTAAAAACCTTTTGAGTATTGATAAATTCTTTAATATTATTCTCAAGATCAGAGGTGTTCCCATTATTATTATAAGAAGGATTACCATAGGAATTACTATAATTATTAGAGGAATTACTAGGAAAAGGCCTAGGATTAAAATTACCTCTATAAGCATTGTTATTGAAATTGTTTTGAGAGATAAAATTCACATCTACGACATCACTATTTTGCTCAATCAAGGTAGACAAAGGCACATCAATAAAATCAATAGGAGCAGTTTTATTAGCAACCAATTTCATAAGAGCATCAACTTTTTGACTCAAAGAAGAAATTTCTTCAACCGAATTAACTTTTTTACTAGTAGGAGCTCTTTCGGTATGCCATTGTGAATAATTTGCCATAATATTGTCTAGCAATTTAGTAGCTTCACCCAAAGTAATTTCCATAAAAGTACCACCCGTGGCGGAATCTAAAAGATTTCTAGAAACAAAATTCAATCCCGCATAATAATTTTGTATGATCATCCAAAGATTTAAACCATGAGTAGGACAATTTCTTAGCATCAATTTCATTCTTTCCCAAGATTGCGCAACATGTTCATGCTCAAGTTGCTTAAAATTCATGATTTGCGTCCTAAGGGAAATAATTTTCGCGGGCGAAAAATACTTAGTAATAAAAGCATCTTTGCACTTATCCCAAGAATCGATACTATTGCGAGGCAAAGAAGAAAACCAAATTTTTGCACGATCTCGCAAAGAAAATGGGAGTAATTTCAACTTCACAATATCATTGTCCACATCTTTTTTCTTTTGCATATCGCATAATTCCATGAATGTGTTAAGATGGGACGCGGCATCCTCACTAGGAGTACCGAAAAATTGATCTTTCATAACAAGATTCAACAAAGCGGCATTAATATCACAAGACTCCGCACTAGTGGCGGGAGGAGCAATCGGAGTGCTAGTAAAATCATTGTTGTTGGTATTGGAGAAATCACACAACTTGGTGTTCTCTTGAGTCATCGTGACTACGCAACAAGATTGCACTCAAAAACAGATCTGACGAGAAAACGGCGAACGAAAAAGAGGGCGAATAAAACGGCAAGTTTTTGTGAAGTGGGGGAGATGAAAACGAGAGGCAAATGGCAAATAGTGTAAATTGCAAGGAGATGAGATTTCTGATTAGGAACCTGGTAGATGTTGATGATGTCTCCCCGGCAACGGCGCCAGAAATTCCTTTAGATGTTTGCTTGAACTACGTCGGTATTTTCCCAAAGAGGAAGGGATGATGCAACACAGCAACGGTAGGTATTTCCCTCAGTGATGAGACCAAGGTTATCGAACCAGTAGGAGAACCAAGCAACACTAAGTAAACAGCACCCGCACACAAAGAACAAATACTTGCAACCCGACGTGTTAAAGGGGTTGTCAATCCCTTTCGGGTAACGGCGCCAGAAATTGGCAAGTTGACGGAAGATAAATTGTAGTAGATTGGATAAATAGATCACGAATAAAATAAAGTGCAGCAAAATATTTTTGGGTTTTTAGAAATATAGATCTGAAAATAAAAGTGGCAAATAAATAAAAAGGGCAAATAGCAAAATAGATCTGAAAATATATGATGAGAAAATAGACCCGGGGGCCGTAGATTTCACTGGTGGCTTCTCTCGAGAAAAATAGCATACGATGGGTAAACAAATTATTGTTGGGCAATTGATAGAACTTCAAATAATTATGACGATATCCAGGCAATGATCATTATATAGGCATCACGTCCAAGATCAGTAGACCGACTCTTGCCTGCATCTACTACTATTACTCCACACATCGACCGCTATCCAGCATGCATCTAGTGTATTAAGTTCATGGAGAAACGGAGTAATGCAATAAGAATGATGACATGATGTAGACAAGATCTATTTATGTAGAAATAGACCCCATCTTGTTATCCTTAATAGCAACGATACATACGTGTCGGTTCCCCTTCTGTCACTGGGATCAAGTACCGTAAGATCGAACCCATCACAAAGCACCTCTTCCCATGGCAAGAAAAATCGATCTAGTTGGCCTAACTAAACCAAAGATTCGAAGAAGAAATACGAGGCTATAAGTAATCATGCATATAAGAGATCAAAAGACTCAAATAACTTTCATGGATAAAAACATAGATCTGATCATAAACTCAAAGTTCATCGGATCCCAACAAACACACCGCAAAAAGAGTTACATCAAATAGATCTCCAAGAGACCATTGTATTGAGAATCAAAAGAGAGAGAGAGAAAGCCATCTAGCTACTAACTATGGACCCGTAGGTCTACAATGAACTACTCACGCATAATCGGAGAGGCACCAATGAGGATGATGAACCCCTCCGTGATGGTGTCTAGATTGGATCTGTGGTTTCTGGAACTTGCGGCGGCTGGAATTGATTTTCGTCGACTCCCCTAGGGTTTCTGGAATATTGGGGTATTTATAGAGCAAAGAGGTGGTGCGGGAGGCGGCCGAGGTGGGCACAACCCACCTGGGCGCGCTGGGCCCCCAGGCGCGCTCTGGTGGGTTGTGCGCCCCTCGGAGCCCCCCTCGGGTACTTTCTTGGCCCAACTTGTGTCTTCTGGTCCAGAAAGAATCACCAAAAAGTTTCGCCGCATTTGGACTCCGTTTGGTATTGATTTCGTGCGAAGTAAAGAACAAGCAAAAAACAGCAACTGGCACTGGGCACTATGTCAATAGGTTAGTCCCAAAAATGATATAAAGTTGCTATAAAATGATTGTAAAACATCCAAGAATGATAATATAACAGCATGGAACAATCAAAAATTATAGATACGTTGGAGACGTATCAGGATGCCGAAGGCATCCCAAGTTAATATTCCAAGAAGTCTGAAGTATCAAAGCTTGGGGATGCCCCGGTAGGCATCCCACCTTTCTTCATCAACAATTATCGGTTAGTCTCAGTTGAGTCTAAGTTTTTGCTTCTTCACACGTTGTGTGATACTCTTGTTTTGTCCATTTTTTTTATTTTGCTTGTTGTTTTAATAAAATACTTAAGATCTAAAATTTTTAAATGAGAGAGAGTCCTCACATAGCTACTTAATTATTTAACTACTCACTTGATATTTACTTATATATTTTTGGAGTAGTTTGTCATTTACTCTTGTGCTTGACTTATATCCTATGAGTAAATTGTTGAATGAATTGAATATCATGAAGTTGAAATTATATGTGCTCCATATGCTTGTACCATACCAAGTAGCAGCTTCACATCGGGTTTAAAAAGTGAAATCTATTGAATTTTGACAATCACAATATTGGTCATACAAGCAATTCATGAATGATTAGTATAAGGAAGAGAACTTTCACATATAAATATATTATCATGGACAACTTTTATGATTGTGAATACTCATTAGTTATTTTCAAACTTGAGCAAATTAGTTGAAATTGGACAAGGAAGACAACATAATGAGTTATGTTTGGGTATATTTGCATAGAAGTTATATTGTTATGGATCCTCCAACATGTGGTGCTTGCTTAGGATCTTTTGCTAGCCAAAAATTCGTACTAAGTAGAGATACTACTTGCGCATCCAAAAAACCCTTAAACCTAGTTAATTTCTTGCCATGAGTGTCCACTATATCTACCTATGGATTGAATAAGATCCTTCAAGTAAGTTGTCATCGGTGCAAAAAGCAATAAAAATTGCTCCTAAAATATGTATGATCTTTTAGTGCAAGGGAAAATAAGCGTTGTATGAACTTTTGATGGTAAAGAAATAAAAGCGACGGACTGCATAATAAAGGTTGCTATCACAAGGGGCAATATATCGTGACATTCCTTTGCATTAAGAGCTTGCGCATCCAAACATAGAAAGCACATGACAACCTCTGCTTCCCTCTGCGAAGGGCCTATCTTTTACTTTATGTATTTACTTTTATGCAGGAGTCAATAATTAGTCATTCTCATTTCAACCTCAATTATTCTCTAGTTGGCAAGCAATATGTGGTGGGGAAAGATCCAGGCACATATGGCCAGTCAAATATATTTGATCATGAATTATTATTGTTGACAATTATCTCTATGATAAATGAGTTGGGAGGCGAAACATTAAGCCCCTATCTTTCTCTGTGTTCGATGGGTGCCATTTGTTCTAAAAATATGCTTTGAGTACTAGCAATCATAGAAGACTATATGATGATTGAGTATGTGGAGCTCTTACTTAGACTTTGTTGAGAATAAGTTGAATTGCAATTGTTTGGTGACTAAGAACATAGGTTGTTAAGTTTCAAGAGAATGCATTGTTTGAACCATAACATGTGAACTGATTGCTATTTTATCATGATGAGTTTTATGGGAAAGAGTTGTTGTTATGATGCTAGGAAAAGTGATTGAAATTATCATTGATTGAACTTCTGCACCATGCTAGCATTCACACTTCATAAATTATTTCTTTTATCATTTACCTACTCAAGGACGAGTAGGAATTAAGCTTGGGGATGCTGATACGTCTCCAACGTATCTGTAATTATGAAGTATTCATGCCATATTTACAACAATTCTATATGGTTTTGGTATGATTTCAATGGAACTAACCCGGACTGACACTGTTTTCAACACAACTACCGTGGTGTTGCTTTTTGTGCACAAATAAAAGTTCTCCAAATGCAACGAAACTTTTTGATGATTTTTTTGGAAGAAAAGAGGCACTAGAAGCTTCGTGGGAAGGCCAGAAGAGTCACGAGGTGGCTACCACCCACCAGGGCACGCCTGGGGGCGTAATGGTGCGCTGGTGGGTGGTGGGATCCCTGTGGCCCATCTTAGTGTGAGACCGACGCCAAAAAATCCTATAAATAGAGAAACCACCAGAAATAACCCTAGAACTTTGACTCCGCCGCTGTACGCCTTTGTACCTTCGAAATACCATCTAAAGCCCTGTTCTGGTACCCTGCCGGAGGGGAAAATCATCACCGGAGGACATCTTCATCATCCCGGCGGCCACCATGACGAGGAGGGAGTAGTTCACCCTCGGGGCTGAGGGTATGTAGTAGTAGCTATGTGTTTGATCTCTCTCTCTCTCTCTTGTGTTCTTGATTTGGCATGATCTTGATGTACTGTGAGCTTTGTTAATATAGTTGGATCATATGGTGTTTCCCCTCTCTATCTTGTTGTGATGAATTGAGTTTTTACCTTTGAGATTTCACTATTATTGGATTGAATACTTTTATGGATTTGAGAACACTTGATGTATGTCTTGCATATGAATACTTGTGGTGACAATGGGGTACTATATTGATTCACTTGATGTATGTTTTGGCATGACATTGGGGTAATCTATGCATAGGGGTTGATGCACGTTTTCGTCCTACTTTCTCCGATAGAAATCTTGGGGCACTCTTTGAAGTTCTTTGTGTTGGATTTAATATTATGAATCTGAAGTTGTTTGATGCATATTGTATAATCAACTCATGGATACTTGTGGTGACATTAGAGTATCTAGGTGACATTAGAGTTGGTTGATGTGTATCATATGGTGTTATTTTAGTATGAACTCTAGGGCTGTTTGTGACACTTATAGGAATAGCTCAATAGATTGATCGGAAAAGATAACTTTAAGGTGGTTTCGTACCCTACTAACAATTTCACCTTATGTTCTCCGCTAGATAAGAACTTTGGAGTGACTCTTTATCGCATGTTGAGGGATTGTTATATGATTCAACTATGTTAGCATTGTTGAGAGATTGCACTAGTGAAAGTATGAACCCTAGGCCTTGTTTTCAAGCATTGCAATACCATTTGTGCTCCGTTTTATCACTTGCTACCTTGCTGTTTTTTTATTTTCAGATTACAAAAACCTATATCTACTACCAATACTACACTTGTATCACCATCTCTTCGCCGAACTAGTGCACCTATACAATTTACCATTGTATTTGGTGTGTTGGGGACACTAGAGACTCTTTGTTATTTGGTTTCAGGGTTGTTTGAGAGAGACCATCTTCATCCTACGCCTCCCACGGATTGATAAATCTTAGGTCATCCACTTGAGGGAAAATTGTTGCTGTCCTACAAAACTGTGCGCTTGGAGGCCCAACATGAGTCTACAAGAATAAGTTGTGTAGTAGACATCAAGCTCTTTTCTGGCGCCGTTGCCTGGGAGGTGAGTGCTTGAAGATATATCTTTAGATCTTGCAATTGAATCTTTTAGTTTCTTGTTTTATCACTAGTTTGGTTTACAAAAGAAAACTACAAAAAATGGGATTGAGGTTGCCTCATATTATTCGTCTTTATCATGTCTTTCTGGAAAATGACGGATCAAAAAATTGTGCTCAATTGATAGAAGAAGAATTCAATAAAATGTTTGGCATAAAATATTTGAATGATGAGCATGATTGCAATGTTGTTAGTATGAATTCTTTGAATATCCATGATGCTAGTGATATGCAAAGCCATAAGCTTGGGGATGCTATGTTTGATGAAGATGATATTTGTAGTTCCCCAAGTTTTGATGAGAAAATTTATTATGATGAAAGCATGCCTCGTATTTATGATGATTATATTAATAAAAGTGGGTTTGGAAGAGTGTCAACTTTATGTAATAATGATCCCACTATTTTGGAGGGTGTTCAATCTTATTGTAATAATTATGAAAGTGGATTTGGAGAGGTCATGACTTTATTTAGTAATGATTCCACTATCTTGGAAGAGGTTTCAATTGATTATGACAACAAAGTTGCTATCTATGATGATTATTGTGATGACATGTATGCTATAAAGAATAGTGATAATCATGAAACTTGTCATCATAATTTTACCGTCAATTTGATTATGTCAATCAAGTATCACATGATAGCTATTTTGTTGAGTTTGCTCCCACTACTATTCATGAGAATAACTTTGCTTATGTGGAGAGTAATAAAAATTCTATGCTTATGGATCGTGAAAAGAATGCTTTATGTGATAGTTATATTGTTGAATTCATTCATGATGCTACTGAAAATTATTTTGAGAGAGGAACATATGCTTTTACATATTTCAATAATATTAAGTTTCCTCTCTATGTGTTGAAAGTTTTGAAGTCATGCTTGTTTTGCCTTCCTATGCTAGTTGATTCTTGCTCCCATAAATTCTTTGCTCACAAAATCCCTATGCGTAGGAAGTGGGTTAGGCTTAAGTGTGCTTGACATGTGATTCATGATGCTGCTTTTCATGTTTCAATTACTACTTTTATGTGAGCATCATTAAAATCATCATGCCTAGCTTAAAATGCGTGAAAGAAAAGCGCTTGTTGGGAGACAACCCAATACTTTTACCTACTGTTTTTGTGTGTTCACATGATTAAGCTACTGTAGTAATCATGTTTTATAGCTTTTATTTCAATAAAGTGGAAAGAAAATCATAGCAAAACACGTTTCTGTGAATTTACAAAATTCTAGAACTGGGCACAAAAGTTTCTGTTTTTCCATAGAATCAAGTCAACTATCATCCAACATAATCCTAAAGGCTTTACTTGGCACAAACACTAATTAAAACATAAAACACAATCATAATAGTAGCATAATTGTGGGAACAGAAGAAAAACAGAAAGTAAACAAGAAAAATTAAGATAACTATTGGGTTGCCTCCCAACAAGTGTTATTGTTTTATGCCCCTAGCTAGGCATAATGCATAGTTTCAAGTATTGTCATCTTTGGTTTCCAGCTCCTCAATCGCACATCCATAATTCCTAAGAGATCTAGCATGCATATTCTTAATGATCACGCTCCTAGGGATAAAGTTAAAGTATTCATTCTTGCAAGTAGGTTTCTTTATCAACTCAACAAAATTGAGGTGAACACTAATCATTTTAAGATCTTCGTTATTGCTACTAGAAGTGGCACCTTTGTTCTTAGGAACATAAGTAAACTTGCAATTCTTACTTGGAGGAGTCTTTTCAATAGTTTTAACGGAAGAAAAAGCGGAACTCAAATTATTAAAAATTTCTTCCAACTTATCAATCCTAGCGGGACTTTCTTCTACCCTTTCATTAACTACATGTTCTTTCTCTTTTAGCATTTTAAAGGTATTCCCTACCTTTGACCCAAATTGGGTGACATGATTGTGAATCTTTTTATTGAAATTTTCAATATGCTCTATGGTAGGCATTTTCTTTTCAATAGCATCTAGTATTTGCATAACATGTTCCAGAGTTAAAATTGTTTCATCAATAGTGATAGGTGGTGATCCCACTAAATTTCCCATAGCATTGAAAGCATCCATAGGTGGACAACTCAAGAAATTCCCTCCGGTAATAGTATCAAGAACGAATCTATACCAAGTAGTCATGCCCACATAAAAATTGCGAAGAAGGATGGTAGTGGATTGCTTACGAATAGATCTATTATGAGCATCACATATTCTATACCAAGAATCATTTAAATTCTCTCCCCCTCTTTGCTTAAAATTGAGAACTTCATTTTTAGGGGTACACGAAACTAGAGAGGAACTAGCCATAATGATAAAGCGATCAAGCAAATAAAAAGGCAAACGAAAAATATTTTTGTATTTTTTTGTAAAACTTTTTAGAAGTGGGGGAGATGAAAACGAGAGGCAAATGGCAAATAAAGTAAATGCAAGGAGATGAAATTTTATGCGTAGGTACTTGATAGATGTTGATGATGTATCCCCGGCAACGACGCCAGAAATTCTTCCTGCTACTTGTGAGTTGCGTTGGGATTTCCTCGAAGAGGAGAGGATGATGTGGTACAGTAGAGATAAGTATTTCCCTCAGTTATGAAATCAAGGTTATCAATCCAGTAGGAGAACCAAGCAACACTATGTAAACAACACCTACACACAAACAACAAATACTTGCAACCCAACGCGTAGAAGGGTTGTCAATCCCTCAATGGTTACAAGCAAGATTAAATTGTATAGTTTTTGATAGATAGATCTGACAAAAATACAAAATAAAATAAATAAAATAAAATTGCATCAAGGTATTTTTAGATTTAACATATGATAAAAGATAGACCCGGAGACCATAGTTTTCACTAGAGGCTTCTCTCGAGAAAATAGCATACGGTGGGTAAACAAATTACTGTTGAGCAATTGATAGAAAATCAAATAATTATGATGATATCCAAGGCAATTATCAAACATATAGGCATCACGTCTGTGATTAGGAGACCAAAACGATTCTACATCTACTACTATTACTCCACACATCGACCGTTATCCAGCATGCACTGGTACAGCGAGGTGCTATACAAACGATTTTTAACCCCTTTCCGCGATGGCATTGTGAACCATCGCTGAGTGAGTGTGTGCGATAGGGGGGTCCTTCCCACACGACCCAGAAACCGTCGGGGATAGGCCCTCCTGGCACACACGCTCGGCAAAATGAGGTCGTGTGCGACGGGCGAGCAATCAAATACGATTTTACGTACAGTTGTGCTAAAAAAATAAAATTATACAGGCCAAATCGTTTCCGGTCATAAGTACACCCCACACAGTCAGTCCCGGCTAAACGTTTCCGTTCATATGTACATTCCATACAGTCAATCCAAGGAAAACATTTCCGTTAGTATGTACATCCCACACAGTTAATCCAAGAAGTACGTTTCCGTTCGTATATACATCCCACACAGTCACTCCAAGGAAAACATTTCTGTTCGTAGGTACATCACACACAATTTTTCCCATTAAATCATTTGTGATAGCATTGCCATTGTAGACAATATTAACAATTTTATCGTTTGCGTTATTGAATGCATCACACATGGTGCATAGAAGAAACTGTGTGGCATAGGTTGTCCATCACACACACTTTTTATGTGGTAAAACATTTGCGCAAGGTGGCCTAACGCAAATAGTTTTTAAGAGGATGTCGTGTGTGATTGTTCATTGATCCAACACGGTTTATTCCTAGAAACTGTGTGCGATGCCTGAGGTCATCGTCCACGGTGTTTTCTCAATAACCGTTTGCAATAGCAAAACCCAATTAGCGGGCTAATTGGCCATTAGTAGGCTAATTGTCCTATTATTAATAATCCATTTATTAATCTAATTGACATTTCATATGAAGCACAAAATATATTTCATTTTCGTATTAAGGAAGCATGATTTCATAATTGAAATACATCAGAGTACAACATCATATAGCTTCAGCACTCAACTACCCCATTACACAACTGCACCAGCACCAAGTTTCACATGCAACATCTATAATCTTTCGAAATTAGCATCATAGACGGTACATAGACAGATGAATCTCATCTGGAAAACTGCTGAAGCGGAAGGCGAATATTGAGCCTTCATTGATGTTGAAGGTCTTTGCAACTTTAGGCCAGTGCCTGTGGATGATTGACCGTCCATCCTTCGTCCTCTTCAGGAACACTTCAATATTGAACCGTGGGTATTGTATGAATACCTTCCTCGCCTCCTGACCATACAGGTGGTTTGAGAGGTAATCATCAGTGATTTGCTTTGGAAAGGCCTGAAAACAAGGATGCGTGTGCATAAATATCTTCTCTAGATTGGAAATGGGGCAAAGGAATAAAAAAGCCAAGGTATAATAGTTAGTACCATCCTGTAGTGAACTGATGTCTTCTTCATTGTGCAGACAAAGATCTTGTTGTTTTTTGTCGCTAATTTCTTTATCCTAACAATCTTTCTGAGTTTCTTGACTTGACTGATATTCATGGACAACTCATTTCCCCATATGCAAAAAGGGTCGAACAGTGGGTCAAAACCTCTGACAGCAGGACCTACATGTGCAAGACCAAATTGTTAAAAACCTAAATATTAGAATGGTTCCTGCAATTGCACAATAATGTGCTATTAGATAGAGGACCATGCATGTGCAAACCTCGATTGTAAACCTCAGTGCTTCCCATTGTTTCCCTACAACACATATAAAGTAGTTAGGGATCAGGTTAAGTGAGGGTTCGCATGCTATCAGTAAAATATGTTGATGAAAAATAAGCACATTGCAGATTCATCAGATTAATTCAAGCCACATGGAAAACCCATTTATCCAAACCAAGCATGATTAAGAACTAGGAAATATAGCAATTGTATATGTTTCTCATGTATTAAGTGCAGCCAAATTCGATTTATTCCTCACATGCACAACAATACAAAATTCTACCCACCACAATTGGACATCGCATTGCAGAATTGAACCAAGAAGTTAACTAAACACCACAACAAATGAACCAAACATTAACTAAGCACCACATTGCACAATATAACATACTCCTAATAGAAGATCAGATAGTTAACCAAACCAAGCATGCTTAACAACTTGGAAATATAGCAATTATTTGTTTCTCATATATTTAGTACAACCAAATTTGATTTATTTCTCACATGGTATACAATAATAGAATGCACCCACAACAACTGAACATCGCATTGCAGAATTGAACCAAACAGTTAACTAAACACCACAACAAATGAACCAAACATTAACTGAGCACCACATTGCATAATATATAACATACTAGAAGATCAGACAGTTAACCAAACCAAGCATGCTTGACAACTTGGAAATATAACAATTGTATTTATTTCTCATGTATTTTGTCAAGATAAATTCGATTTATTTCTCACATGGAAGACAATACAAAATTGCACCCTGAAGAATTGAACATCACATTTGCAGAATTGAACCAAACAGTTAACTGAACACGACAACTAATTAACCAAACAGTTAATAAGTGAGCACCACATTGCACGACATATAGAACATATACACTAGAGCAACAGATTGCATGGTAAAAGTAGATAGGAAAATTCATTATAATTTGTTAAGGAAAGGCAGGAGCAGCACATGCAATGGGTAAACCGAGCATGCTTAACCGGCGTAGCTAGCAAATTGAACATAGGTCCTTATAGTGAGCTAATAAGACAAGCTACTCCTCATCGTCGGAGATATCGATGATGATTGGCTCCTTGGACATGGAAGAGGGCGAGGCCTCCACATCGTGGGTGCCCTCGTCGTAGTGGTGAGTTGCCTGAGCCGCTCCGGGCACCAACCTGTTGGCTCTCGAGTTGAGGTAAGCACGGGCACGCTGAGAAAACACCTCGTAGTCTTTGTCGAAGGCACCAACGGTGGCCTCGAGAAAACGCCACAAACTATCGTTTAAAGCAGCCAACCGCGTCGCAGCGTTGGCGCGCGAGGCGTCGACGGTGAGGTTCTCCTCCAAGATATGGGGGTCGGCATGAATGACAGCCATCGCGACCTCATCCGCACGTGCGGCCGTGATTTGCTTCTCCGCTACCAAATGCTCCTTGAGCTCTTGGCTATAGTGCGTGCACCATGGCTTAGGGCGACGCTTATTTGGGGGAGGGGTCAGTGATTTGGGTGGAAGGTGTCTGCCAGCAGTCGGGGCATGTGGGATGTGGAAGGAGGAGGAGGATGGGGGTCGGGTGTGGATTACCTGCCTGGATCGACGAGGCCGAGCAGCGTGAAGGAGGGTCGCCGACGAGGAGGCGGCGCTGCAAGCAAGGAGTGAAGGTTTCAACTTGGAAAGGAAGGTGGAAACAGGGAAAATGTGGCTTTTGGTAAGGGGGAGGGGGCGGGGAGGTAGATATTTCCGCGGAAGCCAAAAATTTTGGATCGGTGCAGCGAAAAAATTGGCGCGCAAAGTGTCATCAGACACGGTCCCTTATTCAGCATTGTGTACGATATGTGAACATCACAAATGATTCATATAGCTTAACCCGTGTGTGATGAGTTTGAACATGCAAATTTTGGTCCGAATTTCCCTGGTTACAGTGGTCATCCACGTCATTGCATAATTTGGGTACACAAAGGAGACTACAACACACCCACACTTCTTAATCGGGCAAGTTCAGCAATTAAACAGAGCTAGCTGACCTAAACATTACTCTAACAAATTAAAGACCAGCGCTCTTAATTAAACAAAACAAAGAGTACTACTCCGGCTGGTGCTTGTCGATCTCCGCGCCTCCTCCATGTCCAGCTCGCGCCCGACGATCTCCCGGGGAAGGGGCTCCATGGCATCCATCGCACCATACTCGGCAAGCATCTCGCCATCCGCGTCCGCCATATCTTTGGAAAAGGCCGCCACGAGCTAGGCATGGGCGGCCATGATCTGGGCTTAGACGGGCTCCGTCGTGGCAAGGTATGACGCGGAGGAACGGACGGCTGCTCGAACGCTCTCGGCGATTGCCAACTCTTCGGCCGTGGGTTGCCGAGCGTTGTCGGAGAAGCTCCATTTGATTTGTGTGGTGACCGCCACAAGCTGGGCGTGGGCGGCCTCGACATGGTCGTGGGCGGCCTCCATCAGGGCTAAGGCCGCCGCTGCGGAACGGACAGCTGCTGTGCCGCTCTCGCTAGTTGCTATCCCCAAGGCAGATGTTGCTGCCTCCACCTGAGAAGCAACAGCGGCCATTTGGGCTGCCTTGGCCGCCCGGTCGCAGATTGCGGCCGCACTCACGAAGCTTGTTAGCACGCACATGGCGGCTGCGGTCGCGCTCTCGCTGGAGTGGGCCGCCGAAGTTGCCCTCACGAAGCGGGTCCATGTCCCCATCTTTCACTGGCAACGATTGAACAGTGAAATGATATTTTGGGATCGAGCTAGTGTGCTTGACACGCCGGTTGTGGACTGTAGCTGACGCACCTTCTCGCGTAAGCCATATGCGTACTATACTCCGACGGTGCTCCAAGATATTTTGTGCTGCATCTCACACGGTTGGTGATAATAAACTGTGTGCGATCTACTTGATTTTTCGTCTTGATTTGAATTACATAATGGGGTCACAACGGCAAAGGAGGGTGTTTGAATTGCTAGAACTTTTATCTGCAGTGAACATGCAACTATACGTGTGTCGTCAAAAAAATTGTAATTATTCAGGGTTTGTTTGGACATTTTTGTACATTAACTTGGTTTTCTAGGCATTTCAGGTGCACAATTCAAAATTAAACTACATGCACATGCTCCAGTGCACCAAAATGGGTTGTAAAATCATATATGTGTCCATGGGTTGATGCTTATGTCTCATGCAAGAATAGGGGATGAATTTCAAACGCCACGGCACCGTGGCTCTCCGGCAAACGTTGAGGTACTTGCTTTTCTAATTCTAGTAAATCCAAAACTCGTCTGAAATTCATGAACCTTGGCATGCTATCATGGAATGGCATTAACATGCTGGGGTAAAAAATATTATCCCATTTGGGGTAGGTTATGGTATAAGCTTCTCACAAACCAGAGCTTCTCACAAGAAGCCTCATGGTTCCGATAGGGAAACATGTCACCTTTGTGGACAAAACGATATTCGTCGCCTCTTCTTGCTTTCAATTTTTTTTCTGGTGTCAACATAGAATAACAGGAGTGTCCTGTTAAATTTTGGAATTTTTCGGGGTTCGTTTGGACATTTTTATGCGTTAACTGAGTTTTCTAGGCATTTATGTGCATAATTCAAAATTGAACCACATGCACATGCTCCAGTGCATAAAAACGAGTTAAAAAATCAAATGTGTGTCCTTGGTTGCAAGTTAGGTCACATGCAAGAAATGAGAATGAATGTCAAACACCTTGACACTGTCGTTTGGCCGCTAACATTGAGATACATGGTTTTAAAATTCGAGTAAATCGAAAACTCGTCTAAAATTCATGAAACTTGACATGATATCATGGAACGACATCAACATGCCGTGGTAAAAATATTGTCCCATTTGGGGCAGGTTTGGGTATAAGCTTCTCGCAAACCAGAGCTTCTCACAACAAGCCTGATGGTTTCGGTAGGGAACATGCCACCTTTCTGGATGAAACGATATCCGTTGCCTCTTCTTGCTTTCAAAATTTTTCTAGTGTCAACATAGAACAACAGGAGTGTTGTGTCAATTTTTGGGATTTTTCGGGGTTCGCTTGGACATTTTTATACATTAACTGAGTTTTCTATGCATTTATGTGCATAATTCAAATTTGAACTACATGCACATGCTCCACTGCATATAAATGGGTTCAAAATTCAAATGTGTGTCCTTGGTTGCAAGCTTAGGTCACATGCAAGAAATGAGAATGAATGTCAAACACCTTGACACCGTCGCTTGGCCGCTAACATTGAGGTACATGGTTTTAAAATTCTAGTAAATCGAAAACTCATCGAAAATTCATGAAACTTGACATGATATCATGGAACGGCATCAACATGCCGTGGTAAAAATATTGTCCCATTTGGGGCAGGTTTGGGGTATAAGCTTCTCGCAAACCAGAGCTTCTCACAACAAGCCTGATGGTTTCGGTAGGGAACGTTTCACCTTTCTGGACGAAACGATATCCGTTGCCTCTTCTTGATTTCAATTTTTTTCTAGTGTCAACATAGAACAACAGGAGTGTTGTGTTAAATTTTGGAATTTTTTGGGGTTCGTTTGGACATTTTTATACATTCACTGGGTTTTCTATGCATTTATGTGCATAACTCAAATTTGAACTACAGGCACATGCTCCAGTGCATATAAATGGGTTCAAAATTCAAATGTGTGTCCTTGGTTGCATGCTTAAGTCCCATGCAAGAAATGGCAATGAATGTCAAACACCTTGCCACCATCGCTCGACCGCTAACATTGAGATACATGGTTTTCAAATTCTAGTAAATCTAAAACTCGTCTGAAATTCATGAAACTTGACATGCTATCATGGAACGACATCAACATGCCATGGTCAAAGTATTGTTCCATCTGGGTCAGGTTGGGGTATAAGCTTCTCACAAACCAGAGCTTCTCACAACAAGCCTCATGGTTACGGTAGGGAACGTTTCACCTTTCTGGACAAAACGATATCCGTTGCCTTTTCTTGATTTCAATTTTTTTATAGTGTTAACATAGAACAACAGGAGTGTTGTGTTAAAATTTGGAATTTTTCGGGGTTCATTTGGACATTTTATACATTAACTGAGTTTTCTATGTATTTATCTGCATAATTCAAATTTGAACTACAGGCACATGCTCCAGTGCATATAAATTGGTTGAAAAATCAAATCCGTGTCCTTGGTTGCATGCTTAGGTCCCATGTAAGAAATGGGAATGAATGTCAAACACCTTGCCACCGTCGCTCGGCCGCAAACATTGAGATACATGGTTTTCAAATTCTAGTAAATCCAAAACTCGTCTGAAATTCATGACACTTGGCATGCTATCATGGAACGGCATCAACATGCTGTGGTAAAAAATTTGTCCCATTTGGGGCAGGTTTGGGTATAAGCTTCTCACATACCAGAGCTTCTGACAACAAGCCTCATGGTTCCGGTAGGGAATGTGCCTCCTTGTGGATGAAACGATATTCGTTGCCTCTTCCTGTTTTCAATTTTTTTCCTAGTGGTAACATAGAGCAACAGAAGTGTCATGTTAAAACTTGCAATTTTGGGGTTCGTTTGGACATTTTTTTTACATTAACTGAGTTTTCTAGGCATTTTATGTGCATAATTCAAATTTGAACTACAGGCACATGCTTGAGTGCAGAAAAATGGGTTGACATATCAAATGTGTGTCCTTGGGTGCATGCTTAGGTCCCATGCAAGAAATGGGAATGAATTTCAAACACCAGGGCACTGTTGATTGCCGGCAAAACGTTGAGATACTTAGTTTTAAAATTCTAGTAAATCCAAAAACTCGTCTGAAATTCATGAAACTTGGCATGCTATCATGGAATGGCACCCGACATGCTGTGGTATTTTTCGTGTCCATTTTGAGAGAAGGCGCACTCGAATAACAGCCAACAAAGGCATTTTGAAACAAATAGTTGCCACTTTAACATCTCACACGTTTTGTATAATTTAAATCATGTGCGTTCTATTAACCATTCACGTGATGCCACGCGTCACTCTTTTAATGGCTAGGAGGTGCCGTGCGGACAACTGCTTGACTGAACGGGAGGCGTGCGAGCGTAGGCTGACCGAGAGGCATGCAAGCTATCCTCCAATGCGCAGGCTCACCGGGAAGCGTGCGAGCTGTATGCCGCGCATGCTCACTGGGAAGCGAGCCCTTTGACTTCCATGGTCGCCCGCCTTGTTCGCATCCTCTCCATTAATGGCGCCCGAGCCGCAGTTTAATTCGGGCGGCCTTACTGTTCGCCTCCCATTCCCCTCCCGCAGACCTCCACCAACGCCATGGCGCAGAAGGATCATCTGCCACTAGTCTTCCAGTTTGGTGAAGTCGACTCCGAGCCGAAGGAGATAGAAAATAAGGAGGAATGGGGCCTCAAGGACATGGCCCTGAATGAGCTGGCCGCGATGGTTGCTGCCCCCACGCCCGCCCCAGCTCCCATCCCCGCGCCCATGCCAGCGACCATCCCCGTAGCATTGACGGGCTGGTCGCCGAGCACTATCACAGAGCTGGAAGCTGTGAGCGGCAGCGAGGTCTCCGCGGACCCACGCGAGCTCGTGTACATGACAGCGCCAACGCCCGTGCCCATGCCCGTGTGCACGCCTGCACCCACCGCGGCGCCGGTCCCTGTGCGTTTGCCTGCACCCGCTGCGCCCGCGGCCGTGCGCGTGCCCCCCTCAGCGGCATGGGGCGCCGCCGTCGACCGCTACCTCGCAGCGCCACGAGTTGCCGTCCTCCCGTGCCCCGCCCGTCGATCGCGCGACGACATGATGTTTGATTTCCAAGTGAAGAACATTCTGTGCTGCCTTGAAGACTTCAACAACGGCGTCCCGAAGGACGACAACGACAATGCCGGCGTGGCACGCCGCCACCAGAATTAAATTTTTTTTGGGTTTAATACTGTATCTCGATCATATGGATTTAAATTCGCAGTGTGATTGAATGAAAGATATGGTTTGAACGAACTTGCGTTTTTCTCTCTGAATGTACAGACTTATCAAACGATTTTCTTAAAAAAAATGTCAATGGTTTTTAAATATAAAACACTCATCGCAAACATTTTAGATAGAACACTCGTATGCAAACCGACAGCTTCCTCAGGAAGCCAAGGGAAAATGTGCCGAGCAGGATTTGTGCAGCTCTTCATCGCAAACATTTTAGATAGAACACCCGTATGCAAAGTGAGAGCTATGGTCTTCCCAAGTAGGCCAAGGGAAAATTCGCCGCGCAGGATTTGTGCATCTCTTCAATGCAAACGGTTCAGATTGAATACGGTATGCAAAGCAAGACTTCGGCGCTAAGCCAAGAGAAAATCTGGCACGCAGGATTTGTACATCCCTTCAACGCAAACATTTTTTTCTTATGACCCATGTGCAACCACGTCAGACAATTTGGTAAGATTTGCATCTGTCACATTGGGTATATTGCCATTTGTCAAACTGGAAAGATTGAAATTTGTTGGTCTAGTAACATTGCCCTTTGTCAACCTTGTAACACTGCCATTTGTCAAAATATGCGCTAAAAATCACTAGCACTATCTAATTTTTGCAACTACAATTCAGTAATTAAGCATAGATTTCATTCATAGATTAATCAGTCATTCTTTATACAAACAGTTCAACTCGACAATTGAACCGAACAAACTTTTCCCCAATTGTTGCCAACCACATACTGAAATAGCTAGTTCAACTATATATACTAGCTAATTTTAAGTACGTTGTACAGTTCCACCACATCTATAGTCAGATGAACTGAACAAAATAGCCCCTAAATACTACTACTACGGAGGGGCTTTGTACTACTTCCGGCAGCCTCTCCTCTGCCGAGCGCGCTCAGTAAAATGCAGAAGAGGAGGAGCCTACCGACGAGCTGGACAACTGTAATACTGTGCCTGCCGCTGCTGCACCTTCGGCGACGCTCACCTCGAATGCCCTCTGCCGCTCCAGACGACCCCTCTCGAAGCGGCGGGATTCCTCGTAGATCTCCTGATTCCTCGCCTCTGCGGCGACATGTGCTGCGGCCACGGCGGCGGTAAGGCTCTTTGCGTGCTCGACGAGGTGCTCCTCCTCCTCCCGCGGGAACTCGATGTAGCGCGCAAGGTCACTAACGCACGTGCGGTCCTCCACCTCTGCCTATCGCCTTCGGGCAGCGATGACGGAGCGGGTGATGACGCCGATGGTCGATGGTGGGCTGGCAGCCACGGCGGCCGACGATGGGGTGGTGGCCACGACCACCACCTCCCGCCTTCAGGCCACGGTGGTGGAGCAGGTGATGGCCACAGTGGCCGGCAGTGGGGTGGCGGCCACGACGGCCACCTCCTGCCTTCGGGCCGTGGCGGCGGAGCTGGCGATGGCCCTGGCTTTCGACGGTGGTGTGGCGACCATGGCGGCAAACGGTGGGGTGGCGGCAACAGCGGCTGGCAACAGCTGCCGACGGGCAGCGGCGGCGGAGCGTGTGGTGGGTGTTCCGTGAACACCCAACAGGGACGCCACGCGCACTACACTACGCCGGGGACTACGCCGCCACCACGGTGTAGCCTCCCAGCTGGAGCTGTCCTCTAATGACGGCGGAGTGGCTGAGCGACGACGACGGACCGGTGCCATTGGCGATTGTGGGAGAAGCAGACGAGATAAGCTACAGGGAGGGAGGGGAAAATGCGACGCAGGACTCGCCGGCCGAGATATAGCAGGCCGATAAGCAATGGGATTTTGGGGGATTTCACCGAGTCGGGCAGGAAGCTTGCGCGGGAACCTGCGCAGTTGCACGGGAACAGGCTCACCCACTTGGAGCCACCGTTTGGCCAAAAGAACGCCCCCGCGCGCTGCTCAATCTTGCGCTGTAAGCCGTCTGCGGCAGCGGGGTGACAAGATGTGCGAGAGGAGGACGAAAGGACACGTACACATACGGTTAATAAAAAAACATTTGCGATTTAATTACCTACTACCCCCGTCCTGGTTTATAAGTCATCTATGTATTTTTGTGCCAAATTTTGACTAGAGATTTAACTAATAAAATACGAATGCATGTCGCCAAAGATTATATCATTGGATTCGTATTTGAACATAGTTTTCAATTATATAATTTTTATAACATGCATTAACATTTTTTTGGTTAAATTTAAAGTCAAAATATGGCACAGAATATAAAGGGGACTAATAGACCAATACAGAGGTAGTAGCACAAGGCCGCTCTCTACATAACGCCGCAACTGCCGGCCGGCTTGTAGACGACCATTCCCTGCGTGTTCAACTGCTCTATGCGTGTAGTTGCTCGCGGTTGAGGCGGCCGCGGCGCGCTCTGCTCTCGCGTCCCTCCGGGCGCTCTTCCCTCATCCCTCCACGTGCGCTGCCAGTGTTTGGGGCTGGCGCATGATCACGTACGTTCGTGCTGCCATTATGCATGCGGTTGCGCCAGGCGCGGCGCCATGATGCAGTTACCCGCTGCAAAAATTGCCATGCGGACGCGCCGAGAATCCAGGCCGCCCGGCCCCCATTTATTCCTGCGGCCATTTACCTTCATCTCTCGCGCCACATGACACAATAAGCACACCCACGATGACACATACAAAGAGGACATCCGGCGGTTCCAATGGCGCTCCCCATGGCTCCAATGGTGCTCCCAGCGGCCGCCGACGACAACGGGGGACAGTTCACCACGCATCACGTAGTGGACACCCACGTGAGGGGGAAGGCCCTCTTGGTGGTGTACATGAATGAGCCGGTCTCGGTGGAGAGCTCCATCCAAACTATGGAGCAGTTGCTTGCTGAGGACAAGTACCAAGTGGCCGGCTTCGACCTCGAGTTCACCAGCGGTCGTGCCGGGCACGATCAGAAGGTTGCCGTCGCCCAGTTGTGCGTGTGACATGACGTCCTCGTCTACCACTACCACCTGGCCACAAGGCCTTGCGAGCGTTTCTCCAGGTTTATCAACAGCTCTGACTATAGTTTCGCTACGGTGGACACCACGAACGATCTAAAAGCGCTCAAGGTTTCGGGCTTGACCTGCAAGAATCTTGTCAACATCCATGACCACTACAAGGTCTGGGGCAGCGACAACAACAAACATAACTCCCTGGTTGACCTCGCCTGGGCCATCATCAACCCCTACTACATGAAGATAAAGGATGAGTGCAAGAAGGACAAGAACGCCTGGCACAGTGTCTGGCATCAGAGACTGGATGAAGAACACGTCAAGTACACGACCAAGGACGCGTACACAAGCTACGAGATGTACAGCCGGATCGTTGACACGAGGAAGTGTCTTCTTCTTACCCCAGACGAGGGATCGAGCAACAGAGCAGTGGCCAGAGCGTCACAAGAAGTAGATGACTAGACGATCATTTCTCCTAGTTTAGAATGCATGCAATTGTTTATTGAGGTGTGTGCGAATGATCTGTATAGTCACTTATGTAATTGGATGTTTATTTCAGCTATATATATATATATATATATATATATATATACATACATAAACACTATTCTGATCACGGGATCGGAATATTATTCTGATCACAACCTGAACTTCCTGAGTTACACAACCTGAACTCCCCTCTGTAGGAACCCGACCTTCGGGCTATCTTCGCAATCGTGTCTCCCCGCGTGAATTATTCTGGTCAGTCGTATTCTATGTGATGTAAGTGTAATCTGCAAATGGTTTTTAGCAACTAAATGCCCGTTTTAAATAGGAATCTTGCTCATTGGCGGATTTTGCTCTCGGGTCGTGATGAACATGCGTCTGTTGCAATTTTACTGCCTGAGTTGTTCGACCTGAACTTCCCCCAGTGCTAGGTTGAACTTCCGCAAACATTGCCCAAATGGGGCTTGCGATATACCATTGGAAAGCTATGGACACGAGTAACATGACCCAAGTTAAATTTTTGGCAAAATATAAGCGGTTTAAGAGCTGTTTTGAAAACCGTTTTTTCTTCATACAAAAAACATGAATCGTATTTTCGATCACATTTCTAAACCATTTATCGGAATGAGGCAAATAATATGGCGTTGGAAAGCTGCTGCAAAACCGCTCCTTCCACATGTTGATAGTTTTCTCTAATTCCCTATGGTTAAAGAGTAATTTGGAAAATCATAAAATTTCGCAAACCGAACAGCCAAGTTCGTATTTTCGATGCCATTTCTAAACGGCTAATCCAATTGAGGCAAATGATATGGCGTTGGAAAGCTTATGAAAATGCGCTACTTTTTTATGTTGAAAGTTTTTTCTAATTTTGAATGGTTTAAGAGTAATTTAGAAAACGGTACAAGTTCCACCGAGTTCATATTTTCGAGTTAATTTTTTAACCGTACGTCCGAATGCAGCAAATGACATGGCGTTGGAAAGCTTGAACAAATGCGAAACTTTTTGGTATATATTGTTTCTCCCAATTCTTTACAATTTTAAGTCAATTTTGAAAATGGGTAAAAACGTATTTTCGCCGTAATTTCTACAAACTTTATCGGAATGGGGCAAATAATATACCGTTGAAAAGCTACGGAAAATGCGAAACTTTTTCATGTTGATGGTTTTCTCTGATTCCTAGCCGTTTTCAAGTAATTTCGAAAATGGCGAGATCATTTGTTCTGCCTTTATCGCGAAACAGATTCTTCGAAAATGCACCGCGTGAAGAACTTGAACTTCTCGGCATATCTACTTGAACTTCACTCTGTTTTTCACGTGCTTTTTTTGCTCGTAGCTCTCCATCCACTCATCGGAATTGAGCAAGTGATATACCGATGGAAAGCTGCTGTAAACACGCAACTTTCCCGTGTTGATCATTTTTTCATACTCGCGACGGTTTTAAAAGTTTTTCATCTGAAATTCATTCAGTGTAGTAGTTGAACTTCCTGTTGTTTTCACGTTGAACTTCTGTGACGTAGTTTTGTTTGTAATTTTCTCATCCATTCGTCAGTGTTACACAAATGATATTCCTTTTGTACAAACCTCTCTTACAGTAAATTTTTAATTTTCTCCGACCGAGGACTTGAACTTATAGCAAGAAAAAATTTGGACCTTGCCGTTTTATTTATTTTTCTCATATTAAACACACACCATGTAGTACATGAACTTTTTCTGTTTTTATAATTTGATTTTTTTGATTTTCTTTTTGAAATCAAATTGCTCCCAAATAATAACTGAACTTCTTTGTGGATTGAGAGAATTATTTTTAAAATGCGAAAAAACAATTTCTTTTTTGTGTTTTTGACATGGAAATACAAGGTGAACCTCTCTCGCAAGAATTTTTAAACTTCCCCGGACAGAGCACTTGAACTTCTTTCAACAAACCTTTTAAGCTTTTATTTTTCTATACTTTTATTCTCACCTGAAATGCATTCCTTGCAGTACTTGAACTTCTCGTTGTTTTCACTATGAACTTCTTTCAACAGATAAGAATTTTTTGAATACATAAAAACATGTTTTAAATGGTATACATGAAAAGTTTAAACCGTTCATCAAAATGTGGCACATAATATACCCGGTGGAAAGCTTATGAATAGCAGCAAGTTTTTCATGTAGACATGTGTTACAAATTCTATGCCGTTTGAGAGCAGTTTTTAAAATGGCAAAACAATGTTGTTTTTTTTGCCTTTTTTCAACATGTAAATGAATGACGGACGTCTCGTACATGAATTTTGAACTATGCTAGGAGGAGCACATGAACTTCTTGCTACAAACCTTTTGAGCTTTTTGTTTTCTATTCTTATATTCTTATCTGAAACGCATTCCGTGTAGTAGTTGAACTTCTCGCTGTTTTCACCTTGAACTTTTGTCCCGTATTTTTGTTCAACCTCTCTCACAAGAATTTTTGAACTTTCTCGGGCCGAGCACTTGAACTTCTAGCAACAAAACTTTTAGCCTTTGCTTTTTCATTATTTCTTTAATACAAAATGCACACCGTGTAGTACGTGAACTTCTGCCAGTTATCAATCTGAACTTCTTAGATCATGCGTTCTGCCTTCATCGTAAAAACAGAGTCTCCGAAAATGCACTGCATGAAGAGGTTGAACTTCTTGAGCAGTTCTGTTTGAACTTCACTCTGTTTTTCACGTGCTATTTTCTTCCCGTAACTCCCCAACCGCTTATCGGAATTGAGCAAATGATATACCGATGGAAAGCTGTTGAAAACACGCAACTTTCTCGTGTTGATCATTTTTTATACTCGTGATGGTAAAAAGAATTTTTTTAATACATAAAAACATGTTTTAATTGGTATACATGAAACTTTTAAACTGCACTTGGGAGGGGGGATACATTTTTAAAATAAACATTGAACTTATGCATTATTATAATTTGAACTCTTGGCTTTTATTTTTTAGAAACCAGAAAAATGTGATTTTATAAGCAAAGCTTTTTTTAGTTTTATCCCAACTTAATGGGTTTTGAAGTTCCACTTCTTAGGTTTTGCCATGTTAACTTTTCTGATTTTTTGTGTCCTATAACTTTTTAGAGTAATCTTTTTTTATTGGACAGTTTTTGTTACACGAGCGTATGCTCCACTAGCAAGTGAGTAGACTCATTTTAACATACGGTGGTCAAACTGAACCTTTTACAGAAAGAAAGAATAGTATAGAAGTGGACTAGTGGAGTAGTAGTACTCACACAAAAGGAAATAAAGGAAAAACCAAACACTCCTCCCGTACATGCCCACCACGTGTATGATACGACTAGTACTCTGCCTGCATCACACAAAGACATTCAATGTTATCTTCTTTTCTTCTTGATCTAATTCTGCATATATCACACAAACTGTATTTCAACTACTATTTTGTTACAGAGTTCTCCTGTTTTATATTCCAGTCTGCTATCTTTTTGAACTTCAGATGTTCTTGTATCTGACCTGCCAATTTTTTTTTGTATCCGACCTGTCTAGAGAGATAAATTACGACATAACTATGAACTGAACTTTTCGTACTTCCCATACCTCTACATGTAACATGTCTACCTTTCAGTTTTTTCCGCATACCTATCCAGTTGTATATGGAGCAAGTGCTAGCACACGGACATGCTATCAATAGACTACAGGAAAAAGAAATCTAAATAGTGATTTATTCCATCTTCGTATATCCAAAACAGAAGAATTTTCACTAATAGAACAGGGTAGCCGTTTAGGTGTAAGAAAACCATGACCGGCCACAACTTTTCTCATTATATCGTCTCTGAACTTCCAGACTGTTGCTTCGCGAAATTTCCCTGGCCGCATTACTTGCCTCGACATGTGGTTGCTGCTTATCTGGAATGGCCTTGGGTCCGAACTATGAGGGCGGACCTACATTTCACACATTTGTCAAAAGTGTAATACTGCTGAAACCAATGCATCCGTCACATATAGAAGTGGCATCAAACTGCATTTTTTCAGAAACCAAATACAAAAACTATTTTTTTAGTTAATATCAGTGAAAATTCAAAGAAGTTCAAATACTTCCGAAGTGAGAGTTCAGTGGACAAAGAGAGAGATCAGGAGCTAATTTTGTTTACTAACTATACATAGTTCAGTACTGTATCCGACATAATCAAATAAAATTCAATAGAGTAATGCTACAAGCATTTACACAAACTTGTTGTGAGCAACAAACACCAAGCGAAGTGAGATGGAGCACATGAGCAACATCAACAATACATGATAGAGATTAGAACAGCGGCTGTGGCTAACACGAGAGAAAGCAGAGCAGAGATAACAACAACAACATGCGTCAGTTTGGAGCAAGAACAAGGAGGAGAGAGAAGAAACACGACGGCGGGGAGAGCGGCAACGCAGCGACCAACGATGAGAATTCTAGGGAGGACGGGAGTGCTGGCGCTCGCGCGACGCGGAGCTCTGCTTGTGCCGGAGCGAGGGGTGAGCTGGGGACGGTGAGCAGGTTGACCACCCAGGAGGCCGACAGCCTACAGGGAACAACACCGCGAGCTCCCTCCCTTGCCGATGAAGCGAGAAGATGTGGCGACGCTCGAGCGCATTGGCGGCGGGCCACGGGGTGCATTGTGCGGCGGTGTTCAGCGGGGCAGCGAGGGGCTCAAGGGTGGACGGGGCGGCGGCTCTACCCTCGACTTCATCCCTCCCTAGGCGTCGCCGGCACGGAGCCTCGCGACCCCTGCCGTCGGCCGGATGTGGTCGCCGGTGCAGGCCCGGAAGGGCGGTAGCAGCATGGAGGAAGAGGGGATACAGGAAGCGATGGTGTGGCCCTTCTGGTGGCAGAAGGCCGGATCCAGGCGTGGCGGCGGTGGAGCCCCGTCGGAGTGGTGGCGGGAGAGGCTCACCGGGAGGAGGCGGAGGCGGCGCGCCGCATCGGGTGGTCCACGTGGTGCTGGCCCGTCGGGGGGGGGGGGGGGGGCGGCGTGCAGGAGGTGGGGTTTCTCCTCGGAGGAGTTCGGGAGGATCCCGTCGGTGCTATATAGGGCGCGCCATGATCCAAATAGTTATTCTAATCCTGGGATTAGAATAGTTCTACTCTCTCTCTCTCTCACTCTCTCTCTCTCTCTCTCTATATATATATATATATATGTTATTCTTCTGTAGACAGAGCAAATCACACGGCTTATTAGCAGCAATCGTCTGTGTTATTATTGGTCTTCACACACATTTCTGATTACGAACCTGTTTGCCGCGTATCACACACATCTTGTTCAGGTGAACTGTTTCTGTTGTCTTGGCTCATCGCAAGCAGTTCATCCAAGTGAACTGTATGCCCTCTATCGCACACACCTTGATTTGGCTGACTGTTTCTATTGTGTTGCCTAATCACACACAGTTCATCCTAGTGAACTGTATGTCGTATATTGCACACACCCTCATCTGGCTGCCAATTTCTGTTGTTCTGTCTCATCGCAAACAGTTCTGCTGGATTAACCGTTTGCCACACATCGCACACACAACTCTAATCTGAACCGTGTTTGATGTCACCGCCATCGCAAACATTTTGTATCTTTTTTGACAGTTTTATTACATCACTGTTTATGATTAATGCATCGCACACAGTTTCGTCGAAGGGTCTCTGATTGGACTGTCGCATTTGAACCAACCTGCAGTAGTGATGCATCTAGTGTATTAAGTTCATGGAAAAATGGAGTAATGCATTAAGTAAGATGACATGATGTAGATAAGGTAAACTCACATATGAATAAACGCCATCTTTTTACACTTAATAGCAATGATACATACGTGTCATGTCCCCTTCTGTCACTGGGATTGAGCATCGCAAGATCGAACCCATTACAAAGCACCTCTTCCCATTGCAAGATAAATCAATCTAGTTGGCCAAACCCAACCAATAAATCGGAGAGGAAATACGAAGCTATATTAATCATGCATAAAAGAGTTCATAGAAAACTCAAATAATATTCATGGATAGATCTGATCATAAACTCACAATTCATCAAATCTCAACAAACACACCGCAAAAAGTCATTCCATCAAATAGATCGCCAAGAATAACAAGAAGAACATTGTATTGAGAATCAAAAAGAGAGAAGAATCCATCTAGCTACTAACCATGGACCCATAGGTCCGTGGTAAACTACTCACGCATCATCGGAGGGGCAGCAAAGATGATGAAGAATCCCTTCGTGATAGTTTTCCCCTCCAGCTGAGTGCCAGAAAGGGTCCCCGGATGGGATCTCTCGAGAACAGAGGCTTGCGACGGCGAAAAAAGTATTTCGTGGACTCCCCGATAGGTTTCCTGATTTTAGAGTATTTATAGAGGCGGAGTTAGGTCAAACGGAGGCTCATGGGCCCCACAAGGTACCAGGGCGCGCCAGAGGCCCCTGGCACACCCTAGTGCCTAGTGGGCCATTGCTTCGTCTTCTCGTCGCCTCCTGAAGCTTCCAGGGTCTCTTATTGCCAGAAAAACTCTCCAAAAAGTTTCGTGGCATTTGGACTTCGTTTGGTATGGATTTTTTCCAAAGTAAAAAACAAGCAAAAAAGAACTGGCACTAGGCACTAAGTTAGTAGGTTAGTCCCAAAAAATGATATAAAGTTGCTTGTAAATGTATATAAAACATCAAAGATTGATACTATAATAGCATGGAACAATAAAAAATTATAGATACATTGGAGACGTATCACCGAGCTGTTTTACATGACAGCTGCTACTACAGAGCTTGAGGCGCTCAAGGCCGAGCTGGCAAAAGCTCGGCAAGAGGCCGAGCAACAGAAGGCTGCGGCCTCCAACGCCGAGAAGGACCTAACCGCTGAAAAGGTGGCTAGGGGCAAGGACCAGACGCGGTACTGGAGGTAGAGGACCCCCTGAAGGGTGTGTATCAGGAGCGCGACGCCCTTCAGAACAAGGAGAAGGGGGCAAGCGCCAAGCTCGAGGAGCTGCGCCTAACGCACGCCGAGGTCTAGACCCAGGCCTGGGCAGACCGCGAAGTGCTCTGATGTCGCTTGAATTACTGCGTCGGTATTTCCCCAAAGAGGAAGGGATGATGCAGTACAGCTATGGTAGGTATTTCCCTCAGTTGTGAAACCAAGGTATCAATCCAGTAGGAGAACCAAGCAACACTATGTAAATGGTACCTGCACACAAAGAACAAATACTTGCAACCCGACGCGTAAGAGGGGTTGTCAATCCCTCCACGGTAAAAAGATAGATAAATTTGTGGTAGATTGGATAAATAGCTCTCGATAAAACACGAAATAAAATAAGTAATAAAAAAGTGCAACATGGTATTTTTGGGTTTGTGGAATAATAGATCTGAAAATAAAAGCGAATAAAAACAGATCTCAAAGCAAATATGATAAAGAATAGACCGGGGGCCCGTAGATTTCACTAGTGGCTTCTCTCGAGAAATAGCACACGGTGGGTAAACAAATTACTTTTGGGCAATTGATAGAAGATCAAATAATTATAATGATATCCAAGTCAATGATCAATATATAGGCATCACGTCCAAGATTAGTAGACCGACTCCTGCTTGCATCTACTACTATTACTCCACACATCGACCACTATCCAGCATGCATCTAGTGTATTAAGTTCATGGAGAAACGGAGTAATGCAATAAGAACGATGACATGATGTAGACGAGATCTATTCATGTAGGAATAGCCCCATCTTGTTATCCTTAATAGCAACGATACATGCGTGTCTTGCTGCCCCTTCTGTCACTGGGAAAGAACACCGCAAGATCGAACCCATCACAAAGCACCTCTTCCCATGGCAAGAAAAATTGATCTAGTTGGCCTAACTAAACCAAAGATTCAAAGAAGAAATACGAGGCTATAAATAATCATGCATATAAGAGATCAAAGAAGACTCAAATAATATTCATGGATATAGATCTGATCATAAACTCAAAGTTCATCGGATCCCTACAAACACACCGCAAAAAGAGTTACATCAAATAGATCTCCAAGAGACCATTGTATTGAGAATCAAAAAGAGAGAAGAAGCCATCTAGCTACTACCTATGGACCCTTAGGTCTATGGTGGACTACTCATGCGTCATCGAAGAGGCACCAATGAGGATGATGAACCCCTCCGTGATGGTGTTAGATTGGATCTCGTGGTTCTGGAACTTGCGGCGGCTGGAATTGTGTTTTGTCGACTCCCCTGGGGTTTCTAGAATATTTTTGAATTTATAGGGTGATGAGGAGGTGCAGGAGGTCTCCGTGGGGGGCACAACCCTCCTGGGCGCGCCTGGGCTCCTGGGCGCGCGCTGGTGGGTTGTGCTCCCCACGGGCCTCCCCTCTGGTGCTTTCTTGGCCCACTAGGTGTCTTCTGATCCAGAAAAAATCTCCAAAATTTTTCGCTGCATTTGGACTCCGTTTAGTACTGATATTCTGCGAAGTAAAAAACAAGCAAAAATAGCAACTGACACTGGGCACTTTATCAATAGGTTAGTCCCAAAAAATGATATAAAGTTGCTATAAAATGAATATAAAACATCCAAGAATGATAATATAACAGCATGGAACAAGAAAAAAAGTTTAGATACGTTGGAGACGTATCAGCATCCCCAAGCTTAATTCCTACTCGTCCTTGAGTAGGTAAATGATAAAAACAGAATCTTTGATGTGGAATGCTACCTAACATGTTCATCACATATTCTTTTCCTTTGTAGCATGGACATTTGGACTTTTATATGGTTCAAAGCAACAGTCTAGTTTTGACATGAAGATTTCAATACTCAAGCATATCAACAAGTTCTCCCTAGCCCATCATGCTCAATCATTGATCCATTCATGAAACACACTCGCATATTAGCTACATCCAATGCTCAAGTATGATCATAGTGCTTCCTAGTTGGTGCTTTATAAGAGAAGATGGAGACTCAAATAAAAAAATAAAAATTGCATAAAGTAAATAGATAGGCCCTTCGCAGAGGGAAGTAGGGATTTGTAGAGGTGCCAGAGCTCAAATCTTAAATTAAGAGATAATTTTTTTTGAGAGGCATACTTTTCGAGTCAACGAAAACGACCGAGTAATTCCCAACACTTTCCATGCTAGATATATCATAGGCGGTTCCAAACATAAAATAAAGTTTATTCCTTTTTACACCATTCTTTCACAATCCATGATAGCCGTATCCACGGGTGCCTTCCATAGCAACACTTTCCAAGGAATTTATTATTTGACAATATAAAGTAAATTTGTTTTTAATTTTGGGACTGGGCATCCCTATTACCGATGTACTCTCGTGCAATGACAAGTGAATAAACACTCATCTTGAGAATAACACATCTAGCATGGAAAATATTGGCCACCCCCTGTCGCTTCATGAGCGGTACAAGCACACAAAAACGGAAATTCATTTTGAATATTAGAGATGGCACATACAAATTTGCTTAGAACGGCATGGAAATACCACATATAGGTAGGTATGGTGGACTCATATGGCAAAACTAGGTTTAAAGATTTTGGATGCACAAGTAGTATTTATACTTAGTACAAGTGGAGGCTAGCAAAAAGATTGAGAAGCAACCAACCAAGAAACAAAAATTCACATAAGCGAGCATTAAGCATAAATAACACCGAATAATGCACCATAAGTAGGATGTAATTTAATTGCATAACTATTGACTTTCGTGCTTGCATAGGGAATCACAAACCTTAACACCAATATTCTTCTTACTAAAGCATAATTACTCACCAACATGACTCACATATCACTATCATCATATCTCAAAACTATTACAAAGAATCAAGTTTATTTTGTCCAATGATCTTCATGAAAGTTTTTATTATATCCCTCTTGAATATCTATCACTTTGGGACTAGTTTCATATATTGCAATTGCTTCTGACAAGCTCAAATAAATCTAAGTGAAGAACATGAGCATAAAATTTTTCATCTCTCAAAATAATATACGTGAAGCATGAGAGAATTTATTCAAAAATTTACTAACTCTCAAATAAATCTAAGTGAAGCATGAGATAATTTCTTCAAAAATATTAAAGCACACCATGATCAAAAAGATATAAGTGAAGCACTAGAGCAATTCCATAGCTCAAAAAAAATTAAGTGAAACATAAAGAGCAATTCTAACAAATCATAGCATAATTTTGGCTCTCTCAATTAGGTGTGTCCAGCAAGGATACTTGTGACAAACTAAAAAGCAAAACGAGCAAAGAATCATATAATACAAGACGCTCCAAGCAAAACTCATGATATGTGACGAATAAAAATATAGCTCCAAGTAAAATACTGATGGTCGTTAGAAGATAGAGGGAATGCCTTCCGGGCATCCCCAAGCTTAGTTGCTTGGTTCTACTTGAATATTAACTTGGGGTTCCATGGGGCATCCCCAAGTTTAGGCTCTTTTCACTCCTTATTCCTTCATCCATCGTGATCTCACACAAAACTTGAAAACTTCAATCACACAAAACTTAACAAAACCTTCATGAGGTCCGTTAGTATAAGAAAACCAATCTTTACTTTAAGTACTGTTGCAAACCCATTCAAATTTTGTTATTGCATTATATCTACTGTATTCTAACTTTGCCATGGCTTATACCCCCCGATACAATCCATAGATTCATCAAAATAAGCACACAATGCAAAGAAAATAGAATCTGTAAAAAACAGAATAGTCTGTAAAGATGCGAATTGTTCTAATACTTCTGTACCTCCAAAACCTCTGAAAAATAAGGAAAGAAGAGAAAATTTGTATATAAATCTTTTGTAAAAAATTCATAAATTTTTGTCGCTTCTGTGAATTGAAACAATTCTGTTACTGGACGTAAAATTTTCTGTTTTCAACAGGATCAAATCAACTATCACCAAAGCTATCCCAAAGGCTTTACTTGGCACAAATACTAATTAAAACATAAAAAACACAATCATAACAGAGGCATAATTGTTCAAACACTCAAGAACAGAAAGAAAAAGGCAAAAATATATTTTATTCATTGGGTTGCCTCCCAACAAGCGCTATCGTGTTATGCCCCGAGCTAGGCATAATGCATAGATTCAAGTATTGTCATCTTTCTTCTTATTTTCCATAGATGTGTCCTTGTCAGGTGGTTTTGTGAAAATAACTTGAAACACATTATCCATAGAAATTTTAGCATTATCAAGTTGCCCATCTATGTATCCCCTTTGATTTTCGACCACAATCCAAGAATATTGTTGATTAACATCATTGAAAACTTGTTGGATTATATCTAAAACGGGGATTTCCTTTATAAGGTTCTCATATTTTTTTTGATTATTTCCAAGCAAATGTCTCAACATATAATCACTATTATAAAGGATCTCATTTATCACCGGTTTTTTACGGCACATACCATAAAAATAAAAAATTTCCCTAGCTTCCCGTACTACGTAGTCAAATTCATTCATAAGAATAAGGGTGGATAGCTTTTTAGCTTTAGGATCCTTTATAACGGGTAGCTCATAAAACAATCTTTGCAAGGAAGGGTGGGTATGGATAAATCTATTTTCAAATTTCAGAACTAGTGCTGAAATAGCTTCGCATAAGATTTAGTTCTTTTAAGTATAGGAGCATCATCAAGAGTCAAATTTCCAACACAATTGAAAAATTCTTGGATATGTTCTTTTCCCATAACATTCCCTTGCCCCAAAACAAAAGTTTTAGCATCCAGATTGCCAGATCGTCCAATTTTAGGAGTTAGGCCATCATCTGTTTCTGCCATACCAAAATCACTCATGATGACTAGTTCAAGCAAATAAGAGATCTGACGAGAAAAATGCGAACGAAAAAGAGAGCGAATAAAACTGAAATTTTTTGTGAAGTGGAGGAGATGAAAACGAGAGGCAAATGGCAAATAATGTAAATTGCAAGGAGATGAGATTTGTGATTAGGAACCTAATAGATGTTGATGATGTCTCCCCGGCAACGGCGCCAAAAATTCCTTTTGATGTCGCTTGAAACTACGTCGGTATTTCCCTAAAGAGGAAGGGATGATTGATACGTCTCCAACGTATCTATAATTTTTGATTGTTCCATGCTATTATATTATCTGTTTTGGATGTTTTATATGCATTAATATGCTATTTTATATTATTTTTGGGACTAATCTATTAACCTAGAGCCCAGTGCCAGTTTCTGTTTTCCCCTTGTTTTTGGGTTTCGCGGAAAAGGAATACCAAACGGAATAAAACTTTCGCGATGATTTTTCTTGTACCAGAAGGAAACCAGGAGACTTGGAGATGAAGTCGGAGGAGCCACGAGGCGGCCACAAGGATGGAGGGGCATGCCCAGGGGGGTAGGGCGCGCCCCCCACCCTTGTGGGCCCCTCGTGCACCTCTTGACCTAATTCTTTCGCCTATATATACCCATATATCCCCAAACCAACAGGGGCATCCACGAAAACACTTTTCCACCGCCGCAATCTTCTGTACCCGTGAGATCCCATCTAGGGACCTTTTCCGGCACCCTGCCGAAGGGGGATTCGATCACGGAGGGCTTCTACATCAACACCATTGCCCTTCTGATGAAGCGTGAGTAGTTTACCACAGACCTACGGGTCCATAGGAAGTAGCTAGATGGCTTCTTCTCTCTCTTTGATTCTCAATACCATGTTCTCCTCGATATTCTTGGAGATCTATTCGATGTAATACTTTTTTGCGGTGTGTTTGCCGAGATCCGATGAATTGTGGATTTATGATCAGCTTATCTATGAATATTATTTGAATCTTCTCTGAATTCTTATATGCATGATTTGATATCTTTGTAATTCTCTTCGAACTATCGGTTTGGTTTGGCCAACTAGATTGGTTTTTCTTGCAATGGGAGAAGTGCTTAGCTTTGGGTTCAATCTTGCGGTGTCCTTTCCCAGTGACAGTAGGGGCAGCAAGGCACGTATTATATTGTTGCCATCGAGGATAAAAAGATGGGGTTTTCATCATATTGCTTGAGTTAATTCCTCTACATCATGTCATCTTAATGCGTTACTCCGTTCTTTATGAGCTTAATACTCTAGATGCATGCTGGATAGCGGTCGATGTGTGGAGTAATAGTAGTAGATGCAGAATCGTTTCGGTCTACTTGACACGGATGTGATGCCTATATTCATGATCATTGCCTTAGATATCATCATAACTTTGCGCTTTTCTATCAATTGCTCGGCAATAATTTGTTCACCCACCGTATTATTTTCTATCTTGAGAGAAGCCTCTAGTGAAACCTATGGCCCCCGGGTCTATTTTCCATCATATAATCTTCTACTTTTCATCATACAAGTTTCCGATCTACTATTTTGCAATCTTTTACTTTCCGATCTATAAAACAAAAGTACCAAAAATATTTACTTTATCGTTTATCTATCTCTATCATATCTCACTTTTGCAAATAACCGTGAAGGGATTGACAACCCCTTTATCTCGTTGGGTGCAAGTTGTTTGATTGTTTGTGCAGGTATTCGGTGATTTGTGTTGGGAAACATAGCATGCAATTTCAAAAAATTCCTACGCTCACGCAAGATCTATCCATGGAGATGCATAGCAACGAGAGGGGGAGAGTATGTCTACGTACCCTCGTAGACCGAAAGCGGAAGCGTTTGACAACGCGGTTGCTGTAGTCGTACACCTTCACGATCCGTCCCGATCAAGTACCGAACGTACGGCACCTCCGTGTTCAGCACATGTTCAGCTCGATGACGTCCTCGCCTTCTTGATCCAGCAAGAGGGGCGAAGTAGTAGATGAGTTTCGGCAGCACGACGGTGTGGTGACGGTGTTGGTGAAGAACAATTTCTACAGGGCTTCGCCAAGCACAACGGAAACTATGACGGAGGATAAACTAGAGGGACGGGATTGCCGGCACACGGCTTGGTGTTTCTTGATGTCCCTTAGGTGCTAGTCCTGCCCCTCTATTTATATGTTGAGCCTTGGGGTTGAAACTTGGAGTAAAAGCCTCCTCAAAGTCGGTTTTGCCCGCAAGGAAGAGTCCTTCTCGGACTTTCAGGACCAGACGCCATAATCCTCGGTGTCTGGCCCAGACGCCAGGGTCTCCGGCGTTTGGCCCCCTGGCCTCTGCAAAACTCCTTTTGCAGCGAGCTAAAGCCCCGTGGGCTTTACCCCTTGGCCAAACCATATCATCCTATATATCAATCTTTACCTCCGGACCATTCCGGAGCTCCTCGTCATGTCCGTGATCTCATCCGGGACTCCGAACAACATTCGGTCACCTACATACATAACTCATATAGTACTATATCGTCAACGAACGTTAAGCGTGCGGACCCTACGGGTTCGAGAACTATGTAGACATGACCGAGACACCTCTCCGGTCAATAACCAATAGCAGAACCTGGATGCCCATATTGGCTCCTACATATTCTACGAAGATCTTTATCGGTCGAACCTTTATGACAACATACGTAATTCCCTTTGTCCATCGGTATGTTACTTACCCGAGATTCGGTCGTCGGTATCTCTATACCTAGTTCAGTCTCGTTACCGGCAAGTCTCTTTACTCGTTCCGTAATACATCATCTCGTAAGTAACTCATTAGTCATTTGCTTGCAAGGCTTCTTATGATGTGTATTACCGAGAGGGCCCAGAGATACCTCTCCGAAACTCGGAGTGACAAATCCTAATCTCGATCTATGCCAACCCAACAAACACCTTCAGAGATACCTGTAGAGCATCTTTATAATCACCCAGTTACGTTGTGACGTTTGATAGCACACAAGGTATTCCTCCGGTATCCGGGAGTTGCATAATCTCATAGTCGAAGGAATATGTATTTGACATGAAGAAAGCAATAGCAACAAAACTGAACGATCATTATGCTAAGCTAACGGATGGGTCTTGTCCATCACATCATTCTCCTAATGATGTGATCCCGTTATCAAATGACAACTCATGTCCATGGTTAGGAAACCTTAACCATCTTTGATCAACGAGCTAGTCAAGTAGAGGCTCACTAGGGACACGGTATTTGTTTATGTATTCACACATGTATTTAGGTTTCCGATTATTACAATTCTAGCATGAATAATAAACATTTATCATGAATAAGGAAATATAAAATAACAACTTTATTATTGCCTCTAGGGCATATTTCCTTCAATTTGTGCGTTGTCTCCTACTGGATTGATACCTTGGTTATCAAACTGAGGGAAATACTTATCCCTACTTTGCTGCATCACCCTTTCCTCTTCAAGGGAAAAACCAACACAAGCTCAAGAAGTAGCAGGAAGAATTTCTGGCGCCGTTGCCGGGGAGATCTACACCAAGTCAAGACATACCAAGTACCCATCATAAACTCTCATCTCTTGCATTACATTATTCGCCATTCGCCTCTCGTTTTCCTCTCCCCCACTTCTAAAATGATTTTCAAAAAGATTTGCCTTTTTCTTCGCCCCTCTCTTTGCCTTTTCTTCGTCCCTCTTCCGTTCATCTTCTTTGTTTGCTTTTTGTGTGCTCGTGTGTTGGATTGCTTGCTTTGTCACGATGGCTCAAGAGAATACCAAATTGTGTGACTTTTCCAACACCAATAACAATGATTTTATTAGTACTCCGATTGCTCCCGCCACTAGTGCGGAATCTTGTGAAATTAATGCCGCTTTGCTGAATCTTGTTATGAAAGATCAATTTTCTGGCCTTCCTAGTGAAGATGCCGCATCCCATCTAAACAATTTCGTTGATTTGTGTGATATGCAAAAGAAAAAAGATGTGGATAATGATATTGTTAAATTGAAGCTATTTCTGTTCTCACTTCGAGATCGTGCTAAAACTTGGTTTTCATCTTTGCCTAAAAATAGTATTGATTCATGGAATAAGTGTAAAGATGCTTTTATTTCCAAGCATTTTCCTCCCGCTAAGATCATCTCCCTGAGGAACGAGATTATAAATTTTAAGCAACTTGATCATGAATATGTTGCACAATCTTGGGAGAGGATTAAATTGATGATACGAAATTGCCCTACTCATGGTTTGAATTTGTGGATGATTATACAAATTTTTTATGCCGGATTGAATTTTGCTTCTAGAAATCTTTTAGATTCGGCCGTGGGAGGCACTTTTATGGAAATTACTCTAGGAGAAGCTACTAAACTTCTAGATAATATTATGGTTAATTATTCTCAATGGCATACCGAAAGATCTTCCACTAGTAAAAAAAGTGCATGCAATTGAAGAGATTAATGTTTTGAGTGGAAAGATGGATGAACATATGAAATTATTTGCTAGCAAGAGTGCTTCTTTGGATCCTAATGATATACCTTTGTCCACTTTGATTGAAAATAATAATGAATCTATGGATGTGAATTTTGTTTGTAGGAACAATTTTGGTAATAACGCGTATAGAGGTAATTTTAATCCTAGGTCATTCCCTAGTAATTCCTCTAATAATTATGGTAATTCCTACAACAATTCTTATGGAAATTATAATAAGATGCCCTCTGATTTTGAGAATAGTGTTAAAGAATTTATGAGTTTGCAAAAGAATTTCAATGCTTTGATTGAAGAAAAATTGCTTAAGATTGATGATTTGGCTAGGAACGTGGACAGAATTTCTCTTGATGTTGACTCTTTGAAACTTAGATCTATTACACCCAAGCATGATATCAATGAGTCTCTCAAAGCTATGAGAATTTCCATTGATGAGTGCAAAGAAAGAACCACTAAGATGCGTGCTAAAAAAGATTGGTTTGTAAAAACATGTTCTTCTAGTTTTGTGAAAATAATGATGAAGATATTCAAGTGATTGATGTGACTCCTATTGAATCTTTGTTTTCCAATATAACTCTTGATAAATATGGGACTGTAGATGAGTCAACTTTAGTTAAAAGGTGTCCCAATGATTCGGAGTTTTTAGATCTTGATGCAAAAATTGATAAAAGTGGGATTGGAGAGGTCAAAACTTTAAGTAGCAATGAACCCACTCTTTTGGATTTCAAGGAATTTAATTATGATAATTGTTCTTTAATATATTGTATTTCCTTGTTGCAATCCATGTTGAATTCTCCTCATGCTTATAATCAAAACAAAGGTTTCCGTGAATTTGATGATTGTTCTTTAAATTGGCATCTCGCGGATTCCACTATTAAGAAACCTATGGGAAGGATTAATGATGTTCTTATTGTTGCAAATAGGAATTATGTGCCCGTATATTTCATTGTTCTTGATATAGATTGCAATCCTACATGTCCTATTATTCTTGGTAGACCTTTCCTTAGAACGATTGGTGCAATTATTGATATGAAAGAAGGAAACATTAGATTTCAATTTCCGTTAAGGAAGGGCATGGAGCACTTTCCTAGAAAGAAAATTAAATTGCCATATGAATCTATTATGAGAGCTACTTATGTATTGCATACCAAAGATGACAATACCTAGATCTATTCGTGTTTTTATGCCTAGCTAAGGGCGTTAAACAATAGCGCTTGTTGGGAGGCAACTGTAACACCCCCGGTGGTTAACTACAGTAATCACCCTTTTGATAATGACAAGTCATCATGTTTAACAGTGCATGATCATCATTAGCATTATATTGCATTTCAACTCCTAAGTCAAAATTCAAATTTAAATGAAAGTGGAATATAAAAGTTGTCCAACATAAGAACTAAATTGTTCATTAAATAGCAAATAAATCGGAGACAATTCTAAAATTGAAACCAACATCATTGGAGTTGGGTAAGTGACTCAAACATCCCCAAACAGTGACTAAATACAATATTTAATTACCTTTTATTTAATCTAAAATAAATATGAAAAGATATTAACCCCAAAATAGTTTTTGGTGGTAGGATATATTGCACTGTGAATATTTGGACCAGTCTCATATTTTACAAAAGTTATTTGAAATAAAAATAAAAGGCAAAACAGTAAAGAAAAATAAAAAAACAAAAAAGAAAGAAAAGGAACGGAATCCCCTTCCCCCCCACTGGGCCTCGGCCCAGCAAGCCATCGGGCCGCCAGGCCGGCCCAGTCGCCCCCGTATAACCCCCCCGGTCCACCACCGAACCCTAACCCACACCCGTTCCCCCATTTCCCCCCTCGCCTCCTCTCTCTCCCTCGGCGCCGCCGGCGCCCGAGCGCGGCACGCCCTCGCCGCCCGGAACCGCGTCGCCTCCGCCTCGACCTCGCCGCGTCGTCCTCGCCTCCTCCCCGACCGGCTCCCTCGCGCCTCGCCGCCTGATCCCCTGCCACGGGGGTGAGACCCCGAACCCCTTCGCCCCCCTCTCTGTCCTTCGACCACCGACCGGCCGCGCGCCGCGCCTCCCCTTCCCCCCCCGTGCCTCCACCGCCGCGTCGGCCTTGCGCCGTTCGCGCCGCGCGCCTGTTGCCCGTCCACCGCGCACGCACACACGCGCACCGCCCCACCGCGCTCGTCCGCGCTCGCTGGTGCCACCCCGCGCCCGAGCACGCGCTCGCGTGGCCTCGCGCGCGCCCGCACGTCGTCCGCTGCCCGCTGCTCCGCCTTCCCTCCCGATGCGCCGCCCGGATCCGCTAACTGCGCCGCGCTCTGCCTCCGCGGCGAGCCACCCGCGTGCATCGCTGCCTCCCCTAGCCCTGGCCGCCGGCGCCAGCGTGCGCCGGGCGTGCCCAGCACCCCTCGGGCACTCGCCTGCGCCCGACGCCCGCGCCCGCTGTGGCCGCATGGGCCTCTGACTATTGGGCCCCGCCCCATGTGTCTATGACACAGGGGCCCCACTGCCCAGGACGTTTAAAAAAATGAAAATAGAAATTAATAAAATTAATAATTAATTAGTAAATTAATTAAGTTAATTAATCCTATTTAATTAGACTAATTAATTATTTAACTTAACTAACCCTAATGACTGCTGACGTCAGCATGATGTCATGCTGACGTCATCATTTACTATTCTGGATAATGTTTATTTTAAATAATTAAATAAATTCCAGAAATTAATAAAAACTTTAGAAAATCATATAAAATAATCCGTAACTCAGATCGAAAAACTTTGTACATGAAACTTGCTCAGAACGATGAGACGAATCCGGATACGCGATCCGTTCGTCCGTCACATGTCCCTAACTATCCGAACATGCAACCGTTCCCCTCCGGTCATCTGTCTGACAAATGTCCGGAACCGGGAAAACATTCCCGGATGGATTCCCCCTTCCTCGGTGACGTGCAACCATACGTTAGGACACACCCGGCACTGCACATTGTCATGTCGTACTTTGTGTTGCTCATGTTTGCTCTATATTTATACTGTTTCCTCCCCCTCTTCTCTCTCGATAGCCCCCGACCTCGACGTCGTCCCCGAGACCGACGCAGCTCCGGAGCCCGAAGACAGCATTGACAACCTTGCCCTTGCCGCCGAACAACCAGGCAAGCCCCCCCCTTTTGATCATCCCGATATTGCCCATTCTAATTTCCCATGCTTGCATTAGAATTGCTGCTGCTGCTGCTTTACCCATTCTGATGCATAGCCTGTTCATTGTAACCTGCTGTTGATAATTACCTGCATATCCTAAACTGTTTAGTCTAGGCTGGGTAGAGACCTATCAGTGACCCCACTTATCCCGACTGCCGCGCTGGATCGTCAGAAGACCCGGTCAACGGGATTGAAGACCAGGCCCCGACACCGCACATCACCCCCCCTTAGTGGTAACGACACTGCAGCGTTACTATCGAGTGCCGAGGGTGAAGCCTCATGTAGCACTTCTGATGTTAACTCTGTAGAGTAGCTATTCGGTCGTGGTCATCGAGGGTGATTCCTCCTTCACCACTTCCGGTAACGACGCTGTCGTACAACACCTCAAGTGTGAAACCATCGAGGGTGAATCCTCCGAGTTCACCTTGACAGACACATCGAGTAGGAATCCAACGAGGGTGATACCTCGGATTCCCCTGATGTTATGGACACACAGATACTTGGACTTTACACTGTTACTTAGAAAGGCGAGTCGGCCCTGAGGGGTACCCGCGTGCGCCTGAGAGGCGAGTGTTGTGAAGACGGGTGCCAGTGTGGTGCCCGAGTGGTGAATACGAGGCGCGGCCGGGCGTTCTTAACCCTTGCAGCAAGTCCTCGAGACGGGGTGACGGGGTCACATCTTTCGTGAGTTTCTGCTCGTTACCGCAAGCCCCTAGTCCTAATGATTTGGATATTTGATCCGAGCAGGCCTCTGGCCTGATAGCACTAACCATCACGTGGGCATAGTATGGGCGTTCTGCATCGTAGCATCAGCCGAAAGCTTTGTCAGACGTCCAGTTCAGCATTGTGGCCGGGTCGGATCGTGCCGTTGGCGCTGGTATCCACCCTGCTCACAACGACCCGGAGGGCAAGGGGCGATGGCCAAGACCCCCTTGCGCTTAGGATGTAGACCGGCGGGGACCTCTCTGCTGAGCTGTAGGTAGGGTTGCGATGTGTCGTTTGGCCGAGGCCGGGCATGACCCAGGAAAGTGTGTCCGGCCGGAGTTAATCGAGCGTGTTGGGTAAGTTGGTGCACCCCTGTAGGGAAGAATACTTCTATCGATAGCCTGTCCTACGGTAAAGGACACTCGGAGTTGTATCCTGATTGATACAATTTTAGAACTGGATACTTGGATACTATGGCTCTGGTATTGCTTCTCGCAGGGAGTCGAGAAGGGATCTCCGGACGAGGTTGATGACTGTATGACTCTGGGATTGCTTTCTCGCAGGGAGTCGAGAAAGGATCTCTGGGTGAGGTTGATATCATTACTGCTACATTATATTGTACTGTGCTACTCTCTTCTATTGCTGCAAGACCACTGAAGATGCTAGTCTTCGATAGGACTAGGCCTTCTCTCTATTCTGGCATTTCTGCAGCCCAGTCCACATATACAGCCTTCCCTTGATAATGATGCATATGTAGTGTAGATCCTTGCTTGCTGAGTACTTCTGAGTACTCACGGTTGCTTTGTTTTCCTTTTCTCCCCATATCAATTTGACGTGACCAGAGGACGGAGCCCCCTGAGACAGATGCCCCGACGATCGCTACTACTACTACCCAGAGGATGGATACTACTACGAGTTGACTGACGACCAGGAGTAGGATCAGAGGGTCCCAGGCAGGAGGCCTTCGCCTTTCGATCGTAGTGTTTTATTTTGCCCCGCCTTTCTAAAGGCCTTTCTGTGCTTTCTTTTATATCTGTACTCAGATATCTGATGCTTCCGCTGACGCTTGTTCGCAAGCTTATGTATTCGAGCCCTCGAGGCCCCTGGCTTGTAATATAAAGCTTGTATGACTTTATTTATGTTTTAGAGTTGTGTTGTGATATCTTCCCGTGAGTCCTTAGGCTTGATCGTGTGCATTTGCGTGTATGATTAGTGCGCGATCGGGCCGGGGGCGTCACAGCAACCCAATTTTCTTTTTCTTTTTTTGTCCATACTTGTGCTTCAAAGTAGCACCATTATCTTCATGATAGATAGTCTCCTATGTTGTCACTTTCATATACTAGTGGGAATTTTTCATTATAGAACTTGGCTTGTATATTCCAACGATGGGCTTCCTCAAATTGCCCTAGGTCTTCATGAGCAAGCAAGTTGGATGCACACCCACTTAGTTTTATTTTTGAGCTTTCATACACTTATAGCTCTAGTGCATCCGTTGCATGGCAATCCCTACTCACTCACATTGATATCTATTGATGGGCATCTCCATAGCCCATTGATACGCCTAGTTGATGTGAGACTATCTGCCCCTTTTTGTCTTCTCCACAACCACCATATTCTATTCCACCTATAGTGTTATGTCCATGGCTCACGCTCATGTATTGCATGAAAGTTGAAAAGGTTTGAGAACGTCAAAAGTATGAAACAATTGCTTGGCCTATCCTCAGGGTTGTGCATGATTTGAGTATTTTGTGTGATGAAGATGGAGCATAGCCAGACTATATGATTTTGTAGGGATAAGCTTTCTTTGGCCATGTTATTTTGAGAAGACATAATTGCCTTGTTAGTATGCTTGAAGTATTATTGTTTTTATGTCAATATTAAACTTTTGTTTTTAATCTTATGGATCTGAACATTCATGCCACAATAAAGAAAATTACATGGATAAATATGTTAGGTAGCATTCCACATCAAAAATTCTGTTTTTATCATTTACCTACTCGAGGACGAGCAGGAATTAAGCTTGGGGATGCTTGATACGTCTCCAACGTATCTATAATTTCTGATTGTTCCATGCTATTTTATTATCTGTTTTGGATGTTTTATATGCATTAATATGCTATTTTATATTATTTTTGGGACTAACCTATTAACCTAGAGCCCAGTGCCAGTTTCTATTTTCCCTTGTTTTTGAGTTTCACAGAAAAGGAATACCAAACGGAATAAAACTTTTGTGATGATTTTTCTTGGACCAGAAGGAAACCAGGAGACTTGGAGATGAAGTCGGGGGAGCCACGAGGCGGCCACAAGGATGGAGGGCGCGCCCAGGGGGGTAGGGCGTGCCCCCCACCCTTGTGGGCCCCTCGTGCACCTCCTGACCTAATTCTTTCGCCTATATATACCCATATATCCCCAAACCAATAGGGGCATCCACGAAAACACTTTTCCACCGCCGCAACCTTCTGTACCCGCGAAATCCCATCTAGGGACCTTTTCCGGCACCCTGCCGGAGGGGGATTCGATCATGGAGGGCTTCTACATCAACACCATTGCCCTTCCGATGAAGCGTGAGTAGTTTACCACAGACCTACGGGTCCATAGCTAGTAGCTAGATGGCTTCTTCTCTCTCTTTGATTCTCAATACCATGTTCTCCTCGATGTTCTTGGAGATCTATTCGATGTAATACTTTTTTGCGGTGTGTTTGCCGTGATCCGATGAATTGTGGATTTATGATCAGCTTATCTATGAATATTATTTGAATCTTCTCTAAATTCTTATATGCATGATTTGATATCTTTGTAATTCTCTTCGAACTATCGGTTTGGTTTGGCCAACTAGATTGGTTTTTCTTGCAATGGAAGAAGTGCTTAGCTTTGGGTTCAATCTTGCGGTGTCCTTTCCCATTGACAGTAGGGGCAGCAAGGCACGTATTGTATTGTTGCCATCGAGGATAAAAACATGGGGTTTTCATCATATTTCTTGAGTTAATTCCTCTACATCATGTCATCTTAATGCGTTACTCCGTTCTTTATGAACTTAATATTCTAGATGCATGCTGTATAGCGGTCGATGTGTGGAGTAATAGTAGTAGATGCAGAATCGTTTCGGTCTACTTGACACGGACGTGATGCCTATATTCATGATCATTGCCTTAGATATCGTCATAACTATGCGCTTTTCTATCAATTGCTCGGCAGTAATTTGTTCACCCATCGTATTATTTTCTATCTTGAGAGAAGCCTCTAGTGAAACCTATGGCCCCAGGTCTATTTTCCATCATATAATCTTCTACTTTTCATCATACAAGTTTCCGATCTACTATTTTGCAATCTTTTACTTTCCGATCTATAAAACAAAAATACCAAAAATATTTACTTTATCGTTTATCTATCTCTATCAGATCTCACTTTTGCAAATAACCATGAAGGGATTGACAAGCCCTTTATCGCGTTGGGTGCAAGTTGTTTGATTGTTTGTGCAGGTATTCGGTGATTTGTGCATTATCTCCTACTGGATTGATACCTTGGTTCTTAAACTAAGGGAAATACTTATCTCTACTTTGCTGCATCACCCTTTCCTCTTCAAGGGAAAAACCAACACAAGCTCAAGAAGTAGCAATGATGCAGTACAGCTACAGTAGGTATTTCCCTCAGTTGTGAAACCAAGGTATCAATCCAGTAGGAGAACAAAGCAACACTATGTAAACGGTACCTGCACACAAAGAACAAATACTTGCAACCCGACGCGTAAGAGGGGTTGTCAATCCCTCCACGGTAAAAAGATAGATAAATTTGTGGTAGATTGGATAAATAGCTCTCGATAAAGCACGAAATAAAATAAGTAATAAAAAAGTGCAGCAAGGTATTTTTGGGTTTTTGGAGTAATAGACCTGAAAATAAAAGCGAATAAAAATAGATCTCAAAGCAAATATGATAAAGAATGGACCCGGGGGCCGTAGATTTCACTAGTGGCTTCTCTCGAGAAATAGCACACGGTGGGTAAACAAATTACTTTTGGGCAATTGATAGAAGATCGAATAATTATGATGATATCCAAGGCAATGATTAATATATAGGCATCACGTCCAAGATTAGTAGACCGACTCCTGCCTGCATCTACTACTATTACTCCACACATCGACCACTATCCAGCATGCATCTAGTGTATTAAGTTCATGGAGAAATGGAGTAATGCAATAAGAACGATGACATGATGTAGACGAGATCTATTCATGTAGGAATAGCCCCCATCTTGTTATCCTTAATAGCAACGATACATGCGTGTCTTGCTGCCCCTTCTGTCAGTGGGAAAGAACACCGCAAGATCGAACCCATCACAAAGCACCTCTTCCCATGGCAAGAAAAATCGATCTAATTGGCCTAACTAAACCAAAGATTCGAAGAAGAAATACGAGGCTATAAATAATCATGCATATAAGAGATCAAAGAAGACTCAAATAATATTCATGGATATAGATCGGATCATAAACTCAAAGTTCATCGGACCCCAGCAAACACACCGCAAAAAGACTTACATCAAATAGATCTCCAAGAGACCATTATATTGAGAATCAAAAAGAGAGAAGAAGCCATCTAGCTACTGCCTATGGTGTGACGCCCCCGGCTCAATCGTGCACTAATCATACACGCTAATGCACACGATCAAGCCTAAGGACTCACGGGAAGATATCACAACACAACTCTAAAACATAAATAAAGTCATACAAGCTTTATATTACAAGCCAGGGGCCTCGAGGGCTCAAATAGATAAGCTCGCATACAAGCATCAGCGGAAGCATCAGATATCCGAGTACAGATATAAAAGAAAACACTACTATCGAAAGGCGCAGGCCTCCTGCCCGGGACCCTCCGATCCTACTCCTGGTCGTTGGCCAACTCGTAGAAGTATCCACCCTCGGGGTAGTAGTAGCGATCGTCGGCGGGGGCAGCTGTCTCAGGGGGTCCGCCATCTGGTTGCATCAAATGGATATGGGGAAAAAAAGAAAGCAAAGCAACCGTGAGTACTCATCCGAAGTACTCAGCAAGCAAGGATCTACACTACATATGCAACATTATCAAAGGTAGGCTGTATATGTGGACTGGGCTGCAGAAATGCCAAAATAGAGAGAAGGCCTAGTCCTATCGAAGGTTAGCATCTTCAACGGCCTTGCAGCATTAGAAGAGTGTAGATTAGTACCGTATAGAATAGTAGTATCATTAAGTCTCAACCTCGGACAGAGATCCTTCCTCGACTCCCTGCGAGAAAGCAATCCCAGAGCCATACTGTCATCAACCTCGGCCAGAGATCCTTTCTCGACTCCCTGCGAGAAAGTAATCCCAGAGCCATAATATCCTTTTCTCATCTCATCAATATGTTCTAGTTGTATCGATCGGGATACAACTCCGAGCGTCCGTTACCGAGGATCCGACTATGCATAGATTAGTTCTTCCCTGCAGGGGTGCACCAACTTACCCACCACGCTCGCTTAACTTCGACTGGACACACTTTTCAGGGTCATGCCCGGCCTCGGCCAAACAACACACCGCAACCCTACCTAGAGCTCAGCAGAGAGGTCCCCGCCGGTCTACAACCTAAGCACCCAGGGGTCTTGGGCCATCGCCCTGTGCACTCCGGGTCGTTGTGTGCAGGGTGGATACCAGCACCGCCTCAGATGGTCGATACGATCCGACCATGCCACAATGCTGAACTGGACGCCTGATAGAACTTTCGGCTGATGCCACGATGCGGAGTGCCCATAACTTTTCCCGCGTGATGGTTAGTGGTATCGGGCCAGAGGCCCACTCAGATCAAATATCCAAATCGTAGTGTGTTGGTAGTGCGGTAACAAGCAGAGACTCACGATCGATGTGACCCCGTCGCCCCGTCTCGAGGACTTGCGGCAAGGGCCAAGAATGCCCGGCCATGCCTCGTATTCATCACTTGGGCACCATCCAGGTCAACCCGTCTCCATATCACTCGCGGGTACCCCTCAGGGTCGACCCGCCTTCCAAGTAATAGTGTAAAGTCCAATTATCTGTGTGTCCATAACATCAAGGGAATCCGAGGGATCACCCTCGTTGGATTCCTACTCGATGTATCCGTCAAGGTGAACTCGGAGGAATCACCCTCGATGGGTTCACACTTGAGGTGTTGCACGACAGCGTCGTTATCGGAAGTGGGGAAGGAGGAATCACCCTCGATGACCACGACCGAATAGCTACTCTACAGAGATAACATCAGAAGTGCTACACGAGGTATCACCCTCGGCACTCGATAGTAACACTACAGTGTCGTTACAACTAAGGGGGTGATGTGCGGTGCCGGGGCCTGGTTGTCGAGTCTTCTGATAATCCAGCGGGGCAATCGGGACAAGTGGGGTCACTGATAGGTCTCTACCCAGCCTATACTAGACAGTTTAGGATAAGCAGGTAAGGTTCAATAGCAGGTTACAATAAACAGGCTATGCATCAGAATAGGTAAAGCAGTAGCAGCAGCAATTCTAATGCAAGCATGAGAGAGGAAGAATAGGTGATATCGGTATGCTCAAGGGGGGGGGGTGCTTGCCTGGTTGCTCGACGGCAAAGGCAAGGTCGTCAACGGTGTCATCGGGCTCCTGAGCTGCGTCGGTCTCAGGAGCTGCGTCTGTAGCGGGGTCTACCGAGAGAGAAGAGGGGGAGAAAACAGATAAATACTCGGCAAACATATGTAACACAGAGCAGGCTATGCTAACATGCAGTGCAGGGTTGCCTAAAGACATGTCTAAACCATATTAGTTACTTTAGGATTTAAGTTGGAATTATTAACCGGTGTATATGCACTATTCATCTACCGGAAACATGCTAAAATTTGCGGGTTCACCTCCGTAGAGGGTCCCGACGTGGAAACAGATGGCTCGGTCAGCTTCGTCTCATCGTTCTGATCAACTTTCATGTACAAAGTTTTTCGATCCGAGCTACGGTTTATTTTCAATGATTTTCTAAAGATTTAAACATTTTTTGGAATTATTTTAATTAACAAAAATGGATTATTGCGTCAGCATGATGTCACTGTGACGTCAGCAGTCAACCGCCTGAGTCAAGTCAAACCTGACCTGTGGGACCCACCTATCATACTCAGTGGCTAACTAACTGAGTTTAACTAATCTAACTACCTAACTAATTAACAGGGGCCCACTGGTCAGTGACTAATTAGTGATTTAATTAACTAATTAACAGATTTTATTTATTTTAAAAACGCTTAAAGGGGTAGGGCCCGTATGTCATTGACTGGGGCCTGCCCAGTCAGCACAGTTGACTTGGTCAACTGGTCAACAGGGGGCCCCAGGCCCATCGGTCAGTGGCATAGGAGCGGGGCCCACCGGGGCCAGGTGAGCGCCGGCCGCCGGAGCTCTCCGGCGAGCCCCGAGTGGTGGTGGAACTCCGGCGAGCTCGGAAATGCGCTATGGGGTATCAATTTGGGTGCTTCTTCTTGCATTCGAAAGCCGAGACCGAGCCGCATCGATCCGTGTTGGTGGCCGTAGCTGGAGTGGCCGGAAACGAGCGACACGACCTCATCGGCGGCGACGGTGTTCCAGTGGAGCTCGGGATTGTTGCTACAGCGTGTGGGCGAGCAAACTGAGCAGTCAGGGGGACTCTACGCGCGAGGGTGAGCAAAACGGGCACAGGCACGAGGCCCAATGGTCATCGTGGCTACGTCGACGATGAGCTCGCGCGGTCACGGGATCGGGCACGACGGGGAACGGCGGCTAGGGAACGACCGAGAGGGAGAGAGGAGAGGGGAGAGGTAGGGGTGCTCACAGGGAGCCTGCAGGTGCGCGTAATGGGCTCGGGGGAGGCTTGAGGTCGCCGGAATCGACGACGGAGTCCGGCGGGGCAGAGGAGGAAGACGGGGTCGTCGGCGTCGAAGCAGGGGCTCCCGGCTCGTTTCAGTCGATGCAACCGACGTAGTCGAGGCCAGCGAGTCGTTCTGTCGCGGCGGCAGGGCGAGCGGGGCTCTGTGGCGGCGAGCTTAACGGAGCTCACCCATGGCGGCGTTCGATTGGAGGTGGAGAGCAAGGGAGGAAGGGAGAGAGAGGAGCCAGAGGGGTCAGGGGAGTGCGGAGCGGCGTCCTTATCCACCAGGCGGGCGCGGGGCTGCGCGGTGTCGAGCGAGGAGAAGGGGGGCCGGGGCGCGGCGTGCGCGTGCGGTCGATAGCGGCGCGGGCGGTGAACAGGGAGAGGTAGGGGATGAGCTAGATGAGCTGGGCCTGACTGTAGCTCACTTGGGCCGAGCACACAGTGCACTTTTTCCATTTCCTTTTGTTTCCTTTTTTTGTTTTCTTTTGTTTCACTGCTTTGCAAAAATGTGTGGGCTCATATACAGCTTTATAAGATATGTGAACTAGCCACATAAATATAGTGCAATATTTGTCACTACTAGAAATTGGTTTGGAGGCAAATGAATTTTATTTGAATTTTAATTAAATAAAATTGGATTAAATATCTCTGTTTTGTTGCTATTTGAGGCACATACTTAATTTAGTAAATGTTGATTATAATTTTAGAATTGTCTCTGGATTATTTAAAACCTTATGAACATTTTATTTATCAAACTTGAACAACTTTTATTTGCACTTTCAGTTTGAATTTCCATTTGAATATGAATTTGAAAAGAGATATGATCCAAATGATATTTAAGCACTGTTGATCATGATGACATGGCATTATCAAAAGGGGATTACTGTAGCTAACCACTGGGGTTGTTACATACGGACCCTTAGGTCTATGGTGGACTAGTCACGCATCATCGGAAAGGCACCAATGAGGATGATGAACCCCTCTGTGATGGTGTTAGATTGGATCTCGTGGTTCTAGAACTTGCGACGGCTGGAATTCTGTTTCGTCAACTCCCCTTGAGTTTCTAGAATATTTGGGAACTTATAGGGCGAAGAGGCGGTGCAGGAGGTCTCCGTGGGGGGCACAACCCCCCTGGGCGCGCCCTGGTGGGTTGTGCTCCCCACGGGCCTCCCTCTGGTGGTTTCTAGGCCCACTAGGTGTCTTCTGGTCCAGAAAAAATTTCCAAAAACTTTCACTGCATTTGGACTCCGTTTGGTACTGATATTCTGTGAAGTAAAAAACAAGCAAAAACAGCAACTGGCACTGGGCACTATGTCAATAGGTTAGTGACAAAAAATGATATAAAGTTGCTATAAAATGAATATAAAACATCCAAGAATGATAATATAACAGCATGGAACAAGCAAAAATTATAGATACGTTGGAGACGTATCATGCTCCAGCAAGTGAGGCAGATCGCTGCTGGTAAGCCATTTTTACTTCAGTGTGATTTTGGCCGCAAGGAGTTCGTCGAGCTAACCCAGCTATGGTGATCCGCAAAGGCCTTCGCGGATCTCCCGAGGAGTGCAGTGGACGCCGACCTCTACTTCGACGCGCGAGAGGGCAATGCCACAGAGAGGGCGTTCTGGCAAGAATTCCAGGCGCCCTCGCATCCGGAGCTGCTGAATCATCAGATGAAGCAGCTGACGGAGTTGCTCCGCATGGCAAAGCCGGCACTTCAAGACATGTGCGTCAACCTTTGGCCCATGGAGGCGTTACCGAGCAGCTTCTTCGGGTTCCTTGCCCGGTTGCGAGAGGTCGTCCCCAAAGTGGCGTGCTGGAAGCGTTCCGCATGCCTCGAGGGCGCCCAGCAGGCCTATGCCCGCGTGAAGACGCATTATCCGTACATCGAAGTGGCGGACGTGGTTGCGGGCCCCCCGAAGGAAAGAACCGGACCGTGGAGTAGTACCTTGCCATGGTGATAGAAGGAGCCCGGATCACCGAGGCCGAGTGTCCTAAGGACACTTTGTATTTTTAGATAGTACTTCGGAATGCCGAAGTGTAGCGGAATGTAAAAAACTTCCTTTTTTTAAATGAATGCGGCTTTATATTCCGACATATGATTTGGGGCTTATATTTTTTTGACTCATGTGTGACTGTTTTATACTGAAAGTGACCAGTCGTCGGCTTCAACCCGTTTGTGCAGTACACAAAGGGTGTTTCATAGGCAATCACGACCTTAGCCAACATCTCGATGCCCGAAGGTGGTCCATGCACATAGATACAAGGCGACCAGACTATTGTGGTTTTATAACTTTCACTTAGTTGTAGGAGCTTGACTGTGAGCGCTGATGACGAGCCCCCTGTATTTGAAGTGGTTGGCTGTGTAGCCGGGATTTTGGCCACTAACCACTTTGGCTGATTTGAGAAAAAGCCCTTTGTTTAACATGGGTGATCTCGAACGATACATTGCTTGACGCTGTCATCGGATGGCCGACCAGTTTGCATTTACCAAGACAGACAGTTTTCGGCTTTCTCCACTGAGGTGCTTTGCCATTCGACCTGGCAGCGCTATCATAGTGGTTTTCCCTTTACACCCTTAGCCGAATTGATTGGAAATGTAAGGGGTAAGCACAGGAGCTGGGCAACCGAACTATTGAACAAAATCAAGGTTCAAAACTGATTCATATAACACAACATCCGAGATGCCGAAGAGATACTTCAGAATTGTGGTTGGGCATGAGATTAAAAGCGAAGCCCTAGGTGACAATTGTATCGTGAAAGTATACTTTTGGCTCAAAGGCAGTAAACATGAGGAAATGCTTAATGACCTCAAGGGGTGCACTTTATTTCATGTGGTCAAGCCATACATGCTGAGCTTTGACAAAAGAAACTTGTAAAAGATACAATGGAGTAAAAGGAAAAGGAAAGGAGAAAAAACAGGGTCGACATGTGGCCGGGTTGATTAGCCCGAGTCCTTCCCTGTCGCACGTCTGCATCTCTGTGCTGTTGACCAACTTGTCTTTGTTGATAGCGAAGTTCATATGGGCTGTCTGCGACCTCGGCTGTTTGTTGGCTTAATGCTTTCGTCGATCGAGTCCTTTAAAGAGGTGTGCAGCTACCACTTGGATGGTTTAAGCCATGTGGATATGCCACTTCAGTATGGGCCTTTTACAGTGCCCCGCGGGTGTGCAAGTCCGAGGTGTGTCTCTGGTCGGTCGAGCCCATGAAATTTTTGGCTCCTCGTTTGCCCATGAAATTTTTAGTGCAAAGTTATGCACCCTAGGGACATAGTGCCCTTCCCAGGGGAGGCAAACGAGGAGCCCGTGCCCCTATTTGGGGTGAGCAAATGCCTGACTGAGGTCGACCTGTGCAGCTCGTGTATGCTTTGATGAGCTGGGCATATGCTTAGTTGCACATGCTACCTCCTCGGATGCCCGTACCTCGACTGCGAAAGCCGCGGTCTGCTCCTCCATTCGGAGAGAGCGCTCGGTGTTACCTTTGACTGTAATAACACCATTTGGTCCCGACATTTCTAGCTTTAAGTATGCACAATGCGGGACTACGTTAAAATGAGCAAATGCGGTGCATCCTAGCATCGCGTGGTATCCGCTCCAAAAGGGCACAATGTCGAAGGTTAACTCTTCGCTCATGAAGTTCTCGGGTGACCCGAAGACTACCTCCAGTGTCATTGTTCCCGTGCAGTGAGCTTCGACACCCGGTATGACACCTTTAAAGGTGGTGGTGCCGGGCTTGATTCGAGACGAGTCTATGCCCATCTTTCTGCTCATATCCGTGTATATTAAATTGAGGCTGCTGCCTCCGTCCATGAGGACGTGCGTCAAATGGAATCCACCAACGATTGGATCCAAGACCAAAGCCGCCGATCCACCATGCCTTATGTTGGTCGGATGATCATGTTTATCAAATGTGATCGGGTAAGCCGGCCATGGATTGAACTTCGGGGCTACTGGCTCTAGGGCGTAGATGTCTCGAAGTGCTTGTTTCCTCTCCTTTTTAGGGATGTGGGTGACGTAAATCATGTTTACGTCCTTCACCTCATGAGGAAACTGTTTCTGGCTTCCATTATCGGGTCACCAAGGTTCATCCTCGTCTTCACTGCGAGGTTGGGTTTTACTTTGGCCCTCCATCACCATTTTCTGGCCTACTTGAAGACCCAACAATTCCGGTTGGTGTGATTTGCTGGTTTGTCCGAGGTGCCATGGATCTCACACGGTCTGTCGAGAATCTTGTCTAACTGGCTGGGTCTGTCTTTATTCCCTTTACAGGGCTTCTTTTTTTGCCAGGATCTAGGTTAGTTGAACCCTGCATTTACTGCAGCGTCCTCGGTATCGCTCGCGCCATTTTTATGCATGTGCTTATTCTTATTGCGCCTCGGCTTGCCATTGGAGTCCCGAGCTTCCGAGGTGCCTGCCTCGCCGTTGTGAGTACTGCAGGCCAACCAACTATCCTCTCTCGCACAAAAGTGGGTCATAAATGAGGTGAGGGCTGCCATGGTCCTCGGCTTATCTTGTCCGAGCTGGCGCGCAAGACACTCATCTCGAATACTGTGCCGGAAGGCAGCGATTGCCTCGTCGTCGGGGCAGTCTACGATTTGGTTCTTTTTAGTTAAGAACCTATTCTAGAATTTCCTTGCCGACTCACCAGGTTGTTGAATGACATCGTTGAGGTCGTCGGCATCTGGAGGTTAGACATAAGTGCCCTGGAAGTTTGCCCTAAAGGAATCCTCGAGAGCTTCCCAGCTCCCGAAGGAATGAGGAGGCAGGCTATTCAGCCAATGCCTCACCGACCCCTTTAGCTTGAGCTGCAAATATTTGATAGCATGGAGATCATCTCCATTGGCCATATGGATATGGAGAAGGAAATCTTCGATCCACACAACTGGACCAGTCGTGCCATCGTATGACTCGATGTTGATGTGTTTAAACCAGTCAGGGGACTGATCTTCCATCACCCTGTCTGGAAAACAGATCGGGTGAGCAGGGCCTCGAAACCGAGCAGAGTCGCGTCGGACATCGGGAGATATCCGTGTGTAAGCTTGGTCCCGAGCTGGGCCATTCCTATCCAACCAGGTGTCATAGCCGTCGAGCCCGGCTGGCGCACTCCCTCTTGACCCGTAGATGGACCGAGGGGGTGTGCGGTTCGCCTCTATCTGGCGTCGTGCGTCGTAAGGCTCGACGTAGTCAACAGGATCCTTGCCGTGATGGCGTGTCATTGTTTGGGTGTGAAAATTTTCCCACACTGGCCTGTCGCGCCCTCTAGGGGGTCGGTCAGGCTGATCAGCCCGTCCCCATGTTAAAATTACGTCGTTGGTCAGCTCCTCGCCGAACTTGGGCAGCAGACGCCTGCGTGGGTAAGATTTAGGCGTGCTACGACGCCGTTCTTCGAGATCTTGCTTGGCTGAGAGTATTTTGACCCACTTGTCATTTAGTGCATCTTGATTGGCTTGCAGCTGTTGCTGCTTCCATTTCATACTTCGGGCGATGGCCACAAGGTGCCGCCAGAAGCGTTCTTGCTCAAAGGGGTCCTCGGGGACTATAAAGTCCTAAGTACCGAGGCTCTCATCCTCCTCGGATTGAGGTAAGTAGTTGTCGTCAGCCCCTTCAAAGAGTTCATCAGGGTCCATGTCCTCGGGAATTCCTTCAGGGCTGGCATGTCGTCCTGGGGAGGCTTGAAAATCCTCTCCCAGATTGCCGGCCTCATCTGCTGCCGCGTCGTCATTGGCGGCGGTGGCGTCGTGCCCGCTGGGGTCCCCGTTGGTGCCCCTCCCACGTCTTCGCCGACGTCTTGACGGGTTCTTGGGGGTGTATACCTGAAAGCGCAGGTTAACTCCCAGAGGGGGGGGGGGGTGAATGGGAGATTTTTAGCAATTCGTCAAACTTTGAAGAATTTGACGAAGATCAGAGTGAAGAAATAGAAACGCCGGGAGACTAATTCATCACAGAAATGAAAAACATGCATACATGACACATACAAGTGAAGAATATGCAATCATACAACCATACAAGCATGAAGAAGATGAACTGAAGAAATAGAAAGCAGCATGATGAAAGTCTTCAGTTCAAGTTCTTCAGAAAGTAGATCACAAATTCTTCAGCAGCGGAATAACATAAGGTAAGGGTTGAGGAATTTGAAACTAGGTTGGCTCGGTGAAGACATCGATTTTGTAGACTAGTTCCAGTTGTTGTATCAACTATACGCCTGGTTGAGGCGGCTGAGTCGCAACTCTGAGAACACACAGTCCTCACCGTATTCCTCTTGAGCTAAGGTCACTTAGACCTCGCCCAATCACTCATGGTAAGTCTTCAAGGTAGACTTCCAAAACCTTCACAGACTTGTTCACCGGCACACCACAATGACTCTTGGTGTGCTCAGAACTTGACACCTAACCGTCTGGAAGAATGACAGTCTTCAAAGGTAATATGCGTCGGATCACATAGATCAATCTCTTCAGTGATGCTCAATCACTTTGGCTCTGGGTTTTTCCTCACTAGGATTCTCTCAAAGTCGTCAGAGGATGGGTTGCTCTCAAATGACAAGTGTCAAGTTCTCTCAGAGCAGCCAACCAACAAGTGGTTGTGGGGGCGGCTATTTATAGCCAACAGCAACCCAACATGAATTGTCATAAATGCCCTTCTCTGATTCGACTGTTGTCAGGATAAGGATCCACTCGATAGATGTCCCACAGCGCAGCAACGGTTGGAATTTTAACTCTCAAATTCGTCGGGGCACTCAATTTCCTCAGTTTTAGGCAGATCGCACTTGCAAAATCCTAACTCCTTAGCGTGACCAAATTCGTCAACGACCAGATGAACTTCATCACTGTCGCTAGCAAATTCGTCAGCTGTAATGGAGATTTCCAAAGGCTTCACTCGAAGCGGCTAGAGTAGTATAGGTGTTGGTGCAATAATTTGCCTCCTTATGTTTTGGAGTTTGTTGACATAAACAATATGGGACTTATGTGTTTGGTTGTGCACACAGAGTAACAGGTCCCTGGAATCACAAGGAGTTTGATTCAAACGACGAAGATAATCCCCTGCGTAGCAGTGAAGGTTATCATGAAAGATTATGATGACAAGAGTGACCCCTCAAAAATTGCTGACGTGAAGCAATTGGTTCGGTGCCCGTCCGAAGGAAGTGACTGCGTCCGAGAAGAATGAAGATGAAGTGAAGGCGTAGCATTTATTTCGTTGTTTCTCTTCTCCTTATTGAGTCATAGGACCACCATACTATTAAGAGGGGTGTAGTGTTCGAAACTTTGATTCTCTGATGCTAAACCCAAATCCTATGAAAGTTACGAGAGAAATCTCTTTGTGCTCCGAGCAAATACTTGCCAGCAAGAGACTGTGTTCTTCTTCGCTGCGAGAGATTTCTCTCAGACCGAGGTGTTAGCATTACTTGTTCCTCAAGTACTGTTACCGTTGCTCTTTGAAATCCGACCTTTGAGAGCGTGTCGGTTGGCCATTGGCTGGATCGCGTGTCCAAAATGGTCATTTCCCACCAGGGAAGGCTGCGGCTATAAATAGCCACCCCGCACCGGCTTTGTCTGGTGGCTGCTCCATTTGATTCTGATAAGATTGTTGAGCAACCCCCTCTCTGAGTGATTTGAGTTTAAAATCCACCAAGAGAAAACCCGTAGAGCCGAAGAATTAGATAGTGGTTCAGCATCACTCGAATCTAAGTCTAGTACGCTCCGCCTATTACTCTTGAGAGCTGCAAACTCTCTAGACGGTTAGGTGTCAATTTCTTCAGAGACCAAGAGTGATTGTGGTTCTCGAAGAAGAAGTCTGTAAAGGTTCGGAGATTGCCTCAAGTATCTACCTCGAGTGATCGGCATTGGTTGATGAACCAATTATCGAGGAGGATAGGGCAAAGAGAGTTTATCTTCCGTGTTAAGTCACAACCCCTCCAAACATACGTAGTCCTTGTGCAGAAGGACGAACTAGTCTATCAAATACCTTGTCGCCATCGAGCATCACTGGTTACATCTGTTCTCCCTCGTTACTTTCAAACATTTTCAATTATGTGATTTGTCTCGTTGCATGCTCTTAGTTTCCATTCGATAGCTTGTATTCGCTCGCTGTACTCTGTTTTCATTCGCTCCGCTGCTGGGTTTCGAGAGTTTTGAGATTTTCGAAAGAAATTTTAAAACTCCCATTCACCCCCCTCTGGTAGACATACTTCGTTCCTATAATTGGTATTAGAGCGAGGTACTCCTTGACTCTGCTCATTATGGTCTAACAACCTTGGAGTTTAAGTATGTCTTCAGTGAGCTACAAGTCGCATCTCAAGATTCCCATATTCGATGGGACGGACTATCCCTTCTGGAAAGAGAAGATGAAGATCCGTCTCTAAGCCATTGACGATGACATGTGGAACGTGGTGCAGTTTGGATTCACGGTTGAAATACCTCAGGCCCCCACTGACGCCGAGAAGAAACTCATTCAGATGGATGCTCAAGCTAAAGATGAAATTGGTGGTCATCTCTCTCGTGCTCAATTTCTTCGCTATCGTCAGTGTGAAACGACGAAGGAATTGTGGGACATTCTCGAGAAGATAAATGAGGGTGTTTCAACTCATAAGGAAGCTCGCATTGATACTCTTCGGGCAAAGTTCAATCGGTTCAAGCGCATTGGAAATGAAAGCTGTCAGCAAACTTTCAATCGTCTGAGTGACATTGGAAATGAGCTGCAAGGTCTCGGCGCCAAAGACATCACTGACCATGAAGTTGTGAAGAAACTGCTTCGATCACTTGACAGTTCATTCGACACACTAGTTCTGATGATCAGGGAACATGCTGATTTCAAAGTTCTCGACTCTGCTAATATCATGGAACGGCTAAACACCCATGGGGAACAAGAAGAAGAGAAGAGAGATCTCTATGGTTCAAGTCATCGCAAAGGCAATGCTCTCAAGGCTGTGGCTGATTCTTCCTCCCAAGGAAATGCTGAAGAAGATTCAGGTGACCCAGAAAGGATCAACAAAGATCTCACATTAATCACGAAAAGATTCCAATGCCTCCACAGAAAGAATCAGTTTCAGAAGAAAGGATCAAGCAACTCTGGCAGTTCAAAATCTTCATCAAAACCTACTGGAGATTACACCTGTTTCAAGTGCAAAAAGCCAGAACATTTCATTTCGGACTGCCCTCTTTGGGAAGCTGAAATCTGTGCCAGTGGAAGATATGATTCACAAAACTATCGAGGCAAAAGCAAGAGCAAGAACTATGATTCTGATGATGAGAAGAAAACGAAGAATTTCTTCAAGAAGAAGGACAACTCCACCTCCAAGTCTTCGTCAAGATCTTCCTCAAGGAACCCTTCCAAGTCCTCCGCCAATCGCAAGAATACCTCTCGCAAGGCCAAGGCATACATTGGCAAGGAGATGGATCCGATGAAGAAGAATCATCTGACTCCGAAGAAGTTGATGAATCCGATGAGGATTCTGCTTCCGGCATGGCTGGGATAGCATGTGCCTCCACCCCTGCGTCAAGCTTCTTCAAAAAACACTCAAGCAACAACGAATCTCCTACCTACTGCTTCATGGCCAAGGCTTCGAAAGAAAAGGTATCCTCTAAACATCACAAGGTTCACTGGAGTGATCAATATTCTTCGGATGAGGATGACCATGCTAAACTGATCAAAATTGCTAATATTCAACAAAAATCTCTTGAGAAATTGAGAAAACCCTCGGGAAATCTGAAGGGTTATTGGTTTAGGAGATGGAGAAAAATCAGTCGCTGGCCGAAGAGCATTCCGCTCTCAAGTCACGAATGGATGAACTATCAACTCGTCCTGATTTTCTCTCAGCTGACCACGAGAGATTGTCCTACGATTACCGGAAAAGGAAACAGGAACTCGAGTCGCTGAGAGAGGCTCATGAGGATTTGATCAAAGAAAATTCTCTTCTCACCCAACAACTCAAAGAGAAATCTGAAGTGTTTGTACCACCTTGCTTAAAATGCCTTGAACGTAGTGATACGTCTCCAACGTATCTATAATTTTTTATTGTTCCATGCTATTATATTATCTGTTTTGGAAGTTTTATATGCATTAATATGCTATTTTATATTATTTTTGGGACTAACCTATTAACCTAGAGCCTAGTGCCAGTTTTTGTTTTTTTCCTTGTTTTTGAGTTTTACAGAAAAGGAATCAAACGGAGTCGAAACAGAATAAAACTTTCGCGATGATTTTTCTTATACCAGAAGACACCTACGTAACTTGGAGAGAGGGCCAGAAGAGTCCCGAGGAGGCCACAAGCCTCTAGGGCGCGCCCCAGGGGGGCGCCCTAAGGGCTTGTGGGCCCCTGGGTGTCCTCCAACCCTAATTCCAATTCTATAAATTCCAAAATATTCCCCAAACATCAGAAGCGTCCACCAAAATACTTTTCCGCCGCCACAAGCCTCTGTTCCCGTGAGATCCCATCTTGGGGCCTTTTCCGGCGACCTTTCGGAGGGGGATTTGGTCACGGGGGGCCTCTACATCAACCTTGCTGCCCTTCCGATGATGCATGAGTAGTTTACCACAGACCTACGGGTCCATAGCTAGTAGCTAGATGGCTTCTTCTCTCTCTTTGATCTTTAATACAATGTTCTCCTCGATGTTCTTGGAGATCTATTCGATGTAATACTTTTTTGCAGTGTGTTTGTTAAGATCCGATGAATTGTGGATTTATTATCAGATTATCTATGAATATTATTTGAGTCTTATCTGAACTCTTTTATGTATGATTACTATATCTTTGTATTTCTCTTCGAACTATCGGTTTGGTTTAGCCAACTAGATTGGTTTTTCTTGCAATGGGAGAGGAACTTAGTTCTGGGTTCAATCTTGCGGTGTCCTCACCCAGTGACAGAAGGGGTAGCGAGGCACCTATTGTATTGTTGCCATCAAGGATAAAAAGATGGGGTTTATATCATATTGCTTGAGTTTATCCCTCTACATCATGTCATCTTACTTAAGGCGTTACTCCGTTCTTATGAACTTAATACTCTAGCTGCATGCTGGATAGCGGTCAATGTGTGGAGTAATAGTAGTAGATGCAGGCAGTGAAGGAAATATGCCCTAGAGGCAATAATAAAGTTGTTATTTTATATTTCCTTATTCATGATAAAGGTTTATTATTCATGCTAGAATTGTATTGATCAGAAACTTAAATACATGCGTGAATACATAAACAAATACTGTGTCCCTAGTAAGCCTCTACTAGACTAGCTCGTTGATCAAAGATGGTTAAGGTTTCCTAACCATAGACATGTATTGTCATTTGATAACGGGATCACATAATTAGGAGAATGATGTGATGGACAAGACCCATCCGTTAGCTTAGCATATTGATCGTTCAGTTTATTGCTATTGCTTTCTTCATGTCAAATACATATTCCTTCGACTATGAGATTATGCAACTTTCGGATACCGGTGGAATACCTTGTGTGCTATCAAACGTCACAACGTAATTGGGTGATCATAAAGATGCTCTACAGGTATCTCCGAAGGTGTTTGTTGAGTTGGCATAGATTGAGATTAGGATTTGTCACTCCGAGTATCGGAGAGGTATCTCTGGGCCCTCTCGGTAATACACATCATAAGAAGCCTTGCAAGCAAAGTGACTAATGAGTTAGTTATAGGATGATGTATTACAGAACGAGTAAAGAGACTTACCGGTAACGAGATTGAACTAGGTATGAAGATACCGACGATCGAATCTCGGGCAAGTAACATACCGATGGACAAAGGGAATTACGTATGTTGTCATAAGGTTCGACCGATAAAGATCTTCGTAGAATATGTAGGAGCCAATATGGGCATCCAGGTTCCGCTATTGGTTATTGACCGGAGAGGTGTCTCGGTCATGTCTACATTGTTCTCGAACCCGTAGGGTCCGCACGCTTAACGTTCGTTGACGATATAGTATTATATGAGTTATGTATGTTGGTGACCGAATGTTGTTTGATGTTCCGGATGAGATCACGGACATGACAAGGAGCTCTAGAATAGTCCGGAGGTAAAGATTGATATATGGGATAATAGTGTTTGGTCTCCGGAAAGGTTCCGGAATTCACCGGAAGGGGTTTAGGATGTTTCCCTAAATGTTTGGGCACAAAAACACTTTATTTGGGCCAAGGGGTAAAGCCCACGAGGGTTTCGGAAAGTGCAAAAGGAAGTTTTGCGGAGGCCAGACGCCAGGAACCCTGGCGTCTGGGGGGTAGACGCCGGGAACCCTGGCGTCTAGCCCTGGAGTCCGAGAAGGACTCTTGCCTTTCGGGCAAAACCGACTTTGAGGAGGCTTTTACTCCAAGTTTCGACCCCAAGGCTCAACATATAAATAGAGGGGCAGGGCTAGCACCCAAGACACATCAAGAATCACCAAGCCGTGTGCTGGCAACCCCGTCCCCTCTAGTTTGTCCTCTGTCATAGTTTCTGTTGTGCTTGGCAAAGCCCTGCGGAGATTGTTCTTCACCAACACCGTCACCACGCCGTCGTGCTGCCGGAACTCATCTACTACTTCGCCCGTCTTGCTGTATCAAGAAGGCGAGGACGTCATCAAGCTGAATGTGTGCTGAACGCGGAGGTGTCGTATGTTCGGTACTTGATCGGGACGGATCATGAAGGTGTACGACTACATCAACCGCGTTGATAAATGCTTCCGCTTAGCGATCTTCAAGGGTATGAAGATGCTCTCCCCCTCTCATAGCTATGCATCTCCATGGATAGATCTTGCGTGTGCGTAGAATTTTTTTTGTTTTTCATGCAACGTTACCCAACAGTGGCATCATGAGCCAGGTCTATGCGTAGATGATATGCACGAGTAGAACACAAAGAAGTTATGGGCGGTGATGTTCATACTGCTTACCACCAACGTCTTATTTTGATTCGGCGGCATTGTGGGATGAAGCGGCCCGGACCAACCTTACATGTCCACGTACATGAGACCGGTTCCACGGACAGACATGCAAATTGTTTTGCATAAAGGTGGCTGGCGGGTGTCTGTTTCTCCTACTTTAGTTGAATCGAATTTGACCGCAGCCGGTCCTTGAAGAAGGTTAAAACAGCAAACTTGATAATTCACCGTTGTGGTTTTTACCATAGGTAAGAACGGTTCTTGCTAGAAGCCCTTAGCAGCCACGTAAAACTTGCAACAACAAAGTAGAGGACGTCTAACTTGTTTTTGCAGGGTATGCTGTGATGTGATATGGTCAAGACATGATGTGATATTCGTTATTGTATGAGATGATCATGTTTTGTAATTTATCGGCAACTGGCAGGAGCCTTATGGTTGTCTCTTTATTGTATGAAATGCAAACGCCATGTAATTGCTTTACTTTATCGCTATGCGTTAGCAATAGTTGTAGAAGCAATAGTTGGCGAGACGACCATGACGCAACGATGGAGATCAAGGTGTCGAGCCGGTGACGATGGAGATCATGACGATGCTTTGGAGATGGAGATCAAAAGCACGAGATGATGATGGCCATATCATGTCACATATTTTGATTGCATGTGATGTTTATCCTTTATGCATCTCATTTTGCTTAGTACGGCGGTAGCATTACAAGATGATCCCTTCACTAAATTTCAAGGTAAAAGTGTTCTCCCTGAGTATGCACCGTTGCTACAGTTCGTCGTGTTGAGACACCACGTGATGATCGGGTGTGATAGACTCTACGTTCACATACAACGGGTGTAAGACAGTTTTGCACATGCAGAATACTTGGGTGAAACTTGACGAGCCTAGCATGTACAGACATGGCCTCGGAACACTAGAGATCGAAAGATCGAACGTGAATCATATAGTACATATGATCAACATGGAGATGTTCACCATTGATGACTACCCCATCTCACGTGATGATCAGACATGGGTTAGTTGATTTGGATCACGTATCACTTAGATGACTTGAGGGATGTCTATTTAAGTGGGAGTTCTTAAGTAATTTGATTAATTGAACTTAATTTACCATGAACTTAGTCCTGATAGTATTTGCATATCTATGTTGTAGATCAATGGCCGGTGCTACCGTTCCCCTGAATTTTAATGCGTTCCTAGAGAAAGCTAAGTTGAAAGATGATGGTAGCAACTACATGGACTGGGTCCGTAACTTGAGGATTATCCTCATTGCTACACAGAAGAATTATGTCCTTGATGCACCACTGGGTGAAAGGCCTGCTGCAGGAGTAGAAGCTGATGTTCTGAACGTCTGGCAAGCTCGATCTGATGACTACTCGATAGTTCAGTGTGCCATGCTTTACGGCTTAGAACCGGAACTTCAAAAATGTTTTGAATGTCATGGAGCATATGAGATGTTCCAAGAGTTGAAGTTAATATTTCAAGCAAATGCCCGGGTTGAGAGATATGAAATCTCCAACAAGTTCTATAGCTGCAAGATGGAGGAGAACAGTTCTGTCAGTGAACACATACTCAAAATGTCTGGGTATTATAATCACTTGACTCAGCTGGGAGTTAATCTTCCAGTTGATTGTGTCATTGACAGAGTTCTTCAATCACTGCCACCAAGCTATAAAGGCTTCGTGATGAACTATAATATGCAAGGGATGAACAAAACAATTAGCGAGCTCTTCGCAATGCTTAAGGCCGCGGAGGTAGAAATCAAGAAGGAGCATTAAGTGTTGATGGTTAACAAGACCACTAGTTTGAAGAAAAAGGGCAAGGGAAAGAAAGGGAACTTCAAGAAGAATGGCAAGCAAGTTGCCACTCCCGGGAAGAAACCCAAAGCTGGACCCAAGCCTGAAACTGAGTGCTTCTACTGCAAAGGAACTGGTCACTGGAAGCGGAGCTGCCCCAAGTATTTGGCGGATAAGAAGGATGGCAAAGTGAACAAAGGTATATTTGATATACATGTTATTGATGTGTACCTTAATAATGCTCGTAGTAGCGCCTGGGTATTTGATACTGGTTCAGTTGCTCATATTTGTAACTCGAAACAGGAGCTATAGATTAAATGAAGATTGGCTAAGGACGAGGTGATGATGCGCGTTGGGAATGGTTCCAAGGTCGATGTGATCGCCGTCGGCACGCTACCTCTACATCTACCTTCGGGATTAGTTTTAGAGCTGAATAATTGTTATTTGGTGCCAGCGTTGAGCATGAACATTATATCTGGATCTTGTTTAGTGCGAGACAGTTATTCATTTAAATCAGAGAATAATGGTTGTTCTATTTATATGAGTAATATCTTTTATGGTCATGCACCCTTGAAGAGTGGTCTATTTTTGTTGAATCTCTATTGTAGTGATACACGTATTCATAATATTGATGCCAAAAGATGCAAAGTTGATAATGATAGTGCAACATATTTGTGGCACTGCCGTTTAGGTCATATTGGTGTAAATCGCATGAAGAAACTCCATGCATATGGGCTTTTGGAATCACTTGATTATGAATCATTTGATACTTGCGAACCATGCCTCATGGGCAAGATGACTAAAACTCCGTTCTCTGGAACAATGGAGTGAGCTAATGACTTATTGGAAATAATACATACTGATGTATGCAGTCCGATGAGTGTCGAGGCGGCGGGTATCATTATTTTCTGACCTTCACAGATGATTTGAGCAGATATGGGTATATCTACTTAATGAAACCCAAATCTGAAACATTTGAAAAGTTCAAAGAATTTCAGAGTGAAGTGGAGAATCATCGTAACAAGAAAATAAAGTTTCTACGATCTGATCGTGGAGGCGAATATTTGAGTTACGAGTTTGGCCTTCATTTAAAACAATGTGGAATAGTTTCACAACTCACGCCACCTGGAACACCACAGCGTAATGGTGTGTCCGAACGTCGTAACCGTACTTTATTAGATATGGTGCGATCTATGATGTCTCTTACCGATTTACCACTATCATTTTGGGGTTATGCATTAGAGACAGCCGCATTCATGTTGAATAGGGCACCATCTAAATTCGTTGAGATGACACTTTATGAACTGTGGTTTGGCAAGAAACCTAAGCTGTCGTTTCTTAAAGTTTGGGGTTGCGACACTTATGTCAAAAGGCTTCAGCCTGATAAGCTCGAACCCAAATCGGAGAAGTGCGTCTTCATAGGATACCCTAAGGAAACAATTGGGTACACCTTCTACCACAGATCCGAAGGCAAGATATTTGTTGCCAAGAATGGAACCTTTCTAGAGAAGGAGTTTCTCTCGAAAGAAGTGAGTGGGAGGAAAGTAGAACTTGATGAGGTAATTGTACCTTCTCTCGAATTGGAAAGTAGCACATCACAGAAAACCGTTCCCGTGATGCCTACACCAACTAGAGAGGAAGATAATGATCATGAAACTTCAGATCAAGTTGCTACTGAACCTCGTAGGTCAACCAGAGCACGATCCGCACCAGAGTGGTACGGTAATCCTGTTCTGGAAGTCATGTTATTAGACCAAGGTGAACCTACGAACTATGAAGAAGCTATGATGAGCCCAGATTCTGACAGATGGCTTGAGGCCATGAAATCTGAGATAGGATCCATGTATGAGAACAAAGTGTGGACTTTGGTGGACTTGCCCGATGATCAGCAAGCCATAGATAATAAATGGATCTTCAAGTAGAAGACTGACGCTGATGGTAATGTTACTGTCTACAAAGCTCGACTTGTCGCACAAGGTTTTCGACAAGTTCAAGGGGTTGACTACGATGAGACTTTCTCACCCGTAGCGATGCTTAAGTCCGTCCGAATTATGTTAGCAATTGCCACATTTTATGATTATGAAATCTGGCAAATGGACGTCAAAACTGCAGTCATTAATGGATTTCTTAAAGAAGAGTTGTATATGATGCAACCAGAAGGTTTTGTCGATCCTAAAGGTGCTAACAAAGTGTGGAAGCTCCAGCGATCCATCTATGGACTGGTGCAAGCATCTCGGAGTTGGAATATATGCTTTGATGAGGTGATCAAAGCATATGGTTTTATATAGACTTTCGGTGAAGCCTGTATTTACAAGAAAGTGAGTGGGAGCTCTGTAGCATTTCTAATATTATATGTAGATGACATATTGTTGATTGGAAATGATATAGAATTTCTGGATAGCATAAAAGGATACTTGAATAAGAGTTTTTCAATGAAAGACCTCGGTGAAGCTGCTTATATATTGGGCATCAAGATCTATAGAGATAGATCGAGACGCTTAATAGGACTTTCACAAAGCACATACCTTGACAAAGTTTTGAAGAAGTTCAAAATGGATCAGTCAAAGAAAGGGTTCTTGCCTGTGTTACAAGGTGTGAAGTTGAGTCAGACACAAAGCCCGACCACTGCAAAAGATAGAGAGAAAATGAAAGTCATTCCCTATGCCTCAGCCATAGGCTCTATCATGTATGCTATGCTGTGTACCAGACCTGATGTGTGCCTTGCCATAAGTCTGGCAGGGTGGTACCAAAGTAATCCAGGAGTGGATCACTGGACAGCGGTCAAGAACATCCTGAAGTACCTGAAAAGGACCAATGATATGTTTCTCGTTTATGGAGGTGACAAAGAGCTCGTCGTAAATGGTTACGTCGATGCTAGTTTTGACACTGATCCGGATGACTCTAAGTCACAAACCGGATACGTATTTATAATGAATGGTGGAGCTGTCAATTGGTGCAGTTCCAAGCAAAGCGTCATGGCGGGATCTACGTGTGAAGTAGAGTACATAGCTGCTTCGGAAGCAGCAAATGAAGGAGTCTGTATGAAGGAGTTCATATCCGATCTAGATGTAATACCTAGTGCATCGGGTCCAATGAAAATCTTTTGTGACAACACTGGAGCAATTGCCTTAGCGAAGGAATCCATGTTTCACAAGAGAACCAAACACATCAAGAGACGCTTCAACTCCATTCGTGAACAAGTCAAGGATGGAGACATAGAGATTTGCAAAATACATACGAATCTGAATGTAGCAGACCCATTGACTAAGCCTCTTCCACGAGCAAAACATGATCAGCACCAAGACTCCATGGGTGTTAGATTCATTACTATGTAATCTAGATTATTGACTCTAGTGCAAGTAGGAGACTGAAGGAAATATGCCCTAGAGGCAATAATAAAGTTGTTATTTTATATTTCCTTATTCATGATAAAGGTTTATTATTCATGCTAGAATTGTATTGATCGGAAACTTAAATACATGCATGAATACATAAACAAATACTGTGTCCCTACTAAGTCTCTACTAGACTAGCTCGTTGATCAAAGATGGTTAAGGTTTCCTGACCATAGACATGTGTTGTCATTTGATAACGGGATCACATCATTAGGAGAATGATGTGATGGACAAGAACCATCCATTAGCTTAGCATATTGATTGTTCAGTTTATTGCTATTGCTTTCTTCATGTCAAATACATATTCCTTCGACTATGAGATTATGCAACTCCTGGATACCGGAGGAATAACTTGTGTGCTATCAAACATCACAACGTAACTGGGTGATCATAAAGATGCTCTATAGGTATCTTCGAAGGTGTTTGTTGAGTTGGCATAGATCGAGATTAGGATTTGTCACTCCGAGTATCGGAGAGGTATCTCTGGGCCCTCTCGGTAATACACATCATAAGAAGCCTTGCAAGCAAAGTGACTAATGAGTTAGTTACAGGATGATGTATTACGGAACGAGTAAAGAGACTTACCGGTAATGAGATTGAATTAGGTATGAAGATACCGACGATTGAATCTCGGGCAAGTAAAATACCGATGGACAAAGGGAATTACGTATGTTGTCATAAGGTTCGACCGATAAAGATGTTCATAGAATATGTAGGAGCCAATATGGGCAACCAGGTTCCGCTATTGGTTATTGACCGGAGAGGTGTCTCGGTCATGTCTACATGATACGTCTCCGTCGTATCTACTTTTCCTAATGCTTTTCCTCTTGTTTTGGGCTCTAATTTGCACGATTTGAATGAAACTAACCCGGACTGATGCTGTTTTCAGCAGAACTACCATGGTGTTGTTTTTGTGCAAAAATAAAAGTTCTCGGATTGGAACGAAACTTCTCGAGGATTTTTTATATAATAAAAGAAAATTTCTAGAGCCAAGAACCACAGGAGGGGGGCACCTGGGTGGGCACAACCCACCAGGGTGCGCCCCCCTCCAGGCGCGCCCAGGTGGGTTGTCCCCACCTGGTGGCCCTGCAGACTCCAACCCTGATTCTATAAGTTCATATTTCCGGAGAAAAAAATGATGGAGAAAGAATTATCGCGTTTCACAAGACGAAGCCGCTGCCACCTCCTGTTCTTCATCGGGAGGCCAGATCTGGAGTCCGTTCAGGGCTCCGGAGAGGGGGATCTTCGATCTTCATCATCACCAACCCTTCTCCATCGCCAATTCCATGATGCTCCCCACCGGGAGTGAGTAATTCCTTCGTAGGCTCGTTGGTCGGTGAGGAGTTGGATGAGATTCATCATGTAATCGAGTTAGTTTTGTTAGGGCTTAATCCCTAGTATCCATTATGTTCTGAGATTGATGTTGCTATGTAGCGATCCGACCTCAGATGGTCAAATCTCTGTGTTCAAGTGTCATCCCTGGATCGGTAATGCTGACACACACAGTAATCGAAGGATTTATAACAGAGTGCAATCACACACTTATTACATTGAATGTCTCAAAAGAGAACTTATTACAATAAATATGGCTTAAGGCCATCTATATAAGATAACAGTGGAAGGCTTGGAAGATTAAGTGAGTCCATCAACTCCAACGGCATAGCTGAGTGCATGACAACGACCTAGCGCACCTTACTCTTCGTCTGAAAAGTATGCAACATGATATGTTGCAGCCCGAAACAGGTCAGCACATGGAATATGCTGGCAATATAACACAATAGAGCAAGGAACAGATAATTGCTATCACTACATGCATATATGGCTGGTGGAAAGCTCTAGGGTTATATTGTTTTGCGAAAAGCCAATTTTTTCCTACATCAAAGGAATATGTTTTATTTAACTATCATGGTGGTTGTTAAACATTGAGAAGGTAAATCCCCATCTCAATCCCAATTAAAAGTAATCATTAAACCCAACAAATTAATTTAGAGTGATGAGATCAAATCAATAATTTAAGTACCAGATACTCAAGATGTCCATAACAGGGGACACGGCTAATCATGATTAGTTTATACACTCTGCAGAGGTTTGTGCACTTTTACCCACAAGACTCGATCTCCTCCGTTGGATTTCTCGCACTACATGGTGTTTGAGAAACGGATGACCGAGACACAGTCTTTCAGAAGCATTTACTCTTTACTCTGGGTAGACAGTTACACCTACTTTCCCCTACATCTGCTAGCCTACCACTGAAAGAGGTCATGCAACATACTTAACTATGCTAGAGCCCATAATAGCTTGTGGCTGCACATGGAAGTTTCTAGCATGAATAATCTTATGATCCCTTTTGAGCCTGGGTGGAGAACCAAAAAGACAACACTGGTATATCCCCAGGTGCCTGCAACCAATCCACCCAGATGTGTATTTAAGTAGCCACCTTAAGTTAACCATTAATTAACAATCTCACATCTGTCATGGATACACTCAAAACCCAATCCACATCTACGAGCATAGCATGGCAATATAAGCATAACGTAGAAGAAACTCCCAAGGTTTTGATAATAAAGGGCAATAGGTTCTACCTCATCATCTACTTCCCAATACCCACAAGTTAATCACATCCTAATCATGTAGTGTTTGAGGATTGAAACTAATGCATAAAAACTAGGTATGAAAAGAGTATGATCAATGTGTTACTTGCCTTGCTGACGATCTGCAAACCCTAGAGACTCGTAGTAGCACGCTTCGCACTCCGGGAATTCTATCGCAAACAAAAAATAGCATACATAAGCAATCAAGCATAGATGCAAGGGTAAAACTCAAATAAGAAGATCAAATCTGAAAGTTCAACTGAAGAGATTCGATCTGCAAAAAGAATCAATCGAATCGGAGCTACGAAACTGAAACTACGGTCAAAAGAACTTCAAAAACAAATCTTCTTGAAACCAAATTTTAAATTGTCAAAATCATGTTCAAGTTGATTAAACAGAAAGAGGGGTCCGAGATGAAGATTTTGGCGTTGGTTTCACTGGATTTGGACGAACGGTTTAGAAACGGCGAGGGTTTGAAGATCAGGGGCTAATGTGTGATAAAAATAATCGCGGATAGGTCCCTGGCAGAAAAAGAAAAATCTATCGGACGAACGTCCGCTAACAGAGACGAACGGGCAAAAACGTTCGTTAAAACGAACGAACGAACGTTCGCAAATGAATTAAACCGGGAAAACCGAACCGATCTAAAAAAAACCGAACTAGGGTTTAAAAAAAACCGAGACGGTTTTTACCTAGACCGAAAAAAAACCGGCGGCGAGATCCGCGAAGTCCGGCGCGGCTCCGGCGGCTTCCGGCGGGCGGGGCGGAGGCGGGGCTGCGGGGCGAGGTGAGGCGAGGTGCGGCGCGGGGCGGCGGGGCGCTGCGCGGCGCGGCAGGCAGCGGCGGCGCGGCTGCGGGCGCTGCTGCTGCTGCTTGCTGCGGCGGCTCGGGGTGGCGAAGTGGGGGCGGGGTGGCGGCTTATAAGGATGAGAGGGGGCAGGGCCAGCTTGGGGGAGGGGGCGGCCATTGGGAGTCTGGCTCGGACTCCCTCGGCGTCCGTGCGGCGGCGGGACTCTCCCGCTCGGGAGGAAGGCGACGGCGGCCTGGCTCGGCTGGGCCTTCGGCCTAGTCGGGCGAAAGTTTTTTTTTTTTAAATTCTGCCAAAACAAAAAAAAATCCTAAGTAAAATATAAAAAAATCTAAAAATGCCAAAAACAATTTTCACCGTCTAAATAGAATATTTAGAACAAAGTGAACATTTTCTTGGCCTAAAATGCAATTTTGAAAAATGCATATTTTCTAATTCAAATAAAATAGCAATAAATCCAAATAAAATTATTTTTTTGATTTTAACATTTTTCCTCCAATATTTCTTTTATTTTGGAGAAGTCATATTATCTCCTCTCATATGTTTTTAATATGAAATATTTTGGAGAGAAAAATAAATAAAACCAAAATGATCCTCTTTTCAATATTTGAGAAAATTCAAATATGAAAATAATAAAATCCCCAACTCTCTCCGTGGGTCCTTGAGTTGCTTAGGATTTTTAGGGTCACAATCAAAATGCAAATAAAATATGATATGCATATGATGACCTATGTATAACATTCCAAATTGAAAATTTGGGATGTTACAAACCTACCCCCCTTAAGATGAATCTCGTCCTCGAGATTCAGGTTGGCTAGAAAATAGGTGCGGGTGGTCTTTCCGTAGGTCTTCCTCTCGTTCCCAGGTGGCTTCATCCTCGGTATGGTGGCTCCACTGAACTTTGCAAAACTTGATAACCTTGCTGCGTGTAACTCTGCTGGCAAACTCGAGAATCTTGATGGGTTCCTCCTCGTAGGTCAGATCACTATCCAACTGAATTGGTTCCAGGGGTACTGTATCTCTCAGAGGAATATCGGCCATCTCAGCATGGCACTTCTTCAACTGGGAAACGTGAAACACATCATGAACTCCTGATAGTCCGTCGGGTAACTCCAACTTGTAGGCCACCTCTCCCATACGTTCCAAAACTCGGTATGGTCCTACAAATCTCGGGGCTAACTTTCCCTTGACTCCAAAGCATTTAACTCCTCGCAGAGGTGACACACGAAGATATGCTCTGTCTCCGATTTCATAGACTACCTCCTTGTGCTTGGTATCGGCATAACTCTTCTATCTGGACTGAGCTACCTTCAGTCTATCCTGAATCAACTTAACCTTCTCTTCAGACTCTTTAATCAAATCTGGTCCAAACAACTGACGGTCTCCAACTTCATCCCACATCAACGGTGTTCTGCACCTCCTTCCATACAAAGCTTCAAAAGGGGCCATCTTCAAACTGGCTTGGTAGCTGTTGTTGTATGAGAACTCCGCGTAGGGCAAAATGTCATCCCAACTCTATCCGTAATCTAGTGCACAAGCTCTCAACATGTCCTCCAGAATCTGATTGACTCTCTCGGTCTGTCCATCTGTCTGCGGATGAAAGGCTGTACTAAACTCTCGCCTGGTACCCAAGGTCTGGTGCAGCTGGTGCCAAAACTTTGAAGTAAACTGTGTTCCTCTGTCTGATACGATGGTCCTCGGAACTCCATGCAGACATACGATCCTGGTCATATATATCTTGGCCAACTTTGCACTCGTATAGGTGGTTTTCACTGGGATAAAGTGAGCCACTTTGGTCAAATGATCCACCACTACCCAGATAGAATCATATCCCGATCGGGTCCTGGGTAATCCGGTGATGAAATCCATGCCAAGCTTATCCCACTTCCATTCGGGTATCGGCATAGGCTGCAGTAATCCTGCTGGCTTCTGATGTTCTGCTTTCACTCTCTGACATACATCACATACGGCTACATACTCGGCAATGTCCTTCTTCATACCAGTCCACCAGAAACGCTCCTTCAGATCCAAATACATCTTGGTGTTTCCGGGGTGTATCGAGTATGGCGAGTCATGAGCTTCCTGTAGTATTAACTTCCTGATCTCCGCATTATTGGGTACATAAACACGGTCCTCAAACCACAAAGTGTCATGCTCATCCTCACGAAAACCTTTGGCTTTTCCTTTGCTCATCCTCTCCTTTATCTCAGCAATTTCCTTATCATCGTTCTGAGCTGCTCGAATCTTTCCCAATAATGTTGACGTTACCTCCATTGTTGCGACAAAACCTCTAGGGACTATCTCCAAATGAAGCTCCCCGAGATCTTCGGCTAACTCCTTTGGTAATCCTCCGCTTATGAGGGTATTGACATAACTCTTCCGGCTCAAAGCGTCTGCTACGACATTGGCCTTTCCTGGGTGATAATGCAACTTCATATCATAATCCTTTATAAGCTCCAACCATCTCCTCTGCCTGAGATTCAGCTCCTTCTGTGTGAAAATGTACTTCAAACTCTTATGATCCGTGTACACATCACAACGGTTCCCAATAAGAAAATGTCTCTAGGTCTTGAGTGCATGAACTACAGCTGCTAACTCCAAATCATGCGTGGCATAATTCAACTCATGCGGTCGAAACTGACGTGAGGCATATGAGACAACTCTTCCGTCCTGCATAAGTACACCTCCAAGTCCTAAGCGAGAAGCGTCGCAATACACTTGGAAATCCTTGCGTATATCCGGCAGAATCAGTACTGAGGCTGTAACCAAATGTTTCTTCAGCTCCTGAAAACTTGCCTCGCATTCATCTGTCCATTTGAACTTGGTGTCCTTCTTCAGTAACTCCGTCATAGGCTTCGCAATCTTCGAAAAATTCTCAATAAATCTCCGATAATATCCTGCAAGTCCAAGAAAGCTGCGGATCTCTCCAACTGAGGTGGGTGCCAACCACTCAGTGACTGACTGAACCTTGGTGGGGTCTACTGCTATACCTTCTCCTGATATAACATGTCCAAGAAATCCAACTTCCTTCAACCAAAACTCACATTTGCTGAACTTGGCAAACAACTGATGTTCCCTGAGCTTCTCGAGAACTAAACGCAAATGCTCCTTGTGTTCCTCTTCATTCTTAGAGTACACCAAGATATCATCAATGAACACCATGACAAACTTATCCAAGAACTCCATGAACACTTTATTCATCATACTCATAAAATAGGCAGGGGCATTAGTTAATCCAAATGACATAACCGTATACTCATATAGCCCATACCTTGTGGTGAAGGCCGTCTTAGGTATATCCTGTTCTCGGATCTTCAACTGGTGGTATCCTGATCTCAGATCGATCTTGGAGAACACTTTAGCTCCTTGCAACTGATCAAACAAATCATTGATCATCGGCAGTGGGTACTTGTTCTTGATCGTCACTTCATTCAATGCACGATAATCAACAACCATTCTCAATGATCCATCCTTCTTCTCAACCAAGAGCACTGGGGCTCCCCACGGTGATGAACTTTGTCGAATGTAACCTTTCTCCAATAACTCCTTGATCTGCTTCTTAATCTCCTCCAGATCATTTGCGGGCATCCGGTATGGTCTCTTCGATATCGGTCCGGTGCCTGGCAACAGCTCTATCAAAAACTCAATGTCTCGATCCGGCGGCATGCCTGGTAACTCCTCTGGAAATACATCTAGGTAATCCTTCACTACTGGCACTTCCTCCTAAACAACTCCTGAGAGGGAATTTATTTGGGTTCTCCTTGACGCATGCCTGGATACATACTTGATCCTTTTTCCCTCCAGGGTGGTGAGCAGAATTGACTTACTGGCGCAATCGATGTTTCCTCCATACATCGATAGCCAATCCTTGCCTAGTATCACATCCAATCCTTGTGACTCCAAAATTATTAAGTCTGAGGGGAACACGTGCCTACCTATGGTCAATGGCATCTGAAAACATCCTTGACTTGCCATATACTCCGCTCCTGGTGAGCTTACTAACATAGGTGTCCTATGAACTTTAGTGGGCAACCTATACTTATCCACAAATCCCCTTGAAATGTATGAATGCGATGCACCAGTATCAAAAAGAACGATTGCAGTAAATGACTTAACCAAAAACTTACCTATAACTGCATCTGGCTGCTCTTCAACCTCCTCCACGTTAACGTGGTTCACTTGTCCCCTGTTGAAAGGGTTGGGCTTCTGGGATTCTTCCCAGAGCTTCCATTGTCATTACCATTCTTCTGTTCAGGACACTCATTGGCATAGTGTCCAGTCTTCTCGCACTTGAAACAAGTAATGTGACTTTGATCCTTCTTGGTTGGTGTGGCTGGGTTAGAGCGGTTCTGATTGCTGCCTGCTCCATTCCCGTTTCCATTCTTGGGGCCATTGTGGTTATGCGATCTTCCTCCATTGTGAGTATGGCCTCCATGGTTATGTGTATATCCTCCCGAGTTCGGGGTAAAACGAGGCTTCTGCTGAGCTCCTGAATTGTACTTCCCTTGTCCATACTTCCTTTTGCGGCTCTCAATCTGTTGCTGCTTCCCTTCAATCATAAGAGCCTGGTCTACCAACTCCTGGTAGTTAGCGAATGTTGCTACCATCAGCTGCATACTCATCTCATCATTCAACCCTTCCATAAACTTCTCCTGCTTTGCGGCATCAGTGGCCACATCATCCGGGGCATAGCGAGCTAACTTACTGAACTCATCCACGTACTGCCCCACAGTATGGTTTCCCTGGCGCAAGTTGCGAAACTCATGCTTCTTCATGCTCATAGCTCCAGTTGAGACTTGTGCAGTGCGGAATGCTTGCTGAAACTGATCCCAGGTGACATTGGCTATAGGGAATGTGGCTGTGTAATTCTCCCACCATGAGGCTGCGGGTCCATCCAATTGATGTGCGGCAAAACGCACCTTCTCAGCATCTGTGCATCCTGCGGTGGTCAACTCCCTTCCAATCCTGCGTAGCCAGTCATCAGCAACTATTGGCTCGGTGCTACTGGAAAACACTGACGGCTGCAACCTCAGAAAATGGGCTAGGTTGTCAACTGGAGGTGGGGGCGGTGGGTTGTTGTTGTTGTTGTTGCCTTGGTTCTGGACTAGTATCTGCATCAAGGCATTCTGCTGCTGGATCAACTGTGTGATCTCCGGTGGGAAGACAAATCCGGTGTCGCGTCTCGGAGGCATCTGATGGGTTTAGAGGGGAGAGATTAGAATAGAGTGAGGTCTAATGAGAAAGCACTACCCATATGCACATGAGACAAACACATTCATATCACACCAAAATCAATTCAAGCAGGGGCATACAATCGATCTAACTATCGTTACAAAAGTGCTTGGACTACTACTATATACATGGGGAAATACTACTAATCACATGGTGGTCATCTAGAAATTTTGATCGGTGGAAGACTCCATGATATCCGCTCCAGCTTCATCTTCATAGTCATCATCACTACTGTCGGGGTCAGAGTCGGTGTCGTCGATGATGATGTAGTCCTCGGGATGGTTGTCATCTCCTCCTGGCACGGGGTCTCCCATGAATACTCCTAGCTTCCTTGTCAGGTCGTCATTCTTCTCCACTAGTACTGCGATTTCCTCCTCATATCCGTCGCGTGTAGACTTGAGTTCCTCTTCTAGCTCCATGTTCCTGATCATCACCTTCTTCAAATCTATCATGCTTGCGCACATCTGGTTCTCCTGTCGACGAATGTGCTGGTTTAACTCCTGGATGAAAGCTGCAATGGACCTGTTTCTCCTGGTGCTGATCATCTCCCATTGCTCATCTCGGCGCCCACATATCTGGTAGATGGTGTCCTTAAGATCTTTGTGATAAACTTCACCGATGCGTCCCATGGCGATGTGGGCTGCCATGCTCTTACCTAGACTCCAGGTTGGTGCATCAAAGGAAAACTCTATGGACTCGGTAACTGGCATGAACGTCCTTCCTGGAACTTGAACTCGAATCATCCAACGCTCCTCTTCTGGTAAAGTGGCGGTGTAGGTCCCGGTGAAGCTTGGTATTCCGATGTTCAGGTACTTAGTGATTTCCTTCAAGTGTCTCCCAAAGGGTGTGTCTTCATCCGGTTGTGCAAACTTGTTCCTTGAGTCCGCCATCCTAGAGAGTAGAAGATGGAGAGAGTCAGAAATGAGTAGAGAAGAGTGACCTATGGCTTTTCTTAGTGGTCGTGTCCTACAGTCAGCGTGGGCTCTGATACCATCTTGTAGCGATCCGACCTCAGATGGTCAAATCTCTGTGTTCAAGTGTCATCCCTGGATCGGTAATGCTGACACACACAGTACTCAAAGGATTTATAACAGAGTGCAATCACACACTTATTACATCGAATGTCTCAAAAGAGAACTTATTACAATAAATATGGCTTAAGGCCATCTATATAAGATAACAGCGGAAGGCTTGGAAGATAAAGTGAGTCCATCAACTCCAACGGCATAGCTGAGTGCATGACAACAACCTAGCGCACCTTACTCTTCATCTGAAAAGTCTGCAACATGATATGTTGCAGCCCGAAATGGGTCAGCACATGGAATATCCTGGCAATATAACACAATAGAGCAAGGAACAGATAATTGCTATCACTACATGCATATATGGCTGGTGGAAAGCTCTAGGGTTATATTGTTTTGCGAAAAGCCAATTTTTCCCTACATCAAAGGAATATGTTTTATTTAACTATCATGGTGGTTGTTAAACATTGAGAAGGTAAATCCCCATCTCAATCCCAATTAAAAGTAATCATTAAACCCAACAAATTAATTTAGAGTGATGAGATCAAATCAATAATTCAAGTACCAGATACTCAAGATGTTCATAACCGGGAACACGGCTAATCATGATTAGTTTATACACTCTGCAGAGGTTTGTGCACTTTTCCCCACAAGACTCGATCTCCTCCGTTGGATTTCTCGCACTACATGGTGTTTGAGAAACGGATGACCGAGACACAGTCTTTCAGAAGCATTTACTCTTTACTCTGGGTAGACAGTTACACCTACTTTCTCCTACATCTGCTAGCCTACCACTGAAAGAGGTCATGCAACATACTTAACTATGCTAGAGCCCATAATAGCTTGTGGCTGCACACGGAAGTTTCTAGCATGAATAATCTTATGATCCCTTTTGAGCCTGGGTGGCGAACCAAAAAGACAACACTGGTATATCCCCAGGTGCCTGCAACCAATCCACCCAGATGTGTATTTAAGTAGCCACCTTAAGTTAACCATTAATTAACAATCTCACATCTGTCATGGATACACTCAAAACCCAATCCACGTCTACGAGCATAGCATGGCAATATAAGCATAACGTAGAAGAAACTCCCAAGGGTTTGATAATAAAGGGCAATAGGTTCTACCTCATCATCTACTTCCCAATACCCACAAGTTAATCACATCCTAATCATGCAGTGTTTGAGGATTGAAACTAATGCATAAAAACTGGGTATGAAAAGAGTATGATCAATGTGTTACTTGCCTTGCTGACGATCTGCAAACCCTAGAGACTCGTAGTAGCACGCTTCGCACTCCGGGAATTCTATCGCAAACAAAAAATAGCATACATAAGCAATCAAGCATAGATGCAAGGGTAAAACTCAAATAAGAAGATCAAATCTGAAAGTTCAACTGAAGAGATTCGATCTGCAAAAAGAATCAATCGAATCAGAGCTACGAAACTGAAACTACAGTCAAAAGAACTTCAAAAACAAATCTACTTGAAACCAAATTTTAAATTGTCAAAATCATATTCAAGTTGATTAAACAGAAAGAGGGGTTCGAGACGAAGATTTTGGCGTTGGTTTCACTAGATTTGGACGAACGGTTTAGAAACGGCGAGGGTTTGAAGATCAGGGGCTAATCTGTGATAAAAATAATCGCGGATAGGTCCCTGGCAGAAAAAGTAAAATCTATCGGACGAACGTCCGCTAACAAAGACGAACGGGCGAAAATGTTCGTTAAAACGAACGAACGAACGAACGTTCGCAAACGAACTAAACCGGGAAAACCGAACCGATCTAAAAAAATAAAAAATAAAAACTGAACTAGGGTTTTAAAAAAACCGAGACGGTTTTTACCTAAACCGAAAAAAAACCGGCGGCGAGATCCGCGAAGTCTGGCGCGGCTCCGACGGCTTCCGGCGGGCGGGGCGGCGGCGGGGCTGCGGGGCGGGGTGCGGCGCGGGGCGGCGGGGCGCTGCGCGGCGTGGCAGGCGGCGGCGCGGCTGCGGGCGCTGCTGCTGCTGCTTGCTGTAGCGGCTCGGGGTGGCGAAGTGGGGGTGGGGTGGCGGTTTATAAGGACGAGGGGGAGGCAGGGCCGGCTTGGGGGAGGGGGCGCCCATGGGGAGTCCGGCTCGGACTCCCTCGGCGTCCGTGCGGCGGCGGGACTCTCCCGCTCGGGAGGAAGGCGGCGGCGGCCTGGCTCGGCTGGGCCTTCGGCCCAGTCGGGCGGAAGTTTTTTTTTTAAATTCCACCGAAACAAAAAAAATCCTAAATAAAATATAAAAAAAATCTAAAAATGCCAAAAAAAAATTTCACCGTCTAAATAGAATATTTAGAACAAAGTGAACATTTTCTTGGCCTAAAAATGCAATTTTGAAAAATGCATATTTTCTAATTCAAATAAAATAGCAATAAAATCCAAATAAAATTATTTTTTTGATTTTAAGATTTTTCCTCCAATATTTCTTTTATTTTGGAGAAGTCATATTATCTCCTCTCATATGTTTTTAATATGAAATATTTTGGAGAGAAAAATAAATAAAACCAAAATGATCCTCTTTTCAATATTTGAGAAAATTCAAATATGAAAATAATAAAATCCCCAACTCTCTCCGTGGGTCCTTGAGTTGCTTAGGATTTTTAAAGTCACAATCAAAATGCAAATAAAATATGATATGCATATGATGACCTATGTATAACATTCCAAATTGAAAATTTGGGATGTTACATGCTATGACTTTGCCATGCTTAATGCTTGTCACTTTGGGCCCGGGTGCCATGATTTCAGATCTAAACCGTTTATGTTATCACCATTATATCTATGTTCTAGATCCGATCTTGCAAGTTATAGTCACCTACTATGTGTTATGATCCGGCAACCCCGGAGTGACAATAGTCGGGACACTTCCCGGTGATGACCGTAGTTTGAGGAGTTCATGTATTCACTATGTGTTAATGCTTTGTTCCGGTTCTCTATTAAAAGGAGGCCTTAATATCCCTTAGTTTCCAATAGGACCCCGCTGCCATGGGAGGGTAGGACAAAAGATGTCATGCAAGTTCTTTCCATAAGCACGTATGACTATTTACGGAATACATGCCTACATTATATTTATGAACTAGAGCTAGTGCTGTATCGCCCTAGGTTATGACTGTTATATGATGAATATCATTCAACGAATTCACCGATCCAATGCCTACGAATTTCTCTCATATTGTTCTTGCTAAGTTACCACTGCTATTGTTACTCTTGCACTTGCTACAAAATCATTGCTATTACTATTATCGTTACTATTGCTGTTGCTACTACTATCAAAACTATCATACTACTTTGCTACTGATCGCTTTGCTGCAGATAATTAATCTCTAGGTGTGGTTGAATTGACAACTCATCTGCTAATACTTGCAAATATTCTTTGGCTCGCCTTGTGTCGAATCAATAAATTTGGGTTGAATACTCTACCCTCGAAAACTATTGCGATCCCCTATACTTGTGGGTTATGAAGACCTTTTTCTGGCGCCGTTGCCGGGGAGCATAGCTATATTTGTTGAGTCACTTGGGAATATTATCAAATTATCACTATGAAGAATCTGAAGGATGCTAAGACTAAGATTTTTCCCTCTAAGACGAGGGGAGGTAAGGAACTGCCATCCAGTTCCACTTTTGATTCACCTTCTGTTATAAGTAGACTTGCAACACCACCACATGCTATCAATTCTGATATGTCACAAGTTATTGATGATGCTACTTCTGCTATGAATGCTACTCATGATGATGCTAGTACCTTGCTTGATGATAATGTGCCACTAGGTAAATTTCTTGATGAACAACTAGCTAGAACTAAAGCTTTTGAGAATGCTGAAACTGATGAAATTGTTGAAACTGATGAAGAGCTTGAAACTAAAAATCTTGAAACACCTATTAGACCTAGTTCTCCTAGATATGAATTGCCAAAGGTACCAGAAGGTTATGTTATGGATGAGGAGACAACTAGAGACATTCTTGCTTGTAAGGATAGGGATGATCTGGAAAAATTATTATGCAAGTATAAAGAAAAGACTTTGAATGCTAGAATGAAATGTGATCCTAAGTTTGCTACTTCACCTATCTTTGTTGATGATATGGATTATGAATTCTCTGTTGACCCAGAGTTGATTACTTTGGTTGAATCTGATCCTTTCCATGGTTATGAAACTAAAATTGTTGTGGCACATCTTACTAAGTTGAATGACATAGCCACCCTTTTTGCTCATGATGAGAAGATTCGCTATTATTATATTCTCAAATTATTTCCGTTCTCATTAAAGGGTGATGCTAAGGCTTGGTATAATACTCTTGCTCTTGGTTGTGTGCGTAGTCCCCAGGATATGATTTATTACTTCTCTGAAAAATATTTTCCTGCTCATATGAAACAAGCTGCCTTACAGGAAATATTTAACTTTGCGCAAATTGAAGAAGAGAGTCTCCCACAAGCTTGGGGGAGGCTTCTCCAATTGCTTAATGCTTTGCCTGATCATCCTCTTAAGAAAAATGAAATACTTGATATCTTCTATAATGGACTAATCGATGCTTCTAGGGATTTCCTAGATGGTTGTGCTAGTTGTGTTTTCAGGGAGCGAACTGTTGAACAGGCTAAAGAATTATTGAATAACATATTGAAAAATTATGATGATTGGACTCTTCCCGAACCACCACTCAAACCTACTCCAAAGAAGAGCGGTATCTTATATCTCAGTCCTGAAGATATGCAAGAGGCAAAGAAATCCATGAAGGAAAAGGGTATTAAAGCAGAGGATGTTAAAAATTTACCACCTATCGAAGAAATACATGGGCTTGAAACACCACCCCCACCTAAGGTGGTAGAGGTAAATTCTTTACTAAAGTTCGATGAAGGTGATATTCCTTATAATAAACATCCTAGTCAATGCCTTTATGAGTTTGATAATTACATTAGAAAGCAAGATCACTTCAATGCAAATGTTATGAAGCAATTGAAATACAATTCTGATATGATTGCTCACTTGAGTGACTTGTTATTTAGAATCTCAAATGATGTTAGAGGTGTAGGAAAGCATGCTTCTATGGTTCAAACTCAATTAGAACAAGTAGCTAAATCTCAAAGAGAGTTGCTTGATGAAATGAATAATAATATCAATGATCATGCTGTTAGAGTAATGACTAGAGGAGGTAGAATGACTCAGGAACCACTTTATCCTGAGGGACACCCAAAAAGAATTGAACAAGACTCTCAAAGAGTTAACACTGATGTACCTAGTCCTTCTAAAAAATGATAGGACTTTGCATGCCTCTAGTGAACCTGAAGTTGAAAAACCTCCTGATAATGATAATGAAGTCTCTATCTCTGATGCTGAAACTCAATCTGGTAGTGAACACTCACCTTCTGATAATGAAAAAGACAATGATGAGGTTGATGAAGACACTCACATAAATAATAAAGAACTAGATAATGATGTTGAGATAGAACCAGCAGTTGATCTTGATAACCCACAACCCAAGAATAAAAGATATGATAAAAGAGACTTTGTTGCTAGAAAACATGGTAAGGAAAGAGAACCATGGGTTCAAAAACCTATGCCCTTTCCACCTAAGTCAACCAAAAAGAAAGATGATAAAGAATTTGAACGCTTTACTGAAATGCTGAGGCCAGTCTTTTTGCGTACTCGCTTGACTGATATCTTAAAAATGCCTCCTTATACAAAGTACATGAAAGACATCATCACCAATAAGAGAAAAATACCGGAAGCTAAAATCTCCACCATGCTTGCTAATTATACTTTTAAGGATGGAGTACCTAAAAAACTTGGAGATCCGGGAATACCAACTATACCTTGCTCCATCAAAAGAAATTATGTGAAAACTGCTTTATGTGATTTAGGAGCAGGTGTTAGTGTTATGCCTTCCTCTTTATATAAAAGACTTGATTTGAATAAACTCACACCTACTGAAATATCTTTGCAAATGGCTGATAAATCAACTGCCATACCTATCGGTATTTGTTTGGATGTGCCCGTTGTTGTTGCTAATGTTACTATCTTAACTGACTTTGTTATACTTGAGATGCCCGTGGACGACAACATGTCGATTATCCTCGATAGACCCTTCTTGAATACTGCAGGGGCTGTTATTGATTGCAATAAAAGCAAGGTCACTTTTCATATCAATGGTAATGAACATACGGTGCACTTTCCGAAGAAACAATTCCAAGTGAATGGTAATAATGTTATTGAAAAATCTCCGACAATCACTATTGGAAGTTTTCAACTACCTCTACCTACTGCCAAAATGAAATACGAAATGCTTATTGTCGGGGACATCCATATCCCCATTGAGGTAACATAGTGTTTCACGAAAGTTCTTCGGTTTCATGCTGATCGAAAGTGGTTGTTAATAAGACTTGATCAACCTTATTAATAAATCATTTTTGAGAGGTATGAAGTTGATGAATTCAGTGAGCACTACCTTCTGTCCTTACCTTTTGTTTTCTATTTTTATTAGTTAAATAAAATAAAATGCCTTGCCTGTTTCCTGAGTTTTCCGTGCAATAAAAAATGACCCAAAAATAAAAGTTCTCAGAATGCTCTGAAAATTTAATACGATTTTTTTCTGAATATTTAAGAATTTTTGGTGCAAATAACATCAGAGGGAGGTGCTCCAGGTGGGCACAACCCACCTGGGCGCGTCAGCACCCCCAGGCGCGCCCTGGTGGGTTGTGGTCCCCACGTGGGTCCTCTCACTTATCTCTTCCTCCCACATCATCACCTACCTCCAGAATTTTTTTACCATTACTCTCTCTCTCTCTCTCATGTTCTTGCTCTCAAACCCGTGGATTTCGATCTCTTTGCTCGAAGTTCCGTTTCCGAAACTGTTTCAGGGGATTGTTGCTTGGTATGTACCTCCTCCATTGGTCCAATTAGTTTTTGCTTTAGTGGTTTATATTTAGAATAATTAGTGACTCTTGGTGCTGCTATAGATGGGCTTACATGTTGAATTCTTCGAGTTCTAAGTAGTTTGAATGCTTGATATGGCCTCTATGCATCCCTATGAGTAGTTGCTATCAATCTTGTGAAGTTTTGTTGAGAAAAATTTTGTGAACTCAAAATTTCAGAATTTTGTTCATAGGAAAAAGATGAGTATCTTTAGGAAGTTTGCTTCCAAGAAGAACTCCAAGGGTGTTATTGGGGAGTCATCTGACAGTGATCTCCGAACCCGGAGAATGGCGGAGGTACGGCCGTGCGAATGGCCGCATAACCCATTCATGGAAGGGGCCGAAATCCTTCAAGAGTTTGCACAATATGCTGCTAATGCCGGCCTCACCAGTTTCATCTCAGCTGAATGTGAATAGTATCATCTCCTCACAAATTCCTTTGTGCAAAGTTTTCATTTCTTGAGTAGGAATAATCCTCCTGAGGTGCAGTTTAAATTATATGTTGAACCCTATCAGATACCACTTTCTGAGTTTTGTTGACATATACATGATCCCTTCTGACGGGGATTTAGTAGAGCCTAGGCCCGCAGAGTTTGATAGTTTTTACCGCACTCTGACTATGGGGGATGAGAGAGGGGTATCGGCTGTCACTGCCACTAGCTTACACTTTTCGGCTATGCATTATTTTGCTCTATTCATTGCGAAGTGTTTGCTTGCTAGAGAGAAGGTAGGTGCACTCAGCGCGCCTGACTTTGCTGTTTTACGTCGGGCACTTTACGGCGACAACACTTATAGCTTGGGAGCTATTGTGGCACATCGCCTATACATTAACAGATCCAAGGGTAAGATACATGGTGGTATTTATGCTACTCGCTTGGCAAGTCACTTTAACATTCAGATACGCCAACATGATTATCCTTTACCCAAGGTTTATCTAGATCGCTCGGCTATGGCACACCACCAATTTATTGATGGCGAGAACACTACTAGTGATTTTCCTTATAACCTTGTTTTTAGTGAGGACACTCGTGATATTATTCCGTTGCCTGCACCTGCTTTGCTTGATCCTATTGCCAGGGGCGGATAAAGGATTATGCCTGAGGACATTGTCGCCTACCGAAACAACCTGGCTGCGGCACAGGCGGAGCCTCAGGAATGGGACCCGCAGGTACCAGATCCCCAGCACTTCAACATAGGGCCCCATGGCTTCTTCGAGTGGTGATTACCAAGTTAGGCCAAAATCCTAAGCTTGGGGGAGTACGTATTTCCACCGACATTACTTTCATGTTCACACATTTCACTCCAGTTGTCGGTGTCCACACTTTTTCATTGTATTATCCATGCTAGATTTATTTTCTCGCCTTCTTCTTGTGTGTTTAAAAAACTTTGATAAAATACAAAAATATTTCCTGCTTCTTTTTTATTTTTCTTTCTAGTATAAATAACTGTAGTTTAAAAAAAACCCAAAAAGATTTCCATGTTCTTCTTTTGCTTGTTGGGAGCTCTCCCGTGTAAATAGTTTTTCTCATTTTTGTTTTTCCTTTCTTAAATTTGCTTTCTTTCAGAAAACCAAAAACTCCAAAAATATTTCAGTGTGTTTCTCTAAATTTCTTTTTATTGAGTCATACCTAGGAGAAGACCACGATGAAAATATTGAGTGGCTCTCATATGCATTGTTGTTGATCTAACAGAGAGCCCATATTACCTTGTTTTCTTCTTTTTGAATAAATGTTTGCAGATTCCAGCTTAGTCCATGGCACTCTTGCACTATTATTATTTTCATATCGTTCGGTCATGCAAGTGAAAGGCAATAATGACGATATTTGATGAACTGGTTGTGGCAGAGAGAAACGGGTATGAACTCAACTTGCTCTGTTTTTGTAAATATGTTTAACCTAGTATCCATGATTCAGCTCATCATGATCAAACATGTTTGCAATGAGCCTTAGAGATTATAGTTTCTCATGCCATGCTTAAGTAGCTAGGAGTGGATAATGTTTTATCTTGGATATCAACATTGCATTAAAATAATTGTGATGTAGTATGATGATATGGTATCCTCCTCTGAATGTTCGAGTGGCCTGACTTGGCACATGTTCATGCATGTAGTTGAATCAAAACCAACATAGCCTCTATGATATTTATGTTCATGGTGTTCATATCCTACTCATGCTAGTATCCAATGTTACTTATGCATAATGCATGTTCATGACCGTTTTCGCTCTCTAGCTGGCCGCTTCTCAACCTAATTGCTAGCCTTCACCTGTACTAAGTGGGAATTCTGCTTGTGCATCAAAACCCTGAAACCCAATTTATTCCAAATGAGTCCACCATACCTACCTATATGCGGTATTACCCTGCCGTCCTAAGTAAATTTGCATGTGCCACCTCTAAAAACTTCAAACAAATATCCTTTTTTGTGTGCCTGGATTGTTCATAGAGCGACAGGAGGTAGTCAGTATCTTCCATGCTAAGCGGGTTATTCTCATGATGAGTGTTTATTCACTCGTCCTTGCATGAGAGGGGCGGTAATAGGGATTCCCACTCCCAAATTCAAATTGCAAATAATTAAACAAAACTCCCCCAGGAATGTTGTTGGTATGGACGACACCCGTTGTTTCGGACAAGCCGTGGAGTGTGATTGTTGGTGGAGGGGGAGTAAACCTTTACTTTTATTGCTTGGGAACCGCCACTAATGTGTTTAGCATGGAAGATACCGATAACTAATGGTTGCGAAGTAAATAAGAAGGGTGCATTTCTCAAAATTTCATTTACCTCTGTTTTAAAACTTGAGCTCTGGCACCTCTGCAAATCACTGTTTCCCTCTGCGAAGGGACTATCTATTTACTTTTATGTTGTGTCATCACCTTCTCAAATAAGCGCCAGAACCTGAGAGCACTATTGTCATCCTCATGCATTGTGTGTAGCTAATGTTGGGTGCATCATGACTGGATCTTTTCTACCATGAATTACAATGTTTAGTCGCTGCTCGGACTTCGGAGGTGCTCTGCATTTATGTTTTGCGGTCTCAGAAAGGGCTAGCGAGATACCACTATTGTCATATTATATCATGGTTGCTTTGACAAAGTGTTGTTGTTCGAGATATCTTATTATTGCTCTCTAGTTGATTATGCCATTGTTATGAGTTAATATAATTTTTAAGTGTTATTGTCGACATGGTTAGTTATAATCTTTGCTGAAAACCAGGGTGCTACTTAAGCTTATTTATGTAAACAAGAGCAAAAGAGTTCGTAAAAGTTTTTCTTTTTCACTTTCAGTTTATCAACTGAATTGCTTGAGGACAAGCAAAGGTTTAAGCTTGGGGGAGTTGATACGTCTCCGTCGTATCTACTTTTCCTAATGCTTTTCCTCTTGTTTTGGACTCTAATTTGCACGATTTGAATGAAACTAACCCGGACTGACGCTGTTTTCAGCAGAACTACCATGGTGTTGTTTTTGTGCAGAAATAAAAGTTCTCGGATTGGAATGAAACTTCTCGATGATTTTTTATATAATAAAAGAAAATTTCTGGAGCGAAGAACCACAGGAGGGGGGGCACCTGGGTGGGCACAACCCACCAGGGCACGCCCCCCCTCCAGGCGCGCCCAGGTGGGTTGTCCCCACCTGGTGGCCCCACAGACTCCAACCCTGATTCTATAAGGTCATATTTCCGGAGAAAAAAATGAGGGAGAAAGAATTATCGCGTTTCACGAGACGGAGCCGCCGCCACCTCCTGTTCTTCATCGGGAGGCCAGATCTGGAGTCCGTTCAGGGCTCCGGAGAGGGGGATCTTCGATCTTCGTCATCACCAACCCTTCTCCATCGCCAATTCCATGATGCTCCCCACCGGGAGTGAGTAATTTCTTCGTAGGCTCGCTGGTCGGTGAGGAGTTGGATGAGATTCATCATGTAATTGAGTTAGTTTTTTAGGGCTTGATCCCTAGTATCCATTATGTTCTGAGATTGATGTTGCTATGACTTTGCCATGCTTAATGCTTGTCACTTTGGGCCCAGGTGCCATGATTTCATATCTGAACCGTTTATATTATTACCATTATATCTATGTTCTAGATCCGATCTTGCAAGTTATAGTCACCTACTACGTGTTATGATCCGGCAATCCCGGAGTGACAATAGTTGGGACACTTCCTGGTGATGACCGTAGTTTGAGGAGTTCATGTATTCACTATGTGTTAATGCTTTGTTCCGGTTCTCTATTAAAAGGAGGCCTTAATATCCCTTAGTTTCCAATAGGACCCCGCTGTCACGGGAGGGTAGGACAAAAGATGTCATGCAAGTTCTTTCCATAAGCACGTATGACTATTTACGGAATACATGCCTACATTATATTTATGAACTGGAGCTAGTGCTGTATCGCCCTAGGTTATGACTGTTATATGATGAATATCATCCAACGAATTCACTGATCCAATGCCTACAAATTTCTCTCATATTGTTCTTGCTAAGTTACCACTGCTATTGTTACTCTTGCACTTGCTACAAAATCATTGATATTACTGTTACCGTTACTATTGTTGTTGCTACTACTATCAAAACTATCATACTACTTTGCTACTGATCGTTTTGCTGCAGATAACTAATCTCCAGGTGTGGTTGAATTGACAACTCAGCTGCTAATACTTGCAAATATTCTTTGGCTCCCCTTGTGTCGAATCAATAAATTTGGGTTGAGTACTCTACCCTCAAAAACTGTTGCGATCCCCTATACTTTTTGGGTTATCACTACATAGTTCTCGAACCCGTAGGGTCCGCACGCTTAACGTTCATTGACGATATAGTATTATATGAGTTGTGTATGTTGGTGACCGAATGTTGTTCGGTGTTCCGGGTGAGATCACGGAGATGACGAGGAGCTCCGGAATAGTTCGGCGGTAAAGATTGATATATGGGATAATAGTGTTTGGTCTCCGGAAAGGTTCCGGAATTCTCCGGAAGGGGTTTCAGATGTTTCCCGAAATGTTTGGGCATGAGAACACTTTATTTGGGCCAAGGGGTAAAGCCCACGAGGGTTTCGGAAAGTGCAAAAGGAAGTTTTACGGAGGCCAGGGGCCAGACGCCAGGAACCCTGGCGTCTGGGGCGTAGACACCGGGAACCCTGGCGTCTAGCCCTGGAGTCCGAGAAGGACTCTTGCCTTTTGGGCAAAACTGACTTTGAGGAGGCTTTTACTCCAAGTTTCGACCCCAGGGCTGAACATATAAATAGAGGGGCAGGGCTAGCACCCAAGACACATCAAGAATCACCAAGCCATGTGCCGGCAACCCCATCCCCTCTAGTTTACCCTCCGTCATAGTTTCTGTTGTGCTTGGCAAAGCCCTGCGGATATTGTTCTTCACCAACACTATCACCACGCCGTTGTGCTGCCGGAACTCATCTACTACTTCGCCCGTCTTGTTGGATCAAGAAGGCGAGGACATCATCGAGCTGAACGTGTGCTGAACGCGGAGGTGCCGTACGTTCGGTACTTGATCGGGACGGATCGTGAAGGTGTACGACTACATCAACCGCGTTGATAAACGCTTCCGCTTAGCGATCTTCAAGGGTATGAAGATGCTCTCCCCCTCTCATAGCTATGCATCTCCATGGATAGATCTTGCGTGTGCGTAGATTTTTGTTTTTGTTTTTCATGCAACGTTACCCAATAGGCAGGAGTCGGTCTACTTGTCACGGATGTGATGCCTATATTCATGATCATTGCCTTAGATATCGTCATAACTTTGCGCTTTTCTATCAATTGCTCAATAGTAATTTGTTTACCCACCGTATGCTATCTTCAAGAGAGAAGCCTCTAGTGAAACCTATGGCCCCCGGGTCTATTTTCCATGATATATTTTCAGATCTATAAACCAAAACCCCCAAAAAATACTTTGCTGCACTTTATTTATATTTATTTTAGTTTGCTCTTTTATTTATCTTTTATACCTATCTCTATTAGATCTCACTCTTGTTCATGACCGTGAAGGGATTGACAACCCCTTTTGCGCGTTGTGTGCAAGTGTTTGTTAGTTTGTGCAGGTGCATAGATTGGAGACTTGCTTGTGCCTCCTACTGGATTGATACCTTGGTTCTTAACTAAGGAAAATACTTATCTCTACTTTGATGCATCACCCTTTTCTCCTCAAGGGAAAAATCAATGCAAACTCAAGAAGTAGCAGGAAGAATTTCTGGCGCCGTTGCCGGGGAGGTTCTACATCAAGCCTACCAAGTACCTATCATAAACTCTCATCTCTTGCATTACATTATTTGCCATTTGCCTCGTGTTTTCCTCTCCCCCACTTCTAAAACATTTTCAGAAAAACACAAAAATATTTGCCTTTTTATTCGCCCTTCTTTTGTTCGTCTTTTCGTTTGCTTGTGTGCTGGATTGGTTTCTTGCCATCATGTCTGAATATGGGGAGGTTATCATTGAAAATTCTGAGGATCTTGCTAATAATCTTGAGAAAAAATTTGGATCTTGTTCTTTAGATCATGAAACTGAAACTCCCTCTAATCTTAAGGCAAAAACTTTTCATGTGGGAGACGGTAATATTATTGGGAAGAGTGTTATTCAAGAATTCTTTGATTGTACGGGAGTCATGCCAATTAATAAGTGATCTATTCTTCTTGATACAAATTGCTATGCGGATGCTATTGCTATGCTTGTCATTAAGCAAGAGAGAAAATTTGTGCATATTCATCCCGCTTTACAAAAGATATTTTATGAACTTCCTAATATACTCCATCCTAAGGCTAAAAAGATTGCAACTATCATCCTTATGCGAGAGTTTGACTTCATAATAAAAGAAGCTAGGGAAAACTTTGTTTTCTATAATAAAAATATTGAGCATCCTCTAGTTGAAGAAATTCTCCATGATAAAGAAACTTTGCGTAGTCTAGAATCTAGAGATTATCATTCTTACAGTAACAATCTTAGGAGAAGTGTTCCCTATGCAGAAATTGCTCAAGCCCTCTACCTTGACACTTATGATAAATTTGATTGGGTAACTAAGGGAATTTATGTAGGATTTAATGATGAATGGATGGAGGAAATGTCTAGGGAACCCATTAAGGATGAGATACGTATTTTATATGAGGATATTTATGGTGACTAGCACACATGCCCGTGCATTGCAATGGGAAATAGAAATAGCACCTCCATAGCCTAATATAAGCATGGCTCAAGACCCGCACATGTGCGAACCAATCTGTGGTTGGATGGATAGGAGGATAGTGGTATCCCCAGCCCACCAGAGTTCAAGTCCTAGACTTGACATTGGTGCTCACATTTTCTGGATTTATTTCAGGCCTTTTGGAGATGTGCATTTAGTGGGAGTAGACGTTCCCGTCGACTACGAAGGCGTATGTGACGACTTCATCAATCTCAAGATGATGTGTCGGCTCATTCTCTCAGAGGTGCTCATAGAGGTAGGGTGTGCGTGCATGCGTTCGTAGGGGTGAGTGTATGTGAGCGACTTTGATTGTACTACACCTTCCCACCCGTATGACACTCGTATGTGGTACGATTCCTCTTGTATGCCTGAGTGTCATGATTGTTTTTGGTCCGAGTGCCATGTTTCTTTTTTGCCCGAGAGCCAGGATATCATATGGTTTGATATTGTGCCCATGCGATTGCAACTGAGAGAAAAAAATCTTTTCATGCACCTAGCTCAATAAATTTATTTAAAACAATGTTAAATATTCAATAATAAATGAAAATGCATTGAATAAGCATTAATCCAAATATTTAATTTTGTGTTCAAACATGACATCAATTGCATGTAGATTAAATATGTAGATAAGACTTTGGGCGCTGCAATGGATATAAAATAAATAAATATTTTCTTACAAACCTATAGATTAATTTATGATTAGTTTTGGTAGCCTTCTTAGAAACCTCAACAACACCGACGGCGGCCACAACGTCTTAAAGAAAATCTTGAGGTATCTACGTGCAGGTCTAAAAAGAAACCCTTCTTGATTGCAAGGCCGACTCAACAAAAAATTATACTACGAATGCATGCGAACTCGGTCACAAAGAAATATATAATATGTTCATGATAGAAACTTCCCTGCCAAAATAATTATGATAGAAACTGACTACATTATTGTAGCCACTAAAACCTGAGTATACATTTTAAATTTACAATGACATAAAAACCACATGACATACAAATTATAGGTGGACAACCTAAAGCTAATGATCATAGTGTTGTATAATTTACTATAAGTTGTGGCTGGGCCCTAAAAGGACCATTGTGAAGATCTTTCAAGTGAAGATAACAAAGGACAAGGAAGCACATTAGTTCTATTCCTATTATGCTATGCGGAAATACCAATTCATGGAGAATGCAAGAACAATAAGTATTCTTTCTGAAACTCTATGTTTGTTCCTTTTGATGGCTGAGCCATTTTAACCGTTCGCACAATTTTTGAAAGGGTTAATGCAGCATAAACTGCTCAAACTTCAAGGTTAAACAAACTACTGCTGCCTGAATGTATATTTATTGATGCAACAGGAAGATTCAAACTACACACAAGAATATTTAATAGACCTCTAAAAGGGGCTAGGACCTAGGAGACAATACTAACAACCAAGAAAAATACATTTACCGATCTGGCACGCAATAATTCACACACAGAAGAACTCGAATAATATATTGAGCGAGAAAAAATGTGTAATCTTAATAGATAAATTTTGCTAGTGCAATAATCTGCATGGAAATGAAAAGCAAAAATACGTTCTTCACGGATGCAAGTACAGAGCAGCTGCAAGGAAATATCAGCAAATTACCTCTTAAATATTATAAACCCTTTTGATGCATCAACAAGAAAACCAACATTGATATTGAGTTGCAATTCTTTTTTTGAAAGATCGAGTTGCAATTCTGAAGGACCTGTATTAAGAAAAATGAGCTCAACAGGTTATTCCCGAGTTAAATGACACAAAAATTATCATAAACCACTAACAACATCAGCAAGAAATACTTGAGATGAAAGTTCCGCAGTAGGTGTCAATTTATGAGTCGTGGTGTAACACCCCATGTCATTAGCCACAGTAATCACTTTTGATAATGACAAATCAACAAGTTTAACAGTGCATGATCATCATTAGCATCATATTGCATTTCAACTCCTAAGTCAGAATTCAAATTTAAATGAATGTGGAAAATAAAAGTTATCCAACATAGAAACTAAAATGTTCAATAAATAACAAATATTGCAGAGGCTATTCTAAAATTGTAACCAACAATTAATAAATTAATTAGGTGGCACTAACATTACCAAAACAGTAGGATTAATGCATTTTATTTATTATGAAAATTGTGTGAACTCCAATTGCCTACAAACCAATTTTTGACAGTGGCAGATAATGCCTAGTAATTAATGGAACAATTGCCATGTTTTACAAAAATCATATTGTGGCCTAACTAATTATAAAACAGGAGATATGAATAAATAAAAAGTAAAAGGTAAAAGAAAACAAAATGAAAAAATAAAAAGAGAAAACCCCCTGGCCCAACTGGGCCACAGCCCAGTCGGCCGGCCCACCTGCGCCTCCCTGGCCTATACCACCCTGGAGACCCCTAGAAACCCTAGCCCACTCCCCCACTTCCCCCCTCCCGATCCACTCTCTCCCTGTCCTCTGGATCGAGATCCAGGGAGAGGAGGCCGCCGACGCAGCCGCCTTGCCGCGCGTGGACGCCGTCGCCACCTCGTCCCCGTCGCTGGACTGCCCTGCCCCGCCTCTCCATCGCCGGCTCCACCGAGCCTCGCCGCCCCTCTCCTCTGCAACGAACGGTGAGGCCACCGGCCTCCATCGCCCCCGCCCCCACCCCTCTCTCTCCCCTCGGTCACCGCCGTCTCGCCACGCGCCCGCTCGCCCTGTTGCTTTGGCCACCGACCCCGCGCCGCGCTGCCGCGCCCGACCGCGTCGTCCCTGCCCCGCGTTCACCGCGCCCTCGTGCCGGCCTGCGCCGCTCCGATCCCGCCACCACACGCTCGCACGCCCCGCGCCCGCTGCCGCAGCTCGCCTGCATCGCGCGCGCACGCAGCCCGCGCTCGCCCTGCTCACCGCCCGCGGTCACCGCGCCCGGCGCCCGCGCGCACGCGCCCGCCCCGGATGGCCTCCTGGGACACTGCCCGGTGGGGCCCGACGCCCTGTGCCACTGACAGAACGGGCCCACGGCCCAGAAACGTTTAAAAAAAAGAAAGAAATGGAAATAAAATGAATTAGTAAAATAAATAAATAAATAATTAATTAGTAAATTAATTAAGTTAATTAACTCTGATTAGGTTAATCTAATTAGTTAATTAGTTTAATTAAATAGTAATTAATTAGTTAATCACTAATTATCTGGTCAGAGTATGATAGGTGGGACCCACATGTCAGGATGACAGCTGACATCATGCTGACGTCAGCATACACTGTTTTGGATAATGTTTAATTTAAATAAATAATTAAATTCCAAAAATTAATTAAAACTTTAGAAAATCATATTAAATAATCCGTAACTCCGATGAAAATACTTTATACATGAAACATGCTCAGAATTCCGATACGAACCCGAATACGCCCTCCGTATTCCTGTCAGATGCCTCTAGCTATATGAACATTGAACTTTTAGACTGATTTTGATAAATGAATAGTGCCCAACTTTAATTAAATAAATCCGAATAAATTCCTAAATTAACTAAATCATTTAGTTAGGCAGTAGAAAACCCCGGCATATCATTTAGACATATCATACATATTGTTTGCATTATTGCCGTGAATTTATTGTTTCTCTCCCCCCCTCCTTCTCTCTCGATAGACGCCGAGACCGACGACGCTGCACCTGGGTACGACTACACTACCGACGAGCAGCCCGTTGATGACCCCTCTCTCTTGCCAGAGCAACCAGGCAAGCCCCCCCCCCTTGAGCATCCAGATATCGCCCATTCTATTCTCCTGCTTGCATTAGATTTTGCTACTGTTAATGTATGCTCCTATTCTGATGCATAGCCTGCTTTTGTAACCTGTTCATTGTTAGCTTACCTGCCTATGATAAACTGTTTAGTATAGGTTGGTAGTGAACCATCAGTGACCCCCACCACCTTACCCTTGTTGCCCCTGCTTGATCATCGATGACTCGATGAACGTGATCGTCGACCAGAGACCAACACCTCACTTCACACCCCCTTAGTTGTACGACTCTGCATAGTTACTATCGAGTGCCGAGGGTGATACGTCGTAACGCACTCCTGGTGAATACTCTGCAGTGTAGCTGTTCGGTCGTGGTCATTGAGGGTGATTCCTCCTTCTCCACTTCTGATATGACTCTGTCGTGCAACCCCTCAGTGTGAACCTCGAGGGTGATGCCTCATACGTTCACCCTGATGTTTTCGTCGAGTGGAATCCACCAAGGGTGATTCCTCGTGGTTTCCCCTTGATGTTATGACCACACGGTTACTTGACCTTTGTTACAGGCGGGTCCACCCTGGTGGGTACCCGCTGGGGATCTATGATGTCGAGTGTGCCGGAAGGTCACTCGAGTGTGATATTGTGGCGTAGCATCAGAGACTCTGATTGTCTCCGCGTGATACTAAATGAGCCTATTGTATTTGGGTGTGTGATCTGAGTGGGTCGACGTGCCCTATACGCACTACCACCACGCGGGATAATGGTTATGGGCCCTCTGCGATGTACGTTTCTCCCGAAAGCTCGTCTGACGTCATGATTCACCGTGCGGGCTGATCGCCGGGACTGGGCTGGTACTTCACTGACGAGTTCAGTGTTGCGCTTGCGCCCCGGCCAGCCACACAACGCGCAGGGTGCCCAGGGCGATGGCCCAAGACCTCTGGTTGCATAGGTTAGTCTGGCGTGCTGACCTCTCTGCAGAGCCTAGGTAGGGCGTTGCTTCGTGTTGATCTTCCGAGGACGGGCATTACCCAGCAAGTGTGTCCGGCCAGAGTTGATCGAGCGTGTTGGGTAACAGTAGTGCACCCCTGCAGGGATGAATGATCTATCGATAGTCGATCCTACGATAAAGGACGCTCAGTTTGTGTATCCCGATCTACTACTTGAACTAGATACTTGTTACTTAATTGAAGCTTCGGGATCGCTTTCTCGCTGGGAGTCGAGGAAGGATCTCTAGGCTTTGCTTCAACATGTTTGCTAAATAAAATGCTATTCTACTCTCTTCTACTGCTGCAAGATGATGGCCTCATGAAGATGTTTGAAGATGCTAGTCTTCGATAGGACTAGGCCTTCTCTCTATTCTGGCATTTCTGCAGCCCAGTCCACTTATACAGCCTTTCTCCATTGATAATGTTGCATATGTAGTATAGATCCTTGCTTGCTGAGTACTTCGGATGAGTACTCACGGTTGCTTTACTTTCTCTTTTCCCCATATCCCACTTTGATGATACATCAGACGATGGAGTCCCGGAGCCAGATGCCACCTCAGGAGCTTACTACCAGGAGGGTCCTGAGGGCACGTACTACTGGATCGAGCCAGCCGACCAGGAGTAGGATCGGAGGCTCCCAGGCAGGAGGCCAACGCCTTTCGATCTAGAGTCGTTGTTTGTGCTAGCCTTCTTAAGGCAAAACTTGTCTAACTATGTCTGTACTCAGATAATATTTGTATGACTGACTTATGTATTCGGATCTTCGGATCCCTGGTCTGTAATATTGTGGATCTCCGTTTAAATTGTGTTAGAGTTGTGTTGTGATATCTTCCCGTGAGTCCCTGTGCTTGATTGTACACATTTGCGTATATGATTAGTGTATGATTGAGTCGGGGGCGCCACAAGTTGGTATCAGAGCCGACTGCCTGTAGGAAGCCCCCTTCCAATTCCTTGGCCGAAGTTGAGTCTAGACATCGAAAAACTAATTTACTAACTTGGTTGTGTGGCTTACGGGCCCACGTCGCCAACTGGGTGGTATTAGGATCTTTTATTCCTCGTCTATACTCTGGGACTCTGATCTCTCTTCTATTCGGGTTAAATAAAGTTTACTAACACCGCCACTTAGGATCTCATAAATTCCGTCTACCCGGAGAGCTGGATATCTGTGCGATTTCCCTGTCATTGATCTGATTAGTCTGATAATCATTTTCCTTTCCATTGTTTTGTTTAACCTTTCTCTCTGAGTTGTATTATAATTCGAGTTGTCATTCGATAAGACCGGGTTCTGCATCAAAGTGCACATGGAGCGCAGGATCCTTCCGCGACGAACATTCGTCGTCCGCACTTGCAGTTACCCCGTTTCAGTGGTTTTTCTCCGATGTTGATGTAGCCTTTGCTATGTCTCGTTGTGTACTTCCTTACCGCGTGCCTGCGCGCCGCCTAGTATGTCTAGCTTTTGAGTTTGCGCCGTTATGCTGTCCGCATGTGCCCGACTCTGTGTATGGATCTGTATGTCTTAATCGACTACTGTTATGTATCTGTTACACTACTTAATTGTTGTCGAGTTACATCATGCTTGTCGCTAAACACTCGCCATTACTTTTACTAAACTACCCCCTGTTGATACTTAGCAGGATGGTTAGACCAGGTGGTCGTGGTCGTGGTACCACTGAACACCCACCACCGCCGGACTATATGGCAGCTATGATGCAACAGTTTGAGCTTAACCGCCAGTTCATGACTGGAATTATGGCTCAGTTTCCGCATCAGAACAACCAGAACCAGAACCCAGCTTCAATAACTTTGACAGAGTTTATGCGACTTAACCCAACTCAGTTCCGCAACTCTGACAAGCCACTGGATGCTGATGACTGGCTCCGCGACATCACTCACGAGATGGAGTTTGCTAATGTCGCCCCTGCCAAATTCTTCAACTTCGCGGCCTTTTTCTTAAAGGGCCCCGCCGCTCAATGGTGGGACACACACAAGCGTACACTGCCTGTTGGAACAGTCATCACCTGGTATGAGTTCCAGGCTGCTTTCCGTACACGTTACATCCCTTAGGCAATTATGGAACGCATGAAGACCCAGTTCCGTAACCTCACTCAGGGCAACAAGACTGTCGAAGCTTATCAGCGGGAATTTCTTGATCTCTCCCGCTATGCTGAAGAAGACATCGCCACAAATGCACGCAGACAAGAGAAGTTCCGTAATGGACTCCACCCAGACCTCAAGCTTGCAATTGCTGCTCAAGACTTCAACGACTTTTCAACTCTAATGAACAAGGCTATTCTTGTTGAGACCGCTCAGATGGAACACAAGGACTCACAGAAGCGCTATCATGATGCTGGCTCATCTTCGGGCTCAGCATCAAAGCATCGGGTCTGGATTCCCAACAATGCGTTCCGTCCAAATACCTCTGCGCCAAAGAACAACTATGCTGCACCACATCTGCCTCCTCCACCACCGAGGCAGCCAAAATCTCAATCTATTCAAAACAATGCTCCTCTTCGTCATGAAGATGGTCTGTGCTTCAAGTGCCGCAAACCAGGTCACCAAGCTAAGGACTGCCGCCAAACTCAGAATCAGTTGGCTTTCCCTCGTACTGGTCGTGGCAATGGTCGTGGCAACAATCAGGCCCGCAACTATAATACTGGGTCTACTGCACATGGTCGTGGACACGCTTACAACATTGATATTGAAGAAGTCCAGGATCAACCTGCTACTGTGATGGGTACCCTTCTCGTTAACTCAGTACCCGCTTCTGTATTATTTGATTCAGGAGCATCGCATTCATTCATGTCAGAAGCATTTGCATTATCTCATGACATTGCATTCGAAAAGATGGACATGCCAGTAGTTGTCCGCACCCCTGGAGGCCAGTGTCAAACCACTATGATGGCACACAATGTCCCTGTTGAAATCGAGGGATTCGAATTCTTTGCCTCACCTATTATCCTGAAGTCTTCCACTATAGACCTCATCCTCGGAATGGATTGGTTGAAAGCTCACATTGCTTCGATCAATTGTGCCACTAAAGTTATCCAACTTCTTCACCCCTCCGATGAGATAGTGAACTATACCGCCCGCATTACACGGGCCGCTGAAGCTCAGATATATGTTCTGAATGCTTTGAACGCCTCACCTCTGGAAGGGATCGAGAATGTTCCTGTCGTTCGAGATTTTCCGGACGTCTTTCCAGAAGAACTTCCAGGAATACCCCCGGCTAGAGCTGTCGAGTTTGTCATTGACTTGAAGCCTGGCACTGTCCCTATTGGCAAGCGTCCTTATAAGATGCCTCCGCACCACCTTCTCGAGCTTAAGTAAGAAATCGACAAGTCACTTAGGAAAGTTTTCATCCGCCCCAGTTCCTCTGCTTGGGGAGCACCTTCACTCTTTGTTAGGAAGAAGGATGGAACTAACCGATTGGTTTAGGATTATCGGCCCATTAACCAAGCCACAATCCAGAATAAATACCCACTACCCCGGATCAATGATCTTTATGATCAGCTTGCTGGATCCTCTGTCTTCTCAAAACTCGACTTGAGGTTGGGTTATCATCAGATCCGTGTTCGCGAAGAGGATATCCCGAAGACTGCCTTTGTTACTCGATATGGCTCATATGAGTACACCGTCATGTCATTTGGTTTAACCAATGCTCCAGCAACCTTCTCCCGGTTGATGAACTATATCTTCATGGATTACCTTGACAAATTCGTCGTAGTTTATCTGGATGATATCCTTATATATTCCAAGAATGAAGAAGAACACGCCGAACATCTTCAGCTTGTATTGGAGAAGCTACGAGAACATCAGTTGTATGCTAAATTCTCCAAGTGTGAATTCTGGTTATCTGAAGTGACCTATCTTGGTCATGTGATTTCCAAGGATGGAATTGCTGTTAACCCGGAACGAGTTCAGGCTATTCTTGATTGGACTCCCCCGAAGAATGTCAAGCAAGTTAGAAGTTTTCTCGGACTTGCTAGTTATTGCCGTCGATTCGTTGAGAATTTTTCCAAGATTGCAAAACCATTGACGAATCTGCTCCACAAAGGTGTTAAATTTGAGTGGACAGAAAAATGTCAAGAAAGCTTTCAGACACTAAAAGATAAATTGACATCTGCCCCAGTATTAGCACCCCCGGATTCCCAAAAGGATTTCGTGATATACTGTGATGCATCTCGTCAAGGATTAGGTTGTGTCCTAATGCAAGAACGCAAAGTGATTGCTTATGCCTCCCGACAATTGCGTCCTCACGAAGAAAATTACCTAGTGCACGATCTCGAACTTTCTGCGGTTATTTATGCCCTGAAGCGATGGCGACATTACCTTCTCGGTAACCGTTGAGAGATATATACGGATCATCAAAGTTTGAAGTATTTATATACTCAACCAGATCTGAACCTTCGTCAACAAAGATGGCTCGAGACAATGGCCGATTATGATATGAATATCTCATATACCCCTGGCAAGGCTAATGTAATGGCCGATGCTTTGAGCCGTAAGGCTTATTGCAACAATCTTACGGTTCAGGAAACACAACCTCTTCTCCATGAAGAGCTTCGCAAATTGAACCTCCATATTGTTCCGCAGGGTTATCTCAATACCCTGGTTGTCGAACCAGATTTAGAACACAACATTAAGACTATGCAACGGTATGACTCTGAAGTAGAAAGGATCAAGCGATACCTCGAAAGAGGAAAACCGTCGGAATTCCATCTTGATGATGATGGGATCCTATTTTTCCAACACCGTCTCTTCGTACCCAAGTTCAAGGATGAGAGAGAACATGTTATGAAAGAAGCTCATGACACTCCTCTGTCAATTCATCCTGGTAGCACAAAGATGTACCGTGACATTTCTCAGAGATACTGGTGGCCTAATATGAAGCGAGATATTGCTCGTTATGTTTCTGAGTTTGACGTCTGCCGACGCATTAAAGCAGAACATCAAAGGCCTGCTGGAACTCTACAACCCCTTGAAATTCCTGATTGGAAATGGGACAAGGTCCAAATGGACTTCATTACTGGTTTTCCCAGATCTCAGAAGGGCCATGATGCTATTTTTCTCGTCATTGACCGATTCTCCAAGGTTGCTCACTTTCTTCCAGTTAAGGAGACAATCACTGCTAGCCAGTTAGCGGACTTGTATGTTTCCCGAATTGTGTCACTCCACGGTGTTCCGTTGGAGATCAGTTCTGATCGTGGCAGCCTCTTCACCTCCAGATTCTGGAATAGTTTCCAAGAAGCTATGGGAACACATCTGTCGTTCAGTACCGCTTTTCACCCTCAGTCACAGGGTCAAGTTGAACGAGTTAATCAAGTGCTCGAAGATATGCTTCGAGCTTGCGTCATCTCCTTCGGTAAGAAATGGGAGGAATCTCTACCGTATGCCGATTTCTCTTACAACAATAGCTATCAAGCTAGTTTGAAGATGGCACCGTTTGAAGTTCTTTACGGACGTAAGTGTCGAACCCCTCTGAATTGGTCAGAAACTGGGGAACGCTCACTCTTCGGACCGGACATTATCCAACAAGCAGAAGAACAAGTCCGCATTGTCCGTGAACATCTGAAAACTGCTCAGTCTCGTCAGAAGAGCAACTATGACCGAAAGCACCAGGAAATGGTCTATCAACCTGGCGAGGAAGCTTACCTCCGCGTCACTCCATTGAAAGGCACTCATAGGTTCGGAATCAAAGGCAAGTTAGCTCCTCGCTACATTGGCCCGTTCCGTATTCTTGCCCGTCGAGGAGAAGTGGCATATCAATTGCAATTGCCGCCAAGTCTTTCTCAAGTACATGATGTCTTTCATGTATCCCAACTCCGTCGCTGCTTCAAGGATCCTATTCGAGCTGTGGATCATGAAGTGCTTGAATTACAGGAAGATCTGTCTTATCCAGAATATCCCGTCCGTATTCTTGATCAAACTGAGCGTCGAACTTGTCAGAAGTCAATCAAATTCCTCAAAGTTCAGTGGTCGAATCATTCTGAAGATGAAGCCACTTGGGAACGCGAGGATCGTCTTCGTGAAGAATACCCCGCTTTCTTTCAATCTTCCTCTTAATTCTCGGGACGAGAATTCTTGATAGATGAGGAGAATTGTAACACCCCATGTCATTAGCCACAGTAATCACTTTTGATAATGACAAGTCAGCAAGTTTAAGAGTGCATGATCATCATTAGCATCATATTGCATTTCAACTCCTAAGTCAGAATTCAAATTTAAATGAAAGTGGAAAATAAAAGTTATCCAACATAGAAACTAAAATGTTCAATAAATAACAAATATTGCAGAGGCTATTCAAAAATTGTAACCAACAATTAATAAATTAATTAGGTGGCGCTAACATTACCAAAACAGTAGGATTAATGTATTTTATTTATTATAAAATTTGTGTGAACTCCAATTGCCTACAAACCAATTTTTGACAGTGGCAGATAATGCCTAGTAATTAATGAAACAATTGCCATGTTTTACAAAAATCATATTGTGGCCTAACTAATTATAAAACAGGAGATACGAATAAATAAAAAGTAAAAGGTAAAACAAAACAAAACGAAAAAATAAAAAGAGAAAACCCCCTGGCCCAACTGGGCCACAGCCCAGTCGGCCGGCCCACCCGCGCCCCCCTGGCCTATACCTCCCTGGAGACCCCGAAAACCCTAGCCCACTCCCCCACTTCCCCCCTCCCGATCCACTCTCTCCCTCTCCTCTGGATCGAGATCCAGGGAGAGGAGCCCGCCGACGCCGCCGCCTTGCCGCGCGTGGACGCCGTCGCCACCTCGTCCCCGCCGCTGGACTGCCCTGCCCCGCCTCTCCATCACCGGCTCCATCGAGCCTCGCCGCCCCTCTCCTCTGCAACGAACGGTGAGGCCACCGGCCTCCATCACCCCCGCCCCCACCCCTCTCTCCCCTCGGTCACCGCCGTCTCGCCGCGCGCCCGCTCGCCCCTACTGCTTTGGCCACCGACCCCACGCCGCACTGCCTGCGCCGCTCCGACCCCGCCACCGCACGCTCGCACGCCCCGCGGTCACCGCGCCCGGCGCCCGCTCGCCCTGGCCGTGCCCGCCCCGGATGGCCTCCTGGGCCACTGCCCAGTGGGGCCCGACGCCCTGTGCCACTGACAGAACAGGCCCACGGCCCAGAAATGTTTAAAAAAAAGAAAGAAATGGAAATAAAATGAATTAGTAAAATAAATAAATAACTAATTAATCAGTAAATTAGTTAAGTTAATTAACTCTGATTAGGTTAATTAATTAGTTAATTAGTTTAATTAAATAGTAATTAATTAGTTAATCACTAATTATTTGGTCAGAGTATGACAGGTGGGACCCACATGTCAGGATGACAGCTGACGTCATGCTGACATCAGCATACACTGTTTCAGATAATGTTTAATTTAAATAAATAATTAAATTCCAGAAATTAATTAAAACTTTAAAAAATCATATTAAATAATCCGTAACTCCGATGAAAATACTTTATACATGAAACTTGCTCAGAATTCCGATACGAACCTGAATACGCCCTCCGTATTCCTGTCAGATGCTTCTAGCTATATGAACATTGAACTTTTAGACCGATTTCGATAAATGAATAGTGCCCAACTTTAATTAAATAAATCTGAATAAATTCCTAAATTAACTAAATCATTTAGTTAGGCAGTAGAATACCCCGGCATATCATTTAGACATATCATACATATTGTTTGCATTATTTCCGTTAATTTATTGTTTCTCTTCCCCCCTCCTTCTCTCTTGATAGACGCCGAGACCGACGACGCTGCACCTGGGTACGACTACACTACCGACGAGCAGCCCGTTGACGACCCCTCTCTCTTGCCAGAGCAACCAGGCAAGCCCCCCCCCTTGAGCATCCAGATATCGCCCATTCTATTCTCCTGCTTGCATTAGATTTTGCTACTGTTAATGTATGCTCCTATTCTGATGCATAGCCTGCTTTTGTAGCCTGTTCATTGTTACCTTACCTGCCTATGATAAACTGTTTAGTATAGGTTGGTAGTGAACCATCAGTGACCCCCACCACCTTACCCTTGTTGCCCCTGCTTGATCATCGACGACTCGATCAACGTGATCGTCGACCAGAGACCGACACCTCACTTCACACCCCCTTAGTTGTACGACTCTGCATAGTTACTATCGAGTGCCGAGGGTGATACCTCGTAACGCACTCCTTGTGAATACTCTGCAGTGTAGCTGTTCGGTCGTGGTCATCGAGGGTGATTCCTCCTTCTCCACTTCCGATACGACTCTGTCGTGCAACCCCTCAGTGTGACCCTCGAGGGTGATGCCTCATACGTTCACCCTGATGTTTTCGTCGAGTGGAATCCACCGAGGGTGATTCCTCATGGTTTCCCCCTTGATGTTATGACCACACGGTTACTTGACCTTTGTTACAGGCGGGTCCACCCTGGTGGGTACCCGCTGGGGATCTATGATGTCGAGTGTGCCGGAAGGGCACTCGAGTGTGATATTGTGGCGGAGCATCAGAGACTCTGATTGTCTCTGCGTGATACTAAATGAGCCTATTGGATTTGGGTGTGTGATCTGAGTGGGTCGATGTGCCCTATACGCACTACCACCACGCGAGATAATGGTTATGGGGCCCTCTGCGATGTACGTTTCTCCCGAAAGCTCGTCTGACGTCACGATTCACCGTGCGGGCTGATCGCCGGGACTGGGCTGGATACTTCACTGACGAGTTCAGTGTTGCGCCTGCACCCCGGCCAGCCACGCAACACGCAGGGTGCCCAGGGCGATGGCCCAAGACCTCTGGGTGCATAGGTTAGTCCGGCGTGCTGACCTCTCTGCCGAGCCTAGGTAGGGCGTTGCTTCGTGTTGATCTTCCGAGGACGGGCATTACCCAGCAAGTGTGTCCGGCCAGAGTTGATCGAGCGTGTTGGGTAACAGTAGTGCACCCCTGCAGGGATGAATGATCTATCGATAGCCGGTCCTACGGTAAAGGATGCTCAGTTTGTGTATCCCGATCTACTACTTGAACTGGATACTTGTTACTTAATTGAAGCTTCGGGATCGCTTTCTCGCTGGGAGTCGAGGAAGGATCTCTAGGCTTTGCTTCAACATGTTTGCTAAATAAAATGCTATTCTACTCTCTTCTACTGCTGCAAGATGATGGCCTCGTGAAGATGTTTGAAGATGCTAGTCTTTGATAGGACTAGGCCTTCTCTCTATTCTGGCATTTCTGCAGCCCAGTCCACTTATACAGCCTTTCTCCATTGATAATGTTGCATATGTAGTATAGATCCTTGCTTCCTGAGTACTTCGGATGAGTACTCATGGTTGCTTTACTTTCTCTTTTCCCCATATCCCACTTTGATGATACATCAGACGATGGAGTCCCAGAGCCAGATGCCACCTCGGGAGCTTACTACTAGGAGGTCCTGAGGGCACGTACTACTGGATCGAGCCAGCCGACCAGGAGTCGGATCGGAGGCTCCCAGGCAGGAGGCCAACGCCTTTCGATCTAGAGTCGTTGTTTGTGCTAGCCTTCTTAAGGCAAAACTTGTCTAACTATGTCTGTACTCAGATAATATTTGTATGACTGACTTATGTATTCGGATCTTCGGATCCCTGGTCTGTAATATTGTGGATCTCCGTTTAAATTGTGTTAGAGTTGTGTTGTGATATCTTCCCGTGAGTCCCTGTGCTTGATCGTACACGTTTGCGTGTATGATTAGTGTACGATTGAGTCAGGGGCGCCACACGTGGGTTCCTGTGGATCCCCATAGCTTCTTTCTTTGAACTACAGAGAGAAGACACGTCAATGTCCTGCTATACCCAGTTTGATCAGCAATAATGCAACTCCTCCACCCCAAGACAGGACCACGTGGCATAGCCAAAGACGCTATTTACATGCCAATTAATAAAACCACGTTTAGACATAACTTATATATGCATAGACGCAAGAATCCAGTAATTATGAATGGACTAAGATACTGACTAAGAGTCTTTTACTGAAGACAAAGTGATATGCACCATTTATGGACACTAAGCTAACAATTCAAAATCAGATGGACTAAGGTAGTGACTACTGAGCATTTTACAGGAGAACAAGTGATATGCAACTTTACTGGACATTAAGCTGACAATTCACACTCTTTTTCAGGGCTAAAGAGAAAAACAAAAGGATATATGACGGTTGAATAAATTCAAAGGTTCTTAATGCACGTAGAATCTCATCTCCATAGGCCACAACCAATCTCTATCAGATCCTCTGTGACTAAAAAAATCCACTGTCCAAAGGGACCTTCTGCTTCAAAACCTCTCTTCAATATGAAGTAGCTAGCATGGGCAGTTTAGACCAAACTTTGGGGCAAGCAGCTAGCCTCTTCATCAGGAAAAAACTGAAACATCTTCTCCTTTGTATTGACTCCAAACAGAATTCAGAGATGGCGGCCCAGGTGCTCTCATCGCTATAATGTTTCTAGACCTGGCATTGCTGGGACTTTGCTGGATCTGAAGGATGGAGGGGCCGCTTCCTGCACCGGAGGGAGTTGCATCCGTGGGTGGTCGTCAAGCTCGTTGGTCGTCGAACCATGGCTGAAGTAGTGGGTTGCCGGAGATAGGAAGGAGCAACCGTGGGTTGTCATTCATCGGAGCTAGGGGTCACAGGTGGCGGTGTGGAGCCGATCTAGGTCCGGGAGGGGCAGCTGTGGGTCGCCAGATATTTGGAGCGGCGCGGGCACCCAGCAGCCGACGGATGATATTGAACGCTTTGGTGCGGCAATGTCGAGCGGAACGACGAGATTGGACGCATTAAACTTGGGACTCAAGGCCTTTCTATAAGTTCAGAATGGGCAATGGAGTCCGTGTCAGAGAGGCCTGCGGCGGTGTTTATGAGATTAGATCGGCCCCGACGGCTGGTGCGCGTGAGAACAGAGGGAGAGATCGATCGAGCGAGGGGTGGAGACTGCCGTTTATTTTTCACCAGGCCCAGCTCGGTTTCGTTGGGCCATGTTATGCACTGAGGCCCATCTAGGAGAAAGGATGTACCTGTAGAAAGGCTTGGAACTCTAGTGAACTTAAGAAACATCGAACGAACGGACGAAGCTAATAACGGACCAAGGACGGATGAAATTATGATGGTAAGAAGCAATAGCCCTTTTATTAGTAGGTATAGATGATCCTGAGTATGGAATTATGAATGTAAAAATCATTAATCAAAGTCCTTTCAATGAATTGAGTTCACCTATTAGGAAGGAAAGGAAATAAAAAAGATATTTGTTAAGAAAAGTTTTGGAAGATTTGACTAGGAAATAATTGCATACCAAAGATGAAAATACCTAGATCTATGTTTTATGCCTAGCTAGGGGCGTTAAACAATAGCGCTTGTTGGGAGGCAACCCAATTTTATTTTTATGTTTTTAGTTTTTGATTCCGTTTTTCAATAAATACACATTATTAGCTATGTATTAATTGTTTTTTGGTTTTTTAATTAGTGTTTGAGCCAAGTAAGACCTTTGGGATGGTCTATGGTGATAGTTGATTTGATCTTGCTGAAAAACAGAAACTTTTGTGCTCATTGCCAGAAATTTAGAAAATCACAGAAATGTGCTTTTGATCTTAATTTTTTACACAAGATTGATATACAAATTTCCCAGGTTTTCCTAATTTTTAGAATTTTTGGAGTTACAGAAGTATACGAAATTTCCAGATTACTACAGACTGTTCTATTTTTAACAGATTCTGTTTTCTATGTGTTGTTTGCTTATTTTGATGAATCTATGGGTAGTATCGGGGGGTATGAACCATGGAGAAGTTGGAATACAGTAGATATAACACCAATATAAATTAAGAATGACTTCACAACAGTACCAAAGTGGTGATTTATTTTATTATACTAACGGATCTTATGAGTTTTCTGTTGAGTTTTGTGTTGTGAAGTTTTCAAGTTTTGGGTAAAGATTTGATGGACAACGAAATAAGGAGTGGCAAGAGCCTAAGCTTGGAGAATACCAAGGCACCCCAAGGTAATATTCAAGGACAACCAAGCATCTAAGCTTGGGGATGCCCCGGATTGCATCCCCTCTTTTGTCTTCAATCCATCGGTAAATTTACTTGAGGCTATATTTTCATTCACCACATGATATGTGTTTTGCTTGGAGTGTCTTGTATGATATGAGTCTTTGATTTTTAGTTTTCCACAATCATCCTTGTTGTACACACCTTTTGAGAGGGACACACTTTAATCGTGAATTTATTAGAATACTCTATGTGCTTCACTTATATCTTTTGAGCTAGGCAGTTTTGCTCTAGTGCTTCACTTATATCTTTTTAGAGCACGGTGGTGGCTTTATTTTATAGAAATTGATGAACTCTCATGCTACACTTATATTATTTTGAAAGTCTTAAACAGCATGGTAATTTTCTTAGGATATGAACTTAGTCCTAATATGATGGGCATCCAAGAGGGATATAATAAAAACTTTCATATAAAGAGCATTGAATAGATGAGAAGTTTGATTCCTTGCATTTGTTTTGAGATATAAAGATGGTGATATTAGAGTCATGCTAGTGAGTAATTGTGGATTGGTATAAATACTTGTGTTAAAGTTTGTGATTGCCGTAGCATGCACGTATGGTGAACCGTTATGTGATGAAGTCGGAGAATGATTTATTTTTTGATTGTCTTCCTTATGAGTGGCAGTCGGGGACGAGCGATGGTATTTTCCTACCAATCTATCCCCCTAGGAGCATGCTTGTAGTACTTTGTTTTGATGGCTACTAAATTTTTGCAATAAGTATGTGAGTTCTTTATGACTAATGTTGAGTCCATGGATTATACGCACTCTCACCCTTCCACCATTGCTAGCCTCTCTAGTACCACGCAACTTTTGCCGGTGCATTAAACCCACCATATACCCTTCCTCAAAACAGCCACCATACCTACCTATTATGGCATTTCTATAGCCATTCCGAGATATATTGCCATGCAACTTCCACCGTACCGTTTATTATGACACATACCATCATTGTCATATTGCTTTGCATGATCATGTAATTGGCATAGTATTTGTGGCAAAGCCACCGTTCATATTTTTTATACATGTCACTCTTGATCATAGCACATCCCGGTACACCGCCGGATGCATTCATATAGAGTCATATCTTGTTCTAGTATCAAGTTGCAATTCTTGAGTTGTAAGTAAATAAAAGTGTGATGATCATCATTATTAGAGCATTGTCCCATGTGAGGAAAGGATGATGGAAGCTATGATTCCCTCACAAGTTGGGATAAGTCTCCAGACTTTATAAAAAAATAATAGAGGCCAAAGTAGCCCAAATAAAAAAGAGAGGCCAAAGAAGCCCAAACAAAAAAAAGAGAGAAATGAGAGAAGGGACAATGTTACTATCCTTTTTCCACACTTGTGCTTCAAAGTAGCACCATGATCTTCATGATAGAGAGTCTCCTATTTGGTCACTTTCATATACTAGTGGGAATTTTTCATTAAAGAACTTTGCTTGTATATTCCAATGATGGGCTTCCTCAAATTACCCTAGGTCTTCATGAGCAAGCAAGTTGGATGCACACCCAGTTAGTTTCTTTTTGAGCTTTCATACACTTATAGCTCTAGTGCATCTGTCGCATGGCAATCCCTACTCACTTGCATAGATACCAATTGATGGGCATCTCCATAGCCCATTAATTTGCCTAGTTGATGTGAGATTTTCTCCTTCTTTTTTCTTCTCCACAACCACCATATTCTATTCCACCTATAGTGCTATATCCATGGCTCACGCTCATGTATTGTGTGAAAGTTGAAAAAGTTTGAGAACATCAAAAGTATGAAACAATTGCTTGGCTTGTCATCGGGGTTGTGCATGATGAAATACTTTGTGTGATGAAGATGGAGCATAGCCAGACTATATGATTTTGTAGGGATAACTTTCTTTTGCCATGTTATTTTGAGAAGATATAATTGCTTTATTAGTATGCTTGAAGTATTATTGTTTTTACATCAATATTAAACTTTTGTTTTGAATCTTATGGATCTGAATATTCTTGCCACAACAAAGAAGATTACATTGATAAATATTAGGTAGCATTCCACATCAAAAATTCTGTTTTTATCATTTACCTACTCGAGGACGAGCAGGAATTAAACTTGGGGATGCTTGATACGTCTCCAACGTATCTATAATTTTTGATTGTGCCATGCTATTATATTATCTGTTTTGTATGTTTTATATGCATTAATATTCTATTTTATATTATTTTTGGGACTAACCTATTAATCTAGAGCCCAGTGCCAGTTTCTATTTTTTTCCTTGTTTTTGAGTTTTACAGAAAAGGAATATTAAACGGAGTCCAAACAGAATAAAACTTTCGCGATGATTTTTCTTAGACATGAAGACACCTACGTAACTTGGAGACAGGGCCAGAAGAATCCCGAGGAGGCCACAAGCCTCTAGGGCGCACCCTAGGGGGGGCGCCCTGGGAGCTTGTGGGCCCCTCGGGTGTCCTCCAACCCTAATTCCACCTCTATAAGTTCCAAAATATTCCCCAAACATCAGAAGCGTCCACCAAAATACTTTTCCGCCGCCGCAAGCCTCTGTTCCCGTGAGATACCATCTTGGGGCCTTTTTCGGTGATCTGCCAGAGGGGGATTCGATCACGGGGGCCTCTACATCAACCTTGCTGCCCTTCCGATGATGCATGAGTAGTTTACCACAGACCTACGGGTCCATAGCTAGTCGCTAGATGGCTTCTTCTCTCTCTTTGATCTTCAATACAATGTTCTCCTCGATGTTCTTGGAGATCTATTTGATGTAATACTTTTTTGTAGTGTGTTTGTTGAGATCCGATGAATTGTGGATTTATGATCAGATTATCTATGAATATTATTTGAGTCTTCTCTGAACTCTTTTATGCATGATTAAGATATCTTTGTATTTCTCTTCGAACTATCGATTTGGTTTGGCTAACTAGATTGGTTTTTCTTGCAATGGGAGAGGCGCTTAGTTTTGGGTTCAATCTTGCGGTGTCCTCACCCGGTGACAGAAGGAGTAGCGAGGCACATATTGTATTTTTGCCATCAAGGATAAAAAGATGGGGTTTATACCATATTGCTTGAGTTTATCCCTCTACATCATGTCATCTTACTGAAGGTGTTACTCCATTCTTATGAACTTAATACTCTAGATGCATGCTGGATAGCGGTTGATGTGTGGAGTAATAGTAGTATATGCAGGCAGGAGTCGGTCTACTTGCCACGGACGTGATGCCTATATTCATGATCATTGCCTTAGATATCGTCATAACTTTGCGCTTTTCTATCAACTGCTCAACAGTAATTTGTTTACCCACCGTATGCTATCTTCAAGAGAGAAGCCTCTAGTGAAACTATGGCCCCCGGATCTATTTTCCATGATATATTTTCAGATCTATAAACCAAAAAACCCAGAAATACTTTGCTGCGCTTTATTTATATTTATTTTAGTTTGCTCTTTTATTTATCTTTTATACCTATCTCTATTAGATCTCACTCTTATTCGTGACCGTGAAGGGATTGACAACCCCTTTTTCGCGTTGTGTGCAAGTGTTTGTTAGTTTGTGCAGGTGCATAGATTGGAGACTTGCTTGTGCCTCCTACTGGATTGATACCTTGGTTCTTAACTGAGGGAAATACTTATCTCTACTTTGCTGCATCACCCTGTCCTCTTTAAGGGAAAAATCAACGCAAACTCAAGAAGTAGCATGTAGCAATGCTGAATCAAATGCTGAAACTTCTGTGAATGCTAACCCCTCTGTTGAGGAAAGTGGTTCTATGTCTGATGAAAATGCTAGGTTGAAGGATCTTATTCAAACAGGAATGTTCAAGTCTCTCAAAGGGCATCAAACCCTGTGTGATGTTCTGAAGAAATCCATTCTTCACAAAAATCCGTGGAAAGAAGGCATCGGTTTCGAAAGGAAACTGAATGAAAATGGCTCCTACAAGAAACCTGAGCAATATCCTCGCACTGTGTGGGTGCCTGCCAAGAGCAAAATGCTTGATCCAGCTTTGCTTTCGGGATATGATTCTCCTATCCTTGAATACTCTTATGATGATTCTCTGGACAACTATAAGCTGTTCAAAAACCAACGTGGTGAGGCTGTTGCTCACTATGTTGGACCAAACAGCAGGAATGGCCCCCCAAAGAAAGCTATCTGGGTGCCAAAGGAAACTATCGATGCATTGCCTACTACTCCAGTACAAACCATGCAGGCAGAAAATGCTCGTTATTGCGTTCGACAGAATGAGTACATGCGTACCTCATTCAACCACTACACTCATTCGTCTGGAAAGAATTTCAATGTCTGTTCTTTCAATTATGCTCGTACTACTTCGAGTAATAATTATGGTTATCGAAAGAAATCCTATCCTGCTCGCTCATTTGTTTTGAAGCCACCTGCAAAGATGTGGGTGGTTAAGAAATCCTAACTCTTCTGCAGGACTATGTCTCTGGGTGTACCGAATGGATAATGGATAGTGGATGCACTAGTCATATGACCGGAGACAAGTCGTTGTTTGTCGACCCCAACTTAACTGCTTCATCTTTGAAGTATATTACTTTCAGTGGCAACAACAAAGGAAATGTTACTGTGTTAGGTAAAATTGCTATATCCAGAGACAAAACTATTGATGATGTTTTACTTGTTCAGTTCTTGGATTCAATCTCATGTTAGTTGGCAAGCTTTGTGATCTAGGCATGCTAGTCTTATTCTCTATATAAAAATGCATTGTCTTTATGGCCTCTGATAATTCCTTCGTGTTCGAGGGAAATAGAAAGGGTGGTATATATATATATATATATATTGTGGATTTCTCTAAGGGTCCCTTAGTCCAAACGTGTTTGCTTGCAAAAGCAACCAAAGGTTGGCTGTGGCACCAAAGACTTGGTCATGCAGGTATGAGATATTTGCAGACTCTAGTGAAGAAAAATCATCTCCGTGGCATTCCCGATGTAAAGTTTGACAAGGATTGTCTTTGTGCTGCATGTGAGGCTGGTAAATTGGCCAAGAAGCATCATTCATCAAAGACTGTCATGACCACGAAAAGACCTCTGGAAATTCTTCATATGGATTTATTCGGACCTCAAAACTATGCAAGCTTTGGAGGCAATCATTATGGTCTGGTTATTGTTGATGATTTCTCTCGTTATACTTGGGTATTCTTTCTCGAAGACAAAACCTGCACCCAAGACATCTTCAAAAGGTTCGCCAAGAAGGCCTAGAATGAATATGATGTGCGAGTTAAGCATGTCAGAAGCGACAATGGTACTGAGTTCAAAAATACTCATATCGAAGACTTTCTCGATGAGAATGGTATCACTCAGGAATTCTCAGCTACATACACTCGCCAACAGAATGGAGTGGTTGAGCGAAAGAATAGAACTCTTATCGAGATGGCGAGAACAATGCTCAATGAGTATAAAACTCCTATCCGCTTCTGGGCTGATGCTATTAACACTGCTTGTCATGTTGTGAATCGTGTTTATCTTCACAAGTTCCTTAAGAAAACTTCATATGAGCTTATCACTAGCAAGAAACCAAATGTTTCTTATTTACGTGTTTTTGGTGCACCTTGCTACATTCATGACATGAATCATAATTCCAAGTTTGCACCCAAGGCACATGAAGGCTTTCTTCTTGGTTATGGCTCGAACTCGCATACTTATCGTGTCTATAACTCTCACCATGGGAAAGTTATAGAAACGGTGAATGTGCGGTTTGATGAATCTAACGACTCCCAAAAGGAGCACCTGCCTAATGTGATAGATGAACCACCGATTTTGGAGGCTATTCAGCAAATGGCCATTGGGAGTGTCAAGCCAGTCGAAGGAAATGCTCCTGACTCTTCCGATGATGATGATGCCCCCATGACTCGAAGCAGAACTCGCCAAGCCACTGCCAAAGAAAATTTTGCTCCGAACACAAATGGCAACCAGAATGCAAATGCCAATCTCAATGGCAATACCGATGAAAATGGCAATACAAATGCCAATCTCGATGCTGATACTGAGGAAAATGCAAATGATCATCAAGATGAAAATCCTCATCCTTGAGTGGCAAATCGAGTTGACCCTACATTAATTCTCGAAGATCTCGAGAACCCAGGTTATTGACCCACAACTCGTTCTCGCACCCGTTTGGCTAACTACTGTGGATGTTTCTCCTTTGTCTCATTGGCAGAACCTACCAAGTATGAAGAAGCCATGAATGATCCCGATTGGATGAATGCAATGCAAGAAGAGTTGGTGCAATTTGAATTAAATAATGTGTGGGATGGTTGACAAACCGAATCCTAAGAAGCACAATATCATCGGCACCAAATGGATATTCCGGAACAAGCAAGATGAAAATGGCATTGTCATGAGAAACAAAGCATGTCTTGTCGCTCAAGGGTATACACAGGTAGAAGGTATTGATTTTGGTGAAACATATGCTCCTGTTGCTCGCCTTGACGCAATTCGTATTCTTCTTGCTTATGCCAATTACAATGATATCCTGCTTTATCAAATGGATGTGAAAAGTGCTTTCCTTAATGGTGAACTTGATGAGGAAGTATATGTTAGGCAGCCACCTGGTTTTGAACACCCTCAGTATCCTAACAAAGTTTTCAGGTTGAAGAAGGCCCTATATGGGCTGAAGCAAGCCCCTCGAGCTTGGTATGACACCCTGAAGAAGTTTCTGCTCGAAAAGGGGTTCAAACCAGGATCCACTGATTCCACTCTCTTCACACGTGCTATTGATGATGTTCTTTTCGTGTGTCAAATTTATGTGTATGATATTATCTTCGGCTGTACTAACAATGCTTGCAGCTTGGAGTTCGAGAAAATGATGTCTGAGAAATATCAAATGTCTATGATGGGTGAACTTAAGTTCTTTCTCGGACTGCAAATTCGTCAACAGGACAATGGAATTTTCATATCTCAGGAGAAATACCTGAGAGACTGTTTGAAGAAGTTCAAAATGCAAGATTGCAAGCTAAAGTGCTACAAAACTCCAATGCCCATGAAAGCTAAGCTGGACGCAGATGTGTATGGTAAGGACTACGATCAGAAGGCTTATTGTTTGATGATTGGTTCTTTGCTCTACCTATGTGCATCCAGACCTGATATTATGTTGAGTGTTTGTATGTGTGTCCGCTATCAAGCTGCATTGAAAGAATCACATCACCAAGCGGTCAAGCGTATTCTGAGATATTTGGCTCACACCCCCACCTTAGGTTTATGGTATCCTAAGGGAGCATAGTTTGATCTCATTGGCTATTCAGATTCAGACTACGCAGGTGACTTTGTTGACAGGAAATCTACTTCGGGGACATGCCATTTCCTCGGTAGATCTTTGGTATGTTGGTCATCAAGGAAGCAAAATTGTGTATCTCTCTCTATGGCTGAGGCCGAATATATTGCTGCTGGCGCTTTTTGCACTCAGTTATTGTGGATGAAGCAGAGTCTGAAGGATTATGGCATCAAGGTCAAGAATATTCCTCTATATTGTGACAATGAGAGTGCGATCAAAATTGCACACAATCCAGTGCAACATTCTCGCACCAAGCATATTGCCACCAGACATCATTTCATTCGCGATCATGTTGCTCGAGGAGATATTGTTATTGATCACGTTAGCACCGAAGACAATCTCACTGATATCTTCACCAAGCCTCTCCATGAGAAAAGATTTTGTGCGTTACGGTGTGAGCTAAATATCCTAGATTCCGCAAACGTGTAGTAAGCTGGACTCGGCACCTGTGCCAACACTTCAACATCTTAGAAGGAATGGGTGCATAACATCGAAGAGTTTGAAAATTTAGACAAAGTGAAAATTTCTTTCTGAGAGTGAATACATTAATGAAGAACTAGACTAACCAGGTGCCATGATAATTGTGCGATGCTCGGGGTCATACAGTTCTTATACGGTGGGTCACGCCACCACAATTTTCTTTCGTTGAGTTGACTTTCGGTTGAAGGATTTTGTGTTAGTCCGAATATATTTCACTCATAGTTTTTCCTTCGGATGTTTGTGTTTCTGTGTCTGAGTGAAATGCTGAGGACCCTATTTTCCCTCTATTCTATCTCTTCTAGTCTGTGTTGTAACGTTATGAATGCTCAATTTCATTTGGTAACAAAACTTTATCTGGTGTACTTGACCACGTTAAAGGTTCATGCTGAACTTAAATCATTTTGGCGAAAGCAGTCCAAAATTTGGGGTTTCCCGCCCAAGTCAGGACCACGATCTTTATGACAGTTGCCATGTGCTATCCATCAACTGCCAGTTTATCTGGTCCATTGAATTGCAAAAGTCCTTCGACTGTGGCCGTCCGATCTGATTCATCCGATGCGGTTATTTCCCCTCGCATATATATATCGCATCTCCACCGCTCCCTCATCCACTTCTCCCCCTCGCCACCATCTCCTCCAAAACCCTACCGCACTGGTCCTCCTAGAGCTCGACACCGATGATCCCTTCATCGCTTTGCTGCCAGAAAGTGGTCGCCGGAGTCCTTCCTCGCTGGCGCGGATCATCTCTCTCCCCGCACCACCGTAGCTGCTGCACATCACCAAGCTAGGGTATGTGTAGTGCGGACTCAGTCTTCCGTTCTTCTTGTTCGGGTTCGTCCACGGTTGAAATTACCAGTTTTTACCGCATTTCTTAGATCTTTACTGATTAGGTAACTTGTGTGGATGTGGTTTGTAGTTGTCCCTCGCATCCAAAAAAATTCAGATCTAGGGTTTGTGTTATGTCTCGTACGAATGGAATGTTTAGCATGCTGACTAGTATATTTTTCGAACCTACTAGCTCGTTCTACACATTTCTTTCGTTCGAAACATTTCTCATTGTCTGCATCTAATTCTTCTTCAAAAGGTTTTCATTCGCAGAATCTATGTTGTGAGCATTCGTAACCCTGTCCCCATTTTCCGTCGTATCTATTCTTATTCACAGGTACATGCAGACAATTGAGGATTCTGCTCGTCTAGTGAGTATGGCTGATGGATAAGATGTTATCTTGGGTACAGTAGATGAGTCTAAAGCACTAAATGCAAAGGTCCTAATGGTAGGCCCATCAACCAGCAAGAGAAAAAAACCGAGAAAAATGCTGACGAGCAAGAAGAAGATGCTCCGAAGAAGAAGAAGAAGGGTGGCAAGCAACCATATACAAATACAGCTAAATACATCTCTCATGATCGATACAATACTGTTCCAGGAGAAACCAAGCATGACAGAGATAAGCGTCTGCAATGGATTTGAGGTCACTGGGTGCGCAAGTGGTTCAATTATGAAATGATTCATCCTCGGTTTGCGCAGAACTTTGCATTTCATCCTCCATGGGGTGACTGCCATGAAATTGGTCTCGTCAGATCAGGTGATCCCCAGGAGAGACCGCTGCCACCACCAAATGCTCATGATACATCCCTTCGTACTCCCGAATCTTATCCTGATGAGCTGGCTAAGCGCCAATGCAATGCCATCAAGCGAGCAAAGAAGGCTGAAAAGGAAAGGGCTCATGAAGAATGAAATCGTCATCTTCTCAAGGATGACGTAGAGAAGAAAAAGGCCGAAGGAAAATCTGAAGGTCGTTCTAAGCGCAAGCATGATCCCAGTACTGCTGCATCAAAGAAGAAGAGTGCATCGAAGAAAAGAAAGGCTGAATCTGCTGATGAATCTTCTGATAAAGATGATCCTCCGCTTACAAAGGAAGAAATTGCTGCTACTCTCAGCGAGCAAGTGAACATCACCACTTCAACGGTGCTGCCTGATCTTCGAGTCCCTATTGTTCCAAAAGCACCACCAAAGAAGATCATTCTGAGCAAAACTCCACCTACCACTGTCACCATGAAACAACATGTGGATACAACACCTCATCCAAATGCTATCAATCTGAAGGATTTGGTTGTTGATGCTCCTGTGAGTACTGCCAAGCCAGGCGAACAAATTCCCAAGCCTGATGTGAAGAAAATCAAGGCCCCTACTGCCGAGCCAAGCGCTCCTCAAGATAAAGCTCCGAAGGAAAAGGCTGCTAAGTTTGCCCCTACATTGATGCAACCATTGCTTCTATGCCTCCATCCGAGCAAGTTTCCGTGCAACCTGCTCCAACTGCCCAACCTGCTCCAACTGATGCTCCTCACTACTATAATCATGTGTTCATCATGGAGCAGCTTGATAAGTTTATGGAAAATCCATTCGATGGTGAAGTGGCCTCATTGCCAATCCCTCCTGAAGTTATTTCACAGGCCACAACTGTTGTGCAAGAAATGAGAGAAGATTCAGTTGAAATCAACACCCTCACTGCCGAACTTAATGACCTGCATGGTCAAATGAAAAATACTTCTTCCAAGTTTGTCATTAGACAACTTGAAGACTCCTACAAGGATGTCAATCGAGCTTTAATTCTTATTCGCAACAGAAAGTTGCGTTTTCACACGGATCTAGATGATATTGTTCGCAAGATCTGTCTTGAGCATTAATCAAAGGTTACTGGCTATGATGATCTTGTCAAGGGCCAGATTGATCAATCTGCACAGCAAAAGAAGAGGCGAAAGAAAACTGCGAAGAAGAATGTTCCTCCTGCTCCGACAGAAAATTCCCCTGATCGCTCAGAAGCTAAGCCTCAGAAAGAGAAATCTCCTGAACCAGCTATTCCTTCGCAACCCACTGCTCAAGTCACAGATGCTCCTCCCTCTCCTGTTAGAGCTGATATTCCATCTCAACAAATTGTTTCCGAAGAAGGTGAAATCCCTCACTCCGAACCTCAAGCTTCTCCCGCTCGTGAAACATCAAATGTTTTGGCTCCTCCGACTGCTCAGCAACAACAGATTTCCGAAGAGCAATCTCTGAGCGATATGTCTTTGATGTTGAAGATATTTTTTTGCGCATCTTGAAGGATTCTGCTCAGTATCTGAAATGCCTCAAAGTTTATGCGCCATGGATCTAGAAAGTGGTTGATCATGCCATGCGCATAGAGTATTTGGTGAAAGTTAGTCATAAATGCTTCATACCTCCAGTTCGCAATACCTTGCAAATCATGGAAGATATATCTTTGGGTAAATCACCAGTGTCAAGCCCTCAAGATTATCACAAGAAATTTGATGGGCCACGTCTGCCTCAGCGCAATCTAAAGATATCTCATCAACCTCCATCACAACTTGAAGTCAGTTTGCGCACACAACAACTGTTGCTGCAGCACATTGCTGAGGATCGAAGAGAAAAAGAACACCTCACCGACGAGCTGAATGCAATCAACAACCAAACAAAAATAGTGCATATGATTGCGGATGAGAATAAGAAGCGGCTCTGGAAATTACTTCACAAGTTCTTCACCGAGAAACAACTCCTAAATGTCAATCTGAAAGAGCTTCATGATTACATTGACAAAGGCTTCTCTATTGAAGATTTTCAAGATTGAAGAACCCCTTCACTACCTGCTCGAGAGCCAACTACTGATCTTCTGCATCTTAAGCTTCGCAAGCTGATCGAAGAATCTGAAGCCACCTCATCCACAGAGAAACCTGCTGAAGGAAATGTGCTTTCACATGTTACTCAAGTGGCTGACCCCAATATGCCCTCATCTTCTCAGCATCGAGTTGACATTCCTGAATAAAAATCCACGGCTGCTGAAGCCGAAGAAGATCCCGTCACTTCCGAAGCAAAACTCTCCTCCGACAGTTCTTCGGGCGATGCCGCCCAGTGAACCAAGTTCGCCACTTTTGCACTCATGTTATTCATCACCTTTTTGACACTAGTTGACAAAAAGGGGGAGAATTACATCGAGTTTCGATAGATTTGCCTTCTGTGTTCCTTTGGTTTGGTTTCGTGTGAGCTTTGAACCTTAAAGACTATATGTGCTAAGTTGTATGACTTCTGTGCTGTAATGTTAATAACCCCGCCTGCTGCACGATTTCTCTCAAAGCATCTGTTTTGCAGGTGGAATTATTATCAGAAGCTATGAATGATTGCACTACGATCTCGATATATTATATCTCATCAGTGTGAATCAATTGTCTCGAATGATTGAAATTTCCTCTATATACTTCAATACTTGCAGGAGAATTAACCTCATATCTTTATCCCTGCATACATTTAGGGGGAGTCTATTTCATCATCGAGCAAAGGAACACTTGTTCACTCTTGTTTGAATTACTTTTCACTTATCTATCTTCACTTCGATGATTATCTGTTTTGTCAACAATCATCCAAAAAGGGGGAGATTGTTGGTGCAATAATTTGCCTCCTTATGTTTCGGAGTTTGTTGACATAAACAGTATGGGACTTATGTGTTTTCTAGTGCACACAGAGTAATAGGTCCCTGGAATCACGAGGAGTTTGATTCAAACGACGAAGATAATCCCCTGCGTAGTAGTGAAGGTTATCACCGAAGATATGATGACAAGAGTGACCCCTCAAAAATTGCTGACATGAAGCAATTGGTTCGGTGCCTGTCCGAAGGAAGTGACTGCGTCCGAGAAGAATGAAGACGAAGTGAAGACGTAGCATTTATTTCATTGTTTCTCTTCTCCTTATTGAGTCATAGGACCACCGTACTATTAAGAGGGGTGTAGTGTTTAAAACTTTGATTCTCTGATGCTAAACCCAAATCCTATGAAAGTTGCGAGAGAAATCTCTTTGTGCTCTGAGCAAATACTTGCCAGCAAAGAGACTGTGTTCTTCTTCGCTGCGAGAGATTTGTCTCAGACCGAGGAGTTAGCATTACTTGTTCCTCAAGTAATGTTACCATTGCTTTGAAATCTGACCATTGAGAACATGTCGGTTGGCCATTGGCTGGACTGCGTGTCCAAAATGGCCATTTCCCACCAGGGAAGGCTGCGGCTATAAATAGCCACCCCGCACCGGCTTTGTTCGATGGCTGCTCCATTTGGTTCTGAGAAGATTGTTGAGCAACCCCCTCTCCGAGTGATTTGAGTTTAAAATCCACCGAGAGAAAACCCCTAGAGCCGAAGAATTAGATAGTGGTTCAACATCACTCGAATCTAAGTCCAGTACGCTCTGCCTATTACTCTTGAGAGCTACAAACTCTCTAGACGGTTAGGTGTCAATTTCTTTAGAGACCAAGAGTGATTGTGGTTCTCGAAGAATAAGTATGTAAAGGTTCGGAGATCGCCTCAAGTATCTACCACGAGTGATCGACATTGATTGACGAACCAGTTGTCGAGGAGAATAGGGCGAAGAGAGTTTATCTTTCATGTTAAGTCACAACCCCGCCAACCAGACGTAGTCCTTGTGCAGAAGGACGCACTGGTCTACCAAATACCTTGTCGCCATCGAGCATCACTGGTTACATCTGTTCTCCCTCGTTACTTTCGAACGTTTTCAATTATGTGATTTGTCTCGTTGCATGCTCTTAGCTTCCATTCGATAGCTTGCATTCGCTCACTGTACTCTGTCTTCATTCGCTCTACTGCTGGGTTTCGAGAGTTTTGAGATTTCCGAAAGAAAATTTAAAACACCCATTCACCCTCCCTCTGGTAGACATACTTTGTTCCTACAATAGGTTTGAGCATCACTTTGGAAATGTGAGATATGTTTCACCTAGACCCCCTTTAACAATACAGTTTTTCCTATGACTCAAATAAGAAGAAAGAAACTATGAAAACAAAAGTCTTCAAGCTTCAAAGTCTTCACATCAATTTCTTCAAAGGTTGTACCAGTTTCTTCACTTGAAGAAATATATTTTTAGGGGTCGTCTTCCATTTGTTAAACCAAATCTTTAGGGACTATGACTCCTGTGTACACTCACAAACACAATAGTCCCTCAACCTATTTGTCTTCAATACTCCAAAACCACTAAGGGGGCACTTTGATGCAATTACAATCTCCCCCTTTTTTGTGATTGATGACAAATTGGTTAGGTTTTCAACGGGAGTAAATAATTGAAGTGTAAATACAGAGTTTGAAGAAATTGGTTACAAGATATTGAGGAACTCCCCCTGAAGATGTGCATATTGAAGAATTTGCTTTGGATTGCAAATGCACATGGCAGGTTGAAATTGTGGAGATCTCCCCCTATATCTTGGAATCCAATCAAGCATGATCATAAGATTTTGGAGAATTTGAATGCATGATGAAAATTGGTGTCTAACGAAATTCTGCATGCATGAGTAGATATATTTAAGATCAGAGCATGCAGATTAACAAGTAGCAAAAGAGTCAGACATGATACTAGAAAAGATGGCGGCTCCCACCTCCCACCTTCCGCCGCCACCCAAACCCTAGCCTTCTTCACCACCGGTGATCTCCACCTCTCTCCGGCGTTCCCTGCCCTCTCCACTGGTTGTTTTCTTCATGGCTGTTCACGCGTCCATCTCCCTGGGGTTGGATTTTCCCCCGTGATGGGCCTCGCGCAGGAGATCAGGCGCACCTTTCATAGATTGGTGCACCCTTCGGATGATTCTGGACACTTCACTATGGTGGTATCTTTTGCAAGGCACTCGTTCTGTTTATCAGAGGAGAATGTGGGGCTTGCTCTTGAATCTGTGATCGGAGGTTATTGTTATCAGCTCAAGGTATCGCTTCTCAGTGATCGGGTGTTTTCTTTCAATGTCTCTTGCAAGCAAGTTGGGTTTTTTATTCTCCATCAACGTAGCTTTTTTTGCTCCCAATTCAAATGTTATTTTCATCTTTGGGGCCATGGTCGTCCGGATTGGGAGAAGGAATTTAGGTTATGGCAATTTGAGTGTCAATAGGAATGGATCTTGGTTAGTCCTTCTAAGCGTCGAGCACGCTTAGGTTTAGAGGCTATGAATCATGTCCCATCTAAATCCTCTATGTGTTCGATTGGTTCTTTGTCTGCCCCTCGGAAAAACCTATGTTTTGCCACATTCATCAACTATCCTACTCGTAAAGGTTATAGTTATCACCCATCTGTTGATGAGGTTCAGACAGTACATGAGGCTGGGTATCATGTTGATTCTGTGGAAGCATTCCATGCTTCTCCATCACCTATAGCCCTAATGCTTTCCGGTGACCTCACCGGAGTCTCCGATATCAATGCTGCAGATCCAGTTTGGTTTGTTACCTCTGTCACCGGAAAGTCCACCTTTCTTGGGCGGCAATCGCAGATTCTCTGGGATTTCGTTTGATTTGGTTAGGCCCAATCTGGCTTCCCCTATTGAGATCATGGACAGCCCGCACACGCCTCAGCTCACTAAGGTTGACAAGGCCTGACCTAGTGTGGCCCCTATGGGCTCTTGGGCTCTATGGCCTCTCCAATTGATATCTCTGATGATGAGTTGCTGGATATTGTTTCACCGTTTCTTTCCCCTTCGCCAAGTGATATTGTTGATCAGCTTCAGAGTTTCGATGAGATGATCGAAGATATGGCAGCTAAATATTGGGACTGTCAAAATTGTCTTGGTATAAAACACAAGGCAGACACGTGCACGAATAGGACTCGTTGCAGGTAATACTTCTGGTCTGGTCATAAAAAGAAAAATTGCCCTGGTAATAATGGCTCATTGGCTGTTTGGGTACCTAAAGTTCCATCGCCTGGTTTCGAGCCTCGCGCCATATCAGAGTCCCTGCCCGTCACTTTGGGTTCACTGCCATCCTCCTCTAGTCCTCCGATTCCACCAGCAAAACCCCAATCTCATCAGCCGCCGTCGCCTGCATCCTCTGCTCCGCCACCAACCATAGATTCCATGGCAGTTTTCGCAATCGATCCTCACTACTTCCTGCCTGCCGGCCATGACATCGTCGACGGTGGCGCGGACCGCCTCCCTCGGACGTACTACTCGCCAGCACAAGCTCCGTCGTGACTCCATGAGGAGTTCATGGTGGCTATTGTTGAGCCATTGCCGCCGCCACACTTGGTGGCCATCCAGAGGGAGCAAGTTCTGCACTTCCTCACCGTCGACCAACAGGTTCTTGTTCATTCTGCCCAAACCTGGTTCTAGGGTGTTGGTTTATTTGAGATGGATAACCTTGTGGTTAGATACTCCTTCACTCAGCATCCACCTTTTGCTCTCGGGTTAGATGAGGATGGAGATGAGTTCTTTGTCAGATTTATCCCTCATAATCAAGGGGAGGGTTTTCGTGCTCTTCATGGTCATAGAACTGGCTGGCTTATGTTCATTGGTGTCCCACTGGATTATCGCAACACCAAGCATCTGATAGAGGTGATTAGTACTTTCGGGCAGTTTCATTATTGGGAGCATACTGACAGACGCAGAGTTCGATCGCTGGTTTATGCCTCTTTTCCTGAAGATATTCTTGTGCCTCGGAGTGTGGTCTTTTGTGAGTTTGCTAATTGGGGTGGAACTATTGCCTCATGGACGGCTGCGGTTTATATTCTGACGGGTGGCCACTTTGCTAATGCGATCTTGGGGGCTGATGAGGATTCAATGCCTCTAGATGGCAATCCCCACCCCATGCCAGGTCACAATCCCCCCAACCTTTCTGGGCCATGCCACCATACCCTGCCCTCGGATGGAATGCGGTACCACTGGGGCATGATCAATCGGCGAACAATGCTGGCAATGCTTGGGGTAACTTTCAACAGCCACCGAATGATCAAGGTGACAATGGATGGGGACCATGGGAGGAAGCGGCTGCTGCCAACAATGTGCAGGCAGAGGAACCTGAAGCTCAGCCTGTTCAGGATCAAAACTCTATGGTTCTCAACCCCGCAATGGATTCCAGCGATTCTTCTGAGGCTAACAATGATGATGTAGTTCAGCAGAACCTTGCGCTAGTCCCCTATCATCCTCCACATCTTCAGTTAGGGCCAATTCAGCTGGGTATGGCCAGGGTTGTTTATGCTCCAGTTTTACCACCAGCTCTACTTTGGGAAAGAACATTCAGAAACATGCTGCCTTAATTGACAATAAGAGATCTGCCACCAAGTCTAAAGTTTGCGGTTTTACCCCGAGGAGTTCTTCCCACAAGGTTCTGGTCTAAGGAAATAGAGTTTCAGTTTACTGCTTCTTTTGGCAGTCATCTTCTACAGCTGGGTAACACTATGGATGATGGAATAGACTATTGCTCAGCCCCAACCCCTATTGTGGTTTTGTCTGAACCTGCTGAGGTTGCTCATGACTATTTTAATATTGTCATCAGTTCTGAACATGCCACCAACTCTGCCCCTGTGCCAAATTTTCAGTTTGGTAATTTTGTTGAGCATCTAGAGTTCTCGGCTAGGGAAACGTGGACGTGGAAAACGGCCGGTCACCGTGGTGGTACCCGATGAGGACTTCTCCACATGTCGAATGACACGCAGCTATGCAAAGAAGACTGGTTTCAAACCCACTTCGGCTATCCCTATTAAACCCACACCTCTGCGCCAGCCTCGTTCTAAGAAAGCTCACCTGGGAGATGCTACGACTGCTTCAACTTCATCCACGACTCCAAGTCAAGCAGCTACTGAAGATCTTCCTCCCCCGACGCCAATCCATATGATGCAGGATCTTGGAGCTTCTCTGGGAATCTCCCCTGACAAGCTCACTGTGGAGAAGCTTATGGCTTCTTCTGATGATGCTACACCCAGCAATAGTGCCAATGAATAGTGATCTTCATTACCTGCAGGAGGGCTTGGTTTCTCTGTAAGCCAAGTTGCTTTTTCTTTCAGTTTTCTGGTTGTCTGTCAAGTTTGAACTTTGTTGGTGTGTCCTGCATCTGTCCTGCGTTATGTCTATGGTTGTTCTGGACTTGTTGGGTGCGGTGGTGCTTCTCTATTATGCAGTGAAGTTATTTTGCTACTACCTGTTTTGTGTTTATGGATAGTGCAAACTTTCGTAATTGGCATGTTCTCTATTGGAATGTTCGAGGAATTAATTCTGATGACCGTCAGCGAGATGTACGAGCAAAATTTGAGGAAAGCAATTGCGCTGTCGCTTGTTTGCAAGAAACCAAATGTGCAACATCTGACACACGTGCGATCCGTCAATTTTGTCCACGGCGTTTTGATAACTATGCTTACTCCGCTTCGGCTGGTGCTTTAGGCGGTATTCTGGTTGTGTGGAATTCCTCTTTCTTTTCAGGGCAGTTAATTAAGGCCAAATCTTATGGGCTGATTATTCATTTCACTTCTGTGCACAACTCTGAATCTTGGACTCTAGTCATAGTCTATAGCCCTTGTCAGGGGTAGCTACGGGATGAATTTGTCCACTGGTTATATCACCTACATATTCCTGTACATGACAAATGGTTACTCCTAGGCGATTTTAACTTTATTAGATCCTTGGATGACAGAAATCGGCCGGGTGGGGACATCAATGATATCTTCCTGTTTAATGAAATAATTGGTCATCTTGGTCTGCTTGAGCTACCTCTCAAAGGAAGAGCTTTCACATGGTCTAATATGCAGGAACAACCTCTTTTTGAGCAGCTTGACTGGTTTTTCACATCCAGTACTTGGATCTCACTGTACCCTAATACTATTGTTCTGCCTCTTGCTCGCACCTCCTCGGATCATGTGCCTTGTGTGGTCTCAATTGACACAACCATCCCAAAGTCAAAGATTTTCAGGTTTGAGAACTATTGGGCCCATCTGCCGGGTTTTATGGAATGTGTATCTATGTCCTGGTCTGCTCCACTTGGTGTCGCTTATGCTTCTGCAGTGGTTGTTATTTCAAGGAAGTTTAAATGTTTGAGGTATGATCTTAAGAGCTGGCGTATCAATTTGTCCTCCATCAAGAAGCTTATCTAGAAATGTTCTATGGTTGTCCTTGGGTTTGCTCTCTCGAGGAACTGTGTCCCCTCACAACACCTGAATTTAACTTTAGGAAAATTGTCAAACTGCATTATGAGGATCTCCTTAGACTTTAGTTTATTTATTGGAAGCAACGATGCACGATCAGGTACATCAAGGTTGGTGAGGAGAACTCTAAATTTTTCCATGCCATGGCAACAGAGCGTATGAGGAAGAATTCCATAGCAAGTCTTCGATCGGACGATGATGTTATGGTCTCTAATCATGAGCAGATGGCGGGAATGCTTTGGAACTCCTTCAAATCTCGAATGGGCCAGGCCCAGGGCATGCAAATGGGCTTCAACCTTGAGGAGTTGATCCATAAAGTGGATGGTCTAGATGATCTGAGCAAGCCCTTTTCCCAAGAGGAAATCGCTGTGGTCCTCAAGGATCTGCCTACGGACCGGGCTCCTGGGCCGGATGGTTTTAATGGCCTCTTTGTGAAAAAGTGTTGGAGTATCATTGAAAAGGATTTCATGCAGCTAATTGATGATTTTGCTCTTGGCAAGCTTAGTTTGCAAGGAATTAATGCTTCTTTTATAACTCTGATCCCTAAAATGATAAACCCAGAAAGCCCCAACGATTACAGGCCAATCTCATTGACAAACACCTATTTAAAGTTCCTCACTAAACTTTTGGCTTATCGTCTGCAGCAGGTCATTCTCAAGTGCATTCACAAAAATCAGTATGGTTTTCTTTGTTCTAGATGTATCCATGATTGCTTAGCATGGGCATTTGAGTATATCCATCAGTGCAGGCAATCTCACAGGCCAATCCTAATCTTGAAGCTTGACTTTGCTAAAGCCTTCGACAGCATTGAGCATGATGTTATCTTGCAGATTCTGAAAGCCAAGGGTTTCAATGACCACTGGATTGGTTGGGTGAGAGAGATTTTATCCTCTGGTTCTTCGTTTGTTTTGCTTAATGGGGTCCCAGGTAAGCAGTTCCATTGCAAGAGGGGAGTTAGACAGGGAGATCCCTTTTCTCCCCTTCTCTTTGTATTAGTAGCTGATCTGCTCCAATCTATGGTTAATAAAATGTTGCATGATGGAGTCCTCTCTCTGCCCATACCTTCAAATGATCCAAACTATCCTATAATCCAATATGCAGATGATACCATTGATACGTCTCCAACGTATCTATAATTTTTGCTTGTTCCATGCTGTTATATTATCATTCTTGGATGTTTTACAATCATTTTATAGCATCTTTGTATCATTTTTTGGGACTAACCTATCGACATAGTGCCCAGTGCCAGTTGCTGCTTTCTGCTTGTTTTTTACTTCGCAGAATATTAGTACCAAACAGAGTCCAAATGCAGAGAAACTTTTTGGAGATTTTTTCTGGACTAGAAGACACCCAGTGGGCCAAAGAAATACCAGAGGGGGCGCCTGAGGTAGGTACAACCCACCAGGGCGCCCAGGGGGGTTGTGCCCAGCTCGGTATCCTCCCGCACCGCCTCTTCGCCCTATAAATTCCCAAATATTCCAGAAACCCTAGGGGAGTCGATGAAACACAATTCCAGCCACCGCAAGTTCCAGAACCACGAGATCCAATCTAGACGCCATCACGGAGGGGTTCATCATCCTCATTGGTGCCTCTCTGATGATGCGTGAGTAGTTCATCATAGACCTACGGGTCCGTAGGCAGTAGCTAGATGGCTTCCTCTCTCTCTCTCTTTTGATTCTCAATACAATGGTCTCTTGGGGATCTATTTGATGTAACTCTTTTTGCGGTGTGTTTGTTGGGATCCATTGAACTTTGAGTTTATGATCAGATCTATATCCATGAATATTATTTGAGTCTTCTTTTGATCTCTTATATGCATGATTATTTATAGCCTCGTATTTCTTCTTCGAATCTTTTAGTTTAGTTAGGCCAACTAGATCAATTTTTCTTGCCATGGGAAGAGGTGCTTTGTGATGGGTTCGATCTTGCGGTGTTCTTTCCCAGTGATAGAAGGGGTAGCAAGACACAAATGTATTCGATAGCAGTCGATGTGTTTAGTAATAGTAGTAGATGCAGGCAGGAGTCGGTCTACTAATCTTGGACGTGATGCCTATATATTGATCATTGCCTTGGATATCGTCATAATTATTCGATCTTCTATCAATTGCCCAACAGTAATTTGTTTACCCACCGTGTGCAATTTTCTTGAGAGAAGCCACTAGTGAAATCTACGGCCCCGGGTCTTCTTTATCATATTTTCTTTGAGATCTATTTTTATTCGCTTTTATTTTCAGATCTATTATTCCAAAAACCCAAAAATACCTTGCTACACTTTTTATTACTTATTTTATTTCGCGTTTTATCGAGAGCTTTTTATCCAATCTATCACAAATTTTATCCCGTTTACTTGCCAATTTCTGGCGCCGATACCCAGGAGGGATTGACAACCCCTCTTACGCGTTGGGTTGCAAGTATTTGTTCTTTGTGTGCTGGTACCGTTTACATAGTGTTGCTTGGTTCTCCTACTGGATTGATACCTTGGTTTCATAACTGAGGGAAATACCTACCGTAGCTGCACTACATCATCCCTTCCTCTTTGGGGAAATACCGACGCAGTTTCAAGCGACATCAAAAGGAATTTCTGGCACTGTTGCCAGGGAGACATCATCAATATCTATCAGGTTCCTAATCACAAATCTCATCTCCTTGCAATTTACATTATTTGCCATTTGCCTCTCGTTTTCATCTCCCCCACTTCACAAAAATTTGCCGTTTTATTCACCCCCTTTTTTGTTCGCCTTTTTCTTGTTAGATCTGTTTTTGTTTGCAGTCTTGTTTGCCACTTTGTCGTCATGGCTAGTTCTTCCTCTATTGCATGTACCCTAGAGAACGAGGTTCTTAATTTCAAACAAAGGGGAGGGGAGAATCTAAAAGATGCTTGGTATAGGATTTGTAATGCTTATAATAGATCTGTTCGTAAGCAATCTACCGTTGTTCTTCTTCGCAGTTTTTATGTGGGTATCACTACTTGCCACTTGGTATAGATTTGTCCTTGATATGATTACTGTCGGGGAAACGACACCTATGGGATCGAGTGGATCCCTTCTACGGTTTGGCAGGGAAGAGGAGTGCGTAAAGAGCAGATCTGACGATCAACACAAGGGATTTTTACCCAGGTTCGGGCCGCTGAGGCGCGTAAAACCCTAGTCCTGCTTGTAGTGTATTGAGTGTTCTTGAGCTTCGGCTAGTTGCTACGCATGCAAACTGGGCCGGAAAGTCCAAAAGTCCCTCCCTGTATCGCCTTGGGCCTCCTTTTATACCAAGGGGCTACCACAGTGGCGTACAGGCATACATGAGGTGTAAAGTAGCTACAGTGTACATGCTTATCACTGGCGTCTTAGGACAAGCGCATTAAATGCGCTGTTTACGTGTCCCTAACTTTATCGGGGATGGAAACAGAGCCCGTCCCGTCCGTCGCCGCCTCACCCGTCTTGACACGCACCCAAGATGACGAGGCAAGCGAATGCCAAGCTAACTGGCTAGCCGCTGCGCTGGAGCGGTGGCAAGATCTTCACAAAGATCTGCATGCCACCACGTAGGTGCTTGCCTGGCTGGCAGGCTAGTTGCTGCGCTGGAGCGGCGGCGGGACGAGGAGCCTTGCCGTGTGCGAGCCTTGTCGTGGCCTCGCAAATGTCCCCGGCAAGATCCTTGCTGGGAACTTGCCTTCTGTTCTTCACAAAGATCTGCATGCCCCCATGCAGGCACCCCTGGATCTTGGTCTTGACATTGTTGATGTGTCAGAGCTCTCAACCTTAAAGGTGGTGGTCTTGCTGAGGCTTCGCAAACCATCCCGGCAAGGAGCTTGCCGGGGCTCGCAAATCACCCCGGCAAGAATCTTTGCCGGGGGCTCAGCTTGTCTTCTGCTCTCTGATTACTGGCTCAGATCCTGTCTTGGTTGTCTCGTATTTGCTCCCAGCTGTCCCTGGCAGGCCCCGCCACGGGCGTGGCTGCAACAGCCCGTGCACAAGTAAGGGGTACCAAAGGGGCCCAAACTTTAGTACACCGACAGGAGCCCCCGCGCCTGGGCCACACACGTGGGCGCAACGCGTTGTTGGGCTAGGCCCAAACAGTGCGCGGGCACACGTGGCAGGGGTTAACTGCTGTAATCATCTCGTCTGCCACGCTTCCCCATGATCGGCATTGAGTGCGTGACGTGGGGTGCGCGTGCGGAACGGTCGCAGCAGCAGCACGCCTGCGAATACGCCTTCACATTGGATAGTAAAGAGGCAGCCTCGCGCCTTCCCCATAAAAAGAGGAATCCGCAGAGGCACTGCTCATCTACCCCCTTCGCCCTTTCCAATCTAGGAACCGTCGTCGTCTTCCTCCTTGGGCCCAAACCAGAGCTTCCTCATCCATCCGCCATCCCCCCTGTGTTCCCACCATCCTTGACCTCCCGCTCCTCTCCAGTTTCTTATGGCGCCCAAAGCGAGCAAGGGCAAGGGAGCGTCCAAGGCGAGCGAGGGGGAAGAGGTGCCGGAGAACGAGTTGGTGAAGATGCGGAAGGAGAACGTTGTCTTCGCTCTGATGCTCGATGTGCGCGCTCTAAAGGAGCGGTATCTGTGTATGTGTGGGAGAGCGACGACGGGGCATCCTGCTACCCGCGTCATCCCAGCTTCTTGCGCCAAGCCTGCCCCAGATAAATTCCCTTTCTTCGTCGATTACTTCTACTATGGGCTCTGTCCCCCATTTTCAAATTTCTTCAACGACATCATGTACGCATTCGGCTTCCATATCTTGGATTTCACGTCGAATGCTGTGGCATGTATGGCCACCGTCGCCCACCTCTGTGAGAACTTCGCCGGGGTGGTCCCCAACACGGCCCTCTTTCGCCATTATTTCGTTCCCCGCATCCAGCCCGGAGGGGCCCTTTCTGGCTGCGTCACCTGGATCCCAAGGGCATTGGCTAAGAAGACGTACCCGGACAGGACCCACAAGGAAAAGTGGGAAGAATGGCGGGGCAAGTGGTGCTGGATCGTGGAGAAGGACCCACAGCCATTTTGTATGCCCCGGCAGACGAAACTGGTCCATGGCGGTAATTGGGGCGACCTCGACCCTCAAGACGGGAAGCTCACCGTTGCAACCACCAGGATCCATCGCCTCAAGGCTACCGGGCTCACAATCAAAATGATTGGGGCCGACTTCCTCCGCCGCCGCATCGCTCCTCTGCAGAACAAGGGGAGGCCAGGTTGGGAATACCGGAACGCGGCAGACATCATGAGGCTGCGCCCCGGCCTGAACAACAACTTGACGGTCATGCAGCATGCGGCTCTCTGCTACAAGCTGTTCCACCTCAAGGCCGACAAGACCGAAAAGGCCGACAAGCCGCTCAAGTTGCCGGCGGGCGTGATCCCTTTGTGCAACAACTCCGCCCTGACCTCAATCATCGCCATGATGCCGGTGTTCAATGCTCATGGCCTTGATCAGACCTGGGCCGAGCCAGACGCGGAGCGGGTGCAAGAGTTCTTCGACAACTTGTCAGAGAGGGCCATCCGGGAAGAAACGCAGCTCATCCGCCCCACCACCGATGAGGAGGTGGCGTATATTGCCAGCAGGGCGGAAGAGGCAGCCCTTGCCGAGGAGGCCGGCGGCGTTGGCTTTGTGGAAGACGAAGCCAGCGCAAAGGAGGATCTTGCTGAGCAGGGGGAGCCTACCGGAGAACACAGCGGCATCGCTGACGGGGGTCCTTCTGCCGAGGGGACATCCGAGGAGACGGCTGAAGAGGAAGCTGAAGAGGAGCCGCACGAGGAGCCCCGAGTCCCGGGGAAGAAGAAACGTCCCCTCCGATGGGTTGGCTCTGTCGAGCCAGTCCGGCAAGCCTCCTCACACGAAGAGGTCCCCGTCAAGGGGGTGGCCGGCAAGGCTGCGCAGGGGCAAGAGGTCCAGCCGCAACCTATGCGCCAGACGAGGCGCACGACCGCGGCAGCAAAGGAAAAAGCAGCCGCCGCCTCTGCCATGGCCAAGCGGCCCAGGTCTCCATCTCCCCCCCCTTGTACGGACACCATACCGGAGGCCGACTTCGACCTTTCCTCCTTCAGCCCGAGGAGGGAGAAGAGGCCAGAAGAAGAAGATGAGTAAGTGCCTTACTACTTTCTTCATCACCTGAGTCCCTGTTTTGATCTTATTTTGGCCTGTCCCCGCAGAGACATGGAAATGTTGGCGCAGAGGATGGCGAAGAAAGCCAAGACCTCGACGGGCGACGAGCCCCCGGCAAGCACCTCAGGTGCGCCAGAGACGATCACGATCAGCCCGGATCCCAGCCCACGACGCAGCCCCAGACTCAGCCCCCAGCGTGAGTCCATTACTCATTTCCCGCTGGCGGGTGTTGGGGTGTGTATCTTTGTTGATGATCTTGCCGGATTTGCTGGAGAAGAACAGCAACAAGGAGAGCTACTGAGAGCCGACCCTGACATGCCGCCTCCGTCAACCACACCGCCCAGGGATGGATCCCCGGCAAGGACTCCCACTGACGAGCCCATTCGCGTGGAGGAAGGGCCGGTAAGCACGGGTGCCGGCAATCCCATACCGGCAATGAATATTGCCGGGAAAGGAACCACCTCCCAGGTGCTCGTCACAGGTATGCCGCTTGCTTTCGGGCACCCATCACCCTTCCTGCATGACCTTTCTCTCTTCTCTTTCTGCTTTGAACTTCAATCTTGGTTTCATCTTGTTTCCCCCCCTTGGCTTTCAGATATTCCCTTGGTGGATCAGATGGATGTTGACGCCACCATCGAGGAGACCGCCAAGGATGCTGCCGCCGAAGCTGCCAAAGACGCGCATAAAGAGGCCGCCAAGGGGTCTGCCGGGGAGGCCGGCAAGGAGACCGGCGACCGAACTGACGGCATTCCTGCTCCAGGAGCGCCTGGCGCTGCATCGGTCCCGGAGCCCCCAGTTGCCGAGGAGACGGTGGTCGAGGACCAACCGTCAACATTCGAAGCCCCCCCCCTCAAGCAGATACCTAAACATTGGTGACAATCTGTTCGTCAGCATCCCGGGGACGGCAAGCACCGGAGCGCCAACCGAGGGGGAGGCTTTCGATGAAGAAGTCATCGCCGCTGCAGGGCTCAAGGTTGTCGATGAGCCGAGCGCCAGCAGCAGCGGATCCAAAGAAGACCAGCTCCTCCAGGCCATGAGCGACAACTTCCAGAAGCTCCAGGCGCTCCACCATGCCCATAAGGAGAAACTGGACTCCAGGGCAGCGGTTGTCAATGCGGCAGAGGCAGACTTCCAAAAGCGTGTCGAGCAAATGCAGGTCTGGTTTGCCGAGGCCCGGCAAGAGCTGAGGATTGGCCAGGAGCAGCTAGGCCAGCGTTGGGACGAGCTCCTTCTGAAGCAGTCCGATATTGAGAAGGCACAGGGGGAGGCCGCTCAAGAGGCCGCCAAGGAAGACGCCCAACTAAGGGAGCGCCACATCCTACTTGATGCTTAGGAAGAAGACCTTGTCGCTCGCGAGGGGGCACTTGCCGCCAAGCTCCGTGGCAAGGATGAGGAGATCGAGAAGCTTGTCGCGCAGCGGACCCAAGGGCTGGAGCAGGAGCACAAGAAAGCGCCTGACGCTTTGGTCCTGGACCATGCCGGCAAGCTGAAAGAAGTCGTCGATGCCGCCGAAGCTGCAGAGGCCGCCAAGAACGAGCTGGGCGGCAAGGTGGAGAAACTGGAGGCGGATCTGGAGAAGCACGGCAAGGAGATCTCAACGCTCAAAGACAACAGAGATAAAACTCTCTATGACTTGGCAGAGATGCAAACTGCCATATCCGAAAAGACCCAGAAACTCTCCTCTGCCACTGAATCCATTGCTGATCTGGAGTTGAAGCTGACCATGCTGAAGGAGTCCCTTGAGAGTAGCAGGACTCGTGAGAAGACCCTGGCTAAGGACCTCCAGGAGGAGAAGCAACTTCTTGAGAGCGCCGCTGCCACCTATAATGACTATGAGAAAGGCGTGAAGATCTGGACTGAGCGCCTTGTCAATGTCGCAGAGAGGCTCACAGCACAACTGTCCACCATGGGCCTGTCGACTTTCAGGTATTCCCACGAGGAGAGGGTGACTACGAGCGCCAGACTGACCATGTTCTTCGAGGCTGTCCTTGATGCCCTGAAGCTGCTCCACTCTAGCCGAGCAACCCAGCTAGCCAATGAATCCTGCAAGCTTTGCCGGGGCGTCCTTCTCAAGGTGCTCAATAAGGTGGCGTACATGAACCCTGGCCTCAACCTCACCAACATGCTTGACAGCCTGCCGGAGGATGCAGACCGCAAGGCACTTGAAGAGCTCGTTGCGCCCATCGTCGACATGGTTGACCACGTCAAGAGGGTGGAAGGCCAGCGCCGGGACTAGCCGCTTCGCTTCTCCTTGCCGCTATGAACTCGCACCCAAGATAATTTATCTTAAGTTAGAACTGAGGCAACCATTGATGTAATATAACTTGTTGTGTTTTGGATTGAATGCATGCTATCTTTCTCATCTGATCTCTCTTTGTATGGCATACACCCTACGCTTTACTGGAAAAAACTTGCCGGTGCGCGCACCCTTGCCGCGAGTGCTTTGAGGAACGGATCCTTAGCAGCCTGCTGGGGGTGTCGCTGCCGGCAAGATACCTTGCCGTTCTTAGCGCAGCCACTTGAACTGTTGAGCGGACTCGAAATAGAGCAAAGGCGTAACAATCCTGACAAAGTTCCTTCGCGTGCAGGTTTTCCATACAAAAATCAAAATCGTTTGAGGAAAATAACCTCATATTTAAAAGAAAATCACTCAAGGTTTCACAACTTAGCTTTTTTTTGTTGTTGTACTCTTTCCCGCAAGATGCCACTTCGAACGTCGCCTGCTGGCGCCCACACTCTTTATCCCCCCCGGCAAACTTGTATGCAAGGGAGCCTTCTATCCTTTGAGAAAAAGAAAGAAGAGAAAATAGGAACATGGAACCTTGGCGGTTCATTAGTACTTGCTGGAAACGAACGTAGTACAATATCCTGGACAGGCATGCATATACATAAACATGGAAATCAACAAGAGCTGTACATGCTTAAACTTATTCAACTGCGCACAGGGTCTGCGCCTGGCTTTATACATAGGGTTATATGCCTTGCCAGCAAGGCTAGTACAAAAGGGGGTTGCTAGGGGTCCCGGCAACCGCGCCTCATGGGTAAAACTTGCGAAGATGTTCGATATTCCAGGAGTTGCTCACTGGAATGCCATCTTCGGTCTCCAGGTGGACTGCGCCGGGCCTGGTGACTCGTATTACCCGATAAGGGCCTTCCCACTTTGGCATCAACTTGTTGGAATTCTTGGCGGACTGAACATGCTGAAGAACAAGGTTGCCTTCCTCAAGGCTTCGGGCATGAACCTTGCGGCTGTGGTAGCGGTGCAAGGCTTGCTGGTAGCGCGCGGCTCGCATAGCAGCCTGAAGATGATCTTCCTCAAGGAGCGTAGCATTATCTTGCTGCAACTGCTCTTGCTCAAGCTCATCATAAGCGAGCACTCGAGGTGACCCGTATATGAGTTCCGTGGGGAGAACTGCATCCGCCCCGTATACCAGGGAGAAAGGTGTCTGGCCAGTGGCTCGATTTGGTGTCGTCCTGATTGACCAAAGGACCGCCGGCAACTCATCAATCCAACGCCTTCCACACTTGTGCAGCCTGTAGAAAGTTCTCGTTTTGAGACCCCGCATCACCTCAGCATTTGCCCTTTCCGCCTGGCCGTTGCTTCTTGGATGGGCAACAGAAGCAAAACAGATTTTGCTGCCAAGGTCTTGGATATACTGCATGAAGGTGCGGCTCGTGAACTGTGTGCCGTTGTCGGTGATGACTCTGTTTGGCACACCAAAACGGCAAACTAATCCTTTGAAGAACTTGACGGCTGACTGTGCTGTCACCTTTCTCACTGTTTCCACTTCCGGCCACTTTGTGAACTTGTCGATTGCGACGTACAAGTACTCAAAGCCCCCGACAGCACGGGAAAAGGGGCCCAATATGTCGAGCCCCCAGACCGAAAATGGCCAGGAAAGAGGGATCGTCTGAAGAGCTTGGGCTGGCTGATGAAGTTTCTTCGAATGGAACTGGCATGCTTCACACTTGGGTACTAGTGCAGTTGCATCCTGGAGGGCAGTGGGCCAAAAGAAACCTTGCCGGAATGCCTTGCCAGCAAGAGCTCTTGATCCTATGTGAGAGCCACATATGCCTCCATGTATCTCTGCCAACAGCTCCAGTCCGTCCTCCTGAGGAATGCACTTCAATTTCACGTCGTTCAGTCTTTTTCTGTACATGACATTGTCCACAAACTGGTGCATGTTAGACCGACGGGCTACTTTCTCCGCCACTTCCTGTTCCTCGGGGAGCTCCCCTATTTGGAGGAACTGAACGATGTGCCATGCCCATTCTGGAGCTTGAGGCTCGACGGCAAGGACTAAAGGCGTGTCTTCTGCCATGGGAGCAGTTGACTCTACGGCAAGGGCTTGAGGACCTGCCGGAGCCCATCGCCCCCCGGCAAGCTTGGCGTCGTCCCCGGCAACTTCCTTGCCGGCGGCTCCTTGGAAAGTACTTGCCGGGGCTCAACTTCCTTCGCTTATTTTGTCCTGCCGATGGTTCAACGGATGGCTGAGTTAGTTGGAGCACAAAAGTTCCTGGTTCCACAGGTAACTTGAGGGCAGCACGTTTTGACAGGTCGTCAGCAATGCTGTTCTCTGCTCGAGGAACATGCTCTGCTTGCAGACCATCAAAACGCTCCTCCAACTTCCTCACTTCATCTACGTAAGCTTCCATTAACGGGCTCTGATAATCTTTGTTAACCTGCTTGACGACAAGCTGCGAATCACCTCTAATGATGAGCTTCGTAATTCCAAGGTCTGTCGTGATCCTGAGACCGGCAAGCAGTCCCTCATACTCCGCAGTGTTGTTTGTTGATCTCTCCCGGGGAAAGTGCATCTGGACCACGTACTTGAGGTGCTCTCCAGTGGGTGCAGCGAAAAAGCCCCATCAAAGTACATAATCCAGTCGCGGCTCGTTTCCTTGCCGGGGAGAGTGGTCTCTTGAATTTCCTCGTTAGGCGTTGAGGTCCATTCTGCAATGAATTCCGCCAATGCTCTACTCTGAATCGTTGAAGTGCTTTCAAACCTGAGACCAAAGCTTGACAGTTCTAACGCCCACTCCACAATCCTTCCAGTTGCATCTGGGTTGTGCAAGATCCGTTGCAACGGGAAGCGAGTGATGACGGTGATCTCATGTGCCTGGAAGCAGTGGCGCAGCTTCCTTGAGGCCATAAGAAGGCCGAAGAGCAACTTCTGTACACCAGAGTATCTTGATCTAGCCCCCTGCAAAAGGGAGCTGACAAAATAAACTGGGTGCTGCACCATCTTCTTCTTCTGTGTCACTCCATTTGCTTGCGCACATCCCGCCTTGCCGGCACCAGACTCTGCCGAGGGCCCTGCCTTGCCGGCACCAGATCCTACCGGGGATCTTGCCTTGCCGGCACCAGACCCTGCCGGGGAGAGCTCCGGCTCGTCATTCGACGGTCTTGCCACTGCTGCTGCTTCTTCATCAACTTCTCTCTGCGCCACTAGCGCAGCACTGACCACTTGATTCGTTGCTGCTAGATACAGCAACAACGGCTCTTGTGGCTTAGGCGCGACTAGTGTTGGCGTAGAGGAGAGGTACCTCTTCAAATCTTGCAGCGCTGCCTCCACTTCCGGAGTCCATTTCACTGGACCTGCCTTTTTCAAGATCTTGAAAAAGGGCAGGGCGTGCTCAGCAGATTTGGAGATGAACCTGCTCAAAGCAGCAACACAGCCAGCAAGTCGACGTACATCTTTGACTCGTCTTGGTGCTTCAATCTACTCAATCGCCTTGATCTTGTCGGGGTTCGCCTCGATCCTACGCTGAGACACAAAGAACCCGAGAATCTTGCCGGATGGGACGCCAAACACACACTTCTCAGGATTGAGCTTAAGATTGATCTTGCGCAAATTTGGAAATGTTTCTTCTAGATCTTGTATCAGTGTCACCTTGTCCTTGGTTTTGACCACTATGTCATCCATATAAGCTTCCACATTTCTATGTAGCTGGGGCTCAAAACAGATCTGGACTGCTCTGGCAAACGTTGAACCAGCGCTTTTCAACCCGAAAGGCATTCGTATAAAACAATACGTACCACATGGGGTGATAAACGCGGTCTTCTCTTCATCTTCCTTTGTCATGAAGATTTGATGGCACCCTGAGTAGGCGTCAAGGAATGACAGCAAGTCGCACCCGACAGTGGAGTCCATGATCTGGTCGATGCGTGGCAAGGGGAAAGGATCCTTTGGACAGGCTTTATTGATGTCTGTATAATCAATGCACAGCCTCCACTTCCCATTCGCCTTGCGCACCACAACCGGATTGGCCAACCATGTTGGGTGGAGTACTCCTCTAACCAAGCCTGCCGCTTCCAACTTCCTAATTTCTTCAATGATAAACTCTTTCCGCTCCAAAGCTTGCTTCCTGACCTTCTGCTTGACGGGCCGCGCATGAGGACAGACAGCAAGATGGTGCTCAATCACCACCCTGGGAACGCCGGGGATGTCAGATTCTTGCCATGCAAACACATCGACATTCGCCCGTAGGAAGGCGATGAGCGCGCTTTCCTATTTGCTGTCGAGGGTGGAGCTTATAGTGAAAGCTCCACCCGTGCCATCCTCCTTGACGGGCACCTTTTTAGTCTCTGGTGGGGCTGCCTTGGATTTCTTGCTCTTGCCGGTGGAGCTCTCTGGCACGTCCTCGACGGGAACGCAGCACTCCGAGGAGGCGCGCTTGCCGGAGTGGGCGCAAGAGGTCTTGCCGGTCTTCTTCCCCCCGGGAGCTTCAGTGGCAGGAGCAAGTACCTTGGTGGCAGGTGATACAACTGCCTCCCAGTAGAGTTGATCAGCGCAAATAAGCGCATCTTTCTTGTCGCAGTTGACAGTGATGATGCTCATCGGGCCGGGCATCTTCAACGTGTTCTAGGCGTAATGCGATGCCGCCATAAACTTGGCCAGTGCTGGACGGCCAAGGATCCCGTTATACGGCAACGGGATCTTGGCGACATCAAAAACGATCTTCTCTGTCCTATAGTTCAGCTCACCACCAAATGTCACTGATAGTGTGATCTTACCCTTCGGCTGGCTTCTTCCCGGATTGATCCCTTGAAATGTGCCCGTCTCTTCGAGATCTCCGTCGGGAATTTGCAACCTCTTGATCTCCTTGGGCGAGATCAAGTTCAGACCGGCCCCACCGTCAACTAGCATTTTTGTCACCTTGAGGTTGCGAATTGTTGGGGAAACCAACAATGGCAAACACCCGACCGCAGTTGTGCGATCAGGGTGATCCTCGGCGTAAAAAATGATAGGCGTGTGGGACCATTTTAGTCGCTTCTGGGCATCGATCGACGGCTCTGTCGCATTAATCTCGCGCGCCCACTGTTTAAGTTGGCGGTGAGAAGAATGTAACGAGGCGCCACCATCAATGCACATGGCCTCCGTAGCTTTTTGAAACTCATGCTCACTGGAGTCATCATCGTCTTCGTGGTCATCATCCCCCTATTTTTTATCGCGGCCTCGAGCAGGCCTCTCTTGTTGCTTGTCCTTGCCGCGGCGGCCTCCTCGGCCACCACGCTTCTTGCCGGACCCCTCAGCACCATCCTGGCCCTTCTCCTTGTCTCGCCTTTCGTATTCAGCTTTCTGCCTCTCCACAAGCTGCTCGACTTGCCGGCAGTTCTGGAGGTCATGCCCCTTGGTGCGATGGATCTTGCAATATTGCTTGTTGGAGCTCTCTGGCTTGTCGGCAGCCGCCAAGGCCTGGCAGGCGGCGCACCCGGCAACCTCCTTGTCGGGGTCGTCAACCTTGGCCTTCTTGGCGGTGCCGAGGTTGCCGGATTCCTCGACGGCAAGCACGGTCTTGCCCTTGCGCTTCCTGTTACGCCGTCGGCCCTTCTTTGCCGGGGCGACGACGTCTTCGTCTCTGGAGTCAGTTCCCGCGCCGGCATCTTCGCCGGGGTACTTCCTTCCTTCTTCAGCCCGAGCACATCTGTCGGCCAAAACATAAATCTCGGCAACATCCGTAATCTTGTTCATCGCCAGCTCTTCACGCATCTTGCGGTTGCGCACATTCTGATGAAATGCACTGATAACTGCGGCAGGATGAACATCTGGGATGTTGTACTGCACACGGCTGAACCTCTGTATGTATTTGCGCAAGCATTCGCCATCTTTCTGGGGGATGATATGTAAGTCACTTGCCTGGCCAGGAGCTTGGTGGCCTCCGGTAAAGGCGCCAACAAACTCGTGGCACAGATCCGACCAAGAAGAGATGGAATCTACTGGCAGGTGCATCAACCATGACCTGACGTTGGGCTTGAGCACCAACGGGAAGTAGTTGGCGAGCACCTTGCCGTCTCGAGCCCCAGCAGCTTGCATCGCAATGGTGTAGATGCTCAGGAACTCGGACGGATGAGTCTTGCCGTCGTATTTCTCCGGGACCTCTGGCTTGAACGTGCGGGTAGTGGGCCACTGGAACTGCCGCAGCTCACAGGTAAAAGCTGGACAACCTACCTCGTAAGGCAAGTCACCAGAATCCCCCGACGCAGGTTTGTACGCAGTGGGCCCTGCACGCCTATCGGATTGATGGCGCGCTTCCCGCCGCCGCTCGATGGTAGTTCGAGCATCTTCTTTGACCCGTTCCCGAAGAACTTGACATTGGCCGCGACAAGCTCGTGGATCGGATGACGCCGTGGACCCATCATCACGGGCATCGACCCGCCGAGCTGGCGACCATTGCTGTCGTGGTTGAGGGGAGTGCACCATGGTCGCGGCGCCTCCGTTCTTTCCGCCGTCGGCACACGCCGGCTCCGTGGACCGCTGCCGCGAAGGCTTCGCCTTCTGTGGCCCATCTCTATTGGCGAGACCGATGAGGCTCTGAATAGTAGCTCTCCATTCCTCTTGCTTCTCCGCAGCGGGAGGGAAATCCAGGAGTAGCTGTGCTCGCGCCAACGCTTCGGCTGGTGTAGGTGGCAGCGACAGGCGCAAAGAACGGGAGGTGCTCGGACTTCTAACCATGTTAGAAGGAGCCCCGTCACGGTTCCGCGACCGTGCGCCGTTTCCACCAGCATCTTGGCGTGCATGCCGGCCCTGTGCATCTCGAGAATGATGCTGAGGGCTCTTTCCGCGGCGACGCTCGGGGTCACCAACGTCGCGGCGTTGCTCGTCACGCACGACCTGGGGGGATCGCGACGCATGCGCCGTCGGGGGCGTCTTGGAGGTCTCCTTCCCACCCTTGGAGGTCCTCGCGCCGCCCGTAGGCAGCACGACTCTGTCCTTGGATCCAGCGGTGCGTGGGTCGTCGTCGCGGCCGCGGACGATGCCGCTCGCCTGGCTTCGGTCGCCAGAGCGTCGTGGATGCTCGAGATCTTCACCGCACCAGCGTCTGCCCCATTGCTCGTCCGTGTTGGCACGGGCAGATCGGCCGCAGACGAATAGATCGCCGCGATCACCTTCTTCTTGGGAGCCATGGTGATCGAGAAACTGACGCGCTAACTGCTAGATCAGGTTTGCACAACCTACCACCCCTACCTGGCGCGCCAAAGATGTCAGGGAAACGACACCTATGGGATCGAGTGGATCCCTTCTACGGTTTGGCAGGGAAGAGGAGTGCGTAAAGAGCAGATCTAACGATCAACACAAGGGATTTTTACCCAGGTTCAAGCCGCTGAGGAGCATAAAACCCTAGTCCTGCTTGTAGTGTATTGAGTGTTCTTGAGCTTCAGCTAGTTGCTACACATGCAAACTGGGCCGGAAAGTCCAAAAGTCCCTCCCTGTATCGCCTTGGGCCTCCTTTTATACCAAGGGGCTACCACAGTGGCGTACAGGCATACAGGAGGTGTAAAGTAGCTACAGTGTACATGCTTATCACTGGCATCTTAGGACAAGCGCATTAAATGCGCTGTTTACGTGTCCCTAACTTTATCGGGGACGGAAACAGAGCCCGTCCCGTCCGTCGCCGCCTCACCCCGTCTTGACACGCACCCAAGATGATGAGGCATGCGAATGCCAAGCTAACTGGCTAGTCGCTGCGCTGGAGCGGTGGCAGGATCTTCACGAAGATCTGCATGCCACCATGTAGGTGCTTGCCTGGCTGGCAGGCTAGTTGCTGCGCTGGAGCGGTGGCGGGACGAGGAGCCTTGCCGTGTGCGAGCCTTCCCGTGGCCTCGCAAATGTCCCCGGCAAGAGCCTTGCTGGGAACTTGCCTTCTGTTCTTCACAAAGATCTGCATGCCCCCATGCAGGCGCCCCTGGATATTGGTCTTGACATTGTCGATGTGTCAGAGCTCTCAACCTTAAGGCTGGTGGTCTTGCTGAGGCTTCGCAAACCATCTCGGCAAGGAGCTTGCCGGGGCTTGCAAATCACCCCGGCAAGAATCTTTGCCGGGGGCTCAGCTTATCTTCTGCTCTCTGATTACTGGCTCGGATCCCGTCTTGGTTTCCTCGTGTTTGCTCCCAGCTGTCCCTGGCAGGCCCCGCCGCGGGCGTGGCTGCAACTGCCCGTGCATAAGTAAGGGGTACCAAAGGGGCCCAAACTTTAGTACACCGACAATTACCGGTGGAAATTTCTTAGTGTGTCCATCTTTGGGTGCTTTTAATGCCATGGGAGATCTAGTAGGTGCACCACCTATCATTATTAATGAAACAATCATAACTCTTGAGCATGTTATGCAAAGATTAGATGCTATTGAAAAGAAGATGGTCACCTTAGAGCAAGTTGAAAACCTTGATATAAAAATACAGAATCTTGCTAATAAATTTGGGTCAGAAGCGGGCGATATTTTCAAATTACTAAGGGAAAAGGAAACTGTAAATAACGAAAGAATTGGAGAGAGTCCTTCCCGGATTGATAAGTTGGAAGAATTTTTTAGTAATTTAAGCTCAGCTTTTGCTTCTGCTAAAACTATTGAAAAACTCCCGTAAAAATTGGCAAGATTACTCAAGTCACTAAGAACAAGGGTGCAACTTCTAATAATAACAAAGAAGATATTAAGATGATTAGTATTCACCCCGACTTTGTTGAAGTTGTGAGAAACCCTACTTGCAAGAATGAATTCTTCAATCTTATTCCTATAAGTATTATTATCAATAATATGCATGCTAAATCTTGAAGAATATTGGTTGTGTGATTGAGGAACTGAAAACCAAAGATGACAATACTTGAATCTTTGCATTATGCCTAGCTAGGGGCATAAAACGATAGAGCTTGTTGGGAGGCAACCCAATGAATAAAAATTTATTTTTGCCTTTTTCTTTCTGTTCTTGAGTGTTCACACAATTATGCCTCTATTATGATTGTGTTTTTTATGTTTTAATTAGTATTTTTGCCAAGTAAAGCCTTTGGGATAGCTTTGGTGATAGTTGATTTGATCTTGTTGAAAAACAGAAACTTTTGCGTCGAGTAACATAATTGTTTAAATTCACAAGAGCGACGTGAAATTATGAATTTTTTACACAAGATTTATATACAAATTTCCTATGTTTTCCTAATTTTTTCATAAATTTTGGAGTTACATAAGTATTGGAAAAATTCACATCTTTACATACTGTTCTGTTTTTGATAGATTCTGTTTTCTTTGCATTGTGTGCTTATTTTGATGAATCTATGGATTGTATCGGGGGGTATAAGCCATGGTAAAGTTATAATACAGTAGATATAATGCAATAACAAAATTTGAATGGGTTTGCAACAGTAATTAAAGTAAAGATTTGTTTTCTTATACTAACGGATCTCACGAAGGTTTTGTTAAGTTTTGTGTGATTGAAGTTTTCAAGTTTTGGGTGAGATCGCCATGGATGAAGGAATAAGGAGTGAAAAGAGCCAAAGCTTGGGGATGCCCCATGGCACCCCAAGTTAATATTCAAGGATAACCAAGCAACTAAGCTTGGGGATGCCCCGGAAGGCATCCCCTCTTTCTTCTAACGACCGTCGGTATTTTACTTGGACCTATATTTTTATTCGTCACATATCATGAGTTTTGCTTGGAGCGTCTTGTATTATATGAGTCTTTGCTTGTTTTGCTTTTTAGTTTGTCACAAGTATCCTTGCTGGACACACCTATTTTAGAGAGCCAAAATTATGCTATGATTTGTTAGAATTGCTCTTTATGCTTCACTTAAATTTTTTGAGCTATGGAATTGCTCTAGTGCTTCACTTATATCTTTTTGAGCACGGTGTGCTTTAATATTTTTGAAGAAATGCTCTCATGCTTCACTTAGATTAATTTGAGAGTTAGTAAATTTTTGAAGAAATTCTCTCATGCTTCACTTATATTATTTTGAGAGACGAAAAAATTTATGCTCATGTTCTTCACTTAGATTTATTTGAGCTTGTCAAAAGCAATTGCAATATATGAAATTAGTCCCAAAGTGATAGATATTCAAGAGGGATATAATAAAAACTTTCATGAAGATCATTGGACAAAATAAACTTGATTCTTTGTAATAGTTTTGAGATATGATGATAGTGATCTGTGAGTTATGTTGGTGAGTAATTATGCTTTAGTAAGAATATTGGTGTTAAGGTTTGTGATTCCCTATGCAAGCACGAAAGTCAATAGTTATGCAATGAAATTACATCCTACTTGTGGTGCATTATTCAGTGTTAGTTATGCTTAGTGCTCGCTTATGTGATTTTTCATTTCTTGATTGGTTGCTTCTCAATCTTTTGCTAGCCTCCACATGTACTAAGTAGAAATACTACTTGTGCATCCAAAATCTTTAAACCCAGTTTTGCCATATGAGTCCACCATACCTACCTATATGTGGTATTTCCGTGTCGTTCTAAGCAAATTTGTATGTGCCATCTCTAATTTTCAAAATGAATTTCCTTTTTGTGTGCTCGTACCGCTCATGAAGCGGCAGGGGGTGGCCAATATTTTCCATGCTAGATGTGTTATTCTCAAGATGAGTGTTTATTCACTTGTCATTGCACGAGAGTACGGCGGTAATAGGGATGGCCAGTCCCGAAATGAAAAAGAAATTTACTTTATGTTGTCAAATAATAAATTCCTTGGAAAGTGTTGGTATGGACGGTACCCGTGGATACGGCTAGCCGTGGAGTGTGAAACTATGGTGGAAAAAGGAATAAACTTTATTTTCTGTTGGGGAACTGCCTATGATATATATAGCATGGAAAGTGTTGGGAATTACTCGGTCGTTTTCGTTGATGGGAAAAGTATGCCTCTCAAAAAAAATTATCTCTCAATTTAAGCTTTGAGCTCTGGCACCTCTACAAATCCCTACTTCCCTCTGCAAAGGGCCTATCTATTTACTTTATGAAATTTTTATTTTTATTTGAGTCTGCATCTTCTCTTATAAAGCACCAACTAAGGGGCACTATGATCGTACTTGAGCATTGGATGTAGCTAATATGCGAGTGTGTTTCATGAATGGATCAATGATTCAGCATGATGGGCTAGGGATAACTTTCTTTAGTGTTGATATTTTGAAAGACGTGGTTGCTTGTTGATATGCTTGAGTATTGAAATCTTCATGTCAAAACTATACTATTGCTTTGAACCATATAAAAGTCCAAATGACCATGCTACAAAAAGAAAAGAATATGTGATGAACATGTTAGGCAGCATTCCACGTAAAAAATTCTGTTTTTATCATTTACCTACTCGAGGACGAGTAGGAATTAAGCTTGGGGATGCTGATACGTCTCCAATGTATCTATAATTTTTGCTTGTTCCATGCTGTTATATTATCATTCTTGGATGTTTTACAATCATTTTTTAGCAACTTTATATCATTTTTTGGGACTAACCTATTGACATAGTGCCTAGTGCCAGTTGCTGTTTTTTGCTTGTTTTTTACTTTGCAGAATATCAGTACCAAACTGAGTCCAAATGCAGCGAAACTTTTTGGAGAATTTTTCTGGACTAGAAGACACCCAGTGGGCCAAAGAAATACTAGAGGGGAGGCCCGAGGTGGGCACGACCCACCAGGGCGCGCCAGGACGCCCAGGCGCGCCCAGGGGGGTTGTGCCCCGCTCGGTGACCTCCCGCACCGCCTTTTCGCCCTATAAATTCCCAAAATATTCCAGAAACCCTAGGGGAGTCGACGAAGCACAATTCCAGCCGCTACAATGGTCTCTTGGAGATCTATTTGGTGTAACTCTTTTTGCGGTGTGTTTGTTGGGATCCGATGAACTTTGAGTTTATGATCAGATCTATATCCATGAATATTATTTGAGTCTTCTTTTGATCTCTTATATGCATGATTATTTATAGTATCGTATTTCTTCTTCGAATCTTTGGTTTAGTTAGATCAACTAGATCGATTTTTCTTGCCATGCGAAGAGGTGCTTTGTGATGGGTTCGATCTTGCGGTGTTCTTTCCCAGTGACAGAAGGGGCAGCAATACACGCATGTATCGTTGTTATTAAGGATAACAAGATGGGGGCTATTCGTACATGAATGGATCTTGTCTACATCATGTCATCGTTCTTATTACATTACTCCATTTCTCCACGAACTGAATACACTAGATGCATGCTGGATAGCGGTCGATGTGTGGAGTAATAGTAGTAGATGCAGGCAGGAGTCGGTCTACTAATCTTGGATGTGATGCCTTATATTGATCATTGCCTTGGATATCATCATAATTATTCGATCTTCTATCAATTGCCCAACAGTAATTTGTTTACCCACCGTTTGCTATTTTCTTGAGAGAAGCCACTAGTGAAATCTACGGCCCCTAGGTCTATTCTTTATCATATTTACTTTGAGATCTATTTTTTATTCGCTTTTATTTTCAGATTTATTATTCCAAAAACCCAAAAATATCTTGTTGCACTTTTTTATTACTTTTTTTATTTCACGTTTTATCGAGAGCTTTTTATCCAATCTATCACAGATTTTATCCCGTTCACTTGCCAATTTATGGCGCCGATACCCAGGAGGGATTGACAACCCCTCTTACGCGTTGGGTTGCAAGTATTTGTTCTTTGTGTGCAGGTACCGTTTACATAGTGTTGCTTAGTTCTCCTACTGTATTGATACCTTGGTTTCATAACTGAGGGAAATACCTACCGTAGCTGTACTGCATCATCCCTTCCTCTTTGGGGAAATACTGACGCAGTTTCAAGCAACATCAACCATTATGTTGGTACCTGCTGTGGAGTCCCAGTTGACTGCCATAAAGGAAATGTTACATGTTTTCTATGCTTCCACTAGTCTGAAGGTCAATTTTCATAAGTCCATGATGGTTCCTCTAAATGTAAGTGATGAAGAGGCAACAAGGTTAGCTTCTGTTTTTGGATGTAATGTTGGTACACTACCATTCACCTATCTTGGACTGCCCATGGGGACCACAAAGCCTAGGATACAAGATCTTATGCATCTGGTGGATCGAGTGGAAAGGCGTGTGACTGCTAGCTCTTCCATGTTGAATCAGGGTTCTAGGCTTCAGCTCTTAACCTGTGTTTTATCGTCTATGCCCATCTATTTCCTCTGCTCATTGGACATCCCTCTGGGTATAATCAAGCAACTTCAGAGGATTGAGAGGCAGTGCCTTTGGCAGGGTAATTCTGACACCCCTAGGCAATCCCTAGCAGCTTGGGATTTTGTATGCAGACCAAAGGAGAACGGTGGTCTTGGAGTGATAAATTTGCACTTGCACAACCAAGCCCTTCTGATAAAACACCTTCACAAATTCTATAACAAAGCTGATATTCCTTGGGTGACACTCATCTGGGACTCATATTATCATGGTGTAGTTCCACTGGCTACAATCCTATGTGGTTCTTTCTGGTCGAAGGACATTTTCAGACTGGCTGATAATTACAGAGCTGTGGCCACTGTTACTGTTAACTCAGGAGAATCTGTTTTGCTTTGGTCTGATGGTTGGCATGTTGGGGGATCGACCAGACCCCTTCGAGATAGATTGCTACACTTATTCTCTTATGCAATTGATGATAAAATTTCTGTGTCAGAGTTTTTATCAACACCTGATGCTTCTACCTTGTTTAATTTGCCTATTTCCCAAGTGGCTGCTGCACAACTGGCATGTTTACAAGTATGGATATCGCCCTTGCAGCGTGACCCCATGGAAAGTGATATTTGGTGCTGGATGGATAAACAAGATTATTCAGCAAAAAGTTATTATACTCTCATGCACACACATCTACCTGTGATTCCTCCCTGTAAATGGCTCTGGAGAAGCAAATGCACAATGAAGATTAAATGCTTTGCTTGGTTGTTGTTCTTTGATAGACTCAATACCAAGGATATGCTGGTTAGACGACATTGGAGGAACCCTGATGATGACAATCTTTGTGTCATGTGTCCTGCCAAGAGCTATGAAGATAGGATTCACCTATTTTTCACATGAAATTTCAATGTCAGGGTGTGGAGCTATTTGCAAATTGATTGGTCACACCAGGGGGAGATTGGTGACTGTGTGCTACATGCCAAAACCAGCTTTGGCCACCCTTTCTTTTTTGAGGTTTTTTTCATTGCGGCTCGGTGTATTTGGATCACACGCAATGGGAAAACCTTCAGGTAGGCCAAACCCTCATTCAGCTCTTGGAGATGTATGTTCATCCATGATATCTCTCTGTTAGCCCATAGGGTTAGGGATAGTATCAAGCCCAAACTTCTTGACTGGATTCAAGGCCTTCCTTAGACATGTATAGTTCTTGCAAGTAGGTAAGTTTTTTGTTTTCTTAGACTTGTAAATACTTCATACTTTTCCTTGTACTTTGGGTTTGGAATAAAGGACTGTGGGGCTTTTGCCTCACTGTAAATAGTAAAAAAAAGAGTCAGCCACCCAACAATTATTTAAGTTACAACCCATCAAAGAGCAAACCAAATAAAGTTCAAGAGTTGTAACTTAGCGGTAACTCAGCAAAAATAGCCCATATAACGACCCGCTTGAAGACTAACTCAGACTTCTCCCCCTTTGTCATCAAACGACCAAAAGGAGATGAAACTGAGAACTAACACCCTTGAAGAATATCATGATGAAGTCGGAGGAGCGCTAGCGTTGTCGAGGTCACGTGAAGCAGAGGGGCCACTAGAAGTGTCTTCAATAGCTTCATTTTCATAAGTGGCGCGTGATGAAGACTCTGAGCTTGGCATGAGAGGAGGAACTTGAGTTTTTTGAACTTCTTCCTGGGTGGATCTGCCCAATCAAAGTTCATCTGGAAATCCATTGTAGCAAGTTCTTCATCTGACTTGAGGTGCGAGAGTATGGCCCATGATATGTCAAAGATTTCGTGTAGATAGTAGCGGTTCTTGTGTATTGCGTTATGCGTCACTGTCATGTTGGTTTGAATTGCAGCAAACTGACGCTTAACCCATCGATGATTCTTGTCGACTTTCTTGTGTAGGCTTATGAGTAATTCATGGTCAGTCATCACTCGTGGAACTTCTAATGGTGGAGCTGGTCTTGAGTCATTTGCAGCAGTGTCCTGGCTAGCAGTTTCATCAGCAGTGGAGGTTGAGATAGGTTGACGAAATTTTCCATCAAGGGGACGAATCCTTCATCTATTATTGCCTTGCCCTTGCCAGGAACCGAGGAGATGGTGCTCCGAAGAACTTCAACGTCTGGCAGATAGCCGAGATGATTTTGACGATCAACCTTTTAGTGAATTGAAGACCGGGATCTGATGAATCTCATGATCCATGGAGTGTACGGCTTCATATCAAAAGGTGACTGGGCCACTGTGACCAAAGTCCTCATGAAGAAATCATGGATATCAATGGGAGTACCATGAATGATGTGGAATAGAATATTCTTCATAATTCCCACAACTTCTTCAGTATTGGAGTTGTAATCTTTAATGGGGCTGAGGGTTTTCACCAGAATACGATAGACCGTTCTTGGCACATATAGCAAATCCTTCACTAGGAAGGTTGTCCTTGGAGCTTCTCCTTCAGCTAATGTCTTCATAAGCACTTGCATCAGATGATGTGGCAGCTCAGGTTCTGCATAGATCTTCTTTGCTGCTTCTTGGGGTGGGTCAACTGGTAGAGCACAAAGAAGTTCATCAACAGGTGCCTTGTAATGAGTGTCTTCACTCATCCAGTCCAGAGCCCAAGTTGCAATGTCGTCAGCATTGCCAGAGAATGCACAATAGCATAGAATTAAATAATTAGCTCTTCATTCCAACCGCAGACGTTAGAGCAGAAGTTAAGAAGCCCATCATCATGAAGCACAGCCAACACATGCCTAAAACATTGAATAGATTCCATATCCACATGAGGAATATGGCGATGTGGGAATATCTTCTTCTTGTCAAACAACAGAGTGGCATAGAAGTTCATTTGTGTTCGGGTCCAGAACCGTAGACGCATGAGTTTGGCAGAGTCATAGGGTGACTCACCAGTGAAGAAATTCTTCTCTTCGAAGATTTTGGCACTATCAAACTTTGGCCGCCTGAGGCCTTTGCCAATCTTGGGCATCATGGGGACAGGTTGAAGATTGTGCTTCTTAGATCTCACATCAAATATGGGCCTGGGAGAGCCAGTTGAATCATTAGGTTCAGTTATAGCAAGTGATTTAGCAATTTCCGCAGTAGGCAGTTGGAACAGTATCGATGTTTGTTGAAGGAATTGAGTCCTCACGCTGAGGGGATGTATTGACGACATCCACCATCAGATCATCTTGTGTAGTCTCATTAGCTATTGCAGCTGGAATTTCTTTAGCAATGGTATGAAGAGAAGGTTGTCGTTCTTCGGAACCAGTGTGAATTTCTTCAGTAATTGCAGACGACTGAGGCACTTGCGTCAGAGGAGTGGTGAGGGGCAAATTTGGGTGAGTTGCTTCCCAAAATTCATCATGGATAGGAGAAGTTGTTTCGCCATCAATATCCACATCCTCTTCATTTTCTTCAGACATCGGGACATGCTGAGGAGTTCGCGATATTTCTTGAGGAAGTGATGCATCTGCATCAATCTCAATCTCTTCATCCATTTGCTCTGTGGTAGCAGCAGAATGGGTATCATCTTCATCATCAGCTTGACCAATTTCATATTCCACCCCATAAGGAACCATTTGAAGGTTTTCAAGATTACGAGCAGGGGGCGCTAATGAAAGTGGTATAGCATCAATTGGAATGACTGAACACAATGGAGCCGTCTTCAGTTTCTTCACTATTTCAGTTTTGGCAGGTGGAGTTGAAGCCTTTCTCTTCTTTGCTTCCTTCTTAGCAGCCTTAGTCTTCTTCGCTTTTGATGCAGAAGGAAGAGTAATGATCTTCAAGGATGAAGTCGTTTGAGGCTCTGCTGCTGAGGAACTTGATGGTTCAGTTTCTTCAGGCACGACTGATGCAGTCGCCCTGGCAATTTCTTCAGGCGCAACTTCTTCAGTTGCCCTAGCAGTCTCTTGTTGAGGAGATGGAGGCGCAGTTTCACTGGCTATGTAGTTGGTGGAGGAGCTGAAGAACTTGAAGGAGGCACCATGCCAAACTTGGCTGCCTCACGCTTGTTGTGGTCATTAACTACCTGGGTGATGGCAGTGATGAATCTATCACGTACTCCACATCAGTGACTAGACTGACGTTCAAACTCTTCAGACAACTGCTGAATTTCAGATTGCAGAGTCATGAGCTGCTGAGGAGTTATTGAGAGCATGTTCTTCCTCAACTCCTTCCCCTTCTGTATTTGCTATTTCTTCACCAGCTTTGCCAGATGTCGATGAAGTCAAGCAGCTTCTTGGGGTACAGTAGCATTGGAACTGAAGAATTTTTAGGAATTGCAGCTTCCTCTTGCTTCCTTCCGAGGAACTCGGCGAGCTCATCTTTGTCAGCTAGCCCTTGTTCATCAGCCTGAGGCACAACAACCTTGCTCTTGGGACTTGGTCTATTTCGAGGCCAGCAATGGCCTTTTTCTTCAGCTTGGGCTGGGAAACTGATGGCTGCCCACTAGCTGAGGCACTTGATGCAGCAATTGAGGCTGTTGGAAAGCCCTCGGTACGCTGGCAAGATGCAAGCATGACCGGTGTTGAAGCTCTTGCTGCTGCCACTGAGGAACTGGTTGCAGGAGGAGGCACTGAAGATTTTGATATCTTGGGTGCTGAGGCCTTTGAAGTTGTAGGCTTGGCCACTGAGGGCCTTGGATCAGATGGCTTGGGTTTGTGAGCAGGCTTCTTTTGCATAGACTTCTTTGGAGCACTAGCACTGCCACTACCATTGCCACCAGCCTCAGCTGAGGCCTTTGAGGCTCTGTTGAATTCTTCAACGGCTTTCTGGGCCTGTTTTGCCAGTTTAGCTTGATGCTTAGCCCATTCTTTGGGGAATTCTTTGCCCCTTCTGATACTGGTGGGATCAGCATTTTGACCCGGAGCTAGCAGCGGTATTTTGCAAGGAGGCTTAATAGAAAATTCCTTCATGTACTTTGGAGTGACGTATCTATAAGCTCTCCATTCATATGCCCATCCGCGTTTGATCTTTTGCATACGCGTCTTGCGCTGCTTGTTAGTTTCTTTTCCACGTATATTTTCATCGGGCGTGCAGTACCCTGAGTAAATATCCTCAGGGATCTCAAAAGCAGTGTGTTCCTCCTTTCTTTTTCCTCCTTTCTGAGCCTTTTTGTCATCATCCATTTTCTTCAACTGTGGTTTCTGAACATGTGAGGACTCTGAAGATGTTTGAAGATTTTCCTCAAGCAATGCTGCAAATGAATTAAGTTGATGAGAACCAAGAGATTCGTCGGCAGACATTGTACCTATGAATAGAGTATAGTTGGGAGGAAATTGGGAAGAGTCACATGCTTTCTCAGAGATTTTCAAAATAAACCAGTTGAGGAAATTGACCCTTATCGTCTTGAAGAATTTCACTAAGTGTTCTTGACTTAGGTTCCAAAGTAGTAAAGATTGAAGCAGTTGCACAATTGAGGAATCTAGTTGTTAAGCATAACTTAGATGAAATACACAAGACTGGCCAAAAGGAAGTGCTGAAGAATTGAAGGAGTGGTAAAAACAACACTTGAAGATTTTTGAGTAAAGTGAAGATCAAACTAGGCAGAAAAATGAGCATTTGATTACCCCAGATATGAACTTGATGAACTAGACAACGAATCAATGGAAATCGTCAACTCAGATCTTCCGCGCCATAACTCGGCGAGAAAGATAGCTACGGCGACGGCGAAGGTGAAGGTGAAGAAATTCGCGTCCGGCGTGAGTACGACGACAAGGAAGTCGAGGCAGCGAAGCTCTTCTTCTCTGGCGGTGATAAAACCCAGTGGCGGCGCTAGGGTTTGAGATTTGAGAGCGACGGGAACGGAGGAGCGAAGTGAAACTGTGTTGACAGGGTCAAGGCTATTTATAGCCGCAGTGAAAACCAAGTGGTCCGAAAGATTTCGACGGATAAGCCCCTGACCATCGCATCTTAGTGACACTCGTCACACATGCATTTTCATCCTTTTCCATGCGAGTGAAAGCGCGGGATGAAGTTATTGTGGCAACCGCCAGAACAAAAACTTTTGAAATTTCAAAGTGTGTTCGCAATTTCTTCAGCTGCCAAGGACACAGTGAAGACTTTGAACAATGTCAAGTAGAACGCATATGAAGAATTTGTGAACAGAGTGGTTTGAGTTTAGCATAGAGGGGAGCGGGTCCGATCACATCCACATAGATGAAGAAATCAATTTTAAGAATTAGCAATATGTGGATGTTGTAGAGGACATGAAAACTCAAATTGCAAATGAAGAATAACCTCAATATGAATTTGAACAGTTTGATGAAATTGCAAATGACGAAAAACTCAAATTTGAAGAATGTAAATAAGAGGTGGTGGCGTTACCCACCGTATAAGAAGCATGATGACTTCAGACACCGCGTACAATTATCGTATGGTTCTGAGAGCCAAGTTCTTCATTAATTTCTTCACACTTAGAGGGTAAGTCTTCATTGATTTAAGAAATACGTTACTTCGTGTGATGTGCATCGAAGTCATCAAAAATGCATAAGCGTTAGGATGTGTGTCCACTTCAGAGGACATTCGAAGATTCTAGGATGTTTAGCTCACATAGCAACATGCAAAACCTTCTCTCATCCAAGGGCTTAGTGAAGATATCTGCAAGCTGGTCTTCATTCTTCACATGGTCGATGACGATGTCTCCCTTCAGCACATGATCACGAAGAAAATGGTGACGAATTTGAATATGCTTCATCCTTGAGTTTTGCACGGGGTTGTGGGCGATCTTGATAGCACTCTGGTTGTCACAATAGAGGGGGACTTGCTTCACGTTGACGCCATAGTTCTTGAGGGTTTGCTTCATCCATAGTAACTGAGAGAAGCAGGCACCAGCGGCAATGTATTCAGCCTCTATTGTAGAAAGTGTGACGCTTTTCTGCTTCTTGGAGGACCAACAGACAAGAGATCATCCAGGAAATGGCATGTGCCTGATGTTGACTCGCGATCCACACGATCTCCGGCATAATCAGAATAAGAAAATCCAGTTAAATCAAAATATGAGCCCTTGGGATACCATAATCCAAGCATTGGTGTGTGAGCTAAATATTGAAGAATTCGCTTCACAGCCTGGTGGTGTGATTCCTTTGGTGTCGCTTGAAATCGGACACACATGCAAACGCTAAGCATAATATCTGGCCTATATGCACATAGGTAAAGTAATGAGCCAATCATGGAGCGGTATACCTTCTGATCAAAATCTTTACCATTTTCGTTAGTGCAGAGTTGTCCATTTGTAGGCATTGGAATTTTGAGGCCTTTGCAGTCTTGCATTCCAAATTTCTTCAGGCAATCTTTAAGGTATTTGTCTTGAGAAATGAAGATGCCATTTGGTTGTTGACGAATTTGAAGACCAAGGAAGAATTTCAACTCTCCCATTATAGACATCTGATATTCTTCATGCATCATATATGCAAATTCGTCACTGAAATGCTTGTTAGTGCAACCAAAGATAATATCATCAACATATATTTGGCATATGAACAGTTCACCATCATAAGATTTTGTGAAAAGAGTAGGGTCAAGTGAACCGGGTTTGAAACCCTTTGTCTTCAAGAATTCCTTCAGTGTATCATACCAAGCCCGTGGGGCTTGCTTGAGACCATGGAAAGCTGGTTAAGTCTGAAGACTTTGTCCGGATGCTTTGGATCCTCAAAACCTGGTGGTTGAGCAACATATACTTCTTCCTCAAGCTTACCATTGAGGAATGCACTTTTCACATCCATTTGATATAAGAGAATATTGTAATGGTTAGCATATGCAAGCAATATACGAATAGCTTCAAGCCTAGCAATAGGTGCAAATGTTTCATCAAAATCAATACCCTCAACCTATGTGTACCCCTGAGCAACTAGATGGGCCTTATTCCTTACCACTTGGCCATTTTTGTCTTGTTTGTTGCGGTAGATCCACTTGGTGCCAATAACATTGTGCTTGCGTGGATCAGAACGCTTCACAAGCTCCCACACATTGTTGAGCTCAAATTGATGCAATTCATCTTGCATGGCTTGAATCCACTCAGGCTCCAGAAATGCTTCATCAACTTTGGTGGGTTCTGTAACAGAGACGAATGTAAAATGCCCACAAAAGTTAGCTAAATGTGAAGCTCTTGAGCGAGTGAGGGGACCAGGTGCATTGATGTTGTCGAGGATCTTCTCAATTTGCACTTCATTTGCCAATCATGGATGAGAAGGACAAGGGCCTTGTTGTTGTTGAGCATTTTCCTCAGAGTCATTTCCTTCAGGATCAGTAGATTCTTCACGATGGGGAATGATCACTTCTTCGTCAGCTATTTCTTCACTAGGCACAATTTCATCAGTGCCCATCAACTTGGTGGATTCCCCAGGAGGCATTTCATCTAGCACAGGAGGTAGGTGCTCTCTTTGAGAGCCGTTAGTTCCATCAAACCACATGTCTACAGTTTCAACAACCTTGTTGTGATAGGTGTTAAAGACTCAGTAGGTGTGTGAGTCCTTTTCGTAACCAAGCAGAAAACCCTCATGTGCTTTCGGTGCAAATTTGGAATTGTGATGAGGATCTCTAATCCAGCATTTAGCACCGAAGACTTTGAAAGAACTCACATTGGGTTTCTTGTCAGTGAGGAGCTCATATGAGGTCTTCTTGAGGAATTTGTGAAGATATACCCGATTGATGATGTGACATGCAGTATCAATTGCTTCAGGCCAGCATCGACAAGAAGTCTTGTATTCATCAAGCATTGTGTGAGCCATCTCGATGAGTGTCTTGTTCTTGTGCTCGGCTACCCCATTTTGCTGAGGGGTGTATGGAGCAGATAGCTCATGAGTGATGCCGAGTTCGTCAAGATAGTCATCAAGGCCGGTGTTCTTGAACTCGGTAACGTTGTCTCTTCTGATGTGCTTGATCTTTAGACCATAATTCGTCATGGCCCGATTTGTGAATCGTCTGAGGACACCCTGCACTTTAGTCTTGAAGGTAATGATATGCACCCATGTATAACAAGAATAATCATCAACTATGACGAATCCATAGAGTGATGCTGCATTCGTTAGTGTAGCATAATGACTAGGGTCAAAGAGATCCATATGAAGTAATTCAAAAGGACGAGTAGTGGTCATGATTTTCTTCGCGGAGTGCTTGGATTTGGTCATCTTCCCAGACTCACAAGCACCGCAAAGGTGATCTTTGACGAATTTGACGCCCTCGACGCCAATGATATGCTTCTTCTTGACGAGTGTGCTCAAATTCCTCATGCCAGCATGTCCAAGTCGTCGATGCTTGAGAAAGCACTCTGAAGCTTTTGCCAGCAGACATGTGGCTGGTTGAGGACCTAGGGAGAAATCTACAATGTACAAATCACCTCTCCTAAAGCCTTCGAAGACTTTGGACTAGTCAGATTCCATTAGCACAATGCATCTGAATTTGGCACAGATGACAATCATATCAAGATCACAAAGCATTGAGACAGACATGAGGTTGTATCCTTGGGACTTGACAAGCATCACCTTTTCCATGTGTCGATCCTTTGAGATAGCAACCTTACCTAGACCCAATACTTTGCTTTTTTCCTTTGTCAGTGTAGGTGATATGCATCAGATGAGACGGAGTGAGAGGAGCATCGGTGAGGAGATTCCTATCACCAGTCATGTGATTCGTGCAGCGACTGTCCAAGACCCATTCTGTGGCTTTTGATGTGTTATCCTGTAGAAGCATTAGTCTCACTTACAAATTCATATACTTTAGTTTGAAGAATATGATTATCAATTTCATCAGTGAATTTCATCAGTAGTATACAACAAGCAGCATAAGGGATGTGTGAAATGAGGAAATCATTTCATCATGATTAGCTTGCATCCCAACAAGCATATGTCAGGCCTTCAGCAAATTCATCAGACATTTAGTTGCCTGAAGACCTGACCCTGCAGAAGAGATTAGTTCTTCTTCTTCTTAACCACCCACATCTGAATGGGTGGTTGAGAAGCAATGTAGCACAATGCGTTGATAGAAACTTAGGCAGTGAAGAATATGCATTTCTCTTCACAGGAGGGTTATAGTACTCGAAAGAATAAGCGGAGAAAATCTTTGAAGTTTTGTGCACATAGTGATTTGAAGAATAATGCACATATTCATTAGATCGTTGTTTGTTTCCCTGCGAAACAGAAGCATTAGTGTGACCATTTGACGACTTTGGTCCATGTGAAGAATTTGCCCTGGGATTTTTCTTCTTTGGTGGTGTCATGATGACATTCACTTGAAGATTTTGAAGAAGACTTTTGGGTACCCAGATTTTCTTCACTAGGGGACCATTTGTGCAGTTAGTACCAACAAATCTAGCAAATACTTCACCATTCGGATTTTTGAATAGTTTATAGTTGGAGTCAAATGACTCATCAGAAGAATGTGGAGTATCACAATTGTAGCCAGATAGAGTGGATGGATCAACTGGAGGTCCTTTTGTAGCAACCCATGTGGTTTTGGGGTACTGCTCAGGTTTCCAATAAGATCCATCAACATTCAACTTTCTCTGAAAAGCAATACCCTCTTTTCTAGGGTTCCTGTTCAGAATCTGCTTCTTGAGCACATCACAAAGGGTTTGATGCCCTTTGAGGCTTTTGTACATGCCTGTGACGTACAATTCCTTCAGACCTGCATTTTCGTCAGTAACACTCGTGGTCTCCCCCGAATGATGCTCGGGGGCTAACTTTTCGGCTCTATCGAATCTTTTTATTACGCACTTTACCGCTTTTATCCCCCCTTGGGTCGGCGCTTCCGGCTCGGGGGCTTGCCTGCTAGCCCGTGCCTCGCCCTTTCCTTAGCTAGTTTTGTAGCGTGCATGCCGCCAAAGCCCTCTCTTCGCCTCAAGCCACAGTCTGGCGTCCGGTTATCCGGCTAGCAAGAGCCAAAGGCCGGAAGCCTCCTCCCCCGAAAAGTGGCTAAGGAAGAGCATCCGTCTTGGTCGACCCGGCCACCCTTTATCTTCACCCATCGCCGCACAAACCAGATGCGCTCCAGCGGCTTCGCCGCCTGCAGCCAACCGGCCCAGTGGGTGTTTTGCTTGCGCTCAAGTCCTGAAAATCCTAAGTATTGTGCGTTTCCTTTCAAGTCTGACTCCCCGTCCCAGCTACACACCAGCTCCCAGCTGTCCTACTAGCGGGGAGGAAGTCAAAAGGGGAAACGAACAAGAAAAGTATCCTAAGGTCAAAAGCAAAAGTGAGCCGCCAGCCGGTAGGAGACATACACAGATAGAAAGGACACGCATTTATATTTACAGCAAAAGGCCCACGGCCAGGAGTTCATTACATAAACTTACACCCCAGTGGGTGGACTTTCCAGCTATCCAAAAGTTTGAGCACAAAAACAAAAGACAAGAAAGATAAAGGCCATACGTTGCGGCCGCGGCGGCGTAAGTCCGCGCCGGCTCCTCCGTGGCACCGGTGTCATCCAGGGCGGCAGCGTTGACGTCCGCCTCGGACCCCATCTCAGCCGAGCTGCCCTCCGGGTCCTCTAGCCCCAAGATGAAGTTGTTGGCGGGGAGCGCCGTGCCGCCCGCTCCGAGAAGAACTTGTCGTGGGGGGCAAACGACATGATGTAGCTGGCCTGTGTGGCGACCGGCGTCGCCCGCTGCGCCAAGTCAGCTTTGGCCAGCTGGTCTAGGTCGATGCTCGGATACCAAGAAAAAACAAAGCCGAGCGCCATCTCCGCACCGGCTCGGGCCACAGAGGCCCTCCACGCATTGAGTTGCACCGCGCCAGCCTCAAGCACCCTCGCCAGCCAGCTAACGGTATCAGGCACTAATACGTCTCCAACGTATCTATATTTTTTTATTGTTCCATGCTATTATATTATCCATCTTGGATGTTTTATATGCATTTATATGCTATTTTATATTATTTTTGGGACTAACCTATTAACCTAGAGCCCAGTGCCAGTTTCTGTTTTTTCCTTGTTTTTGAGTTTTGCAGAAAAGGAATATCAAACGGAGTCCAAACGAGCTGAAAATTTACGGTGATTTTTTATGGACCAGAAGAAGCCCCCGAAGCAAAAGAGTTGGGCCAGAAGAGCCACGAGGCCTCCACAAGGGTGGAGGGCGCGCCCTACCCCCCTGGGGGCGCCCTCCGGTCTTGTGGGCTCCTCGTGGACCCCCCTGACTTGTTCTCGACGCCAAAAATTCCTATAAATATAGAAACCCTCGAAAAGAAACCTAGATCGGGAGTTCCACCGCCGCAAGCCTCTGTAGCCACCGAAAACCAATTGGGAGCCTGTTCCGGCACCCTGCCGGAGGGGGAAATCATCACCGGTGGCCATCTTCATCATTCCGGCGGTCTCCATGATGAGGAGGGAGTAGTTCAACCTCGGGGCTGAGGGTATGTACCAGTAGCTATGTGTTTGATCTCTCTCTCTCTCTCGTGTTCTTGATTTGGCACGATCTTGATGTACCGCGAGCTTTGCTATTATAGTTGGATCATATGGTGTTTCTCCCCCTCTACCTTCTTGTGATGAATTGAGTTTTACCTTTGAGGTTTCACTATTATCGGATTGAATACTATTATGGATTTAAGAACACTTGATGTATGTCTTGCATGGGATACCCGTGGTGACAATGGGGTGTTCTATTGATTCACTTGATGTATGTTTTGGCACTCAACTCGCGGATTCCCGAGGTGACATTGGGGTAATCTATGCATAGGGGTTGATGCACGTTTTCGTCCTTGTTTCTCCGGTAGGAATCTTGGGGCACTCTTTGAAGTTCTCTGTGTTGGATTGAATATTATGAATCTGAAGTTGTTTGATGCATATCGTATAATTGACCCACGGATACTTGTGGTGACATTGGAGTATCTAGGTGACATTAGGGTTGATTGATGTGTGTCATATGGTGTTATTTTACTACGAACTCTAGGGCTGTTTGTGACACTTATAGGAATAGCTCAATGGATTGATCGGAAAGAATAACTTTGAGGTGGTTTCGTACCCTACAAGCAATTTCATCTTATGTTCTCTGCGATAGGAACTTTGGAGTGACTTTTGTCGCACGTTGAGGGATTGCCATATGATCTAATTATGTTATCATTTTTGAGAGAACTTGCACTAGTGAAAGTATGAACCCTAGGCCTTTCTTCTAAGCATTGCAATACCGTTTTTGCTCACTTTTGTTACTAGTTACCTTGCTGTTTTTATATTTTCAGATTACAAAAACCTATATCTACCATCCATATTGCACTTGTATCACCATCTCTTCGCCGAACTAGTGCACCAATACAATTTACCATTGTATTGGGTGTGTTGGGGACACAAGAGACTCTTTGTTATTTGGTTGCAGGGTTGTTTGAGAGAGACCATCTTCATCCTACGCCTCCCACGGATTGATAAACCTTAGGTCATCCACTTGAGGGAAATTTGCTACTGTCCTACAAAACTCTGCGCTTAGAGGCCCAACACGAGTCTACAAGAAGAAGGTTGCGTAGTAGACATCAAGCTCTTTTCTGGCACCGTTACCGAGGAGGTTAGTGCTTGAAGGTATATCTTTAGATCTTGCAATCAAATCTTTTAGTTTCTTGTTTTATCACTAGTTTAGTCTATAAAAGAAAACTACAAAAAAAATGGAATTGAGGTTGCCTCATATTATTCATCTTTATAATGTCTTTCTTGAAAATGATGGAATGGAAAATTGTGCTCAATTGATAGAAGAAGATTGCAATAAAATGTTTGGCATAAAATCTTTGAATGATGAGCATGATTGCAATGTTGTTAGTGTGAATTCCTTGAATATCCTTGATGCTAATGATATGCAAAGCCACAAGCTTGGGGATGCTATGTTTGATGAAGATGATATTTTTAGTCCCCCAAGTTTTGATGAGAATATTTATTATGATGATAACATGCCTCCTATTTATGATGATTATATTGATAAAAGTGGATTTGGAGAGGTCATGACTTTATTTAGTGATGAATCCACTATTTTGGAAGAGGTTCCAATTGATTATGAGAACAAAGTTGCTATTTATGATGATTATTGTGATGACATGTATGCTATAAAGAATAATGATAACCATGAAACTTGTCATCATGATTTTAATTTTCAATTGGATTATGCCTCACATGATAGTTATTTTGTTGAGTTTGCTCCCACTACTACTCATGAGAATAATTTTTCTTATGTGGAGAGTAATAAAATTTCTATGCTTGTGGATCATGAAAAGAATGCTTTTATGTGATAGTTATATTGTTGAATTCATTCATGATGCTACTGAAAATTATTATGAGAGGGGAACATATGCTTCCACATATTGCAATAATATCAAGTTTCCTCTCTATGTGTTGAAAGTTTTGAAGTTTTGCTTGCTTTACCTTCCTATGCTAGTTGATTCTTGCTCCCATAAATTGTTTTCTCACAAAATCCCTATGCATAGGAAGTGGGTTAGACTTAAATGTGTTAGTCATATGCTTCATGATGCTCCCATTATGTTTCAATTCTTATCTTTTATATGAGCATCATTGAAATCATCACGCCTAGCTAAAAGGCATTAAAGAAAAGCGCTTGTCAGGAGACAACCCAATGTTTCTACCTACTGTTTTTGTGTGTTCACATGATTAGTCTACTGTAGTAATCATGTTTTATAGCTTTTGTTTCAATAAAGTGCCAAGTAAAGCCTTTGGGATAGTGTGGATGATAGTTGACTTGATTCTGTGCAAAAACAGAAACTTTTGCGTCCAGTACAGAAATTTCTATATTTCACTAGAACAAGGAAATATTCTGAATTTTTTACAATTGATTGGTATACAAATTATCTACGTTTTCCTAATTTTTCAGAATATTTTTAGGTACATAAGTATGACCTTAATTCAGATCTTTACGTATTGTTCTGTTTTTGACAGATTCTGTTTTCGATGCATAGTTTGCTTGTTTCTTAGTTTCTATGGCTTATATTGTTCAATATAAATTGTATAAATGATAGGTTACAGTAGGTATCATGTGATAAAAAATTTGAATCTTGTCTTGACAGTACCAAAGTGAATGATTTGTTTTATCATACTAACCCATCTCACGAAGTTCCGTTAAGTTTTGTGTGATTGAAGTTTTCAAGTTTTGGCTGAGAAATCGATATGAGGAGAATAAGGAGTGACAAGACACTAAGATTGGGGATGCCCAAGGCACCCCAAGGTAATATTCAAGGAATATCCAAGCAACTAAGCTTGGGGATGCCCCGGAAGGCATCTCCTCTTTCGTCTCCAATATTATCGGTAACCTTACTTGGAGCTATATTTTTATTCGTCACATAATATGAGTTTTGCTTGGAGCGTCATTTTATTTTACTAGGATTTGCTTGCTGTTATTTAGAGTAATGTTATGTATCTTTTATTTCAATAAAAAGGTCAAGTATAGCCTTTACCATGCTTATTTTGCATGTCTATATGTTGCTGTTTTGAAAACAGAAAGTTTTCTATTGTTGTCTGAATTCTTATGGAAAGTCAGAACATGATAAAATCTTGAAATTTGTACACGTTGAGTAATAACAAATTTTATACAGTGTGTTAATGTTTCAGAATTTGTGAAGTTAGGGAAGTATGAGTACAATTGCACTCTTTACAGACTGTCCTGTTTTGACAGATTGCTGTTATGTTTGCATTGTTTGCATATGTTTGCTTGTTTAATGATTCTATTTGAGGATAGGAGTATTAAATATGCAGAGGCATTTAGTATGCAATGTCAAATAATAATTTTAGGGATTTGCTACAATATAGAATGATAAGGTTTTGTATTTGATTTATACTAACTTTTCTCACAAGTTCCTGTTGAGTTTTATGTGCATGAAGTTTTTAAGATTTAGGGAAACCGTGATATAAAAGGAATTAAGGAGACACAAAAGCTCAAGCTTGGGGATGCCCAAGGCATCCCTAGTTAATATTTCAAGAAGTCTCAATCATCTAAACTTGGGGATGCCCCGGTTGGCATCCCACCTTTCTTCATCAACAATCATCGGTTAGCCTCGGTTGAGCCTAAGTTTTTGCTTCTTCACACGATGTGTGCTATTTTTAGAATGTCATTTTATTTTGTTTTGCTTGCTGTTTGAATAAAGTATTTAAGATCTGAAATTATTTTATGAGTGAGAGTCTTCACATAGCAACATAATTATTTGACCACTCATTGATCTTCACTTATATCTTTTGGAGTAGTTTGTCGTTTGCTCTAGTGCTTCACTCATATCTTTTTAGAGCACGGCGGTGGCTTTATTTTGTAGAAATTATTGAACTCTCATGCTTCACTTATATTATTTTGAGAGTCTTTAAACAGCATGGTAATTTGCTTTGGTTATAAATTTAGTCCTAATATGATAGGCATCCAAGAGGGATATAATAAAAACTTTCATATAAAGTGCATTGAATACTATGAGAAGTTTGATTCCTTATGATTGTTTTGAGATATAAAGATGGTGATATTAGGGTCATGCTAGTGAGTAATTGTGAATTTGAGAAATACTTGTGTTAAGGTTTGTGAGTCCCGTAGCATGCACGTATGGTGAACCGTTATGTAACGAAGTTAAAGCATGAGATATTTTTTGATTGTCTTCCTTATGAGTGGTGGTCGGGGACGAGCGATGGTCTTTTCCTACCAATCTATCCCCCTAGGAGCATGTGCATAGTACTTTGTTTCGATGACTAATAGATTTTTGCAATAAGTATGTGAGTTCTTTATGACTAATGTTGAGTCCATGGATTATACGCACTCTCACCCTTCCACCATTGCTAGCCTCTCTTGTACCGCGCAACTTTCGCCGGTACCATACACCCACCACATACCTTCCTCAAAACAGCCACCATACCTACCTATTATGGCATTTTCATAGCCATTCCGAGATATATTGCCATGCAACTTTCCACCGTTCCGTTTACTATGACACGCATCATCATTGTCATATTGCTTTGCATGATCATCTAGTTGACATCGTATTTGTGGCAAAGCCACCGTTCATAATTTTTCATACATGTCACTCTTGATTCATTGCACATCCCGGTACACCACCAGAGGCATTCATATAGAGTCATATTTTGTTCTAGTATCAAGTTGTAATTTTTTGAGTTGTAAGTAAATAGAAGTATGATGATCTTCATTATTAGAGCATTGTCCCATGTGAGGAAATAAAAAAAAGAGGCCAAAGAAGCCAAAGAAAAAAAAGGAGAAAGAAAAAAAAGGGGGAAAAGAGAAAAAAAAAGAAAGAAAAAAAGGGGAAAAATGAGAGAAAAAGAGAGAAGGGGCAATGTTACTATCCTTTTTCCATACTTGTGCTTCAAAGTAGCACCATGATCTTCATGATAGAGAGTCTCCTATATTGTCACTTTCATATACTAGTGGGAATTTTTCGTTATAGAACTTGGCTTGTATATTCCAATGATGGGCTTCCTCAAATTGCCCTAGGTCTTCGTGAGGAAGCAAGTTGGATGCACACCCACTTAGTTTTCTTTTGAGCTTTCATACACTTATAGCTCTAGTGCATACGTTGCATGGCAATCCCTACTCACTTGCATCGATATCAATTGATGGGCATCTCCATAGCCCATTAATTTTCCTAGTTGATGTGAGACTTTCTCCTTTTTGTCTTCTCCTCAAAACCTCCACCATACTCTATTCCACCTATAGTGCTATATCCATGGCTCACGCTCATGTATTGCGTGAAAGTTGAAAAAGCTTGAGAACATTGAAAGTATGAAACAATTGCTTGGCTTGTCATCGGGGTTGTGCATGATAAATACTTTGTGTGATGAAGATAGAGCATGACAAGATTATATGATTTTGTAGGGATAACTTTCTTTAGCCATGATATTTTGAGAAGACATGATTACTTTATTAAGTATGCTTGAAGTATCATTGTTTCTATGTCAATATTAAACTTTTGTTTTGAATCTTATGGATCTGAACATTCATGCCACAATAAGGAAAATAACATTGATAAATATTTTAGGTAGCATTCCACATCAAAAATTCTGTTTTTATCATTTACCTACTTGAGGACGAGCAGGAATTAAGCTTGGGGATGCTTGATACGTCTCCAACGTATCTATAATTTTTTATTGTTCCATGCTATTATATTATCTATCTTGGATGTTTTATATGCATTTATATGCTATTTTATATCATTTTTTGGGACTAACCTATTAACCTAGTGCCCAGTGCCAGTTGGTGTTTTTTTTCCTTGTTTTTGACTTTTACAGAAAATCAATACCAAACGGAGTCCAAACGGAATGAAACTTTTTGATGAGTTTTCTTCGACAACAAGACACCCACAAAGCTTCGGGAAGAGGCCAGAAGACCCACGAGGGGGCCACAAGCCCTGGGAGGCGCCCCAGGGGGGCACGGCCAGGGGGCTTGTGGGCTCCCCGCGGCTTTCCTAACCCTAAATCCAGCTCTATAAATACCAAAATATTCCCCCTACACTAGAGGGCACACCAAAAATACCTTTCCTCCGCCGCAAGCTTCTGTTCTCGTGAGATCCCATCTTGGGGCGTTTTCTGGCACTCCGCCGGAGGGGGATTCGATGACGGAGGGCCTCTTCACCAACCTGGTTGCCCTTCCAATGATGTGTGAGTAGTTTACCATAGACCTATTGGTCCATACCTAGTAGCTAGATGGGTTCTTCTCTCTCTTTGATATTCAATACAATGTTCTCCTTGATGTTCTTGGAGTTCTATTCGATGTAATCTTCTTTTGCGATGTGTTTGTTGAGATCCGATGAATTGTGGACTTATGATCAGATTATCTATGAATATTATTTGAGTCTTTTCTGAACTCTTTTATGCATGATTAATATAGCTTTGTATTTCTCTTCGATCTATCGATTAGGTTTGGCCAACTAGATTGGTTTTTCTTGCAATGGAAGAGGTGCTTTGTGATGGGTTCAATCTTGCGGTGTCCTCTCCCAGTGACAGTAGGGGTAGCGAGGCACGTATTTGCATTGTTGCCATTAAGGATAAAAAGATGGGGTTTTACCATATTGATTGGATCTATCCCTCTACATCAAATGCCCTAGGTCTTCATGAGCAAGCAAGCAAGTTTATGAAAGCTCAAAAAAGAAACTAAGCGGGGGTGCATCCAACTTCTCATATATTCAATGCTCTTTATGAAAGTTTTTATTATATCTCTCTTGGATACCAATCATATTAGGACCAAATTCATAAGCTAAGCAAATTGCCATACTATTTTCAAGACTCTCAAAATAATATAAGTGAAGCATGAGAGTTCATCAATTTCTACAAAATAAAACCACCGTCGTGCTCTAAAAATATATAAGTGAAGCACTAGAGCAACTAACTAGCTCAAAAGATATAAGTGAAGCACATAGAGTATTCTAATAAATTCACGATTAATGTGTGTCCCTCTCAAAAGGTGTGTACATCAAGGATGATTGTGGCAAAATAAAAAGCAAAGACTCATATAATACAAGATGCTCCAAGCAGAACACATATCATGTGGTGAATAAAAATATAGCCTCAAGTAATTTTACCGATGGATTGAAGACAAAAGAGGGGATGCCATCCGGGGAATCCCCAAGCTTAGATGCTTGGTTGTCCTTGAATATTACCTTGGGGTGCCTTGGGCATCCCCAAGCTTAGGCCCTTGCCACTTCTTATTCCGTGGTCCATCAAAACTTTACCCAAAACTTGAAAACTTCAGAACACAAAACTCAACAGAAAACTCGTAAGATCCGTTAGTATAATAAAAGCAAGTCACCACTTAGGTACTGTTCTAAACTCATTCCAATTTTATATTGGTGTTATATCTACTGTATTGTAACTTCTCCATGGTTCATACCCCCCGATACTACCCATAGATTCATCAAAATAAGCAAACAACACAATGAAAATAGAATATGTCAAAAACAGAATAGTCTGTAGTAATCTGGAAACTATCTATACTTCTGTAACTCCAAAAATTCTAAAAACTTAGGAAATCTTTATATCAATCTTGTGTAAAAAATTCAGATCAAAGCACGCTTCTGTGATTTTTCTAAATTCTGGCAATGAGCGCAAAAGTTTCTGTTTTTCAGCAAGATCAAATCAACTATCACCATAGATCATCCTAAAGGTATTACTTGGCTCAAACACTAATTAAATAACTAAAACACAATTACTACAGAAGTAATATTGTGTATTTTCATAAAAACAGAAAATAAAAAATATTAGGTTGTCTCCCAACAAGCGCTTTTCTTTAAACCCTTTTAGCTAGGCGTTGATAATTTTAGTGATGCTCACATGAAAGACAAAAATTGAAGCACAAAGAGAGCATCATATAGCATGTGAAATACAAGTTTAAGTCTAACATACTTCCTATGCATAGGAATTTTATAGGGAAAAGATTTATGAAGACAAGCAAAAACTAGAATATGCAAGGAAGAAGAAAGACCAATAGCAATCTCAACATAACGAGAGGTAATTTATTAACATGAAAATTTCTACAACCATATTTCCCTCTCTCATAATAATTACATGTGGGATCATAATCAAATTCAACAATATAGTTATCATATAAAATTTTCTCTTCAAGATCCACATGCATGCAAAGTTGACACTCTTCCAAAATAGTGGGATTATCATCAAATAAAGTCATGACCTCTCCAAGCCCACTTTTATCAAAAATTTCATAAGATTGATCATACTCCAAAGTAGTAGGATCATTATTACCTAGAGTTGACGCTCTTCCAAATCCACTTTCAATATTATTGCAAACACTATTATCAATATCATATTCATCATGAGGCTTAAATAAAATTTCAAGATCATAAGAAGCATTATCACCCCAATCATGATCATTACAATAAGTAGTGGACATAGCAAAATTAGCATCCCCTAGCTTGGGGTTTTGCGTATTATTAGCACAATTGGCATTAATAGAATTTATAATAACACCATTGCAATCATGCTTTTCATTCAAGGAGCTATCGTGAATCACTTCATAAATTTCCTCTTTTAGCACTTCATCACAATTTTCAGATTCACGAATTTCAAACAAAACTTCATAAAGATAATCTAGTGCACTCAACTCACTAGCAATTGGTTCATCATAGTTGAATCTTTTAAAAAGATTAGCAAGTGGATGAGGATCCATAAACTTTTTGCTTTCTGATTTTCAATAAACACACAATTATACCAAGCGAACAAGCAAACAAACCAAGTAAGACATAAAAGGTAAACGAAAAGAAGGAAATATTTTTGTGTTTTTCTGAAAATGTTTTAGAAGTGGGGGAGAAGAAAATGAGAGGCAAATGGCAAATAATGTAAGTGCAAGAGATGAGAGTTTATGATAGGTACTTGGTAGGCTTGATGTAGAACCTCCCCAGCAAAGGCGCCTGAAATTCTTCCTGCTACTTCTTGAGCTTACGTTGATTTTTCCCTTGAAGAGGAAAGGGTGGTGCAGCAAATTAGAGATAAGTATTTCCCTCAGTTAAGAACCAAGGTATCAATCCAGTAGGAGGTACAAGCAAGTCCCCAATAGATGCACCTGCACAAACTAACAAACACTTGCACACAACGCAAAAAATGGGTTGTCAATCCCTTTACGGTCACTTGCAAAAGTGAGATCTAATAGAGATAGATATAAAAGATAACTAAAAGGCAAAATAAAATAAATATAAATAAATTGCAGCAAGGTATTTTTGGGTTTTTCATTTTATAGATCTGAAAATATATGATGGAAAATAGACCCGGGGGCCATAGGTTTCACTAGAGGCTTCTCTCTTGAAGAAAGCATATGGTGGGTAAAAAAATTACTGTTGAGCAATTGATAGAAAGCGCATAGTTATGACGATATCCAAGGCAATGATCATGAATATAGGCATCACGTCCATGACAAGTAGACCGACTCCTGCCTGCATCTACTACTATTACTCCACACATCGACCGCTGTCCAGCATGCATCTAGTGTATTAAGTTAACAAGAATGGAGTAACGCCTTAAGCAAGATGACATGATGTAGAGGGATAGATCCAATTAATATGGCTAAATCCCCAACTTTTTATCCTTCAAGGCAACAATGCAAATATGTGTTTTGCTACCCCTACTGTCACTAGGTGAGGACACCGCAAGATTGAACCCATCACAAAGCACCTCTCCCATTGCAAGAAAAACCGATCTAGTTGGCCAAACCAAATCGATAGATTGGAGAGAAATACAAAGATATCTTAATCATGCATAAAAGGAGTTCAGAAAAGACTCAAATAATATTCATAGATAATCTAATCATAAATCCACAATTCATCTGATCTCAACAAATGCACCGCAAAAGAAGATTACATCGAATAGAACTCCAAGAACATCGAGGAGAACATTGTATTGAAGATCAAAAAGAGAGAAGAAGCCATCTAACTACTAGCTGTGGACCCGTAGGTCTGTGGTAAACTACTCACACATCATTAGAAGGGCAGCAACGTTGGTGTAGAGGCCCTTTGTGATCGAATCCCCCTCCGGCGGAGTGCCGGAAAAGGCCCCAAGATGGGATCTCATGAGAATAGAAGCTTACGGTGGCGGAAAAGTATTTTTCGTGTGCCCTCTGGTGTAGGGGGGTATTTTCGTATTTATAGAGCTGGAGTTAGGTTTAGGAGAGCCACGGGGGGGCCACAAGCCCCTTGGCCGCGCCCCCCTAGGGCGCGCCCCCAGGGCTTGTGGCCCCCTCGTGGGTCTTCTCGCCTCTTCCTGAAGCTTCGTGGGTGTCTTGTTGTCCAAGAAAAATCATCAATAAGTTTTGTTCCGTTTGGTATTGATTTTCTGTAAAAGTCAAAAACAAGAAAAAACAGCAACTGGCACTGGGCACTAGGCTAATAGGTTAGTCCCAAAAAACGATATAAAATAGCATATAAATGACTATAAAACATCCAAGATAGATAATATAATAGCATGTAATAATCAAAAATTATAGATACGTTGGAGACGTATCACTCCACCGCCTCCAGCCGGACCTTGGCAGCGATGACAAACTCCATCACCGTCCAGGCAGCGTGCGCGCTGGAATGGCTCCCCTCCGCCCTTTTCTCCTCCCGGTAGTTGTCCACGGCCGCCTCGGCCGATGCTTGTGTCTCTGGGAAGACCCCTGGTAAAGGAAGGGAGGAGATCAGTCAAAGAACCAGGGAACCGGCCGGCCGCGCTACCGGCCGAACTTGAAAATACAAAGAAATAAACAAAACACTTACGGGTGAGAAGCTCGTCGATGCGCTGCACCTCCGCCAACATTCCCTGCTCCTTCAGCAACCGCGCGCTGGCGCGACCCTCGTGGTCCTCCCTGAGCTGGGCATCCTCCTTGGCGGCTTTGGCCACTTGCTTGTCTTTCTGGGCTGCCGCCTTGTGGTGCTCCTCCGCAAGCCGGTTCAGCTCGGCCTGATGGGCAGCCGTCGTCTGGTCCCTCTCTGCCGCCAGTCGGCCCACCTCCACCAGCAGCCAGTCGCGCTCCGCAACCGTTAGGTCCCGCTGCCGGTCGGCCCAGTCCAGCCGGCATCAGAGATCTGGCACTTTAGTCGCAGCAGCTGGACGACGGGGCCCCCCAGCCAGCACCCGAACAAGAAGGAAAAAGCAAATGAAAAAGAAAAGGCAAGAAGATTTGACTCGGCTGCTGCGCAGACGGTCCGAATCTCGGGGGCTACACCCAGTGGGTGCACTAGCGCGCACCACTGAAAGCATGCGAGCCGTACCTCGGGCTTGGTGCAGCTCCTCCTCCTTGGTGGCGAGCAGGGTCCTGGCCTCACGGTACCGGCCCAGAAGGCGTTTGTATGCCGCCGCCCTCAGGTCATAAACCGTCTGTGAGGAAGAAGGTTAAGAAAAGAAGATGCTTGTGAAGGCCCGACCCGCCTGCTGTGCAGCCGGCACGGGCCTTGGGTGCTACACCCAGTGGGTGCGCTGATGTGCCCCCACTAGAGAGCGACCAAGACGGTCGAGAAGAAGGAAAGGAAAAAAATGAGTTACAGAAAAAACAGAAGATAAAAGACTTACCGCGACAGTCTGCTCGAGTTGCTGCATCCGGTCCTGCTCTGCCTGGACGTCGCTCTGCACGGGACTACGGTTGTCGGTGAACTATAGGCGCAGGGCGTTCACTGCCGTGTCCAGGTCACTCATGCGCGACCCGCTCGTGGCCTCGCCGGCACCCGCCCAGGTCCGCTGCATCCGAGTCGCAGACCCGACACTGGTCCCACTGCCAACCAGTCTCGGCTCGATGCTGCGCCCTGTGACTTGCGGCCTGATGACCACCATGGCACCGGAGCCCACGCGCGTGGCCTCCGCACTCGGCGACGACACTCTTCCATCGGTTGGTGTGGTCTCCGGCCTGCGATCTCCTTCGTTCCCATGCTCGATCTCGTCGGCCGGGTCGGCGGCTGATACGTCTCCATCGTATCTACTTTTCCTAATGCTTTTGCTCTTGTTTTGGACTCTAATTTGCATGATTTGAATGAAACTAACCTGAACTGACGCTGTTTTCAGCAGAACTACCATGGTGTTGTTTTTGTGCAGAAATAAAAGTTCTCGGAATGGAACGAAACTTTTTGGAGAATTTTTACACAATAAAAGAAAAATACTGGAGCCAAGAACCACCGGAGGGGGCCCCTGGGTGAGCACAACCCACCAGGGCGCCCCCTCCAAGCGCGCCCAGGTGGGTTGTGCCCAACTGGTGGCCCCGTAGACCCTGACTCCGACGCTATTAAATCCTATATTTGGAGAAAAAATAAGGAAAAAAGAATTATCGCGATTCACGATATGGAGGCGGAGATGGGAATCTTCGGTCTTTGTCATCATCAACCATCCTCCATCACTAATTTCATGATGCTCACCACCGGGAGTGAGTAATTCCTTCGTAGGCTTGCTGGACGGTGGTGGGTTGGATGAGATTCATCACGTAATTGAGTTAGTTTTGTTAGGGCTTGATCCCTAGTATCGACTATGTTCTGAGATTGATGTTGCTATGACTTTGCTATGCTTAATGCCTATCACTAGGGCTCGGGTGCCATGATTTTAGATCTGAATCGTTCATGTTTTCACCATTATATCTATGTTTGTGATCCGATCTTGCAAGTTATATGCACCTGCTACATGTTATGATCCGCATACCCCAAGGAGACAATAATTGGGATTCTTTCTGGTGATTACCGTAGTTTGAGGAGTTCATGTATTCACTATGTGTTAATGCTTTGTTTCGGTTCTCTATTAAATAGATGCCTTAATATCCCTTAGTTTCCTTATGGACCCCGGTGCCACGGGAGGGTAGGACAAAAGATGTCATGCAAGTTCTTTTCCATAAGCACGTATGACTATCTACAGAATACATGCCTACATTATATTTATGAACTGGAGCTAGTTCTGTGTCGCCCTAGGTTATGACTGTTATATGATGAATATCATCCAACGAAATCACCGATCCAATGCCTACGAGCTTTCCACATATTGTTCTTGCTAAGTTACTACTGTTGCTATTGCTGTTACAACTACTACAAAATTGTTACTGCTATCACTGTTACCACTGCTATCATTACTACTGCTATCAAAACTATCATACTACTGTGCTACTGATCACATTGTTGTAGTATTTAATCTCCAGATGTGGTTGAATTACCAACTCAACTGCAAATACTTACAAATATTTTTTGGCTCCCCTTGTGTCGAATCTATAAATTTGGGTTGAATACTCTACCCTCAAAAACTGTTGCGATCCCCTATACTTGTGGGTTATCAGCGGCTGGCGGCGACTCCGTGATGATAGCTTGGTCAGCATCTCGCTCATGGTCGCCCGTCTTGCCACGGTCGGCAGCTTTGGTGGCAGTTTGGGCATCGGCCTCCGCCCGGCGAGCTGGATCATGCATCGATTTTCGAATGATGCTCCAAAACCGGCAACGACGGCGACGAGTTCCCCTCCCAAGCCGGCCACAAGGGGTCCTCGGTGGCCCTCCCTTGCATTCCCACGGTGTCCGTCCATGCCTTAACCGAGGCCTCCGCCACCTCCTTCATGGCCTCCGCCCATGCCTGCCACGCGGCGCGCTTTTCCTCTTCATCATCATCCACTAGTCTGCCGGGCCACGAGCTCTTCCTTGATGGTCCTGGCCGGCTTGCCCCCGTCCGTGCCACTCTGGGTTCCTCGTCGGCCTGCTCTGTTGATGACCCACAAGTATAGGGGATCAATCGTAGTCCTTTTGATAAGTAAGAGTGTCGAACCCAACAAGGAGCGGAAGGAAATGACAAGCAGTTTTCAGTAAGGTAATTTCTGCAAGCACTGAAATTGTCGGTAACAGGTAGTTTGATAGCAAGATAATTTGTAATGAGCAAGTAATAGTAACGGTAGCGAAAGTGCAGCAAGGTAGCCCAATCCATTTTATAGCAAAGGACAGGCCGGAACGGTCTCTTATAATAAGCAAAGAGTTCTTGAGGACACACGGGAATTGCATCTAGTCACTTTCATCATGTTGGTTTGGTTCGCGTTCGCTACTTCGATAATTTGATATGTGGGTGGACCGGTGCTTGGGTGCTGTTCTTACTTGAACAAGCCTCCCACTTATAATTAATCCCCTCGCAGGCATCCACAACTATGCAAGAAGAATTAAGATAACAATCTAACCATAGCATTAAACGTATGGATCCAAATCAGTCCTTACAGAATAGCGCATAAACTAGGGTTTAAGCTTCTGTCACTCTAGCAACCCATCATCTAATAACTACTCCACAATACATTCCCTTAGGCCCAAAGATGGTGAAGTGTCATGTAGTCGACGTTCACATAACACCACTAAGGGAATCACAACATACATGTCATCAAAATATCGAACGAATATCAAATTCAAATGATTACTTGCAACAAGACTTCTCCCGTGGCCTCAAGAACAAGGGCAACTACTCACAAATAATATTCATGCTCAAGATCAGAGGGATATTAAATAGCATAATGGATCTAAACATATAATCTTCCACGAAATAAACCATCTAGCATCAACTACAAGATGTGATCAACACTACTAGTCACCCACATGTACTAATCTGAGGTTCTGGTACAAAGATTGAACACAAGAGATGAACTAGGGTTTTGAGATTAGATGGTGCTGTTGAAGATGTTGATGAAGATTGGCCTCCCAAAGATGAGAGGGTTGTTGGTGATACCGATGGCTTTGATTTCCCCCTCCGGGAGGGAAGTTCCCCCGGCGGAATCGCTCCGCCGGAGGGCAAATGTGCTCATGCCCAAGTTTCGCCTTGAGACGGCGACGCTTCATCCCAAAAGTCCTCCCCTTATTTTTCTAGGTCAAAAGACCTTATATACCAGAAGATGGGCACCGGAGGTGGGCCAGGGTGCCCACTACCGACCAGGGCGTGCCAGGGGGTCTGGCGCGCCCTAGTGCCTTGTGGCCACCTCGCTGCCCCCCTCTGGTACCCTGGCGCGCCCTAGTGCCTTGTGGCCACCTCGCTGCCCCCTCTGGTATTTCTTCTCTCCAATATTTATTATATATTCCAAAATAATTCTCCGAAATTTTTTAGTTCATTTGGAGATGTGCAGAATAGGTATCTCTGACATAGCTTTTTCCGGTCCAGAATTCCAGCTGCCGGTATTCTCCCTCTTTGTGTAAACCTTGCATATTATGAGAGAAAAGGCATTAGAATTACTCCACAAAGTGTTATAAAGCATAAAACACTATAAATAACAGTAGGAAAACATGATGCAAAATGGACGTATCAATTCCCCCAAGCTTAGACCTCTCTTGTCCTCAAGCGAGAGCCGATATCGAAAATCATGACCATATGTTTAGAGAGAGATGTGTCAATGAAAACAAAATACGGACATAGTAGCATCATGCTTATTATTATAACAGCAACAAACTTTATCATATAGCTTCTCATGAACAAGTAACAATTCATCACAACATCGAAGTAAAAAGCATAAACTTTATTGAAAACCAACAAACTATGTTCTCGGTCAACTTTGCAACTACAATTCATCATATTTTCAGGAAGGGTCTCGTATCGGAGCCTTTTGGTAAGTCCACATACTCAACCATCATTTAATCTTCTATGATTGCTAACACTCACAACATATATATGAGCAAAAAGTTTCAACCGGACACATAGAAAGATAGGGGCTTATAATTTTGCCTCCCAACTTATTCACCTCAAGGGTGAGGTCAACAATAATAACTCATGCTCACTCATATCCAAATGGGTATATGTGCCTAGATATTTCCCCACCACATGATGCTTACCAAAGAGAAAATAAAAAGGAATAGATGAAAATACTTTGACTCTTGCATAAAAGTAAAAGATAGGCCCTTCGCAGAGGGAAGCAGAGGATGTCATGCACTCTTTGGTTTCGTATGCACAATCCCTTAATACAAAAGAACATCACGTTATATTGCCCCTTATGATAGCAACCTTTATGATGCAGTTCGTCGCTTTTATTACTTTGCCATCACAAGTTCGTACAATGCTTATTTTCCCTTGCACTAAAAGATCAAACACATTTAGGAGCAATTTTTATTGCCTTTTTGCACCGATGACAACTTACTTGAAGGATCTTACTCAATCCATAGGTAGGTATGGTGGACTCTCAAAACATGGATTTGGGTTTAAGGATTTTGGATGCACAAGTAGTATCTCTACTTAGTGTGGATTTTTGGCTAGCAAAGATATTGAGCAAGCACCACATGTTGAAGGATCTATGACAATATAACTTCTATGTGAATATGACCAAACATAAATCATTATGTTTTCTTCCTTGTCCAACGTCAAGAATTTTGCATAAAATATTTAATGGGGGCTCACAATCATAAAAGATGTCCAAGATAGTATATTTGCATGTGAATCTTCTCTTCCCTTATTAATTCTTTCATGAGTTGCATCATTGACCAATGCTATGTTTGTCAACTTTCAATAAATTTTACCACTTATACTTTTCCTTATGTGGTGTCATTACTTACCATAAGATTAGCATATGATCTTTTTCATTAATTTATTTTATTTTGATTGGAACATAAAAGTAAAGAAGCAAAAACTCAAACTAAACTTTATTATATAACTCTCACTCGATTACATAGATAGATAGATCACGAAACTAGCACTCAAAAATAGACCATACTAAACTTTTATTCAACTAAATCATGATATATCTAAGGATCGAACTAAGATAGGTAAAGGCAATAAAAGTGATAGTGATACGACACCGGGGCATCTCCCCCAAGCTTGGCAAAAGCCAAGGGGAGTACCCATACCCGAGTACTCAAGTCTCCTTCTTTGGTGATGACGATGATGGTGGTGGTGATGGAGTACTCTTTTTCTCCAGCTTGCGTCTGAGGCTAAAGTTTTCCTCCCTTAGATCATCATTCTCTAACTCAAGCTTTAATACCCTTTTGCATAATGCCACCTTGCTCTCCTGCAGAAAACAGGATGGGATAAATTGAACCTTAGGTTTGTTTCCTTTGTTAGGAAGGCTTGACTTCGTGAATTCCACGTGCATATCTCCAGGTTGAGGTAGTGGATCTTCCTCTTCCTCAGAGCTATCATCCCTTGTTTCCTCCATGTGGACGTCTTCCTCCTCATCTGTGGTCCAACCATAATGATCCACCTCTTCATAGACCTTAGGGTTTGCGATACAGTCAGCGAGATAGCTCTCTCCCTCCGAATCTTGAGACGACATAATTTCATATATGTCAGAAAAACAGCGTGAAACAAGAACAGAGGATTTCTCCGCGATATGGAGGTCAAGCCGTCCGAGGTTATATATAAAGATTTTTTATCTTTGGAAATAAGTATACGGAAGGAAAACGGAGTCGGGAAGGTGCCCGAGGGGCCCACTACCCACCCGGGCGCACTAGGTGGGACAGGCGTGCCCTGGTGCCTTGTGGGCACTTGGGTTGCCTTCCCGGTTGTTTCTTATTTTTTTTATTTTTTCTAATATTCCAAAACTGACAGAAAATATTTTTGCGGATTTTTCGGAGTCCGTTCACTTACCGTATCACATACCTCTTCCTTTTCAGGGTTCTCGAGTGTTCTGGAAGGTTTCTTTTATGTGTTCCTCCGGTGTCATGATTTGAATAATATTGGTTTCAACATTAATAGGCGTACCTGAGATATAGTGCTTAATTCTTTGCCCATTAACCACCTTCGGATTGGTGCCTTCAGCATTATCGATCTTAATAATTCTAGAACGATAAACTTCTTCGATGATATACGGCCCTTCCCATTTGGAGGGAAGTTTACCTGCAAAAAATCTAAAACGAGAATCGTACAATAGAACATGTTCACCTACTTTGAATTCCTGTTTTTGGATTCTTTTGTCATGCCATCTTTTAACTTTTTCTTTGAATAATTTGGCATTTTCATAAGCTTGGGTTCCCCACTCATCTAGTGAGCTAATATCAAATAACCTCTTTTCACCGGCAAGTTTGAAGTCATAATTGTGTTCTTTAATTGCACAATATGCCTTATGTTCTAACTCAAGAGGCAAATGACAAGCTTTTCCATAAACCATTTTTATGGAGACATACCCATAGGATTTTTATAAGCTGTTCTATAGGCCCAAGGTGCATCATCCAGTTTCTTAGACCAATTCTTCCGGGACCTATTGACAGTGTTTTTTAATATTAATTTTATTTCTCTATTGCTAAGTTCAACTTGACCACTAGATTGAGGATGATAGGGCGATGCTATTCTATGGTTAACATCATATTTAGCAAGCATTTTACGCAAAGCACCATGAATAAAGTGTGAACCACCATCAGTCATTAAATATCTAGGGACTCCAATCATCGGGAAGATATTTTCTTTAAGCATTTTAATGGAGGTGTTATGATCAGGACTGCTAGTTGGAATAGCTTCTACCCACTTAGTAACATAATCAACAGCAACCAAAATATGTGTATACCCATTAGAGGAAGGAAAAGGTCCCATATAATCAAAGCCCCAAACATCAAATGGTTCAACAACAGGTGAATAATTCATAGGCATTTCCTGATGCTTACCAATATTACAAATTCTTTGGCATTCATCACAAGACAAGACAAACTTACGGGCATCCTTGAAAAGAGCAGGCCAATAAAAACCAGATTGTAATACCTTGTGCGCAGTTCTATCTCCCGCATGATGCCCTCCATAGGCTTCGGAGTGACATTTCCGTAGGATTTGTTCCTGTTCATGCTCAGGTACACAACGTCTAATAATACCATCTACTCCCTCTTTATAAAGATGTGGGTCATCCCAAAAGTAATGTATTAAGTCATGGAAGATTTTTTTCTTTTTTTGGTAAGTGAAACTAGGTGGTATAAATTTAGCAACAATGTAATTAGCATAGTCAGCATACCAAGGAGTGTTATGAGAAGCATTTATTACAGCTAGTTGTTCATCAGGAAAACCATCCTCAATAGGTAGTGGGTCATGAAAAATATTTTCTAACCTAGACAAGTTATCAGCTACGGGATTCTCAGCTCCTTTCCTATCAGTAATATGTAAGTCAAATTCTTGTAGCAAGAGAACCCACCTAATGAGTCTAGGTTTAGCATCTTTCTTTTCCATACGATATTTTATAGCAGCATGATCGGTGTGAACAGTTACTTTGGAATCAACAATGTAAGATCTGAAATTATCACAGGCAAACACAACTGCTAAAAATTCTTTCTCAGTAGTAGCATAATTTCATTGGGCACTGTCTAGAGTTTTGCTAGCATAATGGATAACATTTAATTTCTTATCACTTTGTCCTAGAACAGCACCAACAACATAATCACTAGCATCACACATAATTTCAAAAGGCAAGTTCCAATCAGGTGGTTGAACAATAGGTGAAGAAGTTAAGGCTTTCTTAAGTGTTTCAAAGGCTTCTACACAATCATCATCAAAAACAAATGGAACATCCTTTTGTAAAAGATTAGTAAGAGGCCTAGAAATTTTAGAGAAGTCTTTAATGAACCTCCTATAGAAACCAGCATGACCGAGGAAACTATGAATACCTTTAATGTCTTTAGGACATGGCATTTTCTCAATTGCATCAACTTTAGCTTTATCCACCTCAATACCTCGTTCATAAATTTTATGCCCCAAGACTATGCCTTCATTAACCATAAAGTGACACTTCTCCCGATCCAAGACAAGATTAGTTTGTTCACATCTCTGCAAAACTCGATCAAGGTTGCTTAAGTAATCATCAAAACAAGTTTCATAAACGGAAAAGTCATCCATGAAAACCTCAACATTCTTTTCACAAAAATTAGATAATATAGCAGTCATACATCTTTGAAAGGTAGGAGGTGCATTACATAAACCAAAGGGCATACGTCTATAAGCATAAGTTCCAAAAGGACAAGTAAAGGTGGTTTTCTCTTGATCATGTTGTGATACAGGTATTTGAGAGAAACCAGAATATCCATCAAGAAAACAAAAGTGTGTGTGCTTAGATAGTCTTTCTAGCATTTGATCAATAAAAGGCAGAGGGTAATGATCTTTTCTAGTAGCTTTGTTTAATTTCCTAAAATCAATTACCATTCTATAGCCAGTAACAATTCTTTGTGGGATAAGTTCATTTTTATCATTAGGAACAACAGTAATACCTCCTTTCTTAGGGACACAATGGACATGACTTACCCATCTACTATCAGCTATGGGATAGATTATACCTGCTTCCAGAAGCTTTAGTATTTTAGTTCTTACCACTTCTTTCATCTTAGGATTCAATCATCGTTGGTGATCAACAACGGGTTTAGCATCAGGTTCCATATTAATCTTGTGCTGACAGAGAGTGGGACTAATGCCCTTAAGATCATTAAGAGTATATCCAATAGCAGCATGGTGCTTCCTCAGAATTTTTAATAATCTCTCTTCTTCATGTTCTGAAAGATTAGCACTAATAATAACAGGATATATCTTTTTCTCATCAAGATAAGCATACTTCAGAGTGTCAGGCAGTTGCTTTAATTCAAACACAGGATCACCTTTAGGTGGAGGAGGACCTCCTAGAGTTTCAATAGGCAAATTGTGTTTTAAGGAGAGGTTGTTGTTCAAAGAATATTTTATCTATTTCATTTCTTTCATGCAAGTGCATATCATTCTCATGGTCTAGCAAGTATTGTTACAGTGGATCGGTAGGAGGCACGATAATAGAAGCAAGACCAATTATTTCATCTTTACTAGGTGATTCTTTATCATGAGGTTGTCTACGAAACTTAGAGAAATTAAACTCATGAGACACAATTCCAAAACTAACACTGACAGTTTCTTTCTCACAATCTATCTTAGCATTGACAGTGTTCAAGAAAGGTCTACCAAAAATTATGGGACAAAAGTCATCTTGTGGGGAACCAAGAACCAAAAAATCAGTAGGGTATTTTATTTTCCCACACAACACTTCAACATCTCTAACTATCCCAAGTGGTGTGATGGTATCTCTCTTAGCAAGTTTAATAGTAACATCTATGTCCTCTATTTCAGCGGGTGCTATATCATTCATAATTTCTTGGTATAAGGTAAAAGGAATAGCACTCACACAAGCTACCAAATCACATAAACCATGATAGTAATGATCTCCTATTTTAGCTGATATAATAGGCATGCCAACAACAGGCTTGTTCTTATCTTTAGTATCGGGTTTGGCAATTCTAGCTGCTTCATCACAGAAGTAGATAACATGCCCATCAACATTTTTGACCAAGAGATCATTAACCATAGCAACACTAGGTTCTACTTTAATTTGTTCAGAGGGTTTAGGTGCTTTAATATTACTTTTGTGAACCACTATTGATACCTTAGCATGTTCCTTTTTCCTAATAGGGAAAGGTTTTTTTTTTCAACATAAGCAGTAGGAACTACTGGATCAACATTATAAATAGTTTCATCTTTAGCTATAACCGGTTCTTTAATTTCTTCTTTAATAGGGGGATGATATTTAAACCACTTCTCCTTAGGGAGATCAACATGAGTAGCAAATGATTCACAAAAAGAGGCTACTATCTCAGAGTCAAGTCCATATTTAGTGCTAAACTTGCGAAAAGCATTGGTATTCATAAAAGATTTAGCACAATCATACTCAAGCTTAATACCTGACTCTTTACCTTCGTCGAGCTCCCAATCTTCAGAGTTGTGTTTAATTCTCTCCAAAAGATCCCACTTGAATTCAATAGCTTTCTTCATAAAAGAACCAGTACAAGAAGTACCGAGCATGGATTGATCATCACGAGAAAGCCGAGCATAAAAATTCTAAATAATAATTTCTATAAATTCTCTTGAGCTCATGATTGGGGCATGAATATAACATTGGTTTAAGCCTCCCCAAGCTAGAGCGATACTTTCTCCTTCACGAGGCCAAAAATTATATATATAATTCCGATCACGATGAACTAGATGCATAGGATAAAACTTTTGGTGAAATTCCAATTTCACTTGATTCCAGTTCCACGATCCAATATCATCGCATAGCCTATACCATGTCAATGCCTTTCCCCCCAAAGATAGAGGGAAAACCTTCTTCTTAACTTCATCACCGGGTAAACCTGCAAGCTTAAATAATCCACAAATTTCATCCACATGTATCAAATGCATATCGGGATGTTTCGTTCCATCTCCTGCATCAGGATTAGCTAGCAATTGCTCTATCATACCAGAAGGAATTTCATAACTAATATTTTTAGTAGGTGCATTAGGTTGAGGGGCAACTCTTTGTGTTTCTGGTCGAGGTGAAGATACCCCGAACAAGCCCCTCAAAGGATTGTTTTCCATAGTAACAAGTGACAATAAATTTCAGCACGTAATATAAATTTTTCCTTACCATTTTCCACTTACCAAGAGCGCTTCACTCCCCAGCAAAGGCACCGGAAAAGAGTCTTGAAGACCCACAAGTATAGGGGACCAATCATGGTCCTTTTGATAAGAGTGTCGAACCCAACAAGGAGCAGAAAGAAATGACAAGCGGTTTTCAGCAAGGTAATTTTTGCAAGCATTGAAATTGTCGGTAATAGGTAGTTTGATAGCAAGATAATTTGTAACGAGCAAGTAATGGTAACGGTACCAAAAGTGCAGCAAGATAGCCCAATCCTTTTTATAGCAAAGGACAGGCCGTAACGGTCTCTTATAATAAGCAAAGCGCTCTTGAGGACACACGGGAATTGCATCTAGTCACTTTCATCATGTTGGTTTGATTCGCGATCGCTACTTTGATAATTTGATATGTGGGTGGACCGGTGCTTGGGTGCTGTTCTTACTTGAACAAGCCTCCCACTTATAATTAACCCCCTCGCAGGCATCCACAACTACGAAAGAAGAATTAAGATAACAATCTAACCATAGCATTAAACGTATGGATCCAAATCAGTCCTTACAGAATAGCGCATAAACTAGGGTTTAAGCTTTTGTCACTCTAGCAACCCATCATCTAATAACTACTCCACAATGCATTCCCTTAGGCCCAAAGATGGTGAAGTGTCATGTAGTCGACGTTCACATAACACCACTAAGGGAATCACAACATACATATCATCAAAATATCGAACGAATATCAAATTCACATGATTACTTGCAACATGACTTCTCCCGTGGCCTCAAGAACAAGGGAAACTACTCAAAAATAATATTCATGCTCAAGATCAGAGGGATATTAAATAGCATAATGGATCTGAACATATAATCTTCCACCAAATAAACCATCTAGCATCAACTACAAGATGTAATCAACACTACTAGTCACCCACATGTACCAATCTGAGGTTCCGGCACAAAGATTGAACACAAGAGATGAACTAGGGTTTTGAGATGAGATGGTATTGTTGAAGATGTTGATGAAGATTGGCCTCCCAAAGATGAGAGGGTTGTTGGTGATGACGATGGCTTCGATTTCCCCCTCCGGGAGGGAAGTTCCCCCGGCGGAATCGCTCCGCTAGAGGGCAAAAGTGCTCCTGCCGAAGTTCCGCCTCGAGACGGAGGCGCTCCGTCCCGAAAGTCCTCCCCATATTTTTTTCTAGATCAAAAGACCTTCTATACCAGAACAAGAGCACCGGAGGTGTGCCAGGGTGCCAACTACCCACCAGGGCGTGCCAGAAGGTCTGGCGCGCCCTGGTGCCTTGTGGCCACCTAGCTGCCCCCCTCTGGTAGTTCTTCTCTCCAATATTTATTATATATTCCAAAATAATTCTCCGTAAAATTTCAGCTCATTTGGAGATGTGCAGAATAGGTATCTCTGTCATAGTTTTTTTAGGTCCAGAATTCCAGCTGCCGGTATTCTCCCTCTTTGTGTAAACCTTGCATATTATGAGAGAAAAGGCATTATAATTACTCCACAAAGTGTTATAAAGGATAAAAACACTATAAATAACAGTAGGAAAACATGATGCAAAATGGACGTATCATCCGCCTCCAGGCACGTCCGAGCCGACTGTCTCTGACAGCTCAAGGGATGTCCTTGGGGGCGCACGACGGGTGTAAGGGGGAAGAAGGGCGACACAGGAATAGAAGAAGAGCAAGCAAGAATCAAGAGCAAGGCAGGAAAGGATACTAACCCGGAAGCCGTAGGGATCGCCCGCTTCGGTCCCAACGACGGGGGGAGCCGGCGTGTCTTCTTGATGACCCTCATTCCACCTCCCGACTGCGTCGCGCCCGAGCACTTCCCAGCCGGCCGTGGTTCAATCGGCTACTTCCCGTGCGGCCGCCCAGCGACCGTCGGCTCGCTAGAAGGCCCTGCTCTGTCCGTCTTCTGCAGTTGCCTCCGAGGGGCGACACTGGCATTCGCCTCCTCAGACGGGGGCGCTGCATCATCAGCAGTGCTCATTCCATCTCCGTCATCGTCCGTCCATTCATGCAGAGGATCTAGAGTCGGAGACTTACATGCTTGGCCAGACCCGTCGACTTTGGTGTCTTCGAGGCGCGCGTCGTCCCCTCCCTCCTCCTCTTCGCCTCTGGCCTCCTCCTCATCCGAGTTGGGAAGGTCCAGCTACAGATTCTTGAGATTCGGCCCGTCATCGGTCTGCTGACTTGGGAAGCGCTGTAGCCGGCCCGACGCATCAGGGCGCAGGAAAAGGGAAGAAGTGGCGAAGAACAGGGACCAGGGACTCACCACCGGCGTGGGATCCAGCCGGCTGTAGGGCTTTTTCCCGAAGCGCCATGTTGCCTTGTCAAGCTCGGCGATGGTGATGTTGTTGACGCGCTGGATGATCCCGGCCGGTGATAGCTCCTTCGTCGACATTCGGTAGGGGTCGTGCCGGCCGCTCATGTCGTAGATCCAATGTGGCCGGCGCTCCAGCGACAGCACCCGACGGGCGATGAAGGCCGCGATGATATCCGCTGGGACGATCCCCTCGCGGTCTGTCATCTCCCGGATCCGGTTGCAGATGCTCGTGATCTCCGCTGACGGATTCTTGGGGTAGTGGCCCCAATTCCGCTTTCCAGCCGGCGGCGGTTGTTGAAGGTGGGCAAGTTGATGCAGTCCACCTCCGGGTTGGTGTTCTTCACGTAGAAGAATGACTTCTGCCATTTCTTGGCCAAGTCCTTGAGGGGTGCTTGGGGAAGGGCCCACCACCACTCCACAGGCGGACAAGGCGCCACCCGCCGCCCCCTGCTGCTTGAGGTAGAAGAGTCGACACCAGAGTTCAGTGTACGGCAAGAGGCCGATGTAGCCCTCGCAGAGTACAGCAAAGGCCGGGAGCTGCAAGATGGCATTCGCCCTGAGGTGGTGCGGCTGCAGGCCGAAGAACTCGAGGAACCACCGGAAGAAGGTGATTGCGGGAAGGCCGAACTCGCGAGCGAAATGCGTGTAGAAGACCACCGCCTCGCCCTCCCGCGACGCCGGCATGGTCTCTCTGCCGGGCGCGCACGCCTCCATGCTACTTGTGAGCTGCGTTGGGATTTCCCCGAAGAGGAGGGGATGATGCAGTACAGTAATGATAAGTATTTCCCTCAGTTATGAAACCAAGGTTATCAATCCAGTAGGGGAACCAAGCAACACTATGTAAACAACACCTACACACAAACAACAAATACTTGCAACCCAACGCGTAGAGGGGTTGTCAATCCCTGAATGGTTACGAGCAAGATTAAAATATATAGTTTTTGATAGATAGATCTGACAAAAATACAAAATAAAATAAATAAAATAAAATTGCAGCAGCGTATTTTTTGATCTAATATATGATAAAAGATAGATCCGGGGGTGTCGTGGGAAACCACGGCCACCTATGGGGCCATGGGCCCATTTTGGTTCGGCAGGGGGACTGAGCGCATTGCACACAGAGCGGAGGAGCGCAGCGTAGCGCGGCAGAGATCACACGGGCAGTTTTTACCTAGGTTTGGGCCACCGCGAGGCGTAAAACCCCACTCCTGCTTTGGTGGATGGTTGTGGAAACGCAGCGCTCTTGCCCGGCAGGGTTGCCTCGAGGCGAGAGCAGCTACGCGCGTATGGGTGTACAGGGGTCCGAATCCTTTCTATGGTTGCCATGGGCCTCCTTTTGTAGATTAAGGGGTCACCACAGTGGCAAATCAGTCATTGTGTACTGATTAGATAGCGAATAGTGCTATCATATCTCCTCTACAGACAGAGCAGTACGCATTAAATGCGCCGCTCAGTGTCACATCATGGCCTGCCTGGCACGCCTTGCTGTGCTGTTTAGCCACCTTCTCTCCTGTCTGCATAACACGTCACAGGACGGGTGTCATCTGGAGGTGATTCCTGTAGGAAATGGCTGCCATGTGGCAAAAGGCAGCCACTTAGTCATCTTCGGGCTTGACACCGCATCGATCGGTGACTTGCGTCGCTGTGAGGTGGGGTTGTGAAGCCTTGGCGGGGTGTTTTGCCTTTGTATGCCTTGGCAGGCCTGCCGGGGCGGCCTTGAGGCTTGCTTCCGGGGCAACCTTGACTTCGCCAGGCTCTCCTGCCTGGCAAGGGAGGTTTTCCCTTAGCGGTGTCTTGCTTCTTGGCTTGACTTGGTCTTCTCAACTTGCCCTTTGATTCCTCAAAGAGCCTATCTCTTTACCTTGGCCTTGTCTTGGATGTTGCAATCTTGATCTTGGGCCTATGCACGGTCTGGGCAACAGACCCAGGGTTTGTTGCACCAACAGGAGCCCCCGGGCCCGGCCCGAATGAGCTGCCAGGCGTCGTCGGGGTAGGCCCTAACTTGTGCACAGGCGAGGGGGAAATAGCTGCTCGCCCTTTGAGATCTTCTTTGCTTCTTCATTAATCCGAGCTCGGATCAGTTTCTGGTTCTTCCGCCCGTCGCGTAACGCCAACTGCAGTGGGACCACTCTTGTAATGGCTCGTGAATGACTTTAACGCATGGGCGAGTAACTGCCACTTCACTCTTCCCACCACACCCTTATCCCCGGCCACATATGCTGCATGCATCGAGCAGGGTAGGTAACGGAGGAGCGTGGCACGGGGGAGCGTTAAGGCAGGGGCCTAGTCTTTATGGATTGGTGGAGGAGGACAGTGGTTGCCCATCGATGAATCAGCCCCCAGCCCCCAGCTTGCCTATAAAAAGGAGGGGCAGGGGGAAGCGGGAGTGTTCATCCATGCTCTTCTTCTTTCTTCTCGCAATGCTGAGAGAGAGAGAGAGACAGGGGCCGAGCCCCAGACTCGAGCTTGAGGTTGGCGATGTTGGAAGCTTGTGAAGGGGCTCGGGGAGTGAGCCTGGACCGGAGTAAAAAGGGGCGCGGCGGATATGCCACCCGTGACGCGGGAGACGCCGAGCCTTTCTCTCACGGGGGCATGTTTGTCCCCTCCTCCTTGGTGCTGAAGTTCTTGGCGGCTCCGGTGTCCATCAGGGGCACAGCTCTCGGGTTCCTTGGTAATCCCGGTACCGCCCCCCTTGGTGAAGTCAGGGCAAATGTTGAAGATGGTGGCATCTTCCTGCCCGCCAAGGTGGGGAGCGATGCCCCTGGCGCGCCTCAGACGTCGTTGTTGCCCGCAGCTTCTCCGGGGGAGGCAACGACTCACGGAGCCGGCGTCCCTCTGGAGCGGCGGTGATGGAGAAAGATCGAGGGAAGAAGGAGAAGGCGGGTGGCGGGGCGTCAGGTCGGAGTACGATGGCACCGACGCCTTCGTCTTGTATTGCCAACCTGCTGCCTCATCTTTCCGCTCTTCCCCTCCCTTCCCGGCACCATCATCACCAGCCTCTTGGTTGCCGGGGAGAGGGCCACTCTCTTGGTGCCTTCGCCTCCTACGGCAGTCTTCCAGCTGGGCCTCGGTGGTTCTCCCCGCTGGTGCTTTTTTCTGGAACTTCTGGTTGGCCCTGGCGGTGGTGACCAAGGCACCGTCGAGCTGCTCCTTCTGTCTCCCTCCTTCGCAGCCTCGCCACTCTCGATCTTGTCAGGCTGCGCCCGGTAGGTCTTGGCGGGGTCGAGTGGGTTGTCTTGCCCAGGCACCCCTTTTGCCCTCCTTCTCTTCCACCGCAGTGCCTAGGAGGAGGTGGACAAGAAAGGGATTACGGGGCACTTATCTTTTTTCAATCTAAAATATGTAGGCACTTGCCAAACTATAGTTCAAATTATGTAATCTCTTTTATCCATGTTTGTGTTCTGTAAGGTATGTACTTGTTGATCAGCATATTAATGAAAAAGATAAACCTTGCCGGGCACTTGTGCATGGAACATGTCCATGCAGAGGGAGAATGCCTCTTTACGCTCAAGTAAACAAGTTTTTCCCCGGTAGGCTATCCTGCCGGTACCCTCAAGTTGCTGCCGCGGGGCTGGGCCTGCCGGGCACAAATCGTGAAGAGGGACCAGCCCCCCGCCAACTTCCTCGCCAAAGGCCACTACAACCTCCCACCAAAGCAACGTTCGAGTCAAGGGACGGGAGCACCTAAGTCTTGAAAGCGGTGAGGTTTTCCTATGCACAAGCTTTACTTACAGAACTCGTATGGATAAGAGAGAGAACTTATCTATTTGGGCTTGCCGGGGATCACGATGTAGGCTTGTCTTCTCTTCTCCTTTTTCGGGACCGAATCCACAGTAGGAGCCTGCAGTATGATGCAGATGAAAATGATGCCTCATGTGATCTTATCTACATGAACATGCAATGCTCATGATATGCTTATGCATGCATGCAATCTGTCGGGGGCCCCCCAGCGCTTCATTTATTTCTCTGTTGCTCAGGGTCTGCGCCTGGCTTTGTACAAGGGGTTACATGCAATAGAGGCAAGGCCTGTACAAAAGGGTGGCTGCCGGGCAGGGCCCGACAGCCGCGCCTTACGGGTAGAACTTGCGGAGATGCTCAATGTTCCATGAGTTTTACAACTGAATGCCATCTCAGGTCTCCAGACGGACTGCGCCAGGTCTGGTGACTCGTACTACCCGGTAAGGGCCTTCCCACTTCAGCGTCAACTTGTTTGCACCCTTGGTGGACTGAACACGCCTAAGGACAAGGTCGCCTTCCTCAAAACACCGGGCACGAACCCTGCGGCTGTGATAGCGACGCAGGGCTTGCTGATAGAGTGCGGCACGCGTAGCAGCCCGGAGACAGTTCTCCTCGAGTAGCACAGCGTTGTCACACCGGTGCTGATATTGCGCTACTTCATCGTAGGCAAGCACTCGAGGTGACCCGTAAATGAGTTCCGTGGGGATAACTGCTTCTGCCCCATAGACAAGGGAGAATGGAGTCTGCCCGGTAGCTCGATTTGGTGTCGTTCTGAGGGACCAAAGAACCACCGGCAGCTCATCGATCCACCGCCTGCCGCACTTCTGCAGCCTATCGAAAGTTCTCGTCTTGAGTCCTCGCAACACTTCAGCATTCGCCCTCTTAGCTTGCCCGTTGCTCCTTGGATGGGCCACAGAGGCGAACGAGATTTTGCTTCCGAGGGCATGAACGTATTGCATGAAGGCGCGACTCGTGAACTGGGTGCCGTTGTCAGTGATGATCCGGGAAGGAACTCCGAAGCGGCACACCAATCCTTTCAAGAACTTGATAGCTGACTGAGCAGTCACCTTTCTCACGGGCTCTACTTCCGGCCACTTTGTAAACTTGTCGATTACAATGAACAAGAATTCAAAGCCCCCGGCAGCACGGGGGAAAGGGCCAAGGATATCGAGCCCCCAGACCGAAAACGGCCATGACAAAGGGATTGTCTGAAGAGCTTGGGCAGGCAGGTGGATGTTCTTGGAATGGAACTGGCAGGCTTCACACTTGGTGACAAGCTCGACCGCATCTTGGAGGGTTGTGGGCCAGTGGAATCCTTGCCGAAAAGCTTTCCCAACCAACGCCCTTGATCCAATGTGGGAGCCGCACATACCATTGTGTATCTCTGCCAGCAGTTCCTTTCCTCCTTCCCGGCAAATGCACTTCAATTTCACACCATTGGGCCTCCTTCTGTACAGCGTGTCATCAACGAACTGATACATACTGGCCCTCCGGGCTACTCTTTCAGCTTCTTCTTGCTCTTCGGGAAGTTCTCCAGTTTGGAGGAAATGGACTATGTGCCGTGCCCAAGGCGGAGCCTGTGGCTCGGCAACGAGGACTAACAGCACCCCCCCATTCATGAGAGTGCAATCCTCGACCGCGGGGACCAGTGGCCTGGCGGGAGGATGTAGCTCAGCGACCGAAGGGGAGTTGTGCCCGACAAGCTTTCTGCCGGGATCCTCGAGGGGTTCTACCGGGAGAGGCTTGCCGGAGTCCAGTTTCCTCCTCTTTCTGGCCATTGTTGCCGGGGATACGGAGGGCTGAGTCAGATGGAGAACAAAAGTTCCTGGTTCCACAGGGAGCTTCTGCGCAGCGCACTTTGACTGATGATCAGCGATGCTGTTTTCCGCACAGGGTACGTGCTTTGTTTGCAATCCGTCAAAGCGCTCCTCCAACTTTCTCACTTCCTCAACGTATGCCTCCATCAATGGACTTTGGTAATCCTTGTTGACTTGTCTCACCACAAGTTGTGAATCTCCGCGGATGATCAGCTTCTTGATCCCCAGTTCTGTTGCAATCCTGAGCCCGGCAAGGAGCCCTTCATACTCTGCTGTATTGTTGGTAGCTTCCTCCTGGGGAAAATGCATCTGGACGATGTACTTCAGGTGCTCTCCGGTGGGAGCAATGAGAAGCACACCAGCCCAGCCCCTGCACCTTGTAGGGAGAAGGCGCCATCGAAATACATAATCCATTCTTGGGGTGCTTCCTTGCCGGGGATAACTGTCTCCAACACCTCTTCATCAGGAGTTGGCGTCCATTCTACAATAAACTCTGCCAATGCTCTGCTCTGAATAGTTGATGTGCTCTCAAACTTCAAACCAAAGCTGGATAACTCCAAAGCCCACTCCACTATCCTATCGGTAGCCTCAGGGTTTCGTAGTATCCGTTGCAAAGGGAAATGGGTGACAACCGTGATCTCATGGGCTTGGAAGTAGTGGCACAGTTTCCTTGAGGCCATGACAAGGCCAAAGATCAATTTTTGCACGCCAGAGTACCTGGATCTAGCCCCCTGCAATAGGGAGCTGACGAAGTATACTGGGCGCTGCACCACTTTCTTCTTTGCCATGACCAGAGAACTGCTTCCGCTGTTCTGCTCTTCTCTACCTTGATCTGCATCTGACCCTGCCGGGGTGTGTTCGCTTTCCTCCCCGGAAGGGACACCAGCTGCGTCTGCTGCTTCATCCACTTCCCTCTGCGCCACCAGTGCTACGCTAACCACCTGATTAGTTGCCGCCAAATATAGCAGCAATGGCTCTTGAGGTTTTGGAGCAACCAAAGTGGGCACAGAGGAAAGGTAGGCCTTCAAATCTTGTAGTGCGGCGTCTGCCTCAGGGGTGCACTCCATGGGCCCTGCCTTTTTCAAAACCTTGAAGAACGGCAAGGCACGCTCGGCAGACTTGGAAATGAACCTACTAAGCACGGGAACACATCCAGTCAAACGCCTCACGTCCTTGACTGTCTTGGGTGCTTGAATCTGCTCGATAGCCTTGATCTTGTCGGGGTTGGCCTCTATCCCTCAGTGGGACACAATGAAGCCAAGTAGCTTGCCGGAAGGAATGCCAAACACACACTTCTCCGGATTTAGCTTCAAGTTGATCTTGCGCAGATTAGCAAACATCTCTTCCAAATCCTTGATGAGGGTTGATCTGTCCTTGGTCTTGACCACAATATCGTCCATGTAGGCCTCAATGTTCCTGTGCAACTGTGACTCAAAACCAATCTGGACTGCTCTTGCGAAAGTAGACCCAGCGCTCTTCAACCCGAAAGGCATCCGCATGAAGTAGTATGTGCCACATGGGGTGATGAACGCGGTCTTCTCTTCGTCTTCCTTGGACATAAAGATCTGATGATATCCAGAGTAGGCATCCAGGAAGGAAAGCAGGTCGCACCCAGAGGTGGAATCCACAATCTAGTCTATGCGAGGCAAGGGGAGTGGGTCCTTCGGGCATGCCTTGTTCAGATCCGTAAAATTTATGCACAGTCTCCACTTCCCATTGGCCTTGCGTACCACCACTGGATTTGCTAACCACGTTGGATGTAATACTCCTCTAACTAGACCAGCTGCCTCAAGTTTCTTGATCTTCTCGGCAATAAACTGTTACCGCTCCAAAGCTTGCTTCCGGACCTTCTGCTTGACGGGTCGGGCATGTGGCAGACAGCAAGGTGGTGCTCGATTACCTTCCTGGGAACACCGGGGATGTCAGATGGTTTCCAGGCAAACACATCGACATTCGCCCGCAGGAAGGCAACGAGCACGCTTTCCTATTTGTCATCGAGGGTGGCACTGATGGTGAAAGTACCACCAGCGCCAGCCAGCCCTGCCGGGACCTGTTTCACAGCGGGTGCAGAAGCGTTGGATCTCTTGCTATTGGAACCCTCCGGCGAGTCATCAACAGGCGCAGCATACCCCGAAGAGGTGTGCTTCCCGGATTCCTTGCCGGCGTCCCTGTTAGCCTTCTTCTTTCCATTACTTTCCTTGGCGGGGATTGCAGCTTCAGTGGCCTCTGCCGCGACTGCATCCTGGTACATCTTGTCCACACAAATAATTGCGTCCTTCTCGTCTGATGGAATGGAAATGATGCCCACTGGCCCTGGCATCTTCAAGGTGTTGTAGGCATAGTGGGATGCCGCCATGAACTTGGCCAAAGCTGGGCGACCAAGGATTCCATTGTATGGTAGGGGGAGGTCAACCACATCAAACATGATCTTCTCAGTTCGGTAGTTCAACTCTCCCCCAAATGTCACTGGTAATGTGATTTTCCCCTTAGGACGACTCCTGCTAGGGTTGATCCCTTGGAACGTACCAGTAACTTTGAGCTCTTCTTCTGCTATCTAGAGTTTGCTGATGACCTTTGAAGAAATCAGATTCAACCCGGCCCCACCGTCAACCAGCATCTTTGTGACTTTGAGGTTGCGGATTGTTGGTGATACCAACAACGGCAAGCACCCTACCGCGGTGGTGCGGTCAGGGTGGTCCTCTTCGTCGAAGATGATGGGCATGCAGGACCACTTGAGCGGCCTTCGAGAGTCTGCCGCTGGCTCCACGGCATTGACTTCACGCGCCCACCGTTTAAGTTGGCGGTGACAGGAGTGCAAAGATGCACCCCCATCAATGCATAGGGTGTCAGTGGCTTTCTGGAATTCCTGCTCGCTGGTCTCCTCTTCATCTCCTCCATCACTCTCATCGTTGCAATCCTCCTTCTCACGGCCTCTGGCAGGTTTCCCTTGATTCTGAGGAGCCTTGCCGGGGCGGCTTGCTCCGCCACCCCGGCCCTTTCCGCCAGCGCCATTCTGACCTTTCTCTTTATCTCGCTTCTCATATTCAGCCCTCTGCTTCTTGACAAGCTGCTCAACCTGATGACACTCCTGGAGATCGTGGCCCTTGGTCCGATGGATTTTGCAATACGGGTCATCGCCTTTCCTAGCCTTCTCAGCAGCCGCGGCTTCCCGGCAGTCAGTGCACGCGGCTACCTCCTTGCCGGGTATCTCAGCCTTGGCTGTCTTGCCGGTACTAGGCAGGCCCGATCCCTCAACGGTCATCACTGCCTTATCCTTGCACCTTTTGTTGCGCTTCTTGTTCTTCTTCTTTTGGCTAGTGGCCTTGTCGTCATCCTCTGAATCGATGTTGATGCCATCCTCTTCCCCAGGGAGCTTCCTCCCCTCCTCTATCCGAGCACACTTATCCACCAGAGTGTAAAGCTCCTTCACAGTCTTGGGCAATCGAACGTTCATCTTTGAACGTATCCGATGATTGCGCATGTTGGACTGGAACGCAGCTATCACAGCTGCCGGGTGGATGTCTGGAATATTCCTGTGGACTCTGCTGAATCTCTGTATGTATTTCCACAGGCTCTCGCCTTCCTTCTGCGGGAGGAGCTGCAAGTCGCTGGGCCACCCTGGTTCTTGATGGCCGCCCGTGAAGGCGCCAACGAACTCATGGCACAGGTCAGCCCAGGTCAAAATGGAGTTCTCCGGCAGGTGCATCAGCCAAGCCCTCACATTTGGCTTGAGTGCCAAAGGGAAGTAGTTGGCGAATACCTTCTCATCTCTTCCCCCAGCAGCTTGAACAGCGATGGTGTAGATGCTCAAGAACTCTGTCGGGTTCAGTCTTCCGTCATACTTCTCTGGTATCTCTGGCTTGAACGTGCGAATGGACAACCAACGGACTTGCCGCAGCTCGCGGGTGAAGGCAGGGCACCCAGCCTCGAAAGGCAGGTACCCGCCGTAAGCGAGTGCGGGCTCGTCGACATTGGGGCCATCGCGCCTGTCGGACTGGCGGTGGGCGTCGCGGTGTCTCTTGGTGTTGACACGCACGCCTTCCCTCCGCCTGTCCTCCAGGACTCGCTTGGGCCTTGACGCGCTCGAGGGTCGGACGAAGCCATCAAGACATCGTCAGGTTCTTGGTCGCGCGGCTCCCGCGCCGGCTGCCACGGAGGGGACTGCACCGTAGGAGTGGCCCCATCCACACGGCCAGCAGCGTGGGCCGTTGCCGCTGCCTGGGGAGGCCGTGGCGGGCCATCCCGCTATGATCCTCCCGCCTCGGCGAAGCTAATCAGACTCTGAATGGTGGCTCTCCACTCATCCATCTGATCGGCTGCCGGCGGAAATTTCAACAGTAGCTGAGCTCGCGCCATGGCCTTTGAAGTGATGCTCGGCATGGATGTCGATGAAGATCGTAACGTCGCCCGGCTCCTGACGATGCCGGTAGCGATCGCGTCGTGCTCTCGTCATCGTGAGCCAGCCACCTAGATGGCGTGTGGACGAGGTGGAGGCGCTTGAGGGCCAGCGGCTCCGTTTGGCGTAGCGGCTGGGTCGGCTCATTCCGGGGGTGGCGCATGTTCTACGGCCGCTCCCGTGGCAGGAGCGGTCGGGGAGTTGCGATTCCCTCCAGAGCGAGTACCCCCGCTGCGGCTGTGCTCTTCGGCCGGACGAGGAGGTGCAGATGGAATGGTCTCTCCTCTCGTACCTCATGGGATGTGGCCACTGGAATGTAGTTGGTGCTGTCCTTCTCCGGTGCCTCCTGCTCCTGCTTCGGCAATAGGGGAGGTGGTAACGATGCCACCCGCGCCGACCACGTCCCCCACAGAGTCCGCACTTCCAGGCGTCCCCGTAGCCCCTGCGACATCGGCGGGCGCATGGTGCGGGGCCTTCGAGGTGGATGGATGAGCTGCGGCGCCGGGCTTCTTCTTGGGCGCCATGGACGATGGAGCCATTGACGAAGAAGATGGTGGTGAAGATGACGCGCTTCGTAAACTTCTCGGATTCGCGCAAGCGCAGCCCCCTACCTGGTGCGCCAAAGATGTCGTGGGAAACTACGGCCACCTATGGGGCCAAGGGCCCCTTTTGGTTCAGTAGGGGGACTGAGCGCATTGCACAAAGAGCGGAGGAGCGCAGCGCAGCGCGACAAAGATCACACGGGTAGTTTTTACCCAGGTTCGGGCCGCCGCGAGGCGTAAAACCCTACTCCTGCTTTGGTGCATTGATGGTGGATGGTGGTGGAAATGCAGCGCTCTTGCCAGACAGGGTTGCCTCAGGGCGAGAGCAGCTACGTGCGTATGGGTGTACAGGGGTCCGAATCCTTTCTATGGTTGCCATGGGCCTCCTTTTATAGATTAAGGGGTCACCACAGTGGCAAATCAGTCATTGTGTACTGATTAGATAGCGAATAGTGCTATCATATCTCCTCTGCAGACAGAGCAGTATGCATTAAATGCGCCACTTAATGGCCTGCCCGGCACGCCTTGCCGGGCTGTTTGGCCACCTTCTCTCCTGTCTGCATGACACGTCGCAGGACGGGTGTCTTCTGGAGGTGATTCCTGTAGGAAATGGCTGCCATGTGGCAAAAGGCAGCCACTTAGTCATCTTGGGGTTTGACACCGCATCGATCGGTGACTTGCGTCACTGTGAGGTGGGGTGGTGAAGCCTTGGCGGGGTGTTTTGCCTTCGTATGCCCCGGCAGGCCTGCTGGGGTGGTCTTGAGGCTTGCTTCCGGGGCAACCTTAACCTCGCCAGGCTCTCCTGCCCGGCAAGGGAGGTTTTCCCTTAGCGGCGTCTGGCTTCTTGGCTTGACTTGGTCTTCTCAACTTGCCCTTTGATTCCTCAAAGAGCCTATCTCTTTACCTTGGCCTTGTCTTGGATGTTGCAATCTTGATCTTCGGCCTGTGCACGGTCTGGGCAACAGACCCAGGGTTTGTTTCACCGACAGGGGGCCATACTTTTCACTAGAGGCTTCTATCGAGAAAATAGCATACGGTGGGTAAACAAATTACTATTAAGCAATTGATAGAAAACCAATTAATTATGATGATATCCAAGTCAATGATCAAACATATAGGCATCACGTCCAAGATTAATAGACCGAAACGATTCTGCATCTACTACTATTACTCCACACATCAATCGCTATCCAGCATGCATCTAGTGTATTAAGTTCATGGAAAAACGGAGTAATGCTTTAAGCAAGATGACATGATGTAGACAAGATAAACTCACATATGAATAAACCCCATATTTTTTTTCCTTAATAGCAATGATACATACGTGTCATGTCCCCTTCTGTCACTGGGATTGAGCACCGCAAGTTCGAACCCATTACAAAGCACCTCTTCCCATGGAAAGATAAATTAATCTAGTTGGCCAAACCAAACCAATAAATCTGAGAAGAAATACGAAGCTATATTAATCATGCATAAAAGAGTCTAGAGAAAACTCAAATCATATTCATGGATAGATCTATCATAAACTCACAATTCATCGGATCTCAACAAACACACCGCAAAAGGTCATTACATCAAATAGATCTCCAAGAACAACAAGGAGACCATTGTATTGAGAATCAAAAAAACAGAGAAGAAGCCATCTAGCTACTAACTATGGACCCATAGGTCCGTGGTAAACTACTCACGCATCATCGGGGGGCTGCAAGGATGATGAAGAACCCCTCCATCATCGTTTCCATTGCCGAAAGGTTCCCCAGATGGGATCTCTCATGAACAGAGGCTTGTGGCGACGAAAAAAGTATTTTGTGGAATCCCTGGTAGGTTTCCTGATTTTAGAGTATTTATAGAGGCAGAGTTATGTCAAACTGAGGCTCGTGGTCCCCACTACCCACCAGGGCGCGCTAGAGGCCCCTAGCGCGCCCTGGTGCCTAGTGGGCCACTCCTCCATCTTCTTGTGGTCTCCCGAAGCTTCCAGGGTCTCTTATTGCCATAAAAAATCTCCAAAAAGTTCCATGGCATTTGGACTTCATTTGGTATTGATTTTCTTCAAAGTCAAAAACAAGCAAAAAACAACAACTGGCACTGGGCACTAAGTTAGTAGGTTAGTCCCAAAAAATGATATAAAGTTGCTTGTAAATGTATATTAAACATCCAAGATTGGTACTATAATATCATGGAACAATAAAAAATTATAGATACGTTAGAGACGTATCAAACATCCCCAAGCTTAATTCCTGCTCGTCCTCGAGTAGGGAAATGATAAAAACAGAATTTTGATGTGGAATGCTACCGATCATATTCATCATACAATCTCTTCTTTTATAGTATGGACATTTTGGACTTGAATGATTCAAAGCAATAGTCTATAATTTGACATGAAGACATCAATACTCAAGCATATCAACAAGCAACTATGTCTTTCAAAATATCAATGCTAAGGAAAGTTATCCCTAGCCCATTATGCTCAATCATTGATCCATTCATAAAACACACTCGAATATTAGCTACATCCAATGCACAAGTATGATAATAGTGTTTCATAGTTGGTGCTTTATAAGAGAAGATGGGGACTAAAAATAAAAATAAAAATTGCATAAAAGTAAATAGATAGGCCCTTCGCAGAGGGAAGCAGAGATTTGTTGAGGTGCTAGATCTCGTAGCTTAAATTGAGAGATAAATTTATTTTGTGAGGCATGCTTTTCCTGTCAACCAAAACGACCGAGAATTCTCAATATCTTCCATGCTAGATAAATCATAGGCGGTTCCCAAACAAAAAATAAAGTTTATTTCCTTTCCACCATTCTTAAACAATCCATGGCTAGTTGTATCCACGGGTGCCTTCCATACCAACACTTTCCAAGGAATTTATTATTAACAACATATTAAAAAAATTCATTTCGGGACTGGTATCCCTATTACCTGCCGCACTCTCGTGCAATGACAAGTGAATAAACACTCATCTTGAGAATAACATACCTAGCATAGAAAATATTGGCCACCCCCTGCCGCTTAATGACCGATACGGGCATACAAAACGGAAATTCATTTTGAATATTAGAGTTGGCACATACAAATTTACTTGGAACGGCATGGCAATACAGCATATAGGTAGGTATGGTGGACTCATTTGGCACAACTTTGGTTTAAGGAGTTGGATGCGCAAGCAGCATTCCCGCTTAGTACAAATGAAGGCTAGCAAATAGATTGAGAAGCAAACGACCAAAAAACAAAAACGATCATAAACATGCATTGAACATAACTAACACTGAATAATGCACCACAAGTAGGATGTAACTTCGTTGCATAACTATTGACTTCCGTGCTTGCATAGGGAATCAAAAACCTTAACACCAGTATTCTTACTAAATCATAATTACTTACCAACTCACACATTATTACCTCCATATCGCAAAACTATTGCAAGGAATCAACTTTTAATATCCAATGATCTTCATGAAAGTTTTTATTATATCCCTCTTGAATATTCATCATTTTGGGACCAAATTCATATCTCGTGCAAATTACCATTGCTATTATCAACTCTCAAAAAGATTTAAGTGAAGCATGAGAGCATAAATATTTCTTCAAAATTTATCATATCAACACTCAAAATAATATATAAGTGAAGCATGAGAGTGAATTTCTTTAAAATTTATCAACCCTAAAATTAATTTAAGTGAAGCATGAGATTATATTTCTTAAAAATTAAATCACCACCATGCTAAAAAAGATTTAAGTGAAGCACATAGAGCAATTGCCTAGCTCAAAAATTTAAGTGAAGCACATAGAGCAATTCTAACAAATCATAATAGACTTATGGCTCTCTCAAATAGGTGTGTCCAGCAAGGATGATTATGACAAACTAAAAAGCAAAACAAGCAAAGACTCATATATTACAAGACACTCCAAGCAAAACTCATGATATGTGACGAATACAAATATAGCTCCAAGTAAAATTACTGATGGTCGTTAGAAGAAAGAGGGGATGCCTTCCGGGGCATCCCCAAGCTTAGTTGCTTGGGAGTCCTTGAGTATTACCTTGGGGTTCCTCGGGCATCCCCAAGCTTAGGCTCTTGCCACCTCTTATTCCTTCATCCATCGTGATCTCACCCATAACTTGAAAACTTCAATCACACAAAACTTAACAAAACCTTTGTGAGATCCGTTAGTATAAGAAGACAAATCACTATTTTAAGTACTGTTCCAAACCAATTCATATTTTGTTATTGCATTATACCTACTGTATTCCAACTTTACCATGGCTTATACCCCCCCCCCCCCGATACAATCCATAGATTCATCAAAATAAGCACATAATGCAACGAAAATAGAATCTATCAAAAACAGAACAGTCTGTAGATATCTGAATATTACTCATACTTATGTAACTCTAAAAATTCTGAAAAATTAGGAAGACGTGTGCAATTTGTATATAAATTGTGTGAAAAAATCAGAGAAAAAACGTTTCTGTGAATTTACAAAATTTCAGAATTGGGTGCATAAGTTTCTGTTTTTCCACAGAATCAAGTCAACTATCATCCGACATAATCCTAAAGCCTTTACTTGGAACAAACACTAATTAAAACATAAAAACACAATCATAACAGTAGCATAATTGTGGGAACACAAAAAAAATAGAAAGTAAACAAGAAAAATTAAGATAACTATTGGGTTGCCTCCCAATAAGCGCTATTGTTTTATGCCCCTAGGTAGGCATAATGCATAGTTTCAAGTATTGTCATCTTTGGTTTTTGCTCCATAGGTTGCCCTCATGATTGACTCATATGGTGGCTTAATTATAGTCCTAGGGAAGTGTTCCATACCCTTATTTAACGGAAACTGAAATTTAATATTGCCTTCTTTCATGTCAATCACGGCACCTATAGTTTGTAAGAACGGTCTACCAAGTATTGTGGGACAAGACGGATTGGAATCAATATCGAGTACAATAAAATCTATGGGCACATAATTACTATTTGCAAGAATGATAACATCATTAATTCTTCCCAAAGGCTTTTTAATAGTAGAATCCGCCAAGTGCAAATTAAGAGAACATTCTTCCAAATTGGTAAAACCTAGCACATCACATAGAGATTTTGGAATTGTGGAACACTAGCACCCAAATCACAAAAAGCATTGCACTCATAATTTTTTATCTTGACTTTAATGGTGGGTTCCCATTCACCATATAATTTTCTAGGAATTGAAATCACTAATTCTAACTTTTCTTCTAAGGCTTTCATCATTGCTTCTACAATATGTTTAGTAAAAGCCTTATTTTGTTCATATGCATCGGGTGAATTTAGCATGGATTGTAACAAACAAACACATTCAATCAAAGAACAACTATCATAATTAAAGTCTTTGTAATCCAAGAGAGTGGGCACATTACTATTTAAAGTTTTTACCTCTCCAAACCCATTTTTATCAATTTTTTCATCAAGATTTTCACCCTCCGAATTATGGGGACACCTTAAAGCTAAAGTTGACTCTTCTCCAGTCCCCTTATCATCAAGTTTAATATTACTAAACAAGGAATCCATAAAAGAAAGACCAATCATTTTAACCTCTTCATCATTACTGCGAAAAAAATCAGGAGGAATCGCTTTTTCTAAAAATTCTCTTTTAGCTCTTATCATAGCGGTTCTCTTCTTACTCTCATCCATGGAAACATATAAAGCTTTAATTGATTCATTGATATCAACCTTAGGTGGAAAAATTTTAGTCTTAAGATTTTCCACATCATGAATAATTCTATCAATGCTCCTAGACATATCATCAATTTTACTAATTTTTTCTTCTATCGAGGTGTTGAAAACTTTTTGAGCATTAATAAATTCTTTGATATTATTCTCAAGATCATAGGGCATCCTATTATTATTATAAGAATTTCCATAGGAATTTCCATAACTATTAGAGGAACTTCCAGGGAACGGCCTAGGATTAAAATTACCTCTATAAGCATTATTATTAAAGTTGTTTCGCGAGACAAAATTCACATCTATGGGATCATTATTTTGCTCAATCAAGGTAGAAAAAGGCACATCATTAAGATCAGTAGGAGAATTTTTACTAGCAACCAATTTCATAAGTGCATCAACTTTATCACTCAAAGTACTAATCTCTTCAACAAAATTCACTTTTTTACTAGTAGGTGCTGTTTCGGTATGCCATTTTGAATAATTTGCCATGATATTATCAAGTAATTTAGTAGCTTCACCCAAAGTAATCTCCATAAAAGTACCACCCAAGGCGTAATTTAAAAGATTTCTAGAGACAAAATTCAATCCCACATAAAAGTTTTGTATGGTCATCCACAAATTTAAACCATGTGTAGGGCCATTTCTTAGCATTAGTTTCATCCTATCCCAAGATTTTGCAACATGTTCATGTTCAAGTTGCTTGAAATTCATAATTTGATCTCTAAGAGAAATAATTTTCGCGGGAGGAAAATATTTAGTAATAAAAGCATCCTTGCACTTATCCCAAGAATCGATGTTATTTCGCTGTAAAGATGAAAACCAATTTTTTGCACGATCCCGCAAAGAGAAAGGGAATAATTTTAATTTCACAATGTAATTTTCCACATCTTTTTTCTTTTGCATATCACACAATTCTAGAAAAGTGTTTAGATGGGACGCGGCATCCTCATTAGGATTACCGGAAAATTGCTCCTTCATAACAAGATTCAATAAAGTGGCATTAATATCATAAGACTCCACACTACTGATGGGAGGAGTACTAATAAAATCATTATTATTAGTATTAGAAAAATCACATAATTTGTATTTTCTTGAGACATCATGACTACGCAAACAAGATCACAAGCAAACAAAAAACAAGAAAAAGGCAAACAAAAAATATTTTTGTATTTTTTATAAAACTTTTTAGAAGTGGGGGAGATGAAAATGAGAGGCAAATGGCAAATAAACTAATTGCAAGGACATGAAAGTTTATGCATAGGTACTTGAGATGTTGATGATGTCTCCCCGGCGACGGCGCCAAAAATTCTTCCTGCTACTTGTGAGCTACGTTGGGATTTCCCCCAAGAGGAGGGGATGATGCAGTATAGTAGTGATAAGTATTTCCCTTAGTTATGAAACCAAGGTTATCAATCTAGTAGGAGAACCAAGCAACACTATGTAAACAACACCTGCACACAAACAACAAATACTTGCAACCCATCGCATAGAGGGGTTGTCAATCCCTCAACGGTTACGAGCAAGATTAAATTGTATAGTTTTTGATAGATAGATCTGACAAAAATACAAAATAAAAGAAATAAAAGAAAATTACAACAAGGTATTTTTAGATTTAATATATGATAAAAGATAGACCCCGGGCCATAGTTTTCACTAGAGGCTTCTCTCGATAAAATAACATACGGTGGGTAAACAAATTATTGTTGAGCAACTGATAGAAAAGCAAATAATTATGAAGATATCCAAGGCAATGATCAAACATATAGGCATCACATCCAAGATTAGTAGACCGAAACGATTCTGCATCTACTACTATTACTGAACACATCGACCGCTATCCAACATGCATATAGTGTATTAAGTTCATATAAAAACGGAGTAATGCTTTAAGCAAGATGACATGATGTAGACAAGATAAACTCATGTATGAATAAACCCCGTCTTTTTACCCTTAATAGCAACGATACATATGTGTCATGTCCCCTTCTGTCACTGGGATTGAGCACTGCAAGATCGAACCCATTACAAAGCATCTCTTCCCATTGGAAGAAAAATCAATCTAGTTGGCCAAACCAAACCAATAAATTTGAGAAGAAATACGAAGCTATATTAATCATGCATAAAAGAGTTCATAGAAAACTCGAATAATATTCATGGATAGATCTAATCATAAACTCACAATTCATCGGATCTCAACAAACACACCGCAAAAAGTCTTTACATCAAATAGATCTCCAAGAACAACAAGGAGAACATTGTATTGAGAATAAAAAAGAGGGAAGAAGCCATCTAGCTACTAACTATGGACCCATAGGTCCATGGTAAACTACTCACGCATCATCGTAGGGGCAGCAAGGATGATGAAGAACCCCTCCGTGATCATTTCCCCCTCCGGCAGAGTGCCAGAAAGGGTCCCGAGATGGGATCACTAGAGAACAGAGGCTTGTGGTGGCGTAAAAAGTATTTTGTGGACTCCCTGGTAGGTTTCCTGATTTTAGAGTATTTATAGAGGCGGAGTTAGGTCAAACGGAGGCTCATGGGCCCCACTACCCACAGGGCGCGGCAGAGGCCCCTGGCATGCCGTGGTGCCTAGTGGGCCACTCCTCCATCTTCTCGTGGTCTCCAGAAGCTTCTAGGGTCTCTTATCGCTAGAAAAAAATCTCCAAAAAGTTTCGTGGCATTTGGACTTTGTTTGGTATTGATTTTCTACAAAGTCAAAAACAAGCAAAAAAATAGCAACTGGCACTGGGCACTAAGTTAGTAGGTTACTCCCAAAAAATAATATAAAGTTGCTTGTAAATGTATGTAAAACACCCAAGATTGATATTATAATAGCATGGAACAATAAAAAATTATATATATGTTGGAGATGTATTACTCTAGCTCCTCCGCCGGTGGCAGCCTCCGCGTGCGGCAGAGGTATGCAATGTCTTCATCCATCGTGGCGGAGCCCTCCCATGAGCCCTTGGGCAATGCCATCCTGAGACTCGGCGGGTGCGCAGATACGACAGCGAAGCGAGGAGTGACAGAGAAGACCCACACCCCACGGGTCACCGGTGTGACGCGGTGGTGGCTCGGGCGAGCGACACCGCGACGGAGCTCTGCTCGCTTGCGCTAAGGAAGAAGGGGGGATAACCGTGAAAACAGAGGGGCGGGAGCGAGAGCTAGAATGCCTCGGCTGCTCCCACTCCCCACCATTTAAACCCACGGCAGAATGTGGGGGAGTATGATCGTTTGCGCCCATGATCCCCACTCTCCCATGATGTGTCATGTGAGGGCACATTACACGCACACATTAACTATGTCGAGAAGCTCAACCGATGGGTGTAACCATAGTAAATCCTGCGTGTAGGCCGAGGGCGCGGTCGGGCGCGACCCGGCACACCGTCATGTCCCATCACACGCGTGGCCTGGAAGGCCTCTGCCCACCGCAGAGCCACACGTGGCAGGCCTTCAGACCGCGGCAGGCGCGGATCACCACGCTGGCCGGAGCTCGGCCGACCAACCTTTCCAATTATCATTCCGGCTGAGCTCCGTGACCCAGCTTCTTGCAGCCGGCGTCTGCGGCTTCGGGCCAGCGCTTTGCTGGGCGTCGCCTCCTGGCCGGATCCGCTCAGACCGTCATCAACCGACTTCTCCGGGGGGATAAGCTGCAAAGGCCCTCCCACTTGAAGCCGGCGGACCTTTACAGCTTCAGGGACTACTGTCGGGGGGATGACCCCCGGGTAGGCACCGGAGCTCAAAACATTTTTTTCAAACATCGGGGAGGTTGGCGCCCCTCAATTCGGCTGGCCGCCTGGACGGCTCCCCGATGTGGGCCGGATGGGCACGGCGACATGGCCGGGCCGGCTGGCCGGAGGCCGGTTGGTGACGGGTCAATGACTGTCCCATCCAGCCGTACAACAAGACAACCCTCCCACGGCGGGAGCGCATGGCTATAGTGTGGCCGTACCCGCTGACCCGGGCGACCGACGTCAGCGCTGCTCGCCACTGTAGCCTCACAACGCCATCCACTCCATGACACAAGACGTGACAAGCAACAGTGTCGTGCAGCCGACAGGGCCCGCACCCGACGGGCCTGGGCAGCCGGTAGGCCCCGCTGCCGGCTCCAATCAATGACACCAGGGTCCCACGCCCACTTAGGTTTACCATTGTACCCCAGGGGTCAGCCTATAGGACCCCCCGAGAGCCCCTCATGCAAGGGAGAGACTTCTAAGCACACACACCCACTCACACGCAAGGGAGGCAAGATGGAGAGCTAGCTCCTTCTTCCTCCTCCACCCAACAGCTCCGGGAGCATCGTTGTAGCCCCTGCCCATATCATACCATTTTTGGCAGGACTAGGGGTGTTACCTCCCCCGGAGGGCCCCGAACCTGGGTACATCTTGAGTCTCGCTCTCGCGTGTAACGACCTCACCTCCGGAACCCATCGGCGTCCTCACGCAGCCCCTCCCCCCCCCCCCACTTTTACTCATCTCATGGCATCTTCCATGATTTCACCATGACATAAACTCTATAATTATGAATATGGAAATATAATAATATAAATATTATTGCCTCTAGGGGATATCAAACAGTCTCCCACTTGCACTAGAGTCAATAATCTAGTTGCATGTTTTCTTAACACATAGGGCTATCCAATATTGCTCATGCTTTGCTAGTGGTAGAGCCTTCGTCACTGGATCTGACACTATTCAAATCCCATTGTCATTTGTTTTGGTAACTTTTGGTTTTATTGTGTAACTCATTTATTACATAATGGTGACACTATATCTGTATAGCCCATCTTATAGTAACACTATATCTCCATATAGTCCTATTGCTATATTTCCATATAGTCAATAGCTATTTAGAATTACATCATAATTTATCAATAACCTCTTATTGATCCAGATTCTATTGAAAAACTTCTCAAGTCTCAAGCTATATCATTTATAGACCCATAATTTTTGTCCATTTCTGAAAAACTATTTCAAAATTTATAGCCCGATAGTTTATTAGTCATGAAGTTGTCTTGTGTAACCTTTTACAACAAGTATTTTGTGTAACTTTTACAACAATCTCTTCATCTCCTCCAAAGACAAGAAGTAAAGTCTTGTCAAACTGAGGTACTTAAAACTTTAACCAATTACCCTAGTGAATTCTTCTAGAGATCACTTGTGGTAGTTACTACTAACAATTAGTCTATACGAAACATATGGCTTTTCACATTGGATAACACACATGACGAATCTTTATTCATCCATACATGCTTATCAACTATTGATTTCTGCAGAGTGTTATGCTATGTGACATTTTGAGAAAACATTTTCTCCTTTTAAATTTCTTTAAAACTTTTGTCATGGTACAAATCTTAGTATAATCAGATGTTTCAAACTATCTATATAGATTTTCATCCAATAATTCTAAGTGTTTTAGAAACATGTTCTTTGTGCTAGTATACTTTATATTATTTTGATCAAGTGATATGTCATACATATGTAAGATCATAAATACCATAGAGCTCACACTAAATTTCTTGTATTCACAAGTACTTTAAAAAAATTCAAATTCTCCAATTACTTTATCAAATTTTAGCTACTTGATACTCTATTTCAAATCATACACATGGTTTTGAAATATATTATCATCCCGGTATTCCCAACAAAACCTATTGGTTGTATCTTATATACATCCTATTTGAAATTTATTTTAGATTTAGTTTTGTTACTCATTTGTCATATATCAATATACAACACTCACCATTGAAATCCATTTATGCCTTTTAGTATTGCTACTAATAAGAAGATTTGACAAGATCAACTCTTCTAACCCTACAACTCTTTTGTAAAGCTTTACTTTCAGGATCATTATCCATGAAAAATCAAAAATCCATTTACACACTTTCTGAAGATTTCTTCAAGTTCAAAACTTGTTCCTTGCATATGGATTTCACTTTGGATTTTAATGGTTTGAGTACTACCTATCTTAGCTGGGCACCATCACCGCTTCCTTGTAGTGCACATGTTTCATCTTCATCTAAGATAAAATATTCAGTAGATTTGATAATCTTTCCTGACATTTGCATTTTGTTACAGCCTTAACTAAAGCTTCTACATCAAGTGTAGTAGATTCTATTGCTTAGTTTTGTAGACAAAATTATTCCAGAACCTTTCTGGTTTAGTCTTGTTTTAACTTAAGCCAGAGATTCAACAATTTCAATAAGCTATATCATTCTCCCACTTACTCCTTCAATGAGTAATCCTATACATTCTCTTGACAAACATTTTTTCCTTAGAATTGTGTGAGAAATACAAAACTACAATCAAGCAATGGTGTGAAATATTCTATAACTCTTTATAGTTTTACCAGACTCTTTAGATGGTGCATTTGTTTAGTGAATATAATATTGTTTCATTCATAAATCCCCAAAATTTAATAAAAGCATATCGGTAATAATAATTCCATACTTTTTCAATATTTTTTTTGCTAAATTTATGACTTAGATATATTTCTTCATGGAAGAAGAATTATTTTATCTTTTGTCATATTCATATTATATCTTCATCCTGAATTTCTTTGAACTATTTCAAATATTTCATTTCTTATTTTATTAAGTTAATCGTATTTACTCATAACTTTGATGAAGTATAATTTTCGACCACACTCTGTTATATCCATCAGATATTATGCATCACAATGTATTTAGTCAACTCAAATAAAAGACTTTTATGCTTCATCTATATGAAGATCAATAATCCGATATAACCATGTCATACACAAGTGGTTTCTTCTGTCTTCTCAAGACGATTAGCTTTAATGTTATAGACTTCAAGATTTATCATGAATAAACCATCTCAAAACAAAGATTTAATCAAAAAACCATATTCTCATAATAAGGTGAACAACTATTGTTTAAAACTTATAAGAATATCCATCGCATAATCCATAGGATAATGCATTACATAACTTCGAAGTAAAATAACTATTATTTTATTTCTAAGATAAATCTTGATGATAAACTAAAGACATGACTTCGACGGTCTCTGAGTAGCGATCCCATCACCATTCACGACTTCACTTCTTCTCTCCTTGTGAGCTTTTTGTAGTCCCTGTACCAGTTTGCAAAATAAGAGCAACCGATCAGTATCAAATACTTATGACATACATGAATTTACAAGTAGAATAACATTAACTCGGTATAACTATTATACCTTTACCGAAAGAATCATTCTTCTTATCTGCCAAATACTTCTTGCAGTTGCGCTTCCAGTGTCCTTTCTGCTTGCAGTAGAAACATTCAGTCTCTTTAGAGGCTCCGCCCTTGTTCTTCTTCTGAGATTCGGTCTTACCGACTTCAGTAGATTTCTTCTTCTTGGACATGCCCTTCTTCTTAAAACTAGTGGTCTTGTTGACCATGAACACTATTTTATTCTTCTGCATTCCAACTTCCGCAGTTTTGAGCATAGCAAACAACTCGTTTGCACTTTTCTCCATCCCATTCATGTTGTAATTCATGATAAAGCCATCATAAGATGGTGGGAGTGAAGCAAGCACAATATCTGTACCAAGTGTCGGCGGAATTCCAAATTCCAGAGAAGCCAGACTATCAACATAGCCAACAAGCTTCACTATATGCTCACTCATTGAGGAACCCTCTTTCAGCTTGCATTCAATCAAGGCCTTGGTTAATTCAAAACATTCGGTCCTTGCCTGCTTCTTGTACAGAACTTCTAGTTACCCAATTATGAATTGAGTAGTGGATCATTCAAAACGCTTCTACAGTTTAGGATCCATGCAAGTTAACATGAAGCACTGGACTGGATCATAGTCATCACTATGAGTAGCGTAAGCAGCAAGTTCTTCTCATGTTACATCCTTTCCGGGAGCATCACCTAGGGGTTGACCCAGCACATACTCCTTCTTAGCACTTCTGAGAACAAGTCTCGGGTTCCGGATCCAATCCGCATAGTTTCCACCATTAGCAACCAACTTTTATTTCTCTAACATAGGGGCTAAGTTTTGCGAGCCATTGATCTACAATGATGGACAAAAAAAATATTTAGACATTATCAAATTAAACCTTGCACTAAGTTGTCTTTAATTTAACAATATGATGTGCACTCCCCTCAAATTAATATCTGTCATAATTAATAGTGAGTGATTCAAGATCCAAATCTAGTTCTCAGCCATTGATGTGGACATCACTGATGACGAGAATTTTGACCGGTGGGCAATCCATTGCCGATCATATCACCATATGACTCTTATTCATCTTTCGATGCTTTGTGCTCCGAGCTCAAAATGATGTTACTAGAACTTCAAGATAACCGAGTGTTATCTGCACATATGGTCTGACCATCTCCGTCTTACATCTCTCATGTCGTTTGAACTCATGTGGACGTGACGAACTCCGAGATGCTAGAATGTCGTAAACGGTTGCAACACTGGGAAGAGCACCTTTTAACTTGATATTTACAATGAGAGATCACCCTAATAATTGACTACTGTGCAATCAAAGGGTGCAAACAACAAAGGGATAAACATCTCAGGAAGTTCATAAAAGCATAATATGGTATAGCCCTTGGCACCGGGAATCTCCGTGATCATCTTCAATCTTCTATTGAAGCGTCATGACGGCCAATATTTTGTTGCCGTGGCAACTATTTCAAAAACATTGTCATGGCGGCAATTTCAGAAAACTTTGCCGTGGCGACCATTTCAAAAATGTTGCCATGGCACCAAATTCAGAAATTCTATCGTGGCACGAAATTATAGCTCCTCATCCTGCGCCAAGTAAAACTTCTCCTCGTCGGGGTCCTTCGTGTATGGTTGCCATCGTCACCTGTAACCTGTAATCCATCTCTACGAATTTTACATTAATGAGGCAATCTCGTGGCTCCAGCCATCATGCCGTGACGCGTAGGCCACTTAACATTAGAACATATAACCATGTCATACATAGACTCATTATCATGACGAAGGCTATACCACATCATATGCTTACCCTGCAAAACCAAGTTAGACGTCCTCTAATTGGTTTTAGCAAAATTTTAGTTATGTGGCTAACCAGTTTTAACAAGTAACACTAGCTACCTACATCCACAATTTAGGCCATGATTCTTGATGCTAGATCAAGTTTCAGGGTGTGTGTAACAAGAGACCTAATTAAAAATCTCTAGCCCCACACTAAACTTTGTCAATACGTGTGACCTTCTAGAAGATCATCCATCTTCGGCACCCTTTTGTGTATGTGATAGTTCACTATTCTCAACTATGGTGAATCCCAAGGAACTGTTAGCAAATCATCGACAACCAGAGCCGATCGATTGACAGAACCTTGTTAAAAGTGACACCATGCCGTTGATGAATTAAACCGAAGCAACACTCGAGGGAAGCATAGCAAGAACATCAACCCTCACAATCACATGTGATCTAGATCACAACCTACATCTACTCATAAAACCGCTCATGATGCCACTATTGGGAAACGTAGTAGAAAACAAAAAAGTTCGCACCTACGATCACCCAAGATCAATATGAAGATGCATTACGGGTTGAGATCATGATCGTTACCATCACTAAGTTGCAGCGGAAGAAGGACGTGTCAGTGTAGATTGTATTTGGAGTCCTTTGAACCGTTGATGATCGATCCCTCGTACCGCCCATGAACGGTCCCTCGAACCGAAGACCGAAAGCACGGCCTCTCTACTTGGTTGCAAGCGTGCAGCCTTCACACTGACGCCCCCGATTCAATCGTGCACTAATCATACACGGAAATGCGCACGATCAAGATCAGAGACTCACGAGAAGATATCACAACACAACTCTAGACACAAATTCAAACATAAAGCTTTACGTTACAAGCCAGGGCCACGAAGGCTCGAATACATAAGTCAACGAAAGCAACAATATCTGAGTACATACATAATTAAACAAGTTTGCCTTGAGAAGGCTAGCAAAACAACGACAACTAGATTGAAAAGGCGCAGGCCTCCTGCCTGGGGCCTCCTAACTACTCCTGGTCATCGGTGGTCTCCACATAGTAGTAGGTTCCATCGATGTAGTAGTAGTCATCGGCGGGATCAGGTGGCTCCTGGGCTCCGTCATCTGATCGCAGCAATCGGGTAAAGGGGAAAAAGGGTAGCAAAGAAACCGTGAGTACTCATCCAAAGTACTCGCAAGACTTACATCAGAACTATGCTAAGTATGCATCGGTGTCAAAGGAATGGGGCTAGATCTTTGGACTATACTGCAGAAGTGCAAGAATAAGGGGGAGAAGCTCATCCTATCGAAGATTACCAACATCTGTAGCCATCATCTTGCAGCAGTAGAAGAGAGCAGTTTAAATGTAATATTTAGTAACATGTATATATCAGCAATGCCCAGAGATCCTTCCTCGACTACCCGGGGAGAAAGCGATCTCGAAGTAGTAAAATAGTTAAGTATCACAATAGTATCCAATTCTAGTTGTAGTAGATAAGGATGCAACTCCAAGTGTCCTGTTACCGTGGACATGGCTATTCGAATAGATTACTTCCCTGGAGGGGTGCACCACATTACCCAATACGCTCAATTACCTCTGGCTGGACATACTTTTCTGGGTAATACCCAACCTCGGGAAATTGACACGTTGTAGTCCTCCCTAGGCTCTCTAGAGAGGTCAACACGCCGGTCTAAATCCTAAGTGCGAAGGGGTCATGGGTCAATCGCCCTAAGCAGTCCTGCACGTTGCGAGGATGGCTGGGACCAAACCCACCTCAGTATCCAGGCATAACAGGCTTACCCGAGCGCGGGCCGCTCAACTGTGACATCTGTAGAGCTTTCGGGAGAAATCGTACGACGCCGAGGGTCCCATAACCATTATCTCGTGCTGCGGTTAGTGCGAAAAGGCCAACAGGCAACTCAGATCAAATACCCAAATCCGTTAGTGTATTAGTAGTAACTCGCGGAGATGACCAGGGCCGTCACTCTGACTTGGTAACTCACGGACCACGACCAGGGACCAGGCCACCTGCCCTATCGTTCCGCCACATTATCTGTCATGGGTACCCTTGGGGCCGACCCATCTTTATCATTTTAACAGTCGAGGTTCAGGTCCATACCATCAAGGTGACACTAAGGATTAACCTTCGATAGGTTCACACATGATATAATGCACGACAGAGACATCATCGAGAGTGAAATATGAGGAATCACCCTCAGTAGATCACACTAGATGAGCTACACTACAGAGTCATCATCGAGAGTGAAATACAAGGAATCAGTGTCGGTAGATCACACCTGATATGGCTCGGTAGAGTCGTACAATTGTAAGGGCCTTTAGAGGTGTACTGGTCTCGGTACAATGATCCATCATCTCGGTCAACCCAGATAGAACATCATGGCAACTCAGACAAGGGTGTAGGGACACTGATGGGACACTGACATTCCTATACTAAGCATTTAGGATAACAGGTATAGTATCAACAACAGGTTATCAAAAATAGGCTATGCATGTGAATAGGAACTGTCAGAATACAACAGTAGCAAAATCTAATGCGAACATAAGAGAGAAGGAATGGGAGATATCTGGATGATCAACGGGGTTTGCTTGTCTGATTGCTCTGCAGACAGATATGGACCCTTGATGAAGTAGTCGATCACTGGATCAACAGCGGTCTCGGGGTCTACCGGAAAATAAGTAACGGAGGGGGAAACAAATAAATAACGGAGCAATCAAATGCAACACAAATGCAATGGCACAACAAGATGTGTGGGTGACATGCTCTAATGCATCACTAAACATTTTAAAAGAAGAGGGAAAATATTCCTAAATATTTTCCCAGCTCCACGTATTATTCGGTCAGACGATCCAGAGGGGAAAGTTCCGTGTTTGCACTATTATAGGCATGTGACAGGTCTGTGGATGGCGTATTCTAATTTGTCTTACTTTTCTAATCATTTTTCATATATAAATTATTTTCATTTGACTTACGGTTTATTTTCTATGATTTTTCAAAGATTAATTTTTTTTGAATTTATGGAATTCTTTTAGTTCGAAAATAAAACAGCAAACACTTTTGTTACCTAGTGTTACCCTAGCCTATGTGTATGATAGTGGGCCACTGGGGTTGGGTTGACCTAGTCAAAGTTTGACTAGTAAACAGGGTGTGGGGGGGACCCACATGTCATTGTTACAGAATTTAATTAAAATTTAGTTAGCAGACAGCCCCACATGTAATAGACTTCTTAGTAGGGGTGTTAGTCTAATGGGGGTTTAGCAGCTAAACTAATTAGGGGGCCACTTGGCATAGGCCGAGCCGGCCACAGGGAGGAGCTACGCACGGGCGCAGGCCACGGCCGAACGCGGCCAGGGGAGGCGCGGGCGGCGCGGCGAACGGGCACGGGGGGCGCGCACGCAGGTGATACATCTCTGTCGTATCTATACTTTTTGGTTGTTTCATGCCAATATTCTACAACTTTCATATACTTTTGGCAACATTTTATATTATTTTTGGGACTAACATATTGATCTAGTGCCCAGTGCCACTTCCTGTTTGTTGCATGTTTTTTGTTTCATAGAATATCCATACCAAACGAAGTCCAAACGCGATAAAAATTTATAGAGATTTATTTTGGAATATTTGTGATTTTTGGGAAAAAATAATCAACGCTAGACGATGCCCAAGGGGCCCACAAGCTCGAGGGGCGTGCCCCTACCCTAGGCGCGGCCAGAAGGCTTGTGGGGGCCCTATGAGGCGGTTGGTGCCCTTCTTTCACCGCAAGAAAGATAATATCTGGAAAAAATCACGTTAAAATTTCAGCCCAATCAGAGTTACGGACCTCCGGGAATTTAAGAAATGGTGAAAGGCCAGAAAACAGGAACGCAGAAACGGAAGGAAACAGAGAGATAGATCCAATCTCGGAGGGGCTCCCGCTCCTCCGCCACCATGGAGGCCATGGACCAGAGGGGAAACCCTCCTCCTATCTAGGGGGAAGGCCAAGGAAGAAGAAGAAGGAGGGGCGCTCTCTCCCCCTCTCTCCCGGCGGCGCCGGAACGCCGTCGGGGCCATCATCGTGACGACGATCTACACCAACAACTTCGCCTCCGTCATCACCAACTCTCTCCCCCTCTATGCAGCGGTGTAACCTATCTTTTACCCGCTGTAATCTCTACTTAAACATGGTTCTCAACACTATATATGATTATCCAATGATATGTGGTTACCCTATGATGTTTGCGTAGATCCGTTTTGTCCTATGGGTTGATTGATGATCGTGATTGGTTTGAGTTGTATGTTTTATATTGGTGCTGTCCTATGGTGCTCTCTGTGTCGCGCAAGCATGAGGGATCCCCGCTATAGGGTGTTGCAATATATTCATGATTCGCTTACGGTGGGTGGCGTGAGTGACAGAAGCACATACCCGAGTAAGTAGGTTGTTGCGTATGGGAGTAAAGAGGACTTGATACTTTAATGCTATGGTTGGGTTTTACCTTAATGATCTTTAGTAGTTGCGGATGCTTGCTAGATTTCCAATCATAAGTGCATATATATGATCCAAGTAGAGAAAGTATGTTAGCTTATGCCTCTCCCTCATATAAAATTGCAATAATGATTACCGGTCTAGTTATCGATTGCCTAGGGACAAATAACTTTCTGGTGACAAAAAACTCTCTACTAAAACTAACTTAATTGTTTCTTTATCTAAACAGCCCCTAGCTTTTATTTAGGTGTTCTTTATTATCTTGCAAACCTATCCCTTTACACCTACAAAGTACTTCTAGTTTCATACTTGTTCTAGGTAAAGCGAACGTTAAGCGTGCGTGGAGTTGTATCGATGGTGGATAGAAATTGAGGGAATATTTGTTCTACCTTTAGCTCCTCGTTGGGTTCGACACTCTTACTTATTGAGAAAGGCTACAATTGATCCCCTATACTTGTGGGTTATCAAGACCTTTTTCTGGCGCCGTTGCCGGGGAGCAATAGCGTGGGGTGAATATTCTCGTGTGTGCTTGTTTGCTTTATCACCAAGTAGATTTTATTTTCTGTTCTAAGTTGTTTTATATCTTTAGTTATGGATATGGAACACAAAATACCAAAAAAATTAGGTGTACTTGCTACACATGGAGATGGGGAACCTCCTAAAACCCTCGATGCTCGTTATGTGAAAAATATTAAACACTACTTTGATAATCCTGAGAAAACCCCATTCAACTTGATAATGGGAGACATGTTGGATCAACGTGAATACTTTAGGGATTATCACTTGACTCAAAACGGGAAACTCATATGGGATCAAATTGAAATGTTGCGATGGTATGCTTGGAATTTATGCTTGAGATATGGTTATACTTGCTGCTCTAGGATGAAGGCTCCACTCCTTCCCTTTTCATGTGAATTTAATGATAATGAAACCTTGGCTTCTTATGCTAATGTAATATATGATTACTATGATGTGGAACAAATAAAAGAATTTGTTGCTTTTAAGGGTGCTTATGAAATTGAATCTTTGTTTGAAAAGTGTGAAAATTATGATGATGCTATTTACAGAACTGAAAATTATGCTATACTTAAATATTGCTATGAGAATTATGAATATAATGCCAATATTAATGAGTTTATTGAGAAAGCCTCCGCTGTCCAAGGAGAGACTAATATTTTGCAGGAATCTATGGAAGAAGAAATTGATGACACTGTGAGCTCATTGGATGAAAAAGATGACGAGCAGAGCGAAGAACAAAAGGAGGAAGAGCGGATTAGCTACTCGTGCCAACCTTCTAATGAGAGTAACTCTTCAACTCATACATTATTTAATTTCCCTTCATTCTTACCGAAGGATGAATGATATGATGATTGCTATGATCCCTTGGATTCGTTTGAAATATCCCTTTTTGATGAAATGGATGCTTGCTATGCTTGTGGCCATGATGTCAATATGAATGATGCTTTTGGAGATGAACTTGCTATAGTTCCTTCTGTTATGAAAGAAATTGTTGCTATTGCACCCACACATGATAGTCCTGTTATCTTTTTGAATTCTCCCAACTACACTATATCGGAGAAGTTTGCTCTTATTAAGGATTACATTGATGGGTTGCGTTCTACCATTACACATGATGATTTTGATGAATATAATATGCATGTGCTTGCTGCTCCTACTTGCAATTATTATGAGAGAGGAACTACATCTCCGCCTCTCTACGTTTCCAATACTATAAATTGCAAGAAACTGTTTATGCTATGTATTTGGCCCTTACTTGATGTGCATGAATTATTCTTTTATGACATGCCGATGCATATAAAGAGAGTTAGACTTCATCGTTGCATGATATATGTTGCTTTGTGCTCACTACTAAATTAAAAATCATTGTTAATTCAAATTGGCTTTGATATACCTTGGGATCTTGGTGGATTAATTACTTGAGCACTTTATGCCTAGCTTAATGACTTTAAGAAAGCGTTGCCAGCGAGACAACCTGAAAGTTTTAGAGAGTCATTTAATTCTGTTGTGTGCTTTTATAAGGTTTAAAAACAAAAAAATATAGAGGGGAACTTTAAAAAAATCAAAAAGAGAAGCGATTGGAAGGTTATGCATTGGAGAAGTGAGGGTCGACCTTGAACACTTGTGTTCATGCTCATGGAAACAATGTAGAATTTTTCATGGAAGTTTCTCACAAAAATAATTATTCCCTTGTACAAATCCATTGTGTTATAATAATAATGTGCCAAGATTTGCCTTTAGGATGATTAGATTGCTTGTTTGGTTTGTGCAGTGCAAAAACAGAAACTTTGGCTGTAGTGCGTGAATTTATATTTTTACTGGAACGTCAAAAGTTTCTAAAATTTCTACACGGTACTCATATGAAAAAAAAATATGTTTTCCCTAATTTTTCGGAATTTTTGGAGTTATAGAAGATTGTTCTGTTTTTAATAGATTATGTTTTTGATGCATTGTTTTGTGTGCTTTGATGAATCTATGGATTGTGTCGGTGATATAAGCCATGGTGAAGTTAGAGTAAAGTAGTTGTAATGCAAAAAAACATATGAATTGGTTTGCAATGGTACTTAAAGTAGTGATTTGCTTTATTATACCAACGGATATCATGAGGGTTTTGTTAAGTTTTGTGTGATTGAAGTTTTCAAGTTTTGGGTGAGATCACGATGGATGAAGGAATACGGAGTGGCAAGAGCCTAATCTTAGGGATGTCCGAGGCACCCAAAGGTAATATTCAAGGACTCCCAAGCAACTAAGCTTGGGGATGCCCCAAAAGGCATCCCCTCTTTCTTCTAACGACCATCGGTAATTTTACTTGGAGCTATATTTTTATTCGTCACATGATATGCGCAAATTGTTGGAGCGTCTTTTATTTTTATTTTTCCTTTTTCTTTTATGCACCATGCTGGTATGAGATAGTCCTTGGTTGATTTATAGAATGCTCTATGCACTTCACTTATATCTTTTGAGTATGGCTTTATAGAATGCTTCATGTGCTTCACTTATATCTTTTGATGTTTGGATTGCCTGTTTCTCTACATAGGAAAACCGACATTTGTAGAATGCTCTTTTGCTTCACTTATATTTGTTAGAGCGTGGGCATGTCTTTTGTAGAAAGAATTAAACTCTCATGCTTCACTTATATCTATTTAGAGAGTTAATAGGAATTGGTCATTCACATGGTTAGTCATAAAATCCTACATAAAACTTGTAGATCACTGAATATGACATGTTTGATTCCTTGCAATAGTTTTGCGATATAGAGATGGTAATATGTGGGAGGTACTAGTGAATGATTGTGGTTTAGTAAGAATATTGGTGTTAAGGTTTGTGATTCCCGAAGCATGAACATATGGTCTCTCATTATGCGATGATATTGGAGCATGATTTATTATTGATTGTCTTCCTTATGAGTGGCGGTTGGGGACGAGCGATGGTCTTTTCCTACCAATCTATCCCCCTAGGGGCATGCGTAGTAGTACTTTGCTTTGAGGGCTAATAAACTTTCGCAATAAGTATGTGAGTTCTTTATGACTAATGTGAGTCCATGGATTATACGCACTCTTACCTTTCCGCAATTTGCTAGCCTCTTCGGTACCGTGCATTCCCCTTTCTCACCTTGAGAGTCGGTGCAAATTTCGCCGGTGCATCCAAACCCTGTGATATGATATGCTCTATCACACATAAGCCTCATTATATCTTCCTCAAAACAGCCACCATACCTACCTATTATGGCATTTCCATAGCCATTCCGAGATATATTGCTATGCAACTTCCATCATCATCATATACATGACTTGAGCATTCATTGTCATATTGCTTTGCATGACCGTAAGATAGCTAGCATGATATTTCCATGGCTTGTCCATTTTTTGATATCTTTGCTAGGCTAGATCATTGCACATCCTTGTACTCTGCCAGGGGCATTCATATAGAGTCATATATTGTTCTAGATTTCGAGTTGTAATCTTGAGTTGTAAGTAAATAGAAGTGTGGTGGTCATCATATTCATTATTAGAGCATTATCCCAGTGAGTAAAGGATGATGGAGACTATGATTCCCCCACAAGTCGGGATGAGACTCCAGACGAAAATTAAAAAAAAGTTCAAAAAGAGCCCAACAAAAAAAGAAAAAACAAGAAAACAAAAAAATGAGAGAAAAAGAGAGAAGGGACAATGTTACTATCCTTTTCCACACCTGTGCTTCAGAGTAGCACCATGTTTTTCATATAGAGAGTCTCCTATGTTGTCACTTTCATATAATAGTGGGAATTTTTCATTATAGAACTTGGCTTGTATATTCCGATGATGGGCTTCCTCAAATGCCCGAGGTCTTCATGAGCAAGCGAGTTGGATGCACACCCATTTAGTTTTCAGTTTGAGATTTCATACACTTATAGCTCTTAGTGCATCTGTTGCATGGTAATCCCTACTCCTCGCATTGACATCAATTGATGGGCATCTCCATAGCCCGTTTATTAGCCGTGTCGATGTGAGACTTTCTCCTTTTTTGTCTTCTTCACACAACCTCCAACACACTGGTACAACGAGGTGCTATACAAACGGTTTTTAACCCCTTTCCGCGACGGCATTTGGAACCATCGCCAAGTGAGTGTGGGCGATAGGGGGATCCTTCCCACACGACCCAGAAATCGTCAGGGATAGGCCCTCCGGCCACACACGCTCGGCAAAATGAGGTCGTGTGCGACGGGCAAGCGATCAAATACGATTATACAGGCCCAATCGGTTTCGGTCGTAAGTACATCCCATACAGTCAGTCCCAAACAAACGTTTCTGTTTGTTATGTACATTCCACATAGTCAATCCAAGGAATACGTTTCCGTTCTTATGTACATCCCACACAGTCAATCCAGGGAAATCGTTTCCGTTCGTATGTACATCCCACACAGTCAATCTAGGGAAAACGTTTCCGTTCGTATGTACATCCCACACAGTTTTATGTATAGGCTCGTGTGTGATAGGTGTAACTATCACACACGCTCTACCTCGGTTAACCATTTGCTTTTATTCAACTACATCACACACGATTTGATGAAGAAAACTGTGTGGCATTGGGCTATCCATCACAAGCGCTTTTATTGCTAGAACCGTTTGCAAAGTTCCTTAACCCATTTAGCAGGTTTATTAGTTTACAATTAATAATTCCAGTATTACGCAAATTCACATTTCATATCGAATAACTGTTTGCCAATTTCATATCAGGCACATAAATATATTTTAACATCACAGTGCGATAGCTACCTGAAAACAGCACAGTACAGCATATAGCTAGTTCAGCTTCATAAGAACAATATTAGAACAATATATTCATTTCCCTAATCGAGATCATCCAGGCTCATCTTATCCACCTCTGCTTTCAGTTCAGTAAGAACCTGTTTTGCACTGGCCAACTGGGAAAGTGCCTCCTCCTTCGCGAACACCATCTTAGCAAAGTCTGATTTAAAAAATCTGAGCTCATTCTCCACCTTCCTCTTTTTATCCTGCATCTTCAAATATTCTTCAGCGTTGACAACACTTTCTCTAAGCCTACCTATGTTCTCTTCCACATACATGCTCCAGAGCTTTGCTAGGCACATCTTGAAAGACTGTGGCCACTCTTGATTAACCCACTCCAAGTAAGAACACTTCCGTTCATCCTATAATATTTAAAACTAGATCAGTAACAATTGTAGGGGAAATGGGTTTATAGCAACATAGAAAATCACCAATACTTATTTTGAAAAACTAAAGAAACAGGTTAATTATGACATATCTTCTCAAAAACATCAATGTGCAAATGAATTAATTGCTACTGAGACAACAACCAAATTCTGAAACATCAGAAGCTATAATTAACTACAACAACGCTACAAGTTCTTACTCGTGTACTATAAATAACAAATTGAACATTTTATGAGAAAGCTAAATATAACTGCAACAGCATAGCGACAGTGTTTGGATGACAGCAAATTGATACTAACAGGTATGTACATGTATAAATTTAGTAACATAGAACTAATAGCACTAAGGCCGTCCACTATGTATGCCAAAACCGGTGTAAAGACAACTGTTGCTACATTTCGCACCGGTGACCTGCACTGGCGAGCCGATGCAGCAGAAAAAAATCAGGGACCCGGACTCCAGAGCACCTAGTTGCTCCGATGCCCAGTTCCTTTATGCCATTAAGATTTAGTATTTTACTGCTTGGCTGCTCGGATGTGTGGACCAAAGTTGGCTACACAAACTGCTGAAGCAGTGCCAAATAATTTTCTAATGGCACCGCTGATGAGATGGCAACATTTTTAGATACTAGGTACAAACTGTGACACTGTCTTAGGATGTGTTTGGTTGAAGGTGTGGTATGAATGGGTTGGGACCGTGACAGTGTCTGAATCACATCTAACAAATGATTTGTAACAACGAAAGAGTGGCTAACCTTCTCTGCACATGCCAAAAACTTTCTCCCACTGTCCACAAATTCAAACATAACTAGCTTCACGCATGGAGATTGATGGTGACAACGAGCAGACAGATCTTCAGCCACCCCACTCCATTCGCTACAACTGATGGTCCTAGGGAGCTACAAGAGGAAGAAATGACTCAAATCGATCGCCGGGTTAAAATCCTTCATTCCAAGTCATAGCCCGAGAGAGAGAAGAGAGGCATACTCAGGTGGTGAAGGAGTCATCATCGGAGGAGGAAGCGCTGGAGAGGTCATCGAAGAAGACCATGGCGACCCTGACAGTAGGATGCGAGACGGCGAGAGCGAGGAAGTGGCTATAGCTTAGGAAGGAAGGAAGGAAGGAGGAAACAGGGGAAATGTGACTGGTGGTCGGGGAGAAAAGGGGGTGGGGAAGGGGGGCGGGGTAGATATTTCGGCGGTAGGCCAAAAATTTCGAAATGTGGAGGGAAACTTTGCGCTCAGTGCCGCCGGACACCATTCACTTTGAACGATTGTGTGCATCGCAAACGATTCTTCTGCTTTACGCGCATGGGATAAGTTTGATAATTCAAATTTTGGTGGAAATTTCCCCGGGTACTGTCCTCATCCATGTCATTGCATAATTTAACATCGCTTACTAATTTGGGCACACAAAAGAGCGTACAGCACACAGACCACACTTACTGAATTGAGCAGTTCTAGTAATTAAACAGAGCCAGTTGACCTAAACATTGCTCTAACAAAAGACCAGCATTAAAAACAAAGCCTAAGTACACATAATTTTAACAAATCCGCCGCCTCGTCGGCCTATGCATCGCCGGTGTGAGATGAGACGTCGATGACTTGTCCTGGCGACATGCCGCAGTTGGTGGACTCCGCGTCCCCCCTGCTAAAGTCGACCGCGTCCACGTCCTCGGCGCCGCCCTCAAGGTTGTAGTACTCATAGTAGTGGCTGCGCCAGAGCTCGCGTTGGTACTCCACCGCCGATTCCTCGATGGACAGACTCTTCTCTACCTCGACCTCGGCCACGCACAACTCCTCCTCCCGGCGCTCCTCGATCTCCGCCGCCTCCTGCATCTCCAGCTCCCGCTTGGCGATCTCATGAGGAAGCAGGTGCTCCATGGCCACCGCCACCTTTTCGGGCGTGGGTTGCATTCTAGATTCTGAGGTGGCCTGGAATATCTTGGTGTGGATGGCCTCGACCCGGGCCAGGGCGACATCGGCGGCACGGACGGCAGCTCGAGCGCTCTCGACGTTTGGAGCCGCCGTCGCAGCAGCAGCTGCAGCCGTCTTGGCTACTGCAGCTACCCTGTCAGCTGCCCCAGACGCCCTCTCGACAGATGTGGCCGCGCTCAATGCGGATGCGGCGGCACTCTCGGCGTAGGCGGCCGCGCTCTCGGCGCAGGCGGCGGCGCTTGAGGAGAACGCGGCCACCGTACGGGCCTTCATGAACCGTTTCCACGGCGTCATCTTTGCAAGAAGGGGTTGCGGGAATGGGGATCGAGATTTGTGGATTCGGGGGTTGCTGGCACTGGAGCAAACGAGCCGGCAAAGCTTAAGGAGGAAGACTTAAATAGACCCAGGAATTTTCATCGCAAACGGTTCCTACAAAAAACTGTGTGTGATGTTGTTGATATTTTTTATTAGCTGTGAAAGACGAATTTGGAGTAAAGTGGCAATGGATGGTGTTTTAAATGTACGAGAAAATTTGTAGTACTAATACAACTGTCATGTCAAATTTTGGAAAATTTCAGGGGTCATTTGACCTTTTAAGACATTTAAGTGATTTTCTAGCCATTTAATGACCGTAATTCAAATTTGAACTACATGTACATGCAACAGCTAACCATAACAGTTTGAAAAGTCATATTTTGTGTACTTGTGTGCGAGTTAATTCCATGTGCAGTAAATTGGAAGGAATTTTCAAACATATTGGTCTCACTGCTAAGACACAATTAAGCATGGAGTGCCATGGCATTTAAATTCCAAAAAACTAAAAAAAGATCAGAAACACATGAAACCTTGCTTGATGTAATGTCATGCCACCAAGATGATGTGGTAAAAAATTTGGCATGTTTGACGAAAGTTTGGACACACACCCCTCACAAACCGAAGCAACTCACTAGAAGGCTCGTGGTTCCGAGAGGTAACAATGCATGTTTGATGACGAACGGGCAATAGCTTCCTCTTACGGGCTTCAAAAAATTTCTACAGTTAACGTGCACTAATACAACTGCCATGTCAAAATTTGGAAAATTTCAGGGGTCATTTGACCTTTTTAAGACATTTAAGTGATTTTCTAGCCATTTAATGACGTAATCCAAATTTGGACTCCATCTACATGGAACGGCTAACCATAACGGTTTGAAAAATCATATTTGTGTACTTGTGTGCAAGTTAATTCCATGTGCAGTAAATTGGAAGGAAATTTCAAACATATTGGTCTCACACCCTGGACACATGCATGGAGTGCCATGGCATTTAAATTCCAAAAAATTAAAAAAAGATCAGAAACACATGAAACCTTGCTTGATGTAATGTCATGCCACCAAGATGATGTGGTAAAAAAATTGGCATGTTTGACAAAAGTTTGGACACACACCCCTCACAAACCGGAGCAACTCACTAGAAGGCTCGTGGTTCCTAGAGGGAACAATGCATGTTTGATGATGAACGGGTGATAGCTTCCTCTTATGGCCTTCAAATTTTTTTCTACATTTAATGTGCACTAATACAACTGTCATGTGAAAATTTGGAAAATTTCAGGGGTCATTTGACCTTTTGAAGACATTTAAGTGATTTTCTAGCCATTTAATGACTGTAATTCAAATTTGAACTACATCTACATGCAACAGCTAACCATAACAGTTTGAAAAATCATATTTGTGTACTTGTGTGCGAGTTAATTCCATGTGCAATAAATTAGAAGGAATTTTCAAACATATTGGTCTCTTGGCATGGACACATGCATGGAGTGCCATGGCATTTTAATTCTAAAAAATTAAAAAATGATCAGAAAAATATGAAACCTTGCTTGATGTAATGTCATGCCACCAAGATGATGTGGTAAAAAAATTGGTCTGTTTGACGAAAGTTTGGACACACACCCCTCACAAACCAGAGCAACTCACTAGAAGGCTCGTGGTTGCGAGAGGGAACAATGCATGTTTGATGACGAACAGAAGATAGCTTCCTCTTACGGCCTTCAAATTTTTTCTACATTTAACGTGCACTAATATAACTATCATGTGAAAATTTGGAAAATTCTAGGGGTCATTTGACCTTTTAAAGACATTTAAGTGATTTTCTAGCCATTTAATGACCGTAATTCAAATTTGAACTACATCTACATGCAACAGCTAACCATAACGGTTTGAAAAATCATATTTGTGTACTTGTGTGCGAGTTAATTCCATGTGCAGTAAATTGGAAGGAATTTTCAAACATATTGGTCTCACGGCATGGACACATGCATGGAGTGCCATGGCATTTTAATTCCAAAAAATTAAAAAATGATCAGAAAAACATGAAACCTTGCTTGATGTAATGTCAAGCCACCAAGATGATGTGGTAAAAAAATTGGCCTGTTTGACGAAAGTTTGGACACACACCCCTCACAAACCGGAGCAACTCACTAGAAGGCTCGTGGTTCCGAGAGGGAACAATGCATGTTTGATGACGAACGGGAGATAGCTTCCTCTTACGGCCTTCAAATTTTTTCTACATTTAACGTGCACTAATACAACTATCATGTGAAAATTTGGAAAATTCTAGGGGTCATTTGACCTTTTAAAGACATTTAAGTGATTTTCTAGCCATTTAATGACTGTAATTCAAATTTGAACTACATCTACATGCAACAGCTAACCATAACGGTTTGAAAAAACATATTTGGGTACTTGTGTGCGAGTTAATTCCATGTACAGTAAATTAGAAGGAATTTTCAAACATATTGGTGTCACGGCATGGACACATGCATGGAGTGCCATGGCATTTTAATTCCAAAAAATTAAAAAATTATCAGAAAAACATGAAACCTTGCTTGATGTAATGTCATGCCACCAAGATGATGTGGTAAAAAATTGGCCTGTTTGACGAAAGTTTGGACACACCCCTCACAAACCGTAGCAACTCACTAGAAGGCTCGTGTTTCCGAGAGGGAACAATGTATGTTTGATGACGAACATGAGATAGCTTCCTCTTATGGCCTTCCAATTTTTTCTACATTTAACATGCACTAATACAACTGTCATGTGAAAATTTTGAAAATTCTAGGTGTCATTTGACCTTTTAAAGACATTTAAGTGATTTTCTAGACATTTAATGACCGTAATTCAAAATTGAACTACATCTACATGCAACGGCTAACCATAACGGTTTGAAGAATCATATTTTTGTGTACTTGTGTGCGAGTTAAAAAATCATCAGATGATGTAAATATCTGGTGTTCAAAAAAGAAAATGTAAAGATCTGGCAAGACAACCGGCCCCCACACGATTGGCACTCTATTTCGCGCCTCGAGGTTTGGAAGGTGAGTGGCGCGGGTTATTAATCAGACACGGTTCTGTATTGGAAACCGTCAGCTATTAAGTTCACACACGGATTTTGCTGCGGGAATCATGTGTAATTCAAACTACAGTACTCGTAAATTCTGGTAACCGACGTGTGTACTGTTCCCGTCGATCTAGATTCCGGCCGCCAATAAATACTAGCTTGCTCACATCATCCCGCCTGCATTCTCATCTACATCCTCCCCTTGTTCGCCCTCTCTCTCTCAAATCTCTGCCATGGCGCCGCCGATCTGCCCACACGCCGATGAGGAGTCGCCGTCCCCCGAGGACGCTCAGTCAAAGAGCAGCGACGAGGAGGACCCCTACGCGCCACCGAACGAGGTTGCGCCGGACCCCCCAACTTTGGATTGGTTTTGGGGCCAGTACAATCTTTGTCTATGGAAGTCGCTGCCGCCGGCTGAGAAAGCCAGGCAAGTGGCGTTCAAGAAGGAGATGGCGGAGGAGGAAGCCAGGTACCAGGCGGCCTGTGAAGCCCATGATGCCACCTGGAAAAAGGAGGCAGTGGAGCTTTGGGGGCAGGAGCGTTGTCGTGCGGAGGAGGTGTACGAAGACGGGTACTTCGCGAGGAAGGTCAAAGGCGCTAGGCGCCTCATCGCTGCATGGAGGTGGGCCGGTAAGCTCCAGCGTGCCACCGACGAGGAGCTCTGATGGGCGCCCAATGAAATGGCAAGATCGTTCGCGCTCGTTCGCCATCAAGAGGCAGATCGGTACGTCAAGTGCTGCGAGGCGGAGGAGGCGGAGTACTGCCTCCACGCTGCAAAGACGCCGCGCACCAGGGAGCTGCTGGCGAGGGGCTGCCGGAATACTACCCCCAGGAGGGATTATTAGTTTTAGTATTGTTCGTTTTCAATTTTATGCATTGTACCTAGTAGGTAAGTATCATCACGTATATGTGATGATATTATATATATTCTGTGATGAACTAATGAACAATTAATATATATATATATTATGAATTCCATTTTCTATCTGTTTTTGTATACTAATTTGTATCTAGCTGTTATCATCCACATATACAGAATGGAAAACATATATACACACATTGTAACAGAACATATAAGAACGGAAAACAGCGAACACACATTGAAACAAAGCAATAAATAGAGCAATATTATGATTGCTGTGAATACGTAGCGATCCACGTCGAAATGACTCAACAAAATAAAACGTGTCCATGAGACCATGACCAGCAGCCCTTGCCTATGGTAGCTCTTGGCTCTGCCTGAACTCGTGCAGGCGTTCGTCCAAGCGGTCGACACGCTCGCGGTACATCTGGAGCGTGATCTCGAGCTCCAAGTTGGCTATTTCATCGGAGATCACCAGCTCGAGGATGCAACGGCCATGTTCCTCTACTGCGCCCAGGTGGACACCTGGGCCAAGGAGGCGGTCGAGCCTAGCGACCAGCACGTTGGCATCGAGCGGGCCACGGACAAGGCGAACGACGCGACCCATGCGAAAAGCGCGGCGGGCGTCCGGTGCAAGTACGGCGCGGCCGGCCTCTGGTGCAAGTACAGCGTAGAGGGCCTCTGCCCACTCCTGGCGAGGAATGGGGGTACTGACGGGACGTGTACCCAGCTGCGACGCCCTGTCGACAGCAGGCAAGCGCCGATGGATCTGCTCTTGCTGTGCGGCACGCCACGCCTCTCACTCTGCGGCGCTCCAACGGTCTCGCCGTGCGATGAGCCACAGCCTATCGGTGCGGATGCGCCTAGCTTGCTCTGCGGCGCGCCATCGATATGTTGTGCGGTGAGCTGCAGCCTCTCGGTGCTGACATGCCTATCTTGATCCGCGGCACTGAAGCGCCATGCGCCAAGGGTCTACTCAACCCTAGTGATGATGCACATCACGGCATCGTCCATCGCGTTGCTGAGGAGCGCCTCGGCCTCAACGGGCCATGGCGCCTTCTCGTTTTCCTCGTCGATGAGGTTGATGGCAGAGGCGGCGCTTTGGTGTGTTGGCATGCTTGGAAAAGGTGGATGTGCTACAGGCTGCGCTTGTTGCCTCCGTGCGTCGCGCGCCGCCTAGGTTTATGCGCAATATCGATGGGTGGTGGGAAACCGGTGAGGAAATGGCGGGAAACGATGGTGTGTTCATAAAATGCCATCAATTAATGGAAACTTAGCATAGAAGGAACATCGAGCTAGCACAAGAAGTAGATGATGATCAGATGATCGTTTATCCTAGTTAATTATGCATGTAATAGTTTACTTTGGTGTGTGGAAATGTCATGTGTGTACTAGCGACCTATGTAATTGGATGTTTGCCGCGTATTACACACATCTTGTTTATGTGAAACATTTCTATTCTCTTGGCTCAACACAAACAGTTTATCGCAATGAACTGTATGCCGTATATCGCACACACCTTGATCTGGCTGACCGTTTCTTTTGTGTTGCCTAATCACAAACAGTTCATCCGAGTGAACTGTATGCCGTATATCACACACGCCTTCATCTGGCTGCCCATTTCTGTTGTTCCGCCTCATCACAAATAGTTCATCCGAGTGAACTGTATGCCGTATATCGCACACGCCTCCATCTGGCTGCCCGTTTCTTTTGTTCTGCCTCATCACAAATAGTTAATTGAACTGAACCGTATGCCCCGCATCGCACACGCAACTAAAATCTAAACCGTGTTTGATGTATCCTTCATCACAAATGTTTTGCATCTTTTTTTACGGTTTTTTTACATCACACACAGTTTCGTCAACGGGTCTCTGATCGTAGTGTCGCATTAGCAGCATCCTGCAGTAGTGACATCATATTCTATTCCACCCATAGTGCTATATCCATGGCTTGCGCTCATGTATTGCGTGGGGGTTGAAAAATTTGAAGCGCGTTAAAAAGTATGAACCAATTGCTCGGCTTTTCATTTGGGTTTTGCATGATAAATACTTTGTGTTAAGAAGATGGAGCATGACAAGGCTATATGATTTTGTAGGGATAACATTCTTTAGCATTGATATTTTGAAAGACATGATTGTTTGTTGGGATGCATGAGTATTGATGTCTTCATGTCAAATTATAGACTATTGCTTTGAATCACTCATTTCTTAATATTCATGCCATGATTAGATTATGTGATCAAGATTATGCTAGGTAGCATTCCACATCAAAAATTATCTTTTTTACCATTTACCTACTCGAGGACGAGCAGGAATTAGGCTTGCGGATGCTGATACGTCTCCATCGTATCTATAATTTTTGATTTTTTCATGCCAATATTCTACAACTTTCATATGTTTTTGGCAACATTTTATATTATTTTTGGGACTAACATATTGATCCATTGCCCAGTGCCAGTTCCTGTTTGTTGCATGTTTTTTATTTCGCAGAATATCCATACCAAACGATGTCCAAACATGATAAAAATTTATGGAGATTTATTTTGGAATATTTGTGATTTTTGGGAAAAAGAATCAACGCGAGACGATGCCCGAGGGGCCCACAAGCTCGAGGGGGCCCCCTATCCTGGGCGTGGCCAGGAGGCTTGTGGGGCCCCTGTAAGGTGGTTGGTGCCCTTCTTTTGCCGCAAGAAAGATAATATCCGGAAAAAATCGTGTTAAAATTTCAGCCCAATCGGAGTTATGGATCTTCAGGAATTTAAGAAACGGTGAAAGGCCAGAAAACAGGAATGCAGAAACAGAAGGAAACAGAGAGATAGATCCAATCTCGGAGGCGCTCCCGCCCCTCCGCCGCCATGGAGGCCATGGACCAGAGGGGAAACCCTCCTCCCATCTAGGGGGAGGCCAAGGAAGAAGAAGAAGGAGGGGGCTCTCTCCCCCTCTCTCCCGGTGGCGCCAGAATGCCGCCGGGGCCATCACCGTGATGGCGATCTACACCAACAACTTCATTGCCGTCATCACCAACCACTACTAGGGAAAAGCCTAGCAGTAGCGCGGGTAAAATGCCTAGTAGTAGCGCGGGTAGACGTGCTACTAGTAAGGCGCTACAGCTAACTTCTAGCAGTAGTGCGTTTTGACCCGCGCTACTACTATACCTACTTAGCAGTAGCGTTTGTGCATCCAGCGCTACTGCTAAATAGCTGTAGCGCTTGCATACAACGCTACTACTTCCTGCTAAAGAGCGTTACTGCTATATTTTTCACATATTTTTTTCTATGTATTTGCGGTGTTTTTTTACAAGTTTTGTACAGTATTCTAATCATATCATAAACATGCAATATGCTCATCATATCATACACATAATAGTCTCATCATATCATCCAACACAAATCATGTCGTCTCATCATAATCACGATATATAGTGATACAAGTTAAGTGACATGTCTCGTATACAAGCAACTGCATGGTCATCACATACACATGTTTCATCGTCTATATCTAAACAAAGATATAGAAGAGAAGAGCGATCACTATGAGCAAGAGCGCGATAATGTAGTAGTTTTGAGGCGTCGGTTCCGATCCCTCTCTCGCGCTAACGTCAACCTCAAGTAACTATCTTACGCTTCGGCTCTGCATGCTATCGAATCCTCTATGGCTGCCGCTCGAAAACCGGTGCACCTGGGCCTGACACTCAGGCCACTCGTCGTACACTCCTGGAACCTTCCCTACGTACACGGTGTAGCACTTCTTCGCCATCGATGATCTATGTACCTGCAACATCACATGAGTCGATAATATGCAACATATATAGTTGAGCAACAAAAAGAGACAGAGTTAGCAAAAATAGAAGCAACATATCATAAGCATAAATAACAAAGTTCATCATACCCAAAATGCCCTAACTAGAGTGATCTTCACTAGTTGAGGAGGACGGTTTAATTACATCACAAAGTTTCGTCGTGCATAACTCAAAGTTTCATCATAGAGAAAGTATGGACTAAACTGACACATTGTCATATATCGTCAATCACTCCAACATGTCGTGCCATCCATCCAAATCAGGGAGAAAGTCCCCGAGCAAAGTGAAAGGCTTCAGGTTGAGACACTGAGTGGCTACACGTGTTCGGATGTCTTCCCGCGACATTTGCCCTTCTTCGTAGAACAGCCCTGTTTTTTCGAGGACCTCCTTCATGATGATTTGGGCAAGTTCACGCTGGATGTGATAGAACTCAGCTCGGAATTGATGATCCGGGACATCTCCTAGTTTCTTTACCCATTGCAGAATATTGGCATCGCCAGATCTAGGTGACATGCGAAGGTTCTGGTGATCCCGTCCGTACTCCAGCATGTGGTGGAGGACATAGAATCCATCACTGAGAGTACCACTCGGTTGCTGGATGCGGCAGAAGTCGGTCTTATGGCCGAAGGCGGGCGCGCGGTTCCTTGTCTTCTTGAGCGTGATCTCTCCACCCTGTAGGCCGTAGCTTAAGATAGCACTGTCGAGAACAGACTTGATGTGGATGTAATCCTTTTTCTTCATGTTCTTCAACGAGTCCAAGTAAAGAGCGTGGGAGAATCGGGGGTAAAGGATGATGAGGACGGCGCGCCCGTCGCTACGCAAAATAAGTACACCTCAAATTAGCCTCCACGCGTGCAAATGAATGATTGAAATCGAAGGAAGGATATCTGCGGATGACTTACATGGGATGATAAGGCAGGAGAATCGTCTCCTTGTCCTTATTGCCGACCATGAAATCGGCGATGTAGTTACTCGCGTATTCACGGTGCTTTGGGCAGACTGCCAAGAAGCCCTCGGGCATAAAGTACGGGTCAGCAACACAGATATAAGGTATTTGCTCAATCCTGATGATGTAGTTCATGTACAAGGCAAAAAGGCAGATGAACGTAAAATCCAGCTTTGTCAAGTGAAACATGTCGAAGATGTAATCGAATCGAAGGAAGAACTTTTCCAGAGGGAATGTCTAGATGTACAACCTTTGCTGCAGCACGTTAACAACGTAGAGCGGGTATCCTGGATTTTTCGAGGCAATAAGGCTTTTCTCTCTCCACAGCACATCATCATGAAGTCTCCTTAGATCGCCGTCTATGACCTCTACCACTGCCTTAGGTAGGATCGGATCACCGGGGATATGGTATTTCACCGCATCTTTGATAGGTATACAGTCTTGACCCCAAGGTCGCGGAGGCGGCTGGCTCATAGAAGCAGCTTTGCCGCCATTTCGGCCTTTCTTCGGTCTCTTCCTATGCTTCTTTGCTACTGGAAGTGAGCCTATCATACGTTCATCCGTCGGCAATTCAGGCATCAACTCATCACGCTCAAATCCTCCGTCGTCATAGGCGCCGGTATTGAGATACCGTAGAGGGTCATCATCCTGGTCGTCCATGGCATCATGCATTGTTTCTTCAAAGGCGGCGACGTCATCAGCCACTAATGGAGCCTCTTCCTCACGCCGTCCGCTATCACCCGGCACGACAGGCGACACTAATTGGGTAGCTGGGGTGTTGGTGTTCATACCATGCTGAATCATGGGTGTGCTCCCAGCCACCTCCAGACGAAGCAGACTCTTCGGCCACAATAGGACCCAACTCTTGCAATCACCAAGCCGCCACGGGGTCTCGTCGTCATCTCCCCCTAGTGCTACCAGAGGAGCCAAATTCTCGTGGCCTGGTTCGACACTGGCCATGGAAACCTTGAAGACACCAGGGGGATCGGGCGGCTGTGGAACAATTCTTCCTTTGGCTTCACTATCTTCGCCTTTCCCACATCCACCTTCTAGCCACCGATGGTGTACAGTATGGTGCATGGGGTTACGTCGGCCTACAAAGACATGTCTGCGACATGAGACATCCGAAAGGTAATGGAAATGGGAGATTATACATATATTGAAGAGGGCCGGTGTGACAGGTAGTTACCGTGAGGGCGTCGAGCTCAGCCAAAGACAAAGCCCTGTCGAGCACGCCAGATACGGAGGACGGGGTGCTATGAGCAGGTGCGGGAGCAGGTGTGGTCCAGACGAAGCTGTCAAGGGGAAAGTCCCCTCCCTCTATCTGGATTTTGCTTGGTCCAATTGATGACAGCCGGAAGGAAGGCAGCAAGGGAAGATTTTGCTTCCTCTCTTGCGGCAGCTACCGCTGCTTTGATTGCCTCGTTTAGCAACTCAGGTCGTATCGCTTCTTTGGTCTCAGCTGATTTCTTATCGACCGCAATATCAACCTTCTTGTCGATGTTTATTTCATTTAACATCCGTCTTTGCTTTCTCTCCTCGGCGTTCTCATGGTAGTAGTACTTCCACATGGCGACATCTCCGACACCGTGCACGCGTCCATACGACGGTCGAGTGTCCACCGGGAGTCTTTTCAATATGTTTAAGGCCCGGTTGAATGGGGTGTCCCACTTGGACCTCGCCAACGCCTCAGACGGCGAGTCGCTTTCGGCTGCAATCCTATGCTGCTCTTTCTGCAAAAGAAACATGGATCGTTTACAAAATGTGACTAAACATGTAGTCGAATTGATCAGAAGCTAAAATTAGGGGGTAAAATAAAAATTACCAGCAGTCTCATGAACTCCTTCGTGACCGCGTCCATTTTGAAAACCTTGTTGACTGGGTCCCAATGGTACCGGGCCCTGATGATGTCACGCTCATGCGGGACGGTGAACTCCACCAAGGGGTCTGGGATCCCCTGACTTTCGCGTTCCGCATCCTCCTTGGCCATATGGGCCTCTTCCCCGCGTAACCACGTCTTCTGAGGTGGTGGCACCCCATGTTTCTCTCTTGAAGCCCCTTATGTACTTCGACTTTTCTTTGGCAGCTTCGGCAATGCAAGCCGCCTTGAATATTTTGAACTGCTCTTTTGTAATTGTCGGGTTATCCTTTACAATCTCAGAGTAGAGTTCCTTTTTGACCATGATCCGATGTTTCACCCTTACTTTCCAGGTGGACAACGCGTCGCTAAACTTGCCCATGGCGCGTATGTTTATTTTCTTCATTGCCGGGTCTTCCCACGGTCGAGTATATTTGATTTCATCCCAGCCCGGGAACAAGAATCACTGGTGCAGCTTCTTTAGGAGGGAGTGCTCCATATTTGGTATCTTCTTTAATTTTTCATCGTTGATGGTGGCGGTTTCTCGTAGGATGTAGCCTACTTGATTGTCGTAGCACATGCGCGCTTCCGCAGGCTCTGTTGGCTTGAAATTGCCGGGGTCCACCGCCGTGACCACCAGTCTAGTAGTGCCGAGCTGGTTTGGGTGTCGTATCCTCTTCGGTTTCGGTTCTATACCGGATAATTCACCGGTCTCGGCGCCGGTCTCAGTCTTGGCGCCGGTCTCGGTGCTGGTGCCAGTCTCGGATGTGATAGGGGGGTACTGCAACCCTTGTCGACATTGCTCGTCCAGATAGTTCAAATAGTTGTCTGCTGCCTCATAGACGTTCCAATTATCAGAACCCCCTCCTTCATCGTTGTTAGCCATGTTTCCTATGATTAAGTCTAGTCAATTAATTCTAGACCTAATAAAATGAATAATGACATAAAAAAGGCCTATGTTTTGCCGGAATGTTGATTCATTCCCGTTGCGGCAAATCCCGAGCACTCGATATGTCCTAGTTTCTAGCACAAGCCATGCCGAAATTCATGAAAAATTTCGGCATGACCTTTGCTAAAAAGTGGACAAATCGAGCGCCTGAAATTTGCCGGAACGGAAATGAATCAACATTCCGGCAAAACATAGGCCACTCGGATATTCTTCGATGATTGTCCATTCAACCAACATTAACCATATCCTATTCAACAATTGTAAATAAAAGATATAATCAACAATAATGGAATATGCAAATGAACATCAATGACATACATCATATAACATCAATCTTTTTTTTTGTTTATATAGCAACAATTACTTTAACCAAGTTTTTGAAAAGAAAAACAATTCTGTTTTTTGTTTATAGCTAAATGCCATAGCTACTATTTTTTATTTATAGCTAAATGCTTTTGTTTTTTGTTTAAAGCTAATTTATAGACTAAATGCTAAATGCTACTATTTATTTTTATAGCTAAATGCTTTTGTTTTTGTTTAAAGCTATTTTAGTATAATGTTACTATTTTATATTTATAACTAAATGCACTATTTTTTATTTATAGCTAAATGCTACTGTTTTTTATTTACAGCTAATGCTATTTTTTGTTTATAGCTAAATGTTATTGTTTTTTGTTTTATAGCTAAATGCTACTGTTTTTTATAGCTAATTTATATACCCTCTGTTAATGCCCTAGCTAAATGCTATTATTTATATACCCTCTGTTAATTTAAAGCTAAATGGAATTACTGTTTAGGCATTTTCATAAAAATTTGCCCTAGCTAATTTGCTAAAAAAACCTAAATGCTAAAAAAATCCTACTGTCCTAAACAAATCTAGGGTTCATATGAACACCTAGGGTTCATATGAACATCATCACAGCAACAACATATGAACAAATCTAGCTAGGGTTCATATGAAATTTGCCCTAACAGAGAGAGAGAGAGAGAGAGAGAGAGGGAGAGGCTTACAGTCGGCGGCGGCAAGGGCGAGCTCGGGCGGCAGCGGTCGAGGGCGCGAGGTCGAGGGCGGCCTCGGGCAAGGGCGTGCTTGGGCGGCGGCGGCGAGGTCGAGGGTGGCCTCGGGCGGCGGCGGTGAGGTCGAGGGCGGGCTTGGGCGATGGCCGGCGTCGAGGGCGTGCTCGGGCAGGGCGACAGTGGCGACAGAGGAGTGGGGGGAGAGGGGGAGAGGGAGAGGGAGGAAAGGACTTAGCAAAATTTTGAGCCCGCGCGGGGTTAAGTCAAAATAGCAGTAGCTCTAGTTGAGAAACGCGCTATAGCTAAGTTAGCTATAGCGCTTGTCTAGAAAACACGCTACTGCTATAGGAAGTAGCTATTTATTTTCCTTTTCCTTTTATTTAAGGAACTTAGCTATAGCGCGGGCCTACAAAAAGCGCTACTGCTAGAGTAGCTATAGCGCTTTGTGAAAACAAGCGCTGCTAGTATGCCTTTCTCCTTTATTTTTCTTTTCCTTTTGTTTTTCTTTACATTTTCTTTTTTTCCTTTCTCCTTTTTCTATTTCTTTCATTTTCATTTACTTTTCTATTTCCTTTTCATTTTATTTTCTTTATCTTAGCAGTAGCGCCCTCCTCTAGAAACACGCTACTACAAGGAACTTAGCGGTAGCGTGTTTTCCACAACATCGCGACTACTATTCCTAGCCTACCGGCAACAGTGTGGGAATTATAGTAGCAGTGCTTTTATCTGTAGACGGGCTACTGCTACAGCAATAGCTGCAGCGCCCTTTTCTGCCCCGCGCTGCGGGTAAGTAGCAGTAGCGCTTTGTCTTGGCCAGCGCTACTGCTATACCTCTGTGTATAAGGTTTTCCCTAGTAGTGAACTCTCTCCCCCTCTAGGCAGCGGTGTAACCTCTCTTTTACCTGTTGTAATCTCTACTTAAACATGGTGCTCAACACTATATATTATTATCCAATGATATGTGGTTATCCTATGATGTTTGAGTAGATCCATTTTGTCCTATGGGTTGATTGATGATCGTGATTGGTTTGAGTTGTATGTTTTATATTGGTGCTGTCCTATGGTGCTCTCCATGTCGTGCAAGCGTGAGAGATCCCTGCTGTAGGGTGTTGCAATATGTTCATGATTCGCTTATGGTGGGTGGCGTGAGTGACAGAAGCACAGACCCGAGTAAGTAGGTTGTTGCGTATGGGAGTAAATAGGACTTGATACTTTAATGCTATGGTTGGGTTTTACCTTAATGATCTTTAGTAGTTGCGGATGCTTGATAGAGTTCCAATCATAAGTGCATATGATCCAAGTAGAGAAAGTATGTTAGCTTATGCCTCTCCCTCATATAAAATTGCAATAATGAGTACTAGTCTAGTTATCGATTGCCTAGGGACAAATAACTTTCTTGTGACAAAAAGCTCTCCACTAAAACTAACTTAATTGGTTATTTATCTAAACAGCCCCTAGCTTTTATTTATGTGTTCTTTATTATCTTGCAAACCTATCCCTTTACACCTACAGAGTACTTCTAGTTTCATACTTGTTCTAGGTAAAGCGAACGTTAAGCGTGCGTAGAGTTGTATCGGTGGCCGATAGAACTTGAGGGAATATTTGTTCTACCTTTTGCTCCTCGTTGGGTTCGACCCTCTTACTTATCGAGAAAGTCTACAATTGATCCCCTATACTTGTGGCTTATCAGCAGGTGGCACCGGCGAGTGGGCGTGGGCATGGGCGTGCGGTGTGCGGCAGCAGGCAGAGCAAGTAGTAGCGGCAGCCAGCGGTAGTAGCAATGCATGAGAAGCAGTAGGAAGCAGCAGCGAGCGGGCGAGGCCAGGGCGTGCAGGCGCATGCGCAGAAGCGTGACCAGGCGTAGGGCAGGGCGCGGGCGGCACATAGAGGGCGAGTAGGGCGTGGCCCCGGGGCAGGCAGACCACAGCAAGGGACGCGACCAGTGCGCGGGAGGGGTGCTCCGGGCACGGCAATGGGAGGTCGCAGACGGCGGCTATGGCGACAGAAACAAGGGAGAAATGAGGCGAGCTAGAGGTGGGCTCACCAGGAGGGACGATGGTGACCTCAGGAGGGGTCGGGAAGGGCTGGAGCAGCGAGATCGACGGTGGTGATAGTGGCAACCGTCGGTGAGGAAGACGACAAGGGCGGCGGTGGTGTTGCTTCCCGGCCTCGATCCGGCGGTGCAGAAGAGGTAGACATCTGCGACGGAGCTGCTAGACATGCTCCTGGCTAGCGGGGAGTGCGGTGGCCGCGATGACGAAGGAGGCCATGGCGGGCAGAGCTCGGATATGTGTCAGGAAGTGGTCGGCGACGCGAGGGGAGGGGGAGGAATCGAGCTAGGGTTCATCAGCTGCGTTGAGGAGGACTTGTAGGATACCGGGGATCCACAGGATGGCCGGCACATGGCCGATCCGCAGCGTGGACGGGCACACAGCGACCACCCAGCCCCATGTGAACAAAGGAGGGAGATGACCTCCTGTTGGGCTGGGCCTGCACTGTTCCAATAGGCCTAAGTGCACAGTGCCCCGATTATTCCTATTCCTCTTTCACCACTGTTTTGCATTTAAAACAAATAGCAATTGAATTTTTCTGGCAATGAAAATTGGCACATAACTATTAGTCATAATTTTGGTGAGGCCCACAAAGTTTGAGGTCAAATGAAATTGTATAAATATTTGTTTATTTTGAAAAGGGTAATTTATTTGTTGTTGCACCACTTATTAATGTCCTAGGAATTTATTTGTGAGTCAAATGAAGTTGGTTTCAACATGACAATGATAGGGGGAATTTATAGAATAATGCGATCATTTTAGTTTTAGTGTTCGAAGAAATAATAATTTCACATGCAATTTGAATTTTTGACTTTGATTTTTAGGACAAGTGGCAATTTGCATATTAATCATGATGACATGGCCACCATTATGGGGAGATTACTGTAGCATGATTCTCGGGGTGTTACAAATCTCCTCCACTACAAGAAATCTCATCCCGAGATTTAAGAGGTGGAGTAAGGGGGAAGTTTTGGTTACGAAATTCTAACAGATCTTCTCGTTCTTGGTTGCTCTTCCCAAAGCAGTTGATCCTTTTCATTGATGTCTTTATTTCTCTGCTCCAGGTCATCATGATGAAGTCGTCATCCTTTCTTCGAGATCTTCATCGTATTACGAAAAGGATAAGGGTAAGTCGTCAACGATGGAATTCTACAAGGGGTAATCATTTGGGGTTACCCCATGAATGAACACATAAGCATCTCTCGGGTTGGAACTCAGGAAATACCAAGAGAAAAGAAGGTATGAGAAGTTTCATGCGGGTAGGAAATCATTTAATGCCCAACCAAAGTGTGAAAGGGGTTCAGAGCAACGAAAATAAGCATTGTGTCTGATACCAGAATAGGTCACCTCTAGGAAGGTGGCTCATGAATTACATATGAAGCCAAGCGCAAGGAATAACTTTGGAAACAGGCATGTACATGAGAGTCAGGTTTCGATCATGTGGAATTGTGGTTAGTGTGGATTATGATTAGGAAGAGTGATGACATCTTGCACTGTCACGATAGCATGACATGTCAGAGGATAGCTTGTCAGCTATGTCAGCAACAACATCGGTACCAAGGGCGGGGGGCGAAGAGAACCATTTTCCTGCTCGCAATGCGAGGCGGACCAATAGGCAAAGTTCTCGTTCGAAAGTGTTACCGAAATGTCATCAACAATAGTAAGAGGGTCTTGCTGACAGAGTTGTACAACTGGGGTGTTGACATAAGTAGGGAATTATCACTGCTCAGATGTGTTAGATTACAAGAAAGGTTAGACAAAATAATGGAAAGCAAAACGTGATTATCAGATTAAACAGGCCAATGGAAAAGGAAAATGTGTTTATACACAAGTATTAGGAGTATATCCTTCACAAGAACAAGCAGAGCATGATATACATAACAGGACAGCAAGTAGATAACCATTTAGGTAATGGGGCGAGGAATTCATGATGCTACCCATACAATGGTGTTTGGATAATTGGTCAAGAAACATTTAGCATTATGCTTCCAATGTTCTTGTTGATATTCGGAATACCACAGTCATGCTTCGGGGTAGCAATAATATATGTTTCAAGTAAGGGTTGGGTCTGAAGATCACAAGAATACACAAGGAACAATTTCAAGAATACATAAGGAACAATTTCAAGAATAACAAGGAAAACAAGGTATAAGCAAAACATGACCAAGTTTGTGTTGGCAGGAAGTCAAGGATGTGTCGATGATAACACAAATCATCGAGGGGCAAGGATGCTATTTCTCATCATGAATTTAATTGACATCTCAGAAGAAGTCAAAATGTTGATGATGGTCACGACACATTTTTTTGAGAGGTTTCATGAAGATGTAATCAATCAGTGGCAGCATCAAGCAAAAGGTTATTAGAACCATAGATAAGATGCATCTTAGAATCGGAGTTGCTTTTCAAGCCAAAAAAATGATGTTGAAAACTCGACGTAAACCTTCCTCACAGTCTGAAGAATTTGTGCACAAAAGAAGGACGAGGTAGCACGGTCGAAGGTAGCATGATAAGGATGTAGCCGGTAGTCTAGGAATGACAAGATTGAGTTTAAATTCCCAGCAACAAATTACTAGGGGTATTGAATTGCGGTGCGGATTCGATTCACTATTCGGTGTTCTGGGTTGACGACAACCCAGAACCCGTGGAGTGACTATGATAGGGAAAGGTATTATTTCATCAAAAATTCATAAGATGTAGTGCAATGGCATGATATCCTCGAGATACCAGGGGGTAATACTCGAAGGTAGAACATAATAGAAGTTGAACTGGGTCATTGACTTGCGACAGCAGATACTTTAAGCTTGTCGAAAAATAGACGAGGCATGTGAATGGAGTTATCAATATGAGGTCGGCATGGTCAAAACCATAACTGCATGGAATCAAGTTAAGGATACCGAAAGAATTATACAAATGGATAATTATTTTGCAAGAAGCTTCCGTGACGATCTACATCGTTTCCATGGGCATGAACACAAAGTTGAAGGTCGACTCCCACTTCTTCAATGCATAACCTTTTATTCACTTCTCGCTTTCAATGGAGTTATAGTGTTGAAGTTTTAACTGACGAATTGACAGTAGAGTATAACCTGCATAATTTTCGGGTTCACACCGATTAGGGAAGGCACAGGTTCAACCCATCAGGGCATCTTAGAAACATATGCCACAAACTTCAAGAGTAAATAACACAAGTCGATAGTAGAGCATGGTTGACAAAAGCAGATGATACAATTTACCAAAGGCATTATGTATCAGGTGAAGAACTCACAAGGTTATTGAATATGAAGGACATGGTCGGATATTAATCCAATAAAGGATTTGGCGGTCCACAACAGAGCTGTTGTGACTATCGGTACTCAATCAGAGGAAGAAAAAATGCAAAGGCATCGGATTATAGAAACATCTGAATAATTGATGCTTAAATACAAAGAAATTATGATTTCCATATCAGTGTATCAGAATCCGATGCTCTGATCATATATGAGTAAGTTGAATAGAAGTAGAGGCACAATCGATCAAGGTTTGATTGGCTGAAAACCAGCTCATATCTGGAATGACGTCTAAGCTGGAAAGATATTTTCTAAGGGTCAACTAATGATTGCGAGTATTTGCACACATGTTGAATCAATAGGATCAGAATGACAATGATTGCATGTATCTGCGTTGGTATTTCCCCGAAGAGGAGAGGGTGATGCAACACAGCAATGGTAAGTATTTTCCTCAGTTATGAAACCAAGGTTATCAATCCAGTAGGAGAACCAAGCAACACTATGTAAACGGTACCTGCACACAAAGAACAAATACTTGCAACCTAACGTGTAAGAGGGGTTGTCAATCCCTCCATGGTAAAAAGATAGATTAAATTGTATGAGATTGGATAAATAGATCTGACAAAAAAACAAAATAAAATAAAGAAAGAAAAAGTGCAGCAAGGTATTTTTGGGATTTTGGAATAATAGATCTGAAAACAATATGATAGAAAATAGACCCGGGGGGCGTAGATTTCACTAATGGATTCTCTCGAGAAAATAGCATACGGTGGGTAAACAAATTACTGTTGGGCAATTGATAGAAGAGCAAATAATTATGACGATATCCAAGGCAATGATCGTGTATATAGGCATCACGTCCAAGATTAGTAGACCGACTCCTGCCTGCATCTACTACTATTACTCCACACATCGACCGCTATCCAGCATGCATCTAGTGTGTTAAGTTCATGGAGAAATGGAGTAATGCAATAAGAACGATGACATGACGTAGACAAGATCTATTCATGTAGGAATAGACCCCATCTTTTTATCCTTAATAGCAACGATACATGCGTGCCTTGCTACCCCTTCTGTCACTGGGTGAGAACACCGCAAGATCGAACCCATCACAAAGCACCTCTTCCCATTGCAAGAAAAATCAATCTAGTTGGCCAAACCAAACCAAAGTTTCGGAGAAGAAATACGAGGCTATAATAATCATGCATATAGGAGATCAAAGAAGACTCAAATAATATTCATGGATATAGATCAAATCATAAACTCACAATTCATGGGATCCCAACAAACACACCGCAAAAAGTCATTACTTCAAATAGATCTCCAAGAACATCGAGGAGAACATTGTATTGAGAATCAAAAAGAGAGAAGAAGCCATCTAGCTACTGCCTACGGACTTGTAGGTCTGTGGTAAACTACTCATGCATCATCGAAGGAGCACCAATGAGGATGATGAATGATGTCTACTATGCAACTTTATTCTTGTAGACTTGTGTTGGGCCTTCAAGCGTAGAGTTTTGTAGGACAGTAGCAATTTTCCCTCAAGTGGATGACCTAAGGTTTATCAATCCGTGGGAGGCGTAGGATGAAGATGGTATCTCTCAAACAACCCTGCAACCAAATACAAGAAATCTCTTGTGTCCCCAACACACCCAATACAATGGCAAATTGTATAGGTGCACTAGTTCGGCGAAGAGATGGCGATAAAAGTGTAATGCAGATGGTAGAAATATATTTTTATAATCTGAATAAATAAAAACAGCAAGGTAGCGAATGGTAAAAGTGAGCACAAACGGTATTGCAATGCTTGAAAACAAGGCCTAGGGTTCGTACTTTCGCTAGTGCAATCTCTCAACAATGCTAATATAATTGGATCATATAACCATCCCTCAACTTGCAACGAAGAATCACTCCAAAGTTCTTATCTAGCGGAGAGCATAAGAAGAAATTGTTTGTAGGGTACGAAACCACCTCAAAGTTGTTCTTTCCGATCAATCTATCCTAGAGTTCGTACTAAAATAACACCAAGCTATTCTTTCCGATCGATCTAACCAAGAGTCGTACTAAAATAACACCGTATGATACACATCAACCAAATCTAATGTCACCTAGATACTCCAATGTCACCGCGAGTATCCATGAGTTGATTATACGATATGCATCAAACAATTTCAGATTCATAATACTCAATCCAACACAAAGAACCTCAAAGAGTGCCCCAAGATTTCTACTGGAGAAACAAAGATGAGAACGTGCATCAACCCCTATGCATAGATTACCCCAATGTCACCTCGGGAATCCGCGAGTTGAGTGCCAAAATACATATCAAGTGAATCAATATGATACCCCATTGTCACCACGGGTATTCATAGCAAGACATACATCAAGTGTTCTAAAATCCATAAAAGTATTCAATCCGATAAAATGAAATCTCAAAGGGAAAACTCAATTCATCACAAGATAGAGAGGGGAAAACACCATATGATCCGACTATATTAACAAAGCCTGCGATACATCAAGATCGTGATATCTCAAGAACATGAGAGAGAGATTAAACACATAGCTACTGGTACAAACCCTCAGCCCCGAGGGTGGACTACTCCCTCCTCATCATGATGGCCGCCGGGATGATTAAGATGACCACCGGTGATGATTTCCCCCTCCGGCAGGGTGCCGAAACGGGTCTAGATTGGTTTTTCATGGCTACAGAGGCTTGCGGCAGTGGAACTTCTGATCTAGGGTTACCCCCGATGGTTTCTCTATTTATAGGATTTTTTGGTGTCGGTTTCACGCGAAGATGGGCCTCAAGGTGAGCACAACCCACCGGGGCGCGCCTGGGCCCCCTGGCGCGCCCCGGTGTCTTGTGCCCTACTCCTTCACCTTCTGGTCCTTCCACGAAGCTTCGGGGGTCTCTTTTGTTCCAAAAAATCGTCAAAAAGTTTCAGCTCATTTGGAGAACTTTCATTTCTGCACAAAAAACAACACCACGGTAGTTCTGCTGAAAACAACGTCAGTCCGGGTTAGTTCCATGCAAATCATACCAAAACCATATAAAATTATTGTAAACATGGCATGAATACTTCATAAATTATAGATACATTGGAGACGTATCAGCATCCCCAAGCTTAATTCCTGCTCGTCCTCGAGTAGGTAAATGATAAAAGAAATAATTTATGAAGTGTGAATGCTAGCAAAGTGCATAAGTTTGATCAATGATAATTTCAATCACTTTTCCTAACAACATAACAACAATTCTTTCTCATAAAACTTTTCATGTTAAAGTAGCAACCAATTTACATGTTAAGGTTCAAACAATGAATTCTCTTGAAACTCAACAACCTATATTCTTAGTCACCAAACAATTGTAATTCAACTTATTCAACAGAGTCTAAGTAAGAGCTCCACATACTCAATCATCATATAGTCTTCCATGATTGCTACTACTTAAAGCATATTCTTAGAACAAATGGCATCCATCGAACACAGAGAAAGATAGGGGCTTAATGTTTCACCTCCCAACTCATTTATCATAGAGATAATTGTCAACAATAATAAATCATGATCAAATATATTTGACTGGTCATATGTGCCTAGATCTTTCCCCACCACATGATGCTTACCAACTAGAGAATAATTGAGGTTGAAATGAGAATTCATACTATTGACTCTTTGCATAAAAGTAAATACTGAAAAGTAAAAGATAGGCCCTTCGCAGAGGGAACCAGAGGTTGTCATGCACTTTTTATTTGGATGCCCAAGCTCTTAATGCAAAGGAACGTCATGTTATATTGCCCCTTATGATAGCAACCTTTATTATGCAGTCTGTCGCTTTTATTACTTTGCCATCTTAAGTTCGTACAACACTCAATTTTCCCTTACAATAAAAGATCAAACATATTTAGGAGCAATTTTTATTGCTTTATGCACCGATGATGTGACGCCCCGGCTTAATCGTGCACTAATCATACACGCAAATGCACACGATCAAGCCTAAGGACTCACGGGAAGATATCACAACACAACTCTAAAACATAAATAAAGTCATACAAGCTTTATATTACAAGCCAGGGGCCTCGAGGGTTCGAATACATAAGCTTGCGAACAAGCGTCAGCGGAAGCATCAGATATCTGAGTACAGATATTAAAAGAGAAACAGAAAGGCCTTTAGAAAGGCGGGGCAAAATAAAACACTACGATCGAAAGGCGAAGGCCTCCTGCCTGGGACCCTCCGATCCTACTCCTGGTCGTCAGTCAACTCGTAGTAGTATCCATCCTCTGGGTAGTAGTAGTAGCGATCGTCGGGGCATCTGTCTCAGGGGGCTCCGTCCTCTGGTCACGTCAAACTGATATGGGGAGAAAAGGAAAACAAAGCAACCGTGAGTACTCAGAAGTACTCAACAAGCAAGGATCTACACTACATATGCAACATTTTCAAGGGGAGGCTGTATATGTGGACTGGGCTGCAGAAATGCCAGAATAGAGAGAAGCCTAGTCCTATCGAAGACTAGCATCTTTAGCAGTCTTGCAGCAATAGAAGAGAGCAGAACAGATCAATATAATGTAGCAGTATCATTAAGTCTCATCCTCACCCAGAGATCCTTTCTCGACTCCCTGCGAGAAAGCAATCCCAGAGCCATACAGTCATCAACCTCGTCCGGAGATCCCTTCTCGACTCCCTGCGAGAAGCAATCCCAGAGCCATACATACAGGTCTCATCACAGGTATCCAGTTCTAGTTGTATCGATCGGGATACAACTCCGAGTGTCCTTTACCGTAGGACCGGCTATCGATAGAAGTTTTCTTCCCTGCAGGGGTGCACCAACTTACCCAACACGCTCGATTAACTCCAGCCGGACACACTTTCCTGGGTCATGCCCGGCCTCGGTCAAACGACACACCGCAGCCCTACCTACAACTCAGCAGAGAGGTCCCCGCCGGTCTACACCCTAAGCGCAAGGGGGTCTTGGCCATCGCCCCTCGCCCTCCGGGTCGTTGCGTGCCGGGCGAACCAGGCTCCACCCCTCAGGATGGTGCCGGCCCAGCCCGGCCGCAGTGCTGAACTGGACGTCTGACAGAGCTTTCGGCTGATGCATATGATGCAGAACGCCCATACTATGCCCACGTGATGGTTAGTGCTATCAGGCCAGAGGCCTGCTCGGATCAAATATCCAAATCGTAGTGGACTAGGGGTTGCGGTAACGAGCAGAGACTCACGAAAGATGTGACCCCGTCACCCCGTCTCGAGGACTTGCTGCAAGGGTTAAGAATGCCCGGCCGCGCCTCGTATTCACCACTCGGGCACCACACTAGCACCCGTCTTCACAACACTCGCCACTTAGGCGCACGCGGGTACCCCTCAGGGTCGACCCGCCTATCCAAGTAACAGTGTAAAGTCCAAGTATCCGTGTGTCCATAACATCAGGGGAATCCGAGGTATCACCCTCGTTGGATTCCTACTCGATGTGTCTGTCAAGGTGAACTCGGAGGATTCACCCTCGATGGGTTCACACTTGAGGTGTTGTACGACGGCGTCGTTATCGGAAGCGGTGAAGGAGGAATCACCCTCGATGACCACAACCGAATAGCTACTCTACAGAGTTAACATCAGAAGTGCTACAAGAGGTTTCACCCTCGGCACTCGATAGTAACGCTGCAGTGTCGTTACAACTAAGGGGGGGTGATGTGCGGTGTCGGGTCCTGGTCTTCAATCCCGTTGATCGGGTCTTCTGACGATCCAGCGCGGCAGTCGGGATAAGTGGGGTCACTGATAGGTCTCTACCCAGCCTAGACTAAATAGTTTAGGATATGCAGGTAATTATCAACAGCTGGTTACAATGAACAGGCTATGCATCAGAATAGGTAAAGCAGCAGCAGCAGCAGCAATTCTAATGCAAGCATGAGAAATAGAATGGGCGATATCGGAATGATCAAAAGGGGGGCTTGCCTGGTTGCTCGGCGGCAGGGGCAAGGTCGTCAGGGGTCGTCGAACTCCGGAGCTGCGTCGGTACCGGCTCTATCGAGAGAGAAGAGGGGAAGGAAACAGTATAAATATAGAGCAAACATGAGCAACGCAAAGTACGGCATGACAATATGCAGTGCCGGGTGTGTCCTAACGTATGGTTGCACGTCACCGAGGAAGGAGGAATCCATCCGGGAATGTTTTCCCGGTTCCGGACATTTGTTAGACAGATGACCGGAGAGGGACGGTTGCATGTTCAGATAGTTAGGGACGCGTGACGGGCGAACGGACCGCGTATCCGAATTCGTCTCGTCGTTCTAAGCAATTTTCATGTATAAAGTTTTTCGATCGGAGTTACGGATTAAAAGATATGATTTTCTAAAGTTTTTATTAATTTCTGGAATTTATTTAATTAATTAAATTCGAATTATCCAAAACAATGATTGATGACGTCAGCATGACGTAATGCTGACGTCAGCAGTCAACGGTCGGCTGACCAGGTCAAACTGACATGTGGGACCCCACTGTCGTAGACTCAGCTCTAATCCAGTGTTTAAGTTTAAACTAAACTAATTAAACAGAGTGGGGGCCCACCTGTCAGTGGGACATTAGCATAGCTAATTTGTTTTTATTTATTAAAATGTTTAATTAGGTTAATTAGCTGGGGGGGGCCCACATGTCAGTGGCTGGGCTGCGCCTAGTCAGCACGTTGACCACGGTCAGCGTGGTCAACTGGGGCCAGGGGGCCCACTGGCAGTGACCCAGGGGTGGCCCCAGGTGTGCCACGTCGGCCGGTGGCCGGCGATGCGCCGGCGGCGACGAAAATCACGGCGGAGAGGCTCGGGCGTCGCCGGAAATCGGCTGTGGTGCATCGTTTCGCGTGATTCCACTTGCGTTCGAAAGCTAGAAGAGCGCCGCGTCGAATGGTGGTCTTGGACCGACCGGTGGTGAGCTAGCTCAACGGCGGCGAGCGACAAAACGGACGCCGGAGTTCGGTCTTCGATGGAATCGAGGCTGCGGGGCACTAGGAGGCGCGTGCGCGTGTGCTACGTGCTCCTGGGAGCACCAGGAGCACGGCTCTGGGCTCAGGCGCTGCCATCGACGGTCGTGGCCGCGTCGACAGAGCTCACCAGCGGCGCACAGAGCTCGGTCATGGCGGCGACGGTGCGACGGCTAGCTAGAGCTACGCGAAGGAACAGAGGGGGAGCTGGGGCTTACAGTGCGGCACACGGTGGCCCTCGAGTGAACGGGAGCGCAGAGACGAGGCAAAATCGACGGTGATCGCCGGAGGTGCCGTATACATGGGCCGGCTCGATTCGCGAGTTCCGGTGCACCTCAGCTCCTGTCGTCCGTCGATGAGGAAGAAGCGGTCGGCGGCGCTCCACACAGACACATCCGCCGGGCTCGGGAACGCCGGTGGCCGCGGTGGTGACGATGGCGCGTCGGCGGTGGCGTTCGGTTGAGATGGGGAGGCGAGGGAGAGCGAGTGGGAGTGAACAAGGGAGAGCCAGGGGGCCAGGGTGCACGGGGCTCTCCCCTTTATCCACGGCGAGCGCGGCGACGCGCTGTCGTGCAGCGAGGGAGGGGGGCCAGGCTCGGGGGGGCGGGCGCACGCAGAGCGTTCGACAGCGGGGCGCGGGAGGAGGGGGGTGAGCAGTGCGGGGGGGAAAAGGGACGGCTTGCGGTGGGCTGGGCCGCACTGTGCACTTGCGGCCCAGGCACAGTGAGTCTTTTCTTTTTCTCTTCTTTTTCCCTTTTCTGTTTTCTGTTTTTCTTTTATTCATTTCTTTTCTGTTTTTGCAAAAATGTCTAGGCTACCTCTGGACTTTTGTAAAATATGAGACTGGCCCAAACAAACATGGTGCATTATATGCCACTGCAATAAAAATGGTTTTGAGCACAAAGGTTTCATTTGGGATTTTATTTAATTAAAAAGGTATTACATAGTGTTGTTTTGCTACCGTTAGAGTCTCTTAATTAATTTATTAATTGTTGGTTAAAATTTTAGAATGGTCTCTGGATTATTTACAATATTATGAACAATTTAGTTTTTTTTTATGTTAGACAACTTTTATTTTCCACTTTCATTTAAATTTGAATTTGAGGTTAGGAGTTGAAAAGCATTATGATGCAAATGATGATCATGCACTGTTAAACATGATGACATGGCATAATCAAGGGTGATTACTGTAGTTAACCACCGGGGGTGTTACAGATGACAACTTACTTGAAGGATCTTATTCAATCCATAGGTAGGTATGGTGGACACTTATGGCAAGAAACTGGATTTAAGGATTTTTGGATGCACAAGTAGTATCTCTACTTAGTACGAATTTTTGGCTAGCAAAAGATCCTAGGCAAACACCACATGTTGGTGGATCCATAACAATATAACTTCTATGCAAATATACACAACCATAACTCATTACATTGTCTTCCTTGTCCAACTTCAACTAATTTGCTCAAGTTTGAAAATAATTAATGGGTATTCACAATCATAGAAGATGTCCAAGATAATATATTTGCATGTGAAAGTTCTCTTCCTTATACTAATCATTCATGAATTGCTTGTATGACCAATATTGTGATTGTCAAGCTTCAAAAGATTTCACTTTCTAAACCCAATGTGAAGCCACTACTAGGCATGATATGGATATATAATTTCAACTTCATGATATTCAATTCATTCAACAATTTACTCATAGGATATAAGTGAAGCACAAGAGTAAATAACAAACTACTCCAAAAAGATATAAGTGAAGATCAAGCGAGTAGTTGAGTAAAGGGGTAGCTAAGTGAGGACTCTTTCTTATTTAAAAACTTTCAGATCTAAGTATTTTATTAAAACAGCAAGCAAAAAATGACATTCTAAGAATAGCACACATCATGTGAAGAAGCAAAAACTTAGGCTCAACCGAGGCTAACCGATAATTGTTGATGAAGAAAGGTGGGATGCCTACAGGGGCATCCCCAAGCTTAGATGCTTGAGACTTCTTGGATTATTAACTTGGGATGCCTTGGGCATCCCCAAGCTTGAGCTTTTGTGTCTTCTTAATTCCTTTTATATCACGGTTTCCTAAATCTTAAAAACTTCATCCACACAAAACTCAACAAGAACTCGTGAGATAAGTTAGTATAAATCAATGCAAAAAACTTATCATTCTCTACTGTATAAAATCACTAAAATTATTATTCAACATTTCATACTAAATGCCTCTGCATATTTAATACTCCTATCCTCAAATAGAATCATTAAACAAGCAAACATATGCAAACAATGCGAACATAACAGCAATCTGTCTAAACAGGACAGTCTGTAAAGAGTACAATTGTACTCATACTTCCCTAACTCCAAAATTTTTGAAAATTTACCACACTGTAGGAGATTTATCATAGAATATTTTACAAAAAATTTAAACATTTTATCACATTCTGACTTTTCTGGATAATTATTGCAACAGCGATAAACTTTCTGTTTTGAAACAGCAACTCATATATTTGCAAAATAAGCATGGTAAAGGCTATCCTTGACATTTTTATTGAAATTAAAGATGCAAAACATTATTATAAATAGCAGCAACAAAATACAAATAAAATAAAATGACTCTCCAAGCAAAACTCATATCATGTGACGAATGAAAATATAACTCCAAGTGAGGTTACCGATAATGTTGAAGACGAAAGAGGGGATGCCTTCCGGGGCATCCCCAAGCTTAGTTGCTTGGATACTCCTTTAATATTGCCTTGGGGGTGCCTTGGGCATCCCCAAGCTTAGGGTCTTGTCACTCCTTATTCTCCTCATATCGATATCTCACCCAAAACTTGAAAACTTCAATCACACAAAACTTAACGGAACTTTGTGAGATGGGTTAGCATGATAGAGACAAATCATTCACTTTGGTACTGTCAAAGACAAGATTCATAATTGTTCTCACAGAATTCCTACTGTACTCTAAAATTTCCACAATTTATATTAATCAATATAAGCCATAGAAACTAGAAAACAAGCAAATTATGCATTGAAAACAGAATCTGTCAAAAACAGAACAGTACGTAAGGATCTGAAATAAGCTCATACTTATGTAACTCCAGAAATTCTGAAAAATTAGTACAACGTATAAAGGTTGTATACCCATCAACTGTAAAAAATTCATAGATTTTAGATGCAGCAGTGAATTTAAAAAATTCCGTTACTGGGCGCAAAAGTCTCTGTTTTTGCACAGAATCAAGTCAATTATCATCCACACTATCCCAAAGGCTTTACTTGGCACTTTATTGAAATAAAAGCTATAAAACATGATTAATACAGTAGCCTAATCATGTGAACATACAAAAAAAGTAGATAAAAGTGTTGGGTTGTCTCCCAACAAGCGCTTTTCTTTAATTCCTTTTAGCTAGGCATGATGATTTCAATGATGCTCACATAAAAGATAAGAATTGAAACACAAAGAGAGCATCATGAAGCATATGACTAGCACATTTAAGTCTAACCCACTTCCTATGCATAGGGATTTTATGAGAAAACAATTTATGGGAGCAAGAATCAACTAGCATAGGAAGGCAAAACAAGTAAAACTTCAAGATTTTCAACACATAGAGAGAAAACTTGATATTATTGCAATAACTACAAGCATATGTTTCTCTCTCATAATAATTTTCAGTAGCATCATGAATGAACTCAACAATATAACCATCACATAAAGTATTATTTTCATGATCCACAAGCATAGAAATTTTCTTACTCTCCACATAAGCAAATTTATTCTCATGAATAGTAGTGGGAGCAAATTCAACAAAATAACTATCATGCGATTGAAAACTAAAATCATGATGACAAGTTTCATGGTTATCATTATTCAATATAGCATACATGTCATCACCATAATCATCATAGATAGGAACTTTGTTGTCATAATCAATTGCAACCTCTTCCAAAATAGTGGATTCATCATTAAATAAAGTCATGACCTCTCCAAATCCACTTTCATCAATATAATCATCATAAATAGGAGGCATGCAATCATCATAATAAATTTTCTCATCAAAACTTGGGGGAGTAAAAATATCACCTTCACCAAACATAGCATCCCCAAGCTTATGGCTTTGCATATCATTAGCATCATGGATATCCAAAGAATGCATACTAAAAATATTGCAATCGTGCTAATCATTCAAAGATTTTTTGTCAAACATTTTATTGAATTCTTCTTCTAACAATTGAGCACAATTTTCCTTTCCATCATTTTCACGAAAGACATGATAAAGATGAATAATATGAGACCACCTCAATTCCATTTTTTTTGTACTTTTCTTTTACGAACCAAACTAGTGATAAGACAAGAAACTAAAAGATTCAGTTGCAAGATCTAAAGATATACCTTCATGCACTCACCTCCCCGACAACGGCGCCAGAAAAGAGCTTGATGTCTACTACGCAAATTTATTCTTGTAGACTTGTGTTGGGCCTCCAAGCGTAGAGTTTTGTAGGACAGTAGCAATTTTCCCTCAAGTGGATGACCTAAGGTTTATCAATCCGTGGGAGGCGTAGGATGAAGATGGTATCCCTCAAACAACCCTGCAACCAAATACAAGAAATATCTTGTGTCCCCAACACACCCAATACAATGGCAAATTGTATAGGTGCACTAGTTCGGCGAAGAGATGGTGATAAAAGTGTAATATGGATGGTAGAAATATATTTTTATAATATGAATAAATAAAAACAGCAAGGTAGCGAACGGTAAAAGTGAGCACAAACGGTATTGCAATGCTTGAAAACAAGGCCTAGGGTCTGTACTTTCGCTAGTGCACTCTCTCAACAATGCTAATATAATTGGATCATATAACCATCCCTCAACGTGCAACGAAGAATCACTCCAAAGTTCTTATCTAGCGAAGAACATAAGAAGAAATTGTTTGTAGGGTACAAAACGACCTCAAAGCTATTCTTTCCGATCAATCTATCCTAGAGTTCGTACTAAAATAACACCAAGCTATTCTTTCTGATCGATCTAACCAAGAGTTTGTACTAAAATAACACCGTATGATACACATCAACCAACTCTAATGTCACCTAGATACTCCAATGTCACCGCGAGTATCCGTGAGTTGATTATACGATATGCATCAAACAATTTTAGATTCATAATACTTAATCCAACACAAAGAACCTCAAAGAGTGCCCCAAGATTTCTACCGGAGAAACAAAGACGAGAATGTGCATCAACCCCTATGCATAGATTACCCCAATGTCACCTCAGGAATCCGCGAATTGAGTGCCAAAATACATATCAAGTGAATCAATATGATACCCCATTGTCACCATGGGTATTCATAGCAAGACATACATCAAGTGTTCTCAAATCCATAAAAGTATTCAATCCGATAAAACAAAATCTCAAAGGGAAAACTCAATTCATCACAAGATAGAGAGGGGAAAACACCATATGATCCGACTATATTAACAAAGCCCGCGATACATCAAGATCGTGACATCTCAAGAACATGAGAGAGAGATTAAACACATAGCTACTGGTACAAACCCTCAGCCCCGAGGGTGGACTACTCCCTCCTCATCATGGTGGCCGCCGGGATGATGAAGATGGCCACCGGTGATGATTTCCCCCTACGGCAGGGTGCCGGAACGGGTCTAGATTGGTTTTTCATGGCTACAGAGGCTTGCGGCGGCGGAACTTCTGATCTAGGGTTACCCCCGATGGTTTCTCTATTTATAGGATTTTTTGGCATCGGTTTCACACGAAGATGGGCCTCGAGGTGAGCACAACCCACCCCGGTGTCTTGTGCCCTACTCCTTCACCTTCTGGTCCTTCCACGAAGATTCAGGGGTCTCTTTTGTTCCAAAAAAATCGTCAAAAAGTTTCAGCTCATTTGGAGAATTTCATTTCTGCACAAAAAACAACACCACGGTAGTTCTGCTGAAAATAGCGTCAGTCCGGGTTAGTTCCATGCAAATCATACCAAAACCATATAAAATTATTGTAAACATGGCATGAATACTTCATAAATTATAGATACGTTGGAGACGTATCAATGAACCCCTCCGTGATCGTGTTCCCCTCCGGCAAGGTGCCGGAAAAGGGCTCTAGATTGGATCTCGTGGTTCTAGAACTTGCGGCGGCTGGAATTGTGTTTCGTCGACTCCCCTAGGGTTTCTATAATATTTTGGTATTTATAGAGCTGAGAGGCGGTGGAAAGGACCTCCGTGGGCCCCACCACCCATCAGGGCACGCTAGGGGCCTCTGGCGCGCCCAGGTGGGTGGTGGGCCCCACGGGCCTCCCCTCGTGCACTTCCTTGGCTCCCAAGTTGTCTTCTGGGTAGAAAAAAATCTCCAAAAAGTTTCGTGGCGTTTGGACTTCGTTTGGTACTGATATTCTGCGAAGTAAAACACAAGCAAAAACAGCAGCTCGCACTTGGCACTATGTCAATAGGTTAGTCCCAAAAAATGATATAAAGTTGCTATAAAATGAATATAAAACATCCTAGAATGATAATATAACAGCATGGAACAATCAAAAATTATAGATACGTTGGAGATGTATCAGCATCCCCAAGCTTAATTCCTGCTCGTCCTCGAGTAGGTAAATGATAAAAATAGAATTTTTGATGTGGAATGCTGCCTAACATGTTCATCACATATTATTTTCTTTTGTAGCATGGACATTTGGAATTTTAGATGGTTCAAAGTAATAGTCTATGTTTGACGTGAAGATTTCAATACTCAAGCATATCAACAAGCAACCATGTCTTTCAAAATATCAACACTAAAGAAAGTTATCCCTAGCCCATCATGCTCAATCATTGATCCATTCATGAAACACACTCGAATATTAGCTACATCCAATGCACAAGTATGATCATAATGCTCCCTAGTTGGTGCTTTATAAGAGAAGATGGAGACTCAAATAAAAATTGCATAAAGTAAATAGATAGACCATTCGTAGAGGGAAGCAGAGATTTGTAGAGGTGCTAGAGCTCAAAGCTTAAATTGAGAGATAAAAATATTTTGAGAGGCATGCTTTTCCCATCAACGAAAACGACCGAGTAATTCCCAATACTTTCCATGCTAGATACATCATAGGCGGTTCCCAAACATAAAATAAACTTTATTCCTTTTTCCACCATTCTTTCACATTCCATGGCTAGCCATATCCACGGGTGCCTTCCATACCAACACTTTCCAAGGAATTTATTATTTGACAACATAAAGTAAATTTCTTTATCATTTCGGGACTGGGCATCCCTATTACCGCCACACTCTCGTGCAATGACAAGTGAATAAACACTCATCTTGATAATAACACATCTTGCATGGAAAAATATTGGCCACCCCCTGTCGCTTCATGAGCGGTACGGGTACACAAAAAGGAAATTCATTTTGAAAATTTGAGTTGCCGCATACAAATTTACTTGGAACGACACGGAAATACCGCATATAGGTAGGTATGGTGGACTCATATGGAAAAACTTGGTTTAAGGATTTTGGATGCACAAGTAGTATTCCTATTTAGTACAAGTGGAGGCTAGCAAAAAGATTAAGAAGCAACCAACCAAGAAACCAAAAATCTCATAAACGAGCATTAAGCATAACTAACACCGAATAATGCACCACAAGTAGGATGTAATTTCATTGCATAACTATTGACTTTCGTGCTTGCATAGGGAATCACAAACCTTAACACCAATATTCTTACTAAAGCATAGTTACTCACCAACATGACTCACCTATTACTATCATCATATCTCAACACTATTACAAAGAATCAAGTTTATAATATCCAATGATCTTCATGAAAGTTTTTATTATATCCCTCTTTAATATCTATCACTTTGGGACTAATTTCAAATATTACCATTGCTTATAACAAGCTCAAACAAATTTAAGTGAACAACATGAGCATAAATAATTTTCATTTCTCAAAATAATATAAGTGAAGCGCTAGAGCAATTCCATAGCTCAAAAAATTTAAGTGAAGCACATAGAGCAATTCTAACAAATCATAGCATCATTATGGCTCTCTCAAATAGGTGTGTCCAGCAAGGATGATTGTGACAAACTAAAAGCAAAACAAGCAAAGACTCATATAATACAAGACGCTCCAAGCAAAACTCATGATATGTGACGAATAAAAATATAGCTCCAAGTAAAATTACCGATGGTTGTTAGAAGAAAGAGGGGATGCCTTCCGGGGCATCCCTAAGATTAGTTGCTTGCTTCTCCTTGAATATTACCTTGGGGTGCCATGGGCATCCCCAAGCTTAGGCTCTTTTCACTCCTTATTCCTTCATCCATCGCGATCTCACCCAAAACTTGAAAAATTCAATCACACAAAACTTAACAAAACCTTCGTGAGATCCGTTAGTATAATAAAGCAAATCACCACCCTAAGTACTGTTGCAAACCCATTCATATTCTATTACTGCATTATACCTACTGTATTCTAACTTTACCATGGCTTATACCCCCCCCCCCCCCCCCCCGATATAGTCCATAGGGTCATCAAAATAAGCACACAATGCAAGGAAAACAGAATCTGTCAAAAACAGAACAGTCTGTAGTAATCTGGACTCTAACCATACTTCTGTAACTCCAAAAGTTCTGAAAATTTAGGACAACGTAGGAAATTTTTATATCAATCTTGTGTAAAAAATTCAGAATTTTTCGTCACTTCTGTGATTTTTTTAAATTCTGCTACTGGACGCAAAAGTTTCTGTTTTTCAACAAGATCAAATCAACTATCACCCAACATGATCCCAAAGGCTTTAGTTGGCACAAACACTAATTAAAACACAAAAACACAATCATAACAGTAGCATAATTGTGCAAACACTCAAGAAAATAAAGAAAAAGGCAAAAAAAATATTCATTGGGTTGCCTCCCAACAAGTGTTATCGTTTTATGCCCCTAGCTAGGCGTAATGCATAGATTCAAGTATTGTCATCTTTAGTTTTTGCGACCTTTGTGAGGGCTTTCTCAAACCCGGGAGGCTCTTTACGCTTTCCAATATTCTCAGGAAAAGAGACCATCTTGACATCTAAAATATCCGACCGCTTATTACAAAGAGTAATCAAAGTATTCATACGATTGAGATTTCCACTAATATGTTTGAGGGGTTCATTATATTTTTGCAACTCAACCAAATTTTTCTGTAGATCACCCAATTTGTCTAATATTTGAATCCCTTCTTGTGTAAAAGTAAACCCCTTTTTGGTGGTGGAACTCCCAGTATTCCCTCCAGTATTTCATAAGCAGCATTAGCATCAATCTCAATAAAATTCCCTTTTGTGACAAAATCCAAGAGTTGTCTATGATGCAAAGCTAAACCTATATAAAAATTACGAAGCAAAATCTTTACATCTCCCTTTAGGTTACAAATGCGGTAGGATTCCATTAACCTATACCAAGCATCTTTCAAATTTTCTCCTTGCTTCTGTTTGAAGTATAGAACTTCAAAATCTGGTGACAAAGGAGTTGTAGTCATGCTAGTCATAGCAAAAAGATAGGCAAAACAAGAGACCTAACGAAAAGAAGGCAAATAAAAAGGCAATTTTTTTTGTGAAGTGGGGGAGATGAAAATGAGAGGCAAATGAAAAATAATGTAAATTGTAAGGAGATGAGATTTGTGATTAGGAACCTGATAGATGTTGATGATGTCTCCCCGGCAACGGCGCCAGAAATTCTTCCTGATTGCTTGTATGTGGGTTGGTATTTCCCCGAAGAGGAGAGGATGATGCGGCACATCAACGGTAAGTATTTCCCTCAGTTATGAAACCAAGGTTATCAATCCAGTAGGAGAACCAAGCAACACTATGTAAACGGTACCTGCACACAAAGAACAAATACTTGCAACCCAACGCGTAAGAGGGGTTGTCAATGCCTCCACAGTAAAAAAGATAGATTAAATTGTATGAGATTGGATAAATAGATCTGACAAAAACACAAAATAAAATAAATAAAGAAAAAGTGCAGCAAGGTATTTTTGGGTTTTTGGAATAATAGATCAGAAAACAATATGATAGAAAATAGACCCGGGGGCCATAGATTTCACTAGTGGCTTCTCTCGAGAAAATTTCATACGGTGGGTAAACAAATTACTGTTGGGAAATTGATAGAAGAGCAAATAATTATGATGATATCCAAGGCAATGATCATGTATATAGGCATCACGTCCAAGATTAGTAGACCGACTCCTGCCTGCATCTACTACTATTACTCCACACATCGACCGCTATCCAGCATGCATCTAGTGTATTAAGTTCATGGAGAAACGGAGTAATGCAATAAGAACGATGACATGATGTAGACAAGATCTATTCATGTAGGAATAGACCCCATCTTTTTATCCTTAATAGCAACGATAGATGCGTGCCTCGCTACCCCTTCTGTCACTGGGTGAGAACACCATAAGATCGAAACCATCACAAAGCACCTCTTCCCAATGCAAGAAAAATCAATCTAGTTGGCCAAACCAAACCTAAGTTTCAGAGAAGAAATACGAGGCTATAATAATCATGCATATAAGAGATCAAAGAAGACTCAAATAATATTCATGGATATAGATCTGATCATAAACTCGGAATTCATGGGATCCCAACAAACACACCGCAAAAAGTCATTACATCAAATAGATCTCCAAGAACACCGAGAAGAACATTGTATTGAGAATCAAAAAGAGAGAAGAAGCCATCTAGCTACTGCCTACGGACCCGTAGGTCTATGGTAAACTACTCAGGCATCATCGTTGGAGCACCAATGAGGATGATGAACCCCTCCGTGATCGTGTTCCCCTCCGGCAAGGTGCCAAAAAAGGGCTCTAGATTGGATCTCGTGGTTCTGGAACTTGCGGCGGATGGAATTGTGTTTCGTCGACTCCCCTAGGGTTTCTGGAATATTTGGGTATTTATAGAGCTGAGAGGCGGTGGAAAGGACTTTCATGGGCCCCACCACCCATTAGGGCGAGCCAGGGGCCTCTGGCGCACCCAGGTGGGTGGTGGGCCCCACGGGCGTCCCCTCGTGCACTTCCTTGGCTCCCAAGTTGTCTTCTGGGCAGAAAAAAATCTCCAAAAAGTTTCATGGCATTTGGACTTCGTTTGGTACTGATATTCTGTGACGTAAAAAACAAGCAAAAAACAGCAACTGACACTTTGCACTTTGTCAATAGGTTAGTCCCAAAAACTGATATAAAGTTGCTATAAAATGAATATAAAACATCCAAGAAAGATAATATAACAACATGGAACAATAAAAAATTATAGATACATTGGAGACGTATTAGACAATCTCAAAGGATTTTAATGAATATTGCTAGACATATGGAATTAAACATAATGCAAGCAGGTAAGGAAGATCAAGAGCAATAGGCTGTAGAGGATTTTCCGAAGATCGAATAGTATTTCAAAGAATTTTGTGAAACAAATGATCAACTGGGGATGAACGAATCCCCGGTAAGTGTGAAGAATTATTCGTAGATGTATTCATGCGGAAATGGTGCTGCAAGGCAGCAGGCATAATGGATTCTCAGAATATAGGAAAATGTTTTGGGGTATCTTGTAATAACAAGAGCAACTGGGGATGAAGGTATGAACAGCAAGGATATGCAGTTATCCATAGGGATACAACGGTAGTATGGGATTGCAAAGGTGGAGGGCACAAAGTTCTCGGGAAACATCGAAGAGTGCTTCGGAATGTCTTGATCCAGGGATGACCGGGAATGAGTGGTTCTCTAGAATGAAGCCGTCACGTGAACCTAGAGTTAGAGTTACTAAAATCTTTAACCCAAAAATAAGAGAGATCAGAATCCCATAGTATAGGAGAGGAATAAAAGATCCTAATCCCATCCATTTGCGATGTGGGCCTGTAAGCCACACAACAATGTTAGTAAAATAGTTTTTCAAAGACTAGACTCAACTTCGGCCAAGGAGTTGGAAAGGGGATTCCTACAGGCAGTCGGCTTCAATACCAACTTGTGACGCCCCCGACTCAATCGTGCACTAATCATACACGCAAATGCGCATGATCAAGATAAGAGACTCATGGGAAGATATCACAACACAATTCTAGACACAAATTCAAACATAAAGCTTTACATTACAAGCCAGGGCCACGAAGGCTCAAATACATAAGTCAGCGAAAGCAACAATATCTGAGTATAGACATAATTAAACAAGTTTGCCTTAAGAAGGCTAGCAAAACAACGACAACTAGATCGAAAAGGCGTAGGCCTCCTGCCTGGGGCCTCCTAACTATGTCTGGTCGTCGGTGGTCTCCACGTAGTAGTAGGATCCGTCGGAGTAGTAGTCGTCATCGGCAGGATCAGCTGGCTCCTGGGCTCCGTCATATGATCGCAGCAATCGGGTAAAGGGGAAAAAGGGTAGCAAAGCAACCATGAGTACTCATCACAAGAACTCGCAAGACTTACATCAGAACTATGCTAAGTATGCATCCGTGTCAAAGGAATGGGGCTATATCTTTGGACTATACTGCAGAAGTGCCAGAATAAGGGGGAGAAGCTCATCCTATCGAAGACTACCAACATATGTAGCCATCATCTTGCAGCAGTAGAAGAGACCAGTTTAAATGTAACATTTAGTAACATGTATATATCAACAATACCCAGAGATCCTTCCTCGACTACCCGGCGAGAAAGCGATCTCGGAGTAGTAAAATAGTTAAGTATCACAATAGTATCTAGTTGTAGTAGATCAGGATACAACTCCAAGCATCTTGTTACCATGGACACGACTATTCGAATAAATTACTGATAACCCACAAGTATAGGGGATCGTAACAGTTTTTGAGGGTAGAGTATTCAACCCAAATTTATAGATTCGACACAAGGGGAGCCAAAGAATATTTGTAAGTATTAGCAGTTGAGTTGTCAATTCAACCACACCTGGAGATTAAATATCTACAACAAAGTGATCAGTAGCACCGTAATATGATAGTTTGATAGTAGTGGTAACAGTAGTAGCAACAGTAACAGTGATAGCAATAATTTTGTAGCAGTTGTAACAGTAATAGCAACAGTAGTAACTTAGCAAGAACAATATGTGAAAAGCTCGTAGGCATTGGATGGGTGATAACGTTGGATAATATTCATCATATAATAGTCATAACCTAGGGCGATACAGAACTAGCTCCAGTTCAGAAATATAATGTAGGCATGTATTCCGTAAATGGTCATACATGCTTATGGAAAAGAACTTGCATGACATCTTTTGTCCTACCCTCCCGTGGCAGCGGGGTCCATAAGGAAACAAAGGGATATTAAGGCCTCCTTTTAATAGAGAACCGAAACAAAGCATTAACACATAGTGAATACATGAACTCTTCAAACTACGGTAATCAGCGGAAAGAATCCCAATTATTGTCACCTTGGGGTATGCGGATCATAACACGTAGCAGGTGCATATAACTTACAAGATCGGATCACGGACATAGATATAATGGTGAAAACATAAACGGTTCATATCTGAAATCATGGCACACGGGCCATAGTGACAAGCATTAAGCATAGCAAAGTCGTAGCAACATCAATCTCAGAACATAGTGGATACTAGGGATCAAGCCCTATCAAAACTAACTCGATTACATGATGAATCTCATCCAACCCACCGCTGTCCAGCAAGCCTACGAAGAAATTACTCACTTTCAGCGGTGAGCATCATGAAATTGGTGATGGAGGATGGTTGATGATGACGAAGACCGAAGATCCCCCTCTCCGGAGCCCCGAACGGGCTCCAGATCTGGCCTCCCGATGAAGAACAGGAGGTGGCGGCGGCTCCGTATCGTAAAATGCGATGAAACTTCCTCTCCCATTTTTTCTCCAAAAATAGGATTTTATAGCGTTGGAATTAGGGTCAACGGAGACTCGTGGGCCCCACTACCCACCAGGGCACGCTAGAGGGGGGTGGCGCGCCCTGGTGCCTAGTGGGCAGCTGGGGCCCCTCCTCCAGTGGGTATTGGTTCCAGTATTTTTTATTTATTCCAAAATAATTCTCCAAAAAGTTTCATCCAACTCCGAGAACTATTATTTCTGCACAAAAAACAACACCATGGTAGTTCTGCTGAAAATAGCGTCAGTCCGGGTTAGTTTCATTCAAATCATGCAAATTAGAGTCCAAAACAAGAGCAAAAGCGTTAGGAAAAGTAGATACGATGGAGACGTGTCAACTCCCCCAAGCTTAACCCATTGCTTGTCCTCAAGCAATTCAGTTGACAAACTAAAAGTGATAAAGAAAAACTTTTACGAACTCTTTTGTTCTTGTTTCCATTTATATGCTTAAATAGCACCCAGGTTTTCAGCAAAGATCATAACTAACCATGCAAGCAATAACTCTTAGAAATTATATTCACTCATATCAATGGCATAATCAACTAGAGAGCAATAATAAAATATTTCAAATGTCAACACTTTGTAAAAACAATCATGATATAATATGACAATAATGGTATCTCGCTAGCCACTTCTAAGACCGCAAAACATAAATGCAGAGCACCTCCAAAGTTCAAGCAGCGACTAAACATTGTAATTCATGGTAGAAGAGATCCAGTCATGATGCATTCAATATTAACTATACACAATGCATGAGGATGACAATAGTGCTCTCAGGACTGGTGCTTGTTTGAGAAGGTGATGACTCAACATAAAAGTAAAATAACATGAAAGTAAAGATAGGCCCTTCACAGAGGGAAGCAGGGATTTGCAGAGGTGCCAGAGCTCGAAGCTTAAATCAGAGATAAATATAATTTTGGGAGGCATACCCTTCCTGTCAATGTTACGACCAAGAGTTTTCAATATCTTCCATGCTAAACACATTAGCGGCGGTTACCAAGCGATAAAAGTGAAGTTTACTCCCCCTCCACCAACAATCACAAGCCATGGCTAGCCGAATCCTCTGGTGCCCTCCATACCAACAACATTCTGGGGGGGTTTTACTTAATTATTTGTAATTTTTTGTTTCGGGACTGGGCATCCCTTTTACCAGCCCCTCTCGTGCAAGGACGAGTGAATAGACACTCATCATGAGAATAACCCGCTTAGAATGGAAGATACTGACCACCCCCTGATAACCCACAAGTATAGGGGATCGTTTGTAGCCTCTTTCGATAAATAAGAGTGTCGAACCCAACGAGGAGCTAAAGGTAGAACAAATATTCCCTCAAGTTCTGTCGACCACCGATACAACTCTACGCACACTTGATGTTTGCTTTACCTAGAACAAGTATAAAACTATTTGGTAAGTGAAAGGATAAGTTTTCAAGAATAAAACTAGAAGTACTTTACAAGAATAAAACTACGAGTAAAATGCAAGACAATAAAAGTGGATAGCTTTTGTCAATAAGAAAGCCATTTGTCCCTAGGTGATCGATAACTAAACCGGTGATCATTGTTGCAATTCTATATGAGGGAGAGGCATGAGCTAACATACTTTCTCTACTTGGATCATATGCACTTATGATTGGAACTCTAGCAAGCATCCGCAACTACTAAAGATCATTAAGGTCGTAAAACCCAACCATGGCATTAAGTATCAAGTCCTCTTTATCCCATACGCAATGACCCCCAAACTCGGGTCTGTCCTTCTGTCACTCAGGCCACCCACCATAAGAGAACCATGAACATATTGCAACACCCTATAGCGGGGATCCCTCCATTTGCGCGACACGAAGGGCACCGTAGGACAACACCAAAATAAAATATACAACTCAAACTAATCATGATCATCTATCAACCCATAGGACAAAACGGATCTACTCAAACATCATAAGATAGCCATAGATCATTGGGAAATAATATATAGCACTGAGCACCATGTTTAAGTAGAGATTACAGCGGGGAGAAGAGGTGTTAGACCCCTACATAGAAGGGGAGAGAGTTGGTGTTGACGGCGGCGAAGTTGTTGGTGTAGATCGCCGTCATGATGATTTCCCCGGCGGCGCTCCGGCGCCACCGGGAGAGAGGGGGAGAGAGCCCCCCTCCTTCTTCTTCTTCCTTGGCCTCCCCCTAGATGGAAGGAGAGTTCCCCCTCTGGTCCATGGCCTCCATGGCGGCAAAGGGGCGAGAGCCCCTCCTAGATTGGATATCCCTCTCTGTTCTCTTCTGTTTCGCGTTCCTGTTTTCTGGCCCTTCACCGTTTCTTAAATTCCCATAGATCCGTAACTCTGATCGGGCTAAAAAATTTACATGATTTTTTCCCATAAATTATATTTCTTGCGCCCGAAGAAGAACCCCAACCAACTTACGGGGAGGGCACAAGACACCTGGGCGCGCCAGGGGGTGCCCGGCGCGCTCTGATGGGTTGTGGAGGTCGTGGGCCTCCGTTTTGCGTTGATTCCACCTCGCAAAAATCACATATATTCCAAAATAATTCTCTGTAAAATTTTATCATGTTTGGACTTCATTTGTTATGGATATTCTGCGAAACAAAGAACATGCAACAAACAGGAACTGGCACTAGGCACTGGATCAATATGTTAGTCCAATAAATCATATAAAATGTTGCCAAAAATATTTGAAAGTTGTATAATATTGGCATGAAAATCTCGAAAATTATAGATACGATGGATACGTAATAGCATCCCCAAGCTTAATTCCTGCTCGTCCTCGAGTAGGTAAATGATAAAAAAGATAATTTTTGATGTGGAATGCTACTTAGCATAATCTTAATCATATATCTAATCATGGCATGAATATTAACACACGAGTGATTCAAAGCAATAGTCTATAAATTGACATAAAGACATCAATACTCAGGCATCCCAACAAACAATCGTGTCTTTCAAAATATCAACGCTAAAGAAAGCTATCCCTACAAAATCATATAGTATTGTCATGCTCTGTCTTCTTAATACAAAGTATTTATCATGCACAACCCCAATGACAAGCCGTGCAATTGGTTCATACTTTTTAATGCACTTCAGGTTTTTCAACCCTCACGCAATACATGAGCACAAGCCATGGATATAGCACTATGGGTGGAATAGAGTATGATGATAGGGGTAAATATAGAGAAGACAAAAAAGCAAGAAAGTCTCACATCAACGCGGCTAACCGGGCTATGGAGATGCCCATCAATTGGTATCAATGCAAGGAGTAGGGATTGCCATACAACGGATGCACTAAGAGCTATAAGTGTATGAAAGCTCAATATGAAAACTAAGTGGGTGTGCATCTAACTCTATAATGAAAAATTCCCACTAGTATATGAAAGTGATAACATAGGAGACTCTCTATATGAAAAACATGGTGCTACTTTGAAGCATGAGTGTGGAATTAGCATGCCCCTTCTCTTTTTTCTCTCATTTTTTTCTTTTCTTTTTTTTTCTTTTTTCTTTTTCTCTTGGGCTCTTTTGGCCTCACTTTTTTTTATATTTGTCCGGAGCCTCATCCCGACTTGTGGGGGAATCATAGTCTCCATCATCCTTTCCTCACTGGGACATGCTCTAATAATGAATAATGATGATCATCACACTTCTATTTACTTACAACTCAAAAGAAATAAAAATTACAACTCGATACCTAGAACAAAATATGACTCTATATGAATGCCTCTGGCAGTGTACCAGGATGTGCAATGATCTAGCGTAACATGTATAAAAAATGATGAACGGTGGCTGAGCCACAAATACTATGTCAGCTATATGGTCATGCAAAGCAATATGACAATGAATGCTCAAGTCATCAAAATGGAAGCGGTGGAAGTTGCATGGCAATATATCTCGGAATGGCTATGGAAAGGCCATAATAGGTAGGTATGGTGGCTGTTTTGAGGAAGATATAATAAGGCTTATGTGTGATAGAGCGTATCATATCACGGGGTTTGGATGCACCAGCGAAGTTTGCACCGACTCTCGAGGTGAGAAAGGGCAATGCACGGTACCGAAGAGGCTAGCAAATTGCAGAAAGGTAAGAGTGCGCATAATCCATGGACTCACATTAGTCATAAAGAACTCATATACTTATTGCAAAAGTTTATTAGCCCTCAAAGCAAAGTACTACTACGCATGCCCCTAGGGGGATAGATTGGTAGGAAAAGACCATCGCTCGTCCCCAACCGCCACTCATAAGGAAAACAATCAATAATAAATCATGCTCCAACTTCATAGCATAACGAGAGACTATACGTGCATGCTTCGGGAATCACAAACCTTAACACCAATATTCTTACTAACCACAACCATTTACTAGTACCTCCCACATATTACCATCTCTATATTGCAAAACTATTGCAAGGAATCAAACATATCATATTCAGTGATCCACAAGTTTTATGTAGGATTTTATGACTAACCATGCAAATGACCAATTCCTGTTGACTCTTTAAATAGATATAAGTGAAGCATGAGAATTTAATTCTTTCGACAAAAGACCACTCTCTAATAAATATAAGTGAAGCAAAAGAGCATTCTACAAATAACAGTTTTTTATGTGAAGAGAAACAGGCAATCCAAACTTCAAATGATATAAGTGAAGCACATCAAGCGTTCTATAAAGCCATACTCAAAAGATATAAGTGAAGTGCAATGAGCATTCTATAAATCAACCATGGACTATCTCATACCTGCATGGTGCATAAAAGAAAAAATGAAAACTAAACACAAAATACGCTCCAAGATTTACACATATCACGTGAACGAAACGAAGACGAAAACATACCGATACTTGTTGAAGAGAGATGGGATGCCTTCCGGGGCATCCCCAAGCTTAGACGCTTGAGCCTCCTTGGATATTTACTTGGGGTGCCTTGGGCATCCCCAATCTTGAACTCTTGCCTCTCCTCCTTCTCCTCATATCGAGACCTCCTCAATCTTTGATCACTTCATCCACACAAAACTCAATAGAAAGCTCGGTAAGATCCGTTAGTATAATAAAGCAAATCACTACTTTAAGTACTGTTGCAAACCCATTAATATTTTATTTTTGCATTATCCTTGCTGTATTAAAACTTCTCCATGGCTTATACCACCAATAAAATTGATAGTTTCATCAAAACAAGCAAAACAATGCATCAAAAACAGAATCTATCTTAAACAGGACAGTCTGTAGTAATCTGAACTTTGACCATACTTCTGTAACTCCAAAAATTCTGAAAAATTAGGAAAAAAAAAACAATTTTCATAGAAGTATTTTGTAAAAATTTCAAAAACTTTTGACGTTCCAGTAAAAAATGTAAAATCACTCACTATAGCCGAAGTTTCTGTTTTTGCATTGCACATACCAACAAGCAATCTAATCATCCTAAAGGCAAATCTTGGCACATTATTTTTATAATACAATGGATTTGTACAAGGGGATAATTATTTTTGTTGAAAAGTTTCTGTAATCGAGATTCACAAAGTTTCCATGGGCGTGAACAAAGTTCAAGGACGTCCCCCACTTCAACGGTGTTCGTCTTTCTCACTTTCACTTTTCTTTTTGTGAAGTTTTAAGTTCCCCTCTATATTTTTTTGGTTTTTAAACTTTATAAAAGAAATCAACAGAACAAAATGACTTCCTAAAACTTCTGGCTTGTCTCCCTGGCAGCGCTTTCTTTAAAGCCATTAAGCTAGGCATAAAGTGCTCAAGTAATGATCCACCCGGATCCCAATGTATATCAAAGTCAATTTTAATTAACAATGATTTGGCATTTAGTAGTGAGCACAAATCAACATATATCATGTAATGACGAAGTCTAACTCTCTTCCTATGCATCAGCATGTCATAAAAGAACAATTCATGCACGTCAAGTAAAGGCCAATACATAGCATAAGCAGTTTCTTGCAATTTTATCGTGTTGGAAACATAGAGAGGTGGAGATGTAGTTCCTCTCTCATAATAATTACAAGTAGGAGCAGCAAGCACATGCATATTATATTCATCAAAATCATCATGTGTAGTAGCAAAATGCAACCCATCAATATAATACTTAATAAGTGCAAACTTCTCCGATATAGTGTAGTTTGGAGAATTCAAAAAGATAAGAGGACTATCATGTGTGGGTGCAATAGCAACAATTTCATTCTTAACATAAGGAACTATAGCAAGTTCTAAGCATAATTCATAATGGCATATTGGCCACAAGCATAGCAAGCATCAAGTTCATCAAAAAGGGATATTTCAAAAGAATCCAAGGGATCATAGCAATCATCATAGCATTCATCCTTTGGTAAGCACGAAGGGAAATTAAACAATGTATGGGATAAAGAGTTACTCTCATTAGAAGGTGGGCATGGGTGATCAATCCGTTGTTCCTCCTTTTGTTCTTCGCTCTCCTCCTCATCTTTTTCATCCAATGAGCTCACAGTTTCATCAATTTCTTCTTCCATAGACTCCTGCAAAATATTAGTCTCTTCTTGGACAGTGGAGACTTTCTCAATAAATGCATTAATATCGGCATTATATTCATAATTCTCATAGCAATATTTAAGTATAGCAAAAAATTTAGGTCTGTAAACAACATCATCATAATCTTCATACTTTTCAAAGAAAGAATAAATTTCATAAGCACCCTTAAAAGCAACAAAATCTTCTATTCATTCCACATCATAGTAATCATATCTACCATTACCATAAGAAGCCAAGGTTTCATATTCGTTAAATTGGCATGAAAAGGTAATTTTGGAGCCTTCACCCTAGAGTAACAAGTATAATCATTTCTCAAGCATAGATCCCGAGCATACCAACGCAACATATGAATTTGATCCCATAACAGTTTCCCTTTTTGATTCAAGCGGTAATCCCTAAAGTATTCATGTTGATCCAACGTGTCTCCCATTATCAAGTTGAATGGGGTTTTCTTAGGATTATCAAAGTAGTGATTAATATTTTTCACATAACGAGCATCGAGGGTTTTAGGAGGTTCCCCATCTCCATGAGTAGCAAGTACAACTAATTTTTTTGGTATTTCGTGTTCCATATCCATAACTAAAGATAGAGAACAACTTAGAACAGAAAATAAAACTACTTAGTGATAAAGCAAAGAAGCACACACGAGAATATTCACCCCACACTATTGCTCCCCGGCAACGGCGCCAGAAAAAGGTCTTGATAACCCACAAGTATAGGGGATCGTTTGTAGCCTTTTTCGACAAATAAGAGTGTCGAACCCAACGAGGAGCTAAAGGTAGAACAAGTATTCCCTCAAGTTCTATCGACCACCGATACAACTCTATGCACACTTGACGTTTGCTTTACCTAGAACAAGTATGAAACGGTTTGGTAGGTCAAAGGATAAGTTTGCAAGAATAAAACTAGAATTACTTTGCAAGAATAAAACTATGAGTAAAATGCAAGACAATAAAAGTGGATAGCTTTTGTCAATAAGAAAGTCATTTGTCCCTAGGTGATCGATAACTAAACCGGTGATCATTGTTGCAATTTTATATGAGGGAGAGGCATGAGATAACATACTTTCTCTACTTGGATCATATGCACTTATGATTGGAACTCTAGCAAGCATCCGCAACTACTAAAGATCATTAAGGTCGGAAAACCCAACCATAGCATTAAGTATCAAGTCCTCTTTATCCCATACGCAATGACCCCCAAACTCGGGTCTATGCTTCTGTCACTCACACCACCCACCATAAGAGAACCATGAACGTATTGCAACACCTTACAGCGGGGATCCCTCCGTTTGCACAACACGGAGGGCACCATAGGATAGCACCAAAATAAAATATACAACTCAAACCAATCATGATCATCTATCAACTCATAGGACAAAATGGATCTACTCAAACATCATAAGATAGCCATAGATCATTGGGAAATAATATATAGCATTGAGCATCATGTTTAAGTAGAGATTACAGTGGGGAGAAGAGGTGTTAGACCGCTGCATAGAGGGGGAGAGAGTTGGTGTTGAGGGCGGCGAAGTTGTTGGTGTTGATTGCCGTCACGATGATTGCCCCGGCGGCGCTCCAGCACCACCGGGAGAGAGGGGGAGAGAGCCCCCCTCCTTCTTCTTCCTTGGCCTCCCCCCTAGATGAGAGGAGAGTTCCCCCTCTGGTCCATGTCCTCCATGGCGGCGCAGGTGCAAGAGCCCCTCCTATATTGGATCTCCCTCTCTGTTCTCTTCTGTTTTGTGTTCCTGTTTTCTGGCCCTTCAGCGTTTCTTATATTCCCGGAGATCCATAACTCCGATCGGGATGAAATTTTTACACAATTTTTTTCCATAAATTATATTTCTTGCTCCAAAAGAAGAGCCCCAACCGACTTACGGGGAGGGCACAAGACACCTGGGCGCGCCAGGGGGTGCCCGGCGCGCCCTGATGGGTTGTGGAGGCCATGGGCCTCCGTTTGCGTTGATTCCACCTCACAAAAATTACATATATTCCAAAATAATTCTCCGTAAATTTTTATCATGTTTGGACTTCGTTTGATATGGATATTCTGTGAAACAAAAAACATGCAACAAACAGGAACTGGCACTGGGCACTGGATCAATATGTTAGTCCAATAAATCATATAAAATGTTGCCAAAACTATGTGAAACTTGTATAATATTGGCATGAAACAATCAAAAATTATAGATACGATGGAGACGTAACACCCCCTGTCGCTCCATGAGCGGTCCGGGCACACAAAACAGAAGTTCATTTGAATATTTAGAGGTGGCACATGCTAATTTACTTAAAACGGCAGGGTAATACCGCATATAGGTAGATATAGTGGACTCATCTGGAATAACTTTGGTTTAAGGTTTTTGATGCACAAGCCGTATTCCCGCTTAGTACAAGCGAAGGCTAGCAATTAGCTTGAGAAGCGGCCATCTAGAGAGCGAAAACGGTCATGAACATGCTTTATGCATAATGAACATTGAATACTAGCATGAGCAGGATATGAACACCATGAACATAAATATCATGGAGGCTATGTTGGTTTTGATTCAACTACATGTGTGAATATGTGCCAAGTCAAGCCACTTGAAACATTCAGAGGAGGATACCATATCATCATACTACATCACAATCATTTTAATGCAAGGTGACACTCAAGATAAATCATTATCCACTCCTAGCTACTTAAGCATGGCATGAGCAACTATAATCTCTAATTTTCATTGCAAACATGTTTAATCATAATATCCTGAATCATGGATACTGAGTTAAACATATTTACAAAAACAAAAACAAGTTGAGTTCATACCCACTTTTCCTTCCACAGTCACTTCATCATATATCATCATTATTGCCTTTCACTTGCACGACCGAATGATATGAAAATAATAATAGTGCAAGAGTGTCATGGACTAAGCTAGAATCTGCGACATTTTATTCAGAGGAGAAGACAGAATAATTTGGGCTTTTTGTTAGATCAACAATAATGCATATGAAAGCCACTCAACAATTTCATCGTGGTCTTCCCCTTGGTACGACTCAACAAAAAGAAGAGAAAAGAATTTTAGAGAAGCACACTGAAATATTTTTGGAGTTTTTAGTTTTTCTTGAAGAAAGCAAATTAAAGAAAGAAAAATGAAAATGAGAAAAACTATTTACACGGGAAAGCTCCCAACAAGCAAAAGAAGAAGAAGAAATCTTTTTGGGTTTTCTTTTAATACCACAACTAAATTAAACTGGAAGAAAACCGAAAAGAAACGAGAAATATTTTTGGGTTTTATCAAAGTTTTTCAAACACACAAGAAGAAAGCGAGAAAATAAAACTAACATGGATGATACAATGAAAAAGTGTGGAGACCGACAACTAGAATGAAATGTGTGAACATGAATGTAATGTCGGCGGAAATACGTACTCCCCCAAGCTTAGGCTTTTGGGCTAGCTTGGTAATCACCACCCATGGCCTGGATAATAGTCAGAATGATAGCTCGTGGAGGCTCTCGGTGCAGCCTCCTCAGCCTGGTGGGCAGCTTCTACTGCTGCGTTGTACTCACGCGTCTCTCTCTCAAGAATGTAATATCTTCCTTTTCCCTGATAATCAAAGAGAGCGGGTGCGGGCAAAATAATAGGTATAATGGGTTTCTTATCAAACATCAAGTTGTATTTATAGTTGGTGGCCTTATATTTAATGAATTCATGATGCTGCATGGCCCTAAAGTATAGGTACTGGGTAGGTAAAATAGGAACATTGGGCCAAGGTGATACACCAGCTCACTAGCTATACGGGAGGCATATATCCCTCCATAAAAGTGACCACTATCAACATTGTGTTGCAACCTTCGTGCAATGATTGCTCCAAGATTATAGCATTTTATTCTTGTTAGAGCAGTGTGTATGACGCTCAAGTCTGGGGCACAGAGGGTACTGCAATCTTGTTTACCCATGATGCATTTGCCATTAAAGAGTGCAAAGTAACGAATTGATGGAAATTGTATACTTTTTATTCTAGCTTGTGTCACTCCTCTATCCTCACCACAACATAGACCAGTTAAAAACATCTCATACTTAGATTTTGGTGGTCCGTCCAGTGAACCCCAATATGGAATTTTGCAGGCAACATAGAATTGTACTAGAGGCATGGTAAAGGCACTATTATAAAGGCTAAATGAAACTCTAGAATCACGAGAATGATACTTATATTTCTTGGTGAATGTCTGGGTTAGGTTGAGATGTTGGATGCACTTATCTGTGATGAAGGGAGCGAGCTCGGTGTTGTGAACATACTGCTCAAATTCTTCCTTTATCCCTGCTCCTGTCATGAACTCATCACACGGCCATAAACAAGATTTGGTATCGGCATCCCGCATCGAGCTTTCACTTGGCTCAACATAGGATTGTCGTATCGAGCTCTCACTCGACTGTGACGACCCCGACTTAATCGTGCACTAACCATACATGCAAATGCACACGATCAAGCCTAAGGACTCACTTGAAGATATCACAACACAACTCTAAAACATAAATAAAGTCATACAAGCTTTATATTACAAGCCAGGGCCTCGAAGGCTCGAATACATAGCTCGATGGCATACAAGCGTCAGCGGAAGCATCAGATATCTGAGTATAGATATGAAACAAAAATAGAGAAGCCTTTAGAAAGGCGGGACAAAACAAAAGCTACGATCGAAAGGCGCAGGCCTTCTGCCTGGGACCCTCCGAACCTACTCCTGGTCGTCAGCCAGCTCGTAGTAGTAACCACCCTCGGGGTGGTAGTAGTAGTCGTCAGCGGGGGCCGCTGGCTCCGGGGCTCCATCGTCTGGTTGCATCAAAAGGGAAAAGGGGAAAAAGAGGAAGCAAAGCAACCGTGAGTACTCATCCGAAGTACTCAGCAAGCAAGGATCTACACTACATATGCAATATTTTCAAAGAGAGACTGTATATGTGGACTGGGTTGCAGAAATGCCAGAATAGAGAGAAGGCCTAGTCCTATCGAAGACTAGCATCTTCAAGCATCTTCAAGCGTCTTGCAGCATTAGAAGAGTGCAGAATAGCATAAAGTAAAGTAGTAATAGTAGTGTCATCAACCTCGGCCAGAGATCCTTTCTCGGCTCCCTGCGAGAAAGCAATCCCAGAGCCATACTATCCAGTTATCATCTCAAGTGTCAGGTTCTAGTTGTATCGATCGGGATACAACTCCGAGTGTCCGTTACCATAGGACAGGCTATCGATAGATTGTTTTCTTCCCTGCAGGGGTGCACCAACTTACCAACCACGCTCGATTAACTCCGGCCGGACACACTTTTCTGGGTCATGCAAGGCCTCGGCCAAACGATACGCCGCAACCCGACCTAGGCTTAATAGAGAGGTCAGCACGCCGGACTAAACCTATGCCCCCAGGGGTCTTGGGCCATCGCCCCGGGAACTCCTGTGCGTTGCGTCAGGCGGCTGAAAGCAGACCTAGCCCCCTTAATACAAGCGCGGGCTTAACCAGTCCAATCCAGTGCGCGCCACTCAGTCGCTGACGTCCATTAAGCTTCGGCTGATGTATATGACGCAGAACGCCCATACTATGCCCACGTGATGGTTAGTGCTATCAGGCCAGAGGCCCTCTCGGATCAAATATCCAAACCGTTAGTGGATTAGGAGCGCGCGGTAACGAGCAGAGACTCACGATTGATGTGACCCCATCGCCCCGTCTCGAGGACTTGCTGCAAGGGCTAGGAATGCCCGGCCGCGCCTCGTAATTATCTCACGGGCACCCTCCAGGTCAACCCGTCTCCACTTCACTCGCATCACATGCTCGCGCGGGTACCCCTCAGGGCCGACGCGTCTTTAGCAACATGGTTCAGTGTAAAGTCATAGTAACCATAGTAACCGTGTGTCTAACACCAAGGGGGAACCCTGAGGAATCACCCTCGATGGAATTCCACCTGATGTTATCATCAAGGTGAACAAAGGAGGAATCACCCTCGAGGTCCACTCTTGAGGAGTTGCACGACAGTGTCGTTACTGGGAGTGGAGAAGGAGGAATCACCCTCGATGACCATCACCGATGAACTAACCTACAAGGTTAACATCAGAAGTGCTGATGAGGTATCACCCTCGGCACTCGATAGTAACCCAGTAGTGTCGAGCAACTAAGGGGAAAGTGATGTGCGGTGCCGGGGCCTGGTCTTCAATCCCGTTGATCGGGTCTTCTGATAATCCAGCGGGGAAGTCGGGACAAGTGGGGTCACTGGGGTCTCTATCCAGCCTATACTAAGCAGTTTAGGATAAGCAGGTAAGGTATCAATAGCAGGTTACAATAAACAGGCTATGCAGCAGAAATAGGATAACAGTAACAGCAGCAATTTCTAATGCAAGCATAAGAGAGAAGAGAATAGGCGATATCGGAATGTTCAAAGGGGGGTGCTTGCATGGAAGCTCTGCGGCAAGGAACTGGTCGTCAGGGGCGTAGTCGACCTCCGGAGCTGCGTCGGTCTCCGGGACTACGTCGGTGTTGGGGTCTACCGAAAGAGAAGAGGGGGAGGAAACAGATAAATACACAGCAAACATATGCAACACAGAGCATGCTAGGCTAACGTGCAGTGCAGGGTTGCCTAAAGATATGTCTAAGTCATTTTAGTTATTTTAGGATTTAAGTTGGATTTATTAACCGGTGTATATGCACTATTCATCTACCGAAAACGGAAGGAAAGTTGCGAGTTCACCTACGTAGAGGGTTCCAACATGGAAACAGACGTCACAATCAGATTCGTCTTGTCGTTCTGATCAACTTTCATGTAGAAAGTTTTCCGATCCGAGCTACGGTTTATTTTCTACGATTTCTCAAAGTTTTTAGCAATTTCTGGATTTTACTGAATTATTTTTATTTTGAAAATGCCAGTTAATTTGCTAGGTGCACCCGGTGCACTGCACCAGAGATGCACCAGACAGGCTGATATGTGGGTCCAGTCAACTGCTGACTCAGCAGTTGACTGGTCCACGGTTGACTGGTCAAAGGGCTAGGGGTCCCACATGTCAGTGTCTTAGCTAATTATTAGGGTTTAGTTAATTTAACTGGGGGTTAATTAGAGGGGTGGGACCCAGTGTCATTGACTATTAGTAGTTTGACTAATTAAACCTAACTCTAATCGCTACAGTAAAAGGGCCCACCGTCAGTGGCTATTAGTAGTTTAGTTAGGGCCTAATCTAACAGTTAACGCCCCGGGCCCACTGGTCAGGTCCCAGGCGAGGTTAAAACGCTCGCACGTGCCGGCGGCGAGGCCCGACGCGTTGGCGGTGGCCGGAACTTGGCCTCCGGTGACCATTGGAGCGGTGGCTGGCACGGATCGGTAGAGGGGCTCGCCGCGCATCCCATGACGCAAACGGCCGGCGCGTGGATGGTCGAAATCGACCGCAACGATGACGATGGCGGCGGCGAGGCTCGGTGGTTGCACGGGCGCAGTGCTGCGGAATGCTGGCGACCAAACAAAGCATACTGGCGGGTTCTACGGAGCACGTGGAGCTCGCCCATGGGCTTGGGCACGACTGCTGCTGCTCCGAATGACGGCGGCGATGGCAACGGGCGGTGCCGGAACTACGGACGCGGCGGTGTTGGCGCTAGGGGGGAGGTAGGAGAGAGGGGAGGGGTCGCGGTGGACCGGAGGCTCACAGTGGAAGTCGCGGGCGAGCTCGGGGATGCGGGGTGACGTGCGGTGGTGGCAAACGACGACGAGGCGTACGGCGGCCGGAGAAGAGGAAGCGGGGCTCGGAGAAGATTCGGAGCTCCCCGAGACGAACTGGTGGTCCAGGGAGATGGGGATGGCCACGGCGCAGCTCCGGGATGCCTTCCCGAGCACCAGTGAGGTCAGTGGCCGCGCCACTGACGAGGCAGCGGCGACGGCCGCGTCGGGTGGGGCTCCAGATCAGAAGAGGGAAGGGGAGCGAGGAGGAATGGGCTAGGGGGAGGGAGAGAGTGAGCAGGGGGGTGCCAAGGGAGAAGAACGGGGGAGTCCTTATCCCCTCCGCCCGACTGCCCTGTCGCCGTGGTGGCCAGTGGCCGGGGCGGCAGGCTCCAGCCATGGCGTTAGTGACACGAGGTGGAGGAGCAGGTGGATTGGGCTGGCTGGCTCGGCCCAGTAACAGGTGGGTGCAGGTAAGTGGCCTCTGGCCTTTTCTCTTTTTTAAGTTTTTCTGTTTCTTTTATTTATTAACAGAGATAGAAAAAAGATTTTTGTGGGCCACCAGACATTTTAGAAAAATGTGGAACTAAGCCACAAAACTCTCTAGCAATATTTGGCACTGCCACAATTAATTTGGAGGCAAAGTGAAATCAGATGGATTTTTCATAAATGGGATAGCATTTAAAAATGCTGAATTGGTATTGATTTAATTGATATTGTTCATCATTACATAAGGGTGATGTTGTTTTCCTTAACATCAATTTATTTTGGAATTTATGCTAAATGATGAACATTTTTCCAGCAGATTTTGAGCAACTTCAAAATTCACTTATGATTTGAGTTTGAATTCAAAGAGGAATTCGATATGAGGTGTTAAACCATTGTGATCAAGCATTGTAAATGATGATGACTTGGCACATTAATTAGCTTGATGACAGGGTTAACATCTGGGGATGTTACATCGACGATGCTCCCGAGGACGTCCTCCTCGAAGAACTCCTAAAGAGGTGCATTTTTATTTGTGAACAATTTCTGAAAAAATTGGGACGCAAAATGATATCAACAAAACTTAACAAAATTGATAGCAACAACGCATATAGATGTCTAGAGGCTATATCAAGCATTCAAACTACTTGGAACTCCAAGAATTCAACATGCAAGCTCATTTACAGCAGCACCAAGAGTAGCTAATTACTCAAAATATAAACCACTAGAACAAAAACTAATTGGAGCAATGGAGGAGTCACATACCAAGTAGCAATCCCCCAAAACAGTTTAAAAAATAGAGCTTCAAGCAAAGATATCGAAATCCGCGGGTTTGAGAACAAGAACACGAGAGAGAGAGAGCTAGTGTGATTTTTTTCTGGAGGTAGGTAACGAAGTGAGCTGAAGGGATAAGTGAGGGGGGCCTTGTGGGGCCCACTACCCACCAGGGCGCGCCTGGGGTAGTTGGCGCCCTGGAGCCTAGTGGGCACCATGGGCACCCCCCTGTGGTGTTTTTTGCATAAAAAATTCTTAAATATTCAAGAAAAAATCGTATCAAAATTTCAGGGCATTTTGAGCACTTTTATTTTTGGGCACTTTTTTATTACACGGAAAATTCAGAAAACAGGATAAACATGGCATTTTATTGTATTTAACTAAAAATAATCAGAAAACAAAAGGTTGGGACAGAAAGTTGTGCTTACTAAATTCATCGACCACATGCCCCTAAAAAATAATCCATTAATAAGGTTGATCAAGTCTTATTAACAACCACTTTCGATTAGCACGAACCCGAAGAATTTTCATAAAACACTAAGTTACTGATACGTCTCCAACGTATCTATAATTTATGAAGTATTCATGCCATGTTTACAACAATTTTATATGGTTTTGGTATGATTTGAATGGAACTAACCCGGACTAACGCTGTTTTCAGCAGAACGACCGTGGTGTTGTTTTTTGTGCAGAAATGAAAGTTCTCCAAATGCAACGAAACTTTTTGACGATTTTTTTGGAACAAAAGAGGCACTGGAAGCTTCGTGGGAGGGCCAGAAGAGCCATGAGGTGGGCACAACCCACCAGGGCGCGCTTGGAGCCCAACCCGTGTGCAGGTGGGTTGTGGTCACCTCGAGGCCCACCTTCGCGTGAAACCGATGCCAAAAAATTCTATAAATACATAAACCCCCAGAAATAATCCTAGATTAGAAGTTCTGCCGCCGCAAGCCTCTGTAGCCACGAAAAACCAATCTAGACCCTGTTCCGGCACCCTGTCGAAGGGGGAAATCATCACCGGTGGCCATCTTCATCATCCCGACGGCCACCATGAAGAGGAGGGAGTAGTCCACCCTCGGGGCTGAAGGTTTGTACCAGTAGCTATGTCTTTAATCTCTCTCTCTCTCTCTCTCATGTTCTTGAGTTGGCACGATTGAGGGAGTCCCGGATTAAGGGGTCCTCGGGCGTCCGGGTTATGTGACATGGGCCGGACTGATGGGCCGTGAAGATATAAGGTAGAAGGCCTTTCCCCGTGTCTGGATGGGACTCTCCTTTGCGTGGACGGCAAGATTGGCGTCCAGATGTGTAATTTCCTTCCTCTGTAAACTGACTCTGTACAACCCTAGCCCCCTCCGGTGTCTATATAAACCAGAGGGTTTAGTCCGTAGAGGCTATCATAACTCTCATAGGCTAGACATCTAGGGTTTAGCCATTACGATCTCGAGGTAGATCAACTCTTGTAACCCCTATACTCATCAAATACAATCAAGTAGGACGTAGGGTTTTACCTCTATTAAGAGGGCCCGAACTTGGGTAAACATCATGTTCCCTTTGTCCCTTGTTACCTTCGATCCTCAGACGCACAGTTCGGGACCCCCTACCCGAGATCGGCCGGTTTTGACACCAACATTGGTGCTTTCATTGAGAGTTCCTCTGTGTCGTCGACGGAAGGATCGATGGCTCGCCTTATCATCAACGACAACATCACCTCTGGAGGAGCCCTAGTTCCGAGACTGATCCTCCAACTCGGCGGTTTTACCATGGGCGCCCGCTCGGCCGTTAAGCCAAAGGTGGCCCCCCAAATCTCCAAACGTCATCTCCGCAGCGGCCTCGAACACTCCGAAAAGATGTATTCGGCAGATGTCTCGTCCTTGAACGAACTGCTAGATCGCATCGCCGCCCTGGGGGTCGCAAGAGACTATGATCAGATTGGGCTTAAACCCGATCAGAGGAAAATCAAGTCCCCGCCGATCACCCATCTGGTAGCAGTCATGGAGGAACAAGCCGAGAATACTTCTCCCCCCAAGTTGATAACAAGCTATGTTCGGATTTCCGAGCCCTGTGAGCCGGATACCCATCTTCGGGAAGAGACCATAGGTCCTCCGAACATAGAATCAGGCATTGAGCCCGAAAGTCACCAGGACCCTCCTAATCCTGGACTAGTGACCTCGGAGATTCTTCAAACTCCGGATCCAATAGCGGGTCGGGGTTCGGATTTTAGCCCACCCACCCACCACAAGCAATATTCCCCAAGCAATTCAGGTCCTCCAGATGTATGTGACCTAATGTATGTACGACAACAATCTCAGGAAATGGTCCATCACTTCTGGGCCAGATTCCTCCTTGTTAAAAACAAGATTAAAGATTGCTGCGACAAGGACATGGTTTCAGTCTTCTGCCGCAACTGTACGGACGAGGGAATCCTCAATGCCCTCAACCGCCGCCGCATACTGCACTTTGCAGATTTGGCACATATAGTACAGAAGTACTGTGCACTGGAAAGCGCCTGGAAAGCCCAGACAGCCCAGTGGGAACCTCCCGCCGTTAAGCAGCCCACTGGACGGGCAAAAAGGATGCACCTTTACGGGGCACCCGATCATCATCTCATTGACAAGAAAATCAAACCCTTCACAGGACATAGAACTGTCCTTGACGAATTACTCAGCAAGCCCTGTCAGATACACGCGATGCCGAATACCGAACCAACACATATCCTTCGGGCATGTTGGGTACTCCGGCAGGTGGCTAAGAGCGGCGAGGCCATCCTCACCAACACCACCCCGGAGAAGCACTCTTCGGAGGATGACGACCTCAATGTCTTTATGGTCTTCGAGACCTTTTCTTCAAATAATCGACGCAAAAGGGCGCTCCGCGACCTCGCCAAAGTCAACCAAGTAGCCGCACTAAATGCTTGGAATGATACGGCAATAACTTTTACCGCCGACGACGAACCAAGGGCCAGATCAGTCCGAGCACCTGCCGCCTTGGTCTTAAACCCAATTATAGACAGCTTTCGACTCACCAAGGTGCTCATGGACGGTGGCAGCGGGCTAAACCTCATCTATGAAGACACGCTCAATAAAATGCAAATTGACAAGAGTCGCATCGAGCAAAGCATCACCACCTTTCGAGGGATTATCCCCAGTCGTGAAGCACGATGTTCGGGGAAAATTAAACTTGACGTAGTATTCGGTACACCGGAGAACTACAGGTCCGAAGAGTTGCTCTTCCACGTGGCACCTTTCAATAGCGGATATCACGCCTTGTTGGGGCGAGACGCCTTCACACGCTTCCAAGCCATACCCCATTACGGGTATATGAAGCTCAAAATGCCAGGGCCCAACGGAGTCATCACCATCACCAGTGATCCGGATATAGCGCTCCGCGCCGAAAACAAAACGGCATCCTTGGCCCTCGAGGCACTATTTGAAGCCCTAGCGGCCGAGGAGCTGACCACTCTGCGTTCCACAGTGGAAAAAGATGATGTAATCCTCGATAAGAGGCCCAAGTCCACTTTTTTCAAACCAGCAGACGAAATAGAAAAATTTCAAGTACGCCCGACGGATCCCAACAAGACAGCCTCCATTGGAGCACAGCTGGATCCAACGATCGACGCCGCACTAAGACGAAATAGAAAATTGGGATATATTCGCCTGGCACCCTTCGGACACGCCCGGGATCCCACGCAGACGGGCCGAACATAGCCTCAATATTATAAAGGGGTTCAAACCAGTCAAGCAAACGCTGCGGCGATTTTCCGAACCCAAACGACAAGCTATGGGGGAGGAGCTAGCTAAGCTTCTCGAAGCAGGGTTCATCAGGGAGATCAAACACCCGGACTGGCTAGCAAATCTGGTCATGGTACCGAAGAAGGATAAATCCTGGCGCCTTTGCGTCGATTTCAAAGACCTCAATAAAGCCTGCCCTAAGGACCCCTTCCCGCTGCCCCGCATTGACCAAATCATTGACGCGACTGCAGGACATGATTCACTGTGTTTCCTTGACGGATACTCCGGATACCATCAAATTAAGATGAAGGAGTCCGACCAGCCCGCAACGGCATTCATTACCCCATATGGGCCTTTCTGCTTCAACACCATGCCGTTCGGACTCAAAAACGCTGGCGCCACTTACCAACGCATGATTCAAACATGTCTGGAGAAACAAATTGGCAAGACAGTGGAGGCATACGTAGATGATGTAGTCGTCAAGACTAAACATGTCGAATCATTGGTGGACGATTTACGCCTCACATTCGACAACCTCCGAACATAAGACATGTGGCTCAATCCGGAAAAATGTGTCTTCGGCGTTCCAGCCAGAAAACTACCCGGGTTCATTGTTTCCAATTGAGGAATCAAAGCAAACCCAGCCAAAATCCAAGCCCTGTCACAATTGGCAACCCCAACAGACCTAAAGTAGGTCCAAAAACTAGCTGGTTGCGTGGCAGCTTTGAGCTGCTTTATCTCCAGATTGGGAGAAAAGGCACTGCCACTTTATCGCCTACTCCGACGAACCGACCACTTCGAGTGGACGGATGCGGCAACAGCCGGATTGGAAGAAATCAAAGCTTTGTTAGCGAGCAATCCAATCCTCGCCGCACCAAACGTCGGCGAACCTATGTTGCTCTACATATCTGTAACCCACCAGGTGGTGAGCGCGGTGCTCGTCGTCGAACGAGAGGAAGAGGGACATAAATTCCCACTCCAAAAACCAGTATACTATGTATTGGCGGTCCTTACACCGGGCAAATCTCGATACCCACACTACCAAAAGATAGCGTATGCGGTCTTCATGGCATCCCGGAAGCTACGGCACTACTTTCAAGAGTGTTCGATCACGGTGGCATCCGAAGTACCACTCAATGATATCATAAATAATCGGGACGCCACTGGCCGCATAGCCAAATGGGCCATCGAGCTCTTACCGTTTGAAATAACATACAAACCACGCCGAGCTATTAAATCTCAGGTGTTGGCCGACTTCGTCGCCGAATGGACGGAAGCCGAACTCCCTAAAGAATACATCACATACTCCAACTGGGTAATGTACTTCGACGGCTCTAAAATGTTAGCCGGGTTGGGAGCCGGTGTCATCTTAACTTCCCCTACTGGGGACATAGGCCGCTATGTATTGCAAATAATGTACACGGACTCCAACAATGCAGCCGAATACGAGGCACTACTGCACGGTCTCCGGATAGCTGTTTCTATGGGCATTCAACGCCTAGAGGTACGTGGGGATTTAAACCTCACAATATCCCAAATAAATGGAGATTTCGATGCAAAAGATCCAAAGATGACGGCATACCGCGACGCCGTACTCAAAATATCAGCTCAGTTTGAGGGGCTCGAGTTTCATCACGTTGCTCGAGACAGTAATCAGGCAGCGGACATCCTTGCTCGAATGGGCGCTAAACGCGACCCCGTCCCACCTAACACCTTTGTGGAAAGGCTCTTCAAGCCATCCGTGGTATGGCAGGACGAGAGCGGCAACACTAGTCCAGAGCCGATCATACCCTCAAATGCCGAACACAATTCCGATATCATCGGGGGCTCGGGCACCGAAATGACACCTTCTGCCCATGTAATCATGGCTGTCATTGCTCCATGGAGCGAACCCTTCCTGGCCTACCTTAATAGGTGGGAGCTCCCTGAGGACCAGAATGAGGCCCATCGCATAGTTCGACGCTCGGAAGCCTACAAGGTTCATGAAGGAGAACTCTACAAGAAAAGTACTACTGGAGTTCTTCAAAGATGTATCTCCGAAGAGGAGGGACGGCAGCTCTTGGCCGAAATACATGCTGGTCTCGGTGGCCATCACACCACCACTTGGGCCCTCGTAAGTAAGGCCTTCCGTACAGGTTTCTTTTGGCCTACGGCCCGAGCAGATGCACAGGCTCTTGTACAGCGCTGTGTCGGATGCCAGCTTTTCGCCAATCAAATTCACATGCCGCCCACTGCCTTAAAAACAATCCCCATTACTTGGCCTTTTGCGGTCTGGGGGCTGGATATGATCGGACCCCTTAAAGGGGGAAGCCACAAGAAGAAATATTTGCTGGTTATGGTGGACAAATTCACTAAGTGGATAGAGGCCAAACCAGTAAAAACGGCTGAAGCTGGACCGGTGATCGACTTTATATCTGGTGTTGTACACCGTTATGGTGTCCCTCACAGTATCATTACTGACAACGGCTCTAACTTCATAGCCGATGAGGTGAAAACATGGTGTGCTAACTTGGGCATCAATCTCGATTACGCCTCCGTATATCACCCTCAAACAAACGGTCAGGTCGAACGGGCTAATGGCCTGATAATGAGCGGCATCAAACCCAGACTAGTGCGATCCCTACGAGAGTCAGATAAGCACTGGGTTGAGGAACTCGATTTCGTATTCTGGGGGCTGCGGACCACGCCCAATCGCATGACCGGATACACCCCCTTTTTATGGTGTATGGCGCAGAGGCTGTTTTGCCCTGCGATATTATTCATGACTCACCTCGAGTGTGCATGTATGAAGAGAGAGAAGCCGAGCTCGATTGGCAGGACGACCTAGATGGCCTGGAGGAGGAGCGCGATGTTGCAAAAGCTCGTTCCGCATTCGATCAGCAGTAGGCTCGGAGGTACCAAAGCAGAGAAGTGCGGGCCAAGACTTATAATGTCGACGAACTCGTTTTACGCCTCCCAGAGAAGAAGAAGGACAAGCTCAAACCAAAATGGGAGGGTCCCTTCATTATAGATGAAGTTCTCACAGGAGGAGCCTATCGCCTTTGTAATGCATCAGATAATTGCCTCGAGCCGAATCCATGGAACGCTGCTCGGCTCCAAAGATTCTACGCATGAGTTCGGTCATACTTTTTTCGTTCCTTTTTTTTCTCTCCTCTTCATTTTGTTTTCTTTTCCTCATTTTTATACGATTATCAGGATGTGTTCGGATCAGCCGAACACTTGGGGGTAAAACATCCTAAAATGTATACACCCCACCATAACTGGGGGCTTCTTTAACCGAAGCTTATTATTATTTCGAGCCTGGAGCTCAAAATGTAAATGTCGTTTGCTCATATACATCCTTTTTGCCATTATATGCACCTCTATGACTTAAGTTTTGGCCAAGCTGGGTTGCCTTGCTCCTGTGTTTATGCCCTACGTTCCCGATTGTTCGGCTAGGGCGTAAAGGGAGCACCTCTGTGATTGTTACAACCGGGTCACCGGACATGTACCTCAGACGGGTGAAGCCGAAAGCTAGCGTTCTTAAGAGAATAGGTGGTCGGCAATCAAACGACAGATTGTTGCATTCTTGTAACCACTCCACATACTGTGGGATAATTTTTCTGTATAACGGACCAAAGCCCCAGCACGCATAATTACTGCCTGCCAACCCAAGGAAAGGAACCCTTAACGAAACTATTTTCCTTGGAATATGTTTCTTACATATGTAATATAACATACATCCTGAACTACAATTTTTTGTCTGTTCGAGCACAATGACTGGGTTGCCTAGTTTCCGAACATAGTGAATGTTTCTTTTCATTCCCAATAGTATTCGGAAACACTCCACCATTTTGGTCTGGAGGTTAAAGCCGAAAGCCTGCGATGACAAAACTTTTCACATGTTCGGATAAAGGCACAGGTTGATCATAACGTACTTTAGTACATTGCATCAAATACCTATTCCTTATCTATTCCATCTATAAGACTGTCTAACCTACAATCTTCCTGCGAATACTTCGCAGCTATCATTACTTGGTCATACACCAAACTCACTGGAATCTCTTTCCCGTCTGGTCCCTGTGGTCCCACTTGGGCCATATGATTTGGATCTAGCTTGGTGAAGCGTGTTTTCACCATGGCCCAGGCTTCTCGTGCGCCTTCACAGCAGGCGGATGTCTTCCATAGCTCAAACTGGCGTCGGGCACCTTTGAACAGGTTTGCCAAGCCCTCCATGCTCTCTGGAGGGGTATCGGATGGCCATAAAGCCTTCACCATACTCTTCATGGCCTTTCGGGCCCGAGCATGTACCGCGGACAGCTCCTTTAGCACGTCGCCTTGAAATCTGGATACTTCCTCTTCCGGCCTACCAGTTAACAGACCTGCAGCAACAGAGTCATGATATTCCAAATTATGGATTAAACATGAGCACCTAGGGAGGTTCTGAATAAAAGAGGAAGACGTACCGAATATACCGCCCTTCAGTTTTTCATTTTCTCTCTGAGCGGCCGATAACTGAGCCTTCAAGCTCTCTATCTCTTCAGATTGTTTGTCCTTTTCCTCCTTGAGATTTTTCTCCCTGGACGCACTCGTTGCGATCTTTTTCATCTCCGCCAGTTCGGAGGTAATAGCATTTAGCTGCATTTGGTTTGTTTTCAGCTCCTATGCTAGCGCAGTGTTCTTTTCTTTAAGGACCTGCAGGGCATATCGATCCTTAAATCGGTTTTGCCTCACCGCTTCAAGTCTCGGGGGCTACTGGCATATGACTATCTAAAATTACATAAACGTTTACCTGTATGTCCTTTGAGAATAACTGAGTGACCCGGCAAGTCCGTCTCGAGCGGCTCGGATATATGCATCCACCGTGCTGAGTGCGGTAAACTCTTGCTCGGAAAAAGCCAGGGCACGCATGGCTTCCTTTAATCGACGGTGATTCATCACGCTCTCCACTTCGGAATTCGTGACAGATACGTTGTCTGAATCCTCATGAGGATTCGGATCTGGCATTGCCTCGGTTCTCATCCTAGTTGGCGAGTCCGGCACCGGATTGGCGGACATTTGGCTAGCAGGGCATTTTCCCACCGTCTGCTGCGTGTTTCTCCTGTCATCAAAAATAAGGAGACCTTAAGCAATCCGGACTCATGCCTAGGCATGTATTAAGCGGACATACCTCTTGGAAGACTGTGGGGTTTCTGCAGCACTCCCGGTCCCCTTTCGTTTTGAACGGTTGCCCTGCGTAGGGGCCGCCCTCGAGGAGGTACGGTCTGTCGAACGCCGATCCTGTTAAAAGTTCGGAACGGTATAATAAGCAAAAGTGCAGATAAGGGTTTCCTTTCAAGAGCCCTCCGAATACTTACGATGCAGAAGGGATAGAGGCGGGGGTAGTCGGCGGTGATAGCCACTCTTAAGCCGTCAAGGCTCGCTTCATAGAATACTCCATCATTGAACTCTATGTATATGTCCGGATCCTCGCGAAAGCCAGGATCTCCATCGCGTCTATGATCCTCTGGCTGTGGAGCAGGACAGTGGACGTCCTCGATCATCTTCCTCCATGACTATTTTTGGTAACAAAGGGCAAAGTTGATTAGTATCTGTGACAGCAATAAGGCAGCACAGACAGTCAAAATCTTACCCATTCTACGGGGTTGTACATGGAATAGCCATCCCAGTAGTTTAAGCGGAGGAAGTCTTCTTTCTCACCCTTATACAGGTCGGCCAGGATTGTGGCCAGTTCGGCAGGGGTATTCGGACCCTTCCGTCTGTAACGGGCAGAGTCATCTTCTCCATTATAACACCATAAGGGAGTTACTCTGGATTGGAGAGGCTGGACGCACCTCTTTATTGCAATAGCCATAACCTCAACTATCGAGAGCTTGGTATGGGCTAGTAACTTGATCTTGTTGACCAACCTTTTTATTTCTGCACTGTCTTCCTCCTTGGGATTTCGGGGACGCTAGTTGAGACGCTTCTTTAAAGGAGCACTGGAAAATTCGGGAAGGCCGCGCCGAACTGGGTCCGGTAATGGGACGTCGTCCATATAAAACCATTCTGAAGACCACTGTGGGTATACCTCCTTGGGAGTTCCTATGAGGTATCCAGATCCGGCTATACGCCATACTTCGGCACCGCCCACTTCAAAAATAGAGCCTTCCCGATGGCGGGGAATAAGGCAAAAGAACTTCCTCCATAGTTCAAAATGGGCCTCGATGCCTAAGAACAGTTCGCAGAGGGCAACAAAACCTGAGATGTGCATAATCGAACCTGGGGTAAGGTTGTGCAGTTGGATACCGTAAAATTCCAATAGGCCCCTGAGAAAGGGATGGATTGGAAATCCTAGGCCCCGCAGCAGAAAGGGGATGAAGCACACCCTCTCCTCCTTGTAGGGGTTAGGGAAATTCTCAGCCATCACATCATTGCCAATTAAGGCCAATCCCGCTCGAACAGGGACTAGATCTGCGAGGGGAAGGTAGCCATGCGTCTGAAGTCGACTCAGCTGAAGATGAGGCACGGAACAACTCTGCCAATAACCCTCTTGAGGACCCTGAGGGCGCGAAGATGAGCCTGGAGCACAGGCCATGTTGGAAAGCTTCGTTCGCAGCTAATCTTGATGGTCTTTCTTTTGCGCGATATGAGATGGCATTTTGGGATCTAGCTCTCATTATATAGATGCCATTTGAGCGTGGTGAGGGGTTTATTTGCAAAAAATTACAGACCCTTCGTATTCACCCGGTGCGCGGAAATCGAAGCAACCACAGAATAGAATCATAAAGACAGTACATCGAGGTCAGAGTCGGACTGTCGTCAATATGAAGTACAAATGAAGAACCCGCCTTGCAAAGCCGAAGCCATAATACTACGTCGTCATTGAAGGCAAGTTCGGGGGCTACTGAGGGAGTCCCGGATTAAGGGGTCCTCGGGCGTCCGGGTTATGTGACATGGGCCGGACTGATGGGCCGTGAAGATATAAGGTAGAAGGCCTTTCCCCATGTCTGGATGGGACTCTCCTTTGCGTGGACGGCAAGATTGGCGTCCGGATGTGTAATTTCCTTCCTCTGTAAACTGACTCTGTACAACCCTAGCCCCCTCCGGTGTCTATATAAACTGGAGGGTTTAGTCCGTAGAGGCTGTCATATCTCTCATAGGCTAGACATCTAGGGTTTAGCCATTACGATCTCGAGGTAGATCAACTCTTGTAACCCCTATACTCATCAAATACAATCAAGCAGGACATAGGGTTTTACCTCTATTAAGAGGGCCCGAACCTGGGTAAACATCGTGTTCCCTTTGTCCCTTGTTACCTTCGATCCTCAGACGCACAGTTTGGGACCCCCTACCCGAGATCGGCCGGTTTTGACACCGACAACGATCTTGATGTATTGCGAGCTTTGTTAATATAGTTGGATCATATGGTGTTTTCCCCTCTCTATCTTGTTGTGATGAATTGAGTTTCCCTTTGAGGTTTCACTTTTATCGGATTCAATACTTTGTTAGATTTGAGAACACTTGATGTATGTCTTGCTATGAATACCCGTGGTGACAATGGGGTATCATATTGATTCACTTGATATGTGTTTTGGCACTCAACTCGCGGATTCCTGAGGTGACATTGGGGTAATCTATGCATAGGGGTTGATGCACGTTCTCGTCTTTGTTTCTCCGGTAGAAATCTTGGGGCACTCTTTGAGGTTCTTTGTGTTGGACTGAGTATTATGAATCTGAAATTGTTTGATGCGTATCGTATAATTAACTCATGGATACTTGTGGTGACATTGGAGTATCTAGTTGACATTAGAGTTGGTTGATGCGTATCATATGGTGTTATTTTAGTACGAACTCTTGGATAGATCGATCGGAAAGGATAACTTGGTGTTATTTTAGTACGAACTCTTGAATAGATCGATCGGAAAGAATAACTTTAAGGTGGTTTCATACCCTACAAATAATTTCTTCTTATGTTCTCCGCTAGATAGGAACTTTGGAGTGATTCTTCATCGCACGTTGAGGGATGGTTATATGATCCAATTATATTAGCATGGTTGAGAGATTGCACTAGCGAAAGTATGGACCCTAGGCCTCATTTTCAAGCATTGCAATACCGTTTGTGCTCCATTTTATCAATTGCTACCTTGCTGTTTTTTTATTATTCCTATTTCAAAAATCAATATCTACTATCATTACTACGCTTGTATCACCATCTCTTCGCCGAACTAGTGCACCTATACAAATTACCATTGTATTTGGTGTGTTGGGGACACAAGAGACTTTTTGTTATTTGGTTGCAGGGTTGTTTGCGAGAGACCATCTTCATCCTACGCCTCCCACGGATTGATAAACCTTAGGTCATCCACTTGAGGGAAAATTGCTACTGTCCTACAAAACTCTGCGCTTGGAGGCCCAACACGAGTCTACAAGAACAAGTTGTGTAGTAGACATCAGTTACCTCAACGGGGATATGCATATCCCCAACAATAAGTGTTTCATATTTCTTTTTGACAGTAGGTAGAGGGAGTTGAAAACTTCCAATAGTAATTGTCAGAGCCTTTTCAATAACATTAATACCAGTCACTTGAAATTGTTTCTTCGGAAAGTCCACCATATGCTCATTACCATTGATATGAAAAGTGACTTTGCTTTTATTGCAATTAATAACAGCCCCTGCAGTGTTCAAAAAGGGTCTACCAAGGATAATCGACATGTTGTCGTCCTCAGGCATCTCAAGTATAACAAAGTCTACTAAGATAGTAACATTTGCAACTACTAAGGGCACATCCTCACAAATACCGATAGGTATGGCCGTTGATTTGTCAGCCATTTGCAATGATATTTCAGTAGGTGTGAGTTTATTCAAATCAAGTCTTTTGTACAAAGAGAAAGGCATAACACTAACACCGGCTCCCAAATCACATAAAGCAGTTTTGACATAGTTTCTTTTAATGGAGCATGGTATAGTTGGTATTCCTGGATCTCTTAGTTTCTTAGGTACTCCATCCTTAAAAGAATAATTAGCAAGCATGGTGGATATTTCAGCTTCAGGTATTTTTCTTTTATTAGTGACAATGTCTTTCATATATTTAGCATAAGGGGCCATCTTTAAAATAGCAGTCAAACGAGTACGCAAAAAAACTGGCCTAAGCATTTAAGCAACGCGTTCAAATTCTTCATCATCCTTTTTCTTGGATGGTTTAGGTGCAAAGGGCGTAGGTTTCTGAACCCATGGTTCTCTTTCTTTACCATGTTTTCTAGCAACAAAGTCTTTTTTATCATAATGTTTATTTTTAGGTTGTGGGTTATCAAGATCAACATCAGGTTCTATTTCAACATCATTATCTGGTTCTTTATCGTTTTTTGGTTGAGTATCTTCATGAACAACATCATTATCATTTTCATTATCACTAGGTAGATGTTCATTACCAGATTGAGTTTCAGCATCAGAGATAGAAACATCATTGTTATCTTCAGAAGGTTTTTCTACCTCAGGTTCACTAGAGGTGTGCAAAGTCCTATCATTTTTCTTTTTCTTTTTAGAAGGACTAGGTGCATTAGCTTGAATTCTTTGAGAGTATTGTTCAATTCTTTTAGGGTGACATTCAGGATAAAGAGGTTCCTGAGTCATTTTACCTCCTCTAGTTGCTACTCTAACAACATAATCATTCACATTATTGTTCATTTCGCTAAGCAATTCACTTTGAGATTTGGCAAGTTGTTCTAACTGGGTTCGAACCATAGAGTCATGTTTTCCTACACCTCTAACATCATTCATAATTCTAAATAACAAGTCACTCAAGCGAGCAATCATATCAAAATTTTGTTTCAACTGTTTCATAACATTTGCATTGAAGTGATCTTGTTTTCTAATGTAGTTGTCAAATTCATACAAGCATTGACTAGGATGTTTATTATAAGGGATGTCACCTTCATCAAACTTTAATAAATAATTTACCTCTACCACCTGTGGTGGTGTGTCAAGTCCATGTATTTCTTCAATAGGTGGTAAATTCTTAACATCCTCAGCTTTAATACCTTTTTCCTTCATACATTTCTTTGCTTGTTGCATATCTTTAGGACTAAGAAATAAGATACCCCTCTTCTTCAGAGTAGGTTTAGGCGGTGGCTCGGGAAGTGTCCAATCATCATAATTATTTAATATATTATTCAATAATTTCTCAGTTTGTTCAACAGTTCGTTCCCTGAAAACACAACTAGCACAACTATTTAGGAAGTCCCTAGAAGCATCGGTTAGTCCATTATAGAAGATATCAAGTATTTCATTTTTCTTGAGAGGATGATCAGGCAAAGCATTAAGTAATTGGAGAAGCCTCCCCCAAGCTTGTGGGAGACTCTCTTCTTCAATTTGCAGAAAATTAAATATTTCCTATAAGGCAGCTTGTTTCTTATGAGCAGGAAAATATTTTTCAGAGAAGTAATAAATCATATCCTAGGGACTACGCACACAACCAGGAGCAAGAGTATTGTACCACGTTTTAGCATCACCCTTTAAAGAGAAAGGAAATAACTTAAGAATATAGTAGTAGCGAATTTTCTCATCATGAGCAAATAGGGTGGCTATATCATTTAATTTAGTAAGATGTGCCACAACTGTTTCAGTTTCATAGCCATGGAAAGGATCACATTCAACCAAAGTAATTAACTCTGGGTTGACATAGAATTCATAATCCTTATCAGTAACAAAGATAGGTGAAGTAGCAAACTTAGGATCACATTTCATTCTAGCATTCAAAGATTTTTCTTTCAACTTGACTAGTAATTTCTTTAGATCATCTCTATTCTTACAAGCAAGAAAATCCCTAGCAACCTCTCCATCCATAACATAACCCTCTGGTATCTCAGGCAATTCATATCTAGTAGAGCTAGGTCTAATAGGTGTTTCATAATTTCCAGTTTCAATAGTTTCATAAGTTTTCCGTAATTTCATTTTCTTTAACTCTAGCAATTTGTTCATCAATAAATTCACCTACTGGCACATTCTTATCAAGCAAAGTACTAGCATCATCATAACCATCATTCATAGCAGAAGTAGCATCATCAATAACTTGTGACATATCAGGATTAATAGCATGTGGTGGTGTTGCAAGCTTACTCAAAACAGAAGGTGAATCAAGTGCATAGCTAGATAACAGTTCCTTACCTCCCCTCGTTTTAGAGGGAAAGACCTTGGTTCTATCATCTTTAAGATTCTTCATAGTGATCAATAGATATAAATCCCAAGTGACTCAACAAATATAGCTATGCTCCCCGGCAACGGCGCCAAAAAAAGGTCTTGATAACCCACAAGTATAGGGGATCGCAATAGTTTTCGAGGGTAGAGTATTCAACCCAAATTTATAGATTTGACACAAGGGAAGCCAAAGAATATTTGTAAGTATTAGCAGTTGAGTTGTCAATTCAACCATACTTGGAGATTAAATATCTGCAGCAAAGTGATCAGTAGCACAATAATATGATAGTTTGATAGTAGTGGTAACAGTAGTAGCAACAGTAACAGTGATAGCAATAATTTTGTAGCAGTTGTAACAGTAATAGCAACAGTAGTAACTTAGCAAGAACAATATGTGAAAAGCTCATAGGCATTGGATCGATGATAACGTTGGATAATATTCATCATATAATAGTCATAACCTAGGGCGATACAGAACTAGCTCCAGTTCATAAATATAATGTAGGCATGTATTCCGTAAATAGTCATACGTGCTTATGGAAAAGAACTTGCATGACATCTTTTGTCCTACCCTCCCGTGGTAGCGGGGTCCATAAGGAAACTAAGGGATATTAAGGCCTCCTTTTAATAGAGAACCGGAACAAAGCATTAACACATAGTGAATACATGAACTCCTCAAACTACGGTAATCACCGGAAAGAATCCCAATTATTGTCACCTTGGGGTATGCGGATCATAACACGTAGCAGGTGCATATAACTTGCAAGATCGGATCACGAACATAGATATAGTTGTGAAAACATAAATGGTTCAGATCTGAAATCATGGCACTCGGGCCCTAGTGACAGGCATTAAGCATAGCAAAGTCATAGCAACATCAATCTCAGAACATAGTGGATACTAGGGATCAAGCCCTAACAAAACTAACTCGATTACATGACGAATCTCATCCAACCCACCATCGTCCAGCAAGCCTACGAAGAAATTACTCACTCCCGGCGGTGAGCATCATGAAATTGGTGATGGAGGATGGTTGATGATGACGAAGACCGAAGATCCCCCTCTCCGGAGCCTCGAACGAGCTCCAGATTTGGCCTCCCGATGAAAGAACAGGAGGTGGCGGCGGCTCCGTATCATAAAATGCAACGAAACTTCCTCTCCCATTTTTCTCCAAAAATAGGATTTTATAGCGTTGGAATTAGGGTCAGCGGAGCCTCATGGGCCCCACTACCTACCAGGGCGCGCCAGAGGGGGGTGGCGCGCCCTGGTGCCTAGTGGGCAGCTGGGCCCCCCTCTAGTGGGTCTTGGTTCCAGTATTGTTTATTTATTCCAAAATAATTCTCCAAAAAGTTTCGTCCAATTCCGAGAACTTTTATTTCTGCACAAAAAACAACACCATGGTAGTTCTGCTGAAAACAGCATCAGTCTGGGTTAGTTTCATTCAAATCATGCAAATTAGAGTCCAAAACAAGAGCAAAAACATTAGGAATAGTAGATACGATGGAGACATATCAATTACTTCCCTGCAGGGGTGCACCACATTACCCGATACGCTCAATTACTTCTGGCCGGACACACTTTTTTGGGTAATGCCCGACCTCGGGAAATCGACACGGCGTAGTCCTACCTAGGCTCTCGAGAGAGGTCAACACGCTGGTCTAAATCCAAAGTGTGAAGGGGTCATGGGCCAATCGCCCTAAGCACTCCTCCACGTTGCAAGGATGGCCGGGACCAAACCCACCTCAGTATCCAGGCATAACCGGCTCACCCCTGCGTGTGCCGCTCAACTGTGACGTCTGTAGAGCATTCGGGAGAAATCGTACGACGCCGAGGGTCCCATAATCATTATCCCGCACGGCGGTTAGTGCGAAAAGGCCAGCGGCCAACTCATATCAAATACCCAAAATCGTTAGTGTATTATTAGTAACTCGCGGAGACGACCAGGGCCGTCGCTCTGACTTGGTAACTCGCAGACCACGACCAGGGACCAGGCCCGCCTCTCTCCTAGGTGGTCTCCACCTGCCCTGTCGTTCCGCCACATTATCTCTCACGAGTACCCTTGGGGCCGGCCCGTCTTTATCATTTTAACAGTCAAGGTTCAGGTCCATACCATCAAGGTGAAACTAAGGATTCACCCTCTATAGGTTCACACGAGATATACTGCACGACAGAGACATCATCGAGAGTGAAATATGAGGAATCACCCTCAATAGATCACACTAGATGTGCTACACTACAGAGTCATCGTCGAGAGTGAAATACAAGGAATCACCCTCGGTAGGTCACACCTGATACGGCTCGGTAGAGTCATACAATTGTAAGGGCCTTTAGGGGTGTACTAGTGTCCGTATAATGATCCATCATCTCGGTCAACCCAGATAGAACAGCATGGCAACACAGACAAGGGGCCACTGATGGGACACTGACATTCCTATACTAAGCATTTAGGATAACAGGTATAGTATCAACAGCAGGTTATCAAAAACAGGCTATGCATCAGAATAGGAACTATCGGAATACAACAGTAGTAAAATCTAATGCAAGCATAAGAGAGAAGGAATGGGCGATATCTGGATGATCAAGGGTGTTTGCTTGCCTGGTTGCTCTACAGACAGATACGGACCCTCAACGGTGAAGTAGTCGATCACCGGATCAACAGTGGTCTCGGGGTCTACCGGAAAAGAAGTAACGGAGGGGGAAACAAATAAATAACGAAGCAATCAAATGCAACACAAATGCAATGCAATGGCACGAAAAGATGTGTGGGTGACATGCTCTAATGCATCACTAAACATTTTTAAAGAGGAGGGAAAATATTCGGGAATATTTTCCCAGCTCCAGGTATTATTCGGTCAGACGATCCAGAGGGGAAGGTTCCATGTTTGTAGTGTTGGAGGCATGTGACAGGTATGTGGATGGCGTATTCGGATTCGTCTTATTTTTCTGATCGTTTTTCATATATAAATTATTTTCATCTAACTTACGGTTTATTTTCTATGATTTTTCAAAGATTAAATGATTTTCGGAATTTATGGAATTCTTTTAATTCGAAAATAAAAAAGCAAACACTTTTGTTACCTAGTGTTACTATAGCCTATGTGTATGAGAGTGGGTCAGTGGGGTTGGGTTGACCTAGTCAAAGTTTGACTAGTCAACAGGGTGTGGGGGGGACCCATGATGTTGGCTTTAACTACGTCGGTATTTCCCCAAAGACGAAGGGATGATGCAGCACAACAACGGTAGGTATTTCCCTCAGTGATGAGACCAAGGTTATTGAACCAGTAGGAGAACCAAGCAACACTACGTAAACAGCACCTGCACACAAAGAACAAATACTTGCAACCTGACGTGTTAAAGGGGTTGTCAATCCCTTTCGGGTAACGGCGCCAGAAATTGGCAAGTTGACGGGAGATAAATTGTAGTAGATTGGATAAATAGATCATGAATAAAATAAAGTGCAGCAAAATATTTTTGGGTTTTTAGAAATATAGATATGAAAATAAAAGTGGCAAATAAATAAAAAGGCAAATAGCAAAGTAGATCTAAAAATATATGATGAGAAAATAGACCCGGGGGCCATAGATTTCACTAGTGGCTTCTCTCGAGCATACGGTGGGTAAACAAATTACTGTTGGGCAATTGATAGAACTTCAAATAATTATGACGATATCCAGGCAATGATCATTATATAGGCATCACGTCCAAGATTAGTAGACCGACTCCTGCCTGCATCTACTACTATTACTCCACGCATCGATCGCTATCCAGCATGCATCTAGTGTATTAAGTTCATGGAGAAACGGAGTAATGCAATAAGAACGATGACATGATGTAGACAAGATCTATTTATGTAGAAATAGACCCCATCTTGTTATCCTTAATAGCAACGATACATACGTGTCGGTTCCCCTTCTGTCACTGGGATCAAGCACCGTAAGATCGAACCCATCACAAAGCACCTCTTCCCATGGCAAGAAAAATCGATCTAGTTGGCCTAACTAAACCAAAGATTCGAAGAAGAAAATACGAGGCTATAAGTAATCATGCATATAAGAGATCAAAAGACTCAAATAACTTTCATGGATAAAAACATAGATCTGATCATAAACTCAAAGTTCATCGGATCCCAACAAACACACCGCAAAAAGAATTACATCAAATAGATCTTCAAGAGACCATTGTATTGAGAATCAAAAGAGAGAGAGGAAGCCATCTAGCTACTACCTACGGACCCGTAGGTCTACAATGAACTACTCACGCATCATCGGAGATGCACCAATGAGGATGATGAACCCCTCCGTGATGGTGTCTAGATTGGATCTATGGTTTCTGGAACTTGCGGCAGCTGGAATTGATTTCCGTCGACTCCTCTAGGGTTTCTGGAATATTGGGGTATTTATAGAGCAAAGAGGCGGTGCGGGAGGCGGCCGAGGTGGGCACAACCCACCTGGGCGCACCTGGGCCCCCAGGCGCGCCCTGGTGGGTTGTGCTCCCCTCGGAGCCCCCCTTAGGTACTTTCTTGGCCCAACTTGTGTCTTCTGGTCCAGAAAAAATCACCAAAAACTTTCGCTGTGTTTGGACTCCGTTTGGTATTGATTTCGTGTGAAGTAAAAAACAAGCAAAAAACAGCAACTGGCACTGGGCACTATGTCAATAGGTTAGTCCCAAAAAATGATATAAAGTTGCTATAAAATGATTGTAAAACATCCAAGAATGATAATATAACAGCATGGAACAATCAAAAATTATAGATACGTTGGAGACCTATCAACCCACATGTCATTGTTACAGATTTTAATTAAAGTTTAGTTAGTAGACTGGCCCCAGATGTAATAGACTTCTTAGTAGGGGTGTTAGTCTAATGGGGGTTTAGCAGCTAAACTAATTAGGGGGCCCACTTGGCAGTGGCCCAGACAGCCACAGGGAGGAGCTGCACATGAGCGAGCACACACGCGCGTAGGTAGGGGCCGGCCACGGCCGAAGGCGGCCAGGGGAGACGCGGGGCGCACGGGTGGCGCGACGAACGGGCGCGCGGGCGCAGGCGGCTATGGCAAGCGGGCGTGGGGCGTGCGGCAGCAGATAGAGCAAGCAGCAATAGTAGCAGCAACACACGAGAAGCAACAGTAGGAAGCAGCAGCGAGCGGGGCGAGTCCAGGGCGTGCGGACGCACGCGCGGCCGAGCGTAGGGCAGGACGCGAGCGGTGCACGGAGAGCGAGCAGGGCGTGGCCCCGGGGCAGGTAGAGCACAGTAGGGGATGCGGCCAGCGCGCAGGAGCGGTGCTCCGGGCACAGCCATGGGAGGTCGTAGATGGCGGCTATGGCGACAGAAACAAGGGGGAAACAAGGGGAACCAGAGGAGGGCTCACCAGGAGGGACGATGGCAACCTCGGTAGGGGTCAGGAAGGGCCAAAGCAGCAAGATTGACGGTGGTGGTAGTGGCGGCCATCGGTGAGGATGACGACGCGGGCGGCGGTGATGTTGCTTCTCGGCCTCGATCTGGCGGTGCAGAAGAGGTAGACATCCGCGACGGAGCTGCTAGACATGCTCCTAGCCAGTGGGGAGTGCGGTGGCCGTGATGACGAAGGAGGCCGTGGCAGGCAGAGCTCGGATGTGCATCGAGAAGTGGGCGGTGACGCGAGGGGAGAGGAGGAATCGAGCTAGGGTTCATTAGCCGCGTTGAGGAGGACTTGTAGGACGCCGGGGATCCACGGGATGGCCGGCACATGGCCGATCCGCGGCGTGGACGTGCACACGGCGGCTGACGGTGTCCTGGACTAGGGGGTACTCACCACGTCGTCCCCCGATCAGGTGGATCGGGCCGAGGACCCCCATGGCGGTTCACTCATGGGCCACTTCGGGCAGCCCATGACGCATACAAGGAGGTTTCCACAAGACTTGGCACACAAGACAAGGACTCTCCTAAACCCTAGGCCTCCGGTGCATTATATAAACCGAGGCTAGGCTAGTCAATAGAGGGGCTAATATTCATTAGAACAATCTCGTGGTAGATATATGTACCATGTACTACACCCATATCAATACAATCAAAAGCAGGACGTAGGGTATTATCTCTTCGAGAGAGCACGAACCTCGGTAAAATCCTGTGTCCATGTTACCATCGCTCCAAGGCACCTAGCTTAGGACCCCTACTACGAGATATGCCGGATATAGAACTCACATTGGTGCTTTCATTGAGAGCCTGCTTGGTGTTCATCGCGGATCGATGGGATGATCAGGTGCTATTTTTTCAATCATATTTGTTTGGCATGAATTGATTTCTTTGAGAATTATTGTTGTCGGATTGCAATTATATTTTGCAGGCTCGTCCGAGATCGATTTTGAAATCAGATCGAATCATAGGAATTTGTGCGTCTGCGGCCGCTAGGTGTAAGAAATCTGCACGATCAAAAACAAAAAAAAGATCCGAACAGATCGGCGGAGTGCTGGCCTCATGCCCCCAAGCGATCCTGAGTCCGAGGTTGAGAAGCCCGAGGCAACCCTTCTCGGGCAGCGCATAGACAGGGAGGATCCTTTGTTTTTGTTTTTTATATTATTCATATAGCAACGCTGCTCTACGGGTCAGTACTTTGTGCTTGCGCGATATACTGATAGCAGATGAATGCTCAAGTTGCAGCGAAGTTTAATTAATCCATGGCTGATCGGCTGACCAGCAAAAGGACAATGCCTTGGGGAGCTCAACATACACAGAGACTACCAGTACAAATCCACTAGGAGTAGTACATTGAGGACTCTATGCAAAAATACTATTTGGTCATCATGTGAGGATTGATCGGTCTTCGTACAAGACAGTACTAGTCATGTCTTTTTACCTTGGATTCTTACGCCTCGTCGTCTGAACGAAGAACATCGGACCTTTAGCGACCGGTCTGAAATTTGGTCCGTCGACGCGGTGGTCCGGTCGGCTCCGATCCGAATAGTTTCTAGCTAGCCGGTTTAAACAGATGCATCCAAGAACAGATTAGTAGCCGGGCGTAGAAATATTAGTCGTGCACACCCATCGAGGTTTGATTGATGGAATGTGCTAGCTAATTATATAGCACTTTGGGCAGTTCTTTTACTACTATGGCTACGGATCAGGTGCACTTATTCCAGTTTTGTTATTTTGTATAATTTAGTGTATCCAAAAAATTCTTTGCTTTCGATGTGCACTTTTGGGTACGTAGGTTCATCTGTCCGGACATTGCCGTACTGACATTGTTACTCCCGTAACAAGCCGCGCGGCCACTCCGTGGGGCCGACCTCGGCGCCTAGGACATATTTCTTTAATTATTTGCTTCACTTAAGTTAATTAAGTAGAAAACCTTTTTTTAAAGGTATATTATTATTATCATTACTTGTTATTACTTTTGTCTGGCACTATTTTATGTGCACAGGTGAACCAACTTCGGCTGGTCTGCATTGCCATCTCGGTGAACTGACGTCGTCGTCCCTCCAACAGGCTATATTTCTTAAATTATTTATTTTGCATAGATAAATTATACAAAGGGGTTTTTTATTTTCCATCTTGCGCTGCTTTATGTATGCAGGAAAGTTAACTATGGTCATGCTATGCCGCCACCTCGGCAAGCCAACGTCGTCGTCCCAATTGGCGTATATCAGCTCGCGTGATCACCTTGTTGGTCAAATTGCCATACCGACATGTTCGGTTGCCTCGGGGACTTCGACATCGCCGAGAGAGCTCTACCTCGTCGGCTCTTCGGCGCACAGGCCAAATTCCTTTAATTATTTACTTCACTTATGTCAATTAAGTAGAAGATTTTTTTTCTTGGCTTGCACTATTTTATGTGTGCAGGTAGTCGACTTCGGCTACGTCACGCGGTCACCTCGGCGTGCCGATGTCGTTGTCCTGCCTCCATCGACCAAGTTGTATTGCCACCCTGTCGACCTACTTTCTCTCCTCGGCTGGACCCGGGGCTTCACCTCTCCACAGCGGCCATGTTGTGTCGCCACTTTGGAGTGCCGAGCTCTTTGTTCAGCCACCTCGGGACCGTCTTGGGGGCTGGGACCTCGTCCCGCCGTAAGCTCGGGCCACGTCATCAACTCCGAGCACATTAACCAGCTAAGTCGCTTTCATGCTCAATATATTTTAATGTTTAATTTTTGTTCGGTTCGACCAAGCATTATATTTTTGTTAAACAAAAAACTCTGTTTGTTAAAAATGTTGTTTCTTAGAAAACACTCCTTTTGCCCATGTTAACTAGGGGCTCTTAAATTTACACGAGCCGCTTTATAATAAATGTTTTCTTCTAAGTCTTTGCAAAGTCTTTTTCTGCCACTCCTTTCTCGACTTGAGTGTATGGTCAATAGCCGGATAGCACTGGTTTCTCTCTAAAGCTGCTCGAGTTTAGTTTGCTAAACTGCCCTCGGAGCAGCACTCCGCCTTCGGGATAAGGAGGTTGAAGCCAAAGGCTGACCTACTTGAAGTTTAGAGATCGGATGTGTCATGTTAAAGCACGACAGAAGCACAAAAAAATTTAAGACCGATTTCGGATTGGCACAAAAAACTTGATTTAGTTCGGACGTAAAGTTTTTACTGATTTTTTTTTGGTTTTCCAAGCTGAAAGAACATGCGGTGCCCCCATGTTTGGTTTTGGTAATTGATGACAATCTCTATGGACTAATGGTTGCCTTGAGTTATACTCGAAGGATTTGTCCATAGGCTTTTCTTGGAGTCCATTTGTTGGTTTCAAGGAGAGTTTGTGATGACCAAGATGCTATTCAAGGAATTACCTAAAGATTGGTCATGTGAGAGGTTGATCAAGACTAAGTCAAAGAGTGAATCAAGTTGATCAACACACAAAGCATAGAAGATGTACCGAGGGGGACCAAGCGATCCCATGGTATGGTAAGCATTGTCAATTACGCTTTGTGTACTAACCCATGGTCTTTGTGAGAGTTCTTTGTGGGGTTAGGTTGCGGTGTGCAAGTTCAAGTGGATCATCACGAAGAGATCACATGCTTGAAGCTTGCTGTCCATTGTGGTGGCAATGGACTTGTGAAGATGAGCCAAAGAGTGGCTCACCCATAGTGGAGTATGGGGGAGCAATCAACTAGTCTTCACCGAGCCAACGGAATCAAGAAAGGTGGTCCCACTTGAGGAAGTCAAGATCGTCATCATCTAGCTCAAGTGGACTTTGTGCAAGGCAAAGGTTTGCCCTTGATAGGTTTTCTCTTTTACCGGTCTCATGGTGGTAGTTGGGAGACCAGGTTATAGGATCGATTGCCATACTATCAAGGGGGGCTCTCGATGAGTAGCTTGATCGTATCGTTCATAGAGAGCTCAAACCATTGCATCCTTGCATCATCTTTATTGGTTCTTGTTTGGTTCTTCTCCTTGTGAGATTTGGAGCTTATGGTCATCTTGATGACAAGCTCGAGTTCATCGAAAACGGAGTTCACTTGCATCTTCTATGATGTTTTCGATGTTGGAGGTTATGCCGGTTCTTCTCTGTTGGAGGTTTCACTCCTCTATAAGCTAGGCATACCTCCTATTGTGGACTTGACACGGCAGATGTCCTAGCAGAAGGACTTAGTCGTGGAGCCATTGCAACTAGGTTAACTTGAAGGGGTTTAAACGGGACAAAAGACACAGAGAGTTTACCCAGGTTCGGCCCCTCTCAATGAGGTAAAAGCCTACTCCTGCTTTCTGTTGTATTGCTAGGGTTTCGATTACCAGGGAGCGAATACGCTTGACCTAGTTCTTGATTCTTTTCCACCTGTCCCTAAACCGCCGCCGGGTCGTCCCTTTATATCCACAGGTTGACACCCGGCGGTTCACAGAATCCCAGCCGGCTCATAAACGTGTCCGGCTCGGTCTCCACTCTTTCCTATCTTACAATACAAGTCATATACTTATGGCGGTTTACATCTATGGGCCCTAACTCGCCTTTGGGCTTTGGGCCTTCTTATTAGGTCTCCTTCGTAAGTCGCCATCTTCTATGTCTTTATGGGCTTCAATACAGGTAAATCACTATGAGCATAACCCGGCCCCTCCTGGGCGGTTTATACTCAATAGTTACATCCCCAACATTAGGCCCCAGGTTGATGTGAACTTGTTCATATCAATCTTCAATACTTGACTTAGAAAAAATCCTTCCTCATCAGTCCTTATGAAAATTTATAACCCGCCACGACGTCTGCTCACAAAATTGTGCTAACCCGCCATGACGTCATCTTGCATTAATATCGCACGAGGCCCAAATTTCAGCCTCCTTGACTCCCGCGCATGCCATCTATCCACTGCCTTATAAATAAGGATAGGTGTCCTTTTCATTTTTTTCCCCTTACCTCCTCGTCTTCATCCTCTTCCTTGCCACACCACACGCACCCGAGCCCCGCCGCCGTCGACCTCACGAGCTGCCTCCACTCCGGTCGCTGCATCGTCCTAAACGCACCAGAGCACCGCCGCGCGCCACCGCTGTCCAACAGTCCTGGTAAGTCCTCTTCCTTCCTTTTCTTCTAGATCCCATTAGGGTTTCCATGAGTTCATCGGAGTTTCATCTTGGTTCATCTTTGTTTCTCCATAGACCATGTAGTTTTTGATCTAAATATAGCACCAATCTTGTGCGATAGCAGTTTAGCACTCATTTTTAATATATGAACGCCTCCCCTCCATAGGAGACCCCATCTGAGCACGTGAACTATCCTGCTGCCGCTACTTTAGGTTAGAATTTTTCTTCATTATCTGAACTGCTGTAGATCCAAAATTATAACACCAATCTGTGAAACCTGTTTTTCACCACTTAGCCATTTTCCAACTTCAGATCTATGCTTTCAATATCCGTGTAGGCGGTTTAACCTCAGAAAATAATAACCTGCCAGGTACCATTACTCCCCTATTAAACCGCCAAGTGCTCGTCCTTGTGATTTGATAACGTCACAGTCCGGTTTAACATTTATGCATGCTTCAACACTTTCTGCCTGTTAAACATGAACCTTAAACCGGCACAAATCTTTTCCAGGTTATCGTACAAATGGCCAAATCCTTTTATTCCTGTAATTGGGTCCAATCCCGGGTTACAGAGGAAGAATTGAACGGGTGGGTTGCAACCGGCGCTTTAGCGAAAAAGGAAGACATCCACTGGAGAGCCCCCGGTCCAGAAAATCCTCCTAAGCCCAAGGATGGGGAAGTGATCGTTTTTGTTGATCATCTGAGTCGAGGGTTCAGCCCTCCCGAATCAAAAAATTCCGTGATGTGCTTCACTTCTTCCAACTTCACCCTCAAGATATTGGGCCTAACTCCGTGTCCAATATTTGCAATTTTCAAGTGTTTTGTGAAGCCTACCTGCAAGAAGAGCCCACAGTCAACCTGTTCAGAGATTTCTTCTATTTAAACCGCCGTACTGAATTTACAGATGGGCCCAATACTGAACTTGGCGGGGTTTCAATTCAGAAGAGAAAAGACGTCAGCTTCCCTCACGCTAGGCATCATAGCCATCCCAAAGATTGGAATCAAACTTGGTTCTATTGCCAAGATACATCTCCAGCTGGCGAGAATCCTCTGCCGGGTTACCGTGCTCACTGGCTTACCGATGCACATCCATTCCCCCAAAGACTTAATGCAAAGGAACGGTCCAAATATGCACCACAGCTCTCAAAGCTCAGAGCCTTTATGGCAAACGGTTTGACAGGCATTGATTTTGTCTGTTGCTGGGTATCTTGGAGCATTTTGCCTTTAAGCCATCGCCCCGGTTTAATGTGTGAGTACACAGGGGATGTGAAAGACCCTCAACGCCACACTGATATTCAGCTGACTGATGCTGAAATTACTGAATCTGTCAAGAAGATGTTGGATGAACCAGTGACCGACTGTAGCAAAACAGGACTTAGTCCTTTCTGCGCTTCAAATAAACCGCCAGCTGTAAGAATCGCCCCACTCCTGCTTTAATCCATATTCTTAATACTCCCTTATGATTTTTTCAATCTTTAAACAGGGTGATGATCCGTTCTGGAAGAAGAAACCGCAGGATAAACCGGCCAAAACACTTCGTGTCAAGACCAAGGTCAACAAGAAGCCCACCAAGAAGAAAAACACCGAGCCTACCGAGTTAAATATTGACGATGATAATCCGAAGTCAGAGGTAGAACTTGATTCACTTGGCCCTTTTTTCATACATCTCATTGACGATGATTCTTATCAGGACGACGCAGAAGCTAGCCGCGCAAACGACGTAGAGGTAACTATTCTCTCATCCAGTTCAGAACCTCCGCCCACACAGAAAACCCGACAAGCAAGCCGGAAAATAAGATTTTCTCACCCCCTAGCTTACTTGGATCCAAACTTTCTTTTGAAGAAGTAGCAACACGAAGCTCGCCGCACAACCCGGCATAGCGGCCATGTGGTCACTTCTTCCGGTTTACCGAACTCGCCAGTTCATAAACGCCGCCCAGAGGTCTCTTCTATTTCTGACACGTCTTATCCCAAGGCGGGTTATTTCCGACAACCTCTTAATCCGTCTGATTCAAACTACCAGGGAACTTCCCTTTCATCCTCTGGCGAGTCCACAGGGACACAAATTCCAACCCTCAAAATTGTTCCTGGGTGAGCATTTTTAACTAATCCCTTGTACCTTATGCTTGATCATTACACTAACCTGTTATTTGCGTCTCTGTCAGAGCCAAGGCCAGGCCCAGTAAAAAGGCCAAATTGAACAAACCGGTTGATGACAGCGCGCCAACTGATCCGGAAAAGAACCTGGAACAGTTTGAAACAAATACTGAAGCTATTCTTGATGATCCGCCACCGCAAGATCATGACACCTTTGTTGAGCAGATGGAATTTGATCCGATAGGTCATGCTGATAAACCGCCAAGCCCAACTAAGGCTGTTGATGATAAAGCTGACGATGTTGTAGTTACCGGCGTTGGGTATACAGCCCCAGATAACCCCACTGCTCTGTCAAAACATAGTGCCAAAGAAGAATTTTCTGCTGTTGACAAGGGCAAGTGGAAGGCGTACTTGGAAATCTATGCCCACCTCAGCGCCCAAGATATTCATTCTGGGTTTTTAAACCGTCTGTACACAAGCCGTGACTATGAAGCCGGTTTACTGAACATGATGAAGGAGCGATATGAGGTAAATGCTTTTAACTCTGCATAAATATTCTTCCCTTAGCCGCCAAGTTTACTGGACATAAAAGAATAGAATGTTCTGCAAACTTTCAAGAACCATATAGATCAACTCCACTAGCCCGCAAGGGCCGGTTTATAATGTCAATATGAACCGGGACTTTAGAATAATAACTCTTCAATTTCGCCTGTGTAGCCCCCAAGGGTCGACTTAACAAATATGTTAAGTTAAGACTAATTATGCTGTAAGGCTCAAAATTCTTACTCAGGACCTTTATAATCCGGTTGACCATCAAGCTGATAGTTGTTATGTGCTTGGGACTTGTAATTTTTTTTTGATAAGAAGCAATAGACATTAGCCCCCAAGTGCCGAGTATATTACTTGTTATATGCTTGGGACTTTGAATATGCACTGCTATGTAATTAATTACATGTCTCTTGCAGGCTGATCTTAACAAGAAGGAAACTCAAATTGCCGACCTTCAAGAAAACATCAAGTCGCAACAAGCCGAGACCTCCAAAGCCAAGGAGGAACTGACCAGTGCCTTTACAGCAATGGATAAACTGAAGGAGAACTTCAAGAACGAGCGGGCAGGTTGGGATACAGAAACGTCAACTCTGCTGAAGAGGGCTGAGGATGCTGAGGCTGCCCTTAAACCGGTAGCTGAAGAGCTGACTGGCTTGAAACAGCAAATAAATGCCATGACTGCTGCCATATTTGGTAAATAACTTCTTCATAAGCTTTGAACATGTATTATGTAAGAGACTGTCGGTTTACCGATGTTTTTGATGATGCAGGAACTCGCATTGCTCATCTTCGCTCAGATATGCGACAAAAACTGAAGGCCGCCTATACACTTATAGAGCAATTATATACCGGCGTACAATGGGTTATCTGCATAGCTTCCCATAATAAACCACCCCCAACCTTGATCAAGGAGATGTTGGAAAGGCTGGCGATGATGCCTGCATAGTTTGAAGAGCTAAAGAAATCAGCCGCCAGGGCGGGTGCTCTTACTGCACTGACTCGGGCCAAAGCTTGGATAACTGATCTTGATCCGGCCGATGTGGGAAACGGCTACCCGAGCATAAAGGAGGACGGGTCAGAGTTTAATAACGACGACCTCAGAGCCTTGACAAGGGAAATGCGCCCATTGGCCAGCAAATTGGCTGAAGAAACCGATCTTTCATATTATCAGTCGATTTATGATGCCAACAACAAGAGAGTTAACGCGCCAACTTATGATGCTCCAAATCTTATTCCTCCAATCCGTAAGCATACCTATGCCCCTGATGTTGACCCCTCCACACTTATAAGTGATGAAGCTGTATTCAAGGCCTTAACTGGGATCGATTGGACCACCATTGACTTCCAGCCACTGGGTAGAGAGGAGGAAGATGAACCAGCGCTGGACGATCCGCAACCTTCAAGTCAGCCAGGCCAGGACTCGTAAACCGGGGGCCGGTTTAGCAGCTGCTTCCTTTAAGACTTGTTAAAACAATTATTCTTTTGGGTACCAAACGCCTAGTAATAGGCTAGCTTAAACTCTTGTTCTGCTATGCCATCGTGCATATTTACTTTGCATGACACTGCCAATCCACCATGTTAAGATATGCCACTTATGCTTTATAATATTAACAATGTGGAATCTGTTCCTGCATGCAAAGGATTAAAGGTGTCCTGGCGGTTTACCGCTGGACGGGTCATAACGCCCAATATAAAACCATGGAAACTAACATAGCTTGTACCCAAGGCTGGACTTTAAGAATAACCAAATTTGAAATGTATCATACCTGTGATATTTGATCACACTGTTGGTTTATCAAACCGGTGTAGTAAGGGGAGAACCCAAACTTTGAGCACTGGTGGTCATCATAGATTTGCTTGGCTTATGAACAAAACCAGGCCGGGTTAATAAACACCGGATATTATCTTATCTCATACTGGCGACTTATAGTCAAAAAACCAGGCCAGGTTAATAAACACCGGATGAATTATGATCATAAAGCATTATAAGCCTTATCAAATAAACCTCAAAAACTGTGGAATAAAACAAACGAAAAAATGAGGCTTTTCATGGGCTGCTAGGCCAAAAATCGAGTGCTTTCACGGGCCGCACAGCCACTGAGTTAAACCTATATACAAACCTTATAAGATGGACCTCACATAACCAATCGTCGTTTTAACTTTGACAAGTTCAGGGTCTGTATAAGATTGACTTGTCAAACATTCGGAGGGTCATTCCAGGAATACCTGGGCGGAGTGGCTTACTTAAAAAGGCAGGATAACCCGGGGTTTTAGGTGAATACACCTGGCTTCCAAGCCTGGCTTTTAAGCCTATTACAAGGGTTATACAAACTCTTTGTTCTTTAGAATCAAGGAGCCCCCAAGTAATATTTTTGAGCTATGCTCAAGGGGCACCTATGTTTGAGCTGTGATTTTGCAACAGGCTCTCTTTGGTACCTTTAACCTGGGTGGCAAGCCCCCAAGTTTTTTTTCCTTTTTTTTCAGTTGGCTTATAAGCCGGTTCAAAGGGTAATCATAATTTCGCTCATAAGCCGGAAGCCCCCAAGTAACCAAAAACTCATTAAGAAAAGACGACAGAGGCCCTGCTTTAGCAGGGGTGCCGGTTTAATATATATATTGTCAAAAATATGTACATCAGAAGAGCCAATGGCTCAGGTGTAGTACGGCCGAAGATGAGCGATATTCCACGGCCGGCGAGTCTCTTCCTCCGACGTGCGTGAGTCCTTGTGGTCTCGAACATCAATAAGGTAGTATGACCCGTTGTTCAGATTTTTGCTGACCACAAAGGGTCCTTCCCAAGGTGGGGATAACTTGTGCATATCAGTCTGATCCTGGATAAGCCGGAGCACTAAGTCGCCTTCTTGAAAGGTTCTGGTCTTAACCCGGCGGCTGTGATAACGACGTAGATCTTGCTGGTAAATCGCCGAACGAGCTGCTGCGAGATCACGCGCTTCATCTAACAGGTCAAGTGCATCCTGACGTGCCTTTTCATTATCAGCTTCAATGTAAGCCGCCACCCGGGGTGAATCGTGACGGATGTCACTGGGGAGGACCGCCTCCGCTCCATAAACCATGAAAAAAGGCGTGTAACCCGTAGATCTGTTGGGCGTTGTGTTGATGCTCCGTAGCACCGAGGGTAACTCCTCTACCCAACAACCCGGCGTTCTCTGTAAGGGAACCATAAGCCGGGGCTTGATGCCTCTCAGAATCTCTTGATTGGCTCTCTCATCTTGACCATTAGATTGGGGGTGAGCCACCGATGATACATCAAGCCGGATATGCTCACGTTGACAAAATTCTTTCATAGCACCCTTGGAGAGATTAGTGCCATTGTCTGTTACAATGCTGTGTGGGAAGCCAAAACGGAAGATCACCTTCTTCATGAATTGAACCGCCGTTGCCGCATCACACTTACTGACTGGCTCTGCCTCTACCCACTTAGTGAATTTATCAACCGCCACCAAGAGGTGGGTCTTCTTATCCTTGGACCTCTTAAAAGGTCCAACCATATCAAGCCCCCAAACTGCAAATGGCCAAGTGATTGGAATCATTCTCAACTCCTGAGTCGGAACATGAGCTCGACGTGAAAACTTCTGACAACCGTCACATTTTTTGACTAAGTCCTCAGCATCAGCATGAGCCGTCAGCCAATAAAACCCGTGACGAAAAGCCTGGGCTACAAGAGATTTAGAGCCGGCATGATGACCACAATCTCCTTCATGGATCTCACGCAGAATCTCACAGCCTTCTTCAGGAGAAACACAACGCTGAAACGCCCCAGTAACACTGCAATGGTGCAGCTCTCCATTGACAATTGTCATTGACTTGGACCGCCGGGTTATTTGCCTGGCCAAGGTTTCATCCTCAGGTAACTCGCCCCAGGTCAAGTATGCTAAATATGGAATTGTCCAATCAGGAATAACATGAAGAGCCGCCACCAACTGAGCTTCCGAGTCAGGAATAGCCAAATCCTCCTCTGTAGGTAACTTGACCGACGGGTTATGCAAAACGTCAAGAAAAACATTAGGTGGCACCGGTTTACATTGAGAACCCAACCGGCTTAATGCATCCGCCGCTTCATTTTTCCTCCGATCAACATGCTCAACTTGATAACCCTTGAAGTGACCAGCAATAATATCCACCTCTCGTCGATAAGCCGCCATGAGGGGATCCTTAGAGTCCCAAGTACCAGAGACTTGTTGAGCCACCAAATCTGAGTCACCAAAGCACCTTACCCGGCTTAAGTTCATCTCCTTAGCCATCCGAAGACCGTGGAGCAAGGCCTCATATTCAGCTGCATTGTTAGTGCAAGGGAACATCAAACGGAGAACATAACAAAATTTATCACCTCGAGGGGAAGCTAGCACAACTCCAGCCCCCGAGCCCTCCAATTGCCTGGACCCATCAAAGTGAATAGTCCAATACGTGTTATCTGGTTTTTCTTCAGGCATCTGCAGCTCTGTCCAGTCATTGATGAAATCCACCAGTGCTTGAGACTTGATGGCCGTGCGAGGCATATACTTCAAACCATAAGGCCCAAGTTCAATGGCCCATTTGGCAACCCGGCCTGTTGCCTCCCTGTTTTGGATGATATCTCCTAAAGGAGCAGAGCTAACCACAGTAATGGGGTGACCCTGAAAATATTGCTTAAGCTTCCGGCTTGCCATGAAAATCCCATATACAAGCTTCTGCCAATGTGGGTATCTCTGCTTGGACTCAATAAGCACTTCGCTGATATAATAAACCGGCTGTTGAACAGGATATTCCTTGCCTGCCTCTTTCCTTTCAACCACAATAGCCACACTGACAGCCCGGCTATTAGCAGCCACATATAACAACAGCGGCTCCTTATCAACGGGCGCAGTTAGGACCGGCGGCATAGCCAGCTGCTTCTTAAGTGCCTCAAATGCCTCATTAGCAGCGTCACTCCAGACGAAGTCATCTGTCTTTTTCATCATCTCATACAAAGGGGATGGCCTTCTCACCGAGGCGGCTTATGAACCGGCTTAGCGCCGTAATACGACCCGCCAGACGTTGAACATCAATGATACACGCCGGTTTAGCCAGAGAAGTAATGGCTTTAATCTTCTCCGGATTAGCTTCAATGCCCCTGTTAGACACCAGAAAGCCCAAAAGCTTGCCCACCGGCACACCAAAAACACACTTGGCCGGATTAAGCATCATCTTATAAACTCGGAGATTATCAAAGGTTTCCTTCAAATCGTCTATCAACGTCTCCTTCTTTCTGGACTTCACCACAATATCATCCACATAAGCATGAACATTGCGTCCAATCTGATTATGAAGACAATTCTGCACACATCGCTGGTAAGTCGCCTGGGCACTCTTGAGCCCAAAAGGCATAGACACATAGCAGAAGGCTCCAAAGGGAGTTATGAAAGCTGTCTTCTCCTGGTCCTTAACTGCCATCTTGATCTGATGATAACCAGAATAAGCATCCAAAAAACTCAAACGCTCACAACCCGCCGTAGCATCAATAATCTGATCAATACGAGGGAGAGCAAAAGGATCAGCCGGACAAGCCTTGTTTAAATCCGTGTAGTCCACACACATGTGCCAAGTGCCGTTCTTCTTAAGTACCAGCACCGGGTTAGCCAACCACTCAGGATGAAAAACTTCAACAATAAACCCAGCCGCCAAAAGCCGGGCTACCTTCTCACCAATGGCCTTACGCCTTTCTTCATTGAAACGACGAAGAAACTGCTTGACCGGCTTAAACTTGGGATTAATATTGAGAGTGTGCTCAGCGAGTTCCCTCGGTACACCTGGCATGTCATAAGGTTTCCATGCAAAGATGTCCTGGTTCTCACGGATGAACTCGATGAGTGCGCTTTCCTATTTTGGATCCATATTAGCACTGATGCTGAACTGCTTGGATGAATCGCCAGGAACAAAATCAACCATCTTAGTGTCATCTGCCAATTTAAACTTCAAAACCGGATCATGCTCTGTAGTTGGCTTTTTCAAAGACGTCATATCCGCCGGATCAACATTGTCCTTGTAAAATTTTAACTCCTCCGTTGCACAAACCGACTCAGCATAAGCCGCATCACCTTCTTCACATTCCAAGGCTATCTTCCGGCTCCCATGTACTGTGATGGTCCCCTTGTAACCCGGCATCTTGAGCTGCAGATAAACATAACAGGGCCGCGCCATGAACTTGGCATAAGCCGGCCGTCCAAACAGAGCGTGATACGGGCTGTGAATCTTGACTACTTCAAAGGTCAATGTCTCTGACCTAGAATCATGATCATCTCCAAAGGCAACTTCCAGAGCTATCTTACCAACAGGGTACGCCGACTTACCAGGCACCACACCATGGAAAACTGTATTCGATGGTTTAAGATTTTTATCTGTCAACCCCATGCGACGGAAAGTTTCGTAATAAAGGATATTGATGCTGCTCCCTCCATCCATGAGTACCTTGGTAAACTTATACCCTCCAACCTGGGGTGCAACCACCAATGCTAGGTGACCCGGATTATCAACCCAGGGCGGGTGATCTTCCCGACTCCATACGATGGGCTGCTCAGACCAGCGCAGGTAACGGGGAACCGCCGGTTCAACGGTGTTCACTGCCCTTTTATGAAGCTTCTGATCTCGTTTGCATGAATTTGTGGTGAAGACATGGTACTGCCCACTATTCAACTGCTTTGGGTCTGATACCCAGATTGCTGCTGCTGATTCCCCTAACCTGACTGTTGATGGTAGCCACCCTGATTGCCTTGATTGCCCTGATTACCTTGGAATCCAGAACTAGAACCGCCACCGCAGTAACCCGGCCCATGAGAACCAGGCCCTGAACCACCACTCGGTCCATGATTGTCTTGAAAAAGATTGGAATTTTTATACTCTTTCATGATGTAGCAATCCTTCCAGAGGTGGCCAGACGGTCTTTCTCGCATCCCATGCTTTGGGCAGGGCTGATTTAGCATCTGCTCAAGATTAAAACCTGACCCTCCGGCTCGTGGGGGCGGTTTACCTTTACGACGCTGGCCATTATTCTGTGCGTTGGTGTTAGCCACAAAGTCCAAACTATTATCAGCTTTGCGCTTACCATTGCCTCCCTGATTCACCAGGTTATGCTGCTGTCCTCTGGTGCTGCTGCTCTTCTTTCCCTTTCCCGGCTTGTCATCATCAGACTCGGGGTCCTTGGTACCATCAGAGTCAGCATACTTAACCAGAGCCGCCATTAGCTCTCCCATGTCATTGCAGTGGCGCTTGAGCCGACCCAACTTCTGCTTAAGAGGCGTAAACCGGCAATTCTTCTCCAACATTATGACCGCTGAACCGGCATTGATGCGATCCGATGAATGTAAGATGGTCGAAACTCGGCGCACCCAATGGGTTGTGGATTCACCCTCTTCTTGGACACAAGCATCCAGATCCACAATTGACATCGGCTGCTTGCACGTATCTTTGAAATTCTGGATAAACCGGGCCTTTAACTCGGCCCATGACCCAATGGAGTTGGCAGGGAGCCCCTTCAACCAAGTGCGAGCCATTCCATCCAACATCAGGGGAAAATATTTGGCACATGCCGCATCACTAACATCTAGCAATTCCATGGCCATCTCATACCTCTCGATCCATGCTTCAGGAGGTAAATCGGCTGTATAGTTAGGCACCTTGCGAGGACCCTTAAAATCCTTGGGCAGACGCTCATTACGTATGGTCGGCACTAAACATGGTACGCCCAAATTCCTAAAGGTTACACCTGGCTCCACCGAAGTTGTCGGACCAACCGGAGAAGGTTGACGGGCCGCATGTTGCGCCGCCAGCTCGGCCTCTCGACGCGTTCTACCTTGATCCACCACGTTCTGAGCATCAGCACCACCGCCCGCCGGGTTATGCCCACGAGGCTGGTTATGGTTCCGCCCACTGCTTGACACAGCTGGTTCATCAATATGCCTACTGTAACTCCGGCTTGGGCGAGGGGTGGAATGAATCCGGCTTCGACTGTAAGAATAAGCCTGCTGCTGAACCAATGCTGTCTGAAGGAGCTCTCTAGCCCTCCGCATCTCAACCGCCGTTGGAGACTTGCCTTCAACCGGGATAGCCGCCAATCATGACGCCGCAGCGATCATGTTATCCAAAGGGTTAGAGTAATGACCCGGTGGTGTTGGCATGTGTTGCGGCGGGATATTGTTCTGACGAGGCGGATCCGTGGTGTGCGGCTGAACCGGCGCTCCCGTCCCAGGCGTTTCAACCCGATCCGCTACTGGCGGGTTACTGGTTCCTGCTCCGGGTGTGTTAAAGAGGTTTCTCGCCTCGTAAACCGGTGGCAGGTGAGACTGATGCCTCCTCCTCATGACTTCGTTTGAAGCGTTCTGATCTAGCATGAGCCGGTAAGACTCTGACTGAATCCGTTGTGTCTACGCATCCAACGTAACCCGCTCTGCAGCCATCCTGGCATCTTCAGCTGCCAGGTCTTCCTTAGCTTGAGCTATCTGATCTCGCAATTTCACGACTTCCGCGTTATGCTGATCTTGATTACCCGGGTTAACCTCCGCCGTCAGCAGTGTTGCCAAGGCGTCTAGTAACCCGGACAAGACTTGAGCCGGCGGGCGCGTAGGGCCTCCTGCCCTGGCTGTCGTCGCCGCTGCTGACCCGGAAATCAATGCCGCTGCAGTTGAAGAGTGCTGCACTGGCTGCGTACCGGCCATGAAGATTGCAACCCGGTTTGGCGGCTCGTAGGGGTCCGGAATACTATTGCCATCGGAACAGCTCCCAAGCCGACCGTCTTGCAGTTGGTACAATGACTCGGTTTCACCGGTGGATGACTCGCCATCAGAGTAGACAACTGTCTCACCGTCAAATACTGATTTATCCTCAGATCCCGCACCATTGATGAATCCCACGAAGGCACGACTCATGGCGGGCTGAACTCGGGCGGGTTTTGCACGCTGAGCCGTCTCGATGATGTCGGTGCAGGTGTCCGGCTCAGGGCCCGGTTCGCCGATCTTGCCAATGAAGACGTGAATTCCACCGAAGGGGACCCGGTATCCGTACTCAATTGAGCCGGCCTCGGGGCCCCAGCCTTCGTCGTCGATGTAGAGCTTGCCGCGACGACTCTTGGTCATCCGGCCCACAGCGTATCCCTTGATCCCTTCGAAGTTGCCCTTTAAGAACTCGAAACCACCATGCGCTGGCCCCATGGTGGGCGCCAACTGTCGTGGACTTGACACGGCAGATGTCCTAGCGGAAGGACTTAGTCGTGGAGCCATCGCAACTAGGTTAACTTGAAGGGGTTTAAACGGGACAAAAGACACGGAGAGTTTACCCAGGTCCGGCCCCTCTCAATGAGGTAAAAGCCTACTCCTGCTTTCTGTTGTATTGCTAGGGTTTCGATTACCAGGGAGCGAATATGCTTGACCTAGTTCTCGATTCTTTTCCACCTGTCCCTAAACCGCCGCCGGGTCGTCCCTTTATATCCACAGGTTGACGCCGGCGGTTCATAGAATCCCGGTCGGCTCATAAACGTGTCCGGCTTGGTCTCCACTCTTTCCTATCTTACAATACAAGTCATATACTTATGGCGGTTTACATCTATGGGCCCTAACTCGCCTTTGGGCTTTGGGCCTTCTTATTAGGTCTCCTTCGTAAGTCGCCATCTTCTATGTCTTCATGGGCTTCAATACAGGTAAATCACTATGAGCATAACCCGGCCCCTCCTGGGCGGTTTATACTCAATAGTTACATCCCGAACACCTCCCCTGCCTCTTCTTACTATAACCAGTCGTTGTTTTGATGCTACTCATTGTCTTCTTTCCAACAAGCTTGAGTTTGCTCAATTCGGAGCTCATTTGCAGAAGTTATGGCAGTTCTGGTTTTATTGTATCCTTCTGTTGTCTTTTGCTGCAAAATGAAGGCCTCCAAGTGCTATAGTTCTGTGGCGTGCGGTAGTACTGCTCAACGGAGCAGTAGTACCGTAGTGGCCCACGGTAGTACCGGCCAGGGAAGCGGTAGTACCGCGCTATGCGGTAGTACCGCTCCTCAGGTGCGGTAGTACCGTGGCCTCTAGCCCAGAACACTGGCATGCGCGGAAGTAGGAGCGGAAGTAATTTTTTACATCCGCGCCCTACGCGGTAGTACCGCTCTCAGCATGCGGTAGTACCGTGCCGGATTTTTGCACTGACCGAGAATCAGCGGAAGTAGCCACGGATGTAATTTTATTAGTCCATGCCTTCCCAGCCTAGTCGAACCCTGCCTTGTGGTAGTACCGCAAGGGCACGCGGTAGTACCGCTCCGGCGGTTCTATCGCTCGTTGTTTTAACACAACAGGGCCTCGTCTGGTCACTACCGCCCGAGCGGTAGTACCACACCGTCTAGCGGTAGTACCGCAACTCCTTGCGGTAGTACCGCGGACGTGTGCGGTAGTACCGCGTGTCGCAGGCTGAGTATGTGGGTAACGGTTGGATTTTCCCCCTCGTATAAAAGGGGGTCTTCTTCCCCCTTGGGTTCAATCCTTTTTGCAAGTTCTTGAGCACTTCTCTCTCCTCCATTGTTGACTCTCTTGAGCTTGCTATCTCTCAATCCCTCCATGGATTCTTGCTAGTTTTGGGGGGGAAAAGAGAGAGGAGATCTAGATCTACGTTTCCACCAATCACTTTCTCCTCTAGGTGAGGGGAACCCTTTGGATCTAGATCTTGGAGTTCTTCGTGTTTTCTTCTTCGTTCTTCCTCTCATTTTCCTCCCTAGCATTAGTTGCTTTGGTGGGATTTGAGAGAGAAGGACTTGGGCACTCCGTGTGCCCTTGCCATTGCATTTGGTGCATCGGTTTAAGTTCTCCACGGTGATACGTGGAAGTGAAGTTGAGTAGCTTATTACTCTTGGGTGCTTGGTACCCTTGAGCTTGTTCCACTTGGGTGCTTGGGCGCCCTAGACGGTTGGTGGTGTTCGGAGCTCAATCATTGTGGTGTAAAGCTCCGGGCAAGCGTCGGGGTCTCCAATTAGGTTGTGGAGATCGCCCCGAGCAATTTGACAGGTACCGGTGACCGCCCCCAAGGGTTGCCAAAGTGTACGGGTTCGGTGACCGCCCCCAAGGGTTGCCATTTGTACGGGTTCGGTGACCGCCCTGAAGGGTCCCTTAGTGGAGTCATGGCATCTTGCATTGTGCGAGGGCGTGCGGAGATTACGGTGGCCCTAGTGGCTTCTTGGGGAGCATTGTGCCTCCACACCGCTCCAAACGGAGATTAGCATCCGCAAGGGTGTGAACTTCGGGATACATCGTCGTCTCCGCGTGCCTCGTTTATCTCTTACCCGAGCCCTTTTACTTATGCACTTTACTTTGTGATAGCCATATTGTTTCTTGTCATATATCTTGCTATCACTTAGTTGTTTATCTTGCTTAGCATAAGTTGTTGGTGCACATAGGTGAGCCTAGTTGTTGTAGGTTTTGTGCTTGACAAATTAACCGCTAGGTTTATTCCGCATTTGTTCAAGCCTAAACCGTAATTATTTTAAAGCGCCTATTCACCCCCCCCCCTCTAGGCGGCATCCTCGATCTTTCACAAGCTTATGGCACTTTTAACCTATTTGTGTGTATCCAGCATAAGTCTCGCAGTACAACGCCGGACACCTTTAAAGCTTTGGCAATATCAACGCGGGGCTGCGACTAGAGCCGAACCCATCAAAAGCCGAGGTACTCCATGGAGTCCTCGGCAAAAATGTTCTCAGATATTGCTTTATATGCATCGGTTTCGAATTGTGTCTTTGGTCAGTAGTTGGGTTGCCCAGCTCCCATGCTTACCCTTACGTTCCCGATTGTTCGGCTAAGGGTAAAGGGAGAACCACTGTGATTGTGCTTCCGGTTCGACTGGTCAAGTGCCTCAGTGGAGAAAGCCGAAAACTGACTATCACAATAAGTGTAAACTGGTCAGGGATCCGATGACTGTGTTAAACTATAGATCGATGGAGGTCACCCCGTGTTAAACGACAGGCCATTCATAACATTGGCCGAAGTGTTAACGGCTTGACCTCTGCTGACGCCGAACACTAACCGGGGGCTAGTAGCTGGCCTTCCAACTTGAAGCTCCTATGACTAAGTGAAAGTTATAAAGCCTGCATATCTGATTACCTCGTTTCCGCTAACACAACCGCCTCCAGGCACTGAGACGTCGGCTAAGGGTTGTCTTGTTAGTACGGAAACACCCTGCGTAGCATCTACAAAGGGGTAGAAGCTGACGATGGGCCACTTTCAGATTATAAATGGTCACAACAAAGTCAAAATAAACATATATCATCAGCGTTTGTATTCAATATACGAGTGTTGCCTTCCGTAATTATCATTATAAAGCCATAAATATGCATCAATTTGACTTAAGATTTTGGCCAATCTAGGTTGCCTGGCTCCTGTGTTTACACCCTACGTTCCCGATTGTTCGGCTATGAGGTAAAGGGAGCACCTCTGTGATTGATATGACTGGGTCATCCGGGTTAGTACCTCAGACTGGGTGAAGCCGAAAGCTAGCTATCTTAAGAATATAATTGGTCGATAATGACGGAAGTGAAAATTTCGGTTCATTAAGACCATAGAGTTCGGGAACTTTCCCCAAACTAAATCCTCAATATTTTCCTCCCACATTGATCAGAGGTGAGGTTTCATGATCATGGTCAGCATGACAACCCAAAGAAAGGAACCGATAGCGGGACTATTTTCTTTGGAAGATGTTTCTTACGTTAATAGTAATATAACATATCCCTCTGCGTACCTTTGTTTATAAAACCGTATGGCCGGATTGCCTTGTTTTCCATCAATCTTTGCCCTTATAACGGCTTTATAAAGTAGGAAAACACTCCTCGGCTATTGGCCAAGGAGGTTGAAGCCGATGGTCGGTCAACAAAGTTTGTACAATGCGGATCCGAGCATTAATGATGTAAAGTACTTTGGTACATAGAATCATTACACATACTAGACAAAGTTCATTTACTTCAAGTCGTCTATTAAAAAGTCGAGGGCACGGTCTTGTTGAGACAGCCGAGCAGCCGGAATTTAATTTTCTGTCAAACGGATATCGATCCTTAATTCAGCCACCCGTGCCCACTTTAAGGCTTGGGGGATACTGGGCTTTGCGCTTATCATTTACAAATATTAAAGGGGCATATCGATCCCCTGATCTGGTGTTGCCACCCGACCAGTGGCTCGGGGGCTACTGCATTGCCTATTCAATGCGGAAAATTCAAAGTGCTTAATGTTCGGCTTGACCGAGCTATGGGCAAACGCGTCTTTGGACAACAATAGGTACCGTCTGGGGCTTTTCCGGCATTAAGCTCGGCTGTGCTCCTTCAAACTTTTTCGAATCAAGGTGATCTATGACACCTCGGATACGGTCCAGCGTTGGAGCTCGGATACAGTCCGGCGTTGGAGATCGGATACAGTCTGGCATTGGAGCTCGGATACAGTCCGGCGTTGGAGCATGGATGCAGTCCGGCATTGGAGCTCGGCTGCAAAAGGACACCTCGGATGCAGTCCGGCGTTGGAGCTTGGATACAGTCCGGTGTTGGAGCTTGGATACAGTCCGGCGTTGGAGCTTGGAGGCGAGAGGACACCGCCGCACGAGAAACACTTCAAGCCCGAGGTGTGGCGTAAAAATAACAAGGCATTGATAAAGGCCAAGAACTTAAATGGGCTCCTCGGATACCCGATGTGTAAACTCTTCGGATTCACTTCAGCGATCCTCAAGATCGAAGATGACAAGATTTATTGAACCAGTTTTCAAGACCGATGACCGAAAACGAAGAAATATTTGGAAGAAACGAGGAGCGTCCCCAACTTGAAGACCGGTTCAGGGGGCTACTGATGGTGTCCTGGACTAGGGGGTACTCACCACGTCGTCCCCCGATCAGGTGATCGGGCCGAGGACCCCCATGGCGATTCACTCATGGGCCACTTCGGGCAGCCCATGACGCATACAAGGAGGTTTCCACAAGACTTGGCGCACAAGACAAGGACTCTCCTAAACCCTAGGCCTCCGGTGCATTATATAAACCAAGACCAGGCTAGTCAATAGAGGGGCTAATATTCATTAGAGCAATCTCGTGGTAGATATATGTACCCTGTACTACACCCATATCAATACAATCAAAAGCAGGATGTAGGGTATTATCTCTTCGAGAGAGCCCGAACCTCGGTAAAATCCTGTGTCCATGTTACCATCGCTCCAAGGCGCCTAGCTTAGGAACCCTACTACGAGATATGCCAGATATAGAACCGACAGCGGCCACCCAACCCCCTGTGAACAGAGGAAGGAGTTGACCTCCTGGTGGGCTGGGCCTGTACTGTTCCAATAGGCCTAAGTGCACACTGCCCCGATTATTCCTATTCCTTTTATTTTTCTGATTTCTTATTTCACCACTGTTTTGCATTTAAAACAAAAAGCAATTGATTTTTTCTGACAATGAAATTTGGCACATAATTATTAGTCATAATTTCGGAGAAGCCCACTCAGGGAGTCATGGACTAAGGGGTCCTCGAGGCGACGGCCCATTGTACGTGGGCCGGAATGGTGGAGCCGTGTGGTGACCGGAGACCTGCGAAGCTGTGGTGTGCCTTCCAAGTTAAGGGAGGACGAGATCTCTTTCTCTCTTGTTGTAATCTATCTTCGATAACCCTAACCCTATCGGTGTCTATATAAACCGAGGGTTGTAGTCATTAGGGTTAGAGCTACATTCATCACCTCATAGCCTTAGGGTCTAGCTCATGCTGATCTCGAGGTAGATCTACTCTGTAAACTCCATCATACATTCAATACAATCAAGCAGGACGTAGGGTTTTACCTCCTTGAGAGGGCCCGAACCTGGGTAAACACTATGTTCGTCGTCCTCTGTTATCCATTGATCCTAGATCCACAGCTCGGGACCCCCTACCCCGAGGTCTGCCGGTTTTGACACCGACATTGGTGCTTTCATTGAGAGTTCCGCTGTGCGATCGCCGGAAGGATCGATGGCTCAACCGGTCGATGGAGACCGCACCCGTACCGAGGGCTTTACCGCCCCTGGTCACCTCCTCATCTTCGGCGGCATCTTAGTGCGTGCCGACCCCGCCGGCCGCCTCAACCAGATCGAAGGCCTCACCCCCATTGAAGGAATCGTCAGTTCAGGGGCATCGACCCCAGGGCTAGCAAACTCACGAAAGTCCGGCATCTTTCAAGGTCCGGCCCCGAAGCCCAACTCTGACGGACCACCCGCAGGGTCTGCCATCGAGTTATCGGAGCATTCGGCACCCCTACATGCCCAGCCGGCAGATCTGTTCCGCGCAATGGGAATTTCTGTTGTCAGGCCCACAGCCTACGATCGGGTCGGGCTTAAACCCGATGACCGAGAAATAAACACCCCTCCGGTCACGCACCTCATCGCCACGGTCGAAGAGGCCCAGGAGGGGCCACAGCCATGTAAGCTAAAGACGGTGTACACTCGAATCTCCAGCTCGGAGTCAGACACCAGCCCGGATATATGTCCGGACACAACACCTGACACAAGTCCCAGCCTTGAGCCTATCCGGCCGCACATCAGTTCGGATTCGAGTCCTGTGCGGTCAAAACCGGACACGCCTCAACCTCCCATCAAGGGTAGTCCGGATCCTTGGCGGGGGGGGGGGAGGGGGATTCTTGAAATTTCCCACCCACCCACCACGCGGAATACTCTCTGGATTCGAGAAGCCTAGACATATGGGACCTCATGTATGTCAAACAGCTCCCAAACGAAACAGTCCATCATTATTGGGCTAGATTTCTCCTGGTAAAAAACAGGATGGTACCTTGCTATGACAAAGAAATAGTTAAAGCCTTCCAGTTCAACTGTAGGGATGAGGGCCTCTTAAACGCCCTCGCGCGCCGCCAAATTCAAAGCTTCACCGAACTATCAGACATGGTGCGCAAATATTGCGCCATGGAGGACACATGGAGGGCGCAACAACCGAGCATGGGACTATATCCCACCGCCCATCATGAAAAGCCTCGCCTTAAACGAACCAATACAAATCGGTCACTGGAGCGTGAGCCCAATGAAAAGAAAGCCAGGCCCAGATCGGTGTTAGATGAGTTGCTGGATAAACCATGCCCAATACATTCGGTCTTGCTAGATGCAAACCCAACCCACAGACTTCGAGCCTGCTGGGTGGTAAGACAAGTGGCCAAACATGACGAACCAATCTTGGGCCTTACACCCCCGAATAAACAGTCCTCAGCTTCACCATGGGACCACAATGTCCTTACGGTATACGAGACGTTCACCTCAAACAGCAAAAGGAAAAAGGCTCTTCGGGAGCTCAGCCAGGTATATCAAGTGACAGCCGCACACCCATGGGCAAATACTCCTATCACCTTTGACGAGAAGGATGAGTCAGGCACCCGTATCAGCCACGCACCAGCTGCACTGGTCCTCGATCCCATCATCGATGGTTTTCGGCTGACTAAAGTACTAATGGACGGAGGTAGCGGCCTCAATCTCATTTACGAGGATACGCTCGATAAGATGCAATTCAACAGGTCTCGCATCGAACGCAGTAACACCACATTCCGAGGTATAATACCCAGTAGGGAGGCACACTCCTCGGGACGCATAACCCTCGATGTTGTGTTCGACACACCCGATAACTACAGATCCGAACCCTTGCTATTCCACATTGTACCCTTCCACAATGGATACCACGCCCTTCTAGGACGTGAGGCATTCTTGAAATTTCAGGCCATACCACATTACGGGTATATGAAACTCAAAATGCCAGGGCCCAATGGGGTAATTTCACTTAAAAGCGACCCAAGCAGATCCTTGAGAGCCAAAAACAAAACGGCATCCCTTGCCCTAGAGACACTATCCGAAGCCCTCGCGGCCGAAGAATTGACAGCTTTACGCACTACCGTCGACAGGGACGACGTGGTTCTTAGTAAAAGACAAAAATCCACGTCATTCAAGCCAGCAGACGAAATAGTAAAATTTCAAGTGCATCCAACAGATCCCAACAAAACGGCGTCCATAGGAGCACAGCTGGACCCCGCAGTCGACGAGGCATTAAGGACATTCCTGCGCGAAAATTGGGACATATTCGCCTGGCACCCCTCGGACATGCCAGGAGTCCCACGCAGGAAAGCAGAGCACAGCCTCAACATCCTAAAAGGCTTTAAGCCAGTGAAGCAGACCCTGCGTCGGTTTTCCGAGCCCAAACGACAAGCCATGGGCGAAGAACTCGCAAAACTACTAGAGGCCGGATTCATCCGCGAGATCAAACACCCCGAGTGGTTAGCAAACCTGGTAATGGTACCAAAGAAGGATAAGTCATGGCGGCTCTGTGTCGATTTCAAAGACCTTAACAAGGCCTGCCCTAAGGATCCTATCCCCCTGCCAAGGATAGACCAGATCATCGACGCCACCGCCGGACACGACTCACTATGTTTCCTTGACGCATACTTCGGATACCACCAGATCAAGATGAAAGAGTCCGACCAGGCGGCAACCGCATTCATTACCCCTTATGGCCCTTTCTGCTTCAACACCATGCCGTTCGGATTGAAAAACGTAGGAGCCACATACCAACGCATGATTCAAGCATGCCTTGAAAATCAAATTGGCAAAATGGTCGAGGCATACATGGACGATGTGGTTGTCAAAACCAAACACATAGACCAACTGGTAAATGACCTACGCCAAACCTTTGACAACCTACGAGCTTATGACATACGGCTCAACCAGGAAAAATGTATCTTCGGGGTCCCCGCCGGAAAACTGCTCGGATTTATCATTTCCCATAGAGGAATCGAGGCCAATCCGGCCAAAATTAGGGCGCTATCTCAGCTCGCAATACCAACAGAGCTCAAGCATGTTCAGAAGCTGGCAGGATGCGTGGCAGCCTTGAGCCGCTTCATATCCCGCCTTGGAGAAAAAGCACTACCACTCTACAAGCTACTCAAAAAGACCAAGAATTTCCAATGGACAGACGAAGCAACCGCAGTGCTCGAGGAGATTAAAGCACTCCTAGCCAGCAATCCTATCCTAACCGCACCTAGTATTGGCGATCCCATGTTGCTATATGTTTCAGCCACCAATCAGGTGGTCAGCGCGGTGCTTGTGGTGGAACGGGAATCCGAGGGCCACAAATCTCAGGTCCAGAAGCCGGTCTACTATGTGTCTGAAGTGCTAACGCCATGCAAAACATGGTACCCGCACTATAAAAAAATAGCTTACACAGTCTTCATGGCGTCCCGAAAGCTTCGACATTACTTTCAAGAATGTTCGGTCACAGTAGCATCGGAAGTCCCCTTGAATGATATAATCAATAATAGGGACACTACAGGCCACATCGCCAAATGGGCCATTGAGCTTCTCCCCTTCGAGATAACATACAAGCCACGCTGAGCCATTAAATCTCAGGTGCTGGCCGATTTCATAGCCGAATGGACCGAAGCCGAACTACCCAGGGAGTACTCCACATACTCGCACTGGACAATGTACTTTGACGGCTCAAAGATGTTGGCCGGACTAGGGGCTGGGGTCATCCTCATCTCCCCCGCGGGCGACACTGTTTGGTATGTCCTCCAAATAATGTATACGAACTCGAACAACGCAGCCGAGTACGAAGCATTACTGCATGGTCTTCGCCTGGCCACCACAATGGGCATACAACGCCTCGAGGTAAGGGGGGACTCAAATCTGGTGATCTCCGAAGTAAATGGCGAGTTCGACGCCAAAGACCCCAAGATGGCGGCATACAGAAACGTGATCCTCCGGATATCTGCTCGATTTGAGGGCCTTGAATTTCACCATGTCGCTAGAGACAGCAATCAAGCAGCCGACGTCCTCGCTCGCATGGGCGCCAAGCACGACCCAGTTCCTAACAACACCTTCCTCGAGCGGCTCTTTAAGCCCTCCATGGTCTGGCAGGACGACGTCTTCGGTGCACCATTCGACGAGCCCGCTCACAATGCCCCGCCTGAAAACGAAAAAGACGATCAAGTCATCGGCGGTTCCGCACTTGAGGAAACACCCTCCGCACACGACGTAATGGCCGTAATCCCGCCTTGGATAGAACCCTTGCTAGCCTACCTCACACAACATCAGCTTCCGGAGGATCAAACCGAAGCACGACATATCGTTCGCCGCTCTAAAGCATACAAGGTCCATGAAGGTGAACTCTATAAGAAGAGCACCACGGGAGTTTTACAAAGGTGCATCTCCGAAGAAGAGGGGCGACAGCTTTTGGTAGAAATACACGTGGGCATGGGCGGACACCATGCAGCAGCTCGGGCTTTGGTCAGCAAAGCTTTCCGAGCAGGGTTTTTCTGGCCCACCGCCCGTGAGGATGGCCGGACTTTAGTCCAACACTGCGTCGGATGCCAGCTGTTTGCAAATCAAAGCCACATGCCCCCCACAACTCTCCAGACGATACCGATTACATGGCCTTTTGCGGTCTGGGGTCTCGACATGGTCGGGCCACTCAAAGGGGGGACAAACAAAAAGACGTACCTATTGGTCATGGTTGACAAATTCACCAAGTGGATTGAGGCAAGACCCGTCACTTCGGCAGAATCCGGACCCGTCGTCGACTTCTTATCAGATGTCGTACACCGTTATGGTGTCCCCCACAGCATCATCACCGATAATGGTACCAATTTCACCGCTCGGGAAGTTAAAGAATGGTGCGGCAAAATGGGCATCAAGCTCGATTACGCCTCAGTGTATCACCCACAGACCAATGGGCAGGTCGAACAAGCCAACGGACTCATCATGAGTGGCATTAAGCCTCGCCTAGTTCACTCCCTTGAACAATCAGACCGCCATTGGGTCGAGGAACTCGATTCCGTACTATGGGGGCTGCGCACTACTCCTAACCGGTCCACCGGGTACACACCATTTTTATGGTATACGGGGCGGAAGCAGTCCTCCCATGCGACCTGATCCATGACGCACCTAGAGTACGCATGTACGAAGAAAGGGAAGCCGAACTCGACCGGCAGGATAATCTGGACGCTCTGGAAGAAGAGCGAGATATAGCTCGAGCTCGGTCCGCGTTCTATCAGCAGCAAGCATGACATTACCACAACCATGAAGTCCGGACAAAGACGTACAACGTGGGCGACCTCGTCCTCCGACTCCCTGAAAAACAAAAGGATAAACTCTCACCTAAATGGGAGGGACCGTACATCATCGACGAAGTACTCATAGGAGGAGCGTATCGACTTCGCCGTCTGAACGATGACGGCCTCGAGCCGAACCTGTGGAACGTAGCATGGCTGCGGCGTTTTTACGCCTGAGTCCGACATAACCTTCTTTCCTTTTTTCTTCTTTTATTTTCTGCCTTTTCCCGCTCTCACCATGGTACTAGTTTGGCTTAACCGAACCATGCCGAACTCATACTATATACACCATCGAATGTAATACCCAGCCTTGCCTGGAGGCTCCCCTAGAAGAGCCGAATAAATGTATAAATAGCATTCGTCCTGATTGCACCCTTCTCATACATGTTAAGCCAACATATGCACTTGTTTGACTCAAGAACTTTGCCAAGCTAGGTTGCCTGGCTCCTGTGCTTACCCCTACGTTCTCGATTGTTCGGCTAGGGAGTAAAGGGAGCACCTCTGCGATTGCTACGACCGGGTTATCCAGGACCGTACCTCAGATGGGTGAAGCCAAAAGCTAGCATTCTTCTAGAATACAATAAGTCGGCCTAAGGGAAGAGAATACAGCCTCACGTTTATCACCAAGGTTTTTTTGCAGCCATTGGTTTCCGTTGATCTTACGTATCTAGATTATCATTTTACCTGAAGAAAGGAACCCTTGGAGGAACTATTTTCATCAGAAGATGTTTCTTACGTCAAATAGTAATATAACATAGCTCTCCGCACATGTTTCGTCTGTTCAAACCATAAGGCTGGATTGCCTGGTTCCCGAATTCTTGCCTTGTTTTCCCATGGCACACAGTACGGAACACTCCCCGATCTTTGATCGGCGAGGCAGAAGCCGATGGCTGGTCAAGACAACATTCTTTCAAAAAATATAAGAGCACGGATGGAGCACAGTCAACGTAAAGTACATAGATACATAGAATTGACAAAACTACTCATTCTCGACATTGTCTATCAATTGCTCTAATGCACAGTCTTTCTGAGAATAGCGAGCTGCTTGCATCACGTCGTCGTACACCAAGCTCAGCGGTATTTCCTGGCCGTCCGGACCCACGGGACCAACCCGGCCATATGCACCGGGGTGAGCTTGGTGAAGCGGATTTTCACCATCGCCCACACTTCGCGCGCTCCTTCTCGACAGGCTGAGATCTTCCATAGTTCAAACCTTCGCCGAGCTCCTTTAAATAGACTAGCTAGATCGGCCATACTCTCTGGAGGCACATCAGAAGGCCATAACGCCTTTGCCATGATCTTCAGGGCCTTCCGGGCCCTCTCGTAGGTCTTTGACAGTTCCTTTAACAGGTTCCCATCATAAGTGCCCACTTCTTCCTCGGGTCGCCCAGTTAGGAGACCTAACAAACAGGTGTCGCACATCATCATTCACACATCATTAACACGGACCAACAACGCGGTATGATCAGCGCTTACCGTATATGCCACCTTTCAGCCGCTGGTTTTCCTCCAAGGCTTGCGCTAGTTGAGTCCTTAAACTCTTAATTTCCTCGGCTTGCCATTTATTCTCCACCTTGAGCTCATTTTTCTCTTCATGACTTCGCGTCAACACGCGTTTCCCAGCCTCAAGCTCTTTCCGCAACTCATTTGCGGCCTCCGCGGCTGCGTGACGAAAACAGTGTGGACACATAAAATACACCATATACCCTTCCCCGAGTTGGGAGGCGGTTCTTCACACTTACCAGACTTATCGCTGCTGGCTTCTCGAGCCGCATCCAGTTTGGCCTTGGTGTCAACCAACTGCTTCCGGCTAGCCTCAAGCTCCTCGGCCAGTTTTTTGCTTTGCTCTCTTGCGGCCTACAAACTCACATCGTTAGAAATCCTTAACTTGGCCATTCCGCCCAAATTAAGGCTTGGGGGCTAGTTAGTTAGGGAACTTTCTTTAAAGCTATATACCTTCACCTTGGCGACGAATAGACCGGCAATCCCATCAGGACCTGTCTAGGCCGCTCCAAGGTACGCGTCTACCGAATTAAAAGCATTAAACTCCTGTTCGGTAAAGGCAGCATGGCGCAAAGTCTCCCTCCGGTGGCGATGGTTCATTACGCTCTCGACTTCAGAATTAGTGACCGACACATCGTCAGAATCCGCCGGAGGCACACCAGCCGCCGCGTATTCGGATGGGACTCCGGCCCGTGCCGAAGACTATGGACCGGAGTTGCGGTTCATCGCATCCGGGAGGTCTTCGGATTGATGTAGAGACACACGCCTTCTACAAAGTTGAGCAGGCTTTAATAAACAAGTGACAAAGGCGATCCTCGCCGCAATTCTAAAACACGTCACCTCTGGGCAGAGGGGGCAGGTGCGTCCGCCCCGGCGGAAGCCTTCCGTTTCGATCTCCCATCAAGGGTCGAAGCTGGCACGATCCGCGCTCCTCCCGAGGCAGTTTTACGAGTAGTGCGGCGACCCTTGGGAGTAGAAGTCAGCACGTGGGGGGTAGCGTGAGATGAGCGTCTTGTTCGGGAGGGGTTCTTCTTTTCACTTACTGAGGAAGAGGGAAGAGCCCCGGGGTGATCGGCTGTTACAGCCACCTTGGCGCCGTCAAGGCCCTCCTGATAGAACAGCCCGTCTTCAAATTCAATTGATGTTTTTGGATCATCGTGATACCCCGGATCGCCGTCTCGGGAGTGACTCTCTGGTTGTGGAGGAGGACAACTAAATGACGCAACCTGACGCCTCCACCCCTGTTTATATGACGACTGGTAAGAATTTGGCGTAATCTACAAACTCAAAGTAACGGGTCGTGACTTACCCAGTCCGTCGGATTGTATCCGGAGCAGCCTTCTCGAATACTCATGCGGGAGAACTCCGCTTCATCTCCCTTGAAGAGATCAGCCAGTATTTTGGCTAGAGCCACCTTGTTATCCGGCCCTTGCCGCTGGTGACGTGTCATGTCGTTGGTCCCGTTATAACACCATAAAGGGTGACCCCGCTGTTGGAGGGGTTGCACGCATCGGGTAATGGCGATGGCCATAACTTCGATCATGGTGAGCTTGCAGCTAGTGAGCAGCCTGATCTTGGTCGCCAGTGCACGCACTTCTTCGCTGTCCTGTTGGGAAGGGCCTCTAGGCTGCCAGTTGTACCGCTTTATAGGCGGATCATGTGAATATTCGGGTAGCCCTTGCCGAATTGGGTCGGTGAGGGGAACATCCTCGATGTGGAACCACTCCGAAGTCCATCCTTCGGGATCTTTCTGTGGGGTCCCGATTGGGTACCATGTCCCAGCTATTCGCCATATTTCGGCACCGCCCACCTCAAATATAGATCCCTCTCAGAGGTAGGGGACAAGACAGAAATACTTCCTCCACAAGTCAAAGTGGGGCTCTCAACTCAGAAATATCTTGCACAAGGCCACGAAGCCGTAAATGTGCAATATCGACCCTGGGGTGAGGTTGTGGAGCTGGATCCCATAGAACTCTAATAGACCCCGTAGAAAAGGATGAATGGGAAAGCCCAAACCTCTTAGGAGGAAGGGCACGAGACACACCCTCTCCTCCTTGTTTGGGGCGGGGGAATTCTCGGGGAGGGCACGGCCATCGATGGAGATGAGACCCGCGCGGACTGGAACCAAATCGGCCGAGGGGAGGAAGCGTTGCGTCTGCATGCGACTTAGCTGGGTATGCGAGACTGAGCAGCTCAACCAATCACCTAGGAGCGGGCCGTGAGGGCGTGAGGAAGAACCTGGGGTGTCGGCCATGGCTTTGGGGAATTTTTTTCGGTGTCGTTCTTGGCGAAGGGGAAGATAACTGTTGATACTTCTCCAACGTATCTATAATTTATGAAGTATTCATGCTATTATATTATCATTCTTGGATGTTTTACCATCATTTTATAGCATCTTTATATCATTTTTTGGGACTAACCTATTGACATAGTGCCCAGTGCCAGTTGTTGTTTTTTGCTTGTTTTTTACATTGCAGAAAATCAATACCAAACGGAGTCCAAACGCAGCGAAACTTTTTGAAGATTTTTTCTGGACCAGAAGACACCCGGTGGGCTAAAGAAGTACCAGAGGGGAGCTCCGAGGGGAGCACACCCCACCAGGACGCGCCTGGGGACCCAGGCGCGCCCAGGTGGGTTGTGCCCACCTCGGTGGCCTCCCGCACCGCCTCTTTGCCCTATAAATTGACAAATATTCCAAAAACCCTCGGGGTAACCCTAGATCATAAGTTCCGCTGCCGCAAGCCTCTATAGCCACAAAAAACTAATCTAGACCCTGTTCCGGCACCCTACCGGAGGGGGAAATCATCATCGGTGGCCATCTTCATCATCCCGACGGCCACCATGATGAGGAGGGAGTAGTCCACCCTCGGGCTGAGGGTTTGTACCAGTAGCTATGTGTTTAATCTCTCTCTCTCGTGTTCTTGAGATGTCATGATCTTGATGTATCGCGGGCTTTGTTAATATAGTTGGATCATATGGTGTTTTCCCCTCTCTATCTTGTTGTGAATTGAGTTTTCCCTTTGAGATTTCGTTTTATCGGATTGAATACTTTTACGGATTTGAGAACACTTGATGTATGTCTTGCATATGAATACCCGTGGTGACAATGGGGTATTATATTGATTCACTTGAGATATGTTTTGGTACTCAGCTCGTGGATTCCCGAGGTGACATTGGGGTAATCTATGCATAGGGGTTGATGCACGTTCTCGTCTTTTGTTTCTCCGGTAGAAATCTTGGGGCACTCTTTGAGGTTCTTTGTGTTGGATTGAGTATTATGAATCTGAATTTGCTTTGGTGTTATTTTAGTACGAACTCTTGATAGATCGATCGGAAAGAATAACTTAGTGTTATTTTAGTACGAACTCTTGATAGATCGATCGGAAAGAATAACTTGGTGTTATTTTAGTACGAACTCTTGGATAGATCGATCGGAAAGAATAGCTACAAACAATTTCTTCTTATGTTCTCTGCTAGATAAGAACTTTGGAGTGATTCTTCATCACACGTTGAGGGATGGTTATATGATCCAATTAGATTAGCGTTGTTGAGAGATTGCATTAGCGAAAGTACAGACCCTAGGCCTTGTTTTCAAGCATTGCAATACCGATTTGTGCTCCGTTTTATCAATTGCTACCTTGCTGTTTTTTATTCTTCCTACTACAAAAACCAATATCTACTATCCATATTACACTTGTATCACCATCTCTTCGTCGAACTAGTGCACCTATACAAATTACTATTGTATTGGGTGTGTTGGGGACACAAGAGATTTCTTGTATTTGGTTGCAGGGTTGTTTGAGAGAGACCATCTTCATCCTACGCCTCCCACGGATTGATAAACCTTAGGTCATCCACTTTAGGGAAAATTGCTACTGTCCTACAAAACTCTGCGCTTGGAGGCCCAACACGAGTCTACAAGAATAAAGTTGCGTAGTAGACATCAAGCTCTTTTCTGGCGCCGTTGCCAGGGAGGTGAGTGCTTGAAGGTATATCTTTAGATCTTGCAATCGAATCTTTTAGTTTCTTGTTTTATCACTAGTTTGGTTTATAAAAGGAAACTATAAAAAAATCGAATTGAGGTGGTCTCATATTGTTCATCTTTCTAATGTCTTTCTTGAAAATGATGGAAAGGAAAATTGTGCTCAATTGATAGAAGAAGAATTCAATAAAATGTTTGACATAAAATCTTTGAATGATGAGCATGGTTGCAATATTGCTAGTATGAATTCTTTGAATATCCATGATGCTAATGATATACAAAGCCATAATCTTGGGGATGCTATGTTTGACGAAGATGATATTTTTAGTCCCCCAAGTTTTGATGAGAATATTTATTATGATGATAGCATGCCTCCTATTTATGATGATTATATTGATGAAATTGCATTTGGAGAGTTCATGAATTTATTTAGTGATGAATCCACTATTTTGGAAGATGTTTCAATTGATTATGAAAACAAAGTTCCTATCTATGATGATTATGGTGATGACATGTATGTTATAGAGAATAATGATAACCATGAAACTTGTCATCATGATTTTAATTTTCAATCTCATGATAGTTATTTTGTTGAGTTTGCTCCCACTACTATTCATGAGAATAATTTTGCTTATATGGAGAGTAAGAAAATTTCTATGCTTGTGGATCATGAAAAGAATGATTTATGTGATAGTTATATTATTGAATTCATTCATGATGCTACTGAAAATTATTATGAGAAGGGAACATATGCTTTTACATATTGCAATAATATCAAGTTTCCTCTCTTTATGTTGAAAGTTTTGAAGTTGCACTTATTTTGCCTTCCTATGCTAGTTGATTCTTGTTCCCATAAGTTGTTTGCTCACAAAATCCCTATGCATAGGAAGTGGGTTAGACTTAAATGTGCTAGTCATATGCTTCATGATGCTCTTGTTATGTTTCAATTCTTATGTTTTATGCGAGCATCATTGAAATCATCATGCCTAACTAAAAGGCATTAAAGAAAAGCGCTTGTTGGGAGAGAACCCAACACTTTTACCTACTGTTTTTGTATGTTCACATGATTAGTATACTGTAGTAATCATGTTTTATAGCTTTTGTTTCAATAAAGTGCCAAGTAAAGCCTTTGGGATAGTGTGGATGATAGTTGACTTGATTCTGTGCAAAAACAGAAACTTTTGCGTCCAGTACAGAAATTCCTATATTTTACTGGAACGTCGAAAAATTATTAATTTTTTACAGTTTATGGGTATACAAATTGTCTACGTTTTATTAATTTTTCAGAATTTTTGGAGTTACATAAGTATGAACTTAATTCAGATATTTACATACTGTTCTGTTTTTGACAGATTCTGTTTTCAATGCATAGTTTGCTTGTTTTATGGTTTCTATGGCTTATATTGCTTAATATAAATTGTGGAAGTTGTAGAGTACAGTAGGAATTGTGTGAGAACAATTATGAATCTTGTCTTTGACAGTACCAAAGTGAATGATTTGTCTTTATCATACTAACCCATCTCACGAAGTTCCGTTAAGTTTGTTGTGATTGAAGTTTTCAAGTTTTGGGTGAGATATCGATATGATGAGAATAAGGAGTAACAAGACCCTAAGCTTGGGGATGCCCAAGGCACCCCCAAGGTAATATTCAAGGAATATCCAAGCAACTAAGCTTGGGGATGCCCCGGAAGGCATCCCCTCTTTCGTCTCCAACATTATCGGTAACCTTACTTGGGGCTATATTTTTATTCGGCACATGATATGTGTTTTGCTTGGAACATCATTTTACTTTATTAGTATTTGCTTGATGTTATTTAGAATAATGTTTTTCATCTATTACTTCAATAAAAGTGTCAAGTATAGCCTTTGCCATGCTTATTTTGCAAGTCTACGAGTTGCTTTTTCAAAACAGAAAGTTTGTCGTTGTTGCAAAAATTCCTGAGAAAAGTCAAAATGTGATAAAATGTTGAATTTTTTTGCACAATAAGTAAAATTTTCTACAGTGTGGTAAATGTTCAGAATTTTTGGAGTTAGGGAAGTATGATTACAATTGCACTCTTTACAGACTGTCCTATTTAGACAGATTGCTGTTATGTTCGCATTGTTTGCATATGTTTGCTTGTTTAATGATTCTATTTGAGGATAGGAATATTAAATATGCATAGGCATTTAGTATGCAATGTTAAATAATAATTTTAGTGATTTTCTATAGTAGAGAATGATAAGGTTTTGCATTGATTTATACTAACTTATCTCACGAGTTCTTGTTGAGTTTTGTGTGGATGAAGTTTTTAAGATTTAGGGAAACCGTGATATAAAAGGAATTAAGGAGACACAAGACTCAAGATTGGGGATGCCCAAGGCATCCCAAGTTAATATTTCAAGAAGTCTCAAGCATCCAAGCTTGGGGATGCCCCGGTAGGCATCCCACCTTTCTTCATCAAGAATTATCGGTTAGCCTCGGTTGATCCTAAGTTTTTGCTTCTTCACATGATGTGCGCTGTTCTTAGAATGTAATTTTTTTTTTGCTTGCTGTTTTAATAAAATACTTAGATTTGAAAGTTTTAAATAAGAGAGAGTCTTCAATTAGCTACCCATTTACTTAACTACTCATTTGATCTTCACTTGTATCTTTTTGGAGTAGTTTGACATTTACTCTCATGCTTCACTTAAATTTATTTGAGAGCTTGTTAGTAGCAATGGTAATACATAAATTTAGTCCCAAAGTAATGGATATTCAAGAAGGATATAACAAAAACTTCCATGAAGATCATTGGATATGATAAGTTTGATTTCTTGCAATAGTTTTGCGATATGGAGATAATAATATATGAGTCATGTTGGTGAGTAATTATGCTTTAGTAAGAATATTGGTGTTAAGGTTTGTGATTCCCTATGCAAGCACGAAAGTCAATAGTTATGCAATGAAATTACATCCTACTTGTGGTGCATTATTCGGTGTTAGTTATGCTTAATGCTCTTTTATGAGAATTTTCGTTTCTTGGTTGGTTGCTTCTCAATCTATTTGCTAGCCTCCATTTGTACTGTGGGAATACTACTTGTGCATCCAAATTCCTTAAACCCAGTTTTGCCATATGAGTCCACAATACCTACCTATATGCGGTATTTCCATGCCGTTCTAAGCAAATTTGTATGTGCCATCTCCAATTTTCAAAATAAATTTCCTTTTTGTGTGCTCGTACCGCTCATGAAGCGGTAGGGGGTGGCCAATATTTTTCCATGCTAGATGCGTTATTCTCAAGATGAGTGTTTATTCATTTGTCATTGCACGAGAGTATGGCAAAGGTAATAGGGATGCCCAGTCCCGAAATGAAAAGAAATTTACTTTATGTTGTCAAATAATAAATTCCTTGGAAAGTGTTGGTATGGAGGGCACCCGTGGATACGGCTAGCCATGGATTGTGAAAGAATGGTGGAAAAAGGAATAAACTTTATTTTCTGTATGGGAATCGCCTATGATGTATCTAGCATGGAAAGTATTGGGAACTACTTGATCGTTTTCGTTGATGGGAAAAGCATGCCACCCAAAATAATTTTATCTCTCAATTTTCGCTTTGAGCTCTGGCACCTTTACAAATCCCTACTTCCCTCTGCGAAGGGCCTATCTATTTACTTTATGCAATTTTTATTTTTATTTGAGTCTCCATCTTCTCTTATAAAGCAGCAACTAAGGGGCACTATGATCGTACTTGAGCATTGGATGTAACTAATATGCGAGTGTGTTTTGCGAATGGATCAATGATTGAGCATGATGGGCTAGGGATAACTTTCTTTAGTGTTGATATTTTGAAAGACATGGTTGCTTGTTGATATGCTTGAGTATTGATGTCTTCATGTCAAATTATAGACTATTGCTTTGAATCACTCAAGTCCAAATGTCCATGCTACAAAAGAAAGATTATATGATGAATATGATAGGTAGCTTTCCACAACAAAAATTCCGTTTTCAATTGCTACTTTATCATGATGAGTTTTATGAGAAAGAATTGCTGTTATGATGCTAGGAAAAGTGATTGAAATTATCATTGATCAAACTTATGCACTTTGCTAGCATTCACACTTCATAAATTATTTCTTTTATCATTTACTTCATAAATTATTTCTTTTATCATTTACCTACTCGAGGAAGAGTAGGAATTAAGCTTGGGGATGCTGATACGTTTCCAACGTATCTATAATTTATGAAGTATTCATGCTGTTATATTATCATTCTTGGATGTTTTACCGTCATTTTATAGCAACTTTATATCATTTTTTGGGACTAACCTATTGACATAGTGCCCAGTGCCAGTTGCTGTTTTTTGCTTGTTTTTTACATCACAGAAAATCAATACCAAACAGAGTCCAAACACAGCGAAAATTTTTGGAGATTTTTTCTGGACCAGAAGACACCCGGTGGGCCAAAGAAGTACCAGAGGGGAGCTCCAAGGGGAGCACAACCCACCAGGGCGCGCTTGGGGGCCCAGGCGCGCCCAGGTGGGTTGTGCCCACCTCGGTGGCCTCCCGCACCGCCTCTTCGCCCTATAAATTGCCAAATATTCCAAAAACCCTCGGGGTAACCCTAGATCAGAAGTTCCACCGCCACAAGCCTCTGTAGCCACGAAAAACCAATCTAGACCCCGTTCCGGCACCCTGCCGGAGGGGGAAATCATCACCGGTGGCCATCTTCATCATCCCGGTGGCCACCATGATGAGGAGGGAGTAGTCCACCCTCAGGGCTGAGGGTTTGTACCAGTAGCTATGTGTTTAATCTCTCTCTCTCTCATGTTCTTGAGATGTAATGATCTTGATGTATCGCGGGCTTTGTTAATATAGTTGGATCATATGGTGTTTTCCCCTCTCTATCTTGTTGTGAATTGAGTTTTCCCTTTGAGATTTCGTTTTATCGGATTGAATACTTTTATGGATTTGAGAACACTTGATGTATGTCTTGCATATGAATACCCGTGGTGACAATGGGGTATTATATTGATTCACTTGAGATATGTTTTGGTACTCAACTCGCGGATTCCCGAGGTGACATTGGGGTAATCTATGCATAGGGGTTGATGCACGTTCTCATCTTTTGTTTCTCTGGTAGAAATCTTGGGGCACTCTTTGAGGTTCTTTGTGTTGGATTGAGTATTATGAATCTGAATTTGCTTTGGTGTTATTTTAGTATGAACTCTTGATAGATCGATCAGAAAGAATAACTTAGTGTTATTTTAGTACGAACTCTTGATAGATCGATCGGAAAGAATAACTTGGTGTTATTTTAGTACGAACTCTTGGATAGATCGATCGGAAAGAATAGCTACAAACAATTTCTTCTTATGTTCTCTGCTAGATAAGAACTTTGGAGTGATTCTTCATCACACGTTGAGGGATGGTTATATGATCCAATTAGATTAGCATTGTTGAGAGATTGCACGAGCGAAAGTACGGACCCTAGGCCTTGTTTTCAAGCATTGCAATACCGTTTGTGCTCCGCTTTATCAATTGCTACCTTGCTATTTTTTATTGTTCCTACTACAAAAACCAATATCTACTATCCATATTACACTTGTATCACTATCTCTTCGCCGAACTAGTGCACCTATACAAATTACCATTGTATTGGGTGTGTTGGGGACACAAGAGATTTCTTGTATTTTGTTGCAGGGTTGTTTGAGAGAGACCATCTTCATCCTACGCCTCCCACGGATTGATAAACCTTAGGTCATCCACTTGAGGGAAAATTGCTACTGTCCTACAAAACTCTGCGCTTGGAGGCCCAACACGAGTCTACAAGAATAAAGTTGCATAGTAGACATCAACTGTTCTCAGCGCCTTTGGATCTATAAAAAAGCGCCTTATTGTAAAGCCGAAAGGACGGGTGTGTAGAAAGACGGCTTTGGGCCACACGCCCTCTGGAAAGGTGTGCGAAGCCCTTGCCCCGAGGCGTGGCATTAAACTCTGATGGTCCCCCCTCGATCTTGAGATGTCTTCGGATCCTTGAATCTTGAGACTTTCCGGACCCAAGTGCATTAGAGCGGTTCCCGGATAATGTGCGGCGATACTAACACGGCTTCAAGCGGAAGGAAGGAACTCGTCTCGCAAGCCGATGATGATGTGAAGATTCCAGAAGATGATCCCCGACGTTGGAGGCAAGTTCGGGGGCTACTGAGGGAGTCATGGACTAAGGGGTCCTCGGGGCGACGGCCCATTGTACGTGGGCCGTACTGGTGGAGCCGTGTGGTGACCGGAGACCTGCAAAGCCGTGGTGTGCCCTCCAAGTTAAGGGTGGACGAGATCTCTTTCTCTCTTGTTGTAATCTATCTTCGGTAACCCTAACCCTATCAGTGTCTATATAAACCGAGGGTTGTAGTCATTAGGGTTAGAGCTACATCCATCACCTCATAGCCTTAGGGTCTAGCTCATGCTGATCTCGAGGTAGATCTACTCTATAAGCTCCATCATACATTCAATGCAATCAAGCAGGACGCAGGGTTTTACCTCTTGAGAGGGCCCGAACCTGGGTAAACACTGTGTTCGTCGTCCCCTGTTATCCATTGATCCTAGATCCACAGCTCGGGACCCCCTACCCCGAGGTCTGCCGGTTTTGACACCGACACCCACAAAGTTTGAGGTCAAATGAAATTGTATAAATATTTGTTTATTTTGAAAAGGTATTTTATTTGCTGTTGGACCACTTATTAATTTCCTAGGAATTTATTTGTGAGTCAAATGAAGTTGGTTTCAACATGACAATGATTAGGGGAATTTATAAAATAATGCGAACATTTTAGTTTTACTATTCGAAGAAATAATAATTTCACTTGCAATTTAAATTTGAATTTGACTTTGATTTTTAGGATAAGTGGCAATTTGCATAGTAATCATGATGACATGGCCTCCATTAGGGGGAGATTACTGTAGCATGATTCTCAGGGTGTTACATTCACGATCCGGCAGCGCTTCGCAGTCTAGAGTTAATCATCGCCGGAGAATCAGAGGGAGGAGATTAGAACCACACCGGGCTTCTAATTATGAGGATAAGAGCACTAGTGCAGAAAACGCTAGTCCCGACGTGCTAAAAACCACCTTGCCGACGTAGGTGGCGATGCCACCAATATGGCGCCAATGTTAAAAATTAGCGCTGGCGTTGGCACCTACGCCATCAGTATTTTGGATGGTAATGGCGTGCCGCGTGATCCACGCCAGCAGTATTAGTCATCAGTTGTGACGTTCCATGTTTTCTCGATGCCAGTAATTTGATTTTCAAATTTGAAATAAAAGTTGTACAGCAGCGATTTCAGCCAAAATGACAGCATGATCCAGTTTAAGAACATTCAATAAATCAACTATAAATAGACCCAATGACAGCATTTAAGTTCAACAATGCACTTATTGATATAGTTCAACAAAGTAGGCAAAGTAACACACATATGAATGTACAAGTTCAAATAAATAGAGGTGATAATAACATGATATCTTCCATGCATGCCAACTAGCTAACTACGACTTTTCGGCGGGCGGAGTCAGGGTCATAGTAGTCAGCGTCATAGTCCGGAGTAAGTGAACCATCATCGCTACCAGCAAGCTTGTAGTAGACCATGATCTAGTCATGATCGTAGTCGAGGTAGAATGTGGCTCTCTCCCCAGCTTCCATCTCGTAAGCATTTGCAAGGGCTTTCCAACCAGGGCAACCGAAGTAGGTGCGGTTTGCGTCGTTGGTGACAAGACAATTGAATTTTTGGGCCGTCAGCATCTTCATGGGGGTCCACTGGAATGTGATGGTTGCATCAACTGGAACTTTAAACTTCTCTAAGAAGTCACGCCTTGCCCCGCAAGGGATGACCTAAGCAAAATTGAAAGAAAGAAGTAGCTAGCTAGTTACAGAATTTTGGGCACAACCGTATATATCATATGAAACTCAATCAAAACATGTTCAACTAAAACATACTGTCCTAGTGAGGAAGTCATTCGGCAGATCTATGAAGAACTTCTTATCCCTTTGGCATCTCACCGAACCACAGGTCTCATATGGGGCATCCATTTACTGCTTTCATGAAGTTGAGAAAAATAAGCATACATAACAGATGCACATAAGTATAATGCAACATAAGCAGTTAGTACGAACCAGCGCTATCCGCTCATCTAGTTATTAACACATGCGTACTTGTAATAAAACAATTCTACAAACCATGCGTAGTTCAAACATAAAACATGCATAAAGTTAAACAGTTCATATGAAATAGGTAGCGCGCGCTAAGCTAGTGGACAGAGGGACCGGCCTCGTGGTCGTGCCTAGTCGACCTACGACGACACCCCTGCTGACCCTCCTCCTCACCCTCCAAGGCATCCCAGTCTATGGGATCCTCCTCTGCGCTCTTCCTGGCTGCATATTGAAGTAACATTATCTTGTTGACCTCCACGAGTTTGTCATCTCTCGCAAGCTCGCTCACCAATGGGTCGAAGCACTGCATCTCGGCCTATTTGCTCTCCTTCTCCTCAACCCTAGTGCATATCCTCATGTCCTCAGGCGCGAGGAACATCGCGAACTCACGACACTCAGGGAAGTTCAGATTCACTCCTTCCTGAAAGAACTCTACTGCCATGGCATCATAAGTCGCGCCGCTAACTCCGGGGTGTCCCAATGGCCAAGTTCGTGGATGACATTGTCCTTCCTAATGGTGGCATAGTACTTATTTCCCTTCTGTCGCACACCAGGAAACTTCGGAGCCATCTGTGACGATGCATATATAACTAACAAGTTAGTAAAAAATGGGCATATTAACGAGTACCTGCAAAACCTACAATGCATAAAACGTTCTTTCACCACAAGTACACTACTAGAAATACAATAAAATTACACTATCTAAAATCATAGTCTACAACTACACTACATTCTTTCACCACAAGTACACTACTAGAAATACAATGAAATTACACTATCTAAAATCATAGTCTACAACTACACTACATTCTTTCACCACAAGTACACTACTAGAAATACAATAAGATTACACTATCTAAAATCATAGTCTACAACTAATATAATATAATCTTACACTAAAATTTTACACTACTCGTATACACAAAATTCGATATTATTCTACACTACTATTACACTACACTAAGTAGAACTCACCCGCGGCGGCGGTAGACGGCGAGGAGGCGTTGCGGGGTGCGACGGACCGGGGGCGGTGGCCAGGGTGGAGGTTGAGGCGACGGCGACGGGGGCTTCGACGGAGGTGACGGCGATGGGGACGGGGACGGTGGAGGTGGAGGCGATGGCGACGGGGACTTCCGCGGTGGAGGCGGAGACGGCGACGGTGGTGGAAGCGGAGGCGAGGGCGACGGGGGCGGCGGGGTAAGCGGAGGCGAGGGTGACGGGGGAGGCGGCGATTTAATGGGGATCGACGGTTGTGTGTGTGTGGGGGGGTTAATTTAATCAATATCTCCTGCCGAGGGCAGCGGGGTAATTGCTGGCGTTAGCCTACGCGGCCAACGCCATTGCTATCTGTTACACATATTGTTTTTTACTTTTAATTGTGTGTTAGACATATTGTTTTTTATATTTATATAGATGTTTAGTTTATTATTTTATTGTTTTATTTTCCTATTATTTATTATATTGTTATTTTTACTAATTATTTTGTGTAAATATGTAACCATACAAGGGAAACCAATAATTAGAGAACACCAACATCGATCGAGCTCATTAATCTAGCATAGATACATAATAGTTGAAGGATGAAAATAATAACACACATATATAACTTCTAGTACTACACACTCTTGATCTAGATTAAGAACATCATCAGTATAATGATTCCCACGAGAAAAAAAAGTTGCCACCGATCCAGCAAGGAGAACGAGGCAAAGCATAATACCAGCTAAAAGGGCATATCGAAGCATTTTGAATTTTTGGATTTGGCCGCGCATCACATCACTCTTCAGCTGCATCTCATCTATCTATTGTCTTAGTTCACCAATGCAGTACTCAAGCAACTCGCTCATGTACTTCTGCACAAGATCAACCCATATCCATGTGTAGCAATATTTTGTCCCTAACGCTTATGGATCACAATATACACACACACATATATTAATGATCGCGAATTGTGCAAATTAACAGATAGATCAATATCGAGGTATTTTCTGTCATATTACCTTTCCACGGTTACTGCAGATGTAGAACTCTCACTCTAGATTACTTTTTGTGTGCGACATATGCTTATCAGCAGGGCGTCCACAGCCGCAAAAAAGCAGCACACGTGCCCTCGCTCGATTCCTGGCAGCTTCGGCGCCGGTGGCATAGCTGCCAGATAGTCGAAGGGACGTCGCACTGAAGCGGGATGATTCGCCAGACAGGGCTGGCTGCATTGGCCGTGGCAAGCTCATGTCGTGGCCAACGGGGCCAGATGAGAGCTCAGCCAAAGCGGCGGAGTCCCAAACTTGCGACACGCCCCGCCGACGTGGGATCGAACGGGGGGCTCGTGCCGATTCGACAAGCTCCGGTGGGTCCATTGTCACCAAAGCAGCTGACTAAGAGGGAGTAGAATTTTGTGGAGAATGGAAGTGAATGTATTTGAGAACAAGGGGCTGCCAACACATTTGATGGCGTTCCGGACGAAGACACGACAGCACAAAGTTAAGTATCTATGGTGTGTTTATAAATCGCACGACAGCAATATACTGCAACTGGTCATGACAACTGGGCCCATGTAGTAGTGGCGTAGGTAGTATTGGCAACGTCAGCAATAGAAACTTATAGCTGGCGTACCGATTTGGCATATGCCAACACTATTTGAAAAAAAATAGTGTTGGCATTGATGAAAAACAGCGCGCCACAAACGAAAGTTGTGGCTAGCCGTTTTTCCACTAGTGGAGGATTAGCCAAGTGATAACCCACAAGTATAGGGGATCGCAACAGTTTTCGAGGGTAGAGTATTCAACCCAAATTTATAGATTCGACACAAGGGGAGCCAAAGAATATTTCCAGGTATTAGCAGCTAAGTTGTCAATTCAACCACACCTGAAGATTAATTATCTGCAGCAATATGATCAGTAGCAAAGTAATATGATAGTTTTGATAGCAGCAATAATAATAACAGTAACGGTAGCAGTGATAGCAATAGTTTTGTAGCAAGTGTAACGGTAACAGCAGCAGTAGTAACTTAGCAAGAACAATATATGGAAAATTCGTAGGCATTGGATCGGTGAATCCGTTAGATGATATTCATCATATAACAGTCATAACCTAGGGCAATACGGCACTAGCTCCAGTTCATAAATATAATGTAGGCATGTATTCCGTAAATAGTCATACATGCTTATGGAAAGAACTTGCATGGCATCTTTTGTCCTACCCTCCCGTGGCAGCGGGGTCCATAAGGAAACTACAGGATATTTAGGCCTCCTTTTAATAGAGAACCGAAACAAAACATTAGCACATAGTGAATACATGAACTCCTCAAACTACGGTCATCACCGGAAAGTATCCCGAATACTGTCACTCCGGGTTTACGGATCATAACACGTAATAGGTGACTATAACTTGCAAGATCGGATCTAGAACATAGATATAATGGTGATAACATAAACGGTTCAGATCTGAAATCATGGCACCCGGGCCCAAAGTGACAAGCATTAAGCATGGCAAAGTCATAGCAACATCCAATCTCAGAACATAATGGATACTAGGGATCAAGCCCTAACAAAACTAACTCGATTACATGATGAATCTCATCCAACTCCCTCACCGACCAGCGAGCCTACGAAGAAATTACTCACTCCCGGTGGGGAGCATCATGGAATTGGCGATGGAGAAGGGTTGGTGATGACGAAGATCAAAGATTCCCCTCTCCGGAGCCCCAAACAGGCTCTAGATCTGGCCTCCCGATGAAGAACAGGAGGTGGCGGTGGTTCCGTCTCGTGAAACATGACAATTCTTTTTCCCTCATTTTTTTCTCCGAAAATGTGATTTTATAGCGTCGGAGATAGGGTCTGTGGGGCCACCAGGTGGGGACAACCCACCTGGGCGCGCCAGGGGCGCGCCCTGGTGGGTTGTGCTCACCCAGGGGCCCCCCTCCGGTGGTTCTTGGCTCCAGTATTTTTCTTTTATTCCATAAAAAATCTCCAAAAAGTTTTGTTCCATTCCGAGAACTTTTATTTCTGCACAAAAACAACACCATCATAGTTTTTCTGAAAACAACGTCAGTCCAGGTTAGTTTCATTCAAATCATGCAAATTAGAGTCCAAAACAAGAGTAAAAACTTTAGGAAAAGTAGATACGACGGAGACGTATCAACTCCCCCAAGCTTAAACCTTTGCTTGTCCTCAAGCAATTCAGTTGACAAACTGAAAGTGAAAAAGAAAAACTTTTATGAACTCTTTTGCTCTTGTTTACATAAATAAGCTTAAGTAGCACCCAGGTTTTCAGCAAATATTATGTCTAACCATGTCGACAATAACTCTTAAAAATTATATTAACTCATATCAATGGCATAAGCAACTAGCAAGCAATAATAAGATATCTTAAATGACAACACTTTGTCAAAACAACCATGATATAATATGACAACAGTGGTATCTCGCTAGCCCTTTCTGAGACCGCAAAACATAAATGCAGAGCACCTCCAAAGTTCAAGCAGTGACTAAATATTGTAATTCATGGTAGAAAAGATCCAGTCATGATGCATCCAACATTAGCTATACACACTGCATGAGGATGACAATAGTGCTCTCAGATCTGGCGCTTATTTGAGAAGGTGATGACACAACATAAAATTAAATAGATAGTCCCTTCATAGAGGGAAGCAGTGATTTGCAGCGGTGCCAGAGCTCAGATTTTTAAAACAGAGATAAATGAAATTTTGAGAAATGCACCCTTTCTGTTTACTTCGTGACCATTAGTTATCGATATCTTCCATCCTAAACACATTAGTGGCGGTTCCCAAGCGATAAAAGTAAAGGTTTACTCCCCCTCCACCAACAAACACACTCCACGGCTAGCCGAATCCACGGGTACCATCCATACCAACATCAATCCTGGGGGAGTTTTGTTTAATTATTTGCAATTTGATTTCAGGACTGGGAATCCCTATTACCGCCCCTCTTGTGCAAGGACGAGTGAATAAACACTCATCATGAGAATAACCCGCTTAGCATGGAAGATACCGACTACCTCATGTCGCTCTATGAACAATCCAGGCACACAAAAACGGATGTTTATTTGAAGTTTTTAGAGGTAGCACATGCAAATTTACTTAGAACAGCAGGGTAATACCGCATATAGGTAGATATATGGTGGACTCATCTGGAACAACTTGGGTTTTAGGATTTTGATGCACAAGCAGTATTCCCGCTTAGTACAGGCGAAGGCTAGCAAATAGGTTGAGGAGCGGCCAGTTAGAGAGCGAAAACGGTCATAAACATGCATTATGCATAAGTAACATTGTATACTAGCATGAGTAGGATATGAACACCATGAACATAAATATCATAGAGGCTATGTTGGTTTTGATTCAACTACATGCATGAACATGTGCCAAGTCAAGCCACTTGAAACATTCAGAGGAGGATACCTATCATCAGACCACATCACAATCATTTTAATGCATGTTGACATCCAAGATAAATCATTATCCACTCCTAGCTACTTAAGCATGGCATGAGAAACTATAATCTCTAATTGTCATCGCAAACATGTTTGATCATAATAGGCTGAATCATGGATACTAGGTTAAACATATTTACAGAAACAGAACAAGTTGAGTTCATACCCGTTTCCCTCTGCCACAGCCAGTTCATCAAGTATCGTCATTATTGCCTTTCACTTGCATGACCGAATGATATAAAAATAATAATAGTGCAAGAGTGCCATGGACTAAGCTGGAATCTGCTAACATTTTATTCAAGAGGAGAAGACAAGGTAATATGGGCTCTTTATTAGATCGATATCAATGCATATGAGAGCCACTCAACATTTTCATCGCGGTCTTCTCCTTGGTACGACTCAATAAAAGGAAAAGAAATTCAGAGAAACACACTGAAATATTTTTGGAGTTTTTAGTTTTTCTTGAAGAAAGCAAATTGAAGAAAGAAAAGAAAAACGAGAAAAACTATTTACACGGGAGAGCTCCCAACAAGCAAAAGAAGAACAAGGAAATCTTTTTGGGTTTTCTTTTAACATTACAACTAAATTAGGCTAGAAAGAAAAACCGAAAAGAAGCAAGCAATATTTTTGGGTTTTCTCAAAGTTTTTCAAACACAGAAGAAGAAAGCGAGAAAATAAATATAGCATGGATAATACAATGGAAAAGTGTGGACACCGACAACTGGAATGAAATGTGTGAACATGAATGTAATGTCGGTGAAAACACGTACTCCCCCAAGCTTAGGCTTTTGGCCTAGCTTGGTGATCACCACTCGTAGTAGCCCTCTGGTCCAACCTCGAAGTGTTGTGGAGCGGGCACCTGAGCGTCCCACTCCTGAGGCTCCTCCTCAGCCGCTGTTGCGATGAAGTCGGTGAGACCAGCATTAGCAGCAAATTGTGTGAACTCTTGACGGATCCCGGTGTTGGAAATATGCCCTAGAGGCAATAATAAAATGGTTATTATTATATTTCCTTGTTCATGATAATTGTCTATTGTTCATGCTATAATTGTATTAACCGGAAACCGTAATACATGTGTGAATACATAGACCACGGCATGTCCCTAGTGAGCCTCCAGTTGACTAGCTCGTTGATCAATAGATGGTTGTGGTTTCCTCACCATGGACATTGGATGTCATTGATAACGGGGTCACATCATTAGGAGAATGATGTGATGGACAAGACCCAATCCTAAGCATAGCACAAGATCGTGTAGTTCGTTTGCTAGAGCTTTTCTAATGTCAAGTATCATTTCCTTAGACCATGAGATTGTGCAACTCCCGGATACCGTAGGAATGCTTTGGGTGTATCAAACATCACAACGTAACTAGGTGACCATAAAGGTGCACTACAGGTATCTCCAAAACTGTCTGTTGGGTTGGCACGAATCGAGACTGGGATTTGTCACTCCGTATGACGGAGAGGTATCTCTGGGCCCACTCGGTAATACATCATCATAATGAGCTCAATGTGACTAAGGAGTTAGTCACGGGATCATGTGTTACGGAATGAGTAAAGAGACTTGCCGGTAACGAGATTGAACAAGGTATAGGGATACGAACGATCGAATCTCGGGCAAGTAACATACCGATGGACAAAGGGAATTGTATACGGGATTGATTGAATCCCCGACATCGTGGTTCATCCGATGAGATCATCGTGGAACATGTGGGAGCCAATATGGGTATCCAGATCCCGCTATTGGTTATTGGCCGGAGAGGTGTCTCGGTCATGTCTACATGGTTCCCGAACCCGTAGGGTCTACACACTTAAGGTTCCGTGACGCTAGAGTTGTTATGGGAAATTGTATGTGGTTACCGAAAGTTGTTCGGAGTCCCGGATGAGATCCCAGACGTCACGAGGAGTTCCAGAATGGTTCGGAGGTAAAGATTTATATCTGGGTAGTCCTATTTTGGCCACCGGAAAATGTTCGGGATTTTCGGTATTGTACCGGGAAGGTTCTAGAAGGTTCCGGAGTGGGGCCCACCTACATGGGGGGACCCACATGAACGTGGGTAGTGGGGGCAAGGCCCCACACCCCTAGTCAAGGCGCACCAAGATCCCCCCTTAGAAGGAATAAGATCATATCCCGAAGGGATAAGATCAAGATCCCTAAAAAGGGGGATAACAATCGGTGGGGAAGGGAAAGGATGGGATTTCTTTCCTCCCACCTTTGCCAACGCCCCAATGGACTTGGAGGGCAAGAAACCAGCCCCCTCCACCCCTATATATAGTGGGGAGGTGCATGGGAGCTGCACCCCTTGCCCCTGGCGCAGCCCTCCCCCCTCCTACTCCTCCTCCTCCGTAGTTCTTAGCGAAGCTCTGCCGGAGAACCACGAGCTCCACCGCCACCACGCCGTCGTGCTGCCGGAGCTCTCCCTCAACTTCTCCTCTCCCCTTGCTACATCAAGAAGGAGGAGATGTCCCCAGGCTGTACATGTGTTGAACGCGGAGGCGCCGTCCGTTCGGCGCTTGAATCGGATTTTCCGCGATTTGAATCGCCGCAAGTATGACTCCATTAACCGTGTTCTTGTGATGCTTCCGCTTAGCGATCTTCAAGGGTATGAAGATACACTCCCTCTCTCTCGTTGCTAGCATCTCCTAGATTGATTTTGGTGACACGTAGGAATTTTTTTTGAATTATTACTACGTTCCCCAACAGTGGTATCATGAGCTAGGTCTATGCGTAGATTCTATGCACGAGCAGAACACAAGTAATTGTGGGCGATGATTTGTTCAATTTGCTTACCGTTACTAGTCCTATCTTGATTCGGCGGCATTGTGGGATGAAGCGACCCGGACCGACCTTACACGTACGCTTACGTGAGACAGGTTCCACCGACTGACATGCACTTGTTGAATAAGGTGGCTAGCGGGTGTCTGTCTCTCCCACTTTAGTCGGATCGGATTCGATGATGAGGGTCCTTATGAAGGGTAAATAGCAATTGGCATATCACCATTGTGGCTTTTTCATAGGTAAGAAACGTTCTTGCTAGAAACCCATAGCAGCCACGTAAAACATGCAACAACAATTAGAGGACGTCTAACTTGTTTTTGCAGGGTATGCTATGTGATGTGATATGGCCAAAAGGATGTGATGAATTATATATGTGATGTATGAGATTGATCATGTTCTTGTAATAGGAATCACGACTTGCATGTCGATGAGTATGACAACCGGCAGGAGCCATAGGAGTTGTCTTAATTTATTGTATGACCTACGTGTCAATGAAAACGCCATGTAATTACTTTACTTTATTGCTAACCGTTAGCCATAGTAGTAGAAGTAATAGTTGGCGAGACAACTTCATGAAGACATGATGATGGAGATCATGATGATGGAGATCATGGTGTCATGCCGGTGATGATGGTGATCATGCCGCGCCTCGAAGATGGAGATCAAAAGCGCAAGATGATATTGGCCATATCATGTCACTTTATGATTTGCATGTGATGTTTATCATGTTTACATCTTATTTGCTTAGAACGACGGTAGCATAAATAAGATGATCCCTCACTAAAAATTTCAAGAAATGTGTTTCCCCTAAGTGTGCACCGTTGCGAAGGTTCGTTGTTTCGAAGCACCACGTGATGATCGGGTGTGATAGATTCTAACATTCGCATGCAACGGGTGTAAGCCAGATTTACACATGCGAAACACTTAGGTTGACTTGACGAGCCTAGCATGTACAGACATGGCCTTAGAACACGAGAGACCGAAAGGTCGAACATGAGTCGTATAGTAGATGCGATCAACATGGAGATGTTCACCGTTGATGACTAGTCCGTCTCACGTGATGATCGGACACGGCCTAGTCGATTCGGATCATGTATCACTTAGATGACTAGAGGGATGTCTATCTGAGTGGGAGTTCATTAAATAATTTGATCAGATGAACTTAATTATCATGAACTTAGTCTAAAATTGTCTTTTCAATCCATCTTGTAGATCCAATGGCCCACGCTAATGTTGCCCTCAACTTCAACGCGTTCCTAGAGAAAACCAAGCTGAAAGACGATGGTAGCAACTATACGGACTGGGTCCGTAACTTGAGGATCATCCTCATAGCTGCCAGGAAAGCATATGTCCTTGAAGCACCGCTAGGTCACGCACCCATTTTCCCAGCAACTCAAGACGTTATGAACGCCTGGCAGTCGCGTAGTGATGATTACTCCCTGGTTCAGTGCAGCATGCTTTACAGCTTAGAACCGGGGCTCCAAAAGCGTTTTGAGCAACACGGAGCATATGAGATGTTCCAAGAGCTGAAAATGGTTTTCCAAGCTCATGCCCGGGTCGAGAGATATGAAGTCTCCGACAAGTTCTACAGTTGTAAGATGGAGGAAAACAGCTCTGTCAGCGAGCATATACTCAAAATGTCTGGGTTGCACAACCGCTTGTCTCAGCTGGGAGTTAATCTTCCAGATGACTCGGTCATTGACAGGATCCTCCAGTCGCTTTCACCTAGCTACAAGAGCTTTGTGATGAACTACAATATGCAAGGGATGGAGAAGTCCATTCCTGAGTTATATTCAATGCTGAAATCAGCGGAGGTGGAGATCAAAAAGGAACATCAAGTGTTGATGGTGAATAAGACCACTAGTTTCAAGAAAGGCAAGGGTAAGAAGAACTTCAAGAAGGACGGCAAGGGAGTTGCCGCACCCGGTAAGTCAGTTGCCGGGAAGAAGCCAAAGAATGGACCCAAGCCTGAGACTGAGTGCTTTTATTGCAAGGGAAATGGTCACTGGAAGCGGAACTGCCCCAAGTACTTAGCGGATAAGAAGGCCGGCAACGCCAAAGGTATATATGATATACATGTTATTGATGTGTACCTTACCAGCGCTCGTAGTAGCTCCTGGGTATTTGATACCGGTGCGGTTGCTCACATTTGTAACTCAAAACAGGAGCTGCGGAATAAGCGGAGACTGGCGAAGGACGAGGTGACGATGCGCGTCGGGAATGGTTCCAAGGTTGATGTGATCGCCGTCGGCACGCTACCTCTACATTTACCTTCGGGATTAGTTTTAAACCTCAATAATTGTTATTTAGTGCCAGCTTTGAGCATGAACATTGTATATGGATCTCGTTTAATGCGAGATGGCTACTCATTTAAATCCGAGAATAATGGTTGTTCTATTTATATGAGAGATATGTTTTATGGTCATGCCCCGATGGTTAATGGTTTATTTTTATTGAATCTCGAACGTGATGTTACACATATTCATAGTGTGAATGCCAAAAGATGTAAGGTTGATAATGATAGTCCCACATACTTGTGGCACTGCCGCCTTGGTCACATTGGTGTCAAACGCATGAAGAAACTCCATGCAGATGGACTTTTGGAGTCTCTTGATTATGAATCATTTGACACGTGCGAACCATGCCTCATGGGCAAAATGACCAAGACTCCGTTCTCCGGAACAATGGAGCGAGCAACCAACTTGTTGGAAATAATACATACTGATGTATGCGGTCCAATGAGCGTTGAGGCTCGCGGTGGCTATCGTTATGTTCTCACCCTCACTGATGACTTAAGTAGATATGGGTATGTCTACTTAATGAAACACAAGTCTGAGACCTTTGAAAAGTTCAAGGAATTCAGAGCGAGGTAGAGAATCAACGTGATAGGAAAATAAAGTTCTTACGATCAGATCATGGAGGAGAATACTTGAGTCACGAGTTTGGCATGCACTTAAGGAAATGTGGAATTGTTTCACAACTCACGCCGCCTGGAACACCTCAGCGTAATGGTGTGTCCGAACGTCGTAATCGCACTCTATTGGATATGGTGCGATCTATGATGTCTCTTACCGATCTACCACTATCATTTTGGGGTTATGCTTTAGAGACTGCCGCATTCACTTTAAATAGGGCACCGTCTAAATCTGTTGAGTTGACACCGTATGAATTATGGTTTGGGAAGAAACCTAAGCTGTCGTTCTGAAAGTTTGGGGATGCGATGCTTATGTCAAGAAACTTCAACCTGAAAAGCTCGAACCCAAATCGGAAAAATGCGTCTTCATAGGATACCCTAAGGAAACTATTGGGTATACCTTCTACCTCAGATCCGAAGGCAAGATCTTTGTTGCCAAGAATGGATCCTTTCTGGAGAAAGAGTTTCTCTCGAAAGAAGTAAGTGGGAGGAAAGTAGAACTTGACGAGGTACCCCCTCTTGAACCGGAGAGTAGCGCAGCTCAGGAAGATGTTTCTGTGGTGCCTGCACCGACTAGAGAGGAAGTTAATGATGATGATCATGAAACTTCGGGTCAAGTTGCTACTGAACTTCGTAGGCCCACGAGGACACGTTCCGCACCAGAGTGGTACGGCAACCCTGTCCTGGAAATCATGTTGTTAGACAACGGTGAACCTTCGAACTATGAAGAAGCGATGGCGGGTCCGGATTCCAACAAATGGCTTGAAGCCATGAAATCCGAGATAGGATCCATGTATGAAAACAAAGTATGGACTTTGACGGACTTGCCCGATGATCGGCAAGCCATAGAGAATAAGTGGATCTTTAAGAAGAAGACTGACGCGGATGGTAATGTGACCGTCTATAAGGCTCGGCTTGTCGCTAAGGGTTATCGACAAGTTCAAGGGGTTGACTACGATGAGACCTTCTCACCCGTAGCGAAGCTGAAGTCCGTCCGAATCATGTTAGCAATTGCCGCATTCTATGATTATGAGATCTGGCAAATGGACATCAAAACGGCATTCCTTAATGGTTTCCTTAAGGAAGAATTGTATATGATGCAGCCGGAAGGTTTTGTCGATCCTAAGAATGCTGACAAAGTATGCAAGCTCCAGCGCTCCATCTATGGGCTGGTGCAAGCATCTCGGAGTTGGAACATTTGCTTTGATGAAATGATCAAAGCATTTGGGTTTATACAGACTTATGGAGAAGCCTGTATTTACAAGAAAGTGAGTGGGAGCTCTGTAGCATTTCTCATATTATATGTGGATGACATACTATTGATGGGAAATGATATAGAACTTTTGGAAAGCATAAAGGCCTACTTGAATAAGTGTTTTTCAATGAAGGACCTTGGAGAAGCTGCTTACATATTAGGCATCAAGATCTATAGAGATAGATCGAGACGCCTCATTGGTCTTTCACAAAGCACATACCTTGACAAGATATTGAAGAAGTTCAATATGGATCAGTCCAAGAAGGGGTTCTTGCCTGTATTGCAAGGTGTGAGATTGAGCGCAGCTCAACGCCCGACCTCGGCAGAAGAAAGAGAAAAGATGAGTGTCATCCCCTATGCCTCAGCCATAGGCTCTATTATGTATGCCATGCTGTGTACCAGACCTGATGTGAACCTTGCCATAAGTTTGGTAGGGAGGTACCAAAGTGATCCCGGAATGGAACACTGGACAGCGGTCAAGAATATCCTGAAGTACCTGAAAAGGACTAAGGATATGTTTCTCGTTTATGGAGGTGCCGAAGAGCTCGTCGTAAAGGGTTACGTCGATGCTAGCTTTGACACAGATCTGGATGACTCCAAGTCACAAACCGGATACGTGTACATTTTGAATGGTGGGGCAGTCAGCTGGTGCAGTTGCAAGCAAAGCGTCGTGGCGGGATCTACATGTGAAGCAGAGTACATAGCTGCTTCACAAGCAGCTCATGAAGGAGTCCGGATGAAGGAGTTTATCACCGACCTAGGAGTGATTCCCAATGCGTCGGGTCCGATGACTCTCTTCTGTGACAACACTGGAGCTATTGCCATTGCCAAGGAGCCCAGGTTTCACAGGAAGACCAAGCACATCAAGCGCCGCTTCAACTCCATTCGTGAATATATTCAAGATGGAGACATAGATATTTGTAAAGTACATACGAATCTGAATGTCGCAGATCCGTTGACTAAACCTCTTCCACGAGCAAAACATGATCAGCACCAGAACTCTATGGGTGTTCGATTCATCACAATGTAACTAGATTATTGACTCTAGTGCAAGTGAGAGACTATTGGAAATATGCCCTAGAGGCAATAATAAAATGGTTATTATTATATTTCCTTGGTCATGATAATTGTCTATTGTTCATGCTATAATTGTATTAATCGAAAACCGTAATACATGTGTGAATACATAGACCACAACATGTCCCTAGTGAGCCTCTAGTTGAGTAGCTCGTTAATCAATAGATGGTTGTGGTTTCCTGACCATGGACATTGGATGTCGTTGATAACGGGATCACATCATTAGGAGAATGATGTGATGGACAAGACCCAATCCTAAGCATAGCACAAGATCGTGTAGTTCGTTTGCTAGAGCTTTTCTAATGTCAAGTATCATTTCCTTATACCATGAGATTGTGCAACTCCCGGATACCGTAGGAATGCTTTGGGTGTATCAAACATCACAACGTAATTGGGTGACCATAAAGGTGCACTACAGGTATCTCCGAAAGTGTCTGTTGGGTTGGCACGAATCGAGACTGGGATTTGTCACTTCGTATGACAGAGAGGTATCTCTGGGCCCACTCGGTAATACATCATCATAATGAGCTCAATGTGACTAAGGAGTTAGTCATGGGATCATGTGTTACGGAACGAGTAAAGAGACTTGCCGGTAATGAGATTGAACAAGGTATAGGGATACCGACGATCGAATCTCGGGCAAATAACATACCGATGGACAAAGGGAATTGTATACGGGATTGATTGAATCCCCGACATCGTGGTTCATCCGATGAGATCATCATGGAACATGTGGGAGCCAATATGGGTATCCAGATCCCGCTATTGGTTATTGGCCGGAGAGGTGTCTCGGTCATGTCTGCATGGTTCCTGAACCCGTAGGGTCTACACACTTAAGGTTCCGTGACGCTAGAGTTGTTATGGGAAATTGTATGTGGTTACCGAAAGTTGTTCGGAGTTCCGAATGAGATCCCGTACATCACGAGGAGTTCCAGAATGATCCGAAGGTAAAGATTTATATATGGGAAGTCCTATTTTGGCCACCGAAAAATGTTCGGGATTTTTCGGTATTGTACCGGGAAGGTTCTAGAAGGTTCCGAAGTGGGGCCCACCTGCATGGGGGGGCCCACATGAACGTGGGTAGTGGGGGCAAGGTCCCACACCCCTGGTCAAGGCGCACCAAGATCCCCCCTTAGAAGGAATAAGATCATATCCCGAAGGGATAAGATCAAGATCCCTAAAAAGGGGGATAACAATCGGTGGGGAAGGGAAAGGATGGGATTTCTTTCCTCCCACCTTTGCCAACGCCCCAATGGACTTGGAGGGCAAGAAACCAGCCCCCTCCACCCCTATATATAGTGGGGAGGTGCATGGGAGCTGCACCCCTTGCCCCTGGCGCAACCCCCCCTCCTACTCCTCCTCCTTCGTAGTGCTTAGCGAAGCTCTGCCGGAGAACCACGAGCTCCACCGCCACCACGCCGTCGTGCTGCCAGAGCTCTCCCTCAACTTCTCCTCTCCCCTTGATGGATCAAGAAGGAGGAGACATCCCCGGGCTATATGTGTGTTGAACACGGAGGCGCCGTCCGTTCGGTGCTTGAATCGGATCTTCCGCGATTTGAATCGCCGCGAGTATGACTCCATCAACCGCGTTCTTGTGACGCTTTCGCTTAGCGATCTTCAAGGGTATGAAGATGCACTCCCTCTCTCTCATTGTTAGCATCTCCTAGATTGATATTGGTGACACGTAGGAATTTTTTTTGAATTATTACTATGTTCCCCAACACCCGGCTCCATCCATGAAGGGGTTACGCGGCCATTCGCACGGCCACACCTCTTCCCTTCTCCGAGTGTGGAGATCGTTGTCCGATGACTCCCCAGTGACTCCCTTAGAACTCTTCTTGGAAGCAAACTTCCTAAAGAAACTCATCTTATTCCTATGAATAAAATTCTGAAAATTTTAGTCCAGAAATTTTTTGTCAACAGAACTTCACAAGATTGATAGCAACTACTCATAAGGAGGCATAGAGGCTATATTAAGCATTCAAACTACTTAGAACTCTAAGAATTCAACATGCAAGCTCATCTACAACAGCACCAAGAGTAGCTAATTATTCAAAATATAATCCACTAAAGCAAAAACTAATTGGAGCAATGGAGGAGTCACATACCAAGTAGCAATCCCCCAAAACAGTTTCGAAAACGGAGCTTCGAGCAAAGAGATCGAAATCCGTGGGTTTGAGAGCAAGAACACGAGAGAGAGAGAGCAATGGTGATTTTTTTTCTGGAGGTAGGTGATGACATGGGCTAAAGAGATAAGTGAGGGGGCTCACGTGGGGGCCACAACCCACCAGGGCGTGCCTGGGGCTGCTGGCGCGCCCAGGTGGGTTGTGCACACCTGGTGCACCCCCCTCTGATGTTATTTGCATTATAAATTCTTAAATATTCAGAAAAAAAAATCGTATTAAATTTTCAGGACATTCTCAGAACTTTTATTTTTGGGTCATTTTTTATTGCACGGGAAATTCAGAAAATAGACGAAACATGGCATTTTATTTTATTTAACTAAGAAAAACAGAGAATGAAAGTTGGGAGCAGAAGGTTGTGCTTACTAAATTCATCAACTTCATACCTCTCAAAAATGATCCATTAATAAGGTTGATCAAGTCTTATTAACAACCACTTTTGATTAGCATGAAACCGAAGAACTTTCGTAAAACACTAAGTTACCTCAACGGGGATATGCATGTCCCCAACAATAAGCATTTCATATTTCTTTTTGGCAGTAGGTAGAGGTAGTTGAAAACTTCCAATAGTGAGTGTCGGAGATTTTTCAATAACATTAATACCATTCACTTGGAATTGTTTCTTCGGAAAGTGCACCGTATGCTCATTACCATTGATATGAAAACTGACCTTGCTTTTATTGCAATCAATAACAACCCCTACAGTATTCAAAAATGGTCTACCAAGGATAATCGACATATTGTCGTCCTCGGGCATCTCAAGTATAACAAAGTCAGTTAAAATAGTAACATTTGCAACAACAACGGGCACATCCTCACAAATACCGATAGGTATGGCAGTTGATTTGTCAACCATTTGCAAAGATATTTCAGTAGGTGTGAGTTTATTCAAATCAAGTCTTTTATGTAAGGAGAAAGGCATAACACTAACACCAGCTCCTAAATCACACAAAGCAGTTTTGACATAATTTCTTTTGATAGAGCAAGGTATAGTTGGTATTCCCGGATCTCCAAGTTTTTTAGGTACTCCATCCTTGAAAGAATAATTAGCAAGCATAGTGGAGATTTCAGCTTCCGGTATTTTTCTCTTATTAGTGATGATGTCTTTCATATATTCGCCATAAGGGGCCATCTTTAATATATCAGTCAAGCGAGTACGCAAAAAGACTGGCCTAAGCATTTCAGCAAAGCGTTCAAATTCTTCATCATCCTTTTTCTTAGTTGACTTAGGTGGAAAGGGCATGGGTTTTTGAACCCATGGTTCTCTTTCCCTTCCATGTTTTTTGGCAACAAAGTTTCTTTTATCATATCTTTTATTTTTAGGTTGTGGGTTATCACGATCAACAACTTGTTCTATTTCAACATCATTATCTGGTTGTTTATCATTATCTGGTTGAGTGTCTTCATGAACATCTTCATTATCCTTTTCATTATCACTAGATGAGTCTTCATTACTAGATTGAGTTTCAGCATCAAAAATAGAAACATCATTATCATTATCAGGAGGTTTTTCTACTTCAGGTTCACTAGAGGCATGCAAAGTCCTATCATTTTTCTTTTTCTTCTTCTTTTTAGAAGGACTAGGTGCATCAGTGTTAATTCTTTGAGAGTCTTGTTCAATTCTTTTAGGGTGACCCTCAGGATAGAGTGGTTCCTGAGTCATTTTACCTCCTCTAGTTGCTACTCTAATAGCAAAGTCATTTATATTATTATTCATTTCATCTAGGAACTCTATTTGAGACTTGGCAACTTGTTCTAGTTGAGTTTGAACCATAGAGGCATGTTTTCCTACACCTCTAACACCATTGGAGATTCTAAATAACAAGTCACTCAAGCGAGCAATCATATCAGAGTTGTATTTCAACTGTTTCATAACATTTTCATTGAAGTGATCTTGCTTTCTAATATAATTATCAAACTCATAAAGGCATTGACTAGGATGCATAATATAAGGATTATCCCTTTCATTAAATTTCATTAAAGAATTTACCTCTACCACCTTTGGTGGTGATGTATCAAGTCCATGTATCTCTTCAATAGGGGGTAAATTCTTAACATCCTCTGCTTTAATACCTTTTTCCTTCATAGATTTCTTTGCCTCTTGCATATCTTCCAGACTGAGATATAAGATACCCCTCTTCTTTGGAGTAGGTTTAGGAGGTGATTCAGGAAGAGTCCAATCCTCAAAAAATTTCAATATATTATTCAATAATTCCTCGGCTTGTCCAACAGTTCGTTCTCTGAAAACACAACTAGCACAACTATCTAGGGAGTCCCTAGAAGCATCGGTTAGTCCATTATAGAAGATATCAAGTATTTCATTTTTCTTAAGCGGATGATCACGCAAAGCATTAAGCAATTGGAGAAGCCTCCCCCAAGCTTGTGGGAGACTCTCTTCTTCAATTTGCACAAAGTTAAATATTTCCTGTAAGGCAGCTTGTTTCTTATGAGCAGGAAAATATTTTTCAGAGAAGTAATAAATCATATCCTGGGGACTACGCACACAACCAGGAGCAAGAGTATTGTACCAAATCTTAGCATCACCCTTTAATGAGAACGGAAATAATTTGAGGATATAGTAGTAGCGAATCTTCTCATCATGAGCAAATAGGGTGGTTATATCATTTAATTTAGTAAGATGTGCCACAACAGTTTCAGTCTCATAGCCATGGAAAGGATCAGATTCAACCAAGGTAATTAACTCTGGGTCGACAGAGAATTCATAATCCTTATCATCAACAAAGATAGGTGAAGTAGCAAACTTAGGATCACATTTCATTCTAGCATTCAAAGATTTCTCTTTCAGTTTGCATAATAGTTTCTTAAGATCATCTCTATCATTGCAAGCAAGAAAATCTCTAGATGTCTCCTCATCCATAACATAACCTTCAGGTATCTTAGGCAATTCATATCTAGGAGAGCTAGGTCTAATGGGTGTTTCAAGATTTTCAGTTTCAGGCATTTCAACAATTTCATTAGTTTCAGCATTCTCAATATCTTTAGCTCTGTTCATCAAGAAAATCACCTAATGGCACACCATCATCAAGCAAGGTACTAGCATCATCATGAGTAGCATTCATAGAAGTAGCATCATCAATAACTTGCGACATATCAGGATTAATAGCATGTGGTGGTGTTGCAAGTCTACTCAAAACAGAAGGTGAATCAAGTGCAGAGTGTGATGGCAGTTCCTTACCTTCCCTCGTCCTAGAGGTAACGATCTTGGTTTTTGTATCCTTCAGATTATTCATAGTGATAAATAGATAATAATCCCAAGTGACTCAACAAATATAGTTGTGCTCCCCGACAACAGCGCCAGAAAAAGGTCTTGATAACCCACAAGTATAGGGGATCGCAACAGTTTTCGAGGGTAGAGTATTCAACCCAAATTTATAGATTCGACACAAGGGGAGCCAAAGAATATTTGCAGGTTTTAGCAGCTGAGTTGTCAATTCAACCACACCTGAAAATTAATTATCTGCAGCAATATGATAAGTAGCAAAGTAATATGATAGTTTTGATAGCAGCAATAATAGTAACAGTAACGGTAGCAGTGATAGAAATAGCTTTGTAGCAAGTGTAACAGTAACAGCAGCAGTAGTAACTTAGCAAGAACAATATATGGAAAATTCGTAGGCATTAGATCGGTGAATTCGTTGGATGATATTCATCATATAACAGTCATAACCTAGGGCGACACGACACTAGCTCCAATTCATAAATATAATGTAGGCATGTATTCCGTAAATAGTCATACATGCTTATGGAAAGAACTTGCATGACATCTTTTGTCCTACCCTCCCGTGGCAGCGGGGTCCATAAGGAAACTATGGGATATTAAGGCCTCCTTCTAATAGAGAACCGGAACAAAGCATTAGCACATAGTGAATACATGAACTCCTCAAACTACGGTCATCACCGGAAAGTATCCTGAATACTGTCACTCCGGGGTTTACGGATCATAACACGTAATAGGTGACTATAACTTGTAAGATCGGATCTAGAACATAGATATAATGGTGATAACATAAATGGTTCAGATCTGAAATCATGGCACCCGGGCCCAAAGTGACAAGCATTAAGCATGGCAAAGTCATAGCAACATCAATCTCAGAACATAATGGATACTAGGGATCAAGCCCTAACAAAACTAACTCGATTGCATGATGAATCTCATCCAACTCCCTTATCGACTAGCGAGCCTACGAAAAAATTACTCACTCCCGGTGGTGAGCATCATGGAATTGGCGATGGAGAAGGGTTGGTGATGACGAAGATCAAAGATTCCCCTCTCCGGAGCCCCAAACGGGCTCCAGATCTGGCCTCCTGATGAAGAACAGGAGGTGGCGGGGGCTCCGTCTCGTGAAACGCGATAATTCTTTTTCCCTCATTTTTCGCTCCGAAAATGTGATTTTATAGCGTCGGAGATAGGGTCTGCGGGGCCACCAGTTGGGACAACCCACCTGGGCGCGCCAGGAGGGGGGCCCCTGGTGGGTTGTGCTCACCCAGGGCCCCCCCTCTGGTGGTTCTTGGCTCCAGTATTTTTCTTTTATTCCATAAAAAATCTCCTAAAAGTTTCGTTCCATTCCGAGAACTTTTATTTATGCACAAAAACAACACCATGGTAGTTTTGCTGAAAACAGCGTCAGTCCGGGTTAGTTTCATTCAAATCATGCAAATTAGAGTCCAAAACAAGAGTAAAAGCGTTAGGAAAAGTAGATACGACGGAGACGTATCACCAAGCTCTATAGTCAACTAGGACCAACTAGAACATGAACTATAAGAACTAGAGGAGGCTCCAAAACTGTGTATTCAATAGAGCAAAAACCCCTAGTATATATAGGTTGGAGGAGGAGGAGAGGGAAAACACCAAGGGGGAAAGTCCTCCTTTGGGGCGCCGGCCATGGGGAGGGAGTAGGACTCCCTTCCCTTGTCCAATCCCCCCCCCCCCCACACACACAAGGAAAGGGGGCGCTTTCCTACTTGGGCCTTTGTGGCCCAAGTTGACTTCCACCTCTTGGCCTTTTTAGCCCTGTTGGTATTTAAATTAAATATAAAATGTTCTAAATACATCTAGACCATTATATTTTTTTAACATCTCTGAGAACATTTTCCACCTATATATAATTTATCGGTAGTACCCGGTACTCTCCGAAACCCTTCTGATGACCCCGAAACGCTTTCGGATCCTCTCGAAACTATTCCGAATATTCATGAAATAATTCCACAAATATATTCTCATGACGGCCGCACTACTAACGCTCAGCAGATCATGATTGCCTTAAGCTTGTGACCCCGTAGGTTCGGTAACTCATAGATATGAACGAAACCGTTCGTTCAATGACCGGCAGCGGGACCCTGGACGTCTGTATCGGTCCCTATGAGTACACGAATGATATTCGAGTGAACCTTTGGATATCATGTGATGTTACCTTTGCTCGATATTTCACAAAACCCGGGATGCATCGGTATCCTCCCGAGTCATCACCATGCTCGCTATACCGAAATCCTCATTACCAGTTTTGTTCTTCTTTCTCGTTATTGTGTTCCGGCATCCCCGTGACGAAGTCACGTGTGTCTGGCCAGACGATGATCGATGCCGTCACACCGAGAGGTCCCTAAGAATGTCCCTCCATCATTTGAGGCGCAAATCCCACTCTCGAGCTATCCGGCTACTTGTCAAACTTTTTGATGAACCCGTAAGTCGCCGCTATGATCACCGTGTTACATGTGACGTTTGAGCAACCTCGAAGCTCAGCGTACAATAAGAACTGACCACGTACTCTCATGGTCAAAGGAGCAATATCACATGTTAACACTCTGTGTTATTACAATTGAATGCAGATGATATAAACTCAATTCTTAACAAACAAGATTGGGTCGATTCAATATGATCGTTCTTCTAACGTCATAATCTCAACATTGTTTTAGGATCATCGTTACACTTCACGATATCCTAAGGTCCGGAAAACATGATCACCAACAACACTTGAGCTAGTCTTAGAGGCGAGACTAGGAACCTTTAATTTTACCGTTTATAACTCCACACTGCATATGAGTTTTCCACTTAATCACATATTCCAGGATCATAGTAGTTATAACATGAAATATAAACTCTATAATTATGAATATGGAAATATGATAATACAAATATTATTGTCTCTACAAATTTCCAACACATCCTTGCATAACTTCAAGTATCAATATCTTCAACAAGATGGATACATTTAGGGGGGGGGGGGTGTTTTATCTTCGGATTATCTCTCGTCATTTAATTCCTTTCGCATTACATTTAGTTACCCTTCATCTATCTATCAGTATGCTCTATTTTCTCAACAATCATCCAAAAGGGGGGAGATTTTTGGTACAATTGTTTGCCTCCTTGTGTTTTAGAGATTGTTGTCAGAAACAAGAATGGACTGATTTGTTTGCTAGTGCACACAAAGAGAAATGGTCCATGCAAACCCGACGAGAATGTTGTATTCGCTGTGAAGTTCGATGAACTTCACCAAAGATTATCTACGTGACAGAGAAGGATGAGCTAAATTTCTAGAAGACGTGAAAGCGAGAAGATTGTATCGACGAAATTACCCTCTTAAAATTATTACCGACGTAAAGCAATATTTGTTCGGTTCGTCTAAGGAAGAATGACTGCAGTCGAGAAGATTGAAGGCGGAATGAAGACGTAGCATTCCTTTCATTCTTCTTCTTTCTCTTATTTGAGCCATAGGACCTCTGTACTATTAATAGGGGTATAGGTTCTCAAAGCTTAGGTCCGCTGTGAAGCTTAGCCAAAACCTATGAAAGGCTGAGAGAAATCAATGATTACCTGTCAGCTGAAGATGTTGTTCTTCGGAGTTGTAGGAGATATCTTTCGGACCGAGGAGTTAGCATTTCTTGCTCCACAATAAATGTTACCATTGTGCTCAAAATCCGACCGTTGGAAACATGTTGTTCGGTCATTGGCTGATCCGCGTGCCCAATTTGGTCATTCCCATCAGCGAAGGCTGCGGCAATAAATAGCGACCCCGCTCCAACATTGTCAGTTGGCTGCTCCGCTTAAGATTTCTGAGAGGATTGATTGAGCATCTCCTCTCGAGATATTTGAGTTTAAGATTCAGCAAGAGAAAACCAAGAGCCAAAACTTAGACAGTGGTTGAGCATCACAGACACGGTAGATCTGAGTTAGAGTTTGTGTACCTATTACTCTTGAGAGCTGCGCACTCTCTAGACGGACATGTGTCGGCTTGAGTGACGAATAGTAATTGTCCTCACCAAAAGTCTTCAGAAACCAAGAGTAGTTGTGGTTCGTTAAGAAGTCTGTCGAAGGTTTGGAGATCACCGACAAGTATCTACCACGAGTGAAATCAATCGGAGTCTGATCAGCTTCGAGTTGAAGGAGAATAGGACGAAGAGAGGTTTGCTCCTGTGTTCAATCACAAGTCCCTCCAACCAGATGTAGTCCTTTGGCAGAAGGGCTAATTGGTCTACCTAATCCATCTGTCGCCATCGAGCACCACCGGCCCATTCTACTCTACTGCATTTCCTTCAGCAGTTTACTTTTCGGTGCTTCGTATCGATAGACATCTTTGATTTGTTATATCTGTCTTCTATCTTTCATCTGTATCATCTATGTTGGTTAGTATCTTTCAGTTAGTCATTCTCAGGGTTGTATGTTTATGTGTGTCTCCTTGTACTGTGGTGTTACTTTGTCATTCAATTGAGTTATATTCTTAGTGACATCTCGCAATAGGCTGCTATCGCCAAATACTATGTTTAGTTCATCTAGCTTGCATCTTTGTCTGGTTGTCATTCGCATCTCTTTCGCTTGCAAGCATTCTAGTTCTTTCCTTTCTCTCTCTCTCTCTCTCATGTTGTTCTATCTGTTAGCATATAGTATTCCCATAGTCATTGTCAAAACTTTGAGCTATTACACTCGAACGATTATAGCATCTTTCCTCGAAAGATTTTCTTAGCTCTGCTCTCATCGTCTGTACTTCATCTACCAAACTTATTTTGTTGTTGTGTTTGGTTTCGTTCAAAGTTTCAGAAGAAATTTTAAATCTCCCATTCACCCCCTCTAGTCGATATACTCTCGGTCCTTACAAATATGAAAAGCGTAGGCATGGGAGTGGATAATGGACGTTGCATGCAAAGAATCAATTATGTAATAGCCGTAATACAAGGTACAACCTAGAGATGCTCTCGTTTTCGTGCGCGGGGTTAATGGAATAACTTCTAGGAAGATTGTACTATCACGATAGTTTGCTTCTCATTGTGTCCACAGGCTAGAGATCTAATACATGATCGCATTATTCCAACTAAAAAACCTAATAAATTAGTAGACAAATCTTGCCCAAACTGTCGCCATGCAACATGCTATCTTTTGATGGGAACAAGTCTTGCCAACACCTAATTAAGATGAGACAAATTGATAAATTAGACCCGTTTTAGGATGTACCAATGTGGCCTATGTGCTAATCTAATTTCATGTCAATCCTAAATTGTAATTTCTCTCATATTTACGATATTTTTATATAGTCTAGAGCCAACACATTTTCATAGCAAAAGAAGTAGAACATATATACGTGCAATTCACTCGCTTCACACACTAGAGAGTGGATTTATAGCACCTTCCAGCCCTGATAATTATGAGACGAGCACATACTTACTTGAAGCCATTTCGGAAAGTAGTTATTAGGCTTCCAAAAAAACTTAAATCATCTAAACATGTAAAACATTTAAGAATGATGTGCAGGTGCAAAGTTTCATGACATTTTATGTTTTTTTTGCATTTGTGCTTTGTACGAAAAGACAGAACACATAAAGGTGCTTCCTCAAGCCCGTCATTCTTGTAGCATAGACTATGAATGTTCATGAAACTTTGCAAAGATACTAAACTCCCTATAAAGGGAATGTTGTCATTGCATTGTGGTCGGGAAGACTGGTGAACCCGTCGATTTTCCTTCTTGGATTCATTTAGCAACCATACATGGCATGAGTTTTATCGCCCCTGAATAAGTGGTTTCATTTGTACGCTGCCCATAGCGGGAATATGTTGCACCAAACTTTTGACATGCTTGTTTCATATAGCCATACCCCAAACAATGCTCCCAAAGCTCCCCTTCTCTCCACCAAATTTCACCAAAGGATACCAAGCACAAAGAAATGCGCCTAGCTCAACAAAATTAAGCCCCCCAAGGCCCAGCAAAGATCAAGTGCAGACCAACAATAAATGAAAAATAGGTCCCACAACTCTCTTCCTCTATACACCAAATTTCACTCAAAAAGGCCAAATATGCCAAGTCAGAGAAATGAGCCAAAGAAAAGGCTAAACATCAACTAATGTTGGCCAACAATAAAATGGGTAAAGGTAGGTACCACAAAGAGAAGAGTGGCACGGCAAGGCATGCGTTCACTTCTAATACATGTGACACCCCAATAACTAGACAAGATAGTTCTTGTAGAGTAGGGCATTTTGGAGACCGAGCTCCATGGAGCCCTTTATTTTGAAAAAATCAAAATTCATAAATTTCAGTTTCAAAAATTTCTGAAAACAAATACACATGTATGCCATGATGTAAAGTGTATGTGTGAAAATTTTCAGGATGAAATAACTTGAATTGCGAGCTGCACAAAAATACAAAAACCATGGACTTTGAAGATGAACAGTAATAAGCTAAAAAGCCTCAGATTTGTCTTTTTTGTGTAGCTCACATTTTGATGTATTTCGACCTGAAAATTTGCACACATGTATGTATCTACGTATACGTGTATTTATTTTCAGAATTTTTTAAAACTGAAAAGTTTGAATTTTTGAAGTTTTCAAATAAAGGCCTCCACAGAGCTCGGTCTCCGTTGGCATTTTCGGTTCTTGTAGTATTTGTTTGGAAGTCCATGAAGCTTCTAAGAACCATTTCATATTTAAAATAAGAAAGTGCATGAGCTCCTGCACAAAATATCTGCCCCTCCCGAACCAGTCTTCCCACAAAATCACTAATTAATGTGTCCCCTTGCAAATATCACTTCCACCATCTCTGGTGGAGCCTCACTTGTCTCAACCTGAGACATTTCATTTTGTTCGTAGATTCGTTTGTTCAAAATGTTTATCTCTCGAATTGTGTGTTCAAATCATGAACCGTTTCCATTGTTGGATTTCTCGCGTCGGGATCTTCAAAACTAGACCGCATGTTAAAACGTGTCAATGATTCTTTTTCACAAAAATCTTGAAAAAACAAGAATGGTAAAAACACATAAAACAAAAACAAAAAAACCGAAAGAATCAAAACCAGAAAAAAGACCCAAAAAAACGAAACCAAAAAAACCCGAAACCGGGAAACACATCTATGCTTTTCCCTTTTCAAGAAGGGAGGTAATCTGCGCCGGCGCGCTGGCCCAACTGTTGGACCGGTCGAGTCGCAGCCGGTCGATCTGGCCTCCAGGAGTCGTCCGATTTGGCCTCTCACACCTCGATTTGTCTTCTGTCTTCTTCGTCCTAGTCAACGCATCCCAGAAAAAATCCCCCCGCCTCTGCCCTCACGCGACTCCGCCTCCTGGGTACAGCTCCGTGAGGGCAACAGCCGCCGCCCACCAGCCGTTCGCACCCCGAGGCCTCACATCCCCTTTGCTGCTAGCCGCTCGTCATCGCCGCCGCGCTCGCCGTCGCCACTCGCCGACGCAGCTCGCCGGTTGCAACACCGGCGGCCACTGGTCCGCCCCTCCCTATGCAGCAATGGCGAGGTCGTCGGTTCGAGCATCCGCCGCAGCACCATTGGTGCATAGAAAAACATCGTGTGCATAAACGGCTCACCGCTGCAGCTTTTTTCTCGCCGGTCTCTAGTTGAAGCTTTTCAAATAGACGGTTGAAGCTTTTGTGTCAAGGATTGCAGCTTTTTGTGTTTCGCTGTCGCCGGTTGAAGCTTTTTATATTGCAGGTGGAAGCTTTTTCCTAGCCGGTTGAAGCTTTTTTCATCACCGGTTGCAGCATCAGCGGTTGCGTGGTGGCCAGCCCTCGATTTCCGTCGTCTCCGGTTCAAGCTTTCGACAATGCCGATTGTAACATTATCGATCGCCGGTTGCAGCTTTTAGTGTTGCGCAGCGGCCGACCCAACTTTCTCGTCACCGGTTGTACCAAAACCAGCAGCCGGTTGCAGCTTTGTATTGTTGGATTGTAACAAAACTAGGCGTCGGTGGTAGCAATTTGGGACGTCGGTTTTGCAGCTTTGTATTGTTGGGATGCAGCTTTGTATTGCTGGGGTCGTAGCAATTTGTCACGCCGGTTGTACCATGTAATAAAAAATACTATGACATCATGAGTTGCTTGAGCAGCGCCACGGTCCTCACTGCCCATGGTCGCCGCGTTCGCCGTCCATCATTGCAGCTCTCCAAGGCACCGGTTGTAGCTCCCTCCATCCAGGTTCCAGCTCCCGTCTCCCTTGTTGCAACATGCTTTGTTGCCGACGCCGTAGTTCGCCATCGCCGGTGACTAGCGAGAAGCCGAGGATGCAACACGCGATACTGCCGTACTAACATGACTACCTCCCCCAACCGCATGAGGCGGGGGGTTGCGTGCGCATGCGAGCAGTGGCGTGGCCGGGTGGCGCGCGGTCATGGCTTGTCACCGGAGGTAGCGGCCATGGCAACCGCAGAGGAGCTTGCTGCGAGGAAGAAGGAAGGGACGAGGACGAACGGTTAAGAGGATAAGGTTGCGTAGAGAAAAAACGATTCGTGGGCCTACCAGTATCGGACGCGGAGGGATCGCGAGGCATGCGATTGAAACAGATCGCACGGTGCGCGCGCGTCCGGCGATGCGTTCGGCCGGCGCGCCGAACGCAAACGTTTCCCTTTCAAGAAGCACCGATGTGCTTCTCGTGGAACCAAATACGGTTATTTTGCCCTTTTCTCGGGAAGCACACCTTTCCTTTTCCTTTTCGAGAAGCACAGTTTTAATTATCGTGGAAGCACGTAGAAACACATATATCTCTTTTCCTTTATTTGAAAGCACGAGTTGTGTTTCACGCGAGAAAAATAAATAAAAATCATTTTTTTAGAAAACATAGGGAAAACCGAGCATAACCTAAAGCCCCCCCAAAAAACCGAAAGCGTGTAGAAAAGAGAAAAAAATCATGCAACGCGGGATGCGCCCAGCATGCGACATGTGGTGGTCGCTGACCGCACCAAGTGTCGCGTTCTCAACCTACTAAAAGTGCCCGCAGGGTTCCCCTAAGCGGCACCGATTAGGCAATTAAGGCCTCCTTTGATTCATAGAATAAGAATATCACAAGAATAGGAAAACATATGAAGTGATAAGACATGTATCTCAATTTCCTATGAAAAAAAGATGTCATTTGATGCATAGGATAAGAATTTTTCCATAGAGTCTAGGCTAATATTTTTTTTCTTTGAAATGTGAAGGATTGATTCCTATCCTACATAGGAACATGAATCCATTCTTACAAACCTTTGTTTTTCATATGAAAATCTTATCATGTAGAATTCCTACACATTTCCTTTTTTTTGAGACAATCCTACACATTTCCTACAAACCAAACCAAAAGGGGAAAAAGCTAGTGGTCAACCGACCGATCTTTCCTCTCACATCCACCATGTTCTACGCTTGAGACACGTCTTGATGGGCCAGCGCACAACTTCTCTCCTTCATCCCTATCTCTAATGAAATGGCCGCATATTTTTATATCTCCTATCCATGCGTCGAATCTCATATTGACCATGCAGAGCGCTCTGTATTGCAATTCTTGGAACTGAGCACCCGTTTCAAAAAGGCACACCGCAACAAAAAATGGGGTGATGCATAGACCACAGGGTGCTCTCTCCGTTGCAGCCGTCGGCGTTCTTGCAAGTTTTCGCAACAATAGTCTTGTTGCAGGAATACATAGAAGAAGCTAGAGATGTTGGATCCTATTGCAATGGAGGTTTTGCAACAAGAGTCTTGTTACAGAAAAATAAGAGAAGACGTTTTGCATCAAGGGTCTTGTTGCAGAAAAATAGAGAAGAAAATGTTTTGCAATATGGCTCTTGTTGCAGTAAATTAAAGAAGAGAATATTTTGCAACAGAGGTCTTGTTGCTGAAAATTAGAGAAGAAGAGATTTTTGTAACATGGCTCTTGTTGCAGAAAGTTAGAGAAGAAGAGATTTCGCAACAAGACCATTGTTGCAGAAAATTAGAGAAGAAGAACAGACGGCTTGTGTTGTACAATCAGACGGCTCGCGAGGCGGCGGATCTTTTTAAAAGGTGGGTTACCAAAGGTGGGTTAATTTTTTTTTCCCGAGAATCCCAAAGGTGGGCTAAGTTGCTACCGTGTTCCCATCCAAACCAAACTCGACAACCGGGCCGCGCAGCACAGCCCAATTCGAATCCTTCCTCCTGACGGGACGACGAGGCCCAAGCCGTCATTACTTACCCCGAACCGGCCGAACCGCACGCACGTCCCGACTCCCGACCGCACTACTGACTCGAGTCGAACGCCTCCTTCGCAGCCAAGCAAGCAAACGACTACTCCCTCGTCCCCGTCCCTCTCTTCTCCTCCCTATCTATCTGCCTCGCCCACGTCTCGCCTCCCCCATATCGGCGGACCGGATTTCAAACCCGCGTAAGGCCGACGAGGGCCAGGTCTCCGCCGCCGCCGCGCCCCTCGATCCATCGGCGGCGCCCGATCCCGCGGGATCCGCCTCCGCCGGGGCTGTAGAAACCCACCATGGAGGCCATGGAGGAGCTGTCGCAGCTCTCCGAGTCGATACGCCAGGCGGCCTCGCTCCTCGCCGACGACGACCCCTCCGACGACACCGCGCCCAGGCGCCCCTCCACCTTCCTCAACGCCGTCGTCCTCGGCAACGTCGTAAGTGCCGGGCGGCGCCCCCCCGCGCCTCAGAACCGTCGCCTTGTGCCCCGATCTGATCCGCTCCGATCTGTTTGTGCAGGGTTCAGGCAAGTCGGCCGTGCTGAACAGCCTCATTGGCCATCCCGTATTGGTGAGATTTTAGTCCAGTAGCTCAGCTACCCCCTCCTTGCATATATCTCCCTCGGCGTTGTTTCTTAATTGGATTGGATTGGGTGGCGTTGTGTGGTGCAGCCGACGGGGGAGAACGGGGCGACCAGGGCGCCGATCGTGGTGGACCTGCAGAGGGAACCGGGTCTCAGCACCAAGTCTATCGTGCTGCAGATCGATAGCAAGTCGCAGCAGGTGTCCGCAAGTCAGTAGGATCTCACAGCCTTGTTTCGCATGATCACCAACTTCGGTTCGACCTGGTGCTGAATTTTTTCATGTGCAGGTGCTCTGCGGCATTCTCTGCAGGATAGGCTCAGCAAGAGTGTGTCTGGGAGGGCCCGCTCAGATGAGATTTTGCTCAAGCTGAGAACGAGCACAGGTTTGTCCATTAACTTAATATAATAATTTCAGTGAACCTATACCTGCTTATCCTTCAATTAGCAATGAACATAGCAGTATAGAGACTGGTACAGAGGACATGTCGACATTTTTAGTACATGAAGTGAGTGGTCCTTGTACTTGTAGTATGAAACAGCTAAGCATTTAAATCGGGCTATGATATTTATGTTTCGTGTATTGTGTGTGCTGTGGGAAATAGCAACAGAAAAATCTTGCGATGTGTGTAATTGCTAAAGCATGAGCTGTCAATTTTTTTTCCACAATTAAGTGTTTTGATGTTTTATCGCTGATAATTCCTCTGCGTAGTTTCTGTACTAAATCTGTTCTTATTATTTCTGTTTGCCCTTAGTATTTGCTGCGGTGCTTTGTTAAAACCACTCAATCTCTCATTGTACATTTTCTTGTTATGTTTTCAGCTCCCCCGCTAAAACTGATTGATTTACCTGGGTTAGATCAGCGAGCTGTGGATGATTCAATGGTAAGCATTTAAATATGGACACTTTACTTGTCAACTAGTTCTGATATAATGTTAATGCTGAGATATTAGAATATTAGTGTAGCTTACAGTAGCCAATCATGACCACTGCTCAAAATATATTGATATAGTCTCGACATAAACATCTTGTACCATATACGTGATTTTTATATCTTATTACAATGTTAGCTTCACACAAATTTTGTCGTGTGGAAATCATTTTTATGCAGTTATGTCTCCTTATATTTTTCTGGAGCCTTTTGAACTATTCTTACTTGCCTACTTTGACAGCATGTCAAAAATAGTTCTTTAATTTCGTCATACTAGTTTACTTTCTGCTACTCAATGCTGACTTCCTTTTCAATTTAGATCAATGATTATGCTGGGCACAATGATGCAATACTGCTAGTTGTGATACCTGCAGTACAAGCAGCTGAAGTCGCATCATCTCGAGCTATTAGGCTGGCGAAGGATATTGATCCAGATGGTTTGTCTTTTGAACTGGAAAAAATATCATCAATAATAACACCACACTTTGTTCTTTGGTAAATGATGTTTTCCACTCGCTGTAGGTTCGAGAACTATCGGTATCTTAAGCAAGATTGATCAAGCAGATGGAGACGCAAAAACTATAGCTTGTGTTCAGGCCCTTCTCTTGAACAAGGGCCCAAAAAACCTTCCTGACATTGAGTGGGTCGCTCTGGTAGGACAATCTGTAGCAATTGTATCGGCACAATCTGGATCAGTTGGTTCTGAGAACTCGCTGGAAACAGCATGGCAAGCTGAAGCTGAGACCCTCAAGTCCATTTTAACTGGAGCTCCCCATAGTAAGCTAGGTAGAGTTTCTCTGGTTAGCACCATTGCTAAGCAGATACGTAAAAGGATGAAAGTGCGTCTTCCTAACCTATTGACTGGGTAAGAATCTCGCCTCAGGCTTTAATGGTACACCTATTAGTTTGATATATGCATAGAGTTACATGAAGTCCATCCCTTTCCGCATTGATGCTAATTCAGTAATATGCGTTACTGTTTCAGCCTTCAGGGTAAATCCCAGATGGTGCAAGCTGAGCTGGCAAGGCTCGGAGAATCTATGGTACAAAGTCCTGAAGGAACCCGAGCAGTTGCGTTGGAGCTGTGCCGGGAATTTGAAGATAAGTTCCTTGCTCATATTACATCTGGCGAGGTTAGTGGCTAACTTCAAAAGTAGACTTCTTCTATATTTGAATTATGCCCCCAAAAATTGAATAATTGATTACAAGATTAGTGCATTTTTTTCCATATGAAAGGGGTCTGGGTGGAAAATTGTTGCAAGTTTTGAAGGCAAGTTTCCAGACAGAATTAAACAGCTACCATTGGACAGACATTTTGATCTCAACAATGTCAAAAGGGTAGGGCCACTTTCACTTCTAAGATACACTGGTAGCAATTTTCTGCCTTTTATAAAAAAAGTTTTATTCTCTTAACTTTCTAGATTGTCCTGGAAGCCGACGGTTATCAACCATATTTGATATCTCCAGAGAAAGGGTTGAGGTCATTAATAAAAATAGTACTAGACATGGCAAAGGAGCCATCACGACTATGTGTTGACGAGGTATGCAATCCCTGGGCAACAGAAGTAAAACTTATTTAGATTTTCTCCTTTTCCCTTGAGGCTAATGTTCAATTTAAGAAAAGCATTAGACAAACCCTATTGTTTATTATGCTCTACGCCACATCCACTTTTACCCTCCCTGGGCAACATTAGACAAACATCCTCAATTTGAGTTCTTTCTGGACATATTTGATTGGATATCAAGTTCTTTCATTTTTTTATTTTTGCTGAGCTTACCTGATTTGAGTTTACAGAATTGATGTTGAATTTGTGCTTCCAAGGCTGCAAATATTGGAGTTCCATAATTCTAGTCCAGTTTTTTTGTATATTGGGTGGTATTAGCGTGACATTTCTTTCCTATTGTTGTTGGCCTAATATTTAAGCATCCATGTGATTATGCAAGGTCGTAGAATCTTTTGACATATTTATCTTGTTTGCTGACATGGCAAAACTATTTTTTACTGTTCATACACTACTAGGTACACCGTGTGTTGTTGGACATAGTCAATGCGTCCGCTAATGCCACACCTGGGCTTGGAAGATATCCTCCATTCAAGCGTGAGGTATCACCTATATGTTTTAGAGAAGCACCTTTCTGCTTGCTTGTTGATAGATTCCATCTTTGACCATTCTGAGTGTACACTCTATTTTGTCCTTTTTTTTCTAGGTCATTGCAATAGCATCGAATGCATTGGATAGCTTTAAAAGTGACGCCAAAAAGATGGTAGTTGCTCTTGTTGACATGGAGCGTGCCTTTGTTCCTGCTCAACATTTCATCCGTCTAGTACAAAGAAGGTTGGTTGTTTTTGTTTCTAGCCCTCCTTTCAGTTTTGTGTAATTTGTTATTTGGTCTCTAGCATTTAATTGCTGTTTCAGCCTAATTGTTCTGTACTTGTAAGTTTATGAAAACCTAGTTGCAGATTTCTGATTTCAATTTGTGACTTCAGACTTCATTTCCCACAATCTATCTTACGTTGAGTTGCTTCAGGAGGAAGGATTCATCCTATTTTCAGATAGCTCCCTCTTATTACCTTTATAAGTGATCCCAGAAAACTGTATTACCTTTATAAGTGGTCCCAGAAAACTTTATGCATCTTCTGGTTCAACCCTCTGTCATCCTTGTCTTTGTCACCCCACTATTTAGCATGTTTTTTCTTGTGCTACAAAATATGTGTTAATTTCTTTGCTTGCTAAAGAAATTGGCCAAGTATTTACTTTTGCCAAACTACTCATGATAAAATTGTTGAATGCCGAATTGCTGACCGTTGCCCTTCTTTTTGTTTGGTGGCAGAATGGAGAGGCAGCGCCGTGAGGACGAGATGAAAAACCGACCTTCCAAGAAAGGACAAGAGTCTGAACAATCTGTGACAAACAGGGTATGGCTTGTGCTTATTTTCTTACGATGCACAGTTGCATGTCTCTGTTAGAAAATATAATATGACATTCATTATTCAAAAGTAATGCATTTTTCTCTGTGGACATAGAGCACATATTGCCCTTGGTTAATATAAACTATTATTTGATTTTAGACCTCCAGTCCCCAAACAAAATCTGAGCAAGCCGGTGGTAGCTCAAAATCAACGAAAGAAAAACCAAGTCCAGACAAAGACACAAAAGAGGGACCAAATTTGCAGGTTGCTGGTCCTGCTGGTGAAATTACTGCAGGTAAAAAAGAAGGCAGTAAATCTGTCTGCTGAAGTCTGGTCATAAAGGAAATCCATTATTAAATGTTGCACTTGTGCAAAATGTCATTCGTTCCATGAAAGGCACTTTATGTTTCTTCACGCAACTGGGCACATCCTTGTTTCATGTAAAATGAAATTCATCTTTATACACCTAGTCAGCTTAGTCCATTTAGAATAACATGGACATTTTCGCAAGAATTCGAATCATAGAGCACTTTGAGGTTTGAACCACATGGTGGAGTCTTTTTTTTTGCATGGTAATACATGTCTCATTTAAATTTTGAAAATTCTTTCAATACAATGAAAAAAATCCAAAAGGGTTTCTATTTAATGATGAAATTAAAATGGATAAATAGTATCATAAGGATCATAGTACAAGTCACGTACATACCGACCTGGCAAAACTGAAAAGATAGCAGAACGCTAGCCTTTGCACAAAGGAACACCAGCCAAAAAGTAAAATTACATATAAGACCGATGCCACATGAGGGAGTCTAACATGTCCTTGATGCACGGTAATAATGTACTGATGTACATGCTGATCTATGCAGCAATTTAGTATGTGCTGTATGAACATATTCCCCCCTTATCTTCAGGTTATCTTTTGAAGAAAAGTGCAAAAACTAATGGGTGGAGCAGGAGGTGGTTCGTCCTAAATGAGAAGAGTGGAAAGGTTGGTCAGCCTTCCATACTTGTTGATTGGTTGTGTTTTGATACATTTGAACTCGAAAGGATTTTTTTTCAGACTGTTAATTGTTTTCATAATTTTCATGGCACATGCTGTTGATTATTTTACTTGTTTGTATACCTGGTTGGGCTCACCATCTGTTTTATCAGCTTGGATACACAAAGAAGCAAGAGGAAAGGCATTTTCGTGGTGTCATCACTCTCGAGGTGTGCATAAGTTTTGCATTTGTTGCATGTATTATTTTTCTACTCGGTAATGATGTTGCATGATTTCTCAGTTCCGCGTTAGTGTTTTAATAGTTCAGTAGTTTATTGTCTTCCCTTAATTCCACTAGGAAGAGCATGTCCAAAGAAACATTGCATGTGTAACTCTTAAGATTTATATATAAACTTGAACTGATTCAGCAACTTTGTATGGTGTACTGTGTAGGAATGCAACCTCGAGGAAGTAGATGAGGAAGAACCTTCTAAAAGCTTAAAGGATTCAAAAAAGGCTAATGGACCTGAAAAAGGCCCAAGCCTTGTGTTCAAGATAACTAACAGGGTCGCCTATAAGACAGTCCTTAAAGGTTAACACCACTGAACATTTATAGCATCATGTTTACTTCATTTTTCATTTTATAAACTGGTTTTCTTGTTTTGCAGCTCATAGCGCTGTTGTATTGAAGGCTGAGAGCACTGCTGACAAGGTTGAGTGGGTAAATAAGATAAAAGCTGTAATTCAAAGCAAAGGTGGTTCTTTCAAGGCTGCAAATACTGAGGGTGGACCGCTGAAGCAAAGCCAGACAGATAGCTCCACAGTAAGTTCTAGCTTATGCACAGTTGATTTTCTTTTGACGTGTTGACATGGAATCTTTTGTCAATTGTTGTTTGCAATTGACATCTGATCCCTTTTGCATTTGAAAGGATGCAATGATACGGAGACCAGCTGATCCTGAAGAAGAACTTAGATGGATGTCTCAAGAAGTTCGCGGTTATGTTGAGGCTGTTTTAAATAGTCTAGCAGCAAATGTCCCGAAGGTTTGTGTTCTATATAGCTTTATTTAGTTCACTTGACCTAATGATCTGGTGTGACTCTTCATCAAAGTTTATTTGTTGCTTATCAGGCTATTGTGCTCTGCCAAGTGGAGAAAGCAAAGGAGGATATGTTGAACCAACTATACAGCTCGATAAGGTGAATGCTCTGTCCAGAAATATGCAGTTTTAATTTCTTCTGGAGATTAGCATACTGTATGTGCCTGTCTTTAAACTTTATTCTATTATTTCATGTTTGAGTATAGTTCTATTCTATTGAAAAAGGGGAATACAAGCTTTGAAATACATGCTAACTCTTATACAGTACCTAATTCTATATACTAGCCATCATATGGGAAAGGAAATCCGGATAGCTGTTATCTCTTCTTTGGTAATAGTATGAAAAGTATGATTTATGACTAAGGAACGTGTCTGTACAGGGCTACAGGCATCCAGTTAATTGATTCTTGGATTTTATTTTTTGCGAAACAATTTGATGATGCATTATTCCATATTTATCATAGTCTGCTTGCATGATAGGTGGAGATCCAATGTTTAATTTTTAATTTCACGTATCTCTGCATTTCATCCCTTCACATGTTTCTCATTGCCAGCGGGCAAAGCAATGCAAAAATTGAAGAACTTCTCCAAGAAGACCACAATGCTAAACGTAGAAGGGAAAAGTACCAAAAGCAATCATTTCTGCTGTCAAAGCTCACACGTCAACTTAGTATCCATGACAATCGAGCTGCTGCTTCTTCTTATTCAAATGACAGTCCTGAAGCTGGTAAGCTGATTTTCCCCCCATTTGTCTTAATAATATCACCAAGTTGGCTTTTACTTGGATGTTTGCCTATACCTCATTCAGGAAATGTGGGGTGTAGTTTGACCACAAATAATCCAGTAATGCGTCTGCTATGATCGATAGCATTGGATTTGTATTTAGAAACACGTGTAATCTTTACTGTCAAACTTAAACTGTAAAATCATGTCCTACTTTTTCAAGAGGAGGCAGTACTAATTTTCTTTGACCGGTCTGTAAGATTTAGGGTCTATCTTAGGCAGTTTAGGTTGAGGAGGTTCCGCCTGATATGCATATTGTTTTATTTATAACAACTTGAAATGGAAATCTTTTACAGAGAGCCCCCGGACACCTGGCCGCCCTGGTGAGGACTGGAGGTCAGCCTTCGATTCTGCAGCAAATGGCCCTGCCCCGAACATCGAATCAAGATCGAGAAGTGCTGACGGTCGCAGACGCTCCGAAAATGGGGATCCCAACTCGAGCAGCCGACGCACACCAAACCGGATGCCGCCAGCGCCACCGAGATACTAATCATAGTATCCATGATTTATTATTATGTATTCTTGCTAGGCACACGCCTTGTTTCTGATAATTGGGTGGTGAGATTGGTGGAGCGGGTTTGAGATTGGACAACTAGAGTGAGTGCCTTGGTCGAGAGGTTTCATCGACGGTGTGTATGCAGGCGCAGGCGACCTTGAGTTGTTTATAGAAATATATAGTTGAATCAATTCTCTCAATTGGTTCATGATCCATCTTGCATTTTGACGCCTGATGCTGTACCTTTCTATAGAAGTGATTTTTTGGGTCTTCCACGGGTCACCCTGCTGGCGTTCGCCTTTTCTTACAAATTGACAAAATATTTGTACCAATCTTAATCAGCTTTTTTTATTGTTCAGCCCTGTAAATATAGACCACTCTGGTAGGTAAAAAGGTTACACATCCAGGAAACAACGTAAATTTAGCATGCGGCAATTGAAGCAAGCAGGCAATCAGTCAGATTGCTATTTCTACATGGATTCGGAGTCAGGCGTGCTTCTGCTTCTAAGGACAGGAGGAGGCGTGCTGCTGTTTTTCTGTTTCTGCTTCTATAAGGACTTCACCTGTTCATATACATCCATTTTTATCCATTTCTATGACAAGTAATTCGGTACGGAACAGATAGTTTAAAGAAATTTTGACTACACGTAAAAATGTAAAAAAATTCATCGCATAGGAGGTAAAATGTGAATCTCACTCTATCTTTGAACAACAGCTGGTTCAAGAGAACAATCAAAACACTAGTTAAGGGTCTCGAGTGGGTTTCCGCCGCGGTTTTTTCCAGTTTTCATTTTCTCCTTTTTTCACTTTAGTCCTTAAACTTTTTATGTTTCTTACCTACATTTTATGTTTTGTTGTGAAAAAAATGTTCAATGTATATTATAAAAATGTTTAGTGTGTATTTGAAAAATATTCACTTTATATTAGGAAAACATTTAGAGTACCAAAAAAAAAAGAAGAAAACCAAACCTGGAAAAAGAGAAAAATGAAAAGTAGAAAAGAAAAAACCCAAACAATAAACCTAAACAAAATCCATAGAACAAAACTAAAGAAAACAAAGAAGTGCCAGCAAATGAAACAAACCGACCACTCTGAACCCTGAAACTGGGCAGGCCCACATCACTCCGCTGCATGCGTCACACTAACTAGTTGATGCATGTCAGCGACGGTTACTGTTCTGGTGCGCTGGTCCTATGGAGCCTTAGCACAACGACTTTCCGACACCGACGAGGGAGGGGTGATGACGGCGACGCGCCCTCGGCTCGCTTCGGTTCTTGTAGTTGTCGCTAGGTGGTCTATGAATCTGGATGTGATTTTTGTTATTTCTGGTGTTCGTTATACTGCCATGATTGGAGATGAATATATCGGAAGTTTTCTCGAAAAAAAACTAGGGTTTGCCATGCAGCGATGGCATCACACGTTCGAAACTTAGGTGTCACTCGCAAGCGACGTTTCCTCCAATTTGACGCTCCAATAGTCGACCTAACACACACCTGTCGTTGAGCTGGGCTCATTCCATTTAGCTCGCTTTCTTTTCCGTCCTGCACCGCACTGGAAAATTCCCTTCAAGTTTGTCCACCAATTGTCTTTCCATTTTGGAGCGAGCCATACTGGTTTTTCTTTTATCAGAGAGGTTTTCTTTTCTTTTTTTCTGTTCAGATTTTCATAGGTTTTGTATGAACGTAATTTTTTAAATTATTTTTGTTTCGTTTATTGTTTTTTCTTTAACAATATTCTAATTTATGGAAGTCTTATAAAATTTGATAACATTTTGGAAATTCATAAAAAAATTCCTGACACACGATTATCATTTAAAATTATGAATTAAGAAAAGAAAAAAAAACTTATAACATTTTATCATATGTAAATTATTTGTTCAACGGTTGTTCATGATTGATTATATGTATGTTATAATCATCATCTGTTTCATTTAATCATAAATACATTGTACATTAAGACCTTATTTGATAATTAAGATTATTTTTTGGCATGGTCACCTCCGAACATCACATGCTTCATCTGCAACCCTCTCAGACATGGATGTCGCCGAGATGAGTTCGTCATTCGGCCTTCTCACCCAGTTCCAAGCCCCCCATGACCCGCCTGATAGATACACTGTCACCCAACTCAGCTGCAGAGCAATTGACAAATGCAGAGTTGTGGGTCGGTTCCTGTCGGAAACAGGGAAGTGGGACGAGCGGCGGCTGTTAGCTCCGCCCTCGACCCCGGCTTGGCGGGCCCTTAACGTTTCTTGTTGGAGCACCCTTGCTTTTTTATTTGATATTTTCTCATATCTCATTCTTTCTCTTGTTCGTGAAGCTGCATTTCTCTTATACTGTCATTGCAATGCATTACTTGTGCAAACAAGGAAGTTTTCGTCGTGTTTCCATTTCACTAAGTTGAGTTGTACAGTACTTATACCATAATACTATTGTCCTTAATTCCAACTTATTATATTTGGGGTCATTTTTAACTACATATGGCCTTCAGAATATGATGGTATTTAAGTTTCTAGATCGTATACTCAAATTTGGCTGATTTGAATCGTAGAATAGTTCTTTTTCTTCAATCATGCTACAAGTTTAGGCGAACAAAGTATGATGATTTGATATGTTCCTTAATGAGCAACAGTTACTCTCTCCGTTTCAATGAATAAGACGTGCATGCATCCCAAAATCCAACTTTGACCGTAAATTGTAATAAAATGTGTTCATGTAATTTAAATGTTACAACCTCCGTCCCATAATATAAAAGTGTTTCTGACACAAGATTAGTTCAATAAATTTTATGTTACTAAAAATAGGCGTTCCTTTTCTTCAAAAAATGGTCATGTTCTACGGAAAACAAAAAAAAATGAATGTTTTTTTTTTTTGCTTAAATCAGAAGAGGAATGAACAGTGGTAACACGAAAACAAGATAGTGGAACACATTCGAACTGAACCAGCCCATGAGCATGTGCCATGTTTGTTTTGCCAGCAATTTGACGGACTGGGCGTTGAATAGGGCCTCTCGGTGGCAAGACCACACTGAGGGCGGAGTGGGGTTCCCGGCCTCAGCACCCGCCCGCGAGCTAAGAGCATCTCTAATTCTCTGCCTCTTTTCCTAAAACTTAGCTCTATAAATCACATTTTTAAACTTGAATCTCTAAAATTTGATGGTTTAAAGTTCCTGCACATAGTTCTTCCGCTAAACTTAACACCCTATACTTTTTTATATTTATTTCTCGCCTATGCATACATGGTTTAATGTTTCCACCATTACAAATAAATTAAACCTTCCAATAATAATTCAAACGTTTCGACAACAATTTAAAGAATTCAATGCATTTTTTTTAAATTCAATCCACATATCACATAGCTCACCAGAAGGCACCATATTAAACATACATCACGCACTCCCATTGTAATCACTACCACTCGCCCACCACTATAAAACCAAGGGATTGCCAAGATCTCTCCATGAGAGTGAGTTGCCACTATCATTTTGCCATTTCATACATCACGTCGTTCGCATCCATGAACATGATTTGGCACTCCTCGGCCTTCCGCTTGGTTCTTTGTTCACTCTCAACCTCTCTTCCTCCAATATTTTGAGCTCCATCAAGCATACACGAGTTTCCCCCTTTATGTCATTTTCCCTATATTTCACTATGTGTTTGTACGTCAAGTGAGGAGGCTTAACGTATCGCCTCCGTCGACATTTTGTTGAGTGGATGCCTCAGCGACTAAAGCGTAGTAGAGAGAGCTACTAGCAGCAATCATTTCTAAGACCTCGGGACATCCAATTGGAGGATAAAAAAGAGTAATTTGTGCACGCGATCCCCTTTCCCCCTCGTGGATTCGATAAGGAGAGAAGCCACGAACGTCACTTGCGGTCCTTTGAGGAAATTCCACCATACACATTCTGGTAAAGTCGTACTTGCTTTCACTGTCGACACGAGGTCACGATCCCGCCAACCAAACCATGCATCTTCCCTATGATCACCCACCATACGCTAATCAGTCCACGGTTTACGTGAGATGCCTTTCCCTAACCCCCATGCATTATTGCCAGAGCTGCTTGGTTAGTTTAGCAGCTTAATTAGCATCGTTCGTAATACTGTACTTTCAGCTAATGGGTGTGTGCCAAGATCGGCAGCTCGGTCCACATTGTTTTCAGCCAACTGCCCGGGATGCCGAAAGATCGCGATTCCGGGTGAAGGAGTAAGAAAATATAACGAGAAAGTAGATGTGCTCGTGTATAGCGTGTACGGTGTACGTGCATGAAGAGCCCAGCCCAACCCAACCTCTCCTTCCTGAATCATGGTGTGTGGGCTTTTGTCTCGTGCCCTATCTATCGTCCTGGCCTTGCCACGTCACACACAGCGTTCTCGACGGCAGTGGCTGAGGAGAATAATTGATCCGGTTGCGAAAAGCAGCAGATTCAGAACAGTGGAGTGCTGAAGTTTCAGTGGCACAGCAAGCAGCCAAGTGTAGATGGACAGACAGATAGGCCTCGGAATCCGTACGTAACCCACAGTTCCCAAATGGCTGTCAGGTCGAGGTCGATCATTGTCAGAAGCACAGCATCAGCAACCTGCTCCCTCCCTGATGCTACCGCTGTCCTCGTGCTTCTCAAGATTAAGGGCTATACATTACGCCCTGACCAACCAGGCTCAGAAATATCTTACCTGCTGCCGTCTCTCATTACAAACTCCTACTCTCTCTTCAAGCGTCGGTCCATGTACGTACGTGCCGATGGATGGCATTTCATTACACTCCAGCCTGGATATTATGAACAAAACAATGCATTTTTCATTTCTTCTCGCCGTATTCTGCCGGCAACCCACGGAAATTTGGATTCCTGTGATCCGAAAAGGCACCAAGAAGCTGCTCATGGATAGATAAAAGCTGCACGAGCTGATTGATCACCGCGAGCTAACTGCCTGCCATCAGCAGCACTAAATTAAACAACGCGGATACTGCACAGCTTTAAACGCAAACCTCATGCGCCAAACCAGCACTACATTCTAATTAGCTAAACGATCAAATAATTGCGCGCGCATGAAACCCTCCACTCGCATCGGATGGTTGGTGTGATAGCATCGCCTCAACGGCACCGCACTGCCCTCGTCGTCGTCGGCTTGCCTAATCACCTTGCTCCTCACGCGACAGAGCTAGCTAGCTAGTTAGGCGCTAGCAAGTAGTCCGCCAATGGAGCAACCGGGCTAGGGACAATCTACACGTACGCACTAACGGAAAACTTGTCGGCATGTTTGTTGTAACTCTCGAAACTGTTCCGATATTCTAATTTCCAAACGCCTAAGCATGCATCCAATGTACGTACGACATTCTAATGTTCTTGTTTGTAGTGATAGGTCATGTCAGAACTTGGAACAAAAGGTTTGTTGTAAGCATAAATATGCACTGCCTGCCTAGTTCCACATTTCTGAAATACAGTACTAAAATAACACATAATTCTGCAAATGTTTAACTGCCTTATTTTCTTTGGATAAAGAATCAACAATCAACTCCATGGTTCCTTCATATTTACTGAAGGTGTTGGGACACAAAACCCAGCTAGAATTTATGTTAAACTGTTTTAGAAAGTTCAGAGTCAATGCAATGGCTCTATAGATTTCCCCGCAAAAGGAAAAAACTAGACCAAGCAATTCAAGATGATTTTTTTGCTATTATTAAAGCAGAAACATTATTTTATTTTGCAAAAAATAGAAATATTTGCATTGCCGACATTTACAAATTACTGCAGGCATCATATTTTGCATGGCTGACTGCTGTTTGTTGCATAGTAAGTAAAACAGTCAAGTCAGCAAGGCTAGTGATGCTCTGAATATCATAACCCTTCTCCCCGTTAGCTTAATGATCAAGATTTAGCCAGTGATGCTCATATGGCCCCTCACAACATCTTATCAAAGTCGTTATGACGTTCTACTGTCCATCGCTTTTGGAAAAGCAAGCATTCTGTTTATGTTAGATGACACATATCTTTCCTTCCTTTTCCAGCTCCTCTTTCCCTCTTTCCCTCCCCTCCTGATGACAGTCACTAGCTACTCTCCACTCTCCAGTATTGTTTGCAAGCCCCTTTTCAACGGACGTCACCTCCACATAGCTACACAATTGGCTACCTCAGCTCACTTAAATACTCCCTCCGTCCCAAAATAAGTGACTCAACTTATTTTGGGACGCAGGGAGTATTTCTCACCTGATGCATGAAATACTTTGCTTAAGCCAAGAGATACACCGGAAACCATATTATACTGGCTTTCGAATAGCACCCTGAAGATCCTAAAACCAGCTTGGCTGTGCCAGTTACGTCCTTAGCTTACATTTACTTTGTCAGTTCATCGTACTTTTTTTTTGATTAATCAACCAAAGCTGCACAAAGGTAGCAGCTCATCATTTCAAAAAAAAAAGGTAGCAGCTCTACTGTAATGCACTCCTCTGCAACTTACAATACTTCTGAACATAGAACTGTTCCAATCCAAATTAAAGGTTCCTACTTCCTAATAATCCACATTCGCGGTGCCTAGTAGGATTACAAGTGGAGCAATTACCATAAGCATGTAGGATCAGTAGACCAAATCAATCAATCAGTCAGTAGGTGAATATGTACAACGAATCAGGTTAATTGGCTAAAGATTTGGTCCACACAACGCAATGCAGTACAGCACCAGCATATTTCTCCTTGTGTATATGGAGGACAGGAGGACCCAATCCATTGCAGGTAAACACGCAAAAGAGAATGATTCCTCTAAAAGTTGATCCCTAGTTGAAGCCAGTTCATGCAGAGCCCTAATTGCACCACTTTTTATTAGCGTTTTCCTTTCAGGCCATGCCAAAGCTAAGATAGATGCCCCATTAATCCTTTTCAAAAAAAAAAAAAGATGCCCCCATTAATTGTCTAAAGGGGGGAGAAGGAAAGTTCAGTAATTCTGTGTACACTCCTTTAAAGATTCATGGCCCTTTTTATAGTGGGAAATTAAGAGGAGACAAAGCATTGTTCATACTAGGCTAGGGTATCAAAATCTTCCTCCGGCCCGGTTCTCACAGATATACTGGTTCGTGTACCAAATCAGAGAGCATGTCTTCAGGAGGGGGAAAACCATTTAATTTGGTTTACAACACGTCAACACCATTTGACTTCCTTCAAAAATAAAACACCATTTGACTTATTTTGTCGGCTTGAACAGAAACAAAGCACGGGATCATGTACTGGTTCTCGCAGATACTGGTTTCGACAGGTTCATGTACGAAATCGCAGAGCATGTCTTCAGAAGGGAAAAAACATTTAACTTAGTTTACAACACCATTTGACTTTCCCGCAAAAAAAACACCATTTGACTTATTTTGTCAAAGTTGAGTAGAGATGAAGCACGAGATTAAAGTCAAAGTCGGTGTATGGCTGTATGCACGATGCATTTTTCCGACGAAAAGACGGGCATTTTTTTTCTTCATTTCAGCAACAGCTGATTGCTGGCTCGGATGGTTTCAGAGCTGGCAACGAGATAGAGAAATGAAGCGGCTCAGGTACAATGTACGTAGATTAACTTATTTACAAAGTATTATATGTCATGATCTGTTAAAAAACTAATTTGTTATTACTAAATATAAAAACATGGTACTAGTTTATAGAAGTGCCAATCATGGCATTAAACGGCGGATGGCACAACAATACCTTAAAGATTTTTCGCAAAAAAAAAGTAATACCTTAAAGGAAACCCCTGTGTTCTGTTGACTGGTGAAGTGTGTGCTGTGGTGGTGCCGGAGGCAGGTGACGGACGTTGGTGTCAAGCTCAGAGATGTTCTTCTATCTTTTCAGTTTTGTCATGTCGATTCTTACGTGACTTGTACTTTGTTCTTTATGATATGAATGAGATACGTATTACCATGAAAAAAAAAATGTGTGCTGTGAGACAAACATTGATCTATGCCTGTGCGTGCGTGGATGGCATTTGGCCTACTCTTTAAAGGAAGTCAAAAGGAGTGCACCGACTGTTCTGAATTCCATGCATGTAGCTCGACGTGGGCACCTTAACGGCCAGCTAGCTAGGTCTGCAATTCATGGTTCTTACTACACTACTCTGACACTATCACATACTCTGAAAACAAAATGTTTCCGTACCCGTACTGTACCAATTGTCCATCACAGCAGCAGTGGTCAAGGGTAGGGCTGCAAGAAAAGGTCGAGGCTCATGAGCCGCTTGAGATCGACTCGTTTTTTGGCTCGACTCGAGATCGGCTCGAAAAGAATTAAGCTGAGTTTGAACACTTTATGTAGCTCGACCGAGAAACGTGTCGATCTTGAGCCAATACTGGCTCGCTCGATTTTAGCTCGATAGCTCGACATAATACCATTATGTTAAATGATCACGCCATATATTAAATGAAAATAAGACAATTTATTACTACCATATATGATGTGCGTGATTTTTCTCCATTTTATTTACCAGCAAACATGGAAGTTTAATTAAGTGTAGAGAAGATTTAGGTTTAATTATGGTACGTGGTCGACTACGTCTTAAATTTCCTGTTGTTTTGGACAAAAATTTCCCAACATATGCACATTTGTTTTCTTGTTTTTCGTCCACGAAGACCACCATCTATTGCTAGTTCGCCCAAGAGACCAAGATGAGCTCATGCCCTACAAAGTTGTGTCGTGTTGTGTCCTTATCTAGTTGGAATAATCACCATAGATTTATAATTTTTACCGTCTCATTTAGCTCGAAACTAGCTCGAGATCGTTACAGGCTGAGCACGAGTCATGTTCTAGAGCTCGATCTTGAGCTTCACTCAGTTTGAGCTCGCTCGAATTTTAATATGAGTTGAGCTGAGCCAACTCCAACTCGCTCGAACTCGACTCGTTTGCAGCCCTAATCAAGGGGATCAAAAGAACTGGCCCTAGGGTCTTGGAGAATAGTATATCACAAAATTTTCTAATGTGAAATTAGTTTTTTTTATATATATCACGTGGAATCGGTATGTAACTAGTGGGTTCTTTTCGCTCAGGCTAACTGACCTAGGCGACAAGGGGCGACAACGGCTAATCTACCCTACTCCCCGGTGAGATCATGGGCCCCTTCTTCCTCTGTATGTCGCTCTGGCGACGAGAGGAGGCAGAGACCCTAGGGCTTCGATATGGTGGCGGTAGGGTTAGGAATAAATTTAGTGTCCGTCTTCATTCAGTAGTGCCCGAAGATGGTGTGCCTGCGTGGAATAAGATCTTTCCGCCACTCGTACCGGTGATACTTTTTGGCATGTGAAAGATGTTGTATCCTCAAATCTGTTCTTCGGTCTAGCATTTTATCCTGTAGGTTAGTCTTTGCCGCATTGTCATGCGGAGTGGACAATGTGACTATGGGTCTTGGTCCTCCGGCTCCAATTCCAACCGATGAAGCTTGGCCAACCTCGGTTTGGTCGGGAACTGTGTGAGATTTGTGTCCTCGACTCTGTGTGGATGGACGTGGGGCGTTCTAGAGGCTCTCTTCGGTGTTTTCTTCTTCGGTACGTCGATTTGCTCACGGCGCATCGGTGAATGCAGGACGAGGAAGACTTCAATACCCCCAATGAATTTGATGTGTTTTTTTAATTTATCTACAAAAGGTACTTTTGTAAAGGTTTGTGTTGCTTAATACGACATTTAGTCTTGCCCAAAAAAATGTATTTAGTGGGACCTGGGCTCGAAATATAATTGTCTACCTATGAAGAACATGGGCGCCGAGTTCTTCACATTTTTCTTGGAGAAATGTGAGTTCTCCGCGAGTTTCTGATGTTTAAAGCGGATCACAAGACCATCGGTGTTTTTTTTTTTGCGGGTAAAAGACCATCGGCGTTGGTAATTCCTTTCTCATTAAATTTTCCTTCCTAAACATCTGGTTTGCTATTTCGGTTGAATATGATCATAGAACACGCTAGTTAGAACTGGGTGCTTGTATTTCCCCATCCCCGACACGGAAGCCTTTCTAGCCGTCTCCTCCTCCTCCACAAAAAAGCTAGGGTTTTTGCCTCCCGCCGCCGCCGCCGCAGGTCCGCCTCCTCTCCGGTGGTCCTAGGGCCATGGGGGCGCGGTGGATCTCGGCAAGGGTCGGCGGGAGGGCTCCGTTTTAGTTGTTTCTTTCAGTTTTGCTAGGGTTTGTGTCCTGCTCAGGAAGACGAGACGACGGCGGCTCCCTGAAGATGGAATAAAGGTCTTCGCGCCTAGCCCCCATTCCGGCGGTGTGTCTAGCACCGTTGGTGGGCGTGTGGAGGTGTGTCTCCGGCGGATCTATCTTTGGTGAATTTGCTCGGATCTCGTCGTTGTTCGTCTACGTTCGTGTGTCTTCGGATTGGATCTTTCTGATCTATGTTATTCTTCATCTGCGGCGGTTGCTGTTCTGGTGCGCTGGTCCTATGGGGTCTTAGCACGACGATTTCCCGACTGTCTACTACAACAAGTTGTGTCCGTCTCCGGCGATGGAGGGGCGATGACGGCGGCGCGCCTTCGGCTCGCTTCAATGCTGGTAGTCGTCGCTAGGTGGTCTACGGATCTGGATGTAATTTATGTTATTTCTGGTATTCGTTGTACTGTCATGATTGAAGATGAATAGATCGGAAATTTTCTCGCAAAAAAAAAGAAGAAGAACCGGGTGCTTGTGCTAGAATCGATTCCGGAGTAATAAAATCTTAGCACTTGTATGTTCTACTAACTGTTTATACTCGAGTCTGAAATTTCTTAGCACCGGGTAGTAGTTTTGACCAACATTGTACATGCTCCCTCGTCGCATTTTTTTTAACATGGAACATTGCGCGCGTCCTAAAACCATCGACATCGAGAAATAAGAATGACAGGGAACCTCCAACCTCCTCAGCGATTTGGGCTTCCTGGCCGTTGGATCAATTTTTTGATGCGATTTGGACCGTCCGATCTGCCTATCGAATGATCTGGGCCGTAGAATCGAGAGGTAACACTATTGCAATGAACAATTTCACTCTCCACATGCCACCGCCGTTATTCCCATGCCCCGCCGAGGGTTTTTTCGTCTTTTCACACATAGATATATATGGCAACATCTCTCGTGGAAACCTAGCCGCCTCCAACTCCCCCTCCTCGCGCGGTCGCGCCTCCCTCCAAACCCTCGACCCCCGCCCGCCTCCCTGCACCACGCCGCCGTCATTTCCGCCGGCGCTCGCCTCCTCCGCCGCCTCCTCTCCAACGCCGCTGACGTAGCACGGGAGGTGCCCCTCCCCCCACCCCCCCCCCCGGGCGAAGAACCCAAAGAAGGGAAGCGGGCGGCTCGCGCCGTCGCCCCCCAGGAGGCAGCAGAGGCGGCACAGGCTGCGGAGGGCGCGAAGAAGGCGGCGGCGGCGGGGACGAAGGACTCGCTGCTCTACCGGCGGCTGTCGGCGCTGGGAACGCCGGGGAGGGGAGTGTGTCCGCGGTGCTGAACAAGTGGCTGCGGGAGGGGCGGGAGACGTGTTCCATGGATCTCGAGCGGTACGTCAAGGAGCTCGCAGGTACAAGCGCCATTCGCAGGCACTCGAGGTATGAATGATATGCCCCCAACACGCTCTGTCGCGTTCTCAGCTTGCTGGTTAATGGTGCTCTGCTTAGGACGGGATTGGTACCAGAAAGATGATTTTTGCAGCATTATTCTGCAATGTGCTCAATTAATTTGTAACGGAGTGAGTAGATGAAGTGACCCTTGCCACATTTATACCCCAGGTTTATAGTCCTACAAGTGATAAATTAGCTATGTACCACATTTGTGCCCTAGGTTTGGTGGCCTTTTTGTGCGTGCTCTATTTAACATTATAAATTGATTGTATCGGGTGCTACAACGACAATGGATTGTATTCTATCAACCCTTGTGATTGACTGATGTCTGAACCATGGTATAAATGCTAGCATCCAGTCAGGATTTATGAAAAGCATGATCTTTGTTTAGTTATGTCAGTAAAAATACTCATGTAGGATTCTGGCCTGAATATGTGGCTGCAATCTTACACAAAGGAAGAGACAAGATAATTTGATGACAATTACTCATGGAAATTTTGGCGTGAATATGTCCATTTTACTTCCTACTTATAACTTATTCAAACAAAGCTAAGCTAAAGATGGAAATTTTGAGGGAGAGCTTTGGGATTGGTTGATTGATCTGTCGGTTCTTCTAGGCGGGCGGGGATGGAGGAGCTGAGAATGGACGTTGAGAAGGCGAACATGCTCGAGTTGACTAATCGCATATTTTTCTCATTTTGCCACTGTCGTTCTTGGTTGTTGTCTTCTATCTTGACCCATTCAATGGTCATGTATTAAGGGAAGATATGGCTTAGGCGATGCTATAAAGTAAGGACAGAAACAATGGTCTTCACGATTTGAAAATATATGCCTCAACAGCCAGAAGGACATCAAACTAATGTAAGATGCTCTATGCCTCCCATTTTTCTGTCCTTAATGTTATGATAATACTGCATCCAAAATGTTTGTTTGTTAGTATGGCAACGGGTGCCATTGTGGTCAGGAGCCTAATGTTAGCTCGTCCCCTATTTTAGTTTTCATCATTTTCTTTTAAAGTTCATATTTGTTGGTCTTTCTTATGGATATTCATCATTCTCTCTCTATATATATGTTCAAATTGTAAAGGAAATAAAATGGATGTGTCTTCTGCTTTATCTTCCAGCTTCAATTTTGTTTTACAGCAATGCCTATGTGGAAGTTTTGCTTTAGTTTCCTCTTGTTCTACTACTAAAGCTAAATCAAATATGATATGTTAAAACCAGATATAATTTCATCAAGAACACTGTAAAGAATTTTGACGCTTCATAATATTCAAGATCTCGCTTATTTGAGAATCATTGTTTCCCCCAGATTTATGAATGTAGTGCTTCTCTCTTCCTATTGGTGTGAGGCGGACAGATCCGCCTACTGCCAGATAAGCTCGGCTGCTCTCCCTTCCAACTCATTCCGATGGCAGCGCGTTGTCCCTTCTCTCGGCAAGGTCAACTTTTTTCCTTCCTCTTATGCTTACTTTGTGATGCAGATCTTGCGGATCTGATCCATGTCTACCTATTTGATGCAGCATTGTTGGCCTCTCGGTGGTTCTCAGTGTGTGATGGGCTCTTGCGTGCGGATGGAGCTGTTCTCCACTGTTTCGGCGATAGGCGGAGGAAGGGTACGCCGTGAGGCAGCCCCGTCGGTATTATTTTTCTTCTACAATTGTTAGCTTTCGTGTTCTTCGCCTTTCAACTCTCAAGTTTTTATATTATTCCTGGTAAATAGATGACTTGGTATTATGTTCATATGTGATTTGGGACAACATTTGCTCTATGATAGGTTGGGTAAGCATCCATTTTCCTGTTATGCAGCGAGTTTGTAGAGCTGCCATTTTCTTATACAGATAACCTTGTGGCATGTGATATGTTGGGTTGTAGCTGGGTATGCTTAAAGACTTATTATTTTCTCTTTCCTTCCATTATTTTCATGTTAGTTCATAAGAAGGATTATATTTTACAAGGTTATATGGTTTGTGCATTCCGTTTTCTTCATTTATGCTTCCTATATTCACCGCCCCATTAATGATTAAAACAGGGTGGAACAGAGCAATCACAAAAGAATAATAGAGATGCTACATACAACCAATGGGATCCTCTCAACGCCGCCGCCGCAGCGATGGACCGGTCTCTAGCACTTCTCAGTCGACCAGGTAATATACATCCGCCAACCTTACCAGCTACATACGCCTGTATCTAAATGTCTCCATTTGTGCATGTTTGGTTTTAATGTTTCTGTATTTTCCTTAGAAACGATGGTTATTTATGTTATCATTCGCCTTCTTCTGCACTTTTCATTTATTTTAGCATCATGAAGAAATTTGAGGCATGTTATGACCTAATGCTCCACCTGCTGCAAGGGGAGATTGAGGCAAAGCAAGGACCTGGGAACTGCTGAAAATTTAGAGGTTTCATTTTGTTTTGAATTTTGTGAGCCTTTAAGATAGGTATCTAAAATAGGCATGAAGGGGATGATCTTGCAAAGATAAGACATTTGTTTAGAGTGCAGTTGTGAACCATATCATCACTACTAGCTGTACATATGCTTCCTCTTTGTAACGGGCCTGCCTACATTTGTAGTATCTACACTTTATATCCTGGCCGACGCCTTCGGAGGATGGTGGCAATCATCCAGCTCGACCATGCCATCAATGGCATCTACCACAGCCTGCCTGTGCTCGCCGGTGTTAATGTGTCCATCCGTTCCCCGAATGACAAGGTGCGTATGTGTTATTAGACGACAACTTGTACGATTCCTCTTGATGCTTCCTTGTTTTTATACATGCTCTACTGCAGCTCAAGTTTGGGGTGGATGAATCGTACAAGCTGATTGGTCTCCTCGCTATGGCTGCTGCACAGTGGCGGGGTTTGGGCATGCCGCTGGTGCTCCTTCAGATTGGCGTGGATGCCTTCGTGCTCGGGATCTACTATATCTACGGGTTCCCAGGTTCTTCTCTTTCTCTCTGCTGGCCGGGGAAGGCATACTTTTCTTAATTAATCTAGGGGTTGTCAAATGCTTCAGGTTTATATTGCCCATTGTATAGGGTGCATTTTGGATGATTAATCTAGAGCAGATATAACATGGAGATGTTGTTTAATATAAATCAAACATCGAGATGACAAAGATGAGAAATATGAGAAGTGTAAAACTGGCATGTTGACAAAGATAAAAAATATGAGATGATTAATCTGGAGCACATATAACATGGACGCTCTTGACTGATATTGCTAGCAAGCTGTGAAGCAAAGATAATATTTGGTCTCTACAGGATGAGCCACCAACGGGAATAAATCCTTGCATGTTTTTTTACCCTTGAATCAGTTTGCATTTCCCCCTTGTTTTTGGTACATTGCTCTGCAGCATTTTATTCCTATTATACCATGGCTACTTTAGTTGTAAGAGATGCATTCTTACAAAGTTTAATTATATATGTTCCATAAATTGGTTGCTTTCTGAAACACGTGCATAGAAGGTTGATGTCCAGGTTTAGCCATGAGTCACTTTATTGATATGTGTATGCTTTTACGTATTTCTAAAATGAAAATAGTCGTGGCGAAGTGTCTAATCTTAGGTATTTACTGTTATATTCATACTATTGAATAGTGACAAGAATGATTCTGATAAATCAGGTGTCCAGAGGACTCTGATCCAGGGGACATCAGACCATCAATGTAATAGGTAATTACCGCAACATGTAAGTAGGTCACATATCTTAGTTTTCTGATATTTTTTTATTATTTATCTTGGAAGATCCTTTTTTCTTTTACAATTGGTTGTATTGTTTTGCATTTGATATACCTAAAATGAAGGGTATATTAGAGACACCGTGTTCCTATTTCTTTATAGAAAAGTAAAGCATGCATATAAAACTTTGATCAATGACTCACTGAAAATGAAGGGCATATTATTGCATCTCTTTTTGTTTCCAATAATGTCATTTTTGCTTCTCACTTTGTAACGATTATACTACTGATCAGTTTGTGTTGTGCTTCTTAGTATCTTGCCAATTCCATTTTGCCTGGTCAAGCATGTGCTTTTTCTTGCTGCCATGTCAAGAACACAAAGAATGCCAATGTGTTTTAATTTATTTCCACTACAATTTTTTTCTGTTGCCAAAAGTGGCGTTTCTGAGAAAAAGAAAATGCATTGTGTCTTTTGTGCAGGTTGGTTTGCACACGGTGCTGCAGTTTTCAAGATATATCATGAGCTCAAATGTTTGAATCAAAGGCTTATGTTGTGTACCGAAAGAATCCTGAGAAAAAAATATAAGGTGAGTTCTATTGGAAATATGTTGATCCTTACTATTATTATCTTATCTTTTGCATGAACATTTGATGCTCAAGTTAAAAAATTCATAGAAATCTTGGTGTTTTCTGCTCTTATTGTTCCTAATTTTATAGGAGACCTGGATGCCTAACTAGGATTTAGATGTGTTAGCCCAGACCCCAAGATATATCATGTGCTCAATGTTACATATATATTCACATTTAGTGGAAATGAGCATGCAGTAATTAACTAGACTATAGTAGATGGACTGACAACATAACAGAAAAAGTTGGGGACAGAAGGTCTCGAAGGAGACATTTTCATACTTGTGGCTTGGCAGCTCAAATTGAGCATCATTGTGGCTGTAGTTTAGTGGTGAGAATTCCACGTTGTGGCCGTGGAGGCCTGGGCTCGAATCCCAGCAGCCACACAGTTTTTTTCTCACATTCTTTCTTTTTGACAGTACATTTCTTGCAATCTAGCTGTACTGATTGCATGCTATTACTCCTACAAGATGATTAGATTATTCTTTTCATGCAAAAAATCACGCCGCGTGTTATTAATCTGAAATGGATTTTAACCTGTTTTGAGCAAGTTTCTATGATGAGAAGAAGTTATAACAAGTGTATTTTTCAAAAAAAAAAAACAGGAGTGAAATGAAGGACATTTTCCTATCAAGTACTCTGGAACTGTGGCAAGCTTATTAGAGATTTGGATCCTTTAAGATCATCGAAAGTCTTCAGACTAAAGAGGTATATTGCCAAGGAGCAATCATATATGGCCAGGCCATGCTAAGGTCGAGGACGGTGGCCGCCACCACACGGTGTCTGTCTTCTTATTCCACTGTTTTGTCAAATTGAATTTGGAACTGAATGTGTGAACTAAGTGTTTTGGCAGATCGGAAACAAGTTTTTTGTGCAATGCAATCTTTATACGATACAGACCCCATATCAAAAACTGAGAGATCGAAGGTTAGAGTGCTAATTTCCTAGCATTTATTTCTGGATCTGCGATTACCATGTTCTAATCATCTCCTTCAGCCATGAGGACAGGGTTAGGTTAGCCAATTTTTTTGCTATAGATTAGGAAGAGTTCTGATCATCTAGCTGTAACAAATTCTCTTCTTTACATAAATTTGACTTTTGATTTCAAATGCTCTGCAGGACCCAATAGAAGATGCCCTACATCTTTAGTGGTAGAAGTACAAAAGGGTTGCAGTTGAGGCGAGGCTGGGAACACAGGATGCATGGATGGTGATGTAGAGGCTTCTCACTATGTCCATCGTGTTTTATTTTTTCCTTGCCACGGTTCTATGTATGAGTTGGGCAGCTGATTCAACTGGCTAAATTTTAACCACGTTGATTCTTCCATGTTTTGTGACCATGGCCTTTTTGATTGGGTGACAAAAACATTCTTATCACTAAAGTAACTTTGTTTCTGAAAGTTTAAGTTGTATAGATGAGCTTGATGATCTGCCATAAAATATTTTTTGTGAGAAGATGGCTGGAATCTTGGTAGAAAGAATACCATGCTGAAATCTGAAGAATGCACATATATAATTTGCCCTAAAATAACACGAACTATTCAAAATTTGAGATGTTTTTATGATGGTTCAGAAAATATGGTTATACTTCTGTTTTGTTGGCTATGAGATTAACAAAGGGGACCTTATGTTGGCTGATCAAAGTTACTCTTAACTTACGTTGCTTTGCAAGTTTGTTTTAGAACTTTGATTAGCTTAGACTTTCAGTTAACAACTTCCTTTTTCCCTTTGTAGGTTGAAGCTCAAGGCGTCAATCAAAACAGAGTAAGAGAATAAGCTGGGAATGGTGCAGTGGTATGAAATTTAAAAGAAGTTGAAGAGCTGGAGCCAAGCATGGTGGCATGCAGTCATGCTCTGGTTTATTTGCAGGTATTGAGATAGTGGTTAAGTTTGTTTTTGTTTCTCTAGGTTTTAGCATTTTTGGTCTAAATGCCAACATCACGTCAGGGGATTCTCTCCCTTTAGTGTGACAGCAAGAGAAGAAAGTATGTAAAGAATATAGAGGGGTCCATTTCTGCTTATGTCACAGTCAGTATAACTTGATGCTAAACCCGGATTCCTACTAACTTATTGCATTACCTGCTTGACCAAAATGTTGGGACCGGCACCCTCGCGCCAAGGCGCGATCCTGATCTAGTTTGGGACTAGAGGGAGTACTTCCTGGACGAGGAACTACTGCATATGAAGGCCGGTATGGAAAGAATGCCTAGCTACTAACTGGTACACCCTCTGTTTCAAAATAAGTGTCTCAAGCTTAGTACAATTTTGTACTAGAACTAGTACAAAGTTAAGACACTTATTTTGGAACGAAGGGAGTAGTAGATTCGATCGGTTGCATGCTTTTATCAAAGGCTCGTTCGATGGCTAATATGTGAACGTCCCATTGCAGTGCCACCCAAACAAGACCCAGAAAAGATTCAGAGCTCTGAAAGTGTTCCTTTCGTGTCCCGACGGGCAAGGAAAAAGAAGGACAGACGTGATGCCTATTTGCAGACGACACATGCACCGGTCCACACGGTGTGCCGATGGTACCAGACTAGCAGTGGCCAGTGGTCAGAGCATCTCTAGCAGACCCGTAAAAAGCCGCGACCCGCACAATAACCGCCAAAATACGGGTCGGCGCGGAAAATCCCGCCCGAACGGTCCGTAATTTTTTTTAGGGGCGCGGCAAAATCTCGGCCCCAACCCGCGAATACGCAGGTTTCCGTCTCGCCCATACGGTGCCCCGTATCCCAGGAAAGTGGTTGGCGGGAGGGACATTTCAGCCCGCGCCCTTTCCCCACCTCCTTCCGCCGCCGCCCGCCATTGGTTCCGTCCGTCCGCCGCCGGCGATTCCGGCCAAATCTGCAGGCGGAATTGCGCCGCGGGGGCACCCCCACCCTCTACCACCGATATGCTGCACCGCCCCCTCGGATCCGGCGACACGAGCCGCACCTGGTCGCCGTCGCCGCCGGGGATCGACCGTCCTCGAGCGGCTCCTAGTCGCCGCCCGGGATCGCCCGCCCCCCGAACCGCCGGAGAGCCACCGCCCACGAGCCGCCGGTGAGTGTTTGCTTGTGCTTTGTGCCGAGCGCTATGCATAGTTGGTTGACGCGGCGTGCGATTTTTGTTCATGTAGATGGAATTGAGCCCATGCGAGAAGTTTTTGCTCGACGATTCGTCCGATTCGGACGACTCGGATGTTGAGACGCTGCTTGCAAACTATCGGCAGCAGACGTTGGTGATGGCCCTTGCCGTGAAGGAGCACGAAGATGAGAACCGAAAGAGGCGGCGAGGATCGACCGTCGGCCGTCTTTGCATTCCTCGAAATCGCCATCTCGGGAACGAGATGTTGATGCAAGACTACTTCGCGGAGAATCCAACATATCCACCGCACCTCTTCCGGAGAAGGTACCAAATGCGCCGATCTCTCTTTGTGAAAATTGTTCAAGCTTGCGAGGCAAATTGTCGGTATTTTACTCAAAGAAGAAATGCCGCGGGCTTAAAGGGATTTAGTGCATATCAAAAAATCTCGGCAGCTATGCGGGTGATTGCATACGGCGTTCCGGCTGACTATGCCGATGAGTACCTTCGCATTGGTGAAGATACCACAATTGAGTTAGTGCGTAGGTGCCAAAGTGATCATCCGTGTCTTTGGTCTTGAATATCTTCGGGCACCCAACGAGGATGACAAAAAAAAATCAATGGCATCTAATGAGAGGAGAGGTTGGCCTGGCATGCTAGGTAGAATTGACTGTATGCATTGGAATTAGAAAAATTGCCCGAAGGCATGGCAGGGAATGTATTGTGGCAAGTCTCGTGATGCAACAATTGTGCTAGAGGCCGTAGCATCTGAGGATTTATGGATTTGGCATTGCTTTTTTGGTATGCCGGGCACTCTCAATGATATCAATGTGTTGCAACGGTCTCATTTGTTTGATAGGCTTGCTAGTGGTGATGCTCCTGCTTGCAACTATACTATCAATGAGCATGAATACACAAAGGGGTACTATCTTGCAGATGGTATATACCCTCCTTGGTGCACATTTGTCAAGAGCATCAAAGAACCCAAAACTAGAAAACAATGTGAATTCGCAAGGGTGCAAGAGGCAGCCCAAAAGGACATTGAAAGAGCATTCGGAGTTTTGCAATCTAGGTTTGCCATTGTTCGTGGTCCTGCTCGTTTTTGGGACAAGCGGACCTTGAAAGACATCATGACATGCTGTGTTATCCTTCATAATATGATTCTTGAAGATGAGAGAGGCATGAACTTGGAGTTCTCCTACGACAATGTGGGTAGCCGTGTCAAACCAGCTAGAGACCCTAACCGCATTAGAGCTTTTCTTCAGACATACAAGGAGATTGAAAATGCAAACACCCACTTTCAACTTCAGGAGGATCTCATTGAGCACCATTGGCAAAGGGCTGGACAGTAACAAAACTCATTTTTCTATTCATTTTTATTTAATTCATGTGTTATTTGTATTCGGGACAAGTTTTATATTGCATTATTTAGTTTGCTTCGGTGATTTGAATAATTATTTGTAATGTGGATGATTGTTGTATTGTGCTAGTATTGATATTTTTTCTGAATAATTATTTTGTAGTGTGGATGATTGTTGTATTTTTGTGGTGTGGTATTGATATTTGCGGACCGGCGGCAGCGGCGCAAGAGCAGACCCCGCAAAGCCGACCCGTAAAATAGTATATTCTGCGAATATCCTTTTATACGGGTCCATTTTACGGGGTCTGCCTCTGCGGCCGCCCGCGCCGTCCCGCAAAGACATTTTTCCATGAACTGCAAACGAGTTTTGCGGGTCGGCGTTATGCGGTATTTGCTAGAGATGCTCTCAGAACCGAACTCTGGCGTACATAATGCCAACTCCAGCGCACGACCCCAAACGGACGTCTATTTTGCCCTGCTTTCGTCCGTTTGGGGCGGCAATGGGGTTGCCCATGTTCATTTGGGGCCGTTGCCGTGTCGGTGCGCCCAACGCGCGGCCGCACCCCATATCATGTCCGGGGTGGACGTGATATAAAAAAATCACAAAAACTTGAATAAATGCCAAAAAATCAAATAAACGCAAACATAAAACATAATTAAACAGTCTTCGCGGCCCGTCGATGCCCCGTTCCATAGTTCTTAACATAAACATAATTAACATAAAATAAAACAAAAGAAAAGCGCCGCCCGAGCGCTGCTGCCGTGCCCGTCGCCGTCTTCTCACACGTCGCCGTTGTCGTCCTCGTCGCCAGTGAGGTCGATGTAGGGCGGCGGCGTCCAGAGGTGGGGCGTGTTGGGGAACGTAGTAGTAAATCAAAAAAATTTCTACGCATCACCAAGATCAATCTATGGAGAGACTAGCAACGAGAGAGAGGGGAGTGCATCTTCATACCCTTGAAGATCGCGATGCGGAAGCGTTGCAAGAACGCGGTTGGAGGAGTCGTACACGCAGCGATTCAGATCACGGTCGATTCCGATCTAAGCGCCGAACAACGGCGCCTCCGCGTTCAACACACGTGCAGCCCGGTGACGTCTTCCACGCCTTGATATAGCAAGGAGGAGGGAGAGGTTGGGGAAGACAACTCCGGCAGCACGACGGCGTGGTGGTGGAGTTGGCAGTTCTCCGGCAGGGCTTCGCCAAGCTCAACGGAGGAGGAGGGGGTGTTGGAGAGGGGGAGGGCTGCGCCTTGGATGAGGTGCTGCTGCCCTCCCTCCTCCCCTCTATTTATAGGGCCAAGGGGGAAGGGGGCCGGCCCCTCTAGATGAGATCTAGAGGGGGGGCGGCGGCCAAGGGGAGGGGGCTTGCCCCCCAAGCCAAGGGGGGCGCCCCCCTTAGGGTTTCCCCCCAACCCTAGGCGCATGGGCCCTAAGGGGGGATGGCGCCCAGCCCACTTAGGGGCTGGTTTCCTTCCACATACAGCCCATAGGGCCCTCCGGGGCAGGTGGACCCTCCCGGTGGACCCTCGGAACCCCTTCGGTGGTCCTGGTACAATACCGGCAAACCCCCGAATACTTCCGGTGACCGTATGATGACTTCCCATATATAAATCTTCACCTCCGAACCATTCCGGAACTCCTCGTGATGTCCGGGATCTCATCCGGGACTCCGAACAACATTCGGTAACCACATACTATTTCCCATAACAACTCTAGCGTCACCGAACCTTAAGTGTGTAGACCCTACGGGTTCGGGAACCATGTAGACATGACCGAGACATCTCTCCGGCCAATAACCAACAGCGGGATCTGGATACCCATGTTGGCTCCCACATGTTCCACGATGATCTCATTGGATGAACCACGATGTCGAGGATTCAATCAATCCTGTACGCAATTCCCTTTGTCCATCCGTATGTTACTTGCCCGAGATTCGATCGTCGGTATCCTTATACCTTGTTCAATCTCGTTACCGGCAAGTCTCTTTACTCGTTCCGTAACGCATGATCCCATGGCTAACTCTTTAGTCACATTGAGCTCATTATGATGATGCATTACCGAGTGGGCCCAGAGATACCTCTCCGTCATACGGAGTGACAAATCCCAGTCTCGATTTGTGCCAACCAAACAGACACTTTCGGAGATACCTGTAGTGCACCTTTATAGTCACCCAGTTACGTTGTGACGTTTGATACACCCAAAGCATTCCTACGGTATCCGGGAGTTGCACAATCTCATGGTCTAAGGAAATGATACTTGACATTAGAAAAGCTCTAGCAAACGAACTACACGATCTTGTGCTATGCTTAGGATTGGGTCTTGTCCATCACATCATTCTCCTAATGATGTGATCCCGTTATCAATGACATCCAATGTCCATGGTTAGGAAACCATAACCATCTATTGATCAACGAGCTAGTCAACTAGAGGCTTACTAGGGACATGTTGTGATCTATGTATTCACACATGTATTACGGTATCCGGTTAATACAATTATAGCATGAACAATAGACAATTATCATGAACAAGGAAATATAGTAATAACCACTTTATTGTTGCCTCTAGGGCATATTTCCAACAGTCTCCCACTTGCACTAGAGTCAATAATCTAGTTACATTGTGATGAATCGAACACCCATAGAGTTCTGGTGTTGATCATGTTTTGCTCGTGGAAGAGGTTTAGTCAACGGATCTGCGACATTCAGATCCGTATGCACTTTACAAATATCTATGTCTCCATCTTGAACATGTTCACGAATGGAGTTGAAGCGACGCTTGATATGCCTGGTCTTCTTGTGAAACCTGGGCTCCTTGGCAAGGGCAATAGCTCCAGTGTTGTCACAGAAGAGAGTCATTGGGCCCGACGCATTGGGAATAACTCCTAGGTCGGTGATGAACTCCTTCATCCAGACTGCTTCCTGTGCTGCCTCCGAGGCTACTATGTACTCCGCTTCACATGTAGATCCCGCCACGACGGTTTGCTTGCAACTGCACCAGCTGACTGCCCCACCATTCAAAATATACACGTATCCGGTTTGTGACTTGGAGTCATCCAGATCTGTGTCGAAGCTAGCATCGACGTAACCCTTTACGACGAGCTCTTAGTCACCTCCATAAACGAGAAACATATCCTTAGTCCTTTTCAGGTACTTCAGGATGTTCTTGACCGCTGTCCAGTGTTCCCTGCCGGGATTACTTTGGTACCTCCCTACCAAACTTACGGCGAGGTTCACATCAGGTCTGGTACACAGCATGGCATACATAATAGACCCTATGGCTGAGGCATAGGGGATGACACTCATCTTTTCTCTATCTTCTGCCGAGGTCGGGCATTGAGCCGTGCTCAATCTCACAGCTTGCAATATAGGCAAGAACCCCTTCTTGGACTGATCCATATTGAACTTCTTCAATATCTTGTCAAGGTATGTGCTTTGCGAAAGACCAATGAGGTGTCTCGATCTATCTCTATAGATCTTGATGCCTAATATGTAAGCAGCTTCTCTAAGGTCCTTCATTGAAAAACACTTATTCAAGTAGGCCTTTATGCTTTCCAAGAATTCTATATCATTTCCCATTAATAGTATGTCATCCACATATAATATGAGAAATGCTACAGAGCTCCCACTCACTTTCTTGTAAACACAGGCTTCTCCATAAGTCTGTGTATACCCAAACGCTTTGATCATCTCATCAAAGCGAATGTTCCAACTCCGAGATGCTTGCACTAGCCCATAGATTGAGCGCTGGAGCTTGCATACCTTATCAACATTATTAGGATTGACAAAACCTTCCGGCTGCATCATATACAATTCTTCCTTAAGGAAACCATTAAGGAATGCCGTTTTGACGTCCATTTGCCATATCTCATAATCATAGAATGCGGCAATTGCTAACATGATTCGGACGGACTTCAGCTTCGCTACGGGTGAGAAGGTCTCATCGTAGTCAACCCCTTGAACTTGTCGATAACCCTTAGCGACAAGTCGAGCCTTATAGATGGTCACATTACCATCCGCGTCTGTCTTCTTCTTAAAGATCCATTTGTTCTCTATGGCTTGCCGATCATCGGGCAAGTCTGTCAAAGTCCATACTTCGTTTTCATACATGGATCCTATCTCGGATTTCATGGCTTCAAGCCATTTATTGGAGGGCCTGCCATCGCTTCTTCATAGTTCGAAGGTTCACCGTTGTCTAACAACATGACTTCCAGGACAGGGTTGCCGTACCACTCTGGTGCGGAACGTGTCCTTGTGGACCTACGAAGTTCAGTGGTAACTTGATCATGATCATCATCATTAACTTCCTCTCTAGTCGGTGCAGGCACCACAGAAACATTTTCCTGCGCTGCGCTACTCTCCGGTTCGAGAAGGGTCATCTCATCAAGCTCCACTTTCCTTCCACTCATTTCTTTCGAGAGAAACTCTTTCTCTAGAAAGGATCCATTCTTGGCAACAAAGATCTTGCCTTCGGATCTGAGGTAGAAGGTATACCCAATAGTTTCCTTAGGGTATCCTATGAAGACGCATTTTTCCGATTTGGGTTCGAGCTTTTCAGGTTGAAGTTTCTTGACATAAGCATCGCATCCCCAAACTTTCAGAAACGACAGCTTAGGTTTCTTCCCAAACCATAATTCATACGGTGTCATCTCAACGGATTTCGACGGAGCCCTATTTAAAGTGAATGCGGCAGTCTCTAAAGCATAACCCCAAAATGATAGCGGTAGATCGGTAAGAGACATCATAGATCGCACCATATCTAATAGAGTGCGATTACGACGTTCGGACACACCATTACGCTGAGGTGTTCCAGGCGGCGTGAGTTGTGAAACAATTCCACATTTCCTTAAGTGCGTGCCAAATTCGTGACTCAAATATTCCCCTCCACGATCTGATCGTAAGAACTTTATTTTCCTGTCACGTTGATTCTCAACCTCACTCTGAAATTCCTTGAACTTTTCAAAGGTCTCAGACTTGTGTTTCATTAAGTAGACATACCCATATCTACTTAAGTCATCAGTGAGGGTGAGAACATAACGATAACCACCGCGAGTCTCAACGCTCATTGGACCGCACACATCAGTATGTATGATTTCCAATAAGTTGGTTGCTCGCTCCATTGTTCCGGAGAACGGAGTATTGGTCATTTTGCCCATGAGGCATGGTTCGCACGTGTCAAATGATTCATAATCAAGAGACTCCAAAAGTCCATCCGCATGGAGTTTCTTCATGCGTTTGACACCAATGTGACCAAGGCGGCAGTGCCACAAGTATGTGGGACTATCATTATCAACCTTATATTTCTTGGCATTCACACTATGAATATGTGTAACATCACGTTCAAGATTCAATAAAAATAAACCATTGACCAGCGGGGCATGACCATAAAACATATCTCTCATATAAATAGAACAACCATTATTCTCGGATTTAAATGAGTAGCCATCTCGCATCAAACGAGATCCTGATACAATGTTCATGCTCAAAGCTGGCACTAAATAACAATTATTGATGTTTAAAACTAATCCCGAAGGTAGATGAAGAGGTAGCGTGCCGACGGCGATCACATCGACCTTGGAACCATTCCCGATGCACATCGTCACCTCGTCCTTCGCCAGTCTCCGCTTATTCCACAGCTCCTGTTTTGAGTTACAAATGTGAGCAACCGCACCGGTATCAAATACCCAGGAGCTACTACTAGCGCTGGTAAGGTACACATCAATAACATGTATATCATATATACCGTTGGTATTGCCGGCCTTCTTATCCGCTAAGTACTTGGGGCAGTTCCGCTTCCAGTGACCGTTTCCCTTGCAATAAAAGCATTCAGTCTCAGGCTTGGGTCCATTCTTTGGCTTCTTCCCGGCAGCTTGCTTACCGGGCGCGGCAACTCCCTTGCCGTCCTTCTTGAAGTTCTTTTTACCCTTGCCTTTCTTGAACTTAGTGGTTTTATTCACCATCAACACTTGATGTTCCTTTTTGATCTCCACCTCCGCTGATTTCAGCATTGAATATACCTCAGGAATGGTTTTTTCCATCCCCTGCATATTGAAGTTCATCACAAAGCTCTTGTAGCTAGGTGGAAGCGACTGAAGGATTCTGTCAACGACCGCGTCATCCGGGAGATTAACTCCCAGCTGAGACAAGCGGTTGTGCAACCCAGACATTTTGAGTATGTGCTCGCTGACAGAACTATTCTCCTCCATCTTACAACTGTAGAACTTGTCGGAGACTTCATATCTCTTGACTCGGGCATGAGCTTGGAAAACCATTTTTAGCTCTTGGAACATCTCATATGCTCCGTTTTGCTCAAAACGCTTTTGGAGCCCCGGTTCTAAGCTGTAAAGCATGCCGCACTGAACCAGGGAGTAATCATCACTACGCGACTGCCAGGCGTTCATAACGTCTTGAGTTGCTGGGAAAACAGGTGCGTCACCTAGCGGTGCTTCAAGGACATATGCTTTCTTGGCAGCTATGAGGATGATCCTCAAGTTACGGACCCAGTCCGTGTAGTTACTACCATCGTCTTTCAGTTTGGTTTTCTCTAGGAACGCGTTGAAGTTGAGGGCAACATTAGCGTGGGCCATTTGATCTACAAGACATATTGCAAAGATTTTAGACTAAGTACATGATAATTAAGTTCATCTAATCAAATTATTCTATGAACTCCCACTCAGATAGACATCCCTCTAGTCATCTAAGTGATACATGATCCGAATCGACTAGGCCGTGTCCGATCATCACGTGAGACGGACTAGTCATCAACGGTGAACATCTCTATGTTGATCGTATCTTCTATACGACTCATGTTCGACCTTTCGGTCTTCCGTGTTCCGATGCCATCTCTGTACATGCTAGGCTCGTCAAGTCAACCTAAGTGTTTTGCATGTGTAAATCTGGCTTACACCCGTTGTATTCGAACGTTAGAATCTATCACACCCGATCATCACGTGGTGCTTCGAAACAACGAACCTTCGCAACGGTGCACAGTTAGGGGAAACACGTTCTTGAAATTTTAGCGAGGGATCATCTTATTTATGCTACCATCGCTCTAAGCAAATAAGATGTAAACATGATAAACATCACATGCAAATCATAAAGTGACATGATATGGCCAATATCATCTTGCGCTTTTGATCTCCATCTTCGAGGCGCGACATGGTCACCATCGTCACCGGCATGACACCATGATCTCCATCATCGTGTCTTCATGAAGTTGTCTCGCCAACTATTACTTCTACTACTATGGCTAACGGTTAGCAATAAAGTAAAGTAAATACATGGCGTTTTCATTGACACGCAGGTCATACAATAAATTAAGACAACTCCTATGGCTCCTGCCGGTTGTCATACTCATCGACATGCAAGTCGTGATTCCTATTACAAGAACATGATCAATCTCATACATCACATATATCATTCATCACATCCTTTTGGCTATATCACATCACACGGCATATGCTGCAAGAACAAGTTAGACGTCCTCTAATTGTTGTTGCAAATTTTTACGTGGCTGCTATAGGTTTCTAGCAAGAACGTTTCTTACCTACGCCAAAACCACAACGTGATATGCCAATTTCTATTTACCCTTCATAAGGACCCCTTTCATCGAATCCGATCCGACTAAAGTGGGAGAGACAGACACACGCTAGCCACCTTATGCAACTAGTGCATGCCAGTCGGTGGAACCTGTCTCACGTAAGCGTACGTGTAAGGTCGGTCCGGGCCGCTTCATCCCACGATGCCGCCGAATCAAGATAAGACTAGTAACGGCAAATAAATTGACAAAATCGACGCCCACAACAACTTGTGTTCTACTCGTGCATAGAAACTACGCATAGACCTAGCTCATGATGCCACTGTTGGGGAACGTAGTAGTAAATCAAAAAAATTTCTACGCATCACCAAGATCAATCTATGGAGAAACTAGCAACGAGAGAGAGGGGAGTGCATCTTCATACCCTTGAAGATCATGATGCGGAAGCGTTGCAAGAACGCGGTTGGAGGAGTCGTACACGCAGCGATTCAGATCGCGGTCGATTCCGATCTAAGCGCCGAACAACGGCGCCTCCGCGTTCAACACACGTGCAGCCCGGTGACGTCTCCCGCGCCTTGATCCAGCAAGGAGGAGGGAGAGGTTGGGGAAGACAACTCCGGCAGCACGACGGCGTGGTGGTGGAGTTGGCAGTTCTCCGGCAGGGCTTCGCCAAGCTCAACGGAGGAGGAGGGGGTGTTGGAGAGGGGGAGGGCTGCGCCTTGGATGAGGTGCTGCTGCCCTCCCTCCTCCCCTCTATTTATAGGGCCAAGGGAGAAGGGCGCCGGCCCCTCTAGATGAGATCTAGAGGGGGGGCGGCGGCCAAGGGGAGGGGGCTTGCCCCCCAAGCCAAGGGGGGCGCCCCCCTTAGGGTTTCCCCCCAACCCTAGGCGCATGGGCCCTAAGGGGGGATGGCGCCCAGCCCACTTAGGGGCTGGTTCCCTTCCACATACAGCCCATAGGGCCCTCCGGGGCAGGTGGACCCTCCCGGTGGACCCCCGGAACCCCTTCGGTGGTCCCGGTACAATACCGGCAAACCCCCGAATACTTCCGGTGACCATATGATGACTTCCCATATATAAATCTTCACCTCCGAACCATTCCGGAACTCCTCGTGATGTCCGGGATCTCATCCGGGACTCCGAACAACATTCGGTAACCACATACTATTTCCCATAACAACTCTAGCGTCACCGAACCTTAAGTGTGTAGACCCTACGGGTTCGGGAACCATGTAGACATGACCGAGACATCTCTCCGGCCAATAACCAACAGCGGGATCTGGATACCCATGTTGGCTCCCACATGTTCCATGATGGTCTCATTGGATGAACCACGATGTCGAGGATTCAATCAATCCCGTACGCAATTCCCTTTGTCCATCCGTATGTTACTTGCCCGAGATTCGATCGTCGGTATCCTTATACCTTGTTCAATCTCGTTACCGGCAAGTCTCTTTACTCGTTCCGTAACGCATGATCCCGTGGCTAACTCTTTAGTCACATTGAGCTCATTATGATGATGCATTACCGAGTGGGCCCAGAGATACCTCTCCGTCATACGGAGTGACAAATCCCAGTCTCGATTCGTGCCAACCCAACAGACACTTTCGGAGATACCTGTAGTGCACCTTTATAGTCACCCAGTTACGTTGTGACGTTTGATACACCCAAAGCATTCCTACGGTATCCGGGAGTTGCACAATCTCATGGTCTAAGGAAATGATACTTGACATTAGAAAAGCTCTAGCAAACGAACTACATGATCTTGTGCTATGCTTAGGATTGGGTCTTGTCCATCACATCATTCTCCTAATGATGTGATCCCGTTATCAATGACATCCAATGTCCATGGTTAGGAAACCATAACCATCTATTGATCAACGAGCTAGTCAGCTAGAGGCTTACTAGGGACATGCTGTGATCTATGTATTCACACATGTATTACGGTATCCGGTTAATACAATTATAGCATGAACAATAGACAATTATCATGAACAAGGAAATATAGTAATAACCACTTTATTATTTCCTCTAGGGCATATTTCCAACAGGGTGGTGGTCCCTGGAAGGTCGGAGGCGCCTGCACCACCTCCCCCCGTGGCGACGTCTCGCGCTCCGGTGACCGCGGCGGCGTGGGGCACCAGTTCACAGCCCCCACGGCGTCGGCCATGTTCGTGGCCGTGCACGACCAGCTCCACCGCTGGCCCACCAGGTGCGGGTGGAATGCGGCGACCGGCTGCACCTCCAGCACCTCCTCCTTCACCTCCTCATTCACGTCCAGCTCCGGTACGGCCACGTCGCCCGCCGCAGAGAGGGCCATCATGGTCTCTAGGCCCTCCCATTGGGGCTCATCGTGCGTGTTCATGGAGTATTCCATGACACGTTGAATGAGCCAGGCCTCCTCCTCCTCTGTCATGTGAGGAGGTGGTGGTGGCGATGGAGAGGGCGAAGGCGATGGCGTCGGCATGATGTCGCGCACCCGCGTACGCCCACGCACCTGGGGAGGGCTCGGAGCACGCTCTCAGCGCTCTGTGCGTGGCCGCCGCGGGCCGGACGAGCCACCGACAAAGTACAACACGCAGCGCACGTCGTGCTTGTCCCGAAACCAGGTGTCCCAGAGAGCGGAGTTGACGGCGTACCTGGGGTCGTTGTAAAGGTCGTTTGGCAGGAGGCGACGGCGGCGTTCGATCTCCTCGCGGCGGGCATGGCTGCTCGTCGGGACCAGCGGGATCGGCACTCGATCCGCGGACAGATGCCAGTTATTAGGTAGGTGAACGTCGCTCCAGGGGAGCGGCATCCTAGTCTCCCAATAACGACGGCAAACATCCACGTGGATGCAGTGCCGGTCGCACTCGCCGGCGGCCGTAGGGGCGATGGTGATGGGGGAGGGGCGGGGGCTCTCCGTGGGGGTGGTGCGGGCTCTGATTTGACGGCGCGGCGGCGCCCCGAGGATGAACCAGCCTCCTGGTCGTGCACCCCCTTGCGGCCGGTGCTCCACCACACCATGGCTGTCGGCGGCCGACGAGCTCGAGGAAGGGGAGGGAAGAAGTAGGGTTTGCGGTGGGGTTTCGAGGAGGTAGCAGGGACTGGAGTGGGCGTTGATGACCCACAAGTATATGGGATCAATTGTAGCCTTTTTGATAAGTAAGAGTGTCGAACCCAATGAGGAGTACAAGGAAATGACAAGTGGTTTTCAGGAAGGTAATGTCTACAAGTGCTGAAATTATAAGTAACAGAGCAGTTTGATCGCAAGATAATTTGTAACGAGCAAGTAACGATAATTGTAACAAAAGTGCAGCAAGGTAGCGCAATCCTTTTGAGGCAAAGGACAGGCCAAAACGGTCTCTTATAATAAGCAAAGCGTTCTTGAGGGTACACGGGAATTTCGTCTAGTCACTTTCATCATGTTGGTTCAATTTGTGTTCGCTACTTTGATAATTTGATATGTGGGTGGACCGGTGCTTAGGTGCTATTCTTATTTGAACAAACCTCCTACTTATGATTAACCCCCTCGCAAGCAACTACGAGAAAAGTATTAAGAATAAATTCTAACCATAGTATTAAACTTTTGGATCCAATCAGTCCCTTACGGAATAGCGCATAAACTAGGGTTTAAGCATCTGTCACTCTCGCAACCCATCATCTAATAACTACTCCACAATGCATTCCCTTAGGCCCAAATATGGTGAAGTGTCATGTAGTCGACGTTCACATGACACCACTAAGGGAATCACAACATACATACTAGCAAAATATCGAACACATATCAAGTTCACATGATTACTTGCAACAAGATTTCTCCCGTGACCTCAAGAACAAAAGTAACTACTCACAAATGATAATCATGCTCAAGATCAGAGGGGTATTAAATAGCATATTGGATCTGAACATATAATCTTCCACCAAATAAACCATATAGTAATCAACTACAAGATGTAATCAACACTACTAGTCACCCACAAGCACCAATCTATAGTTCCGGTACAAAGGTTGAACACAAGAGATGAACTAGGGTTTGAGAGGAGATGGTGCTGTTGAAGATGTTGATGGAGATTGCCCTCCCCAAGATGGGAGAGTTGTTGGTGATGATGATGACGATGATTTCCCCCTTCGGGAGGGAAGTTCCCTCGGCGGAATCGCTCCGTCGGAGGGCAAAAGTGCTCCTGCCCAAGTTCCGCCTCGAGACAGCGGCGCTTCGTCCTGAAAGTCCTCCCCCTATTTTTCTAGGTCAAAAGGACTTATATACTAGAAGATGGGCACCGGAGGTGGGCCGGGCTGAGCACAACCCACCAGCGCGCTTGGGGGGCCAGGCGCGCCCTGGTGTCTTGTGCTCACCAGGTGGCCCCCCTCCGGTGGTTATTTGCTCCAGTATTTCTTATTTATTCCATAAAAAATCCTCGTGAAGTTTCAGCCTGTTTGGAGTTGTGCAGAATAGGTGGCCTGACGTAGCTTTTCCAGGTCCAGATTTTCAGCTGCCGGAATTCTCCCTCTTTGTGTGAACCTTGCATATTATGAGAGAAAAGGCATTAGAATTACTCCAAAAAGCATTATTATGCATAAAAACATCATAAATAACAGTAGGTAAACATGATGCAAAATGGACGTATCAACTCCCCCAAGCTTAGACCTCGCTTGTCCTCAAGCGAAAACCGAAATCGAAAAACATGTCCACATGCTTAGAGAGAGAGGTGTCGATAAAAAACAAAATACGGACATAGAATCATCATGTGAATTATTATAACAGCAACAAATTTTAACATAAAACTTTTATCATAGGCTTTTTATCATAGACTTCTCATGAATAAGTAACAATTCATCACACTATCGAAGTATAAAACATAATCTCTATTGGAAACCAACAAACTATGTTCTCAGTCAACTTTGCAATTACAATTCATCATCTTTTCAGGAAGGGTCACGTATCGGAGCCTTTAGGCAATTCCACATACTCAACCATCATATAGTCTTCTATGATTGCTAACACTCACCGCATACTCATGAGCAAAACGTTTCAACCGGACACATAGAAAGATAGGGGCTTATAGTTTCGCCTCCCAATGTATTCACATCAAGGGTGATGTCAACAATAATAACTCATGCTACCCATATTCAACTGGACATATGTGCCTAGATCTTTCCTCACCACATGATGCTTGCCAAAGGAGAAACATAAAAAGGATAGAGAGAAAAACTTTGACTCTTGCATAAAAGTAAATACATAAAAGTAAAAGATAGGCCCTTCGCAGAGGGAAGTAGAGGTTGCCATGCGCTTATTTGTTTGTATGCTCAACCCCTTAGTGTAAAAGAACGTCACGTTATATTGCCCCTTGTGATAGCAACCTTTATTATGCAGTCTGTTGCTTTTATTCTTTGCTATCACAAGTTACTACAACCCTCAATTTTCTCTTACACTAAATGATCTAACACTTTTAGAATCAATTTTTATTGCCTTATTGCACCGATGACAACTTACTTGAGGGATCTTGCTCAATCCCTAGGTAGGTATGGTGGACTCTTGAAAATAAGATTTGGGTTTAAGGGTTTTTGGATGCACAAGTAGTATCTCTACTTAGTGCAGAATTTTTGGCTAGCAAAGATGGGGGGCAAGCACCACATGTTAAAGGATCTATGACAATATAACTTCTATGTGAATATGAACAAACATAAATCATTACGTTGTCTTCCTTGTCCAACGTCAACAGTTTTGGCATATAATATTTTGATGGGGGCTCACAATCATAAAAGATTTCCAGGATAGTGTGTTTATATGCGAATCTTCTCTTCCCTTATTAATTCTTTCATGAGTTGCATCATTGACCAATGCTATGTTTGTCAATCTCTAATAAAATTTTCTACTTATACTTTTCCTTATGTGGTGTCATCACCTACCATAAGATTAGCATATGATCTTTTTCATTTATTTCCTTTCTTTTTATTAAAACATGAAAATAAAGAAAGCAAAAACTCAAACTAAACTTTATTATATATCTCGCACACGATTATAAGGATAGATCACTAAGCAAACTCTCAAAAAGAAAGGATCGAACTAAACTTTTATTCATCTAAAGCAAAAGATAACTAAGGATTGAACTAAAATAAGTAAAGGCAAAAGATAGTGGAGGTGATACGATACCGGGGCACCTCCCCCAAGCTTGGCGAAAGCCAAGGGGAGTGCCCATACCCAATACTCAATTTTCTTTTGGTGATGAAGAAGGAGGTGGTGGTGAAGTAGAGAGTTTGTCCTTCTTTCTCAGCTTACGCTTAAGGATTGAATTTTCCTCCTTCAATTCACCGATCTCCTGCTCAAGCTCCAGTACCTTTTTTCATAAATCTTGCTTATTTTCCTGCAAAAGGCGGAAGGGTATAAACTGAACCTTATGCCTATTTGCTTTGTTGGGGAGGCTTGACTTCTTAAATTCCACATGCATGTCTCCAGGTTGAGGCAATGGGGCTTCGTCCTCGTCTGAGCTCATCTCCTCCTTCTCCCTAGGATAATAGTCTTCCTCTTCCTCCAAAGTCCAGCCATAATGTTCCACATCCCCATAAGACTTGGGGTTTGTGATAAAATCAGCAACATGGCTCTCACCCTCAGAGTCTTGGGATGACATATTTTCAGATCTATCAGGAAAACAGCAAGAAAAGAAAACAGAAAATTTCTCCGCGATACAGTGGTCAATAGGTTCGGGGGGTATATAAAGATTTTTTATCTTGGGAAACAAGCAAGCTGTAGAAAACCGGAGTCCGGAAGGTACCCGAAGTGGGCACAACCCACCTAGGCACGCCTAGCAAGCCAGGCGCACCCTGGTGTCTTGTGCCCACCAGGGTGCGCTTCCCGATAGTTTCTTATTTTCCTAATTTTTGTTATATTCCAAAATGGACAGAAAATATTTTTGCGGATTTTTCGGAGTCCATTTACTTACCGTATCACGTACCTCCTCTTTTTTCACGATTCTGGAGTGTTCCGGAAGGTCTCTTTTATGTGTTCTTCTGGTGTCATAGTTTGGATAATATTACTTTCAACATTAATGGGCGTACCTAAGATATAATGTTTTATTCGTTGCCCATTAACAACCTTCGGGTTAGTACCTTCGGCATTATTTATTTTGATGGCTCCCGATCGATAAAACTCCTCGATAACATAGGGTCCTTCCCATTTGGAGAGGAGTTTTCCTGCAAAGAATCTGAAACGAGAGTTGTACAAACGAACATATTCTCCAACCTTGAACTCACACTTTTGGATTCTTTTATCATGCCATCTTTTAACTTTTTCTTTAAATAACTTGGCAGTTTCATAAGCTTGGGTTCTCCATTCATCTAATGAGCTAATATCAAATAAGCTCTTTTCACCGGCAAGTTTGAAATCATAATTGAGTTCTTTGATTGCTCAATATGCTTTATGTTCTAACTCAAGAGGCAAATGACGAGCTTTTCCATAAACCATTTTATAAGGAGACATACCCATAGGATTTTTATATGCTGTTCTATAATCCCAAAGTGCATCATCTAATTTCTTAGACCAATTCTTCCGGGACCTATTGACAGTCTTTTGCAAAATTAATTTTATTTCTCTATTACTAAGTTCAACTTGACCACTAGACTGAGGATGATAGGATGATGCAATTGTATGGTTAACATTATACTTGGCAAGCATTTTACAGAAAGCACCATGAATAAAGTGTGAACCACCGTCAGTCATTAAATATCTAGGGACTGCAAACCTTGGGGAAATAACTTCCTTAAATATTTTAATAGAGGTGTTGTGATCAGCACTACTAGTTGGAGTAGCTTCTACCCACTTAGTAACATAATCAACAGCAACCAAAATATGTGTATACCCATTAGAGGAAGGAAAATGTCCCATGTAATCAAAACCCCAAACATCAAATGGTTCAACAGCAAGTGAATAATTCATAGGCATTTCTTGACGCTTGCCAATATTACCTATTCTTTGACATTCATCACAAGATAAGACGAACTTACGAGCATCCTTGAAAAGAGCAGGCCAATAAAACCCAGACTGCAGTACCTTATGAGCAGTTCTGTCTCTCGCATGATGTCCTCCGTAAGCTTCGGAGTGACATTTCCGAAGGATTTGTCCCTGTTCATGCTCAGGTACACAACGTCTAATAATACCATCTACTCCTTCTTTATAAAGATGTGGGTCATCCCAAAAGTAATGTCTTAAATCATAGAAGAATTTTTTCTTTTGTTGGTATGTAAAGCTAGGTGGTAGATATTTAGCAACAATGTAATTAGCATAGTCAGCATACCAAGGAGTGTTATGAGAAACATTTATTGCAGCTAACTGCTCATCAGGAAAACTATCATCAATAGGAAGTGGGTCGTCAAGAACATTTTCAAGCCTAGACAAGTTATCGGCTACGGGGTTCTCTGATCCCTTTCTATCAGTGATATGTAAATCAAATTCTTGCAGCAAGAGAACCCAACGAATAAGCCTAGGCTTAGCATCTTTCTTTTCCATAAGATATTTAATAGCAGCATGGTCAGTGTGAACAATTACTTTTGAATCAACAATGTAAGATCTAAATTTATCACAAGCAAACACCAATGCTAGAAATTCTTTTTCAGTAGTAGCATAATTTCTTCGAGCACTGTCTAGAGTTTTACTAGCATAATGAATAACATTTAGTTTCTTATCAACTCTTTGTCCTAGAACATCACCAACAGCATAATCACTAGCATCACACATAATTTCAAAAGGCAGGTTCCAATCAGGTGGTTGAACAATAGGTGCAGAAATTAAGGCTTTCTTGAATGTTTCAAAGGCTTCTAAACAGTCGTCATAAAAAACAAAAGGAACATCCTTTTGCAAAAGATTTGTAAGGGGCCTAGAAATTTTAGAGAAGTCTTTGATAAATCTCCTATAGAAACCAGCATGACCTAGGAAACTACGAATACCTTTGATATCTTTAGGACATGGCATTTTCTCAATGGCATCAACCTTAGCTTTGTCCACTTCAATACCTCTTTTAGAAATTTTATGGCCCAAAACAATACCTTCATTAACCATAAAGTGGCACTTCTCCCAATTCAAGACAAGATTTGTTTACTCGCATCTCTGCAAAACTCGATCAAGATTGCTTAAACAATCATCAAAAGACTTCCCATAAACAAAGAAGTCATCCATAAAAACCTCAACAATCTTTTCACAAAAGTTAGAGAATATAGCAGTCATACATCTTTGAAAGGTAGCAGGTGCATTGCATAAACCAAAAGGCATACATCTATAAGCATAAGTTCCAAAGGGACAGGTAAAAGTGGTCTTTTCTTGATCAGGTTGAGAAACAGGTATTTGTGAAAAACCAGAATATCCATCAAGGAAGCAAAAATATGTGTGCTTAGATAATCTTTCTAGCATTTGATCAATAAAAGGCAGAGGGTAATGATCTTTTCTAGTAGCTTTGTTTAATTTTCTAAAATCAATTACCATTCTATAGCCTGTAACGATTCTTTGTGGAATAAGTTCATTCTTATCATTAGGAACAACAGTGATACCTCCTTTCTTAGGGACACAATGAACAGGACTTACCCATCTACTATCAGCTATAGGATAGATTATACCTGCTTCCAGAAGTTTTAATATTTCCGTCCTTACCACTTCTTTCATCTTTGGATTTAACCGACGTTGGTGATCAACAACGGGTTTAGCATCAGGTTCCATATTAATCTTGTGCTGACATAGAGTGGGACTAATGCCCTTTAAATCATCAAGAGTATATCCAATAGCAGCTCGGTGCTTCCTTACAACTTTCAATAATCTTTCTTCTTCATGTTCTGAAAGGTTAGCACTAATAATAACAGGATATATCTTCTTCTCATCAAGATAAGCATATTTCAAAGTGTCTGGCAATTGTTTTAATTCAAACACAGGATCACCTTTAGGTGGAGGAGGACCTCCTAGAGTTTCAATAGGCAAATTATGTTTAAGAAGAGGACGTTGTTCAAAGAAAATCTTATCTATTTTATTTCTTTCATGCATATGTAAATCATTTTCATGGTCTAGCAGATATTGTTCTAGTGGATCAGTAGGAGGCACAACAATAGAAGCAAGACCAATTATTTCATCCTTACTAGGCAATTCTTTTTTATGAGGCTTTCTACTAAACTTGGAAAAATTAAACTCATGAGACTCATCACCAAAGCTAACACCAACAGTTTGTTTCTCATAATCTATTTTAGCATTAACGGTGTTCAAGAAAGGTCTACCAAAAATAATGGGACAAAAGTCATCTTGTGGGGAACCAAGAACAAGAAAATCAGTAGGGTATTTTATTTTCCCACACAAGACTTCAACATCTCTAACGATCCCAATTGGTGAAATGGTGTCTCTATTAGCAAGTTTAATAGTAACATTTATGTCTTCTATCTCCGCGGGTGCTATGTCATTCATAATTTCTTGATATAAGGTATAGGGAATAGCACTCACGCTAGCACCTAGGTCGCATAAACCATGATAACAGTGATCTCCTATTTTAACTGAGACAACGGGCATGCCAACAACAGGTCTATGTTTATCCTTTTTAACGGGTTTGGCAATTCTAGTAGCTTCATCACAGAAGTAAATAACATGCCCATCTATATTTTCTTCCAAGAGATCCTTAACCATAGCAACACTAGGTTCTACCTTGATTTGTTCGTCAGGTTTAAGTGTTCTAATATAACTTTTGTTGACCACAGTTGAAACTTTAGCATGTTCCTTCATCCTAACAGGAAAAGGTGGTTTCTCAATATAAGCAGTAGGAACAACTGGATCAACATTATAAATTATAGTTTCCTCTTTAGCTGGTACCGGTTCTTTAATGTCTTCTTTAATAGGTGGGTGATATTTAAACCACTTCTCCTTAGGGAGATCAACGTGAGTAGCAAAAAATTCACAAAAGGAGGCTACTATCTCAGAGTCAAGTCCATATTTAGTGCTAAACTTTTGAAAAGCATCGGTATTCATAAAAGATTTAACACAATCAAACTTAAGCTTAATACATGACTCTTTACCTTCATCGAGTTCCCAATCTTCAGAGTTGCGTTTAATCCTTTGCAAAAGATCCCACCAGAATTCAATAGTCTTCTTCATAAAAGAACCAGCACAAAAAGTGTCAAGCATGGATCGATCATTATGAGAAAGCCGAGCATAAAAATTCTGGATAATAATTTCTCTTGAGAGCTCATGATTGGGGCATGAATATAACATTGACTTAAGCCTCCCCCAAGCTAGAGCGATACTTTCTCCTTCACGAGGCCAAATATTATATATGTAATTCCGATCACGATGAACTAGATGCATAGGATATATTTTGTTGGTGAAATTCCAATTTCAATCGGTTCCAATTCCAAGATCCAATATCATCGCATAGCCTATACCATGCCAATGCTTTTCCCTTCAAAGATGAAGGAAAAACCTTCTTCTTAACTTCATCTCCGGGTAAACCTGCAAGTTTAAACAATCCACAAATTTCTTCCACATATATCAAGTGCATATCAGGATGTTCGGTTCCATCTCCTGCATAAGGATTAGCTAGCAGTTGTTCTATCATACCCGAAGGAATTTCATATTCAATATTTTCAGTAGGTGCAGTAGGTTGAGGGGTAACTAATTGTGGTTCCGGTCGAGGTGAAGATACCCCGAACAAATCCCTCAAAGGATTGCTCTCCATAGTAACAAGTGACAATAAATTTCAGCACGTAGTAATAATTTTTCCGTACCAATTTCCACTTACCAAGAGCGCTTCACTCCCCGGCAACGGCGCCAGAAAATAGCCTTGATGACCCACAAGTATATGGGATCAGTTGTAGCCTTTTCGATAAGTAAGAGTGTCGAACCCAACGAGGAGTACAAGGAAATGACAAGTGGTTTTCAGGAAGGTAATGTCTACAAGTGCTGAAATTATAAGTAACAGAGCAGTTTGATCGCAAGATAATTTGTAACGAGCAAGTAACGATAATTGTAAAAAAAGTGCAGCAAGTTAGCCCAATCCTTTTGAGGCAAAGGACAGGCCAAAACGGTCTCTTATAATAAGCAAATCGTTTTTGAGGGTACACGGGAATTTCGTCCAGTCACTTTCATCATGTTGGTTCAATTTGTGTTCGCTACTTTGATAATTTGATATGTGGGTGGACCGGTGCTTAGGTGCTGTTCTTATTTGAACAAACCTCCTACTTATGATTAACCCCCTCGCAAGCATCCGCAACTACGAGAAAAGTATTAAGAATAAATTCTAACCATAGTATTAAACTTTTGGATCCAATCGGTCCCTTACGGAATAGCGCATAAACTAGGGTTTAAGCTTTTGTCACTCTCACAACCCATCATCTAATAATTACTCCACAATGCATTCCCTTAGGCCCAAATATGGTGAAGTGTCATGTAGTCGACGTTCACATGACACCACTAAGGGAATCACAACATACATACTAGCAAAATATCGAACACATATCAAGTTCACATGATTACTTACAACAAGATTTCTCCCGTGACCTCAAGAACAAAAGTAACTACTCACAAATGATAATCATTCTCAAGATCAGAGGGGTATTAAATAGCATATTGGATCTGAACATATAATCTTCCACCAAATAAACCATATAGTAATCAACTACAAGATGTAATCAACACTACTAGTCACCCACAAGCACCAATCTATAGTTCCGGTACAAAGATTGAACACAAGAGATGAACTAGGGTTTGAGAGGAGATGGTGCTGTTGAAGATGTTGATGGAGATTGCCCTCCCCAAGATGGGAGAGTTGTTGGTGATGATGATGACGATGATTTCCCCCTCCGGGAGGGAAGTTCCCCCTGCGGAATCGCTCCGCCGGAGGGCAAAAGTGCTCCTGCCCAAGTTCCGCCTCGAGACGGCGGCGCTTCGTCCCGAAAGTCCTCCCCTATTTTTTCTAGGTCAAAAGGACTTATATACCAGAAGATGGGCACCGGAGGTGGGCCGGGCTGAGCACAACCCAACAGGGCGCTTGGGGGGCCAGGCGCGCCCTGGTGTCTTGTGCTCACCAGGTGGCCCCCCTCCGGTGGTTATTTGCTCCAGTATTTATTATTTATTCCATAAAAAATCCTCGTGAATTTTCAGCTTGTTTGGAGTATTGCAGAATAGGTGGCCTGACGTAGCTTTTCCAGGTCCAGATTTCTAGCTGCCGGAATTCTCTCTCTTTGTGTGAACCTTGCATATTATGAGAGAAAAGGCATTAGAATTATTCCAAAAAGCATTATTATGCATAAAAACATCATAAATAGCAGTAGGTAAACATGATGCAAAATGGACGTATCAGGCGCGTGGACTGACCGGTCCACGGCTTCCCATTTAAGAATGACGGCGACCGCTCGCCTGGGCGGATGACAGGTGGGGCCGATCGCGTGTGCGCAGTTAAGTTGGGCGGTGGGAGGTAGGTGGCCGCCTGCCACACGGCCCCGATGCGGACGAGCGGCGCGTCCTTTTGCTGTCCGACTGGATCCAAACCGGGCGCATGTTTGCGCTCGAAATGGGTCGGGCCGGACACAAAATGGACAAGATGGGTTCAGGCCGTCGCACGCTGGGTCATGGGGTCTGTCCGTTTTGCCCCAAACGGATGGGACTGGATGGTTTGGGGTCGTGCGCTGGAGTTGCTCTAAGCATATCCGCCCTCTCCTCCATCGGCGCCCTCTGCTCGTTCCGCATTCTGCTGAGCTGCGTGTGCAACTGTGAGAGACCGAGGGTACGTACAACGGCTTTGCCGGCGCGGATACGGTGTGGGGCTCGGCAGTCCGATTCAACATTAATGCCATGGGAACGAACGGGACGGCGACGGCGACGACGACGCGATGCTGATATCACACGGGCCGGGCTGCGTGTAAACAGTTGACTGAACCTGGGTGGGGGGGGGGGCGCATATGTGCGTGCCCGTCGTGCCGTTGTCGGCACCGGGCCGTCGCGTCGACCGTCGCCTGTCGCTAGACGTGGCGAAGAGGAGGAGATATGAGCGGCCGAATTCACTGTTTTGACCCTTTTTGAAAAATTTAGCACGATCTGACCCTAGTTTGAATTTTTTTCGTGATCTGACCCTTTTCCTACCGCCATCGTCCTTGGCGGTAGGGTAACACAGCCTACCGCCGAGGGCTATGGCGCTAGGAGTTGACGGTGCCGTCACGGTCATTCGATGTTGAAAATACCCTACCGCCATAGTCTTTGGCGGTAGGTTGGCGAAGGTATAAATTACATGTGACGCCTTCTACTATTGAACGTCTCGAGAGTTGGCTAGCGCGTGCGTGTTAGGTTTGGTCAGTCTTGGGTTCGATCCTTCATAAGGCCGCATTTTTTGTTTATTTTTATTTTGCCGAATAAAAAATAAACAATATGTCCAATTAATCCTAGGATATGGATTATTGATAAAAACATTTTTTTACTTATTTGTAACTGTATTATTGGTAAAAACATTTTTTTTCTTATCTGTAACCTTATCAGTTATTCAGAGTTTTTTCTTGTCGGCTTGCGGAAGGTTCCAGTAGTTAAGAATCATGTGGTATTGCACGAAGAGAAATCCATCTGCACCACCATATCTTCCAAACACCTTGGGCATTGGATCTGACTAAAGATACAGTTCCATTCTTATATTAACCATTATGCAGTTTGATTTTCATATCAAGTGGTGACCATGTTTTGGAGGATATCTATAAATGCAAGTCAAAGAAGAGTTTTTTTGGGGGTAATAAGCACTCACTTGTATGCGTGTGACGGAGTGCAGCGGTCAACAGCAAGATATGCATTGCTATGCTCGGCAAGAATGATAACTGTCTTGAATATCCGTCCATATAGCAACCTCCACTCCAAGGCCACACGATCTACAGGTCCACTAACATGCATGATCAGCACGACATTACCAAAGTTCTTTCTCCAGTGATATTATCATATTTGTTTATATCTTTGCGGGAATTTTATAAAGCAGTTACAAAATAAGTAAAAAAATTTATCAATAATTCATATCCTTAGATTAATTGGACAAATTGTTTACTTTTTTATTGGGCAAAAAAAAAATGGCCTTATGAAGGCTCGAACACGACATTACCAAAGTTCTTTCTCCACTGATATTATCATATTCGTTTATATCTTTGCGGGAATTTTATAAAGCAGTTAGAAATAAGTAATTTTTTTTATCAATAATCCATATCCTTAGATTAATTGGACAAATTGTTTATTTTTTATTGGGCAAAATAAAAATAAACAAAAAATATGACCTTACGAAGGCTCAAACTCATGACCCACCAAAGCAAACACACATGCGCTAGCCAACTTTCCAACAGAGGAGTTCAGTAGTACTAGTCGTCAAATGTAATTTATACCTTCGCTACCCTACCACCAAAGACTATGGCGGTAGGGTATTTTCAACATCGAATGACCGTGACGGCACAGTCAAGTCCTACCGCCGTAGCCCTCGGCGGTAGCTTGTGTTACCCTATCGCCAAGGACGATGGCGGTAGGAAAAAGGTCAGATCACGAATTTTTTTCAAACTAGGGTCAGATCGTGCTAAAGTTTTAAAAAAGGGTCAAAACAGTGAAATCGGCCGATATGAGCACCATTGACGTCTTCCTTCTCGAGCATCGACGGCGCTACCACCACAAAAGAAAGAGAGCACCGATGTGATGCGAGCTAAAAAAGCGAGATTCTGCGGAGAGTGGGCCGTTTACGGCAAGTGGATGTGGAACAGTCCACAGTAAAAAACGGGTGGAACGCCCCTGCAAAAAAAAACACACACACACACACACACAAAACGGGTGGACTTCCTCGCAGGCTGGGCTTGCACGCGCTTTTGTAGCGTCGCCGACCTGAACGCCGGAGTGGTGATGTGCATTGTGGCCGCCTGGCCGGCCTTTACCTGTTGGGACTGTACCTACAATGCTCTGTATGATTGAAATCCTTTGATCTGTTTTCTTATAATTCATTCATCCACACTCTATTTCGGAGGAAAATTTACATCCACCCAAACTTCTTGGTACAATCATTTTTTCCATCGACATTCATGTAGTCTTCTAATCCTATTTGAATTTCAAAAGAACATGGAGCTAGTAGTGACCCTAAAACTCCATCAATCAAGCAGTAGTCTCCACATGCATAACTATCCTTGTACGGGACACCTGACCTATCCTACTCACCTTCCGCGTGTCCAGGTCCTGCAGCACCAAAAATCTCATTCAGCAGCGCCCGAGCACGCGGCTCGATGAACAGATGACTGTCGGCAATCGCCCCGACTCTTTGTCCGGTTCCATTTCACGCCCCCAACACTGCCGACCACGGTCACTTCCTTCTCTTTTGTCCACCATCAATCGTACGTACACCCATGCAGTTCGAGTGTCAATTAGGAACGGGAAAGGACGAATGCTGTCGAGCATCTTATAACCTGACGTCTTGAACGTATCGTGGTGCATGCTGGTGTACTAGGCTGTAGCTTAGGGTGGCATTTGCCCAACCTATGAAGGCTACTGGTGGACCAGTGATCGCTTTAGTGCCCAATTGTCTCTGTACGTTGTTCCATTCTACTGCTGGATACAATGTTGCACCGAAGAAGCATGGAAAATATCATAGAATTTGTTGCGCGGCAGAGAAAATTGACTCAAAGTTGGAGCATAATTGGTTTGCTGCCAAAAATTGGCATGCCAATATTTGACATCGTGCGGAATATTAGCAACTACTTGGTTGGCTAAGAGTTGATTTGCCTATCTCACATAAAGTTGACAATAGTTGACAAGTCTTGGTATTGCCAAATATTGGTAGCGAACCAATTATGCTTTTGATTTCTACTGCACGATATTTGTACGAAACATTGCTTGTGCTAACTTCCGGCAAGGAAGGCATGGCCGGCTACGTGTTTACATCTCGCACTACACACTAGTGGGCAGACAGTGTGGACTTGTCTTTTTTGTTTCCGAACGGGACACTGTGACGGTGGTGTCGCTGGTGCGAAACGATTGACCGTGGAACACATACTACTCCCGTACATGCCGAAGCAACAGCTTTCTACGGTGTCTAACTGTGCACCGACTCAACCGGCAATGGAGATCGATCGGGACGACGAGACGAATGCATGGGGCCGATCACCAGCGCCTTCGGCATGGGGGCTAGAGAGCCAAACCATTGTCTTGGGTCCCTTGTCTTGGATTCCCACGTATTTCTGGCACGGACTCGACTCGTTTTGCTTTCCTTTTCTCCATGCATGCCACATTCGGCAAGGACGGTATGGCTACGTGTCACACGTCGCAATTACGCCGCCAGTACGGCGTACATGTGAGACCAACTCCAGCGTGTGACCCCATCCGTCCGGCCCCGTTCGTTTGGGGCAAAACGGACAGACCTCACGGCCCAGCGCGCGACGGTCTGAACCCATCTTATCCATTTTGTGTCCGGCCCGATCCATTTTGGCGCAAACATGCGACCGGTTTGGATCCAGACGGACAGCAAACGGACGCGCCGCTCGTCCGCATCGGGGCCGCGTGGCAGGCGGCCACCTACCTCCCACCACCCAACATAAATGCGCACGCGCGATCGGCCCCACCTGTCATCCGCCCAGGCGCGCGGTAGGCGTCCTTTTTAAATGGGAAGTCGTGGACCGGTCGCAGTCCACGCTCCCACTCCGATCGCTGCTGCCTCCTCGAAACCCGACACCCAAACCCTAGCTCTCCCTTCGCCTTCCTCGAGCTCGCCGGCCACTGACAGCCATGGTGTGGTGGAGCACCGGCCGCAAGGGGGCATACGACCACGAGGTTGGCTCGTCCTCGGGCCGCCGCGGCGCCGGCGTCAAAGCTGAGCCCGCACCACCACCACGAAGGGCCCCCGCGCCTCTCCCATTCACCATCGCCCCTACGGCCGCCTGCGAGCGCGCTCGGCACTACATCCACACGGATGTTTGCCGTCGTTATTGGGAGACGAGGACGCCGCTCCCCTGGAGCGACGTTCACCTGCCCAATAACTGGCAACTGTCTGCGGATCGGGTGCCGATCCCGCCGTTCCGACGAGCGGCCGTGCCCGCCGCGAGGAGATCGAACGCCGCCGCCGTCTCCTGCCAGACGACCTGTTCTACGACCCCAGGTACGCCGTCGACTCCGCCCTGTGGGACACATGGTTTCGGGACGAGCACGACACGCGGCGCGCGTCCTTCTTTGTCGGCACCTCATCGGGGCCTCGACGGCCACGTACAGAGCGCCACGCGCGTGCTCCGAGCCCTCCCCAGGTGCACGGGCGTATGCGGGTGTGCGGCATCACGCCGACGCCGTCGCCTTCACCCTCTCCGTCGCCACCACCACCTCCTCGCATGACAGAGGAGGAGGAGGCCCGGCTCCTTCAACGTATCATGGAAGACTCCATGAACACGCACGATGAGCGCCAATGGGAGGGCTTGGACACCATGATTGCCCTCTCTGCGGCCAGCGACGTGGCCGTGCCGGAGCTGGAGATGAGGGAGGAGGTGAGGGAGGAGGTGCTGGAGGAGCAGCCCGTCGCCGCGTTCCACCTGGGCCTGGTGGGCCAGCGATGGAGCTGGTCGTGCACGGCCGCGGACATGGCCGATGGCGTGGGGGCAGTGAACTGGTGCCCTATGCCGCCGCGGTCACCGGAGCGCGAGACGTCGTCACGGGGTGAGGTGGTGCAGGCGCCTCCCGCCTTCCAGGGACCGGCCCACCTCTGGACGCCGCCGCCCTACATCGACCTCACTGGCGACGAGGACGACAACGGCGACGCGTGAGGAGACGGCGACGGGCACGGCATCAGCGCGTGGGCGGCGTTTTTTTATGTTAATTATGTTTATGTTAAGAACTGTGGAACGGGGCTGTTCTGGGGCCGTAAAGACTGTTTAATTATGTTTTTATGTTGGCGTTTATTTTAATTTTTTGGCATTTCTTTGGGTTTTTGCGATTTTTTTATATCACGTCCACCCCGGACATGATATGGAGTGTGGCCGTGCGTTGAGCGCACCGACACGGCAACGGCCCCAAGCGGACATGGGCGACCCCATTGCCGCCTCAAACGGACGAAAACAGGTCAAAACGGACGTCAGTTTAGGGTCGTACACTGGAGTTGGCGTGAACGTCTCCTTGCTCGAACCAGACACGTACCCTGGACGGTGTAGACCGGCCGTGGAAAAATACAGGTCTTCCCATGCATCCCAGTGCTGTGTCAACCGTCCCACCCTACATGTCTGGTCTCGGAGCTGCCTAACTTGAAGCGGTAGCCCCTCCTCAGTCCTCGCCCCCTCTCCTCTCCCTTTTGACTCCTCACATGCCACTCACAGATAAAGCCAAATCCCCACATGCACGACACTACTCCTGCTGGAGTACTATCCTCTCATCAGACTCCATTGACATTGTACACCGCACCAGAGGTCAGGATCATGCATGCAGGCATGCAGCAGTGACCAAAATATCTACTCTTAAGAAAGGCTCAAAAGACCAAATTGACAACGAATCAAGCTCATCGTGCATCCACGCAAAAAATATAAATTTACGTCGGATTTTGTATATTAGTGCCAACCAGTGGATCAATCAGTTTAATAACGCACTGCACATGCATGTCTGAGCGATTGTCCACCCTGCAGGTTTTTTCGATCGGTTCTGTTTTATTTGATGTTTCTGCAGCCGTACGGCCGGAAGCACTTTCAAAAATTTGAACATAAATAATTTTACGTTTAGTACTGGTTCCATTTTAAGGGAGTGAATTGTAAAAAACATCAACACTTCAGGCAAGGTTTGCAGGAACCACACATTTACGGAATTTTGCCAAAAAGCACTAATTTTTTGTCTATTTTTTTGCAAAAAACACTAGTCACCAGCTTTGGTCGTTTTGATGATGATTATGACATGTGGGTCCCGCTTTATCTGACGTGGCGTAACGATTCGCAGGCCACACCGTTAGACAGAGTATTTTACACCGACACCCTTCTTCAAAAATCTAAAAAGCAATCAAGCCCTGCCCTCCTCGTCTCTCCTCTCCAAATGTGCCATGGGTACCGGAGGGACGGCTTCCCTACCGGAGCAGCAGCTGCAGCGGGCGTCGGAGCAGCAGCTGCAGCGGGCGCCGGAGCAGCAGCCAGCGCCGGAGGGCCAGCCGCGGCCAAGCTGCCGCGGGAGCCGGACACGGGCGCGACGGGCGGGAGCAGCGGCGCCGCCAGCCTCGACGGGCTTGACCAGCAGCCTCGGCGACCGCGCACGGGCGTGAGCAGCTGCAGCGGGCGCCGGAGCAGTAGCCGGCACCAGAGGGCCAGCCGCGGCCAAGCTGCCGCGGGAGCCGGACACGGGCGCGCGACCGGCGGGAGCAGCGCCGCTGCCGGCCTCGACGGGCGTGAGCAGCAGCCTCTGCGACCGCGCACGGGCGTGAGCAGCAGCCGCGGAGCTCTGTGGTGTAGGCGGCGGCGGCGGGCGCGAGCAGCGGCGCACGGTTGCGAGCAGTCGGCGGCGGGCGCGAGCAGCGGCGCACGGTCGCGAGCAGGCGGTGGCGGACGCGAGCAGGCAAGGCACGGGCGCGAGCAGGCGGCGGCGGACGCAGCGCCGGCCGTGCATCGGAGCAATCCCACCGGACCGGTGGGAGATGAAGGTCCTGATTGCTTTTATTTTCAGGGCCAAGGACCCGATTGCTTTTTCATTTTTCCAAAAAGGGTGTTGGTGTAAAACCGTCTGTCTAACGACGTCGCCTGCGAACTGTTACGCCACGTCAGCAAAAGCGGGACCCCCATGTCATAAACGTACTTAAAACGGTTCAAACGAGCAACCAGTGTTTTTTGCAAAAAAATTATGAAAAAAATTAGTGCTTTTTGACACAATTCCGTAAATGTGTTGCAAACCCTGCCTGAAGTGTCGATGTTTTTTGCGATTCACTCATTTTAAGAGGAACAAAAGACGAGGTGCTAGCAAAACACTCTTTTATCGGCTTCTGCCTTTCCCCGGACGGTCGGACGCGCTTTGGTGAGTGATGATCCGAAAGCATCTCGTCTCACATTGCAGCTCTCCTGCCAGCCAGCGAGATGCTTAGTTGGCAACCACTTTGATACTCGATCATATCATGGAAACCCCCATGAATTCAGAGAGTGCGCGTGCGAAGGCTCCCTAGATTGCAATTTAAAAACCCCATACGGTCTTGTCATCGCCAATCGATATATTCCATGCCTCGTATTCTCCCTTCCCTGCATGCATGCAAATGCTCGCGAATTATTGATCGAGCTGAGCAGTGAGCACCATTCGCTGTGACCGAGCTAAGATTCAATTTTATAGTATGACCGATGCACAGCTCTCCGGCTGTACAAAGCCGCGTGTGATTTTATCCATGCAGACATATGCAGCGCAGAGTAGAGAGCATCGGCCACAAGAGACATAACGGAGCCCAGAATAATAATTCAGCGCCGCATTGTACATCTGCCTAAACGCGCGCCTACCCAGTAGGAAATTCTAGGGCTAGCCTAATAATCGGCAGGTGAATCCCCACAGATTTCACCATCACTTTCGCCGAACTCACGAGAGATCGAAAGGCACCGCGGTGACTCGGCAACCAGCGACAGAAGCGAAAGCGAACCTGCTGAACCGCGAGGGGGAACACGGCCGAGCGAGCACACACCTGGCCGCGCACGGAGCTCCCGTCGTCCACGTCGTGTTTAGCCTAGGCGGGGACGGTGAGGAAAGAGGATGAATTAAGAGCGTTGTGCCCCGCGAAAGGTGCTCGTGCTCGTGGAAAAGGAGGGAGGGGCTTCACCTCAGTTCGTTATCGCCACCGGACTCAACAGCGACGGGTGGTTACGCCGGTGCGATCAGCTTATTAGCCCTGCGACACTATGCAGCGGCCGAGATGGACAAGACCGGAGACCGGGAGAGCCAGACATTAGTAGATCTTTCCAAGGGCAGATGACAAGCGTTATTAGCTGATTCATGCATGAACACAACTGCCCACGTCGGTTGTGATGCTTGTGGATCGTTCATTTGTTGGTTGTTTGGTAGGTCGTGTCACTTCTTCCCTTCATTGACCTCTTAGCTTAGCTTGCATGTGACAATACGAACGTGCGGACGATAGTACGTTAGGGCATCTCTGATGCGGACCCGTAAACCGCCCGCATCCGTTCGGATCACGGAAGCCTTCTAATGCGGGTCTGTATCGGTTCGCGAGGCGGTTCAGACGCGTTTTTTCACGTAAATTGGATACAAAGTGGGGGAGGTTTGCGGAGGTCCGGACACCCGAAACGTAGGACTCCAACACTCCCGCCCCACCCAATCACCCTCCCGCTCACATTCCATTCCACTCTGCCCCTTCTCCACCTTACTTTGCATAAGCACCCTCCACCTCCGCCGCCGCTGATGTACATCTCCGGCCGCCACAGAGGCATTGCGTCCGCAACCAGCACCGACGAGCCCACTTGCCTTTACAACAGAGTTGTCCACCATGTAGCCGTTTATACCAAGGTACACTCCGCCCCCATGTCGACGACCTCCATGGCGGACACTACTCCCGGCAGGTGTTTGAGCTTATTTTCGAATGATATGTCGTTTTTTAGAGTACAAAGGATGGTGAGTCACTCGACCATGGAGGATGAGTTGTTGTGCGATGCGTGGATGGCCGTATTCGCGGATTTCATAGGCAGCGTCAAAGGGTGGCCTTCTGGCAGCAAATGCACGAAACTTTTAACGCACGAAAGCACATTCCGCCCTACGACATAGTACATCATTCAAATACGCAACGTGTGGTCGTTGTCGTATCGCTGGCACACTACCAAGATCAACATCACCAAGTTTTGCAACATGGTTCGTCAGCTCGAGGCAATGTGGCCATTGCACGCGGCAGAGGATGAGATCGTAAGTTTTGCTTCCTCTTGCATCTCAATGTTGGTCTACACATTATATGTAGCCCGCACACGCTGCCATGGTGTACCACATGGCAGAGGGACGGCCATTTACGTGCACACACTGTTGGATGAAACTGAAGGGGCAATATGTGTGGGACGACATGATCCGTCGATGAAAAACTTGTTGAACATTCGGTTCATCTAGTCAAATTAGAGACATTGTTGTACTAGACTTAAGTTGCATGCTATGTATGGATGATTTATGCTATTTTCTATAAGAATTTTGTTGAATATCGGCCGGTTTGCATGAATTTTGTTTGGTTTGTTTAAATGCAGGTTGAAATGTATGCGGCTATGGTCGAATGGTGTCCTCCCGCATCCATGTTCACGGACTGGTCCCTCCTGTCCGCATATGGATGCGAGAGGAAATTTACAGGTCACCGTTAAAGATGCCCTTATACGAGTTTTGTTGCCTTTGTTGCCTCGCTTTTTTCTTTTCCGTCACTTTGGATGTTTCTTTTTGGACCCATGTTAGGTGCATCGATCCTTGTTACATGATTTTGTATTGCTCACTTAAGAGTTTTCCATAACAGGATTGCTAAATCTCAGTCATCTGAGACTTATCGATACTCTCTCCATTTCACAATGTAGTGCGTCCGTGTTTCTTGAGATTCAAGTTTGACCGTAAATTTAACCAACCAGACCGACTGCGGCGGGAACAAAAATTATACCATTGAATTCGTATTTTTGATATGAATTCAGTGATATAATTTTTGCTCCCGCCGCAATCGGTCTCGTTGGTTAAATTTACGGTTAAACTTGGATCTCAGAAAGCGCGAGCGCACTACATTGTGGAATGAAGGGAATATTATATTTGTTAGATCCTGATGGAGATCGTGCAAAATTTTCTTTTAAATTCTCTCTCTCTCTCTCTCTTCTTTTTTCGTATGTTCTACCGAGACTTAGATAAATCTCGGTCTACTGAGATCTATCACACCCTTTTTGGAAACTCTTGGTCCTGCCACGCAATACTAGAGTATGTACTCCTCCCTCCGTCTTTGAAAGAGTGTACTTCCAACTTTATTGGAGGATCAAACTATCTCAAAATTTGATCAAGTTTGTGCAAAAACATATCAATGCTTGTGAAACCAAATAGGTATATGACAAAAATATATTTTATCATGAAGCTAATGCTACTAATTTGATGGCATAAATATTGATCTATTATTGTATAAATACGGTCAAACATAATAAAGTTTGACTTTTCAATAAAGTTGGAAGTACACTCTTTAAAAAACGAAAGGAGGAGGATGCAGGGGAAAGAAAGTGAAGGAACATGCAAAACCATCGGAATCCGGGGTGTACGCGTCCCTACCCACCTGCGGCACCTACTACGAAACTGCATCATAATCCTACGTACCACCATCATACTGTATTACTCTTGCAACTATACTATTATACGTCCCAAATAACGTCTGTCCAGGAATAATATATCTACATTTGCCGCGATCGCAACCGGAGTGGGATCGAGGAAGAAGCGTCGGAGTCGTCGCGGCCGGAGCGCCGTCGCCATTCGGCCGGCCGGCCGGTCGATCGGTCGAGCAACCATGCATGTGGGGCTGGCTGGGTTTGGTGAGTCAAGAAGGTGCCTGCCTCGTGTTTTCAAATCGCTTTGTGCCGTGCGCGCGCACGGCCACGGGCACCCGGCGGCGCGCGTCCCGTGCGTCCGCACGTCCGAACCATGCATGCGTACGTACGTACGTATATGGACCGAAATTCCACGCGGCGAAGTCGTGAAAGATCATCCCGTTTGATTCCAACAGGTTGAGGTGTTTCCTTTATTTGAAAAACGGGAAAAAAAATATTGGCCTAATCTCATTAATTAAGAAGAATGTTGAAGAAAACCGGGGATTAAAGTTAACGTAGAGCATGGCGATGCAAGCAAATTTTAATGACAGAAACTTCGTTCGCTCTGCTTTTTACTTGCACAATGCTCAGCTGGTCGGCTCGGAAAATACCTTTTTTGGAGTAACCATACCCCTGGTAGAAAACAAAGCACTTGTCCCGGCTACAAAGGGCCTTTAGTCCCGGTTCTGCAACCGGGACAAAACGATCGGGACTAAAGCCCCTCACTTTTAGTCCTGGTTGTCTTACGAACCGGGACTAAAGAAGCTCCACGTGGCCGCTGTGGGGCGCCCAGGCAGGAGGACCTTTAGTCCTGGTTGGTAACACCGACCGGGACTAAAAGACAGCCACGCGTCAGCAGCTCCCAGGCGCTGGGTTTTTTTTAGGGGGGGGCGGGGGTTAGGGGTTTTGAAGGGTTTAGAGGTTTCATATTGTGTTAGCTAGCTACTACATATAGAGAGAAGTGACATCTCTTTCTCCGTGTTTGGTCGACGCTAACTACTACGTACAGAGAGAACTCGACGCTAGCTAGTAAGCAAATGAAGGAACCATTAATTACACAAGATCATCATGAACATATATAGAGAGAAGTGACATCTCTTTCTCCGTGCTTGGTCGAACAACAAGTTTTCGTATATCTATCCGAAGCTACTACATATATACAATATAACATCTTTTACGATCCCTGACATCATCTTGCGAAAATCCATTTGAATTTCCGTATGGTATTCTCCCTTTTCATGTATGACGTGGTCAAGAAAGAATCCCGCCAATTCCTCTTGAATTGCTCGTATGCAATCATGTGGTAGGAGTTCTTCCCGCATCTGTCACATCTAATTTAAAGAAGGGGGTCAATACATATATGAATGAAACTCAACACAATTGATGGTAATAAAATAAGATTGTGAATATTGTTTACGTACTTCAAATTATTGGTCAGAGAAGCCCCGCTCAGAGGTCGAGTGGCGAATGAATTCGCAAACGTAGTATCAACATAAATTAAATTCCCGCTTGCCTGCCACAAGCACTTTACGAGAATAGAGTTCAATCAAACTGATAATCAAGCATGATAATGGTATTGATGAAACTAGAATTAATGAGAGATGTGCGGAACTAGCTAATACTACTTACTTTGGGGTGTGTAAATTGCAGCTCCTTCTTCAGACCCGGAACCATTCCGGTGAACTATTTCCAAACCCTTCTCGGCAAAGAAAATGATTACAGGAAATGAACGAAAGTTGCCGATATGGTGCGATAATGATTGAACTTACTTCTGGAGCATTGCACTCATGTCCGCATAATCCTTAGGATATTTGCGTCTTGAGTCTAAGACAGTTACTACTCCCCCGTCAAGCTTAATGGTAACAGAATAAAGTGGAACCTGCGCACGCATAACTCATCAATTACAGTACTTAACCTCGAGTAAGCGAAACCGAATATGCACAGGACAGTAACACTCACTTGAAGTTGTAAGGAAAGAGTATTTCCCTTTTGTTTTGTTGTCGAAGTAACGCTTTTAGCAAGTTTTCCTCAGTATCTTCAACTCTGTTTTCTACCGTCCATTCATTTACGGTATTTGGGTTAATGAACCCAATGTCATAGATTTGTCCTCTTTTGCATTCGACGATCTTCAATCTGCATAATATAGTGAGGATAATTATATGTACATGCAATGAACGAGCTGAGCTAGAGACTTAATTATAGAAGTAATACTTACAGACAATAGCAAGTCATGAGTTGTTTGTCAATGGCGTCTTGATTGCATAACTGAAATAATTCCACAAATTCAACAGGCATCAGGTCGACTCCAATGAAGTCGTGCTCATCTTTAATTCCCACCATCATACTGTCGGTCCCATCCTTGCTGCAGGTTTCCAAGTACCAGTCATGCAATCTTCGCATCATCGTTGATAGATGTGGAAGCTAATCAGGTTTGACGAGAGGCTTCCCGTGAAGGAAATATGCCCTAGAGGCAATAATAAAGTTGTTATTTTATATTTCCTTATATCATGATAAATGTTTATTATTCATGCTAGAATTGTATTAACCGGAAACTTGATATATGTGTGGATACATAGACAAAACACCGTGTCCCTAGTAAGCCTCTACTAGACTAGCTCGTTAATCAAAGATGGTTAAGTTTCCTAACCATATACATATGTTGTCATTTGATGAACGGGATCACATCATTAGGAGAATGATATGATGGACAAGACCCATCCGTTAGCTTAGCATATTGATCGTTCAGTTTTATTGCTATTGCTTTCTTCATTTCATATACATATTCCTTTGACTATGAGATTATGCAACTCCCGAATACCAGAGGAATACCTTGTGTGCTATCAAACGTCACAACATAACTGGGTGATTATAAAGATGCTCTACAGGTATCTCCGAAGGTGTTTGTTGGGTTGGCATAGATCGAGATTAGAATTTGTCACTCTGAGTATCACAGAGGTATCTCTGGGCCCTCTCGGTAATACACATCATAAGAAGCCTTGCAAGCAAAGTGACTAATGAGTTAGTTGCGGGATGATGTATTACGGAATGAGTAAAGAGACTTGCCGGTAATGAGATTGAACTAGGTATGAAGATACCGACGATCGAATCTCGGGCAAGTAACATACCGATGACAAAGGGAATAACATATATTGTCATAACGGTTCGACCGATAAAGATCTTCGTAGAATATGTAGGAGCCAATATGAGCATCCAGGTTCCGCTATTGGTTATTGACCAGAGAGGTGTCTCGGTCATGTCTACATAGTTCTCGAACCCGTAGGGTCCGCACGCTTAACGTTCGATGATGATTTTATATTGTATGAGTTATGTGATTTGGTGACCGAATGCTGTTCGGAGTCCCGGATGAGATCATGGACATGACGAGGAGTCTCGAAATGGTCAAGAGGTAAAGATTCATATATAGGACGATGATATTCGGACACCGGAAGTGTTCCGGGTGTACCGGGTAAATATCGGGTCACCGGAAGGGGTTCCGGGCACCCCCGGCAAAGATATGGGCCTTATGGGCCAAGAGAGGGACATACCAGCCCCTAGTGGGCTGGTGCACCCCCATATAGGCCGAAATAGGAGGAGAAGGAAGGAGGGGAAGGGAGAAGGAAAGGGGAGGATTCGGCCTCCCCCTTTCCTTCTCTCCCCCCTCTCTTTCCTTCCCCCTCCGACACTTATGGAAGGGCAGGAGGCCGACTTGTGGGAGGCACCCAAGTAGGATTACTCCTACTTGGGGCGCCCCTTGCTGCCCCTCTCCCACTCCCACCTATATATATGTGGGGGGGGGGGGGGACACCGCTAGAACACACAAGATTGATTCCTAGCCATGTGCGGCGCCCCCCTCCACGGTTTATGCCTCCGGTCATATTCACGTAGAGCTTAGGTGAAGCCCTGCGCGGATTGCTTCATCATCACCGTCACCACGCCGTCGTGCTGACGGAACTCTCCCTCGACACTTTGCTGGATCAGGAGTTCGAGGGACGTCATCGAGCTGAATGTGTGCAGAACTCGGAGGTGCCGTACGTTCGGTGCTTGATCGGTCGGAACGAGAAGAAGTTCGACTACATCAACCGCGTTGTCAAATGCTTCCGCTTTCGGTCTACGAGAGTACGTGGACACACTCTCCCCCTCTCGTTGCTATGCATCTCCTAGATAGATCTTGCGTGAGCGTAGAAAATTTTGGAAATTGCATGCTACGTTTCCCAACAGTGGCATCATGAGCCAGGTCTATGCGTAGATGATATGCACGAGTAGAACACAAAGAGTTGTGGGCGGTGATCGTCATACTGCTTACCACCAACGTCTTAATTTGATTCGGCGGTATTGTTGGATGAAGCGGCCCGGACCAACCTTACATGACCATGTTCATGAGACCGGTTCCACCGACAGACATGCAACTAGTTTTGCATAAAGGTGGCTGGCGGGTGTCTGTTTCTCCAACTTTAGTTGAATCGAATTTGATTGCGGCCGGTCCTTGTTGAAGATTAAAACAGCAAACTTGATAAATCACCGTTGTGGTTTTGATGTGTAGGTAAGAACGGTTCTTACTAGAAGCCCGTAGCAGCCACGTAAAACTTGCAACAACAAAGTAGAGGACGTCTAACTTGTTTTTGCAGGGCATGTTGTGATGTGATATGGTGAATACATGATGTGATATATGTTATTGTATGAGATGATCATGTTTTGTAAAAGTTATCGGCAACTGGCAGGAGCCTTATTGTGACGCCCCTGGCTCAATCGTGCACTAATCATACACGCAAATGCATACGATCAAGCCTAAGGACTCACGGGAAGATATCACAACACAACTCTAAAACATAAATAAAGTCATACAAGCTTTATATTACAAGCCAGGGGCCTCGAGGGCTCGAATACATAAGCTTGCATACAAGCGTCAGCGGAAGCATCAGATATCTGAGTACAGATATAAAAGAAAACACAGATAGGCCCTTAGAAGGCAGGGCAAAAGAAAACACTACGATCGAAAGGCGCAGGCCTCCTGCCTAGGACCCTCCGATCCTACTCCTGGTCGTCGGCCAACTCGTAGAAGTATCCACCCTCGGGGTAGTAGTAGCGATCATCGGCGGGGGCAGCTGTCTCAGGGGCTCCGTCATCTGGTTGCATCAAAAGGATATGGGGGAAAAAGAAAGCAAAGCAACCGTGAGTACTCATCCGAAGTACTCAGCAAGCAAGGATCTACACTACATATGCAACATTATCAAAGGACGGCTGTATATGTGGACTGGGCTGCAGAAATGCCAGAATAGAGAGGATAGCTTAGTCCCATCGAAGACTAGCATCTTCATCATCTTCAGTGGTCTTGCAGCAATAGAAGAGAGTAGATAGCACAGTATAAAGTAATAGTAATGTTATCAACCTCACCCAGAGATCCTTTCTCGACTCCCTGCGAGAAAGCAATCCCAGAGCCATACTGTCATCAACCTCGGCCAGAGATCCCTTCTCGACTCCCTGCGAGAAGCAATCCCAGAGCCATAGTATCCAATTCTAGTTGTATCGATCGGGATACAACTCCGAGCGTCCGTTACCGAGGATCCGGCTATGCATAGATTAGTTCTTCCCTGCAGGGGTGCACCAACTTACCCACCACGCTCGCTTAACTCCGGCCGGACACACTTTTCCGGGTCATGCCCGGCCTCGGCCAAACGACACACCGCAGCCCTACCTAGAGCTCAGCAGAGAGGTCCCCGCCGGTCTACATCCTAAGCGCTCAGGGGTCTTGGGCCGTCGCCCTGTGCACTCCGGGTCGTTGCGAGCAGGGTGGATACCAGCGCCAACGGCACGATCCGACCCGGCCACAATGCTGAACTGGACGTCTGACAAAGCTTTCGGCTGATACCATGATGCAGAGTACCCATATTTATTCCCGCGTGATGGTTAGTGCTATCGGGCTAAAGGCCCACTCATATCAAATATCCAAACCGAAGTGTGTTGGTAGTGCGGCAACGAGCAGAGACTCACGATCGATGTGACCCCGTCGCCCCGTCTCGAGGACTTGCGGCAAGGGCCAAGAATGCCCGGCCACGCCTCGTATTCATCACTCGGGCACCATCCAGGTCAACCCGTCTCCATATCACTTGCGGGTACCCCTCAGGGTCGACCCGCCTTCCAAGTAACAGTGTAAAGTCCAATTATCCGTGTGTCCATAACATTAAGGGAATCCGAGGTATCACCCTCGTTGGATTCCTACTCGATGTAACCATCAAGGTGAGCTCGGAGGAATCACCCTCGATGGGTTCACACTTGAGGTGTTGCACGACAGCGTCGTTATCGGAAGTGGTGACTGAGGAATCACCCTCGATGACCACGACCGAATAGCTACTCTACAGAGTTATCATCAGAAGTGCTACACGAGGTATCACCCTCGGCACTCGATAGTAACGCTGCAGTGTCGTTACAACTAAGGGGGTGATGTGCGGTGCCGGGGCCTGGTTGTCGAGTCTTTTGATAATCCAGCGGGGCAATCGGGACAAGTGGGGTCACTGATAGGTCTCTACCCGGCCTATACTAGACAATTTAGGATAAGCAGGTAAGGTTTCAATAGCCGGTTACAATAAACAGGCTATGCATCAGAATAGGTTAAACAGTAGCAGCAGCAATTTCTAATGCAAGCATGAGAGAGAAAGAATAGGCGATATCGGTATGCTCAAGGGGGGTGCTTGCCTGGTTGCTCTGGCAAGAAGGAGGGGTCGTCGGAAGGCTGCTCGTCCGGAGCGTAGTCGTACTCAGCTGCAACGGCGTCGGTCTCGGCGTCTATCGAGAGAGAAGGAGGGGGAAGAAACAGTAAATACTAAGCAAACAAGTGCTACACAATGTATGACATGACAATATGCAGTGTCGGTTGTGTCCTAACGTATGGTTGCACGTCACCGAGGAAGGGGGAATCCATCCGGGAATGTTTTCCCGGTTTCGGACATTTGTCAGACAGATGACCGGAGGGGGACGGTTGCATGTTTGCTATGCTAGGGACGTGTGGCGGACGAACGGACTGCGTATTCGGATTCGTCTCGTCGTTCTGAGCAACTTTCATGTATAAAGTTTTTCCATCCGAGCTACTGATGAATTTCTACGATTTTCCGAAGTTTTTTAAACATTTACTGGAATTCCTGAAAATTGGCCAAGTCTGAGGATTGTTCAGTTTTTTTTTAAACTTCACTTAGCTGTTTTCCAGAGGCTATAACTAGTGTTCTGTACACCCTATGAGTTAGTGCCTTATATCAAATCTGAGCACTTGCTGTGATCTACATGACAGCATCAAGTCCATCTACGTTAGTGTCCATTTGTTTATTCAAATCTTTGTCTAAAAGTGCTACAGCAGTATTTTTGTTTTCTAGCTTTTCCATTAACAGAACATAGCCCTTTTGTTATTTTCATAGGATTTAATCCATGCCTCAAATGGATTTGTTCCAATGGAGTAAAATGGAGTTTGTCAAGTATATTTTCTACGCATATTATTTTTACTCATGTTATCAGTCATTTAGACACTGTTTAGGGGCTGTCTAGACGGCTAAGCAATGCAGCAGCGGCAAAGCTAGCTACTGCTACAGTAACATTCAGTTAATGTTACTGTAGCAGTGCTGTAGCAGAATTGCAGCGGCGGCCAGCTGCAAGCAGAGCCACGGCCGCACGCCGAGCAGCAGCAAGCAGCTGCAGCAGGGGACGAGCGGGTGCAGCCGGCGCGGCGGCGGGCAGCAGCAGGTGGAGGCGGTGCGGGGCCGCGGCGGCAGTACAGGCAGCAGCAGTACAAGCAACAGCCGCGGCTGAAGCAGCGTAGCAGCAAAAGTTTGAGGGGCGAGCAGGGACGCGAGCGCGCGCGGGCGCGCGGGCAGGGGAACTCAGGGCACGGGCTAGGCGCCGGGGCTAGCGGGAGCAGAGGCGAGCAGTGGGGCAGCGCAGGTGGGCGCGGGCTAGCGCGGGCGTCGACGGGCGTGGCGCGGTCAGGGGGCACGGCGAGCCCAGCTCAAGGCAAGACGAGGTGTGGCGGTCTACGACGTCTAAATCGAAGGGGAAAGATGGGAAGGATCGACGTAGCTCACATCGATGCCGAAGGCGAGCTCGAGGAGGCCGGAGGTGGAGCGGAGTGGCAGATCGACGCGGGGGATGACGACGGCCGAAGGTAGAAGAAGGGCTCGATCCCGACGCAGGAGTGGATGCCGGCTTGAGCTCGTGGACGCAGATGATGAAGCGGACGACGACGGAGAGCGGGGACAAGGTCTCAAGGCACGGGGCCGACGAAGAGCGCGCGGACGACGACGACCATGGCGACGAGGCTTCGACTGCGGGCTGTGGGGATGAGCGCGAGCGAAGGAGAGAGGTAATGGGCGCTAGGGTTTGTCCAGGGGGTGCGGGGTGTTCTTATCCATCGCGGGGGTTCGTCGGATGCTCGACATGGCGTCAATCGTCGGCGTGGACGGCGTGCGTGCGTGCACAACGCCATGGCCTCCCTGACTCTGTACAGAGGTGGGGGAAAGGCCAAGTGGGCTTGGCTGGCACTGTAGCACTGGGCTACAAGTGCACAGTAGTGCAGGCCTTCTCTTTCTATTTTATTTTATTTACTGTTTTTGTAGTTTCTCCAATGTCTTGCATTTACCTTTTGTTGTCAAATGATTTTGTGTTATTTGTGAGACTCAACACATAAATACTAGGTTATCCTACAGGGCTGCACAAATGGTTTGAGGTCAATTAGAACTGTTCAAATTTATATTTGAATTAAAATGTGTTTATTTAAACCCGCTGATCCACTAAAATATTTCTAGGGGTAATTTAAAAATACTTTTAATGTTGGTTCCTCTTTGACAAATATGAGGGGATTATTTATAATATTGTAAACATTTTTGTTTCACCAATTGAAGAAATGTTTTCTCACTTGAAATCTAAATTGAACTCTTGGAGTTGATTTGAAATAAGTGGCAGTAAGCATAGTTATAATGGTTAACATGTCAACCATTAGGGGGAGATTACTGTAGCATGATTCTCGGGGTGTTACAAATCTCCTCCACTACAAGAAATCTCGTCCCGAGATTTAAGTGGGGAAGTAAAGGGTAACTTCAGGGGATCTGACCCTCATTGGGTCGATTATCTAATGGACAATTGAGGGAGTGGCAGAAGTATCTCTCGAGTTGAAACTTAAGAAAACATCGAGAGCAAAGTATGAAGATACAATAGAAAGTTTCAAGCGAAAGGATAAATGATCGATATCTGAACAGAGTGTGAAAAGGGGTTCAGAGCATCGGGAGTAGATCATCTCTCGGAGGGTGGCTCGTGATAACACTCAAGGCCAAGAGCAAAGGATACTTCGGAGTTTAGACTCGGAATGACAATGACAAGGAATGCTAATGAATATTGCGATACATATGGATTTATCCATAATGCAGGCAAACAATACTTTCGGGAGCACTAGGCTGCAGAGGATCTTCGGGAGATCGAATTGCATTTCAAAGAATTTTGTGAGACATATGAACAACTGGAGATGAACGAATCCCCGATAAGTGTGAGGAATTATCCACAGTGCGAAAGAAGCTGCACGACAGTAGGCTCAAAGGATTCTCGGATTTACGAGGAGTATTACGGGGTATCTCGCACATAGAGGAGTAACTGGGAATGAAGATACAAATGATAAGGATGGTTAGTTATCCACGGGGGTTTGTCGGTGGTCAGAAACTGCAAAGCAGTGACACAGGGTCTCGGTTAACGTCGAGGAGTATCTTCAGAATCTTCTGATGAAGCAGACGATCATCTGTAGTGAAGGGGCTCTCCGGGAGGAAGTGGTTACGAGATCCTAAGGCTAGAGTTAGCAAAATCATTTAACCCGAATAGAAGAGAGATCAGAGTCCCAGAGTATAGATGAGGAATAAAATATCCTAATACCACCCAGTTGGCGCCGTGGGCCCGTAAGCCACACAGCCAAGTTAGTAAAACAGTTTTGGACCACTAGACTAAACTTCGGCCAAGGAGTTGGAATGGGGGGGGGGGGGGGGGGGTTTCCTAACGCAGTCAGCTCTGATACCAACTTGTGACGCCCCCGGCTCAATCATGCACTAATCATACACGCAAATGCACACGATCAAGCCTAAGGACTCACGGGAAGATATCACAACACAACTCTAAAACATAAATAAAGTCATACCAGCTTTATATTACAAGCCAGGGGCCTCGAGGGCTCGAATACATAAGCTCGCATACAAGCGTCAGCGGAAGCATCAGATATCTGAATACAGATATAAAAGAAAACACAGATAGGCCCTTAGAAGGCAGGGCAAAAGAAAACACTACGATCGAAAGGCGCAGGCCTCCTGCCTGGGACCCTCCGATCCTACTCCTGGTCATCGGCCAACTCGTAGAAGTATCCACCCTCGGGGTAGTAATAGTGATCGTCGGTGGGGGCAGCTGTCTCAGGGGCTCCGTCATCTGGTTGCATCAAAAGGATATGGGGGAAAAAGAAAGCAAAGCAACCGTGAGTACTCATCCGAAGTACTCAGCAAGCAAGGATCTACACTACATATGCAACATTATCAAAGGACGACTGTATATGTGGACTGGGCTGCAGAAATGCCAGAATAGAGAGGATAGCCTAATCCTATCGAAGACTAGCATCTTAATCATCTTCAGCGGTCTTGCAGCAATAGAAGAGAGTAGATAGCACAGTATAAAGTAATAGTAATGTTATAAACCTCACCCAGAGATACTTTCTCGACTCCCTGCGAGAAAGCAATCCCAGAGCCATACTGTCATCAACCTCGGCCAGAGATCCCTTCTCGACTCTCTGCGAGAAGCAATCCCAGAGCCATAGTATCCAATTCTAGTTGTATCGATCGGGATACAACTCCGAGCGTCCGTTACCGAGGATCCGGCTATGCATAGATTAGTTCTTCCCTGCAGGGGTGCACCAACTTACCCACCACGCTCGCTTAACTCCGGCCGGACACACTTTTCCGGGTCATGCCCGGCCTCGGCCAAACGACACACCGTAGCCCTACCTAGAGCTCAGCAGAGAGGTCCCCGCCGGTCTACATCCTAAGCGCTCAGGGGTCTTGGGCCGTCGCCCTGTGCACTCCGGGTCGTTGCGAGCAGGGTGGGTACCAGCGCCAACGGCACGATCCGACCCGTCCACAATGCTGAACTGGACGTCTGACAAAGCTTTCGGCTGATACCACGATGCAGAGTACCCATATTTATTCCCGCGTGATGGTTAGTGCTATCGGGCCAAAGGCCCACTCAGATCAAATATCCAAACCGAAGTGTGTTGGTAGTGCGGCAATGAGCAGAGACTCACGATCGATGTGACCCCGTCGCCCCGTCTCGAGGACTTGCGGCAAGGGCCAAGAATGCCCGACCACGCCTCGTATTCATCACTCGGGCACCATCCAGGTCAACCCATCTCCATATCACTTGCGGGTACCCCTCAGGGTCGACCCGCCTTCCAAGTAATAGTGTAAAGTCCAATTATCCGTGTGTCCATAACATCAAGGGAATCTGAGGTATCACCCTCGTTGGATTCCTACTCGATGTAACCATCAAGGTGAGCTCGGAGGAACCACCCTCGATGGGTTCACACTTGAGGTGTTGCACGACAGCGTCGTTATCGGAAGTGGTGAAGGAGGAATCACCCTCGATGACCACGACCGAATAGCTACTCTACAGAGTTATCATCAGAAGTGCTACACGAGGTATCACCCTCGGCACTCGATAGTAACGCTGCAGTGTCGTTACAACTAAGTGGGTGATGTGCGGTGCCGGGGCCTGGTTGTCGAGTCTTCTGATAATCCAGCGGGGCAATCGGGACAAGTGGGGTCACTGATAGGTCTCTACCCAGCCTATACTAGACAATTTAGGATAAGCAGGTAAGGTTTCAATAGCAGGTTACAATAAACAGGCTATGCATCAGAATAGGTTAAACAGTAGCAGCAGCAATTTCTAATTAAAGCATGAGAGAGAAAGAATAGGCGATATCGGTATGCTCAAGGGGGGGTGCTTGCCTGGTTGCTCTGGCAAGAAGGAGGGGTCGTCGGAAGGCTGCTCGTCCGGAGCGTAGTCGTACTCAGCTGCAACGGCGTCGGTCTCGGCGTCTATCGAGAGAGAAGGAGGGGGAAGAAACAGTAAATACTGAGCAAACAAGTGCTACACAATGTATGACATGACAATATGCAGTGTCGGGTGTGTCCTAACGTATGGTTGCACGTCACCGAGGAAGGAGGAATCCATCCGGGAATGTTTTCCCGGTTTCGGACATTTGTCAGGCAGATGACCGGAGGGGGACGGTTGCATGTTCGCTATGCTAGGGACGTGTGGCGGACGAACGGACTGCGTATTCGGATTCGTCTCGTCATTCTGAGCAACTTTCATGTATAAAGTTTTTCCATCCGAGCTACTGATGAATTTATAAGATTTTCCGAAGTTTTTTAAACATTTACTAGAATTCCTGAAAATTGGCTAAGTCTGAGGATTGTTCAGTTTTTTTTAAACTTCACTTAGTTGTTTTCCAGAGGCTATAACTAGTGTTCTGTACACCCTATGAATTAGTGCCTTATATCAAATCTGAGCACTTGCTGTGATCTACATGACAGCATCAAGTCCATCTACGCTAGTGTCCATTTGTTTATTCAAATCTTTGTCTAAAAGTGCTACTGCAGTATTTTTGTTTTCTAGCTTTTCCATTAACAGAACATAGCCCTTTTGTCATTTTCATAGGATTTAATCCGTGCCTCAAATGGATTTGTTCCAATGGAGTAAAATGGAGTTTGTCAAGTATATTTTCTATGCATATTATTTTTACTCATGTTATCAGTCATTTAGACGCTGTTTAGGGGTTGTCTAGACGGCTAAGCAATGCAGCAGCGGCAAAGTTAGCTACTGCTACAGTAACATTCAGTTACTGTAGCAGTGCTGCAGCAGAATTGCAGTGGCGGCCAGCTGCAAGCAGAGCCACGGCCGCGTGCCGAGCAGCAGCAGGCAGCTGCAGCAGGGGACGAGCGGGTGCAGCCGGCGCGGCGGCGGGCAGCAGCCAGAGCAGCAGCAGGTGGAGGCAGCGCGGGGCCGCGACGGCAGTACATGCAGCAGCAGTACAAGCAACAGCCGCGGCTGAAGCAGCGCAGCAGCAACAGTTCGAGGGGCGAGCAGGGACGCGAGCGCGCGGGCAGGGGAGCCCAGGGCGCTGGCTAGGCGCCGGGGCTAGCGGGAGCAGAGGCGAGCAGTGGGGCAGCGCAGGTGGGCGCGGGCTAGCACGGGCGTCGACGGGCGTGGCGCGGTCAGGGGGCACGGCGAGCCCAGCTCAGGGCAAGACGAGGTGTGGCGGTCTATGGCATCTAAATCGAAGGGGGAAGAGGGGAAGGATCGACGGAGCTCACATCGATGCCGAAGGCGAGCTGGAGGAGGCCGGAGGTGGAGCGGAGTGGCGGATCGACGCGGGGGATGACGACGGTCGAAGGTAGAAGAAGGGCTCGATCCCGACATAGGAGTGGATGCCGGCTTGAGCTCGTGGACGCAGATGATGAAGTGGATGACGACGAAGAGCGGGGACAAGGTCTCAAGGCACGGGGCCGACGGAGACCACGCGGACGACGACGGCCATGGTGACGAGGCTTCAGCTGCGGGCTGTGGGGATGAGCGCGAGCGAAGGAGAGAGGTAATGGGCGCTAGGGTTTGTCCAGGGGGTGCGGGGTGTTCTTATCCATCGCGGGTGTTCGTCGGATGCTCGACACGGCGTCAATCGTCGGCGTGGACGGCGTGCGTGCGTGCACAACGCCATGGCCTCCCTGACTCTGTACAGAGGTGGGGGAAAGGCCAAGTGGGCTTGGCTGGCACTGTAGCACTGGGCTACAAGTGCACAGTAGTGCAGGCCTTCTCTTTCTATTTTATTTTATTTACTATTTTTGAAGTTTCTCCAATGTCTTGCATTTACCTTTTGTTGTCAAATGATTTTGTGTTATCTGTGAGACTCAACACATAAATACTAGGTTACCCTACAGGGCTGCACAAATGGTTTGAGGTCAATTAGAACTGTTCAAATTTATATTTGAATTAAAATGTGTTTATTTAAACCCGCTGATCCACTAAAATATTTCTAGGGGTAATTTAAAAATACTTTTAATGTTGGTTCCTCTTTGACAAATATGAGGGGATTATTTATAATATTGTAAACATTTTTGTTTCACCAATTCAAGAAATGTTTTCTCACTTGAAATATAAATTGGACTCTTGGAGTTGATTTGAAATAAGTGGCAGTAAGCATAGTAATAATGGTTAACATGTCAACCATTAGGGGGAGATTACTGTAGCATGATTCTCGGGGTGTTACACTTATGGTTGTCGCTTTATTGTATGAAATGCAAACGCCATGTAATTGCTTTACTTTATCACTATGTGTTAGCGATAGTTGTAAAAGCAATATTTGGCGAGACGACCACGACGCTACGATGGAGATCAAGGTGTCAAGCCGGTGACGATGGAGATCATGACGGTGCTTTGGAGATGGAGATCAAAAGCACAAGATGATGATGGCCATATCATGTCACATTTTTTGATTGCATGTGATGTTTATCTTTTATGCATCTTATTTTGCTTAGTACGGCGGTAGCATTATAAGATGATCCCTTACTAAAATTTCAAGGTATAAGTGTTCTCCCTGAGTATGCACCGTTGCGACAGTTAGTCGTGCTGAGACACCACGTGATGATCGGGTGTGATAGGCTCTACGTTCACATACAACGGGTGCAAGACAGTTTTGCACATGCAGAATACTCGGGTTAAACTTGACGAGCCTAGCATGTACAGACATGGCCTCGGAACACTGGAGACCGAAAGGTCGAACGTGAATCATATAGTAGATATGATCAACATAGAGATGTTCACCATTGAAGACTACTCCATCTCACGTGATGATCGGACATGGTTTAGTTGATTTGGATCACGTATTCATTTAGATGACTCGAGGGTTGTCTATCTGAGTGGGAGTTCTTAAGTAATATGATTAATTGAACTTAATTTATCATGAACTTAGTCCTGATAGTATTTGCATATCTATGTTGTAGATCAATAGCTCGCGTATAGCTCCCCTGTTTTATTTTCGATATGTTCCTAGAGAAAACTAAGTTGAAAGATGATAGTAGCAATGATGCGGACTGGGTCCGTGATCTGAGGATTATCCTCATTGTTGCACAGAAGAATTATGTCCTTGATGCACCACTAGGTGACGAACCTGTTGCAGGAGCAGATGCAGACGTTATGAACATTTTTGCAAGCTCGGTATGATGACTACTTGATAGTTTAGTGCACCATGCTTTACGGCTTAGAACCGGGACTTCAAAAATGTTTTGAACGCCATGGAGCATATGAGATGTTCCAAGAAGCTGGAAATGATATTTCAGACTCATGCCCTTGTTAAGAGGTATGAGACCTCTGACAAGTACTTTGCCTACACGATGGAGGAGAATAGCTCAGCTAGTGAGCATGTGCTCAGAATGTCTGGGTACTACAATCGCTTGAATCAAGTGGGAGTTAAATCTTCCAGATAAGATAGTGATTGACAGAGTTCTCTAGTCAGTATCACCAAGTTACTAGAACTTCGTGATGAACTATAATATGCAAGGGATGACGAAAACGATTCCCAAGCTCTTCGCAATGCTGAAATCGGCGAAGGTAGAAATCAAGAAATAGCATCAAGCGTTGATGGTTAACAAGACCACTAGTTTCAAGAAAAAGGGCAAGGGAAAGAAAGGGAACTTCAAGAAGAATGGCAAGCAAGTTGCCACTCCCATGAAGAAGCCCAAAGCTAGACCCAAACCTGAAACTGACTGCTACAACTGCAAAGGAAATGATCACTGGAATCGGAACTGCCCCAAAACTTGGCGGATAAGAAGGATGGCAAAGTGAACAAAGGTATATTTGATATACATGTTGTTGATGTGTACTTTACTAGTGTTCATAGTAGCCTCTGGGTATTTGATACCGGTTCAGTTTCTTAGATTTGTAACTCAAAATAGGAGTTGCAAAATGAACATATACTAGTTAAGGGCGAGGTGACGATGTGTGTTGGAAGTGATTCCAAGGTTGATAAGATCACCATCGCACACTCCCTTTACTTTCGGGATTAGTGTTGAACCTAAAAATGTTATTTGGTGTTTGCGTTGAGCATAAATATGGTTGGATCATGTTTATTGCAATACGGTTATTCATTTAAGTCAAAGAATAATTGTTGTTCAGTTTACATGAATAAAACCTTCTATGGTCATACACTCAATATAAATGGTTTATTGAATCTCGATCGTAGTGATACACATATTCATAATATTGATGCCAAAAGATGCAAAGTTGATAATGATAGTGCAACATACTTGTGGCACTGCCGTTTAGGTCATATTGGTGTAAATCGCATGAAGAAACTCCATGCAGATGGACTTTTGGAATCACTTGATTATGAATCATTTGATACTTGCGAACCATGCCTCATGGGCAAGATGACTAAAACTCCATTCTCCGAAACAATGGAGCAAGCTAATGACTTATTGGAAATAATATATACAGATGTATGCGGTCCGATGAGTGTTGAGGCTCGCGGCGGGTATCGTTATTTTCTAACCTTCACAGATGATTTGAGCAGATATGGGTATATCTACTTAATGAAACACAAGTCTGAAACATTTGAAAAGTTCAAAGAATTTCAGAGTGAAGTGGAGAATCATCGTAACAAGAAAATAAAGTTTCTACGATCTGATCGCGGAGGCGAATATTTGAGTTACAAGTTTGGCCTTCATTTAAAACAATGTGGAATAGTTTCACAACTCACGCCACTTGGAACACCATAGCGTAATGGTGTGTCCGAATGTTGTAACCGTACTTTATTAGATATGGTGCGATCTATGATGTCTCTTACCGATTTACCACTATCGTTTTGGGGTTACGCATTAGAGACAGCTGCATTCACGTTAAATAGGGCACCATCTAAATCCGTTGAGACGACACCGTATGAACTGTGGTTTGGCAAGAAACCTAAGCTGTCGTTTCTTAAAGTTTGGGGTTGCGATGCTTATGTGGAAAAGCTTCAGCCTGATAAGCTCAAACCCAAATCGGAGAAGTGCGTCTTCATAGGATACCCAAAAGAAACTGTTGGGTACACCTTCTACCACAGATCCAAAGGCAAGCTATTTGTTGCTAAGAATGGATCCTTTCTAGAGAAGGAGTTTTTCTCGAAAGAAGTGAGTGGGAGGAAAGTAGAGCTTGATGAGGTAATTGTACCTTCTCTCGAATTGGAAAGTAGCTCATCACAGAAAACCATTCCCGTGTTGCCTACACCAACTAAAGAGGAAGCTAATGATAATGATCATGAAACTTTAGATCAAGTTACTACCGAACCTCGTAGGTCAACCAGAGCACGTTCCGCACCAGAGTGATATGGTAATCCTGTTCTGAAAGTCATGTTACTAGACCATGATGAACCTACGAACTATGAGGAAGCGATGATGAGCCCAGATTCCGCAAAATGGCTTTAGGCCATGAAATCTGAGATAGGATCCATGTATGAGAACAAAGTATGGACTTTGGTTGACTTGCCCGATGATCGGCAAGCCATAGAGAATAAATGGATCTTCAAGAAGAAGACTGACGCTGATGGTAATGTTACTGTCTACAAAGCTCGACTTGTTGCGAAAGGTTTTCGACAAGTTCAAGGAGTTGCCTACAATGAGACTTTCTCACCCGTAGCGATGCTTAAGTCTGTCCGAATCATGTTAGCAATTGCCGCATTTTATGATTACGAAATCTGGCAAATGGACATCAAAACTGCATTCCTTCATGGATTTCTTAAAGAAGAGTTGTATATGATGCAACCAGAAGGTTTTATGATTATGAAATCTGGCAAATATTTTTCGGTTATGGAGGTGATAAAGAGTTCGTTGTAAAGAGTTACGTCGATGCAAGCTTTTACACCGATCCAGATGACTCTGAGTCTCAATCTGGATACGTATTGAAAGTGGGAGCAATTAGCTAGAGTAGCACCATGCAGAGCATTGTAGACATAGAAATTTGCAAAATACATACGGATCTGAATGTGGTAGACCCGTTGAATAAACTTCTCTCACAAGCAAAACATGATCACACCTTAGTACTCCTTGGGTGTTAATCACATAGCGATGCGAACTAGATTATTGACTCTAGTAAACCCTTTGGGTGTTGGTCACATGGCGATGTGAACTATGGGTGTTAATCACATAAAGATGTGAACTATTGGTGTTAAATCACATGGCGATGTGAACTAGATTATTGACTCTAGTGCAAGTGGGAGACTGAAGGAAATATGCCCTAGAGGCAATAATAAAGTTGTTATTTTATATTTCCTTATATCATGATAAATGTTTATTATTCATGCTAGAATTGTATTAACCAGAAACTTGATACATGTGTGGATACATAGACAAAACACCGTGTCCCTAGTAAGCCTCTACTAGACTAGCTCATTAATCAAAGATGGTTAAGTTTCCTAACCATAGACATGTGTTGTCATTTGATGAACGGGATCACATCATTAGGAGAATGATGTGATGGACAAGACCCATCCGTTAGCTTAGCATATTGATCGTTCAGTTTTATTGCTATTGCTTTCTTCATGTCATATACATATTCCTTTGACTATGAGATTATGCAACTCCTGAATATCGGAGGAATACCTTGTGTGCTATCAAACATCACAACGTAACTGGGTGATTATAAAGATGCTCTACAGGTATCTCCGAAGGTGTTTGTTGGGTTGGCATAGATCGAGATTAGGATTTGTCACTCTAAGTATCGGAGAGGTATCTCTGGGCCCTCTCGGTAATACACATCATAAGAAGCCTTGCAAGCAAAGTGACTAATGAGTTAGTTGCGGGATGATGTATTACGGAACGAGTAAAGAGACTTGCCGGTAACGAGATTGAACTAGGTATGAAGATACCGACGATCGAATCTCGGGCAAGTAACATACCGATGACAAAGGTAATAACGTATGTTGTCATAACGGTTCGACCGATAAAGATCTTCGTAGAATATGTAGGAGCCATTATGAGCATCCAGGTTCCGCTATTGGTTATTGACCGGAGAGGTGTCTCGGTCATGTCTACATAGTTCTCGAACCCGTAGGGTCCGCACGCTTAACGTTCGATGACGATTTTATATTGTATGAGTTATGTGATTTGATGACCGAATGTTGTTCGGAGTCCCGGATGAGATCATGGACATGACGAGGAGTCTCGAAATGGTCGAGAGTGAAAGATTCATATATAGGACGATGATATTCGGACACCGGAAGTATTCCGGGTGTACCGGGTACATATCGGGTCACCGGAAGGGGTTCCGGGCACCCCCGGCAAAGATATGGGCCTTACGGGCCAAGAGAGGGACAGACCAGCCCCTAGTGGGCTGGTGCGCCCCCATATAGGCCGAAATAGGAGGAGAAGTGTGACGACCCCGGCTTAATCGTGCACTAACCATACACGCAATTGCACACGATCAAGCCTAAGGACTCACTTGAAGATATCACAACACAACTCTAAAACATAAATAAATTCATACAAGCTTTATATTACAAGCCAGGGCCTCGAGGGCTCGAATACATAGCTCGAAGGCATACAAGCGTCAGCGGAAGCATCAGATATCTGAGTACAGATATATTACAGAGAGAGAGATAGATAAGCCTTCACAGAGGCGGGGTAAAATAAAATACTACGATCGAAAGGCGTAGGCCTCCTGCCCTGGACCCTCCGATCCTACTCCTGGTCGTCAAACGGCTTCTCGTAGTAGTAGTACTCGCCAGGCGGGTAGTAGTACTGGTCGTCGGCTGGGGCGTCTGGCTCAGGGGCTCCATCGTCTGGTGGCATCAAAAGGAATATGGGGAAAAAAGAAAATAAAGCAAACGTGAGTACTCATCCGAAGTACTCAGCAAGCAAGGATCTACACTACATATGCAACATTTTCAAAGCGGGCTGTATATGTGGACTGGGCTGCAGAAATGCAAGAATAAAGGGGGAAGCCTAGTCCTATCGAAGACTAGCATCTTCAACAATCTTCGACAGTCTTGCAGCATCAGGAGAGAGAGCAGATGAACATAATGTAAAGTAGTAGTAGTAGTATCATCAACCTCGACCTGAGATCCTTTCTCGACTCCCTGCGAGAAAGCAATCCCAGAGCCGTACTATCCAACTCTCATCACATGTTCTAGTTGTACCGATCGGGATACAACTCCGAGTGTCCGTTACCGTAGGACAGGCTATCGATAGAAGTTTCTTCCCTGCAGGGGTGCACCAACTTACCCACCACGCTCGCTTAACTCCGGCCGGACACACTTTTCTGGGTCATGCCCGGCCTCGGCTAAGCAACACGCCGCAACCCGACCAAATACTTAACAAAGAGGTCAGCACGCCGGACTAACCTATGCCCCCAGGGGTCTTGGGCCATCGCCCCGGACGCTCCTGCACGTTGCGTACACCGCCGGTGAGCAGACCTAGCAACCCCTTAATACAAGCGCGGTTGTGTTCCTAGTCCAACCCAGCGTGTGCCGCTCAGTTGCTGACGTCTATTAAGCTTCGGCTGAAGTATACGACGCAGAACGCCCATACTATGCCCACGTGATGGTTAGTGCTATCGGGCCAGAGGCCCCTCGGATCAAATATCCAAACCATAGTGGATTAGGAGCGCGCGGAAACGAGCAGAGACTCACGATCGATGTGACCCCGTCGCCCCGTCTCGAGGACTTGCGGCAAGGGCTAAGAATGCCCGGCCACGCCTCGTAGTTATCTCGCGGGCACCATCCAGGTCAACCCGACTCCACATCACTTCGCGTTAAGCTCGCGCGGGTACCCCTCAGGGCCGACCCGTCTTTAGTATCATGGTTTAGTGCAAGTCAACTCATCAACAGTAACTGTGTGTCTGACACCGAAGGGAACCCTGAGGAATCACCCTCAATGGAATTCCCGCTCGATGTTATCATCAAGGTGAACGAAGGAGGAATCACCCTCGAGGTCCACACTTGAGGTGTTGCGCAACGATGTCGTTATCGGGGGTGGTGTAGGAGGAATCACCCTCGCTTACCACGACCGAGTAACTAACCTACAAGGTTAACATCAGAAGTGCTGACGAGGTATCACCCTCGGCACTCGATAGTAACCCAGCAGTGTCGAGCAACATAGGGAGAAGTGATGTGCGGTGCCAGGGTCTAGTCTTCAATCCCGATGATCGGGTCTTCTGATATCCAGCAGGGCAGTCGGGATCAAGTGGGGGTCTCTGTCGTGTCTCTACCCAGCCTATTCTAAACAGTCTATGATAACCAGTAAGGTAGCAAGGCAGGTTACAATAAACAGGCTATGCAACAGATATAGGAAACAGTAGCAGCAACAGTTCTAATGCAAGCATAAGAGAGAAGAGAATAGGCGATATAGGCATGCTCAAAATGGGGGTGCTTGCCTGTTTGCTCTGGGGCAAGGGCAAGGTCGTCGGTGGTGTCGTCGGGGATGTAGTCATACTCCTGAGCTGCGTCTGCCTCGGGAGCTACGTCAACGTCGGGGTCTACCGAGAGAGAAGAGGGGGAAGAAACAGGTAAACATAATGCAAACAATTGCAATACGGTGCGTGTGATGCTATGATGCAGTGCAGGGTTGCCTAATTATGCATCTAAGTCATTTTAGTTATATTTAGAATTAATCCGGGATTCAATATCCGACGTGTGTGCACTATTCATCTGCCGGATTCGGGTCCGGAGTTATGAGTTCTTCTATGTAGGGGGTTCCGATGAAGAAACAGACGGCACGATCAGACTCGGCTCGTCGTTCTGAGCAACTTTCATATTTTAACTTTTTCGATCCGAGCTACGGTTTAAAAGTTATGAATTTTCGAAGTTTATTTGAATTTCTGGAATTACTTTAATCACAGAAAATGAATTATGATGTCAGCATGACATCATTGTGACGTCAGCGGTCAACAGCGCCGCTGACCAGTCAAATATGACATGTGGGTCCAGTGGGACCCACATGTCAGCCTCTGTTATTTTAACAGTGGGCTAATTTTAATTCCAGGGTTAATAAGGGGGGCGGACCCCACTTGTCAGTGAGACATTAGGCTAATCTAATTAACTTTATTTAATTAACTATTTAATTAGTCTAATTAGTCGCCGGGGCCCACACGTCAGTGGCACTGTGTTGCCACGTCAGCACGTTGACTCAGGTCAACGCGGTCAACTGGGCCCGTGGGACCCACTGGTAGTGACCCAGGGGCGACCCACGTGGCAGCCACGTCGGCGGCCGGCACCGGAGTTGCGCCGGCGACCAAAAACGCGGCGGCGCGTCGCCGGAGTTGCTCGGATTTGCGCTACAGAGCCCGGTTCGAGACGTGGTTAGGTTCTTTCGAACGGGCGTTCAATGCCGCGTCCAACCGTGGCGGTGGCGCAGCCGGACTTGGTCGGAAACGGCGCCGGCGACGAGCAAAAGCGGCGGCATATTCGGGAGCTCGATGGAATCGAGGCTGTGGTGAACTGCGGCTCGAACCAGAGGGATGGTCGTGTTCCACGCGTCGCAGCGAATGTGATGGACATGGCCTCGTGTCCGCTGGGTCACCGGAGACTTGCCGGCGACGAGCTTCACGGAGGTGAGCTCGGGCGTGCGTGGAGTGGTGGCTACGGCCTTCTAGCGGCGGCGAGAGAGGGCATGGAAGAAGCAGCAGCTCACCTCGTGGCTATTAAAAGCCTTCGACAGCTTTGTAGCAGCAGGCGGTGGCCGGAGATGGAAGGGGATCGCCGGAGCCGAAGCGGAAGAGGGCGGCGTCGTGCAGCGTCAGTGGGGCCCCTCGACTCCACCCGTATCCTCCATTAGATGAAGAAGAAGACGGCGGAGCTGACCGACTCGGTGGACGAGCGTGGGGCCGCCGGTGGCCACGGCAAATGGCGAAGTGCGGCGACGACGGCGCTCGGTGGCCGGATCTGGAGAAGGGGAAGAGGCAGAGCGGAGCGAGCTGGGAGAGGTGAGGAGTGACGATGGGGACCAGGGGAGCTGGACGGGGCTCCTCCTTATCCTTCCCCCGTTCCTGTTTCGTCGGTGGTTGCCCCGGTGTCGCGCGCTCGCCGGCGCGCGCGCGCTCGGCCAGGGGCGCGCCGACACGCATGAGGAGGGAGAAGGGGTGGGTTGCTGTTGGACTGGGCTGCACACTGTGCACTTAGGCCCAGCCAACAGTAGCGTTCTCTTTTTTTTATTTCTCTTCTTCCTTTTCTTTTATTCTTTTTCTGTTTCAAAATGATTTGGCCACTTGTGCTCTTTTGAAAAATGTGGAAGTTGGCCCAAATATTGCAATGCAATATTATCTCTCACCAAAAAGTGGTTTGGACAGATTTGGAAGCCATTTGAATTTGTAATGATTTTAAATGAATTAATATTGCTGCTTTGGGTGCTGTTTCATCTTGTTTGAGTCACTTGTGCAACTCCAAATATTTTGATATTGGTTTTAGAAATGTTCCTGGATTATTTGCCATTTAATGAACATTTTTCCAACAGAGTTTAACCAACTTTATATTTCACTTTTGAATTTGAGTTGGTTTTCAGATGTGAATTTGAGTTGGATCATTAACCCATATGACTTGGCACTGCAAATGATCATGACTTGGCAGTTTTAACAGAGTGTCACAGAGCTTATTACAAGGGGGTGTTACAAGTTCTCCTCCTTTAAAAGAAATTCTCGTCCCGAGAATTTAGGAGGTAGAAGGAAAGAGTCCGGGATATTCTTCCCGAAGATGATCCTCGCGTTCCCAAGTGGCTTCATCTTCAGTGTGATTCGACCACTGCACTTTTAGGAACTTGGTCGTCTTTTGACGAGTTCGACGTTCAGCTTCATCGAGGATGCGGATTGGATGCTCCTTATAGGAAAGATCATCTTGTAACTCGAGCATCTCATGATCCACTGCACGGTGCGGGGATTCCTTGAAGCACTTACGAAGTTGCGACACATGGAAGACATCATGAATATGGGAGAATTGCGGTGGCAACTCCAATTTATATGCCACCTGTCCACGTCTAGCCATGATGCGGAAAGTACCAGTATAGCGAGGTGCTAGCTTGCCCTTGATTCCGAAACGACGGGTGCCCTTCATCGGAGTGACACGAAGATAGGCTTGATCACCAGGTTGATAGATCACACCCCATCGCTTACGATCATAATTATTCTTCTGACGGTCTTGAGCTGCTTTGAGATTCTCCCGGACAATTCGGACTTGTTCTTCGGCATGCTGAATAATGTCCGGTCCAACAAGAGGTCGTTCCCCAGTTTCTGACCAATTCAGAGGGGTTCGACATTTACGACCATAAAGAACCTCAAAGGGGGCCATTTTCAAGCTGGCTTGATAGCTGTTGTTATAAGAGAACTCGGCATACGGGAGAGATTCCTCCCATTTCTTACCGAAGGATATAACACAGGCTCGAAGCATATCTTCAAGCACTTGATTAACGCACTCAACTTGGCCTTGGGATTGTGGGTGATAAGCTGAACTCCAGGTGATATGAGTTCCCATTGCTTTCTGGAAACTTTCCCAGAAATGGCCAGTGAAAATGCTGCCACGGTCTGAACTGATTTCTTTGGGAATACCATGAAGTGAAACAATTCTAGAGATATATAGCTCTGCTAGCTGACTAGCAGTAATAGTCTCCTTAACTGGCAGAAAGTGTGCAACTTTGGAGAGTTGGTCGACGACGACAAGAATAGCATCGTGACCCTTCTGAGACTTGGGAAGACCAGTAATGAAGTCCATTTGCACTTTATCCCACTTCCACAGAGGAATAGGAAGTGGTTGCAGAATTCCAGCAGGTTTCAGATGTTCTGCCTTGACGCGACGACAAACGTCACACTCGGCAACATAACGAGCAATATCCTGCTTCATCCTAGACCACCAGTACCTTTGACGAAGATCTCGATACATCTTGGTACTACCCAGATGGATAGATAACGGTGTATCATGGGCCTCCTTCTTGACTTTGTCAGTCACTAGCTCGAAGCGAGGTACTACAATGCGGTCTCGGAAGTACAAGGTTCCATCTTCAGCAATCGAGAAATCACTGTACTTTTCAAGGTGAAGCTCTTTCTTCATTAGATCAATTTTGGCATCTTTAGCTTGCGCAATCTTGACAGCTTTCTCAAGATCTGGTTGTATCACAAGGTTATTAAGAGAACCTTGCGGGATGATGCAGAGATTCAGCTTGCGCAATTCTTCATATAGCTGGGGTTGAGCTTGCTTTACCATGAGGTTGTTACTATAAGACTTGTGGCTCAAGGCATCAGCCATCACATTAGCTTTGCCAGGAGCGTAAGAAATACCACAGTCATAATCGGTGATTGTTTCCAACCAACGCTGCTGACGAAGATTGAGTTCCGGTTGAGTGAATAAGTACTTCAAGCTCTGATGATCGGTGTAAATCTCACACCGATTACCAAGGAGGTAATGACGCCACTGCTTCAAAGCATAAATGACAGCAGCAAGTTCGAGGTCATGCACTGGGATATTCTCTTCATGTGGACGCAGTTGTCGCGAAGCATAAGCAATTACTCTTCGCTCTTGCATCAGGACACAACCTAGTCCTTGACGAGAGGCGTCGCAGAAGATCACGAAATCTTTGCGGGAGTCTGGAGGAGCAAGGACTGGAGCAGATGTCAGCTTGTCCTTGAGGGTCTGGAAGCTTTCCTGACATTTGTCTGTCCACTCAAACTTAACGCCTTTGTGGAGCAGATTAGGGATGGCATCTCGGTCCTGCTCGGGTAAAGAATGTGCTCCGGATGTATCCCTGCACGAACAGCTGGTAGCAACTGTGTCATAGCCTCGTAGTAGCGTGCTCGAGTGGCGAACAACTCGACGGCAAGAGCCCGAACAGTGCGATCCAGAGCCTGAGTGCACTGAATCAGAACCTGCGGGTCGCAGCGTCGAGACTCGTACGGGGCACAGATAGCTGTGTAAAATCCAGTAGCATCTCCAACAGGTGCATACGGAATGTACCGAAACACAGAGTCATCCAAGTTAGCATTGTGCTCTCCTCGGAGACGTGCGACAGCAGAGTAGGCGGCATCATGTACTGCCATCTCAATCGTCACGCCTAATCCGTGAAAAAGGTGTAGCTCGGTGTCTGAGTTGTTCTGCTGATCATAAATCCGAACTTCAGCATAGTACTGTTCCTGGTTGAACTCGCGATAAACCTCGTAGACCCTGTACTCGGGATACCAGCGGTAACCCAGTCTACTCAGGAGGGCGATCAGAACAGCTGGAAATCCAGGGGCATCACGAGCCCAAGTGCGAAGCACAAGCTGGGTCGTAGGCCGCGGTGGAAACAGTCGATCCATCTGAAACAGAGAAGTTCAGGGTTGTCATAAGACAATGAGAAGTATAACCGATCCCAGAAGGAAAGGTTAAACAAAACAATGGAAAGGAAAATGATTATCAGACTAATCAGATCAAAGTCAGGGAAATCGTACTGAATCCAGCTCTCCGGGTGGATAGAATTAACGAGATCCTAAATGTCGGTGTTAGTAAATTTTATTAAACCGGAATAGATGAGAGATTAGAATCCCAGAGTAAAGACGAGGAATAAAAGATCCTAATACCACCCAGTTGGCGACGTGGGCCCGTAAGCCACACAGCCAAGTTAGTAAAATAGTTTTTGACCACTAGACTCAACTTCGGCCAAGGAATTGGGAAGGGGGATACCTAGAGGCAGTCGGCTCTGATACCAACCTGTGACGACCCCGGCTTAATCTTGCACTAACCATACACGCAATTGCACACGATCAAGCCTAAGGACTCACTTGAAGATATCACAACACAACTCTAAAACATAAATAAATTCATACAAGCTTTATATTACAAGCCAGGGCCTCGAGGGCTCGAATACATAGCTCGATGGCATACAAGCGTCAGTGGAAGCATCAGATATCTGAGTACAGATATATTACAGAGAGAGAGAGAGAGAGATAAGCCTTCACAGAGGCGGGGTAAAATAAAATACTACGATCGAAAGGCGTAGACCTCCTGCCCTGGACCCTCCGATCCAACTCCTAGTCGTCAAATGGCTCCTCGTAGTAGTAGTACTCGCCAGGCGGGTAGTAGTACTGGTCGTCGGCTGGGGCGTCTGGCTCAGGGGCTCCGTCGTCTGGTGGCATCAAAAGGAATATGGGGAAAAAAATAAAATAAAGCAAACGTGAGTACTCATCCGAAGTACTCAGCAAGCAAGGATCTACACTACATATGCAACATTTTCAAAGGGGGCTGTATATGTGGACTGGGCTGCAGAAATGCCAGAATAAAGGGGAAGACTAGTCCTATCGAAGACTAGCATCTTCAACAATCTTCGACAGTCTTGCAGCATCAGGAGAGAGAGCAGATGAACATAATGTAAAGTAGTAGTAGTAGTAGTATCATCAACCTCGACCTGAGATCCTTTCTCGACTCCCTGCGAGAAAGCAATCCCAGAGCCGTACTATCCAGTTCTCATCACATGTTCTAGTTGTACCGATCGGGATACAACTCCGAGTGTCCGTTACCGTAGGACAAGCTATCGATAGAAGTTTCTTCCCTGCAGGGGTGCACCAACTTACCCACCACGCTCGCTTAACTCCGGCCGGACACACTTTTCTGGGTCATGCCCGGCCTCGGCTAAGCAACACGCTGCAAACCGACCAAATACTTAACAGAGAGGTCAGCACGCCGGACTAACCTATGCCCCCAGGGGTCTTGGGCCATCGCCCCGGACGCTCCTGCATGTTGCGTACACCGCCGGTGAGCAGACCTAGCAACCCCTTAATACAAGCGCGGTTGCGTTCCCAGTCCAACCCAGCGTGTGCTGCTCAGTTGCTGACGTCTATTAAGCTTCGGCTGAAGTATACGACGCAGAACGCCCATACTATGCCGACGTGATGGTTAGTGCTATCGGGTCAGAGGCCCCTCGGATCAAATATCCAAACCGTCGTGGATTAGGAGCGCGCGGAAATGAGCAGAGACTCACGATCGATGTGACCCTGTCGCCCCGTCTCGAGGACTTGCGGCAAGGGCTAAGAATGCCCGGCCATGCCTCGTAGTTATCTCGCGGGCACCATCCAGGTCAACCCGACTCCACATCACTTCGCGTTAAGCTCGCGCGGGTACCCCTCAGGGCCGACCCGTCTTTAGTATCATGGTTTAGTGCAAGTCAACTCATCAACAGTAACTGTGTGTCTGACACCGAAGGGAACCCTGAGGAATCACCCTCGATGGAATTCCCGCTCGATGTTATCATCAAGGTGAACGAAGGAGGAATCACCCTCGAGGTCCACACTTGAGGTGTTGCGCGACGATGTCGTTATCGGGGGTGGTGTAGGAGGAATCACCCTCGCTTACCACGACCGAGTAACTAACCTACAAGGTTAACATCAGAAGTGCTGACGAGGTATCACCCTCGGCACTCGATAGTAACCCAGCAGTGTCGAGCAACATAGGGAGAAGTGATGTGCGGTGCCAGGGTCTAGTCTTCAATCCCGATGATCGGGTCTTCTGATATCCAGCAGGGCAGTCGGGATCAAGTGGGGGTCTCTGTCGTGTCTCTACCCAGCCTATTCTAAACAGTTTAGGATAACCAGTAAGGTAGCAAGGCAGGTTACAATAAACAGGCTATGCAACAGATATAGGAAACAGTAGCAGCAACAGTTCTAATGCAAGCATAAGAGAGAAGAGAATAGGCGATATAGGCATGCTCAAAATGGGGGTGCTTGCCTGTTTGCTCTGGGGTAAGGGCAAGGTCGTCGGTGGTGTCGTCGGGGACGTAGTCGTACTCCTGAGCTGCGTCTGCCTCGGGAGCTACGTCAACGTCGGGGTCTACCGAGAGAGAAGAGGGGGAAGAAACAGGTAAACATAATGCAAACAATTGCAATACGGTGCGTGTGATGCTATGATGCAGTGCAGGGTTGCCTAATTATGCATCTAAGTCATTTTAGTTATTTTTAGAATTAATCTGGGATTCAATATCCGACATGTGTGCACTATTCATCTGCCGGATTCGGGTCTGGAGTTATGAGTTCTTCTACGTAGGGGGTTTCGATGAAGAAACATACGGCACGATCAAACTCGGCTCATCGTTCTGAGCAACTTTTATGTTTTAACTTTTTCGATCCGAGCTACGGTTTAAAAGTTATGAATTTTCGAAGTTTATTTGAATTTCTGGAATTACTTTAATCACAGAAAATGAATTATGATGTCAGCATGACGTCATTGTGACGTCAGCGGTCAACAGCGCCGCTGACCAGTCAAATATGACATGTGGGTCCAGTGGGACCCACATGTCAGCCTCTGTTATTTTAACAGTGGGCTAATTTTAATTCCAGGGTTAATTAAGGGGGCGGACCCCACTTGTAAGTGAGACATTAGGCTAATCTAATTAACTTTATTTAATTAACTGTTTAATTAGTCTAATTAGTCGCCGGGGCCCACACGTCAGTGGCACTGTGCTGCCACGTCAGCGCGTTGACTCAGGTCAACGCGGTCAACTGGGCCCGTGGGACCCACTGGCAGTGACCCAGGGGCGACCCACGTGGCAGCCACGTCGGCGGCCGGCGCCGGAGTTGCGCCGGCGACTAAAAACGCGGCGGCGCGTCGCCGGAGTTGCTCGGATTTGCGCTACAGAGCTCGGTTCGAGACGTGGTTAGGTTCTTTCGAACGGGCGTTCAACGCCGCGTCCAACCGTGGCGGTGGCGCAGCCGGACTTGGCCGGAAACGGCGCCGGCGACGAGCAAAAGCGGCGGCATATTCGGGAGCTCGATGGAATCGAGGCTGTGGTGAACTGCGGCTCGAACCAGAGGGATGGTCGTGTTCCACGCGTCGCAGCGAATGTGATGGACATGGCCTCGTGTCCGCTGGGTCACCGGAGACTTGCCGGCGACGAGCTTCACGGAGGTGAGCTCGGGCGTGCGTGGAGTGGTGGCTACGGCCTTCTAGCAGCGGCGAGAGAGGGCATGGAAGAAGCAGCAGCTCTCCTCGTGGCTATGAAAAGCCTTCGACAGCTTTGTAGCAGCAGGCGGTGGCCGAAGATGGAAGGGGATCGCCGGAGCCGAAGCGGAAGAGGGCGGTGTCGTGCAGCGTCAGTGGGGCCCCTCGGCTCCACCCGTATCCTCCATTAGGTAAAGAAGACGACGGCGGAGCTGACCGACTCGGTGGACGAGCGCGGGGCCGCCAGTGGCCAAGGCAAATGGCGAAGTGCGGCGACGACGGTGCTCGGTGGCCGGATCTGGAGAAGGGGAAGAGGCAGAGCGGAGCGAGCTAGGAGAGGTGAGGAGTGACGATGGGGACCAGGGGAGCTGGACGGGGCTCCTCCTTATCCTTCCCCCGTTCCTGTTTCGTCGGTGGCTGCCCCAGTGTCGCGCGCTCGCCGGCGCACGCGCGCTCGTCCAGGGGCGCGCCGACACGCATGAGGAGGGAGAAGGGGTGGGCTGCTATTGGACTGGGCTGCACACTGTGCACTTAGGCCCAGCCAACAGTAGCGTTCTCTTTTTTTTTCTCTTCTTCCTTTTCTTTTATTCTTTTTCTGTTTCAAAATGATTAGGCCACTTGTGCTCTTTTGAAAAATGTGGAAGTTGGCCCAAATATTGCAATGCAATATTATCTCTCACCAAAAAGTGGTTTGGACAGATTTGGAAGCCATTTGAATTTGTAATGATTTTAAATGAATTAATATTGCTGCTTTGGGTGCTGTTTCATCTTGTTTGAGTCACTTGTGCAACTCCAAATATTTTGATATTGGTTTTAGAAATGTTCCTGGATTATTTGCCATTTAATGAACATTTTTCCAACAGAGTTTAACCAACTTTATATTTCACTTTTGAATTTGAGTTGGTTTTCTGATGTGAATTTGAGTTGGATCATTAACCCATCTGACTTGGCACTGCAAATGATCATGACTTGGCAGTTTTAACAGAGTGTCACAGAGCTTATTACAAGGGGGTGTTACAAGAAGGAAGGAGGGGAAGGGAGAAGGAAAGGGGAGGATTCGGCCTCCCCCTTTCCTTCTCTCCCCCCTCTCTTTCCTTCCCCCTCCGACACTTATGGAAGGGGGGAGGCCGACTTGTGGGAGGCGCCCAAGTAGGATTACTCCTACGTGGGGCGCCCCTTGCTGCCCCTCTCCCTCTCCCACCTATATATATGTGGGGGGGCACCACTAGAACACACAAGATTGATTCCTAGCCGTGTGCGGCGCCCCCCTCCACAGTTTACGCCTCCGGTCATATTCACGTAGTGCTTAGGCGAAGCCCTGTGCGGATTACTTCACCATCACCGTCACCATGCCATCGTGCTGACGGAACTATCCCTCGACACTTTTCTGGATCAAGAGTTCGAGGGACGTCATCGAGCTGAACGTGTGCAGAACTCGGAGGTGCCGTACGTTCGGTTCTTGATCGGTCAGAATGCGAAGAAGTTCGACTACATCAACCGCGTTGTCAAACGCTTCCGCTTTCGGTCTACGAGGGTACATGGACACACTTTCCCCCTCTCGTTGCGATGCATCTCCTAGATAGATCTTGCGTGAGCGTTGGAAAATTTTGAAATTGCATGCTACGTTTCCCAACATCCCGTGCTCGTATCTAAAGGTCTACTACCTCAGCCATTTCATACTGTACATCATCGCCCATGTAATCACCAAGAGTGGTACTAGGCGCTAGCCCCGGATGATTAGCGATATCGCTAGACACCTTGAGCGGGGGGCACGATTGCTTCTCCTGTTCGCCGAGCTGGGGAATTTTTTTCCCACTTCGTCTTGCAGCACTGGTAGTACTTCCCGACCGCCGCGCTTCATCATATGTCTTTTCAATACAGCGGTCATAGTTGGATTGCAGCGGAGGCGGTGGTGGTCGCTTAAGGGCATCCAGAGTGTGCTTCGCTTTCACCCGATCTATTATTTCCTTCGGAGGTGGACGTTTCCGTTCAAAATGGGCCCGCACTTCAGCATCCACGATGTCCTTGTTTTCCTCGTCAGTCCGCTCATATGGTAACTTTGGAGGAGCCCTGAGGCTTGGACTAGCTCTGAATTTCTTACCTGTTGTGCTGCTAGCCGCCGGAGCGACGGCGCCTCTCTTCCGCTATTGCTGTGGCGGCGGAGTCCGCTGACGCGCCGGAGCCCGTTGACGCGCCGAAGACGGCTGCGGAGACGGCTAACGCGCCGGAGACAGCTGAGGCGGAAGAGGATTCTGCTGAGCGGCCTCCTCCATTAGAGTCCGCTGAGGCGGCGGAGACGGCTGACGCGCTGGAGACGACTCAGGCAGTGGAGATAGCAGAGCTGGACTGTGAGGAGGAGTCTGCTGAGGATCCGGCTGAGTCTGCTGAGGCGGCAACCAGTTTGGAAGCTTGATGTTCTCCTTTCTCCATAGACAGGTACTCCTTAAGGCATTTTCCAGAAGAATCTCCCCTTCACCTGTATGGTACTCAAACTCCAGCCCCTCAAATCCCTCCATTATTTCATCCACCCCGACAATAGCTAAGCCATGTGGAATCGGACGACAATGGAAAGTTCTCTCAGCTCGAGCAGGTAAGACAGAGCCGACCGCCACCTTCAAGGTCAGGTTATGGCATTTCACCTTTAGCACACAATGTTCATTCTCCGTGATACTATCCACGGGGTAGCGAGGAGTCGTGATATCAGGCCGAACGAGCTCCGTGGAAGCCACGCTACTTCTCCGCTGAGATGGTGGGGTAGCTTCAGGGGCAGCGTCGAATGAAGGATCTTCGTGCTGCTGAGATGGTTGGCCGGTAGCTCGCTGGCTCTCAAGTTCCTCTAGCTTCGCTAATCTTGCATTGATCTTCTGCATTTCGCTTGCTTCCTCTTTCTTCTTTCTCTCTCGGCTTCTATAACCACCGCTGTCGGGAAACCCATGCACCCACGGAATGGAGCCTGATGTGCCTCGTATTTGTCCACGGTGTTCAGGATTCCCGAGGGCCTCTGTCAGCTCGTCCTTCTCTCTGTCGGGATGGAACCTCCCTTCCTGCGCTACCTTGATTGCTGCCTCAAGCTTCTTGACGGGTATTGCAAGTTGAGCTTTCGTCCAAACGCACTTCCCTGATTCTGGGTCCAAAGTTCCCCCAATCCCGAAGAACCAAGTCCTTGACTGATCTGGCCAGTGCAATGTCGCTGGTTGGACCCCTTTAGCAAGAAGGTCTTGCTCAGCTTTGTCCCACGTAGGCCGGGCTTTGTTGTAGCCACCTGACCCCGTAACATGGTGATACTACTTCTTTGCAGCATTTTGCTTGTTTGTCAGTGACCTTTGCTTAGACTTCTCCAATTTCTTGTAGGCCACAAATGCGGGCCAGTGCTCTCTTATCTTCTCATATTGACCGGTGAATTCTGGAGTCTCGTCTTTGTCGACAAACTTTTTCTTCAAATCTTTCTTCCAGTTCTTGAATAGTTCTGCCATCTTCTTAAGAGCAAACGCCTTGACCTTTCGCTGTATAACTGGATTATTCGGATCCTCCTCTGTCGGTAGGCTGAAATTTGTCATCAGCGAGTTTCAAAGATCATCTTTCAGTCTATCTTGGACATAAGAAACTTCAGGGTCCTTCTTCTTATTCCATTCTTGGATGCTGATCGGGACGCTGTCCTTAACAACAACTCCGCACTAATATACAAATGTGTCCCTGGTCCGCTTGGGAGCAATCGGTTGGCCATCTCGAGCGATTTCTTCAATCGTGAACCTTTCATCCTGGCCCAACCTTTTCTTCGGGCCTCGTCTCCTTACCGAAGTTTGGCTCGATCCGGAGGGCTAAAAGAAGAAAGAAGCTTCAATATATGTACATACAAAACAATTAATGCATCTAGTCAGCAGAGGCTTAATTAATATATATATACCTTGCCAGACATTGCAACAGTTAAGGCTCCCTTCTCCGTTGGATCACCGGAGCCGTCATGATCTCCTTCCTCCTCCACTCGATCACCGGAGCCGTCATGATCTCCTTCCTCCTCCATTGGATCACCGGAGCCGTCATCCTTTCTTTCCTCACCATTGGTGTCGTTGAGAAATGACAAGGTGATATCACCTCCGTCGCAGATTATATCCCCCAACAACTCTTCTTTTCTAAGTCTCTGTCCATAGTTTCTGCAAACATTACTGTAGAAGACTAGGATTAGGCCGTGCAACACAATTGCATTGATCGGTGCACCAGGCACGTATATATGATGTACAGGAAGGGGCCACAACCTCAACTATACAGGAGAACTGGGAGGTGGGCACAAGACACAATATACACGCACACAATATATTCAACAATTACAACATGGCAATATACAACCATGAGAGATGGATTAGTGGCAAACATAGACTTAATCACAACAAGGAATCATATGCATATATATGAGCAATGGATTAGTGGCAAACATCATGCAAAGTTCACAGGTTTTATAACAGTCAGTTTTAGACGATCGTTGAGGACTCCTCCTCCCTCATGTCTGATGAGTCGTCCTATCTTTCGAGAGAGGATACATTGCGGACCGCCTCTCTCATGGTCGTCGAGGATTTGCAGACCCCCCCCCCCTCATGTCGAATTTATCGGGGATATGTTGAATTCCCGAGAGAGTTAGGGGTGTTCTAACGCGGCGCACTACACGATACAGGTGAAGGGGATAACATCCGGGAATGTTTTCCCGAAGTCTGCATTTTTGGACAGATGAACGGGAGGGGGACGGTTCCAGGTTCGCTATGCTAGCTGCTTGTGACAGACGAACGGAGGGCATATTCGGATTCGTCATATTTTTCTGATCGATTTTCATATATAAATTATTTTCATCGGAGTTACGGTTAATTTTCTACTTTGGTAGATGATCGCCATTGATCTATAGTTCTAAATGGAGACACTTCATATAAGTGTTTTACATGGACAAAAGAATTCTAACTTTGTTACAAACATATGAACATATGAGTACATTTTCTATATACATCAATCAATCCATCCATACATATATATACATACATACATACATGGACAAAAAAATTCTATGAACATAAAAAAATTTAAGAAAAAAATTCTATGAACATAAAAAATTCTAACATTGTTACAAACATATACATCAATCCATCCATCCATACATACATATATACATATGAACATATGAAAATTTTAAGAAAAAAAATGCAGGGGCAGCAGCGGCGGCGGCAGCGCAGGGCAGGGGCAGGGGCGGCAGCATCGCAGGGCAGGGGCAGCGGCATCGCACGGCAGGGGCGGCGGCGGCGGCAGCGCAGGACAGGGGCGGCGGCGGCAGCGCAGGGGAAGGGGGGCGGAGCTCACTGGGGGTGGCGTCGGGGCAGGGAGCGGCGGCGGCGGGGCAGGGCTCGGCGGCGTCGGAGCGACGACGACGGGGTCGGGGGAGGAGCAGCCTGGCGGGGTCGGGGCGTCGGGGAAGAAGAACTGAGATTCCAAGAAAACTGCTAGTGCTGCTTATATACCCAGAGTATTGTTCCCGGTTGGTGGCACCAATCGGGACGAAAGGCCCCCTTTCGTCCCCGTTGGTGCCACCAACCGGGACTAAAGGTCAATTTCAGCAGGCCAAAGGGCGGGAAGCAGAGACCTTTAGTCCGGGTTGGTGGCTCAAACCGGGACGAAAGGGGGCCTTTGGTCCCGGTTGGAGCCACCAACCGCGAATAAAGAGCTGGTGCTGCCCCAGCCAAATGTTTAGTCCCACCTCGCTAGTTGAGAGGCGTGTGCACTGGTTTATAAGCCCCGTTGCGACTGAGCTATCGAGCTCCTCTCTATTCCAGGCTGTACATCCCTAAACTTTGTCAATGCCCTGTTGGGCCTGCTGGGCCCGCGGGCCTGCATCCTGGCCCATGTACAGATGGGTTTCTAGTCGTATGTAGGCCGTGGTGGCCTAGTAGGCGGCATTTTTTTAATGAAAATTCTTTTTGCTATTCAAGAATATTATAGTTTTGTTTTAGTTGATCATAACAAAATATTTTAATTGATTCTTTTTAGTTAATGTTTTAGTTGATTCTTTTTAGTTCATTCTTTTTAGTTAATATTTTAGTTGATTCTTTTTAGTTCATTCTTTTTAACAAATAAATACTTTGATAATTTTACTTAATATTATTTTGAATCTTTTTAGTTGATTCTTTTTTGCTATTGAAGAATATTATATTTAATTGATTCTTTTTAGTTCATTCTTTTTGCTATTAGAGTTTTATAAAAACTTTTTAGTTCATTCTGTTTGCTATTAGTTCATTCTTTGAGCTAAATGACCCTGAAATTGAAAAGCACTACAAATGAACTCTGAAAAGGTTGAAAGTTGGCATGGTATCATCATTTCACCCACATAGCATGTGCTTAAAAGTTGAGAGGGTTACGGCAAAAACTGGATGCACTTCGTGTACAAAATGGACAATCTCTTTCGAAGTATCACGGTTTCGGACGAAAACTCATCTGTTACAAAGTCATTTCATTTTTTTTAACTTATTTCAACTCCAGACTTTTTGTGCATTCAACATGCGCCATTCAAAGCCACATCATCAATTTTCAACCCTTTCTGACTTTATTTGATATTTTTCATGCATTCACTGATTTTATTTAGAAAAATGACACTGAGATTGAAAAGCACTACAAATGAACTCTAAAAAGGTTGAAAGTTGGCATGGTATCATCATTTCACCCACATAGCATGTGCTAAAAATTTGAGAGGGTTACGGCAAAAACTGGATGCACTTCGTGTACAAAATGGACAATCTCTTTTGTAGTATCAGGGTTTCGGACGAAAACTCATCTACTACAAAGGGATTTCATTTTTTCTTCGCGTAATCAAAGCCATCATCAGAATAGTTGTGGAGAGAAAGTCTTCACTTTTTCTTCGCGTGTGTCCCTCGCTTATTGCGCCGTAACCATGGATAATCTTCATTGTTTAACAGGGTGCTTGGGTCAGCCTTCACTTTGAAGGGAGGAATTTCATGAAACTTCTCATAATCTTCAGACGTGTCTGTCTTGCCCTCCACTCCCACGATGTCTCTTTTCTCTGAAAAGAATTATGTGGCGCTTTGGCTCATCGTATGATGTATTCGCTTCCTTATCTTTTCTATTTCTCGGTTTGGTAGACATGTCCTTCACATAGAAAACCTGCGCCACATCATTGTCTAGGACGAATGCTTCGTCTGTGTACCCAAGATTGTTCAGATCCACTGTTGTCATTCCGTACTGTGGGTCTACCTGTACCCCGCCTCCTGACAGATTGACCCATTTGCACCGAAACAAAGGGACCTTAAAATCATGTCCATAGTCAATTTCTCATATGTCCACTATGTAACCATAATATGTGTCCTTTTCCCTGTTGGTTGCTGCATCAAAGCGGACACCACTGTTTTGGTTGGTGCTCTTTTGATCTTGGGCGATTGTGTAAAATGTATTCCCATTTATCTCGTACCCTTTGTAAGTCAATACAGTTGAAGATGGTGTCCTGGCCAACAAGTACAGCTCATCTCCAACAATGTTGTCACCCATGAGATGTGTTTGCAACCAACTGCCGAAAGTCCTGATGTGTTCACATGTAATCCAGTCGTCACACTGCTCTGGGTGTTTGGAGCGCAGAATATTCTTGTGTTCATTGACATACGGGGTCACCAAGGTAGAATTATGTAGAACTGTGTAGTGTGCTTGAGCCCAAGAATGCTCGTCCCTACATATTATTGAGTCCGCTCCTAGCGTGCCTTTTCCAGTCAGTCTCCCCTCATACCGCGATCGACGGACACCAATCGGCTTAAGGTCAGAATGAAGTCAACACAAAACCCAATGACCTCCTCTATTTGCCGGCCCATGGAGATGCTTCCTTCTGGCCTAGCACGGTTACGAACATATTTCTTTAAGACTCCCATGAACCTCTCAAAGGGGAACATATTGTGTAGAAATACAGGACCCAAAATGGCAATCTCGTCGACTAGATGAACTAGGACGTGCATCATGATATTGAAGAAGGATGGTGGGAACACCAGCTCGAAACTGACAAGACATTGCACCAAATTATTCTTCAACCTTGGTAGGATTTCTGGATCGATTACCTTCTGAGAGATTTCATTGAGGAATGCACATAGCTTCACAATGGCTAATCGAACGTTTTCCGGTAGAAGCCCCCTCAATGCAACTAGAAGCAGTTGCGTCATAAACACGTGGCAGTCATGAGACTTTAGGTTCTGGAACTTTTTCTCTGGGATATTTATTATTCCCTTTATATTGGACGAGAAGCCAGACGGGACCTTGATACAGGCATTCAAAGAAGATTTCCTTCTCTTCTTTGGTAAGAGCGTAGCTGGCAGGACCTTGATACTGCTTTGGATGCATGCCGTCTTTTTCGTGCACACGTTGCTGGTCCTCCCGTGCCTCTGGTGTATCTTTTGTCTTCCCATACACGCCCAAAAAGCCTAGCAGGTTCACGCAAAGATTCTTCGTCACGTGCATCACGTCGATTGTAGAGCGGACCTCTAGGTCTTTCCAATCGGGTAGGTCCCAAAATATAGATTTGTTCTTCCACATGGGTGCGCGTCCCTCAGCGTCATTCGGAACAGATTGTCCACCAGGACCCTTTCCAAAGATTACTTGTAAATCCTTGACCATATCAAGTATGTGATCACTAGTACGGAGGGCAGGCTTCTTCCGGTGATCCACCTCACCTTTGAAATGCTTGCCTTTCTTTAGACATTGATGGTTGGTCGGAGGAAATCGACGATGTCCCAGGTACACATTCTTCCTGCATTTGTCCAAATATATACTTTCGGTATCATCTAAACAGTGTGTGCATGTGTGGTATCCCTTGTTTGTCTGTCCTAAAAGGTTACTGAGAGCAGGCCAATCATTGATGGTTACAAACAGCAATACATGTAGGTCAAATTCCTCCTGTTTGTGCTCATCCCACACACGTACACCTTTTCCATTCCACAACTGTAAAAATTCTTCAACTAATGGCCTTAGGTACACATCAATGTCGTTGCCGGGTTGCTTAGGGCCTTGGATGAGCACTAGTATCATAATGAACTTCCGCTTCATGCACAACCAAGGAGGAAGGTTATAGATACATAGAGTCACGGGCCAGGTGCTATGATTGCTGCTCTGCTCCCCAAAAGGACTAATGCCATCTGCACTTAAACCAAACCATGCATTCCTTGCGTCACCTGCAAAGTCCCCCCACCTTCTCTCGATTTTTCTCCAATGCGACCCGTCAGCGGGTGCTCTCAACTTCCCGTCTTTCTTACGGTCGTATTTGTGCCATTGCATCAACTTGGCATGCTCTTTGTTTCTGAATAGACGTTTCAACCATGGTATTATAGAAGCATACCACATCACCTTGGCAGGAACCCTCTTCCTAGGGCGCTCGCCCTCAACATCACTAGGGTCATCTCGTCTGATCTTATACTGCAATGCAACACATACCGAGCATGCGTTCAAATCCTCGTACTCACCGCGGTAGAGGATGTAGTCATTAGGGCATGTATGTATCTTCTGCACCTCCAATCCTAGAGGGCATAGAACCTTCTTTGCTTTGTACATACTGTTGGGCAATTCGTTATCCTTTGGAAGCTTCTTCTTCATTATTTTCAGTAGCTTCCCAAATCCGTTGTTAGATACACCATTGTCTGCCTTCCATTGCAGCAATTCCAGTGTGGTACCGAGCTTTGTGTTGTCATCTTCGCAATTTGGGTACAACCCTTTTTTGTGACCCTCTAACATGCGATCGAACTTCAACTTCTCCCTTTCACTTTGGCATTGTCTGTTTGCATCAACAATGACCCAGCGAAGATCATCATCGGGCACATCGTCTGGTTCCTCTTGATCTTCAGCTTTCCCTGTTGCAGTATCACCGTATTCAGGGGGATAGTTGTCATCATCCTCTTCTTCTTTGTTGTCTTCCATCATAACCCCTCTTTCTCCGTGCTTGGTCCAAACATTATAGTGTGGCATGAAACCCTTCTCAAGCAGGTGCAAGTGAAGGGTTTTAGAGTCAGAGTAATCCTTCATATTCCCACAGACAGTACAAGGACAATACATAAAACCATTCTGCTTGTTTGCCTCAGCCACTTCGAGAAAATTATGCATGCCATCAATATACTCGGAGGTGCGTCGGTCACCGTACATCCATTGCTGATTCATGTGCGTGCATTATATAATTAAGTGTGTCAAAAACCATTACAGAACATCATGAATAGAGAAGTGACCAAATTAATACAAGTTCATCATCACATTAAAACCAAAGTCCTGTAGTGATCAAATGTTATTACTGAAAAAATAAATACATAAAGTTCATACATAGTACGCATAGAACAACATATAGCTCTCTAGAGCATCTAATTAAAACATACATTGAAACTAACATACAACTATGTAAAACATTTAAATGCAACAACAAATGCGATCATAATCGCAACTAAGGTAACAATTGATCCAACGGCATAATGATACCAAGCTTCATTATCAATGGATATTTTCTAATCTTTCTAACCTTCAAGCGCATTGCATCCATCTGGATCTTGTGATCATCGACGACATCGGCAACATGCAACTCCAATTCCATCTTCTCCTCCTCAATTCTTTTCAATTTTTTCTTCAAGTAATTGTTTTCTTTTTCAACTAAATTTAACCTCTCGACAAGAGGGTCGGTTGGAATTTCCAGTTCACATACCTCCTAGATAAAAACATCTATGTCACGTTGGTCGGCATAATTGTCATAAACACTAAATGAAAGAAATAGTAATAAAAGATAATATATCACATCCGAATCATAGACAGGACGAGGGCCGACGGGGGCGGATACCAAAACCATGGCACTATATAATAACAAACAATAATAAAAGTAAGAAAATTATACAAGTATCTATATAAATCATACAAGTAAGAATTTTTTTTCTTTTAAAAAGAAGATAAGAACAAGAGGCTCACCATGGTGGTGCCGGCGACGAGATCGGCGCGGGCGATCGACGGCGGTGAGGACGGGGACGGGGACGGCACCCTACACATGTGCAGACTCTAAGAAGTTTATTTCAGCTCAAATTATGCATCTAAATCAAAAGAACTCCCACATACACTCCTCCACTGAAACCCACAAACCACTCTACTTCTACAGCATTTGAAATGAGCTAAAATAGCAGTGAGAGATGAAACCATGAAGTTGCTAACCTTTTAGAACACTTTGTGTAGTTGGTGCACCGCCAAACCTAGACAAATCTTGGGGAAAATGTAGCTTGCAGGTCGAGCTTGGAGAGGAGAAAGCTTAAGTGTGGCTCGGGCATTTCATCAAACACCTCATGTGCATAGGAGATGAGAACAGAGTAGCACAAACCTCCCACCCTTCCATGGCCAAAAAATAGAGGAGATGGGGGGGGGCATGGATATATATATAGGCAAAACTTTAGCCCCGGTTTGTGTCTAAAACCGGGACTAAAGGCCAACCTTTAGTACCGGTTCGAGCCACCAACCAGGACTAAAGGGGCTGCACCAGGAGCGAGGCCCTTTAGTCTCGGTTCGTGTCTGGAACCGGGACCAAAGGGGTCAGACGAACCGGGACTGGTTCCTGCCGAGGACCGGCCGGCGCCCTGGCCGCTCAAACCGGGACTGATGCACCCATTGGTCCCGGTTCATAAAAGAACCAGGGCTAATGCTCTGATCTGGCCTGGACCAAAGCCCTGTTTTCTACTAGTGTACCATTCATTACACAATATAACCTAGTTAGACGAACACCATTGCAAGATCCGGAGTCACACCATCATCAAAATGTTTTTTAGAGCCAAAAAACAGACCTGCTGCAAGTGGCAAGGCACGTGTCTATGTGGCGCATCGGCTGGTGATTGTCCCCGTGCTAGCCTAATCCATTGCACCGAGCCGACGATCCGATCCATCGTCTACGAGCCACCATTCCCGCACCAGGAACACCTATTCGCCATGGCTACAGGAGTCAGCCAACATGGAGCAACATTCAGTGACAAACGGAAAAACTAAATTCGTTTCCCGAGAGAACAACTAGCACATGAAACCACCGGTCTTCATCGACGCCATGGAGAGCATCGTCGTCGTGAAGAAGAATTAGAGGCTGCCGAGGCAACGAACCTGACAATGGGTATTAGGGGTACGAACTAAGGGCGGAGCCTAACTACGTCGCAAGTGTATCACTAGGATTTAGCGAGTTCGGACCCCTCTCGGAGAGGTAACAACCATAGGTCTCGTGCCCGGAGGCTTGTCTTTTCTCTTGGGGTGTATGATTACAATGGATGCCGAACCCTTGCCATGGAACTGAGAGGAGGCTTATATAAAGTGCGCCTCGGCCCATTAATACCACGCTACAAGGGGTTCAATGAGCATAACTACTGAAGTTACTGGTAACAACAGTTATAACTACACTTGAAGTCTGAGATTAAGGCACCTGACTGATACGTCTCCAACGTATCTATAATTTTTGATTGTTCCATGCTATTATATTATCTGTCTTGGATGTTTATATGCATTTATATGCTATTTTATATGATTTTTGGGACTAACCTATTAACCTAGAGCCCAGTGCCAGTTTCTGTTTTTTCCTTGTTTTTGAGTTTCGCAGAAAAGGAATATCAAATGGAGTCCAATTGACCTGAAAATTTACGGAGAATAATTTTGGAAAATATAAAAAATACTAGAATGAAAAGATATCGGAGAAGAGTCCCGAGGCCACCACAAGGGTGGAGGGCGCGCCCCCCGTCCTTGTCGTCGCCTCGTGGGCCCCCCTGACTTGTCCCCGACGCCAACACTTCCTATAAATCCCAAAACCTCCAGAACAGAACCTAGATTGGGAGTTCCGCCGCCAAAAGCCTCTGTAGCCACGAAAAACCAATCGGGAGCCCGTTCCGGCACCCTGCCGAAGGGGGAAACCATCACCGATGGCCATGTTCATCATCCCGGCGGTCTCCATGATGAGGAGGGAGTAGTTCACCCTCGGGGCTGAGGGTATGTACCAGTAGCTATGTGTTTAATCTCTCTCTCTCGTGTTCTTGATTTGGCACGATCTTGATGTACCGCGAGCTTTGTTACTATAGTTGAATCATATGGTGTTTCTCCCCCTCTACCTTCTTGTGATGAATTGAGTCTTGCTCTTTGCGGTTTCGTTATGTTGGATTGAGTATTGGATTTGAGAACACTTGATGTATGTCTTGCGATGGAATATCTGTGGTGACAATGGGATGTTCTATTGATTCACTTGATATATGTTTTGGCACTCAACTTGCGGATTCCTGTGGTGACATTGGGGTAATCTATGCATAGGGGTTGATGCACGTTTTTGTCCTACGTTCTCCGATAGAAACTTTGGAGTGATTCTTTGTTGCACTTTGAGGGATTGTTATATGATCTAATTATATTATCATTGTTGAGAGAACTTGCACTAGTGAAAGTATGAACCCTAGGCCTTGTTTCTAAGCATTGCAATACCATTTTTGCTCACTTTTGTTACTAGTTAACTTGCTGTTTTTATATTTTCAGATTACAAAAACCTATATTTACTATCCATATTACGCTTGTATCACCATCTCTTCGCCGAACTAGTGCACCTATACAATTTACCATTGTATTGGGTGTGTTGGGGACACAAGAGACTCTTTGTTATTTGGTTGCAGGGTTGTTTGAGAGAGACCATCTTCATCCTACGCCTCCCACGGATTGATAAACCTTAGGTCATCCACTTGAGGGAAATTTGCTACTATCCTACAAAACTCTACGCTTGGAGGCCCAACACGAGTCTACAATAAGAAGGTTGCGTAGTAGACTTCAAGCTCTTTTCTGGCGCTGTTGCCGGGGAGGCTAGGTAAGCGGCACTCACATCCCTTCAACGAAACTCTTTTCTGGCGCCATTGCCGGGGAGGTTAGTGCTTGAAGGTATATCTTTAGATCTTGCAATCGAATCTTTCAGTTTCTTGTTTTATCACTAGTTTAGTCTATAAAAGAAAACTACAAAAAAATGGAATTGAGGTTGCCTCATATGCTTCATCTTTTTAATGTCTTTCGTGAAAATGATGGAAAGGAAAATTGTGCTCAAGTGTTAGAAGAAGAAGTTAATAAAATGTTTGGCACTAAATCTTTGTATGATGAGCATGATTGCAATGTTGTTAGTATGAATTCCCTGAATATCCATGATGCTAATGATATGCAAAGCCATAAGCTTGGGGATGCTATGATTGATGAAGATGATATTTTTTGTCTCCCAAGTTTTGATGAGCAAATTTATTATGATGAAAGCATGCCTCCTATCTATGATGATTATTGTGATGACTTGTATGCTATAAAGAATAATGATAACCATGAAACTTGTCATCATGATTTTAATTTTCAATTGGATTATGCCTCACATGATAGTTATTTTGTTGAGTTTGCTCCCACTACTATTCATGAGAATAAATTTGCTTATGTGGAGAGTAATGAAATTTCTATGCTTGTGGATCATGAAAAGAATGCTTTATGTGATGGTTATATTGTTGAATTCATTCATGATTCCACTGAAAATTATTATGAGAGAGGAACACATGCTTCTACGTATTGCAATAATATCAAGTTTCCTCTCTATGTGTTGAAATTTTTGAAGTTGCACTTGTTTTGCCTTCCTATGCAAGTTAATTCTTGTTCCCATAGATTATTTGCTCACAAAATCCCTATGCATAGGAAGTGGGTTAGACTTAAATGTTCTTGCCATGTGTTTCATTATGCTCCCGTTATGTTTGAATTCTTATCTTTTATGTGAGCATCATTGAAATCATCATGCCTAGCTAAAAAAGCATTAAAGAAAAGCGCTTGTTGGGAGACAACCCAATATTTACCCCTACTATTTTTGTGTGTTCACATGATTAATCTAATGTAGTAATATTGTTTTATAGCTTTTGTTTCAATAAAGTGTCAAGTAAAGCCTTTGGGATAGTGTGGTTGATGGTTGACTTGATTCTGTGCAAAAACAGAAACTTTTGCGTCCAGTGCAGAAATTCCTATATTTTACTGGAACGTGTAAAAATTCTGAAATTTTTACAGTTGATTGGTATACAAATTGTGTACGTTGTCCTATTGTTTCAGAATTTTTGGAGTTACATAAGTATGATTTCAATTCAGATCTTTGCAGACTGTTCTGTTTTTGACAGATTCTATTTTTGATGCATAGTTTGCTTGTTTTCTAGTTTCTATGGCTTATATTGTTTAATATAAATTGTAGAAATGATAGGGTACAGTATGAACCATGTGATAAGAATTATGAATCTTGTCTTGACAGTACCAAAGTGAATGATTTGTTTTATCATACTAACCCATCTCACGAAGTTCCGTTAAGTTTTGTGTGATTGAAGTTTTCAAGTTTTGGGTGAGTATCGATATGAGGAGAATATGGAGTGACAAGACCCTAAGTTTGGGGATGCCCAAGGCACCTCAAGGTAATATTCAAGTAATATCCAAGCAACTAAGCTTGGGGATGCCCCGGAAGGCATCCCCTCTTTCGTCTTCAATCCATCGGTAAATTTACTTGAGGCTATATTTTTATTCACCACATGATATGTGTTTTGCTTGGAGCGTCATTTTATTTTATTAGTATTTACTTGTTGTTATTTATAATAATGTTTTGCATCTTTTAGTTCAATAAAAAGGTCAAGTGTAGCCGTTACCATGCTTATTTTGCATGTCTATATGTTGCTGTTTTGAAAACAGAAAATTTTGTATCATTGTCTGAATTCTTATGGAAAGTCCGAACGTGGTAAAATCTTGAAATTTTTACAAAATGAGTAGCAACAAATTTTATACAGTGTGGTAATTGTTCAGAATTTTTGGAGTTAGGGAAGTATGAGTACAATTGCACTCTTTACAGACTGTCCTGTTTTGATATATTGCTGTTATGTTTGCATTGTTTGCATATGTTTGCTTGTTTAATGATTCTATTTGAGGATAGGAGTGTTAAATATGCAGAGACATTTAGTATGCAATGTTAAAAAATAATTTTAGTGATTTGCTACAGTAGTGAATGATAAGGTTTTGCATTTGATTTATACTAACTTATCTCACGAGTTCTTGTTGAGTTTTGTGTGGATGAAGTTTCTAAGAATTAGGGAAACCGTGATATAAAAGGAATTAAGGAGACACAAAAGCTCAAGCTTGGGGATGCCCAAGGCATCCCTAGTTAATATTTCAAGAAGTCTCAAGCATCTAAGCTTGGGGATGCCCCGGTTGGCATCCCACCTTTCTTCTTCAATAATGATCGGTTAGTATCGGTTGAGCCTAGTTTTCGCTTCTTCACACGATGTGTGCTATTTTTTAGAATGTTATTTTATTTTGTTTTGCTTGTTATTTGAATAAAGTACTTAAGATCTGAAATTCTTTTATGAGAGAGATTCCTCACATAGCAACATAATTATTTGACTACTCATTGATCTTCACTTATATCTTTTTGGAGTAGTTTGTCATGTGCTCTAGTGCTTCACTTATATCTTTTTAGAGCACGGCGGTGGTTTTATTTTGAAGAAATTGATGAACTCTCACGCTTCACTTATATTATTTTGAGATTCTTAAACAGCATGGTAATTTGCTTAGGTTACGAATTTAGTCCTAATATGATGGGCATCCAAGAGGGATATAATAAAAACTTTCATACAAAGTGCATTGAATACAATGAGAAGTTTGATTCCTTATGATTGTTTTGAGATATAAAGATGGTGATATTAGAGTCATGCTAGTGAGTAATTGTGGATTGTAGAAATACTTGTGTTAAAGTTTGTGATTCCCGTAGCATGCACATATGGTGAACCGTTATGTGATGAAGTCGGAGCATGATTTATTTATTGATTGTCTTCCTTATGAGTGGTGGTCGGGGACGAGCGATGGTCTTTTCCTACCAATCTATCCCCCTAGGAGCATGCACGTAGTACTTTGTTTTGATGACTAATAGATTTTTGCAATAAGTATGTGAGTTTTTTATGACTAATGTTGAGTCCATGGATTATACGCACTCTCACCCTTCCACCATTGCTAGCCTCTTTAGTACCGCGCAACTTTCGCCGATACCTTACACCCACCATATACCTTCCTCAAAACAGCCACCATACCTACCTATTATGGCATTTCCATAGCCATCCCGAGATATATTGCCATGCAACTTCCACCGTTCTGTTTATTATGACACACTTCATCATTGTCATATTGCTTTGCATGATCATGTAGTTGACATCGTATTTGTGGTAAAGCCACCATTCATCATTTTTCATACATGTCGCTCTTGATTCATTGCATATCCCGGTACACCGCCGGAGGCATTCATATAGAGTCATATTTTGTTCTAAGTACCGAGTTGTAATTCTTGAGTTGTAAGTAAATAAAAGTGTGATGATGTTCATTATTAGAGCGTTGTCCCATGTGAGGAAAGGATGATGGAGACTATGATTCCCCCACAAGTCGGGATGAGACTCCGGACGAAAAATAAAAAATATATAAAAAAGAGGCCAAAAAAAGAGAGAGAGAGAGCCAAAAAAAACAAAAAAATGAGAGAAAAGAGAGAAGGGGCAATGTTACTATCCTTTTACCACACTTGTGCTTCAAAGTAGTACCATGATCTTCATGATAGAGAGTCTCCTATGTTGTCACTTTCATATACTAGTGGAAAAATTTTCATTATAGAACTTGGCTTGTATATTTCAATGATGGGCTTCCTCAAATTGCCCTAGGTCTTCGTGAGCAAGCGATTTGGATGCACACCCACTTAGTTTCTTTTTGAGCTTTCATAAACTTATAGCTCTAGTGCATCCGTTGCATGGCAATCCCTACTCATTCACATTGATATCTATTGATGGTCATCTCCATAGCCCGTTGATACGCCTAGTTGATGTGAGACTCTCTCCCTCTTCTTGTCTTCTCCACAACTACCATATTCTACTCCATCTATAGTGCTATGTCCATGGCTCATGCTCATGTATTGCGTGAAAGTTGAAAAAGTTTGAGAACATCAAAAGTATGAAACAATTGTTTGGCTTGTCATCGGGGTTGTGCATGATTTGAATATTTTGTGTGATGAAGATGAAGCATAGCCAGACTATATGATTTTGTAGGGATAACTTTCTTTGGCCATGTTATTTTAAGAAGACATAATTGCCTTGTTAGTATGCTTGAAGTATTATTATTTTTATGTCAATATTAAACTTTTGTTTCGAATCTTATGCATCTGAATATTCTTGCCACAATAAAGAAGATTACATTGATAAATATGTTAGGTAGCATTCCACATCAAAAATTCTGTTTTTATCATTTACCTACTCGAGGACGAGCAGGAATTAAGCTTGGGGATGCTTGATACGTCTCCAACGTATCTATAATTTTTTATTGTTCCATGCTATTATATTATCTATCTTGGATGTTTATATGCATTTATATGCTATTTTATATGATTTTTGGGACTAACCTATTAACCTAGAGCCCATTGCCAGTTTCTGTTTTTTTTTCGTTGTTTTTGAGTTTCGCAGAAAAGGAATATCAAACGGAGTCCAATTGACCTGAAAATTTACGGAGAATATTTTTGGAAAATATAAAAAATACTGGAACGAAAAGATATCGGAGAAGAGTCCCGAGGCCACCACAAGGGTGGAGCCCCCCCCCCCTAGGGCGCGCCCCCCGTCCTTGTCGTTGCCTCGTGGGCCCCCTGACTTGTCCCCGACGCCAACACTTCCTATAAATCCCAAAACCTCCAGAACAGATCCTAGATCGGGAGTTCCGCCGTCGCAGGGCTCTATAGCCATGAAAAACCAATCGGGAGCCCGTTCTGGCACCCTGCCAGAGGGGGAAACCATCACCGGTGGCCATCTTCATCATCCCGGCGGTCTGCATGATGAGGAGGGAATAGTTCACCCTCGGGGCTGAGGGTATGTACCAGTAGCTATGTGTTTGATCTCTCTCTCTCTCTCGTGTTCTTGATTTGGCACGATCTTGACGTATCGCGAGCTTTGTTACTATAGTTGAATCATATGGTGTTTCTCCCCCTCTATCTTCTTGTGATGAATTGAGTCTTGCTCTTTGCGGTTTCGTTATGTTGGATTGAGTATTGGATTTGAGAACACTTGATGTATGTCTTGCGATGGAATATCTGTGGTGACAATGTGATGTTCTATTGATTCACTTGATGTATGTTTTGGCACTCAACTTGCGGATTCCCGTGGTGACATTGGGGTAATCTATGTATAGGGGTTGATTCACGTTTTCGTCCTACGTTCTTCAATAGAAACTTTGGAGTGATTCTTTGTTGCACGTTGAGGGATTGTTATATGATCTAATTATGTTATCATTGTTGAGAGAACTTGCACTAGTGAAAGTATGAACCCTAGGCCTTGTTTCTAAGCATTGCAATACCGATTTTGCTCACTTTTGTTACTAGTTACCTTGCTGTTTTCATATTTTCAGATTACAAAAACCTATATCTACTATCCATATTACGCTTGTATCACCATCTCTTCACCGAACTAGTGCACCTATACAATTTACCATTGTATTGGGTGTGTTGGGGACACAAGAGACTCTTTGTTATTTGGTTGCAGGGTTGTTTGAGAGAGACCATCTTCATCCTACGCATCCCATGGATTGATAAATCTTAGGTCATCCACTTGAGGGAAATTTGCTACTGTCCTACAAAACTCTGCGCTTGGAGGCCCAACACGAGTCTACAAGAAGAAGGTTGCATAGTAGATATCACTGACCGTTGCGGTTCCCACGTCGCCTCCATGCCTCCACTATCCGAGTGATGCTGCCGAGGCCGACTGGCGGGAAGACGTCCAGTGTTATTGGGAGATCCGAGTGGATTTCCTGGGGTGCGCATCCGAATGTGCCGGCGGTCCAGGGATCTCCTAATGATGGTGTGGGACCCTAGGTGGGCCTTAGATGTCAGGTCCTTTACCCTACCAGTAGTAGGTGACACCATCATTAGCCCCCGAATCAGCTGAGGTTTTGCAGGGCGAATGGGTTGAACCATCGGCTTGGTCCGAGTGCTTCAGGTGCTCCTGGGATCCGTTGCCAAGTGGTTACCTATCATGACCTAGGCAAAACCACGGCGGATTCTGAACTAAAGGTTTTCTGAGTGATCGGATCATGTTTGATTGTTGGGCAAAACTTGGTGGCATTTGTTTGTCTCTCGGGAGAGATAGACTAGGGGTCTGAATGAGGACATGCCATGAAACTCGAGTGACGACGCCGGCGCGTGGTTCGATTCTCCGGAGAGATGTCGCTCATTATCCCAGGGAAACGCCGGCGCGCATCTTTGAGTCCAAATTTATGAGGCTCGCGCCTTGGAGCCTAGAAAAAAGGCCAAGTCAACCCATAGAGGGGCGTCGAGCTCACCCCATCACAATCCTGAAGATGACTTCGGTCGGGCATTTTACGTGTCCGAGTGCACAGTGATCCTTGGAGGATGGTCGGTCGGGCCGACGAGTGTCCTTTTAGGAAAGGGACCCAGGGCAATCAATCGAATTGATTTGCTGCTGAAATCTCGGGAATTGAAATCATGCGTGCGCGCGCGGAAGCTGTTACGCCGCGGCTAGTGGGGAAAGTGGGGCACGACGCCTCGATCCCCGCCCCGAAAAACCGCCACGTGCCCTGTTTTATCTGCGTGCGTGACCGCGCGGACACCATCCGATCAAGGGTTCTGCGGTTGTGATCCCGCAAAGCGATTTTTACCCATGGTATAAAGGGCTGGTGGGCTAGGGTAATTCCCAGATCCCCTCTCTCCTTCGCCCACTCCGTACCCTATCTCCTCCATTCCATCAGCCAACGCGCGCGGGCACTCGAGCCGATGGGAAAGGACTCCACCACCAAGTGGAGAAGGCGAGGAGGGCCGCGTCGTCGAGCTCCGGCCCGCCGGCGGGCCGTGCCGTGGGGGATTGGATTACCTCGCGTGTCACGGCGAAGCGATTGGAGGAGCTCGCCAAGGAGGGGCTCATTCCAGCGGACGGATGGATGGCTGGAAGCGGGCGAGGTCGAGCGGCGCCGCAAGGGGACGAGCGTGTCCTCCTCGTCACTCATATTGAGCGATCCCCATCCTTTCTTCCACGCATTTCTGGACTATTTCGGAGCGCAGCTTCATCATCTTCCTCCCAATGCAATCTCTACTTGTCGGCCTTCGTTTCTCTCTGCGAAAACTTCATCGGCTGCCACCCGCACTGGGGTTTATTCAAGCACATCTTCACTTGCCGGTCGATGACCGTAAAGAAGGACTTACCGGATGACGAGAAGACCCATGTGACCCAGCTATGCGGGGGACTTTGCATACAGGTCCGAGGGTTGAGTCCTATCCCCAAAATGAGTTTTCCTGACTTAGTGAAGGGATGGCAGGACGGCTGGTTCTACTGCAAGGACGTCTCGAGTGCGGGATCTCCGAATGGACTCCCCCCGTACTCCGGAGCGAGAGTCGCTGCTCCTCCGTCCCTTGAGATGTCTAAGGAGGAGAAGATGGACGTGGGGATCATTACCGACGCCCTAGTTGGAGTCGTGAATGCCGGGGTCAACGGGATGGACCTGCTGGAGAAATTCCTCAATCGGCGGACCCAGCCGCTGCAGGCAAGGTCGCACCCAATGTGGTTGTACGAGGGTCTGAGTGATCCCACTCAGATGCACCTAGAGGAGCTGACCGAGAAGGCCGTGGCGGGCAAAATCAAGGCCATCAACTCGGCCCGTGATAACCAGGAGAGTGCCCCCGTATGGGAAGGACACCCCGCCGATTGAGGTAACCCCATGTTTAATCAGTTGGACTGACCCAAAATTTATTTCTGTGCATCTTAGATTTGTGACTTTTTTCTTTCTTCTCAGAGTTTCCAGCAGCTGACCTCCCATATGCCGGCGGTCGATTGGTCATCAGAAGACGTGACGAGTGACATGGAGCGCCAGCGCTCCGAGGAGAGCTATGAGGAGGAGGAGGAGAGCGACGCCGAGGAGGACGATGAGGCTGAGTCCACATTGTTTTCAGCTAACTACCCGAGATGTCGAAAGATTGTGATTCCAAGTGACACGAAAAGTGAAGGAGTAAGAAAATGTAACAAGAAAGTAGATGCGCTCGTGGATAGCGTGTATGGTGTACGTGCATGAAGTGCGCAGCCCAACCTCTCCTTCCTGCATCATGGTGTCCATGTGTGTGGGCTTCTGTCTTCTGCTCTATCGCGTTCTCGACGGCAATGGCTGAGGAGAATAATTGATCTGGTTACGGAAACTTCTGTTTGAGCAACAGATTCTGTACAGTGGGTACTGAAAATTCAGTGGCGCAGCAAGCAGCCAAGGGTAGATAGACAGATAAGCCTCTCCGTACGTAACCTACAGTCCCCAAATGGCTGTCAGGTCGAGGTCGATCATTGTCAGAAGCACAGGATCAGCAAACTGCTCCCTCCCTGATGCTACCGCTGTCCTCGTGCTTCTCAAGATTAAGCAATAGATTACGCCCTGACTAACCAAGCTCACAAATATCTTACCTGCTGCTGTCTCCCCATTGAAAACTCCTACTCTCTTCAATGCGTCGGTAGACGTAGGTGCTATGTAAATAGGTAATTTTTCAACTAATTTAATTCATGAATAAATCACTAGCATGGCATTGGCAGAATTAACAACATGCTGATATTGAATCACGCAAGCACATACTATGCTAATAGCAGGCACATCTACGTATAACGCTAGCATGGCTATAACAGAAAACAGTAGGGGCGAGATAAACGAGTTATACCCTCCAGTAGGTCATGCAGAGACCGCGGCGGCGGTGGCAGCAGCGGCGTCCTCGTCTGCCTTCTTGTCGGCCTCGAGCTTCTTGGCGGCGAGACAGTCGGCTTCGGTCTGAGACATGGCGTTGACGAAGACGACTCAAACGTAGAGCAAGTAGCGGATCGGAGGCGAGCAGTCGCGTAGTCGCTTCCCAAAACCCTATTCGCCCCTCTCCCGTACAGGATCCGGAGAGGCGGGGTTTCGGAGACCTGCTCTCCCGTCGACCGTGTACGCGGCGAACGGGATGGAGTCACCGGCGGCAGCAGCAGCAAAGGAACGACGGTGGGCGAGAGCGTGGAGCAGATGTGATCTGTTCGTGACGGCTAGGGTTAGGAGACACCGCACACTTATATAGGCGCAGCCGTGTGGAGAGACGTGGGCTCGACCCACGTCCGAGTCCGTGACAGTCCGACGTCTCAGGTCGTGGTCCAGCTGTCAGAAAACTCTCCGTTACTGACTGGCAAAAATAAGCGCGTAGATGTGAGCTTGGCTCATTCCCGCAACCCGTGCCGAGGCGTGGCGAGGCGGACAGTGAAGGACGAGTGCGCGAGGGCCTCTTCTTTTCTCAAGCTCTAATAGGTAGAAGAGAAACCCTTATAAGGAGGTCCAACTTCTCTCCAACTTTCGGGATGGGACTAAACTTCTCACTACACCTAGTGCCAATAAACCCATATAGGTCCTTAGACATTTTCAGAAATTGTTAGATGATCCCTAGACCCACCCTAATATTTCAACAGTAGGTACCGATAGATGGCGTTCCGTTCCAATCCTGGCTTGGATATGAACAAAACAGTGCATTTTTCATTTCTTCTCGTCGTGTTCAACTAGCTAAAGGCACCAAGAAGCTGCTGATAGATAGATGAGCTGATTGATCGCCGCGAGCTAACTGCCTGCTATCAGCAGCACTAAACAACGCTGGCTCCGCGGATACTGCACGGCTTTAAACGCAAATCACATGCACCAAACGAGCACACTACATTGGCCTCTAAGATAAATACACTGTGATCACTAGCTAAACAATCAATAATCGCACATGAAACCCTCCACTCGCGTCGGATGGTTGGTGTGATAGCATCGGCTCAACGGCAAGGCACCACACTGCATGCCTATCTTGCTCCTCACGCGACAGAGCTAGCTAGATATCAGTCCGCCAATGGAGCAAGCGGACTGGCAGCGAGGGACAATCTTCACGTACTGATACGCACGCACTAACGGAGAACTTGGACCTCATGCTTCCATCTCGATTCCCTTGTCGGCCTCTTGCAACTCAAAACTGTTCCGATATTCCGATTTCCAAACGCATATGTACTACCATCTTGTTTCTTGTTTGTTTGTAGTGATAGGTCAAGTCAGAACTTTGAGCAAAAGAGTGAGCGAGATTTTGTTTGAACCTCGATCACAACTAATCGTAAGGTACCTTATTTCCTTTGGATAAAGATAAAGAATCAACAATCAACTTCGTGATTCTTTTTCACATTTACTGAAACCGTTGGGACACAAAACCCAGCTAGGATTTATGGTAAACTATTTGTTCAGAGTCTATGTGGTTCTATAAATTTTCCCGCAAAGGAAAAACTCAGACCAAGCACCTTAAGTCAGAACTGAAGATGGGTTTTCTTTTTTATTAAAGTATAAACATATTAGTACTTTGCAAGGAAATTAAAACTATTTGTTTTTCTAAAGTATAGTGGCCATCATATTTTGCACGACTGACTGATGATTGGTGTAGACCAAGTGAAACAATTAAGTCAGCTAGCTAGCTATATATACAGCCTCTGAATATTAATATAAACCTCTTCTCAGTTAGCTTAATAATCAAGATTTAGCTAGTGATGCTCATATGTCCCCTCACAACATCTTATCAGTTCGTTATGACGTTCTACGCTCCATCGCTTTTAGAAAAGCAAGCATTCTGTTTATTTTAGATGACACATATCTTTCCTTCCTTTTTTCAGCTCTTCTTTTCCTCCCCTCAGTCAGTAGCTACTCTCCACTATTGTTTGCAAGCCTCTTTTCAACGAACGTCACCCTTTACAAAGCTACGCAATTGGCTACCCTCCTAAGCTCACTTAAACATGACTCACCTGATACAAGAAACACTTTGCTTAAGCCAAGAGATACATCGGAAACCATATTATACTGGCTTTGGAATTGCAGCCTGAAGATCCTAAAACCGGCTTGGTTGTGCCACTTTAGATCCTTAACTTATGTAAGAAAACGCCCCCGCGTCGCCCCCCCCCCCCCCCCCCAAGGGCGACTCGGGCGGAGCCCAAAACCCTAGCCGCCGCTGCCGCGCACTCCCTCCTCCTCTCCTTCCACCGCCACCGGGCTAAGCCCGGGGGCCGATGGCGGTGGCGGGGGATTTCCTCTCTCGCGCGTCTCCGGGGTGGTGCGGGGCCCCTAGGCGTGTGGTGGCGCGGCCGATCTGGGTTCTGCGGCGCGACGGATGGCTGCTGTAGGTGGCGGGTGGCCGGCCAGTCCCTCGGACGACAGCGGCTAGGCGCGGCGGGCGGCCAAGTCTCGAACGACAACGTGGGCTACGGGCGCAGCAGCCGTCCTTGTTCGGGCGGCGGCGGCCAGCTAGGCTGTGGTGGCGTGCAATCTGCCTTCAGATTGGCGGCGACGGCGTGGAGGGCCTGGTGGTCTTGTCGGCGGCACCTCCGATCAGATCTGTTCTGACCGGTGCAACCGGCGGTGGTGGTCATCTCTTCCGTTAGAGATGGTCGGTCTGAGGCTGTGTGACGCCCCCGACTCAATCGTGCACTAATCATACACGCAAACGTGCATGATCAAGCACAGGGACTCACGGGAAGATATCACAACACAACTCTAACACAAATAAACGAAGATCCATAAATATTACAGACCAGGGATCACGAGGACCTGAATACATAAGTCAGTCGTACAAATAATATCTGGGTACAGACATAGTTAGCCAAGGTTTGCCTTAAGAAGGCTAGCACAAACAACAACTCTAGATCGAAAGGCGAAGGCCTCCTGCCTAGGGACTCCGATCCTACTCCTGGTCGGCTGGTTCAATCCAGTAGTACGTGTCGTCTGGGCCCTCCTGGTAGTAAGCTCCTGCGGTGGCATCTGGCTCCTGGGCTCCATCGTCTGATGTATCATCAAAAGGGGTATGGGGAAAAAGAGGTAGCGAAGCAACCATGAGTACTCATCCAAAGTGCTCAGCAAGCAATGATCTACACTACATAAGCAACATTATCAAAGAAAGGCTGTATATGTGGGCTGGGCTGCAGAAATGCCAGAATAGAGAGAAGGCCTAGTCCTATCGAAGACTAGCATCTCCACGAAGCCACCATCTTGCAGCAATTAGAAGAGTATAGAAAAGCATTTTATTAAGCAAACATGTTGAGGCAAAGCCTAGAGATCCTTTCTCGACTCCCTGCGAGAAAGCGATCCCAGAGCTTCAATTAATTAAACAAGTATCCAGTTCAAGTATTAGATCGGAATACCGAACTGAGCGTCCTTTACCGTAGGACCGGCTATCGATAGATGTTTTCTTCCCTGCAGGGGTGCACTACTGTTACCCAACACGCTCGATCACCTCTGGCTGGACACACTTGCTGGGTAATGCCCGTCCTCGGGAGATCGACACGAAGCAGCGCCCTACCTAGGCTCAGCAGAGAGGTCAGCACGCCGGACTAACCTATGCACCTAGAGGTCTTGGGCCATCGCCCTGGGCACCCTGCGCGTTGCGTGGCTGACCGGGGTGCAGGCACGACACTGAACTCGTCAGTGAAGTATCCAGCCCATTCCCGGCGATCAGCCCGCACGGTGAACCGTGACGTCTGAAGAGCTTTCGGGAGAAACATACGACGTAGAGGGCCCCATACATTATCCCGCGTGGTGGTAGTGCGTATAGGGCACGTCGACCCACTCAGATCAAATACCCAAATCCGATAGGCTCATTTAATAACACGCGGAGACAATCAGAGTTTCTGAAGCTCCGCCACAATATCACGCTCGGGCGCCCTTCCGGGTAAGCCCGACATCATAGATCTCCCTGCGGGTACCCCTCAGGGTTGACCCGTCTGTGACAAAGGTCAAAGTAACCGTGTGGTCATAACATCAAGGGGGAAACCCGAGGAATCATCCCCGGAGGATTCCACCTGATGAAATCATCAAGGTGAACGTAGGAGGCATCACCCTCGAGGTTCACACTTGAGGGGTTGCATGGTAGAGTCGTATCGGGAGTGGTTAAGGAGGAATCACCCTCGATGACCACGACCGAACAGCTACACTACAGAGTATTCATCGGGAGTGCGTTACGAGGTACCACCCTCGGCACTCGATAGTAATTATGCAGAGCCGTACAACTAAGGGGGGTGAGGTGATTTGTCGGTCTCTGGTCGTTGATCACGTTGATCGAGTAGTCGATGAAGAAGCAGAGGCAACAAGGGTAAAGTGATGGGGGTCACTGATGGTTCATTACCAACCTATACTAAGCAGTTGAAATAGGCAGGTAAGGTAACAATAAGCAGGTTACAAAAGCAGGCTATGCATCAGAATAGGAGCAAACAGTAACAGTAGCAAAATCTAATGCAAGCAGGAGAAAATAGAATGGACGATATCGGGATGCTCAAAGGGGGGGCTTGCCTGGTTGCTCTGGCAAGAAGGAGGGGTCGTCGGAAGACTGCTCGTCCGGAGCGTAGTCGTACTCTGCTGCGTTGGCGTCGGTCTCGGCGCCTATCGAGAGAGAAGAAGGGGGGAAGAAACAATAAATTCACGGAAAAAATGCAAACAATATGCATGACATATCTAAATGATATGCAGAGGTGTTCTACTGCCTAACTAAATGATTTAGTTAAATTAGAAATTTATTTGGATTTATTTTATTAAAGTTGAGCACTATTCATTTATCGAAATCAGTCTAAAAGTTTCATGTTCAGGTAGCTAGGGGCATCTGACAGCAATACGAAGGGCGTGTTCAAATTTGTCTCGAAATTCTGAGCAACTTTCTTGTACAAAGTATTTTCATCTGAACTACGATTTATTTTATATTAAATTTTAAAGATTTAAATAATATTCTGGATTTTATTTAATTATTTAAATTAGGATTATCCGAAACAGTGAAAGGTGACGTCAGCATGACGCATTGCTGGCGTCAGCAGTCAACAGGGGCTGACCGGAGTCAAACCTGACAGGTGGGTCCCACCTATCATTGTCACATTAGTCTAATTAGGGTTTAATTAAGCTAATTACAGTTTAATTAGACTAACTAATTAATTAGTTTAATTAAACAGATTAATTAAGTTAATTAATTATTTAATTAACTAATTAGTTAATATTTATTTATTTATTTTAATTCTTTTTAAACTCTTTTTTTAATCGTTCTGGGGCGTGGGCCCCGTTCGTCATTGGGCCAGGGGCAATGGAGCGGGCGCCCGGGCTAACGGGCGCGACGATGGCAGTAGCGACGGCGATGCGGGCGAGCGAGGCCGGCGCAGCAGCAGAAGGCGGAGGCGGCGCGGTGCAGAGCAATGCGGGCAGGGGCCCGGCGACGCGGGGTGCGGGCGAGCGCAAGGAGAGGCCCGGGGCTGCGGGTGCGCGCGGTGAGCGCGTGGTGGCGGGGTCGGAGCGGTGCAGTGGCGACGGCGTGGCCATGGCGAGGAGAGGTCGCGGCGTGGCGCGAGCGAGGCGCGCGGCTGCGGAGGTGCGCGGCCACGGGTGGGCAAGTGCGGGGTGTGCGCGCGGCCGGCGTGGGGTGCGATGCGTGGGGCACGGCGAGCAGCAAGCGAGCGCGGCGGGCGGGGCGTGTAGGCGCGGCGAGCGCGTGCACCAGCGCGGTGGCGCTCGGGACGAGCGAGAGAGAGGGGAGGAGAGAGGGGTTCTCACCCCCGTTGCTGGTGTTCGCCGGCGAGGCTTGGTGAGGCGACTCGGGGAGGAGGACGAGGAAGTGAGGAGGCAGTCCGGCGAGGTGGTGGTGGCGTAGGCGAGCGACGGCGACTGGTCGTGCGCAGGGCGGCGTCGGCCCGATCCCGATCTGGATCGGGGGAGGGGGAGAGAGCGAACGAGTGGGGGGGGTGGGAAGTGGGGGCGAGTGGGGAGGGAACCAGCTAGGGTTCCACTCGGGGTGGGATAAGGGGAGCGAGGGGGGCCGGCTGGGCTGGCTTGGTCTGCTGGGCCGGCTAGACCTGCCCAGTGGCTAAGGCCCAGACAGAGAGGGGGGGGGGGTTTCCTTTTTCTTATTATTATTTCTTTTTTGTTTTGTCTTTTTCTGTTTTTCAAAATGTTTAGCAACTAAACTACTTTTACAAAATAAGTGACATAACCCATAAATTACATTGCAATATCTAGCACTGTTATAAAAAGGTTTTGAGTTCACATTATTTCACTTGGATTTTATTATATTATAAATGGATTAATTACTTCTGTTTTGTTGCTGTTAGAGTCACTTAATTAATTTAGTAATGTTGATTACAATTTTAGAATTGCCTCTGAATTAATTACAATATTATGAACATTTTAGTTTTCAAATTTGGACAACTTTTATTTTCACTTTAAATTAATTTGAGGTTTGAATTAGGAGTTTGAAATGCAATATGATGCAAATGATGATTAGACACTGTTAACCCTGCTGACATGGCATTAACTAGAGGTGATCACTGTTGTTAATTACACGGAGTGTTACAGGCTGGGTGTTCGGATATCCGGTTCCATCATCTAGTACTGGCTGCGAGTCGGGGAGACATAGTTGCCAGTGAAAACCGAGCCGACGGCGGGCGATGGCGGCGTTCTGCGTCGTTACCTTGATGAAGGCATCGTCGTGTAACTCATGTCGACCCACTCGTACTGCTCTGGGGGAAACCCTAGGATCTGGTCTTCCAGATCGGACGATGGTGGCACTGTGGTGTCGTTTCTCTCTTGGGAGCATCGTTTGTGGAGCAGCGCTGGACGTCAGAGGCAGGAGGTGGAGCGGCTTCGTCTTGCACGGAGCTTCGGTGAAGATGTCAAGTCATGCCTGGCCGACAGGTGCTACGCTTTGTCATGCCTGATCGGCAGGTGCTACGCACGACAGATCTTCCAGAGACTTCAAGCTGTGTCGGCTGGTGGTACTTGACGGCATGGTGCTGAGGTGTACCGACGGCGACTGCGGCGTGCTCAGCAGTTCGCGCGCAGGGAAGTGGTGCCGTTGGGCGCCGTGGTGACGTTGACGGCAGCTAGACCGGGCAAGGATGATGTGGCAGTAAGTTCTGAAGATGGAGTGGTGGCAGTTTGCGGCGGCGGCCTCTGAGAGCGCGCTGGACCGGTGTGTGCCCCATACCCGGCATGTAGCTTGGGTGGGGCCTCAGGTCTTAAATGTTAGGCTTGGTTGCGAGGTTTGTGATATTAGGCCTGGACTATCAGCATCCCTTCATCAACTGGATATGAGTAGCGACAGTTGTCGCCTAGACGGTGGCTTCAGACTCACTGCTGTATTTCTTTGTAAGGTCTTTTGTAAATAATTAATAAAATGACTGCATGCATCGCTCAGATGCAGAGGCCAGGGTAATCCTCCTTCTCTAAAAAAAATCCTTAACTTATACTAGTATTTTCTTTGTCAGTTCGTCGCACTTTCTTAATTAATCAACCAAAGCTGCACCCTGCACAAAAGTAGCAGCTCTACTGTAATACACTCCTCTGCAACTTACAAGACTTCTGAACGTAGAACAGTTCCAATCCAAAATAAAGGTGCCTAATAATCCACATTCGCGGTGCCTTGTAGGATTACAAGTGGAGCAATTACCTGAAGCATGTAGGATCAGTGGACCAAATCAATCAATCAATCAGTCAGCAGGTGAATATGTATAACGAATCAGGTTAATTGGCTAAAGATTTGGTCCACACAACACAATGCAGTACAGCACCAGCATTCCTCCATTGCAGGTAAACAAGCAAAAGAGAATGATTCCTCTAAAAGTTTATCCCTAGTTGAAGCCAGTTCATGCAGAGCCCTAATTGCACCACTTTATGTTCTTTCAGGCCATGCCAAAGCAAAGATAGATGCCCACACTAATTTTCTAAAGGGCGATGAGAAGGAAAGTACAGTAATTATGTGTTGCTGTTGTGTACGCTCCTTAAAGATTCATGGCCCTTTTTGTAGTGGGAAACGAAGGGGAGAAGCATTGTTCATACTAGGGTATCAAAATCTTCCTCCGGCCGGGTTCTCACAGATATACTGGTTTCGACAGGTTCGTGTACCAAATCACAGAGCATTTCTTCAGGAGGTGGAAAAACCATTTAATTTGGTTTACAAGGCCATTTGACTTCCTTCAAAAACAAAACACCATCTGACTTATTTTGTCGGCTTGAAAAGAAACAAAGCATGGGATCAAAGTCAAAGTCCAAATGCGCACGATTTATTTCCAATTGAGGAAAAGTGATTGTTACTTTTTTGCCATTTGAACAGCAGCTGGTTGCCAGCTCGGACGGAGAGCTGGCCACCAGGATAGAGAAAAGAAGCGGCTCGGGTACGACGTGCGTAGATGAACTTACAAACAAAGTATTATGTGCCATGATCTGCTAAATAAACTGATTTGTTGACACATAACCATCCCTAAATATTACTAGTTTATAGAAATACTCCCAACATGGTTTTTGTTTTGTTATCTCTTACGGCGAATGGCACGGGAATACCTTAAAGAAAACCCCTGCCTTCTGCTGACTAATGAAGTGTGTGCTGTGATACAATGCAAACATTGATCTATACTTGTGCGCGCGTGGACGGCATTTGGGCTAGGTTCTTTAAAGGAAGTCAAAAGGAGTGCAACGGGGTCGTTGCACCGACTGTTCTGAATTCCATGCATGTAGCTCGACGTGGGCACCTTGACGGCCATCTAGCTAGGTCTGGAATTCATGGCCCTTTACTACTCGGGACCGGCTAGGCGTCAATCGACTGAAAATTGTATTCGGTCAGGCACTTTTTTGTGTAGGTGTGAACATGCGCAGCCACACACAAAAAAAAAAGCCTAATAAGGCCGGCCTCAACTATGCCTGTGAGATTTGGACTGTGACCGGAGAAAACAAGAGAGAGAGAGAGAGAGAGCACGCTCGTGAGAGATGGTGCTGTCTGCTGTGCACAGACATGCATGTCTTTGAGAGAGAGAGAGCTACTGAGAGAGATTTGTGATGTGTGCATGCATGTGAAAAAAATGAGAGAGAGAATGCATGCATGGCATAGAAATTTAATAAGAGAGGGAGTCAGAGTGTGAGGTAATTTTCTTTTTTGACCGTGACGGTTCAAATGCTGCCAAAATAAAGTATCTCTGTCCCACAATTTGCTACAGTATACCTGCAGTCTAAATGCAGTGTTATTTAGAGACAATTACCTGAGAAAAAGTCTGGCATAAATCTCTCGCAAAGCTAAAACACTAATAGTGATAAAATATGCACACAATTTACACATAATTATGCTTTTTTATAATATGCAATAATAAGCATATAATGGCGAAGTTTCGCCAAAAGGTAGATTGCTAAGAAAAAATGAATTAGTGGCGTTGGCATTACTCTTAAACTAGAAAGAAAGTAAAGTATAAACTGAAATAAAATTAAAATAAAGAAGTTTTCTAAGGAAAAATGAATTAGTGGCATTTGTATTACCCTTTAGGAAGAATAAAAATGAAACAAAACTAAATAAACAACGATAAAATTTGCACACAATTTACACTTAAATTGCGCTTTTTCACAATATGCAAGTATAAGCATATATTACACTTAAATTACGCTTTTGCACACAATTTACACTTAAATTGCGCTTTTTCACAACGTCCAGACAAAATTTGAACGAATGAATAAGCGACAATGCTACTGCCCTTTAAGAAGAAAAAAAGTGTAATAAACACCAAAACAAAAACAAAACTAAATAAACAACGACAAAATTTGCACACAATTTACACTTAAATTGCGCTTTTTCACAATATGCAAGTATAAGCATATATTACACTTAAATAACGCTTTTGCACACAATTTACACTTAAATTGCGCTTTTTCACAACGTCCAGACAATATTTGAACGAATGAATAAGGACAATGCTACTGCCCTTAAGAAGAAGAAAGTGTAATAAACACCAAAACAAAAACAAAACTAAATAAAACGCAAATTTGCACTCAATTTACACTTAAATTGCGCTTTTTCACAATATGCAAGTATAAGCATATATTACACTTAAATACGCTTTTGCACACAATTTACACTTAAATTGCGCTTTTCACAACGTCCAGACAAAATTTGAACGAATGAATAAGTGAAATGCTACTGCCCTTTAAGAAGAAAGAAAGTGTAATAAACACCAAAACAAAAACAAAACTAAATAAAAACGCAAAATTTGCACCACAATTTACACTAAATTGCGCTTTTTCACAATATGCAAGTATAAGCATATATTACACTTAAATTACGCTTTTGCACACAATTACACTTAAATTGCGCTTTTCACAAACGTCCAGACAAAAATTGAATGAATGAATAAGTGACAATGCTACTGCCCTTTAAGAGAAAGAAAGTGTATAAACACCAAAACAAAACCAAAATATGATGTTTTCCAACGAAGAATAATTAGTGACATTATATTACCCTTTACAAATCAAAATATCTAAAACAACAATGTAAAAATTTGCACACAATTTACACAAAATTGCGCCTTTTATAATATGGAAGAATAACCATATAATTGTGGAATTTACACAAAATAGAAGTTTCCAAATAAGGGATGAATTAGTTGAATTGGTATTACCCTTAAAAAAGAAAGAAAATGAAATGTAAAAGTCACAATGAAATATTAGAAAAACAAAGTAATGAAGTTTTCTAGGGAAGAATGAAACCCTTTAAGAAGAAAGAAAATAGAAAACAAAAACAAAACAAAATAATGAAGTTTTCTATGGAATTGAAAACCCTTAAGAAAAAAATACAAACACTAAAACTAAAACAAAATAATGAAGTTTTCTATGTAAGAATGAAACCCTTTAAGAATAAATAAAATATAAAAAAAAAATAAAAGATTTTTTCTAGGGAAATGAAAACCCTTTAGAAAGAAATTTAAAAAAAAACTTGCACACAAGTATGCCCTGAAATTGCACTTTTGTAATATGCAAAAAATGAGCATATACAGTGCAATTTTTGCTCTCTACTATAATTTACGCACATGATGTATCATACTTGCTTGTATACTTACTTACTTACAAACACACACAAAATTCCAAGAAGAAATCAAGTATAGCGGCATTGGTACCGGAAAATTTGCACACTCTTTAAGAAGAAAGAAAGTAAAAATAATAATAATAATACAATTTGCACACAATTTACACGTAAATTGCACTTTTTTTGTTATGTAAGAATAAACATATAAGTGTGAATTTTACATAAAAACAAAGTTTTTAAATAAGGAATGAATTAGTGGCATTGGTATCGTCCTTAAAAATAGGAAATAAATTATGAACTAAACATAATAAAACAAATAAAGTTTTCTAAGAGAGAGTAAATTAGTGACATTGGTATTACTCTTCAGAAGAAAGAAAATAAAAAAAAAGCATGCACACAACTTTGCAGTGAAATTGCACTTTTTATAATATGCAGTGAATACACATTTAATACTGCAACTTTAGCAGTCTAGTATAATTTACACAAATATTGTATAGTAATTTCATGCATACATACACATAATAATAGAAAACTGTATTTAATTAGCAAAAAAATTAGCACAAAACAATTAGCATTGTTATTACACTTAAAGAATAAAGAAAATGAAAAAAAGCAAAATTTTCCACACAATTAGCACAAAAAATGCACTTTTTATAATATATAGAATAAATATATAAGAGTAAAGTTTCCATACTCTAATGTAATTTGTACATGTATACATTTACACACACTCAACATCCGGAAATATATGTAAAGAAAAAAAAAACTCAACTGAAAAATAGAAAAATAGAAAAATAAATGCGTATACGTGCAGAAAACAAAAGCAAACTCATGGGAAAAAGTATGCACACACGAAAGTCCAGCCCAGGAAGGAAATTGACTGGCCCAAAATAGGGGTCAGTCAAATCCAAACAGCCCAGTACAGCAGCAAAACAAGACAGAAAAAAAGAAAAACTACACAAATCTTAAAGCATGATCCAACGGCCAGAAAATCAATTGACCACAAAACTAAAAGTCAGCTGACTGAAATCTAGCTAAAGTGTTACTACTCTACCCTCACACCGCGACATACTCTAGAACAAAATGTTTCCGTACTTCCCCTAAAAAAAAATGTTTCCGTACTATACCAATCTTCCATGAAGCCAGCAGAGGTCAAGGGAATCCAGTCTTGGAAAATACATCAGAAAATTTCATAATGTGAAAATAATGGGTTCTTTTCGCTCATGCTAACTGGGCGGGGGGGGGGGGGGGGGGGGGGGGGGGGGGGAGGGGGGGGGAGTGGGGCGGATAATCTACCCTACGAGTCCCTTCTCTCTCTGTTTGTCGCTCCGGCGACGAGAGGGGCAGAGACCCTAGGGTGTGTTTGATAGGGTGTATGAAAAGTGCATGAGAGCAAAGTTTCCTTCTTGACCCACTTTTGGGTGTTTGATAGAATGTATGAAAGAGTGCATGAGTACACACTAGCTTAACACAAATACACTAAGGGCATGCATAAGAAGAGCATGATGAAGAGGGGTGCTAAAACGAGCATGCACAAAGAGGAAACAACTATGTTGTGTAGGGCTTCGGTACGGTGGCGGTATGATATTTATCAATAAATGTAGTGCTTGTCTCCGGCCGAGGAACTTACATATGCACGTATGGAAAGAATGCCTTGCTAGTAGAGTCGATCGGTTATCAAAGGCTCGTTGGATGGCTAGTACGTGAACACGCCCCTTTTCAGTGCCACCCAAATGAGTGCAGCATTCCGTTTCAAAAAAGCATCGAGTGCAGCATATATACACGGTCCCGTCTCCCTTTCCCAGACCTGGAGCGCCGTCGAGACCCAGAAAAGATTCAAAGCTCTGGAAAGTGTTCCTTTGGTGTCCCGACGGGGCAAGGAAAAAGAGGGACGGACGTGATGCATGTTCACAGACCACAAATGCACCGATCCACACGGTGTGCCGAACTGCCGATGGTGCCAGTGGCCAGTGGTCAGGACCGAGCTCTGGCACATACAGACTCTTGTACATAGATGTGTCCGTCCTCTATCGGCGCCCTCTGCTCGATCTGCATTCTGATCAGCTGCGTGTCCGTCGTGCCGTTGTCGGCACCGGGCCATCGCGTCGACCGTCGCCTGTCGCTACACGTGGCGAAGAGCGAGGAGATACGAGCGCCATCAGGGCTGCCTTTGACGTCTTTCTTCTCGACCATCGACGGGCGCTACCATCACCACAAAAGAAAGAGAGTACCGATGTGATGCGAGGTAAAAAAGCGAAGATTCCGCGGGGAAGTGCGCCGTTTACGACAAGTGGATGTGGAGCCGTCCGCTGTTAAAAACGGGCGGAATCCACCCAGCTTGTTCCTCCTCCACGTAGGTTCTGTTTTTTGAGGCGTTCCTCCTCGTAGGTTCGCATGCGCTTTTCTAGTGTCGCCGACCTGAACGCGCTGGTCTTTCAGAGGTGCCTCGGACTCGACTGGTGAGGTGCGTTGTCGCCGGCTTCTGCCTGTTGGGGACTGTACGTACTGCAATGCTTTTGTAAGTACGATTGAAATCCCTTTGATTTGTTTTTTTAGAGCATCTCCAACAGGCGCAACGCGCGCGCGCAAAAAATGCTTTACATCGTCGAAACAAATCGGTTTTTGTGCGCAGCTGAGCGCTGGCTCCAGCGGCCGCAGCAAAATATAACATGCGCGAGCCGTTCCAGCAGGCGCTGCAAAAAAAGACGAACGGCGCGCGCGCCCAGCACAAACAACATATGACACTCCAAACAAAATCAAGAAGATCAAACACATAAAAAACAATAAACAATAAATAGTTCAATTTTATTACAACTCAGACAAATAGTTTATCTTCTAATACAACAAATAGTTCGACACTACAACACCAAGCGTACAACATCAAACATACAAATCATCATGCGTTTTGTCGGCCATTCCATGCCCACCACTCTCGATGAGATCCTTCTGAAGATCATCATGCGTTTCGGCACGTCGAATGGCATGATATGAGGCAACAAACCGGGCCACCCTCGCAGCCCTCCGCCGCACTCGCACGGGATGTCCCAAGAGCTCATACTAAGAGTACTCTAAATCTTGGTCACGCTCATTCTCGATGATCATATTATGCTTGATCACACAAGCGTGCATGATGTACCAAAAAATCTTTTGATCCCAAAATCTAGTCGGTCGTCTCACAATAGCAAATTGGGCTTGCAAAATCCCAAAAGCTCTCTCCACATCTTTCCTAGCCGCCGCCTGAGCATTGTGGAAATCTAGATTTTTCTTACATTTCGATTTTTTCAACGGCTTCACAAATGTTTGCCACTTTGGATAGATGCCATCCGCAAGATAGTAGCCATAGTTGTATGTATGGCCATTTGCTACAAACTGCATCGGTTACAGTTCATTATTTGCAATCTTATTCATGAGTGGTGACCGATTAACAATCTTATTCACAAATGTTTGCCGGGGAAGCGCCGTCGGGTCGCCGGAGCAAATGGGGTGGTGCGGGCGGCGGCGCCACCGTCTGGATTGGCGGTAGGTGAAAGTCGCGGCGCGGGCGCTCGAGTGTGCAGCGTGCGGGAGCGGGCGCACGAAATAAGCGGCGCGCGATGCCGTTTCGCTCCGCGCACTGAATCACTTATGCCGCGCGTGTGTGTTTTGCGCCTCCGCTGAAGCGCCCGGAGCGGCCCCCGCGCAAAAAAATGTATTTTTCCGGCGCGGCGCTTATATCGCGGCTGTCGAAGATGCTCTTACAAATAATTCATCGGCCGTGTATTCCGGCGAGAAATTTACATCCAGCCAGAGTTCTTGGTACAGTCACTTTTTCCATCAGCATTTATGTGGTCTTCTAATCCTATGGATTTCAAAAGAACATGGAGGTAGTAGTGACCCTAAAACTCCATCAATCAAGCAGTAGTCTCCACTTGCATAACTATCCTTGTACGGGACACCTGGCCTATCCTACTCACCTTCCGCGTGTACAAGTCCTGCAGCACAGCACCAGAAACTAATTCCTCCGTTTCAAAATGTAGTGCTATCTCTATTTCCGTGCTTTTAATTTTGATCATAAATTTAATCAACGACACCGACTGCAGAAAGAGTACATTCAGCAGCGCCCGAGCACGCAGCTCGAGGAACGGATGACGGTCGACTGACTCTTTGTCCGGTTCCATTTCGCGCTCCAACATTGCCGACCACGGCCATTTCCTTCTCTTTTGTCCACCATCAATCGTACGTGCACCCATGCAGTCCGAGCGTCAATTAGGAACGGGAAAGGACGAATGCTGTCGAGCATCTTATAACTTGACGTCTTGAACGTACTATTGTGGTGCACGCTGGTGTACTAGGCTGTAGCTTAGAGCATCTCCAATAAGATGTAGACGCAAAAGTAACTATCTTTTACATCTACACTGCTCCAACAGATAATATAGATGAAAAAAAATTATATCTTCACCTTTCGGAGATGTATCCTATACCACTTCACGGTGTAAATTTGCATCTCCAACTCCAGGAGATGTAAAATCACGTCCGCCCGCCAACCGCCACTTCCCCCCCTTCCGCGTGACTGGCCGGCGCCGCCCGACTCCGCCGCCGGCCAAATCCACATCAAGTCGACGCCGCCGGCCCCCGCCCGACGGCCGCCGGGCCCATCGCGACTTCGCCCCCCCCCCCCCCCCCCCCCGCGTCTCCCACCGCGTGCCTCGTCGGCGCGCCGCCTGGAGCCGCCGAATCGAAACTTCATCAAAGCCTAGACCCTCCGCCGGAGTTAGTGGAGGCGCGTCACTCCGCCCGCCCGACGGGCGTGAGCCTCGGCCGTGCGAAGCCGCCCGCCTGCTGCGCGGAGCTCCCGACGACGTGCGGCCGTCTCTTCTGCCATGCTATCGCCGTCGCCCGCAACCGCTGCCGCCGACGGCTGCCCAACCCGCAGCCGCCTGATTTCATCCACCCCGCAAGCAAGGTGTTCGACGAAATTCCCGAAGGTAAAAAAAAGATGAAACTTGAGGGTTTTTTTTGTTGAGGATGGAAAGTAGTTTAACGGTGATTTTCCGCATTGTAGATGAGCTCGTGTGACTCCTCTTTCGTGAACGATTCCTCGTCGGATGAGGAATTTGATTTAAACAAAGAAGACGACATTGAATGCTAGTGGCAATGCATAAGGGGAAGAGGAGTCACACGAAAGAGGAGAACAGGTGGATGCGCACAAGAGGTTGATGCGCAACTACTTCGGTTCACCATCCGTTTTTCCGGAGAAGTACTTTCGACGCCGGTTCAGAATGTCCAAAGACTTGTTCATCCACATTTGCAATTTCGTGAAGCAGCATGATCGATCCTTCGAGCAGAGGAGGAATTGTGCAGGGTTGCTTGGACATAGCACCGAACAGAAGGTCACTGCCACTTTGCGCATGATGGCCTACGGTGTTTCTGCAGACTACATTGATGACAACTTGGCGATGGCAGAGAGCATTTCTATCTTCTATGTCAAACAATTTGCAAAGGCTATTGTAAAAGTGTTTGGTGCAGAGTACTTGAGAGCTCCCAATGCTCACGACACTCAGAGGCTGTTGGAGATGAACAAATCTCGTGGGTTTCCAGGTATGCTAGGGTCCATCGATTGCATGCATTGGAAGTGGAAAAATTGCCCAAGAGCATGACATGGACAGTTCAAGGGTCGTGGGAAGGATGCCACAATAATTCTTGAGGCCGTTGCCGATCAAGAAACATGGACTTGGCATTCATATTTTGGCATGCCTGAATCTTGCAATGATATCAACGTGCTCGATCGGTCATCTCTTTTTGTCAAGTTAGTAAATGAAGAAGCACCACCGGTGACGTTAGAAGCAAATGGCCGCACATATAACTACGGGTATTATCTTGTGGATGGCATCTACCCTAGGTGGAGTACTTTTGTCAAGCCAATTTCAAAACCCCAAGGTAAGAAATAGCTCATCTTTCACAATGCACAAGCGGCGGCTAGGAAAGATGTTGAGACGGCTTTTGGATTTTACAATCTCAATTTGCTATTGTGCGGGGATCATCTAGATTATGGGATCAAAAAATCCTTTGGTATATCATGACTGCTTGCGTGATCATGCATAACATGATCATTGAGAATAAGCATGAACAGGGTTTAAATTACACCTTCTATCACTTGATGGGCATACGCGTTATGCCCATGAGAAGAGAGGAGCAAATCAAACGCTTCATGAAGGTGTACAATGAAATTAGAGACTCCGATTCGCACGATCAACTTCAGAAGGATTTGATGATGGAGTATTGAAAATATCATGGCGAGAGAGCCGCCTAGTTTCATTTATTTGTTTGTGTATTGTGCAAAACTATGTTGTATGTGTGATGCATTTTTTTTGAGCCTCAACTGAGAATACAAGCTGTAATATCTGTTCGGACGCACAGACACACACACCACACACACGCACACCACAACTCACACACCTCCCGACTATGCGCCTAAACTAGACCTACAACCTATATCTCCAACTGTCTTGTGAGACTTCTGAAGTCCTGGACTCCGGGAATGACGGGCACGTCATCCTCACCTGTGGCTCGAAGACGTCGAGAGGTACCTGCGAAAGTTATTAGTACTGTTCATTGTGAACAGTACCACATACACTGTTCCTAATGAACAGTGCCACGGGGTGAGACACCGGAATTCGTCCCCAACGGGGATCGAACTCGGGCGGGTGGAGTGCCCACCGGCAACTCCAACCACTGCGCCACGCGCAGTCCTCATGTGTGATGCATTTGACGTTATGATGAACTATGTAATAATTTGATATTGTGGATATGTGCAATTTTTTATTTGATTATCGGATGTTTTATTTGAATTTGATACTGTGGATATGTACGGCGGCCGAGCGGCCGCCGGCCGGTTTTGCATCTTCCGTTTACATCACCTATTGGAGTTACCCATTTACATCATCTGTTGGAATTGGATCTTTTTTAGAGTTGTAAAAATCACTTTTTGGTGATGATAAATTATACAACTCCTATTTTTATATTTTTAAATTTACATCTTCTATTGGAGATGCTCTTAGGGCAGCATTTGCCTAACCTATGAAGCTACTTGTGGATCCGTGATCGCTTTAGTGCCCAATTGTCTGTGAACGTCGTTTCAGCCTTCTACTGGACACAATGTTGCCCGGAAGAAGCAGGGAAAACACCATAGCATTTGTTTCCCGGCAGAGAAAAATGACCCAAAGTTGATACTTGTACCAAGCATTGCCTGTTCTAACCTCCGCCAAGGAAGGCATGGCTGGCTACGCGGTACTAGTGGACAGACAGTGTGGACTTGTCTTTGTTCCGAACGGGACACGGTACGTGACGGTGGTGTCGCTGGTGTGAAACAATTGACCGTAACACATACTCCCTCCATTCCATAATGTAGTGCCTATAGATTTTTCTGAAAGTCAAACTTTGCCAATTTTAACCAAGTATATAGAGAAAACTGATTATATCTACAATACCAAACATGTACATTCTGAAAATACAACTCATGATGTATCTAGTGATGTGCAATTGGTATTCTAGATGTACCTATTTTTCTCTATAAATATTGTCAAAGTTTACAATGTTTGACTTTTGAAAAAATATATAGACACTACATTATGGGACGGAGGAAGCATAAGAAGACTTCCCAAGCTCCCGTACATGCCGAAGCAACAGCTCTCTACGGTGTCAACTGTGCGCCGACTCCACCCTGCGGGTGCCTGCTAGTACAGTACCTTTGGCTACGCACTCGCCCCACCTACACACGCATGCATATTGCATCGCCCTCGCTGCTCACGTGCTAGTGCTCAGGTGTCAACCGGCAATGGATATCGGGACGACGAGACGAAGTGCATGGGGCCGAGCACCAGCGTCTTCTACCTTCTCAGCCTGACACTTTTTATGGTGCTGCAGGGGTGAAACACTGCCAATGAGATTAGAGCATCTACAGCCGGGCGTCTCAAATTCTCCTCAAACGTTCGAACAGGTCGCCTGGTCACTGTCCGATCACATTTTTTAACCCAGACAGACGCCTCAAACGGGCCTCAGACGCTCGGGCTGACCGGCACCCCTCATATCTAGTCCAAATATATGATAAATATAGGATGACCCGGGCACGTCCGGGCGCGTCCGCCTGACAAACCCGGCCCACCACCGACCCCACAAATGTCCCATAAAAAATCCCATCGGCCTCATCGCTCCGAAACCCTAGCTCACTCACTCTCCTCTCTCGCTCCGTTCTTTCCCCTCCCCGCACCGATTTCGATCGAATCCGGCGCAATGTCGAGCTCCAGCAGCCGCTCCGACGACGAGCTGGATCCGAAGTATGAGCTTGCCCTCCGCATCGCCTTGGAGCGGTCCAAGGTGGAGACCGGAGGCAGCTCCGGATCTGCAGCCTCGCCGCAGCCGCAGCTTACCCATCGGCGCAGCTCGGACACCGGCCCCTCCCGGCCCGGGGGCAGCTTCGACATGCGGCCTGTGCAATCCGCGCCTCCCCTACGCTGGCCCCTGGCCCCGCCGGCTGCTGCTCCCCCTCGTGGGCAGCGGTGGGTGCTTGTGCCCGCCCCGCCGGCCTGGACGCGCGCGTCGGAGTCAGAGGCGCGCGCCTCGCACCGCGAGAGGCAGCAGGAAAGGGAGATGGATGCTGCGGAGAGCTCTGTCCGCCGCCGCCGTGGGTTACCGGCAGAGCCCGACGAGGACGAGCGGCTCCTCGTGTGGGTCTACCGCCGGTCGCTTACGACGGCGGAGACAGACGCTCAGCGGCTCCGCCGTAAGAACGTGAAGGCTCTCCGGCTTGCCATCGAGTGGTCCGAGCGGGAGGCGAAGGAGAAGGCGACGGAGGCGGCTCGGCTGACCAAGCTCAGGCGCCAGCAAGACCGAGCCGTACAGCGCTTCAAGGGCCTCATCATCGTCTCCTCCTCCTCGTTCGACGAATCGGACGATCCTCCACCAGCCGCCGACGGATACAGCTACGCTGGCGACCAGAAGGGGAAAGGGCTGGCCCGGAAGTGGTGAAGTTTAATTTCATTTCAAATTTTAGATGTAGTATAAAGTTGTCCGTCGTTTATGTGAACTTTGATGGACCTTTGAACAGCCGTTCGTGATCTTTTGGTGAACTATTGTGCTATCCTATGTGTGATTCTATGTCCGGTCAGCTGATCTACGTAGTTTGATCGACGTTTCATGATTTAATATGAATATAGGGGTTCGCATATGAGATACACGGATGTGAACGACGCGATTTAAGAAGTGGTCGGTCAGTGTCCGCGGACGCTTCCGCGGGCGTTTTAGGAGCCGAATCTGTCGAGTCCGGCTGTAGATGCTCTTATACTAGTCGTAGCTAGGGAAACCAAACAAGTGTACCGACTTAGAATGAATTCCCACGTATTTTAGGCACGGACTTGCCTCGTTTTCCTTCCCTTTTGTCCACGCCGCATTCCGCAAGGACGGTATGGCTACATGTCACACGTCGCAATTCCGCCGGCAGTACGGCGTATTTCCTTGCTCGAACCAGACACGTACGCTGGCCGGTGTGGACCGGCCGTGGAAAAAATACAAGGGTTTCCCATGCATGCCACGTTTGGAAGAACGAAGCTATCTTGGTCCTGTGTCAAACGTCAACCATGCTCCCTGCCCTGTTGGTCTCGGCACTGCCTAACTTCAAGTGGTACCACGCTCCCCAGTCCTGATCCCCTCTCCTCTCCCTTTTGACTCCTCACATGCCAGCCACAGATAAAGCCAAATTCCCACATGCATGGCACTACTGCCTCTATTAGTAGTGCCATCAGGGTCCATTGACATTGTATACCGCACCGGACGTCAGGATCATGCAGCTCCATGCATGCAGCAGTGATCAGAATATCTACTCCAAGAAAGGTTCAAAACACCAAATTGACAACGAATTAAGGGCACCATGCATCTCCATGCATAAATTATAAGTTTACGTTTGGATTTTGTGTGCTAGCGACAACTGACAACCACTGGATCAGTCAGTTTAATAACGCATGCCCGAGCCAATCCACCCCGCCACTTGCCATCCTGCAGGGTTTATCGAACATCAAGGAGTGCATCAAGAAGAAAATGCCACCCTCTCTCGATCGGTTCTGTTTTATTCGTCGTTTTTTCTTCTTCTTCCAAACCGTACGGCCAGTTGCATTTTAAAATTTGTGAACTTGAAAGATTCGTAGTACGTACTTGAGGGGAACAAAACACGAGGTGCTAGCAAACCACTCTTTATCGGCTTCTGCCTTTCCCCGAAGGGACGCGCTTAGGTGTCTGATGATCCCAAAGCATCTCGTTTCACATTGCAGCTCTCCTGCCAGCCAGCCAGCGAAGCGCTTAGTTGGCAACTACTTTGACACTCGTATCATGGAAACCCCCATGAATTCAGATAATGTGCGTGCAAAGGCCTCCTAGATTGCAATTTGAAACCCCTGCCCATACCATCTTGTCATCGCCAATCGATCGATTCTATGCCTCGTATTCTCCCTTCCCCGCACGGAAACAAATGCCCGCGAATTATTGGTAGCGAGAAAAGATCAATCTTATAATATGACCGATGCACAGCTTTCCGGCTGTGCAAAGTGTTAAGGATTAATTAAATCCCAGTAATCCATGCTTAGGTCGGTTGTATAGTTTAGCAACCGCTAGTTACCGCCTATGTAATTACCGCCTCTGCACACGGGTATAAATACCCTTATCTTCAGTCAAAGAAATCACTGTTCATTCTATCATTCTCTCGCTCTCTCTTTTCTCTTTACATGTTATCAGCACTTTGCCCTAACACAGAGCGATTAGGCCACGAAAGAGAGAAGGCGGAGGCGCACAGGCCACAGCGCAGCCATGGCCTTCGGCCTCGCAACGGAAGCCGCTCCAACCGGCGGTTAGCCAGGACGCATCGCAGGGCGGCGGCACCGGCGCGTGGCGACGAAACTCGCGTGCTGACGCGCGGCCTTGACCGGCGGCGCCCTCAGGCATGGCGTCGGCGAGAAACGACCAGCGCGCGGCACCCGCGTCCTCGACATCCCGAAGGAGGCGAAGGCGGCCAACGGCCGGCATGCGGTGCAGAGAGGTCGGCGCGGCGCGTGGCACGCAGGCCGACGTCCCTCGTCTCTTCGATGTCTCTCTTGGTGGACGCGTGGTGCCCTGCCGGGCGAGCGGCAGCCCTCGGCCGAAGGCGCGGTCTCAACCCGCGCGGAGGCAGATCATGAGGCCCAAAGACGAAGATACGGCGACGGCGCAAGGCCGGGCGCGTCACGACCGGTGACGCCATGAGTATTGCGGCAGCGTCGGCTGTACCGCGGCGCGACGAGCCCCTCCCAGCCAAGCGGCGGGTTTCGGCTGGCGACGCCCCCAGGCGCAGCCACGGAGGCCATTGCCGTCCGGCGTGCCGTCGTCTCCAAGTGTGCAGCGGCGTCCTCCAGGAACTGCACGGGAGAAATCCCAATTTACAACCACACGGGAGAGAGGAAGAGGATAACCTTATCCCTTCGTCAGTTTTCAGTTCAGGCCCTGTGATTACTCTTATTCATAAATTAGTCTTCAGACTTCCTGTACAATGCAAAAAAGGTGCAGGCTTAAGTTAGGGAAACACTTAGTATCATACGTCTGATACAAAGCGTTCACCAGACCACTCGACGGCCGTCGATGCAATTTTGATCCCACGGCCGATATGGTCAATTACCAATAATGCTTTCCAATTAAACAGCCCGATATTCATGACCCATCCCAATAATTGCTCGCCTGCATCCTATCCCTAATTAATCGCGCCTGCCCCTGACTTCCTCACCCCGTTCGTATGGACTGCTCCCAACGACCCCATCGCCGAGCACGCAAGGTCCCTCGCCGCCATCTACCGCAATCCCGCCCCGCCCCAGTGCATCGCCTCGTCCCTCGCTACTGCGGTGTCCCCTCGTTAGGTTGCTGCGGGTGCCATTAATCGGCAACCCCCTCGCCGCCGAGCTTACAAGCTCCCTTGTTGCCCCAATTCTCCGCCAGGATCCTGCCCCGCCACCCTCCTATCCTTTGCGCTCGTGCGGCGTCTTGGTTTGTCAGGAGGCCTTCATGCGTGGAGGACAGCCCATTCGCCCCCTCCTCCATCCTCAATAGACATAGGGTTTGGTTCCTCTCATCTTGATTCATGTTTTAGTTTCTGCAATGGGAGTTGATTTATGTTACTTGTGTTCAGAGGATTGTTTGAAATATGTGTTCATATCTTGGTTCGTTGAATTTGTTGGGTGTCAATATGTTCTAGATGATGTGTACTTGATCAGATCCGTACCTAGCTGCAGCGTCGTCGTTGATCTAGGCATATGTGTAGGCCTCCGTCAAGGATATAACATGTGGCTGGGAGATTCACCAGCGGTGGAATCTGTTTTTAATTTAGTTGATGTAAGCTCACAAAACGTCCAATTAGAGTAGATGAGATCCGTTTGTAGATTATATCTGCACCCGGATATCAGTGTCAAACATGCCATTTTCCATCTTCAATTTTTTGTGCTTCCAATACGTATTTTTTATATTGTCATAGCAATTTCTTCCGCTTCAAGCATTCGTGCTTCCTACGGGCTATGGAATTTAAATCTATTTCCATGCTTAGCTTCCCATGCATTGCTGCATCTACCATCATTCATATGTACGGTTGGAATTTAATCTATTGGCATGCTTGCTTGGTGTACATATTATTTCTTCATACCGTTAGCATCTATACTTCCTAGGTGTCTTATGTACAAATATTTCTTCCATGCAATGGAACTTCACTCTCTTGCCATTTTTCCTAGATGTACATATGTAGAGTTCATTGCTTCAGAGCATCCATGATTTTTATGTACAGATAGAACTGCAATAATGCTTCTTGATTTAGTATATGGGTTTCCATTCTTTGTATATTTCTATTTTATTTTTAAACAGACATATTTTATCATATATCCCATCACTTCTATAATTTCAATTTCTTGCATCATCACTTCAGGTTGTGTAGTTAGTCTTTCCATTCTAGTAATAATGCGTATATATTCAACTGTTAATCGGTATATATTTTTATTTTTATTGCATATATCTCCTTGAGCGGTGTCTCTATCGTCGTTTGTAACCCTATGCTTTAATGCTTAAGACAATTACGATGATATGATTGCTGATCCATTTGTCAGAGTATGTGATGCTTCCATCTAACTTATTATTGCTTCGAAATGCTAAATTTTGTGCTTCGGTGATACATATATTTTTCCACACTAGTTCACCACATATACCTTGCTTATATGCTTCCATTCAAACCTTTTATTGCTTCAGTTGTAATGGTGTTTTGCTTCAAGTAATTTGGACAGGATTGTAAGCACCGTTTGAAGCACCACCACATTGACTATTTACTTCTTCAAGCCGGTGGAAGGAAACTGACATGAAGCTCCTAGTGTGTCATGGGCGCCAAGATAATGTGTGCCTTGAGGAACTGTGCCAAAGACCAGCTGGAGGAAGGAACTATGCCAAAGGCCAGCTTGAGGGCCGCATTGTCACATCCCATACAGAAGCAAATAGTGAAACTAGTAGAAGCAATTTCCAATTTGTAAGGAATGATTCGATGTAAATTTCTTGTCATTGAAGCAAAGTTGCTTTCGCATGAAACTATGGAAGCAAAATCTTTTATCCTTGGAAACAAACTGAGCACATTTGTATTTTTTGAAAACACATCCCTCATGTGTTTGAAGAAAGTGTACCCATGATAATGATTCTTCCTATGGAAATGTCATGCTTGTTTAGAAGCAATTTTCCACTTGAGGGAAACATGATTTTAATGTTTGTGAAGTGAAACAAACCACCACCTAAGTACATATTCATATACAATTATAGCAAGCTTAATTCACCATGGAAGCCAATTCATTGGTACATGGAAGCAAGTTTAATTCACCAGAAAATGATGCTTCCGTCCTACAAAAGAATGCTTCTTTGGTATAAAAAACATGTTACCATCAGTAAGGAAACACATCTTATATATTTCGTAATTAATAGCAGGACTTACTTGTGAGAAGTAACAATATTTTTCCGAAATTATATCCACAAATAGTGGGATTTGTACCCATTCGAGGAAGCAGTCTTAGGAAACAAATCAGAGATTGTGGGGACAAAGATTAGGAAGCAGATTTAGGAAACAAATCGTAGATTATGGGAACAATTATTAGGAAGCAGCAGAATTCACGGAAGCAACAAATCAGGCATTTAACTCACAAAGGAAATTAGCCAATAGATCGGACGGCTGGAACACATCTAATCGTACGGCTATCGACCGGTCTGATACGAAGCTAACCATCAGTAGTCTGATGCCTAGCGGTGCCCCTTAAGTTATCCCTCGGTTGTTCTATGGATTTACATTGAAGAACATGGTTAATCCAGACATGTTGACCATGTTTTTCTGAAATTTATTAGATGGACCATGTATTTGCTAGTTTAGCAATTCTCTACAATATGCCATTTTAATACAACAACAATATTTTTGCAATTGAAAAAAAATCTTGTAAATCTGAATGAAATTCAAACAAGAATTTTCAAAATGTCGTACTTAATACGACCATCCCAAAATTAAATTTGGAATCACAAGGTACTGGTGACATCTACTGTACCATTTGCAGATTATGCATCACTACTGCGAGGTCTACATCTTGTCAATTTTACAAGATGATTACCTTCAAAGTGCTCTTCTGAATATTAATATTTAGATGTGGTTACCTCAAGATATCATAAGGTAATATTGGCATCTACTGCAAAAATTTGTAGACTATCCACTATTACTGCAAGGTCTACATCATGTCATTTTGACAGATGATTACTTTCAAAGTGATTTCATACATTTAGCATAACATAAGGTAATAGAATTATGAACATCTACTGACAAAAGTCAGACTATGTTTTCTATTACTGTGAGATCTACACCATATTGGTGATTATCTTCAAAGTGTTATCCTATAAATTGAGGTCTACACATATGGTTATAAAGCATCAGCGATTTCAAAATTTGCTCCTTTGAAGCAATTGTTGTTATTCACTAAAATGATTTACTATCATAGTAAATTCATGCATGATCATTACATGTTGAATGGTATTATCTACCAATATCGATTATTCAAGCCTCATTTTGCTTGAATAAGTTATAGAGAATTACGCAAATATACGCATACCCAGTGATTCTAAAGTTGCATATTTCCTCGAGAATAAAGTCCAGAATGTTAGCAATGGCTTCATCACATGCGTTGTATTGAAGGATACACCCAGGTTCACCAAAGATGACCTTGGCCAAGATTGTTTTCAACAAATCATTCTATCCATATACATCGCTTACTTCTAGAAATAAATTAAATAAATGCATGAGCCTTTTTCATGTAACACATGGATGACATTTCCAAATGCAAATTCATGTTAGGTGGGAGTGTTTATTTTAAGATGATTTATGACATCAGTCATTGTACCCATCTATGGCATTGTGGCACTATAACTCCATCTTCGGAAAATGTGTCATGGCTATTCTCTTAATAGCTAAGTATGTTCATATGCATTTTATATGTCACCAACTTCACTTAGTTCTTAAACTAAGTACATAATATATGAATATTTATTTACTTTGAATATTTCCCTTAGGAGAATGAGCACATCGCGGATGACCACCATTCAGTTTTCAAGACATCAAGTCTATCGCAGCTCACAATTTTATCACTTAATCAACTTCAAGTTGAGATCTCGTGATCAAATATTTTTCTATATATAGATCCAGTTGAAAAGCCCTTAATGCACTTTACATCCTCTTAAGATGGTACTACCATTTTTATAATCAAGAAACATGGAATTTCTTAAAATCATCAGATTCACCCAACGGGTGCTATACCATAATTTAAAATTCTTGCTGGTACCGAGAATACTATGCAAGTTAGTGGTCACAAAATATAACCATGAGGAATTCGAAGTAAAGTGGAGGCTAATAGACAATCAAAGACAGAATTGTCTCTTAATAGGAATCGGTTGTTTTCAAGTGATCAAAAGACAACTCTCAAGTTTGTCAGATGTGTGGTTATATAAATATTGTACATATGATTACCAAACCCTCAAACATATGGTCGAACCACACCACAAATTTATTAAAAGGCCAATAAGTTCAATGGGATAAATTTGAAAATGTGCAAATAACAACCAGATTCTGGTAAAGGATTGTTCTCAGAATCTTCATTAGAAGGAGGACCAAAATCTAGTGCAGAAAATTGAGGATGAACTCATTTGCACTCAATAATATCGGAGACCTCAGGTAATCTCGTAATTATCCCAACATATTATTAGCCTATACTTGTACTACTACATGTAGTAAAATGTCCAATATAAATTTGAATGAATGTTTCAATTCATACTCAATATTGTTGCGGACATAATGATTTTCTAAGTATTAATAAATAAAATATTAGGATTGATAGCCTTTGCCATCCTGGTTTGGGGATGATTAGAAAATTGTTGACAATTCGTTTGGTCACAACTTAACAAGTTGCAAAATATTTCCCATATCATCAGATTATATGTGCACCACATGTGCCATAGAGGAAATCTGTTTTAAGGAACTCTCACCTTAAAATTCTAAATGAGCCACTTATTCTTTCTTGAACACATTTAAAGGATATATGTGGAATGTTGAACCATTATCTGGGGTAATTTAGATACTTCATGGTACTCATATACACATTCATAAAATATTTTTAAGTGTCTCTTATCACTCACAACCATGATCTTACCCAATAAATTGCTTAACTTGTCAAAGTAGGAGCAAATTCTCCTGAACAAAGGATAAACCCATTCGAATGGATAATGTCGTTGAACTCATTTCACGAGAATTTTCTGATTGCATTCAGTACCCTATGTACATACCCAGAATGGTTTAACTAAATTCCTTATCAAAGATAGTCAAATGAATTACATGACCACTTTTAAAGAATTGTAAATTTACCAGCCTCTTGTTGGACACATACGGCCTTACACATCGTAAGTATGATCTAAATCATACAAACTGCATATGATACTACTTTCCCCCTGTAGTTACTACGTGGAAATCAACAAAGTATTTCCTATCTGCGATAATTCGGTTACATGCCGATATCACCACTCCAGCGTACATCAATGGGCACTCACAGAAAATTAGGGATCTATGTGAGGAATAATAATTTATCCGTCAATCAAAATTATTCATAGCCCGTATGCTGATTGCATCAGCAATAAGGATATTTTCCGGCATTAGGGGAGATAAGTACAACAAAGAATGCCGATAAATAAATTAGAAATGTTATTGACATTCAATCCTTATATCCACGTACTCAAAGAATCTGAACTAGAAGTTTAGAGAATCATATATTTGCAACACATTACAAATCTGCCACATACATTTACTGATGACAAGGTGTTACTAAATTCTATATTCCTGCAGTAAAGTGTTAGAAAGAGTGGAGGTACCTGATAAACCACTCTTCTCCTCAAATGAGAGCAAGAGGGGGAGAAACTCTGACAGGACGAGATATAACTTCTCATATGCTTCCGCGGAAACAGAGGAAATCAAATCCTCAACCAGTAAATGTAATTCAACATCAAGTTGAAAGACACCTCACTGGATGCTCATCATCCAAAGCCCGACATAAATATGCACAAATGTTTTGGTGCCGGGACATCGAAAGACCTTGACTCCATTTGTTGTAGGAAATCACAAGGAGTTAAAAAGGAATAAATATATTATCCACAAACTTCAATGATTTCATCAGAATCATATAGACTAAAGACTACATTTGTCGACATGTATTTCTTCTCAAATTGCTAAAACCTTTTGGGCCCTGAACCAAAATCCATGGTAGAGTGCCTCTTGCACTCATATTGGTTCACATTAAAGGAAGCAAGTAACGAAGAATAACACTCGCTCTGCAAACGAGTGGTATTTACCGCAGTAATACCTACTCCTCAAAAGTATCTTTCATATGAAATACTAAAAACTTCTCATTCATAGACAAAGTCAATGAGGTGGTGAGAAAGCGAGACTTGTAGCAAAAGGGTTCACGCAGAGACCCGACATCGATTACGATGTAACATACCCGCTTGGTATGAGTGGAATTATGTTTCGATACTAAATAACATTGGCAATAAAAAATAATAATATTATCCATGAAGTTGATGGATGTAGTGGCTACATACTCATATGAATCACTTATTTCAGAAATCTCTATTTTAGTCCCTGAAGGGCTTATACTTCCGAATCCAAAAGAAAATCGCAACAATTTTTGTGTAAAACTTCATAAGTCACTCTATGGCTTGAAATAGTCGGAAATCATATGGTACTACCGACTAAATGAGTTCCTTCCTCAAAAGGATTACTCGAATAATGATGATTATTTACATGTTTAATAAAGGAATCCCAAATTTGATTTCCTTTCATCACCTCAGTGTATATTGATGACCTCATCATCAATGTCTATACGAGACCTAAACATACACATAATCATCTCAAGACGGAAAATTTGGATTCAACCATATTTAGCTTAAGCTTACAACTTGAGCATTCTCTCAAGAATACATATCAGTCTACATATATCCAAGACATACGAGAAGTTCAATGTGGATATATCATGCAAATAAAAGACTTGTAATATGGTCATACTACCCCTGATAGATTACAAATCCATTCATACCTAGGGGTGATAATTACGTGATATTAGGACCTAAAGTTCTACATCTCACTAACACTAAAGCACTCATATAATTGCAAACTACGTCAGGCCTGACACTATATTTGCTATCTTTGTTCAGAGTGCAACCCCAACAAAAGGTATATGGTCGATATAAGAAATATCAACTTATATCTCAAGCTCACAATAAATCTTGGGCAATTCCAAGGAAAAATCAATATATGACCATGATATGATGGAATGACATTGGCTCTTTATTTGATCCCAACAATGCCATATCAGTGACTGAATTCACTGGAATAGTCTTCTCATGGAAGTCATCTAAATAGACTTTAATGGCTACTTCCACTATTCATTCAAACATAATTGCTTTATCTAAAAGCATTGCCAAATATGCATGGCTCAGCAGAATGATTAACCACACTCAAAATCATGTGGTTGAGATTCATCATAATCGCATAACTTGATTTTATCAAGATTCTACCACTTGTGTTACTCAATACCTACAGGTTATATGAAGAGCAACATCATAAAGCACATTGCTCGAAAATCACTTATCCTCATGAATTATAGAAAGTGAGGAAACAATTTGCAAACAAAATATTGGAAAATCCAACGGATTATTCATAATGTTATGATCATGTCAATAGAATTGGTCGGACACATCCTCTAGATTTGCAAAGTTCAGGGGGAGTAATCTCCCAAAGTATAACCCGTTAACAATCATCAGATTGCATATATTGTACTCTTTTCCCCTTCATGAGTTTTTCCCTAATGGTTTCTCATAAGAGGTTTTTAACGAGACAATATTGATACAAGTGTTCACATATGTCATGTCAGTTTCTCCTTATATTTTTCCCATTGGGTTTTAAAGGAGTTTTCAGTGACATATCAGATCGCACTCTTTTCCTTATGAGTTTTCTCTCAAAGTTTCTCATAATGGTTTTTAACGAGGCAATATCTTATCAAAGATCATATGTCATACTTTCTATTTTCCCTATCGGGGTTTTTAAAGAAAGTACTCAAGACATATTAATTGTTCTCTAAACTCACCGATGAGTTTTCTCCTTCTTCAAAGGTTTTTCTCATATGAGTTATCAAGAGACAATAATCATTATATGTTGCATCATTTTCTCCTTATTATTTTTCCCACTGGGTTTAAAGGAGTTTTAGCAACATATCTACCCTATTCTCCTCATATTTTTCCCACAGGATTTTTGGAGGAGACTTTGAAGATTATATAAGGATTTCTCAATATGAAGATGATGAACATTCTCAAGGGCGGCCGTATATTAGGAGGAGTCTATCAAGATGATGCATATTCATTTAGTGAAGCATAGATTAGGGGAATACGTGGTTTTCTTCCTGTCCGTATACCCCGGTGTCTATATACCACAGCCATCCAAGGCGACTAGGGTTTTGACGGCCCGCCGCCGGCCGCCTCCTTGGCGGCGGCGCGTGTGCCGGTGTCTCTTTCCCAGGGCGGCGCCGGAGGTGCCGTGGCTGGTCTCTCGTCCTCTGCTAGAACTTCGGCCAGCAACAAGTCTGGTGCCGGTGCAGGCTTCATGGGTTGATCTCCTCGTGTGTCTACTGCTTGAACGCCATGAGGATTTCATCTACTGTGTTTGCGTACAGCTTCCCTGATGGTGCTTAGGGAACTTGCTTGTTGATCGGATCTGAAGACAACTTTGGATCTGTTCTTTTCTGTCCCGGCGCTGCCTGGTGCAGTGATCAGTTTTCTGTCCCGGCGTTGGTTGGCAGCGCTCGGTTCTCTTTACTACAGTTTTGGTTGTTTCCCCGGCGAGGCCTCCATGTCTGGGGACCGCCAGAGCAAATGAATCTTCTAAGCTGGAACTGCCGGGGGGCGGGGAACTCCCGGACAGTTCGTGAAGTGGCGACTTTTATTCAGTCGTTTTCCCCCATGCTGGTGTTCTTATGTGAAACAAGGCAACAAAAAAGTAAGATGAAAAAATACCGATCTCGGTTCGGTTTGAAAGGTTTTGAGGGTGTGGATAGTATTGGAAATAGTGGTGGTTTGGCTCTTTATTGGCATGAGTCACTCAAAGTGGAGGTGGTGTTTTCAAACCAGAGATGTATCGATGCCCATGTTAGATTGGGTGCCGATGAGATTATGTGGAGGTTGACTTGTGTGTATGGAGAACCAAGAGTCGAAGAGAGACATAACATGTGGACTTTGCTTAATAATCTAAGCTCCCAGTCTAATCTACCCTGGTTAGTAGTGGGGGATTTTAATGAATGCATGTGGGACTTTGAGCATTTTTCCTTGTCACCGAGACCCATGTGTCAGATGCAAGCTTTTCGTGATGTGCTTGAGATATGTGAGTTGGCAGACTTGGGTTTTTCGGGAGTTCCGCACACCTACGACAACAAAAGAAGTGGTGCGGCGAATGTCAAAGTGCGCCTGGACAGGGCTGTGGCAACCCCGTCATGGCGCAATATTTTTGAAGCTCCTGTTGTTCGTCATGTTGTCTCACCGGTGTCTGATCATGTGGCTCTGCATGTTAATTGTGATCGTTTGGAGGACGTACATGTAAAGAAAAAATTCCGACAATATGAAGTAATGTGGGAGAGAGATCCGGTCCTCCAGGAAGTCATTGCACGAGCATGGGAGGCAGCTGGGCAGAAAATATGTCTGGGAGACGTCCACGCTGCACTCAGGTCCACCATGTCTAAATTGTTTGATTGGAGCAGAGTAAAGTTTGGCAGTATCAAAAACGAGCTTGAGAAGTCTAGATCCCAGTTGGAGGAATTGATGTTAATGAACGCAGACAGATGCGAGATACGAAGAGTAACAGACAAGATGAATGAATTACTGTATCGAGAGGAATTGATGTGGCTACAAAGATCACAGATAGATTGGTTAAAAGAAGGAGACAGGAACACGAAGTTTTTCCATGCAAGATCAGTCTGGCGGGCTCGAAAAAACAGAGTTAAAAGATTGGAAGATGCTCAGGGTGTTGTACATATGGGGATTAAAGAGATGGGAAGGGCGGCTACAGAATATTTTGAGGAGCTTTTCACAGCTGACCCAAGCCTTGATCATTCCCACGTTACTGATTTGTTTGAGCCTGTTGTAACTCCGCAGATAAATGATGCTTTATGTGCGGAATTCTCAGATAAGGAGATTGGAGATGCTCTTTTTCAGATTGGACCCCTGAAGGCGCCGGGACCGGATGGCTTCCCTGCACGCTTTTTTCAGCGCAACTGGGGAACGGTAAAGGAAGATATAATTGTCGCAGTAAAAAATTTCTTTCGAACTGGGATAATGCCTGCAAATGTTAATGATACTATCATTGTTATGATTCCAAAAGTTGATAACCCGGTGAAAATCACGGATTTCCGTCCCATAAGTTTATGCAATGTTGTTTACAAAGTGGTCTCAAAATGCTTAGTAAACCGTTTAAGGCCTGTCTTGGATGACATTATCTCGCCCTCTCAAAGTGCATTCATTCCTGGTCGTATGATCACAGACAACGCTTTTGTAGCTTTTGAATGCATTCATCATATAAAGCAAGAAAAGGACCCTACCAGGAGCTATTGTGCGTATAAGCTTGATCTCTCAAAAGCTTATGATAGGGTGGATTGGAATTACCTTAGGCAAATGATGCAAATGCTTGGCTTTGCTCACCGTTGGATTGACTGGATAATGTCATGTGTGACCTCGGTGAGATACTCCGTAAAATTTAATGGAGCCATCTTGGATTCGTTTGCACCGTCGCGTGGTCTTCGGCAAGGTGATCCGCTATCCCCTTATTTATTCTTGTTTGTTGCAGACGGTCTTTCTGCTCTTATCAATAAAGGGATTGATACCGGTAATATTTCTCCGCTGAAAATTATGAGAAGTGCTCCAGGAATTTCACAATTATTATTCGCGGATGACACACTTTTGTTCTTCAAGGCTTGTGACCAAGAAGCAAACTATATTAAAAGTATTCTGGAAGTTTATGCAAATGCCACTGGGCAGTTGTTAAACCCTGCCAAATGCTCTATGATGGTGGGTAGATCGTGCCCGGATGTAACCAGAGATGGGGTTAAAAATATTCTGCAGGTAACTTCGACAGGGTTCGAGGAAAAATATTTGGGACTGCCCACTCCGGATGGCCGAATGTCAAAAGGAAAATTTCAGAACCTGCAAGTAAAATTATCAAATCGATTGTTTGCTTATGATGGCCACCCTACTCAAGCGGGTAAAGAAGTGTTAATACGTACTGTTGCTCAATCAATTCCTACTTACATCATGAGTGTGTTTAAGCTTCCATTGGAGGTATGTGATGATCTAAACCGCATGGTTAGGAACTATTTTTGGGGGGCAGAGAAGGGGAAGAGGAAAACACATTGGTATGCATGGGAGAAGATGACTAGACCGAGGAAACAAGGTGGCCTTGGTTTTAAAGACTTTCGACTTTTCAACCAAGCGCTCCTGGCTCGTCAGGCTTGGCGAATACTTGAGTTCCCCAATAGCTTATGTGCAAGGTTGTTTAAAGCAAAGTATTTCCCAAATGGGCACTTACTGGATACGGTTTTCACAAGTAACCCGTCGCCTACATGGCAGGCCATTGTTCATGGCCTCGAGCTTCTAAAAAAAGGCGTTGTTTGGAGAATCGGAAACGGCCAGAAAGTACGTATATGGAGAGACCGATGGATAGCACGCGAACCAACCGGTGGTCTAATTACACCCCGTGGGAGGTGCCGCCTGAAGTGGGTCTCAGAGCTACTGAACATCCATGGAAATTGGGACCTAGATAAAATAAATCAGTATTTTCTCCCAGTTGATATCGTTGAAATCCAGAAAATCAAACCATCTGCTCGGCTAGATGACGATTTCGTTGCTTGGGCGCCTGAAAAAAGTGGAGTCTTTACGGTACGTAGTGCATACAAATTGGCTAGTGATGAATGCTCGAATTTTAGAGAGGCTTCTACTAGTTCTCGACCTGATGGAACAAGAGAAGCATGGAACTTTATATGGCGTAGTGCAGCGCCACCAAAGGTTCAGTCATTTGCGTGGAGACTGGCTACTGATTCACTAGCAAATTGGACCAACAAAGTAAAAAGGAACTTGGAAGTTCTAGGAACATGCCCTGTCTGTGGGATGGAGGACGAAGACTCGTTTCATGTTTTTTGCACTTGTAATCATGCCGTCATCTTATGGAAGGCTATGGCGAAGGAATGGGTACTGCCTGAGCGATGAAGCATTGCACATGTTGGCCGGGACTGAGTTCCTTCATCTCCTGTCAAACACGCATGAAGACGGACGAGTTAAGATCATGATGCTCTTTTGGCGAATCTGGTATGTGCGTAATGAAATAGTGCATGCAAAACAACCACCACCCGTGGAAGTTTCTTTGCGCTTCCTTGCCAGTTACTTGTCCTCCTTAATCTCCCTTCACGTGTGCTCAAATGTTGATCTAGTGAAAGGGAAGATAGCAACTATAAATATTTAGAGACCGGTTCAGGTCACATGCAGTATTGGACAAGAGGTCTGCTCTTGGGCTGCACCAACTGTTGGCAGAGTCAAACTCAACTCGGACGATTCGGTCCTGGGTGCTGCTGCAGGAGCCGGAATGATCCTAAGGGATCATGAGGGAGAAATAGTTTTCAGTGCCTGCAGATTCTTATATGCATGCGATGATGTTCTGGAAGCGGAGCTACTTGCAATAAGGGAAGGAATTTCTTTGGCCCTACAATGGAGTAGCTCACCAATTGAGGTGGAGTCTGATTGTTTAGAGGCTGTCAACATGATCAAGGGAGGTATCAGCAACAAATCTAAATATGTGTTCATTATTAGAGAGATCATTAGTAGTATGGGGGAGAGGAATTCTTGCATTGCTCATATTCGCCGAACCTGTAATAGGGTTAGTCATGCCTTGGCAAATTTTGGTAGGATGCAACGCCAAACTATGGTTTGGCTAGGCTCTGGTCCAGAAGAAGTTTTGGCACTTGTGGGACGAGATGTAATTTCTGATTTCTGAGCAATGAAAGAATTTATTCCGCAAAAAAAAAAGGCATAGATTAGGGGGAGTGTTAAGGATTAATTAAATCCCTGTAATTCATGCTTAGGTCGGTTGTATAGTTTAGCAACAGCTAGTTACCGCCTCTGTACACGGATATAAATACCCTTATCTTCAGTCAATGAAATCACTGTTCATTCTATCATTCTCTCGCTCTCTCTTTTCTCTTTACACAAAGCCGCATTTGATTTTATCCATGGACGATAATTCCATGCCGAATGTGCGTGCATGCAGAGCAGAGCAGGGCATCGGCCACGAAGAAAAATGACACGCCGAATGTGTATACGCCACGATCCACCCCGCATTGGACATCTGCCCAACCGCCTACCCAGTAGGAAATTCCACGGCAACCCGCGACAGAGGCGAAAGCGAACCGAGCTTAATTGATCAACTGAACCTCGAGGGGGGAACGGCCGAGCACACACCTGGCCGGCCGGCTGCGCACGGAGCTCCGGTCATCCACGTCGTGTTTAGCCTAGCCGGAGACGGGAAGGAAAGAGAAGGAGGAATTAAGAGCGCTGTGCCCCGCGAAAGCTGCCCTGCTCGTGTTAAAGGAGGGAGCGGCTTCACCTCAGTTCGTTATCGCCACCGGACTCGACAGCGACGGGTGGTTGCGCCGGTGCGATCGATCAGCTGGTGCTCCGACACTATGCAGCGGCCGAGATGGACAAGACCGGAGACTGGGAGAGCCAGGCAATAGTAGATCTTTCCAAGCGCAGATGACAAGCGTTATTAGCGGATTCATGCATGAACACAACGGCACACGTTGCGATCCTTGTGGGTCGTCCGTTTGTTGGTTGTTTGGTAGGTCGCGTCACTTCGTCCCTTCATTGACCTCTTATCTTGATTGCATGTCACAATACGTACGTACGGATGTTATGTCTACGTAGGCCAGTATAGACGTCAGTTTGAGAAAACGTATGCTTGAGTGTTCAAAAAAAGAAAACGTATGCTTGATAACTCAGGATTAACTAACAAATAGCATGAATAAATTGCCCAACCACAGCACATAACACACTATCATGTCCCAAGCTAATACATAAAGTATGCAGGTCAGTATAGACGGCAGACCGAGAGCACGTATACTTACAACTAGCGATCACTGTCATGTCGCAAGCTAAAAGAATACTAGTACTAGAAACGACCGAACACCATGGTCCACTCCCTTCTCTTTGCTAGCTGTTCGTGTTTGACGACATGACGAATCCGTCCGTGGTAAACAAAAAACTGAAATGCCAACACGAGGAAAATGGAAAAGCACTAGCAGCGGCTACAGAATTATATATGCCCTGACCCGGCCCGGTCCACTCAACGCCTAACAAAATGTACTAAAGAAATAGCATTACGCAAGAAAAAAAATGTAGTACTGCTAAAATTGTCAGCAGCCGGCCGCGGGATCAGCAAAGTAATCAAAAGAATCGACGGCCACGTCTTTAGAATTCGGCGGAAATCATGACATGCCACACCGACGCCACAGCGGCAGGTCAATGCGTATAACGTTTAATCACACATATGGTACCAAATTAGTAGTAGGTGGTTAACTATAAGCGCATCTCCAACATCGACCCTCAAACTTCCCGCATCCGTTCAGATCGCACTGACCGTGAAAGTCATCCAACGCAGTCCTGTATCGGTTCGGACGCGATTTCTCCCGCAAACCGGAGACAAAACATGGGCCTTTGCGGGAGTCCGGACTCGCGAAACGTCGGTCTCCGCCCTCCTGCCCAACCCAAAAGGAAGATGGAGCCCACGCTTTTGTCGCATCCCGCACTGTTTCCGCGCTAAAATCCCCCACTCTCTTCTTCCGTTCCCGCCACTCTCCGCCCAATTCCCGCTCTTTTCTCCCAACTTGTCCTTCCTTCCGCCGTCGACGCATGGAACCGTCGGGGAACATGTTGGAGATGGAGCTGGCGAAGGTGCCGGAGGATCTGAGCATCACGCTCGCCCGGAAGATCAGCTCGGAGACGCGGCAAAATCGCCGTGTCAAAGTGAATGCCGCAAAGGACGAGAAGCTCAAGAAGCGGTTGCCGCCGGTGGGCTTGGTGGTGGCGATGGGCGTGGAGGTCGTGGCGGTCGGAGCGGTCATGGCGGACGCCGGTAGATGGGCGCGTCGACATTACAGACGGTGCCGTGCCCGGAGCCTTACATAGTCGATGTTAACGCGGCGCCGCTCTTTTTCGAGTATTCTTCGCCACCGCTCGTCCGGGCGCAGCTGGCGGCCGGGAGCAGATGGGCACCCGCACGCTGTTCGCTGCAATGCCCAGAGCAAGGGAGCCGCGTACGGCACAGACAGGGGATGCTCGACATCATCCACGACGGAGGCGAGGGAGTAGGAGGGGGCTATGAGGACGGGTAGGTGGAAGACTCGGATCCCACCCAGTCCGACAACTATCAGCAGCAGCAGTCCTACACCTAGACGGCCACGCAACAGTCCTACACCCAGACCGGTGATGATACACATCAACAACAACATTGGGCCGCCGGAGAGCAGCATCCGATGAGGGAGAGAGAGAAGGAGGAGGACGGCGACGACGTTGATCCAGATGATAGAGCCGGCGATCCGAAGAAGAATGATAGAGGAGAAAGCTTCAACATGCGGGAGGACGAGCTGTTGTGCCATGCATGGTTGGTCACTACCGGCGGCGACGACACCTCCTTGGTCGGGGAGCAGCTTGCTGGGATTGCCGGTCCGGCATGGCGAAAATGCACGGACTACAGGACTGATGTTCTTTTGAACTCGGGCATGTAAAACTAAGCATATTTGTTTCTTTTTTGGTTGTGATCGGGGATGTGATTCCGCGCGGGTGTGATTGGCGCGTTGTGTGAATCAGCGCGTACATTTGTATTTAAATTACTTTCGGACGTATACAGACTATAGTTGGACGGCATCCTCCCGTATCCATGTCCGTGGATTGGTCCCCTGTTTGTGAACGGATGTAGGAGAAAATTTACGGATTGCCGTTGAAGATGCCCTAAGTATAGCTACTATTATTACAGATTTTTTAGCTTAAATATACCTACTATTGGACTCTTTTTGCTTGACGTGTAGTTTCAGCTTAACTAATCGAGCAGCGACCGAAGAGCGGAGCGGCAGCAGGATGGGAGGCAAGAGAAGTGCGCTTGAGAAAAGGAAGGAAGGTTCATGCGGCAGGTTTGGTGACTGCGAACCATCGGAATACGGGAGTACGCGTCCCTACCCACCTACGGCACCTACTACAAAACTGCATCATATACCATGCATCCTACTGTTGCGAATATACAATACGTACCGAATAACGCCGGGAACAATATCTACAACTGCACGGTCGATCGAGGAAGAAGCGTCGGAGTAGTCGCGGCCGGAGCGCCGTCCCCATCCGGCAGCCGGTCGATCTATCGAACAAACAGTGTTGGGCTGGCAGGGTTTGGTGAGTGAAGGTGCTTGATGTTGTTTTAAAATGCTTTCACCGTGCGTGCGCGCGCGGGCAACGCGGGCAGGGACAGCGAACGCCCGCGGCGCGCGTCCCGTGCATTCGCGGTACCGCAATTCCACGCGGGACTGCGAGATTGGTGCGTTTTGGTTCTATATATAAAAAAACATCTATAACCGAGCATCTTATATCCGTGGATAGGCCATCCGGTCACTGATCGATCACAAAATACCAACCCAAGCGAAGCTCTCAAACGGGCCTTAAACGTCCGGGCTGACTGCCACCCCTCGTACCGTCTCAAATATAGGATGGATATGAGGCGGTCCGGGCGCGCCCGCCACATCAGCCCGGCCCACCGTTTGTGATGGATAGCTCGCTTGTCCGAGTGTGATGGATGGCTCGCTTGTCGGATCATTGGCCGGACGCCATCCATGCCGTCTGCTACGACCCCATGCTTGCGTCCTGCTCGTCCTGCGCTGCCTACAGCCGCTGCCGCCCTCGCCGCCTCATACTCTCTACGGTCGTTGATCTCCTTCTTATTCGTAAGCCACTTCTTTGCATGCTCATCCAAGAGGGTTTCATCCATCAACATGATCTTCACATCATCCGCGTCCCGTGCAAGTTGCAACCTCTCCTTGTCAAGCTCAATCTCTCCGAATGTCTTGGTCTTCTCGAGTTCCCATTTGATTGTCGCCTCTTACTTCTTCAACTCGATCTTCTCCCTCTCAATTTTCAGCTTCTTCTCCGGCCTCTTGCGCTCCCACTCCATCCTCTCATTTTGCGCATCCAACATGAGCTTGTACCTCTCCTCTTTCTTGTTCTCCCTTGCCGAAAAAATGGCCGTCCATGTGGACGATATTTTTGTAGCCGCGGTGTCACAGGAGGCCCTTGACTTCTCCCACTTGTTTCCCATGACTTGTCGGTTATCCTTTGGCTTGGTGGCTCTTCCATTTGCGACGACAACATCGTCCTCTTCATTTGATTGGTGGGAGCTTGAGGCATCATTCCTCTTCTTGCCGCTCTTGAGATCGGCCACAAGTTGTGTCCACTCTGGCACTCCATTCAATAAGACCCAACAATGGCTAAAAGCAAACGACTTCTTCTCCATCTCATGATACAAAGTGGCCGCCACCGCCGTCTAGCAAACAACATATGTATGAGCACGCGGATGAAAACATAAGAAGCATATGGAAATTACGACAAGATGAAGCAATTGAGCTTACGTGAGTTGCCACTCCCATCCCACTTTGAGGGTGTTTGGTCACTTCTGAGTAGTAGCCGGCGTACTTGTTCACTTCCCCTTGAATGACCCTCCATCGATGTTGGAGAGATGCCACATTGCGGGTGGTCACGACAGGATGCGGCTCCACATACTCCTTTTGTTCGTGATACTCCTTCCAAATCTTCTCCCAATACTTGTTCCCCTTTTGTTCTGTTTCGGAATTTTTGGAGATAAAGAAGTATATGTACCATCTGCATCTTTACAGACTGTCCTGTTTTTACATATTACTGTTATAGTTTCGTTATTTGCTTATGTTTAAAATCTTGTTGAGCCCCGTTGACTTGGGAGCCATAGAATTGTGATAGAATACAATGAGTAATATTTGATTATAATTATACAATAATGTTACAGCAGGACATGATGTGATTTGATGTTATATGTACTAACCCCTCTAATAAAAAGTTCGGTTAAGTTTTATGTGGATGAAGTGTTCGAAGATCGAGGATTTATCGATATGAGGAGAATAAGGAGAGGCAAGAGTTCAAGCTTGGGGATGCCCAAGACACCCCAAGTAAATATTCAAGGAGACTCAAGCGTCTAAGCTTGGGGACGCCCCGGAAGGCATCCAATCTTTCTTCTTCGATAATTATCGGTATATTCCGGTTTTGTTTTGTTCACATGATATGCGTAAATTCTTGGAGCGTCGTGTACTTTTTATTTTTCTTTTAATAATGCAACATGCTGGTATGAGTTAGTCCTTGGTTAATTTATAAAATGCTCTTTGTGAAGAAAATATGCCCTAGAGGCAATAATAAAGTTGTTATTTATATTTCCTTATTTCATGATAAATGTTTATTATTCATGCTAGAATTGTATTAACCGGAAACTTGATACATGTGTGAATACATAGACAAAACACAGTGTCCCTAGTATGCCTCTACTAGACTAGCTCGTTAATCAAAGATGGTTAAGTTTCCTAACCATAGGCATGTGTTGTCATTTGATGAACGGGATCACATCATTAGGAGAATGATGTGATGGACAAGACCCATCCGTTAGCTTAGCATAATGATCGTTAAGTTTTTTATTGCTATTGCTTTCTTCATGACTTATACATATTCCTCTGACTATGAGATTATGCAACTCCCGAATACCGGAGGAATACCTTGTGTGCTATCAAACGTCACAATGTAACTGGGTGATTATAAAGATGCTCTACAGGTATCTCCGAAGGTGTTTATTGGGTTGGCATAGATCAAGATTAGGATTTGTCACTTCGAGTATCGGAGAGGTATCTCTGGGCCCTCTCGGTAATGCACATCATAAGAAGCCTTGCAAGCAATGTGACTAATGAGTTAGTTCCGGGATGATGCATTACGAAACGAGTAAAGAGACTTGCCGGAAACGAGATTGAACTAGGTATGAAGATACCGACGATCAAATCTCGGGCAAGTAACATACCGATGACAAAGGGAACAACGTATGTTGTCATTGCGGTACGACCGATAAAGATCTTCGTAGAATATATGGGAACCAATATGAGCATCCAGGTTCCGCTGTTGGTTATTGACCGGAGAGGTGTCTTGGTCATGTCTACATAGTTCTCGAACCCGTAGGGTCCGCACGCTTAACGTTCGATGACGATTTGTATTATGAGTTATGTGATTTGGTGACCGAAGATTGTTAGGAGTCCCGGATGAGATTACGGACATGATGAGGAGTCTCGAAATGGTCGAGAGGTAAAGATTGATATATTGGATGATAGTATTCGGACACCGGAAGTGTTTCGGAATGTATCGGGTACATATCGGAGTACCGGGGGGGTTACCGGAACCCCCCTTGGGAAGATATGGGCCATATTGGCCATAGGAGGGAGGCAAACCAGCACACATAGAGGTGGCGCGCCTCCCCAAGGGAGGAGTCTGAATTGGACTAGGGGAGGGGGCGGCGCCCCCCTTTCCTTCTCCCTTTCTCTTTCCTTCCCCCTTTCCCCCTCCGATAAAAGGAAGGGGAGGGGCCGAATCCTACTAGGAGCCCAAGTGGGACTCCTCCCACTTGGGGCGCGCCTAGGGCCGGCCTCCTCCCCTCTCCCTCCTTTATATACGGGGGAGGGGGTGCCTCTAACACACATCAATTGTTCCAAGCCGTGTGCGGCACCCCCCCCCTCACGGTTTACTCCTCCGGTCATATTCACGTAGTGCTTAGGCGAAGCCCTGGCGGATTACTTCACCATCACTGTCACCGCGTCGTCGTGCTGACGGAACTCTCCCTTGACACTTTGCTGGATCAAGAGTTCGAGGGACGTCATCGAGCTGAACGTGTGCAGAACTCGGAGGTGCCGTACGTTCGGTACTTGATCGGTCGGAACGAGAAGACGTTTGACTACATCAACCATGTTAATCAAATGCTTCCGCTTTCGGTCTACGAGGGTACGTAGACACACTCTCCCCCTCTTGTTGCTATGCATCTCCTAGATAGATCTTGCGTGAGCGTAGAATTTTTTTGAAATTGCATGCTACGTTCCCCTACAGTGGCATCCGAGCCAGGTCTATGCGTAGATGATATGCACGAGTAGAACACAAAGAGTTGTGGGCGATGATAGTCATACTGCTTACCACCAACGTCTTATTTTGATTCGGCAGTATTGTTGGATGAAGCGGCCCGGACCAACCTTACATGACCACGTTCATGAGACCGGTTCCACCCACAGACATGCAACTTTTTTGCATAAAGGTGGCTGGCGGGTGTCTGTTTCTCCAACTTTAGTTGAATCAAATTTGACTACGGCCAGTCCTTGTTGAAGGTTAAAACAGCAAACTTGACAAAACATCGTTGTGGTTTTGATGCGTAGGTAAGAACGGTTCTTACTAGAAGCCCGTAGCAGCCACGTAAAACTTGCAACAACAAAGTAGAGGACGTCTAACTTGTTTTTGCAGGGCATGTTGTGATGTGATATGGTCAAGACATGATGTGATATACGTTATTGTATGAGATGATCATGTTTTGTAAAAGTTATCGGCAACTGGCAGGAGCCTTATGGTTGTCGCTTTATTGTATGAAATGCAATCGCCATGTAATTGCTTTACTTTATCACTATGCGTTAGCGATAGTTGTAGAAGCAATAGTTGGCGAGACGACAACGACGCTACGATGGAGATCAAGGTGTCAAGCCGGTGATGATGGAAATCATGATGGTGCTTTGGAGATGGAGATCAAAGGCACAAGATGATGATGGCCATATCATGTCACATATATATTTTGATTGCATGTGATGCTTATCTATTATGCATCTTATTTTGCTTAGTACGGCGGTAGCATTATAAGATGATCCCTCACTAAAATTTCAAGGTATAAGTGTTCTCCCTGAGTATGCACCGTTGCGACAGTTCGTCTTGCTGAGACACCACGTGATGATCGGGTGTGATAAGCTCTACGTTCACGTACAACGGGTGCAAGACAGTTTTGCACGTGCGGAATACTCAGGTTAAACTTGACGAGGCTAGCATGTACAAACATGGCCTCAGAACACTGGAGGCCGAAAGGTCAAACGTGAATCATATAGTAGATATGATCAACATAGAGATGTTCACCATTGAAAACTACTCCATCTCACGTGATGATCGGACATGGTTTAGTTGATATGGATCACGTGATCATTTAGATGACTCGAGGGATGTCTATCTAAGTGGGAGTTCTTAAGTAATATGATTAATTGAACTTAATTTATCATGAACTTAGTCCTGATAGTTTTTGCATATCTATGTTGTAGATCAATGGCCCGAGCTACCGTTCCTTTGAATTTTAATGCGTTCCTAGAGAAAGCTAAGTTGAAAGATGATGGTAGCAACTACACGGACTGGGTCCGTAACTTGAGGATTATCCTCATTGTTGCACAGAAGAATTATGTCCTTGATGCACCGCTAGGTGACAAGCCCCCTCCCGCTAATGTAGACGCTTTGAACGTCTGGCAAACGCGGTCTGATGACTACTCTATAGTTCAGTGTGCCATGCTCTACGGCTTAGAATCGGGACTTCAAAGACGTTTTGAACGTCATGGAGCATATGAGATGTTCCAGGAATTGAAGTTAATATTTCAAGAAAATGCCCGAGTTGAGAGATATGAAGTCTCCAACAAGTTCTATAGCTGCAAGATGGAGGAGAACAGTTCTGTCAGTGAACACATACTCAGAATGTCTGGGTATCATAACCACTTGACTCAGCTGGGAGTTAATCTTCCGGATGATAGTGTTATTGACTGTCGGAGTAATGGGCCACGGGTAGCCTAACCCGGGTCCCTGAGCATTTCAAGACATTGGGCCGGCTGTGCCCCTCAAGCATCAAGGATGAAGCGCCGCCTTTTGGTGGCCGGCTGGCTCATGAGGCCGGATGCCAGAGGACGGCCAAGCACCGGAAGACGGCCCCAAGACGGGCCGACTCCTAGCAGGCGGCCTCCAGAGAGGCCGGCTCCTAGAACAGGCGGCCCACGACGCCCTCAAAGTCTACGCCCCCATTAAGAAGACAAGATAGGATGTGGCTACAGTATAGCCCATTCCCCCATATCCAGGGCACGGCGTGGTCACAGTGCTCCGTACAGGCAGAGATCTCCCCATGACGTGGCACTGTGGCCACCCCACCCTTGACGTCACTCCTACCAGGCGAAGCCCTGTTCCCACGACGGCCTGTCGGTATGGCCTGCGGGCGGCAGGCCCTACCAGGCAGCGAGAGACTGGAAGGCGGCAGAGCCTGACCAGTCGGACCGGTGGGAGGCCGGCCTCTAGCAAGCGGCCCCTCCTCCCTCGAAGTCCACACGCCATTAAACCAGAAAAGACACGATGTGGCTACAGTGATTTCCCACCCGACGGCGGGACTGTAGCCACGCCCCCCCCGACCAAGCACGCGTCATCTGCATTACGGCTACAACAACAAGCAGCTGATGAGACCCGCAAGTGGCGGGAGCGGCCTGTCGACTCCGAGCCAGACCAGTCGGCGGGGCCCACCAGGCGGCGGGCCCCAGCAGCTGACAGAGAAGCCGGCGGCCAGGGACGCTGACCGCCGGGCCCTACACCCGGCCAGATGACTATTGTACCCCTGGGGGGGGGGGTAGGCCTATATAAACCCCCCAGGGCACCCATGCAAAGGGTTCGGACCTGTAAAGCCTAGACTCATTCAGAGTGAGGAGAGAGTCGGCCCTGCTCTCTTCTACCTCTGGCATACAGCTCAAGGAGCACCTTGTACTCACTAGTGCCTTAGTGATCATGCGGAGACCCCGCAGAGCAGGACTAGGGGTGTTATCTCCTAGGAGAGCCCTGAACCTGGGTAAAGTACGCCGTCGTTCGTGTCTACGCCTCATCCCGCTTCCAGGCACCGGCGACGTTCTACTAGCTCCCACCATGATAAGCCATCCTTTGGCATATGTCGCATCCAACCCCCGAAATTTGGCGCCCACCGTGGGGCTAGGTGCACCGCCGTCCGGAGACCTGTTCTGGACGGGAACCTTGTTCCTTCCTGACGAGCGCAGCCAGCCAGGCATGCCAGACGGCGCCTGCGCCGACGCGCTGCACGGCGTGGAGGTCGTCTGCGCGGCAAGTCGCCTCACCAATCTTGTTGGCGAGATTCGCCTTCCCGACAAGCACGTATCTGACGCGGGCACAGATGACCCCGAGAGCCGCCTCGTCGGCCTTCTCGACCGGCTCCACGTCGGCAGCGAGCCTGCTGCAGACTTGGAGTCGGTTGGCTCCACCGACCCAATGCTTGTCGATTCCGACACGGCGTCGCTCGACACATTCCCCACCAGCGTGGTGGTCTACGACGAACCACTCCCTCGCGCGAACAGTGGCGGAGGCACCGTCATGGAGGTGCTTGTCATCGAGCATGGCGAGCACTCTGGCGGAGGTGGCCAGGATCCGCTGCAGGCGGCAATGCGGGACCTGTCCGCGCCCATAGCACCCGGTGCGAACGGTGAAACGCTGGAAGCATGCCGTGTCGCGCTTCTCGACAGCGCCAACAAGTTGGCGGCCATGAGACGCCTCACCGAGGCTTACCACCGCGAGATCGACCGCGCCGTCTACGGCACGCCGGCTGCTGGCGAGCCCAGCCGCGCGGGCACGGTCCGACAGCGTGGCGCAGCCATCGCCAGTATGTTGGGGGCCGACCGCCCAGTCTACGCCACGCCGATGGAGAACTTGCGCGCCGCCCAGGCGGCGGCGGAAGAACTGGACCGCCTGGAGGGCGACGAGCGTCGCTGCATGACGGAGCGCGTCCAACAGCTCATCGACGCGGCCGCCGCGCAGCAGGAAGCCGGCCGCCGCATGATGGAACCCGGCTTACAGGCCAGGAACCTTCCCCCTCGCCGAGAGCACGACGCGACCTCCCGGACGCCAACAGACGGCGCCCGCGACGGAAGAGGCCCAGAGCCGGTTGCAAGCCGCAGCCGCACACGCATGTCCATGGAGCGCGACCAAGACGGCCGCCCACGAGCAGTGGAACGGCAGGACGGTCGTCCGCCTCCCCCGCGCCGGGAGAGACGCGTTTCCCCGCCGCCTGTTGACCACCCGACACTCGGCGACCGCCTTGGCCACCGAGAAGGAGTCGGGGAGAACGATGCCCGCCACCGGATCGACCGCCTCAACCGGTCCCTGGCGCTAGAAGAAGAAGACGCATTGGGTCCGCCTTGCTTTGGCCCCCGCATCCGTGACGAGCCCTTCCCCAAAGGGTTCACCCTCCCAAGAGATACGCCCAAGTACACCGGCTTCGTGAAGCCGGAAGACTGGCTGGTCGACTACTCCACGGCCGTCAGCATCGCGAACGGCAACAAGCGCATTGCCGTGAAGTATGTTCCGCTCATGCTCCAAGGCACCGCCCGGACATGGCTAAACAGCCTGAAGCCCCGCAGCATCAACAGCTGGGTTGATTTCACCGAAGCCTTCAACCGCAACTTCACCAGCACGTACAAGCGGCCACCCAAGCCTCGCCAGCTCTCCTTGTGCGTCCAAGGCCCCGACAAGTCGACTCGCGACTACCTCACGCGCTGGGCTGAGCTGCGTAACTCCTGCGAGGGCGTGCACGAGGTGCAGGCCATTGAGTATTTCACAGCCGGGTGCAGAGAAGGCACTTTGCTCAAGCACAAACTCCTCTGCGACGAGCCGGCCACCCTCGACGAGTTGCTGATCATAGCAGACAAGTATGCCACGGCCGACTCCTCCATGAAGGCGGAGATTCAAGTTGATGCATCCGGCAAAGTGTCTCCTCAAGCTCCTCGGGCCCCGGCTGGTGACGCCAGTCGGCGGCAGCAGCAAAACGACAACAAGCGCAAGGCGCCACAACCGGCTTCTACAAGCCGGCAGGTGGCGACAGTCGAAGACCAGCAGCCGGAAGGACAGCCTCCTCCCAAGCGTCAGAAGGGCGGCAAGCCCAACTGGTTGCCTTTCTCATACGAGCAGACTCTCGATGCACTCTGCAAGTTTCACAGCGGCGCGAAGCCATCCAACCACGCCACTCGGAAGTGCCACTGGCTCACCAGGATCGCCAAGGGCGACGGGCTCCTGCCTCCTCCGCCTGCTGGCCCGCCGCCTCCGCCGCCCTAGCAGCCGGCGGTTCGGCCAGTCGGAGCGATCCAAGACGAGTTCCCTGAAGAGCACGGAGCTTACGTCGTCTTCACCAGCGTGACTGACGACAGGCGCAGCCAGCGTCAACAGCGCCGGGAAGTGAACGTTGTCGCTTCTAAAGCCCCGGAATTCATGCATTGGTCGGAGAGGCCGATCAGTTGGAGCCGATATGACCACCCGGAGGTGATGCCTACTCCGGGTTCTTATGCCCTGGTGCTGGATACCACCTTCGCTACGGAGAGGCGGGCTGCTCGTTTCTCCCGAGTTCTGATAGATGGCGGCAGCAGCATCAACATCCTCTACCGTGACACCATGGAGAAGTTGGACATCAAAGAGAAACAGCTCCAGCCCAGCCGGACTGTCTTCCATGGCATTGTGCCTGGCCTGTCCTGCTCGCCGATCGGCAAGATCAAGATAGATGTCCTTTTCGGAGAGAAGGATCACTTCCGCCGAGAGCCAATCTGGTTCGAGGTGGTTGATCTTGAAAACCCCTACCACGCGCTGCTTGGCCGGCCCGCCCTGGCCAAGTTCATGGCGGTCCCCCACTACGCCTATCTCAAGATGAAGATGCCGAGCACCAAGGGCATCATCACCGTGGCTGGTGACTACCAGAAGTCTGTCGCTTGTGCTGCTGCCAGCAGTCGGCTGGCCGAGTCCCTCGTGATTGCTGCCGAGAGGAGGCTCCTTGACCGGGTTGTGGCAATGGCAGGCAAGCAGCCGGAAATGCTGCCAGAACCTAAGGAGCCAGAAGCTGAGGGCTCATTCAAGCCAACGAAAGAAACAAAGAAGATACCCCTGGACCCGGAGCACCCAGAGAGGCACGCTGTCATTGGTGCAAACCTCGACGGCAAATAGGAAAGCGAGCTCGCCGATTTCCTCCGTGAGAATCGGGACATCTTTGCATGGTCTCCTAAAGCCATGCCGGGTGTTCCGACGGATTTCGCCGAGCACAAGCTACATGTCCGACCTGGTGTCAAGCCAGTCAGGCAGCCCTTGCGCCGCCTGTCGGAAGAAAAGAGAAGAGTCATTGGAGAAGAAATAGCCCGGCTTCTAGCAGCGGGCTTCATTATGGAAGTATTCTTCCCAGAGTGGTTAGCCAACCCAGTCCTTGTGCTGAAAAAGAATAAGAAGTGGCGCATGTGTATTGATTATACCAGCCTCAACAAAGCTTGCCCCAAAGATCCATTTTCTTTGCCAAGAATTGACCAAGTGATAGACTCCACAGCCGGATGCGAGCTGTTGAGTTTTTTGGATGCATACTCAGGGTACCACCAGATCAAACTGAATCCAGCCGACAGGCTGAAGACCGCCTTCATCACACCATTCGGAGCCTTCTGCTACCTGACCATGACGTTCGGCTTGAGGAATGCCGGCGCCACGTTTCAGCGTTGCATGCAGAAGTGTCTCCTCAAGCAACTCGGCAAGAACGCCCATGTCTATGTGGACGATATCGTGGTGAAGACGGAGAAGCGTGGCACCCTGCTAGAGGACCTTAAGGAAACCTTTGAAAACTTGCGTCATTTTCAAATCAAGCTCAACCCGGAGAAATGTGTCTTCGGAGTACCAGCCGGCCAGCTTCTTGGTTTCCTAGTCTCAGAGCACGGCATAGAGTGCAATCCTGTGAAGATCAAGGCCATCGAGAGGATGGAGGTGCCCACCCGACTGCTGGATGTGCAAAAATTCACCGGCTGCTTGGCATCCATCAGCCGTTTCATCAGTCGGCTGGGCGAGAAGGCTCTTCTTCTGTACCAGCTTATGAAGAAAACCACTTTTTTTGAGTGGAATGACAAGGCAGATGAAGCTTTTCTCCTGCTCAAAAAGGTGTTGACCACTCCGCCTGTCCTAGCGGCCCCGACTGCTAAGGAGCCGATGCTTCTCTACATCGCCGCCACCAGCCGGGTGGTCAGCACAGTCATAGTTGTGGAACGCAAAGAAGACGGCAAGGCACAGCCGGTCCAGAGACCGGTGTACTACTTGAGCGAGGTGTTGTCAGCCTCCAAGCAGAACTACCCCCACTATCAAAAGTTGTGTTATGGTGTGCATTTCGCCGCCAAGAAGCTGAAGCCATACTTCCAAGAGCATCCAATCACGGTTGTTTGCACCGCCCCGCTTGCGGAGATCATAGGCAGCAGAGATGCATCGGGCCGAGTGGCCAAGTGGGCCATCGAGCTGGCCCCCTACACCATCTTCTACCAACCTCGCACCGCCATCAAATCCCAGGCGCTGGCCGACTTCCTCGTCGACTGGGCCGAGACCCAGTACCTGCCGCCAGCTCCAGACTCCACTCATTGGCGGATGCACTTCGATGGCTCGAAGATGCGCACCGGTCTAGGAGCCGGCATCGTCCTCACCTCTCCCAAAGGCGACAAGCTCAAATACGCGCTGCAAATCCACTTTGCCGCCTCCAACAACGTGGCCGAGTACGAAGCACTCTTACACGGGCTCCGGCTTGCCAAGGAACTCGGCATTCGCCGGATCCTGTGCTACGGTGACTCCGACTTGGTGGTCCAGCAGTCGTCAGGCGACTGGGACGCCAAGGATGCAAACATGGCAAGCTACCGCTTCCTCGCCCAGCAACTCAGTGGATACTTTGAAGGGTGCGAGTTCCTTCATGTGTCGAGAAATGACAATGAGCAAGCTGATGCCTTGGCACGGATCGGCTCCACCCGGCAAGCAGTACCAGCCGGCGTCGCCCTGCAACGCCTCCTCAAGCCGTCTATCAGGCCGTCACCAGAATCAGACTCCATCTTCGTGCCGATTCCCCCCGAGGCAGCCGTCTCGGGGACTTCACCAAGCGGCCTGAGGACTGCAGCAGCCGCACCCGGCCCGGGGACTCCACAACCCGGCCCGGGGGCTGCGGCAGCCGTCTCGGGGACTTCACCAAACAGCCCGGGGACTACATCAGTCGCACCCGGCCCGGGGACTCCACAACCCGGCCCGGGGGCCGCAGCAGTCGGCCCGGTGACTTCAACAACACAGCAAGACGCCGTTGGCTCCACCCCGCCGCCTTCCCTCCCAACCGCCCTCGTGCAAATAGCAGTTCTGGCAGTCGAAGAAATAACAGCACCTTCATGGGCATAGCCCATCCTCAACTTTCTGGTGAACAAGGAGCTGCCGACTGATGAAATCTCGGCCCGACAAGTGCAACGTCGGGCAGGAGCATACACCATTGTTAACAGAGAACTTGTGAGGCGTAGTGTCACTGGCGTGTACCAGCGCTGTGTGGAGCCGGAGAAAGGCCAAGCAATCCTCAAAGATATCCACCAAGGCGAGTGTGGTCACCACGCGGCTTCAAGATCACTTGTTGCCAAAGCTTTCCGCCATGGTTTCTTCTGGCCAACTGCTCTAGAAGACGCCAAAGATTTGGTCCAGAAATGTAAGGGGTGTCAGAAGTTCCGCTCCAAGCCACATTCGCCGGCTTCTGCACTCAAGACCATCCCCATTGCCTGGCCCTTTGCCGTCTGGGGGCTGGACATGGTGGGACCATTCAAGACAGCGCGCGGTGGCATGACTCATCTACTTGTCGCCGTGGACAAGTTCACCAAGTGGATAGAAGCCAAACCAATCAAGAAGTTGAATGGTCCGACCGCGGTGACTTTCATCGCAGACATCACCACCCGGTATGGCATACCACACAGCATCATCACCGACAACGGCACAAACTTTGCCAAGGGCGCCTTGGCTCGTTTTTGCGCGACGCAGGGCATCCGACTGGACTTAGCGTCTGTTGCCCATCCGCAGTCAAACGGCCAGGTGGAGCGAGCAAACGGCCTCATTTTGTCCGGCATCAAACCCCGACTGATCGAGCCTCTGGAGCGTTCAGCCGGCTGTTGGCTCGATGAGCTGCCGGTCGTCCTCTGGAGCCTGCATACAACTCCAAACAAGTCAACCGGCTTCATGCCCTTCTTCCTCGTCTACGGTGCCGAAGCCGTCATCCCGACGGACATAGAATTCGACTCCCCTCGAGTCACCATGTACACTGAGGAGGAGGCAAAAGAAGCACGAGAAGACGGCATCGATCTGCTGGAAGAGGGCCGGCTGTTGGCACTCAGCCGGTCCGCCATCTACCAGCAGAATCTACGCCGATACTACAATCGGAAGGTCAAGCCAAGATCTTTCCAAGAGGGAGACCTTGTGCTCCGGCTGATCCAGCGAACAGCCGGCCAGCACAAGCTCTCGGCACCTTGGGAAGGCCCCTTCATCATCAGCAAAGTTTTGGGCAACGACTCCTACTACCTGATCGATGCTCAGAAGCCCAGAGCACGCAAGAGAAACGACTCCGGCAAGGAGACAGAGCGACCGTGGAACGCAAACCTCCTTCGAAGATTTTACAGTTGATGCAGTATGTATCACGCTACCCTTTGTATTAAGTACGAAGACTCCGGGTTCCCCGAGAAGAACTCGGGGGCTACCCTCTTTTATCTGCGTAATAAGTATTATGCCTATAAATGTGTCATTTCATTATTCCGCCTGGCATCGGGTTCGACCAGTCGGCCCGGGGGCTCGCCGCCTTGTACTATGTGGTGCTTCCTGCAGCCGGACAAGTAATACGTTGGCGCCTCAACTTTCTCCTGCCAAAGCCACAGTTCGCAGAGCGACTGTCCGGTGGGCAGGGGTTAAAGGCAAAAAAGGTGTCCGCATGAAAAATGGCTAAGGACCCAAAGCATGCACATAGTTCAGGCCGGCTTCCGCCTCGTTGACCGGCTGCGGAGCAGCCGTGCGGCTGGCTTCTACTTATCTTACTAACGCTCTAGTCGGCTAAGTACTTGCTCTCCCGAAGGTAGCTAAGTACTTGACCCAGCCGCAGTCCGCAGAGCGGCTGTTTGGCTGGCAAGACAGCAGCCAAGGGAGGGCGGCAAAGGAAAAAAGCCAAGGAGCTGAAAGCAAGGAAAGTTAGAGCTCGGCATGAGCGCAACTTATGTAGAAGAATATCTGCATGTCAATAGGCCCTTGGCCAGCATTCAACTGAGTTTGAAATACACCCCGTGGGTGGAATTGTGCGAATTTAACAAAGTTTGTCGAGACTGATAAAACAGGAAAAATAAAAGACAAGTCGGCGGCCTAGGGAGCGGCAGAGGGGTCCGACTGGTTGGCTGAGTCGGTAGTGCCGATTGGTCGCCTCCAGCAGCAGTCGGCGCACTCGAGCGCAACTCGTTGTTTGAGGCACGATCAAGCGGAGACTGGTCGTCCGCCCCGACCTCCGGCATATCTTCTTCGCTCTCCCCGTCCTCCTCGCCTTCCCCCTCGTCGCTGGAGTCAATCATCTCGGCCGAGTCTTCGTCGTCCTCCGGGTTCAGCCCGAACCACTCTGGCGGTGCCTCGGCACCGTCCTTAGCCATCTCGGGAACAAAGATGTTGGTGTTGGTGTACTCGGCGATCGCCGCTGCCCGTCTGACAAGATCGCGCTCCACCGCCACCAGCTCCTCTTGGGCCTCCTGCCGAAACGTGGTCAAATGGGCTAGACTTAGCCCAGGGTACCACGCCTTGACGAATTCCAAGGCCCGGCGCGTGCCAGCCCGGGCTGAGGAACCCTTCCAAGCCTCAAGTCGGCCGGCCGCCACCTCCAGCCAGTCGGCAGTCCGACTGGGAGTGCGCGGAGCCGGCATGTCCGGCCAAAGGGCAGAGATCGCTTGGGCCCCGACACGCTGAAGACGGCGCAGCATCCGATGAGCCGGCCGGAGGCAGGCCTGGATGCTGAGGAGCTGTTCGCTAAGAGTCCGGGGGGCGTTGGCAGCGATCTGCACGCCTTCCGCTCTCCGTTCTCTATGATAAGCCTCAATAGCCTGGTTGGCGGCGTCAGAGTGGCCAGGAAAGAAGTCTGCTCAGGAAGAAAGCAAAGAAATCAGAAGTCAGAAGCTAGACGCCGGCTCGATCGGCAACAGGCAGCTCAAAGAAAGAAAAAGAAGAAAGCTTACCATCAACTATGTCTTCAATCCTGCCGAAGCCTGATTTCAGCAGCGCCTCCCTGTCAGCCCAGGCGGAGCGTTCGGTCTCGAACTCGGCAAGGAGACTGGACTCTTTTACCTCCGCCTCCTTCTGGGCCTTCTGGAGAAGCTCCGCCTGCTTCGTCAGTTGCTTGGCCAGTCGGTCATGCTCTTGGGCCAGCTCGTTGCACTCTGCCTCCTTGGCGCGCAATGTGGTGTTGGCCTCACCCAGCTGCTGCTGCAAAGTAGCGTTGGCCTCTGCAAGAGTAGAGGAAAAAAAATATCAACCATCAACAAAAAAGAGGTACGGCTGCCAAGGAGATCCGGCCCGACTGCTCAGCAGTCGGCCCGAATCTCGGGGGCTACAGCCCGCGGGTGCGCTGGCGCGCCCCCGCAGAGAAAGAAAACGAAAACTTACTCCGGCTTTCCGACAAGTCGGCGGTCCGCCGCTCCAGCTCTCGGACGTTGGAGTTGAAGGTGATCGCGCGAAGGTTATGATAGTCCTATAATGAAGATAGCAGATAAAGTTAGCACTCGAAGCTTGCCAATTAAAGTTCCGAGCTGCCTGCTCAGTAGCCGGCCCAAAACTCGGAGGCTACACCCAGTGGGTGCACTGGCGCGCCCCCACAGAGAGAATACAAGAATCAAAGACGAAGAAATAAAGGACGTACCCGAATGGCCACTCGCGAATCCAAGAACGCACTGTTGCACTGTCGAAGAGCGGTGGCCTCAGCTCGGAGTTTGGCCTGGACGTCTAGGATCGCCTGGTTTAAGGCGCCGGTCCCGCCTCCACGCACCCACTCGGCGGGCGCGGGGCTGGTGGCTTCGGCATCTGGGACGGACGAGCTCGCAGCGCCGGCTTCTAGCGGTCGCGGCGCCGAAGCCGCCTTCGCGCCTCGGCGGCGCGACGGTGTGCGGGCCTCAGGAATTGGGCCCGTCACTACCTCATTTCCGGCTGGCGGCACCGGTGGGGCAGCCGGCTGTTCGTCCCGCGCTCCTCCAGACGGCGGCGACGGAGGCACGACTACCTCCGGCATGACGACATCGCCGCCTTCTCTCCCCATGACCGGCTGTTCGACGCCGGCTCCCCCAGTCGGCGCCGTAAACTCTGGTGGTGGTGGCGCGAAGCTCAAGGGAGTGACGAGCAGCGGCGCCTGACAGCGCGCGGCTCCTTTACCCAGCCTCTTCTCCGCGGCATCGGCTTCAGCCTCCGCCAGCCTCTTCAACGCGGCGGCTTCCACCCTGTCCACCTCCGCCTTCTCCATGCGGGCGGCTTCCTGCTCCTCGCGCGCCTCCCGCGCGTTTCGTTCCCGCGCCTCCCGGAGGTCGGCTGCTGGGTCGATTCGCCGGGTGGTGGTAGAGGTCTCCACCGACCCGACGATGGAGGCGGCGGCCGACTTCTTGAGGGAGAGCGGAGCCCTAAGTCAAGGAAAATAAAGCAAAGAAGCTCAGACGGAACCAACAAGAAAAGAAAGCACAAGGAAAAGACACTTACGCCAACACCATAGGAGGCACTTTCGAAAGCTTCTGGAACTTGGTCGCCTTTGCGGCGGCCTCCTTCCGCCTAGTCGCCGCGGCCGGGTTCTTGGCCTTCTTCGGCACGCTACCGAACAAGACGGCGCCTTGTTTGCGCTTGCGTGTACCGCCTCGAGCAGCCGGCCCGGCAGAAGGGCCCATGTCCGTCCTGTCAGCGCCTCGCACATGGCGCGGCTCATCCTCCTCGTCATCATCGTCGGGCCAAGTCTCAAGGCCGCCTCCTTCTTCGGGGCCGCCTGCTACGTCGCCGCCGCCTGCGGCGTCGTCTTCAAGGGCGGCCGCCCCCAAGTCAGGGTCGTCCACGTCGCTCACTTCCCGGTCCGGCTGATAGCCTTCACCCGGCCCCACCACGGTGGCCGCCGCCGGAGCAGGCGGCGGGTCGGCGCGGGAGTATGGCCGCTTGCCGAACCGCCAGGACCCTTCCGACAGCTTGAGGTCGGAGATCTCGTTCACCATACGGGCAACTTCGGCAGCCGACATGTCCCTCGTGCACATCCGGCTCGGGTCGCGGTGCCCGCTCATCCGACAGATCAGATGAGGCCGGCCTTGGAGCGGGAGAACCCGACGCTCGACAAAGGCGACCAGCAGGTCGGACGCCTTGAGGCCTTCCACGCCCGTCAGCACTCGGAGCCGGTTGATGGCGGCGGTGGCGTTGGCCGACAAGCGTCTCGGCTTGTAGTCCCAGTTGGCCCGAGGCTCGGCCGGAGGGCCGGCTTCATAGGGCGGCAAGTTGATGAAGTCAATTGCCGGGTCGACGTTCTCCACGTAAAAATATGATTTCCGCCAGAGTTTGACCGACTGTGACAGCTTGATGGCGGGGAAGGCATTCTCCCCTGACGGACGGCGCACCGCGACGAAGGCACCGCACTGGGCCGCCTTCTCCCTAGCGGAGGTGCCCAGTTTGGTGTAGAAGAAGGCTCCCCACAACTCGATGGTGGGGAGGATGCCAAGATAGCCCTCGCACAACGTGAGGAAGGCGGACAGCAGCGTCACGGTGTTGGGCGTCAGATGATGCGGCTGAAGATGGTAGAAGTCGAGGAAGGAACGGAGGAATCCACTCACCGGCAGGCCGAAGCCGCGGAGGAAGTGCGAGCGGAAGATGACCCGCTCGCCTCCTTGCGGCGCCGGCGAAATCTCCCTCTTCGGCGGCACGCGCACCTTGACGAAGCCCGCGCCGGGCAGCCGCCGTGTGGCACGAAGGAAGGCAAGGTGGTCCTCGAGCACGACCGAGCCATCCCAGTCCCCTCCCTTCTCGCGCGCCATGGGGACCGAGCTAGACGAAGAAATGGCGCTGCGGCGGAGGCGAGGGCCGCGGCGGAGCAAGAGGCTTGGGGCGAAGGGGACCGACGACGACAAGCTGTGGCGGCGCCTCGGCGAAGCGCGGAGGTGCGGCGGCAGCAAGGAAAGGAGAAGGATGAAAATGGCGAAGGGAGAGGAGGGCGCGAGTGTTCCGCCGCTCCCCCTCCTCCCCCTACTTATAGCCCCTAGGCTACGAAGCCGAGGGGGCGGGGCGTGGGATCGTGGGATGAACTGCGCCCATGACCCCATGGCCCCGCGGTTATCGTGTGGGTTACTGCGCGCAGTAACCCCGCACGGAATCGCGACCGTCTACCTCGGCCGCAGCAGATCCGCCCGCGCGCCGAGGCCCAGTAGTGGTGGGCCCGGCCTGCTGCCACGTCCCATCACGCGCGTGACTGGCGGGCTGGCCCGGCTAGCTGGCGCCGCGTGGCGTGCTTGCTGCGGGCGGCGCGCCCAGAGGCTCGACCGGCCCGCCACCTGGTCCCCGCCTTAGCGTTTCAAAGTTATCAGACGAGGCCGCCTGGTCGCGATCGACTCCCAGCAGGCGGCACACCAGGAGGCGGACGAAGCATTCAGCAAGAGCATTCGGAGAAGGAAGCTGCTGAGGCCTCTCGATTTATCGGCCACGACGCCTCACCAGCTTCGGGGACTACTGTCGGAGTAATGGGCCACGGGTAGCCTAACCCGGGTCCCTGAGCATTTCAAGACATTGGGCCGGCTGCGCCCCTCAAGCATCAAGGATGAAGCGCCGCCTTCTGGTGGCCGGCTGGCTCATGAGGCCGGATGCCAGAGGACGGCCAAGCACCGGAAGACGGCCCCAAGACGGGCCGGCTCCTAGCAGGCGGCCTCCAGAGAGGCCGGCTCCTAGAACAGGCGGCCCACGACGCCCTCAAAGTCTACGCCCCCATTAAGAAGACAAGACAGGATGTGGCTACAGTATAGCCCATTCCCCCATATCCAGGGCACGGCGCGGTCACAGTGCTCCGTACAGGCAGAGATCTCCCCATGACGTGGCACTATGGCCACCCCACCCTTGACATCACTCCTACCAGGCGAGGCCCTGTTCCCACGACGGCCTGTCGGTACGGCCTGCGGGCGGCAGGCCCTACCAGGCAGCGAGAGACTGGAAGGCGGCAGAGCCTGACCAGTCGGACCGGTGGGAGGCCGGCCTCTAGAAAGCGGCCCCTCCTTCCTCGAATTCCACGCGCCATTAAACCAGAAAAGACACGATGTGGCTACAGTGATTTCCCACCCGATGGCGGGACTGTAGCCACGCCCCCCCGACCAAGCACGCGTCATCTGCATTACGGCTACAGCAACAAGCAGCTGATGAGACCCGCAAGTGGCGGGAGCGGCCTGTCGACTCCGAGCCAGACCAGTCGGCGGGGCCCACCAGGCGGCGGGCCCCAGCAGCTGACAGAGAAGCCGGCGGCCAGGGACGCTGACCGCCGGACCCTACACCCGGCCAGATGACTATCGTACCCCTGGGGGGGGGGGGGTAGGCCTATATAAACCCCCCAGGGCACCCATGCAAAGGGTTCGGACCTGTAAAGCCTAGACTCATTCAGAGTGAGGAGAGAGCCGGCCCTGCTCTCTTCTAACTCTGGCATACAGCTCAAGGAGCACCTTGTACTCACTAGTGCCTTAGTGATCATGCGGAGACCCCGCAGAGCAGGACTAGGGGTGTTATCTCCTAGGAGAGCCCCGAACCTGGGTAAAGTACGCCGGCGTTCGTGTCTACGCCTCATCCCGCTTCTAGGCACCGGCGACGTTCTACTAGCTCCCACCATGATAAGCCATCCTTTGGCATATGTCGCATCCAACCCCCGACATTGACAGAGTTCTTCAATCACTGCCACCAGGCTACAAAGGCTTCATGATGAACTATAATATGCAAGGGATGAATAAGACAATTCTCGAGCTCTTCGCTATGCTCAAAGCTGCGAAGGTAGAAATCAAGAAAGAGGATCAAGTGTTGATGGTTAACAAGACCACTAGTTTCAAGAAAAAGGGCAAGGGAAAGAAGGGGAACTTCAAGAAGAATGGCAAGCAAGTTGTTACTCCCGGGAAGAATCCCAAGTTTGGACCCAAGCCTGAAACTGAGTGCTTCTACTGCAAAGGGACTGGTCACTGGAAACGGAACTACCCCAAGTATTTGGCGGATAAGAAGGATGGCAAAGTGAACAAAGGTATATTTGATATACATGTTATTGATGTGTACCTTACTAATACTCGTAGTAGCGCCTGGGTATTTGATACTGGTTCTGTTGCTCATATTTGCAACTCAAAACAGGGGCTACGGATCAAACGAAGATTGGCTAAGGACGAGGTGACGATGCGCGTCGGGAATGGTTCCAAGGTCGTTGTGATCGCCGTCGGCACGCTACCTCTACATCTACCTTCGGGATTAGTTTTAGACCTGAATAATTGTTATTTGGTGCCATTGTTGTGCATGAACATTATATCTGGATCTTGTTTGATGCGAGATGGTTATTCATTTAAATCAGAGAATAATGGTTGTTCTATTTATATGAGTAATATCTTTTATGGTCATGCACCCTTGAAGAGTGGTCTATTTTTGTTGAATCGCGATCATGGTGATACACATAGTCATAATATTGATGCCAAAAGATGCAAAGTTGATAATGATAGTGCAACATATTTGTGGCACTGCCGTTTAGGTCATATTAGTGTAAAGCACATGAAGAAACTCCATGCGGATGGACTTTTGGAATCACTTGATTATGAATCATTTGATGCTTGCGAACCATTCCTCATGGGCAAGATGACTAAGACTCCGTTCTCCGGAACAATGGAGCGAGCCACTGACTTATTGGAAATAATACATACCGATGTATGTGGTCCGATGAGTGTTGAGGCTTGCGGCGGATATCGTTATTTTCTGACCTTCACAGATGATTTGAGTAGATATGGGTATATCTACTTAATGAAACACAAGTCTGAAACATTTGAAAAGTTCAAAGAATTTCAGAGTGAAGTCGAAAATCATCGTAACAAGAAAATAAAGTTTCTACGATCTGATCGCGGAGGCGAATATTTGAGTTACGAGTTTGGCCTTCATTTAAAACAATGTGGAATAGTTTCACAACTCACGCCACCTGGAACACCACAGCGTAATGGTGTGTCCGAACGTCATAACCGTACTTTATTAGATATGGTGCGATCTATGATGTCTCTTACCGATTTACCACTATCGTTTTGGGGTTATGCATTAGAGACAGCTGCATTCACGTTAAATATGGCACCGTCTAAATCCGTTGAGACGACACCGTATGAACTGTGGTTTGGCAAGAAACCTAAGCTGTCGTTTCTTAAAGTTTGGGGTTGCGATGCTTATGTGAAAAAGCTTCAGCCTGATAAGCTCGAACCCAAATCGGAGAAGTGCGTCTTCATAGGATACCCAAAAGAAACTGTTGGGTACACCTTCTATCACATATCCGAAGGCAAGATATTTGTTGCTAAGAATGGATCCTTTCTAGAGAAGGAGTTTCTCTCAAAAGAAGTGAGTGGGAGGAAAGTAGAACTTGATGAGGTAATTGTACCTTCACTCGAATTGGAAAGTAATTCATCACAGAAACAGTTCCCGTGATGCCTACACCAATTAGTGAGGAAGCTAATGATGATGATCATGAAACTTCAGATCAAGTTACCACCGAACCTCGTAGGTCAACCAGAGTACGTTCCACACTAGAGTGGTACGGTAATCCTGTTCTGGAAGTCATGTTACTAGACCATGACGAACCTACGAACTATGAGGAAGCGATGATGAGCCCAGATTCCGCAAAATGGCTTGAGGCCATGAAATCTGAGATGGGATCCATGTATGAGAACAAAGTATGGACTTTGGTTGACTTGCCCGATTATCGGCAAGCCATAGAGAATAAATGGATCTTCAAGAAGAAGACTGACATTGATGGTAATGTTACTGTCTACAAAGCTCGACTTGTTGCTAAAGGTTTTCGACAAGTTCAAGGAGTTGACTACGATGAGACTTTCTCACCCGTAGCGATGCTTAAGTCTGTCCGAATCATGTTAGCAATTGCCGCATTTTATGATTATGAAATCTGGCAAATGGACGTCAAAACTGCATTCCTTAATGGATTTCTCAAACAAGAGTTGTATATGATGCAACCAGAAGGTTTTGTCGATCCTAAAGGCGCTAACAAAGTGTGCAAGCTCCAGCGGTCCATTTATGGACTGGTGCAAGCATCTCGGAGTTGGAATATACGCTTTGATGAGGTGATCAAAGCATATGGTTTTATACAGACTTTTGGAGAAGCCTGTATTTACAAGAAAGTGAGTGGGAGCTCTGTAGCATTTCTAATATTATATGTGGATGACATATTGTTGATTGGAAATGATATAGAATTTCTGGATAGCATAAAAGGATACTTGAATAAGAGTTTTTCAATGAAAGACCTTGGTGAAGCTGCTTATATATTAGGAATCAAGATCTATAGAGATAGATCAAGACGCTTAATTGGACTTTCACAAAGCACATACCTTGATAAAGTTTTGAAGAAGTTCAAAATGGATCGGTCAAAGAAAGGGTTCTTGCCTGTGTTACAAGGTGTGAAGTTGAGTTAAACTCAAAGCCCGACCATGACAGAAGATAGAGAGAAAATGAAAGTCATTCCCTATGCCTCAGCCATAGGTTCTATCATGTATGCTATGCTGTGTACCTGACCTGATGTGTGCCTTGCTATAAGTCTAGCAGGGAGGTACCAAAGTAATCCAGGAGTGGATCACTGGAGAGCAGTCAAGAACATCCTGAAGTACCTGAAAAGGACTAAGGATATGTTTCTCGTTTATGGAGGTGAAAAAGAGCTCATCGTAAATGGTTACGTCGATGCTAGCTTTGACACTGATCCGGATGACTCTAAGTCACAAACCGGATATGTATTTATGTTGAATGGTGGAGCTGTCAGTTGGTGCAGTTCAAAGCAAAGCGTCGTGGCGGGATCTACGTGTGAAGCGGAGTACATAGCTGCTTCGGAAGCAGCAAATGAAGGAGTCTGGATGAAGGATTTCATATCCGATCAAGGTGTAATACCTAGTGCATCGGGTCCAATGAAAATCTTTTGTGACAATACTGGAGCAATTGCCTTGGCGAAGGAATCCAGATTTCACAAAAGAACCAAACACATCAAGAGACGCTTCAATTCCATCCGTGATCAAGTCAAGGAGGGAGACATAGAGATTTGTAAGATACATACGGATCTGAATGTGGCAGACCCGTTGACTAAGCCTCTTCCACGAGCAAAACATGATCAGCACCAAGACTCCATGGGTGTTAGAATCATTACATTGTAATCTAGATTATTGACTCTAGTGCAAGTGGGAGACTGAAGGAAATATGCCCTAGAGGCAATAATAAAGTTGTTATTTATATTTCCTTATTTCATGATAAATGTTTATTATTCATGCTAGAATTGTATTAACCAAAAACTTGATACATGTGTGAATACATAGACAAAACACAGTGTCCCTAGTATGCCTCTACTAGACTAGCTCGTTAATCAAAGATGGTTAAGTTTCCTAACCATAGACATGTGTTGTCATTTGATGAATGGGATCACATCATTAGGAGAATGATGTGATGGACAAGACCCATCCGTTAGCTTAGCATAATGATCGTTAAGTTTTATTGCTATTGCTTTCTTCATGACTTATACATATTCCTTTAACTATGAGATTATGCAACTCCTGAATACCAGAGGAATACCTTGTGTGCTATCAAACATCACAACGTAACTGGGTGATCATAAAGATGCTCTACAGGTATCTCCGAAGGTGTTTGTTGGGTTGGCATAGATCAAGATTAGGATTTGTCACTCCGAGTACCGGAGAGGTATCTCTGGGCCCTCTCGGTAATGCACATCATAAGAAGCCTTGCAAGCAATGTGACTAATGAGTTAGTTGCGGGATGATGCATTACGGAACGAGTAAAGAGACTTGCCAGAAACGAGATTGAACTAGGTATGAAGATACCGACGATCAAATCTCGGGCAAGTAACATACCGATGACAAAGGGAACAACGTATGTTGTCATTGTGGTACGACCGATAAAGATCTTCGTAGAATATGTGGGAACCAATATGAGCATCCAGGTTCTGCTGTTGGTTATTAACCAGAGAGGTGTCTCGGTCATGTCTACATAGTTCTCGAACCCGTAGGGTCCTCACGCTTAACGTTCGATGACGATTTGTATTATGAGTTATGTGATTTGGTGACTGAAGATTGTTCGGAGTCCCGGATGAGATCATGGACATGACGAGGAGTCTCGAAATGGTTGAGAGGTAAAGATTGATACTTTGGATGATAGTATTCGGACACCGAAAGTGTTTCGGAATGTATCGGGTACATATCGAAGTACCGGGGGGTTACCGGAACCCCCCGGGGGAAGATATGGGCCATATGGGCCATAGGAGGGAGGCAAACCAGCCCACATAGAGGTGGCTCCCCCCCCCCAAGGGAGGAGTCCGAATTGGACTAGGGGAGGGGGCGGCGCCCCCCTTTCCTTCTCCCTCTCTCTCCTTCCCCCTTTCCCCCTCCGATAAAAGGAAGGGGAGGGTCCGAATCCTACTAGAAGCCCAAGTGGGACTCCTCCCACTTGGGGCCGCCTAGGGCCGACCTCCTCCCCTCTCCCTCCTTTATATACGGGGGAGGAGGGAGCCTCTAACACACATCAATTGTTCCAAGCAGTGTGCGGCGCCCCCCTCCACGGTTTACTCCTCCGGTTATATTCACGTAGTGCTTAGGCGAAGCCCTGCGCGGATTACTTCACCATCACTGTCACCACGCCGTCGTGCTGACAGAACTCTCCCTCGACACTTTGTTGGATCAAGAGTTCGAGGGACGTCATCGAGCTGAACGTGTGCAGAACTCGGAGGTGCCGTACGTTCGGTACTTGATCGGTGAGAACGAGAAGACGTTCGACTACATCAACCGCGTTAATCAAATGCTTCCGCTTTTGGTCTACGAGGGTACGTAGACACACTCTCCCCCTCTCGTTGCTATGCATCTCCTAGATAGATCTTGCATGAGCGTAGAATTTTTTTGAAATTGCATGCTACGTTGCCCTACACTTTGCACTTCAATTATATCTTTTGAGTATAACTTCACAGAATGCTTCATGTGCTTCACTTATATCATTTGAAGTTTGGATGCCTGTTTCTCTACATAGGAAAACCGTCATTTGTATAATGCTCTTTTACTTCACTTATATTTGTTAGAGCGTGGGCAAGTCTTTTGTATAAAGAATTAAACTCTCATGCTCACTTATATCTGTTTAGAGAGTCAACATGATTGGTCATTGCTACTTCTTGGGTTTGCGTTGATTTTTTCCTTGAAGAGGAAAGGGTTATGCAACAAAGTAGAGATAAGTATTTTCCTCAGTTTGAGAACCAAGGTATCAATCCAGTAGGAGGAACACATAAGTCACCAATGGTTGCACCTACACAAACAAATAAATACTTGCACCCAACGCGATAAATGGGTTGTCAATCCCTTCACGGTTACTTGCAAAGATGAGATCTGATAGAGATAGGTATAAAAGATAAATAAAAGTGCAAAATAAAGTAAAGGTAAATAAATTACAGCAAGATACTTTTGGATTTTTGATTTTATAGATCTGAAATAATATGATAAAAATAGACCCGGGGGCCATAGTTTTCACTAGAGGCTTCTCTCTTGAAAGAACGCATACGGTGGGTAAACAAATTACTGTTGAGCAATTGATAGAAAACGCAAAGTTATGACGATATATAAGGCAATGATCATGAATATAGGCATCACGTCCGTGACAAGTAGATCGACTCATGCCTGCATCTACTACTATTACTCCACACATCGACCGCTATCCAGCATGCATCTAGTGTATTAAGTTAACAAGCACGGAGTAACGCCTTAACCAAGATGACATGATGTAGAGGGATAGATCCAATCAATATGAAATAAACCCCACATTTTTACCCTTAATGGCAACAATACAAATAGGTGTCATGTCCCCTTCTGTCAGTGGGTATGAGCACTGCAAGATTGAACCCATTATAAAGCACCTCTCCCATGGCAAGAAAAATCAATCTAGTTGGCCAAACCAAATCAATAGATCGAAGAGAAATAGAAAGCTATCTTAATCATGCATAAAAGAGTTTAGAGAAGACTCAAATAATATTTATAGATAATCTGATCATAAATCCACAATTCATTGGATCTCAACAAACGCCCCGCAAAAGATGATTACATCGAATAGATCTCCAAGAACATCAAGGAGAACATTGTATTGAAGATTAAAGAGAGAGAAGAAGCCATCTAGCTACTAGCTTTGGACCCGTAGGTCTGTGGTAAACTACTCACACATCATCGGAAGGGTAGCAAGGTTGATGTAGAGGCCCTCTGTGATCGAATCCCCCTACGGAAGAGTATCGAAACATGTCTCCATATGGGATCTCATGAGGACAGAAACTTGCGGCGGCGGAAAATTATTTTTGGTGTGCCCTCTGGTATACGGGGAAGATTTGGATATCTATGGAGCAAAGATTAGGGTTAGAGGAGTCACAGGGGGCCCACAAGCTCGGGAGGCGCCCCCCTAGGCCGTGGCCTCCAAGCTTGTCGTGGCCTTGTGGCTCTTCCGGCCTCCTCCCGAAGCTTCCTAGGTGTCTTTTGGTCCAAGAAAAATTGTCAAAAAGTTTTCTGTTTGGTATTGATTTTCTATAAAAGACAAAAAGATGGAAAAATAGCAACTGGCACTGGGCAGTAGGGTAATAGGTTAGTCCTAAAAATTTATATAAAATAGCATAATAATGCATATAAAACATCCAAGATGGATAATATAATAGCATGGAACAATAAAAAATTATAGATACGTTGGAGACGTATCAGTGGCCCCTCTGACCTCTTCCCGAAGGTTCATGGGTGTCTTCTGGTCCAAGAAAAATCCTCAAAAAGTTTCGTTCCTTTTGGACTCCGTTTGATATTGATTTTCTGTAAAAGACAAAAACAAGGAAAAAACAGCAACTGGCACTAGGCACTAGGTTAATATGTTAGTCCCCAAAAATTGATATAAAATAGCATAATAATGCATATAAAACATCCAAGATGGATAATATAATAGCATGGAACAATCAAACATTAGAGATACGTTGGAGATGTATCAAGCACCCCCAAGCTTAATTCCTGCTCGTCCTCGAGTAGGTAAATGATAAAAACAGAATTTTTGATGTGGACTGCTACCTAACATGTTTATCATGTAATCTTTCTTGATGTGGCATGAATATTCAGATCCATAAGATTCAAAATAAAATTTTAATATTGACATAAAAACAATAATACTTCAAGCATACTAATAAAGCAATCATGTCTTCTCAAAATATCATGGCTAAAGAAAGTTATCCCTACAAAATCATATAATCTTGTCATGCTCTATCCTTTTAACACAAAGTATTTATCATGCACAACCCCGATGACAAGCCAAGCAATTGGTTCATACTTTTTAACGCGCTTCAGCTTTTTTAACTCCCACGCAATACATGAGCGTGAGCCATGGATATAGCACTATGGGTGGAATAGAATATGATGGTGGAGGTTGTATGGAGAAGACAAAAAAAGAGAAAGTCTAACATTGACGAGGCTAATCAACGGGCTATGGAGATGCCCATCAATTGATGTCAATGCAAGGAGTAGGGATTGCCATGCAACGAATGCACTAGAGCTATAGGTGTATGAAAGCTTAAAAGAAAACTAAGTGGGTGTGCATCCAACTTGCTTGCTCACGAAGACCTAGGGCATTTGAGGAAGGCGAATCATTGGAATATACAAGAGAAGTTATATAATGAAAAATTCCCACTAGTAATATATGAAAGTGACAAAATAGGAGACTCTCTATCATGAATAACATGGTGCTACTTTGAAGAACAAGTGTGGAAAAGGAGAGTAACATTGTCCCTTCTCTCTTTTTCTCTCATTTTTTGGGGGCTCTTTGGCCTCTTTTTTTTAAGCCCGGAGTCTCATCCCGACTTGTGGGGGAATCATAGTCTCCATCATCCTTTTCTCACATGGGACAATGCTCTAATAATGATGATCAACACACTTTTATTTACTTACAACTCAAGAATCACAACTCGATATTAGAACAAAAATATGACTCTATATGAATGCCTCCAGCGGTGTATCGGGATGTGCAATGATCTAGCGTGACATGTATAAAAAATATGAACGGTGGACTAGCCAAAAATACTATGTCAACTATATGATCATGCAAAGCAATATGACTATGATGGTATGTGTCATAGTAAAACGGAACGGAGGAAGTTGCATGGCAATATATCTCGGAATGGCTATGGAAATGCCATAATAGGTAGGTATGGTGGCTGTTTTGAGGAAGATATAAGATGGCTTATGTGTGAAAGAGCGTATCATATCACGGGGTTTGGATGCACCGGTGAAGTTTGCACCACAACTCAAGGCGAGTAAGAGCAATGCACGGTACCAAAGAGGCTAGCAAAATGCGGAAGGGTGAGAGTGCGTACAATCCATGGACTCAACATAGTCATAAAGAAATCACATACTGATTGCAAAAGTTTATTAGCCCTCGAAGCAAAGTATTACAATGCATGCTCCTAGGGGGATAGATTGATAGGAAAAGACCATCGCTCGTCCCTGATTGCCACTCATAAGGAAGACAATAAAAAATAAATCATGCTCCAACTTCATCGCATAACGAGAGACCATACATGCATGCTTCGGGAATCACAAACCTTAACACAAATATTCTTACTAAACCACAATTACTCACTAGAATGACTCTAATATCACCATCTTTATATCTCAAAACAAATGCAAGGAATCAAACTTCTCATATATTCAATGATCTTCATGAAAGTTTTTATTATATTCCTCTTGAATACCTTATCATATTAGGACTAAATTCATAACCTAAGCAAATTGCCATACTATTTATGAGACTCTCAAAATAATATAAGTGAAGCATGAGAGTTCATCAATTTCTTCCAAATATAACCACCGTTGTGCTCTAAAAGATATAAGTGAAGCACTGGAGCAACTACCTAGCTCAGAAAATATCAGTGAAGCACATAGAGTATTCTAATAAATTCACGATTAATGTGTGTCCCTCTCAAAAGGTGTGTACAGCAAGGATGATTGTGGCAAACTAAAAAGCAAAGACTCATATAATACAAGACGCTCCAAGCAAAACACATATCATGTGGTGAATAAAAATATAGCCTCAAGTAATTTACCGATATATTGAAGACAAAAGAGGGGATGCCATCCGGGGCATCCCCAAGCTTACATGCTTGGTTGTCCTTGAATATTACCTTGGGGTGCCCTGGGCATCCCCAAGCTTAGGCTCTTGCCACTCGTTATTCCATAGTCCATCGAAACTTTACCCAAAACTTGAAAACTTCACAGCACAAAACTCAACAGAAAACTCATGAGATCCGTTAGTATAATGAAACAAATCTCCACTTTTAGGTTGTAAAATCATTCCAATTTTATACTTGCATTATATCTACTGTATTATAACTTCACCATGGCTTATACCCCCCGATACTACCCATGGATCATCAAAATAAGGGAACAACAGAATGAAAACAGAACCTGTAAACATCAGAATAGTCTGTAAAGACCCGAATTAAGATCATACTTCTGTATCTCTAAAAATTCTGAAAACTTAGGACAACATAGGAAATCTGTATATCAATCTTATGGAAAAAATTCAGAATGTTTCCATGTTCCAGCAAATTTTAACAATTCTGCTACTGGACGCAAAAGTTTCTGTTTTTTCTCAGAATCAAATCAACGATCTTCCAAATCATCCCAAAGGTCTTACTTGGCTCAAATAATAATTGAAACATTAAAACACAATCATAACAGAATTATAATTGCATAAACATATAGAAATAGAAAATAAAAATATTGGGTTTTCTCCCAACAAGCGCTTTTCTTTAAAGCCTTTTAGTTAGGCATTGATAATTTTAATGATGCTTGCATGAAAGATAAAAAATTGAAGTACAAAGAGAGCATCATATAGCATGCGAAAATAAAATTTAAGTCTAACATACTTCCTATGCATAGGCGTTTTATAACCAAAGAAATTATCAAAACAAGCAAAAACTAGCGTATGCAAGGAAGGAGAATAAAATATTGACAATCTCAACATGAAGAGAGGTAATTTAGTAACATGAAAATTTCTACAACCATATTTCCCTCTCTCATAATAATTACATGTGGGATCATATTCAAATTCAATAATATAGCTATCACATAACATTTACTCTACATGATCCACATGCATGAAAAGTTGACACTCTTCTAAAATAGTGGGATTATCATCAAATAAAGTCATGACCTCTCCAAGCCCACTTTTATCAAAAAATTCATAAGATTGAACACTCTCCAAATATGTGGGATTATTTTTACCTAAAGTTGACACTTTTCCAAACTCACTTTTAATATTATCGCAAAAATATTCATCAGGAGGCTCAAATAAATTTTCAAGATCATAAGAAAAATCACCCCAATCATGATCATTGCAATACGTAGTGGACACATAAAATTAGCATCCCCAAGCTTGGTGTTTTGCATATTATTAGCACAATTGACATTAATAAAATTTATAATAACATCATTGCAATCATGCTATTCATTCAAGGAGCTATCAAGTGTGGGTGCAATAGCAATAATTTCATGTCTAACATAAGGAACTATAGCAAGTTCATCTCCATAAGCATAATTAATATTGGCATCATGGCCATAAGAATAGCAAGCATCATGTTCATCAAGGGGGGCTATTTCAATCAAATCAACGAAATCATAATTATCTATAGATTCATGCATATCATTATTTTCTTCCAAAGCAACGGACATTCTCTCAATAAATTCTTTAACATAGGCATTATGAGCATAGTTTTCATAGCAATATTTAAGTATGTCAAAAATTTTAGATTTGTAGAGAGTAATATCATACTTTTCAATCAAAGAAGCAACTTCATAAGCACCCTTAAAAAGCAACAAATTCTTTAATTTGTTCGATTTCATAGTAACTATAATCACCTTTGGCATAAGAAGATAGGATTCCATTATCATTAAACTCACATAGGTAGGGAAGGTGTTTTTTAGGGTTCTCGAGCAACAAGTAAAATCATAAATTTGACATAGATTCCAAGCATAGCATAGCAAACAATTTATTTGATTCCATAAGAGTCTCCCTTTTTGAGACAAACGGTGACACACAAAATGACCATGCTCATCTAATGATTTTCCCTCAACTAAACTAGTTGGGGTTTCAACACAAGCACATATGGATCAAAGATGATCCAAGTAGAAAACTTTAAGTGGATCCATGTCAATAGATTTTTAGCAAGCAAAGATGCATGCAAATAGAAGGCACATGGCGACACAAGAAAAGATAGCAAACAAAAGAAGGCAAATAAAAAGGCAAATATTTTTGTGTTTTTCTGAAAATGTTTTAGAAGTGGGGGAGAGGAAATCGAGAGGCAAATGGCAAATAATATAAATGCAAGAGATGAGAGTTTATGATGGGTACTTGGCAAGCTTGATGTAGATCCTCCCCGGCAACGGCGCCAGAAATTCTTCCTGCTACTTCTTGAGCTTGCGTTGGTTTTTCCCTTATAAAGAGGAAAGGGTGATGCAGCAAAGTAGAGATAAGCATTTCCCTCAGTTTGAGAACCAAGGTATCAATCCAGTAGGAGGAACACACAAGTCACCAATGGTTGCACCTACACAAACAAACAAATACTTGCACCCAACGCGATAAAGGGGTTGTCAATCTCTTCATGGTTACTTGCAAGGATGAGATCTGATAGAGATAGGTATAAAAGATAAATAAAAGTGCAAAATAAAGTAAAGGTAAATAAATTGGAGCAATGTATTTTTGGGTTTTGGGTTTTATAGATCCAAAAATAATATGATAAAAATAGACCTAGGGGCCATAGTTTTCACTAGAGGCTTCTCCCTTGAAAGAACGCATATGGTGGGTAGACAAATTACTGTTGAGCAATTGATAGAAAAGCGCAAAGTTATGACGATATATAAGGCAATGATCATGAATATAGGCATCACGACCATGACAAGTAGACCGACTCCTGCCTGCATCTACTACTATTACTCCACACATCGACTGCTATCCAGCATGCATCTAATGTATTAAGTTAAAAAGAACGGAGTAACGCCTTAAGCAAGATGACATGATATAGAGGGATAGATCCAATCAATATGAAATAAACCCCACCTTTTTATCCTTAATGGCAACAATACAAATACATGTCATGTCCCCTTCTGTCACTAGTTATGAGCACCGCAAGATTGAACCCATTACAAAACACCCCTCCCATGGCAAGAAAGATCAATCTAGTTGGCCAAACCAAATCAATAGATCGGAGAGAAATACAAAGCTATCTTAATCATGCATAAAAGAGTTCAGAGAAGACTCAAATAATATTCATAGATAATCTGATCATAAATCTACAATTCATCGGATCTCAACAAATGCACCACAAAAGAAGATTACGTCGAATAGATCTCCAAGAACATCGAGGAGAACATTGTATTGAAGATCAAAGAGAGAGAAGAAGCCATCTAGCTACTAGCTATGGACCCGTAGGTCTGTGGTAAACTACTCACACATCATCGGAAGGGCATCAAGGTTGATGTAGAAGCGCTCCGTGGTCTATTCCCCCTCCGATAGAGTACCGAAAAAGGTCCCTAGATGGGATCTCACGATGACAAGAAACTTACGGCAGCAAAAAAGTATTTTTGGTGTGCCCACTGGTATACGGGGAATATTTGGGTATTTATAGAGCAAAGATTAGGGTTATAGGAGCATCAGGGGGCCCACAAGCCTGGGGGCCACGCCCCCCTAGGGTGCGCCCTCCGAGCTTGTCGCCAATTGGTGGCCCCTCTGACCTCTTCCCGAAGGTTCCTGGGTGTCTTCTGGTCCAAGAAAAATCCTCAAAAAGTTTCGTTCCGTTTGGTATTGATTTTCTGTAAAAGAAAAAAAGGAAATAATAGCAATTGACACTGGGCACTAGGTTAATGGGCTAGTCCCAAAAAATGATATAAAATAGCATAATAATGCATATAAAACATCCAAGATGGATAATATAATCGCATGGAACAATAAAAAATTATAGATACCTTGGAGACATATCACAATGGGTACTAGGTTAATAGGTTAGTCCCAAAAAATGATATAAAATAGCATAATAATGCATATAAAACATCCAAGATGGATAATATAATAGCATGGAACAATAAAAAATTATAGATCATCGAATATGATATGTTCTATTCCTCGCAATAGTTTTGCGATATTAAGATGGTGATATGTGGGGGTACTAGTGAATGATTGTGGTTTAGTAAGAATATTGGTGTTAAGGTTTGTGATACCCTAAGCATGCACATATAGTCTCTAGTTATGCGACAAAGTTATATCCTACTCATGCTAGTATCCGGTGTTAATTATTTGCAATACATGATTATGACCGTTGTCCCTCTCTAGTTGGTCGCTTCTCAGTCTATTTGCTAGCCTTCGCCTGTACTAAGCGAGAATGCTGCTTGTGCATCCAAACCCTTGAACCAAAGTTGTTCTAGATGAGTCCACCATATCTACCTATATGTGGTATTACTCTGCCGTTCCAAGTAAATTTGCATGTGCCACCTCTAAACATTCAAATAAGCATTTATTTTGTGTGCCCGTACCGCTCATGGAGCGACAGGGGGTGGTCAGTATCTTCCATGCTAAGCGGGTTATTCTCACGATGGGTGTTTATTCACTTGTCATTGCACGAGAGAGGCTGATAATTGGGATGCCTAGTCCTATATGAAAAATAAATATAATGAAACAAACTCCCCCGAAAAGTTGATTATATGGAGGGCACCCGAGGATTCGGCTAGCCATGGCTTGTGTTTGAATGGTTGAGGGGGAGTAAACTTTACCTTTCCAATTGAGAACTGCTAATAATGTGTTAGCATGTAAGATACCGAGAATCCTCGGTCGTGACGTTGACAGGAAAAGTACACCTCTCAAAATGTATTCATCTCTATTTTAAGCTTTGAGCTCTGGCTCCTCTGCAAATCCATGCTTCCCTCTGCGAAGGGCCTATTGATACGTCTCCAATGTATCTATAATTTTTTTATTGTTCCATGCTATTATATTATCAATCTTGGATGTTTTATATGCATTATTATGCTATTTTATATTATTTTTTGGGACTAACCTATTAACCTAGTGCCCAGTGCCAGTTGATGTTTTTTTCCTTGTTTTTGCCTTTACAAAAAATCAATACCAAACGGAGTCCAAACAGAACGAAACTTTTTGACGATTTTTCTTGGACCACAAGACACCCTAGAAGCTTTGGGAGGAGGCCAGAAGGGCCACAAGATGGCCACAAGCTCACAGGGCGCACCCTGGGGGGGCCGCCCTGCAAGCTTGTGGGCCCCCCGTGGCACTTCCAACCCTAATTCTTCTTCTATAAATATCCAAATATTCCCCGTGGACCAGGGGGCCCACCAAAAATACTTTTCCGCCGCCGCAAGTTTCTGTCTTCGTGAGATCCCACCTGGAGACCTATTCTGGTACTCTGCCGGAGGGGGATTCGACCACGGATAGCTTCTACATCAACCTTGCTGCCCTTCCGATGATGTGTGATTAGTTTACCACAGACCTACTGGTCCATAGCTAGTAGCTAGATGGCTTCTTCTCTCTCTTTGATCTTCAATACAATGTTCTCCTTGATGTTCTTGGAGATCTATTCAATGTAATCTTCTTTTGTAGTGCGTTTGTTGAGATCCAATGAATTGTGGGTTTATGATCAGATTATCTATGAATATTATTTGAGTCTTCTCTGAACTCTTTTATGCATGATTAAGATAGCTTTGTATTTCTCTCCGATCTATTGATTTGGTTTGGCCAACTAGTTTGATTTTTCTTGCAATGGGAGAGGTGTTTTATTGGATCTATCTTGCGGTGCTTATTCCCAGTGACAGAAAGGGACATGACACGTATTTGTATTGTTGCCATTAAGTATAAAAAGATGGGGTTTGTTCATATTTATTTTATCTATCCCTCTACATCATGTCATCTTGCTTAAGGCACTACTCCATTCTTGTTAACTTAATACACCAGATGCATGCTGGGTAGCGGTCGATGTGTGGAGTAATAGTAGTAGATGCAGGCAGGAGTCGGTCTACTTGTCACGGACATGTTGACTATATTCATGATCATTGCCATAGATATCGTCATAATTATTCGCTTTTCTATCAGTTGCTCAACAGTAATTTGTTTACCCACCGTATGCTTTCTTTCAAGTGAGAAGACTCTAGTGAAAACTATGGCCCCCGGGTCTATCTTTTATCATATTGTTTTCAGATCTATAAAATCAAAAACACAAAAATACCTTGCTGCAATTTATTTACTTCTATTTTATTTAGCACTTTTACTTATGTTTTATGTCTATCACTATCAGATCTCATCCTTGCAAGTAACCGTGATGGGATTGACAACCCCTTTATCGCGTTGGGTGCGAGTATTTGTTTGTTTGTGTAAGTGCAATTATTGGAGACTTGTGTGTTCCTCCTACTGGATTGATACCTGATACGTCCATTTTGCATCATGATTTCCTAATGTTATTTATAATGTTTTTATGCATAATAATGCTTTATGGAGTAATTCTAAGGCCTTTTCTCTCATAAGATGCAAGGTTTACACAAAGAGGGCGACTGCCGGCAGCTGGAATTCTGGACCTGAAAAAGCTACGTCAGAGTTACCTATTCTGCACAACTCCAAATGAGCTGAAAATTTACGGAGAATTTTTTTGGAATATATGAAAAATACTGGAGCAAATAACTACCGGAGGGGGGCCACCAGGTGACCACAATACACCAGGGCGCGCCTGGGTTGTGGCCAGCCCGGCCCACCTCCGGTGCCCATCTTCTGGTATATAAGTCATTTTGACCTAGAAAAAAAATAAGGAGAGGACTTTCGGGACGGAACGCCGCCGTCTCGAGACGGAACTTGGGCAGGAGCACTTTTGCCCTCCGGCGGAGCGATTCCGCCGGGGGAACTTCCCTCCCGGAGGGGGAAATCGAAGCCATCGTCATCACCAACAACCCTCTCATCTTTGGGAGGCCAATCTCCATCAACATCTTCAACAAAACCGTCTCCTCTCAAACCCTAGTTCATCTGTTGTGTTGAATCTTTGTATCGGAACCTTAGATTGGTACTTGTGGGTGACAAGTAGTGTTGATTACTATATGGTTTATTTGGTGGAAGATTATATGTTCAGATCCATTATGCTATTTAATACCCCTATGATCTTGAGCATGATTATCATTTGTGAGTAGTTAATTTAGTTCTTGAGGTCACGGGAGAAGTCATGTTGCAAGTAATCAAGTGAACTTGATATGTGTTGGATATTTTGATGATATGTATGTTGTGATTCCCTTAGTGGTGTCTTGTGAACATCGACCACATGGCACTTCACCATATTTGGGCCTAAGGGAATGCATTGTGGAGTAGTTATTAGATGATGGGTTGCTAGAGTGAAAGAAGCTTAAACCCTAGTTTATGCGCTACTTCGTAAGGGACCGATTTGGATCCAAATGTTTAATGCTATGGTTAGATTTTATCTTAATACTTTTCTCATAGTTGCAGATGCTTGCAAGGGGGTTAATCATAAGTGGGAGGTTTGTTCAAGTAAGAACAACACCCAAGCACCGGTCCACCCACATATCAAATTATCAAAGTAGCGAACACGAATCAAACCAACATGATGAAAGTGACTAGATGAAATTCCCGTGTACCCTCAAGAACATTTTGCTCATTATAAGAGACCATTTTGGCATGTCCTTTGACACAAAAGGATTTCGCTACCTTGCTGCACTTTATTTACTGTTATCGTTACTTGTCCGTTACAAATTATCTTGCTATCAAACTACGTGTTACCGACTATTTTAGTGCTTGCAGAAAATACCTTACTGAAAACCTCTTGTCATTTCCTTCTGCTCCTCGTTGGGTTCGACACTCTTACTTATTGAAAGGACTACAATTGATCCCCTATACTTGTGGGTCATCAAGACTCTTTTCTGGCACCGTTGCCGAGGAGTGAAGCGCTCTTGCTAAGTGGAAATTGGTAAGGAAAAATTATTACTACGTGCTGAAATTTACTGTCACTTGTTACTATGGAAAACCATCCTTTGAGGGGTTTGTTCGGGGTATCTTCACCTCGATCGGAAGCACAATTAGTTGCCCCTCAACCAACTGCACCTACTGAAAATATTAGTTATGAACTTCCTTCTGGTATGATAGAACAACTGCTAGCTAATCCTTATGCAGGAGACGGAACTGAACATCCTGATATGCACTTGTTATATGTGGATGAAATTTGTGGATTATTTAATCTTGCAGGTTTATCCGGAGATGAAGCTAAGAAGAAGGTTTTCCCTTTATCTTTGAAGGGACACTGGTACATCGAGGTGCTATACAAATGGTTTTTAACCCCTTTCCACGACGACATTCTGAACCGTCGCCTAGTGAGTGTGTGCGATAGGGGGGGTCCTTCCCACACGACCCAGAAACCGTCAGGGATAGGCCCTCCTGGCACACACGCTCAGCAAAATGAGGTTGTGTACGACGGGCGAGCGATCAAATACGGTTATACGTACAGTTGTGCTAAAAAAAAATACAATTATACAGGCCAAATTATTTTCGGTCGTAAGTACATCCCACACAGTGAGTCCCCGCTAAACGTTTCCGTTTGTATGTACATTCCACACAGTCAATCCAAGGAATACGTTTCCGTTAGCATGTACATCCCACACAGTTAATCCAAGAATTACGTTTCCGTTCGTATATACATCCCACACAGTCACTCCAAGGAAAACGTTTCCGTTCGCAGGTACATCACACACAATTTTCCCCATTAAATCGTTTGTGATAGCGTTGCCATTGCAGACGGTATTAACAATTTTATCGTTTGCATTATTGAATGCATCACACACAGTGCGTAGAAGAAACTGTGTGGCATAGGCTGTCCATCACACACACTTTTTATGTGGTAAACGTTTGCGCAAGGTGGCCTAACGCAAACAGTTTTGAAGAGGATGTTGTGTGTGATTGTTCATTGATCCAACACGGTTTATTCCTAGAAACTATGTGCGTTGCCTGTGGTCATCGCCCATGGTGTTTTCTCAATAACCGTTTGTAATAGAAAAATCCAATTAGCAGGCTAATTGGCCTATTATTAATAATCCATTTATTAATCTAATTGACATTTCATATTAAGCACACAATATATTTCATTTTCATATTAAGGAAGCATGATTTCATAATTGAAATACATCAGAGTACAGCATCATATAGCTTCAGCACTCAGCTACCCCATTACACAACTGCACCATCAAGTTTCACATGCAACATCTATAACCTTTCGAAATTAGCATCATAGACGGTACATAGACAGATGAATCTTATCTAGAAACTGCTGAAGTGGAAGGTGAATATTGAGCCTTCAGTGATGTTGAAGGTCTTTGCAACTTTAGGTCAGTGCCTGTGGATGATTGACCGTCCATCCTTCGTCCTCTTCAGGAACGCTTCAATATTGAACCGGTTGTGTTGTATGAATACCTTCCTCGCCTCCTGATCATACAGGTGGTTTGAGAGGTAATCATCAGTGAACTGCTTTGGAAAGGCCTGAAAAAAAGAATGTGTATAAATATCTTCTCTATATTGAAAATGGGGCAAAGGAATAAAAAAGCCAAGGTATAATAGTTAGTACCATCCTGTAGTGAACTGATGTCTTCTCCATTGTGTAGACAAAGATCTTGTTGTTTTTTGTCGCTAATTTCTTTATCCTAACAATCTTTCTGAGTTTCTTGACTTGACTGATATTCATGGACAACTCATTTCCCCATATGCAAAAAGGGTCGAACAGTGGGTCAAAACCTCTGACAGCAGGACCTACATGTGCAAGACCAAATTGTTAAAAACCAAAATATTAGAATGGTTCCTACAATTGCACAATAATGTACTATTAGACAAATGACCATGCATGTCCAAACCTCGATTGTAAACCTCAGTGCTTCCCATTATTTCCCTGCAACACATATAAGGTAGTTAGTGATCAGGTTAAGCGAGGGTTGGCATGCTATCAGTAAAATATGTTGATGAAAAATAAGCACATTGCAGATTCATCAGATTAATTCAAGCCACATGGAAAACCCATTTATCCAAACCAAGCATGATTAAGAACTAGGAAATATAGCAATTGTATATGTTTATCATGTATTAAGTGTAGTCAAATTCAATTTATTCCTCACATGCACAACAATACAAAATTCTACCCACGATAATTGGACATCGCATTGCAGAATTGAACCAAGTAGTTAACTAAACACCACAACAAATGAACCAAACATTAACTGAGCACCACATTGCACAATATAACATACTCCTAATAGAAGATTAGACAGTTAACCAAACCAAGCATGCTTAACAACTTGGAAATATAGCAATTGTATTTGTTCCTCATGTATTTAGTACAGCCAAATTTGATTTATTTCTCACATGGTATACAATAACAGAATGCATCCACAACAATTGAACATCGCATTGCAGAATTAAACCAAACAGTTAACTAAACACCACAACAAATGAACCAAACATTAACTGAGCACCACATTGCACAATATATAACATACTAGAAGATCAGACAGTTAACCAAACCAAGCATGCTTGACAACTTGGAAATATAACAATTATATTTGTTTCTCATGTATTTTGTAAAGATAAATTTGATTTATTTCTCACATAGAAGACAATACAAAATTGCACCCTGAAGAATTGAACATCCATTTGCAGAATTGAACCAAATAGTTAACTGAACATGACAGATAATTAACCAAACAGTTAATAAGTGAGCACCACATTGCACAACATATAGAACATATACACTAGAGCAACAGATTGCATGGTAAAAGTAGATAGGACAATTCACTAGAATTTGTTAAGGAAAGACATGAGCAGCACATGCAATGGGTAAACTGATCATGCTTAACTGGCATAGCTAGCAAACTGAACATAGGTCCTTATAGTGAGCTAATAAGACAAGCTACTCCTCATCATCGGAGATATCGATGATGATTGGCTCCTTGGACATGGAAGAGGGCGAGGCCTCCACATCATGGGTGCCCTTGTCATAGTGTTGAGTTGCCTGAGCCGCTTCGGGCACCAACCTGCTGGCTCTCGAGTTGAGGTAAGCACGGGCACGCTGAGAAAACACCTCGTAGTCTTCGTCGAACGCACCGATGGTGGCCTCGAGAAAATGCCATGAACTGTCGTTTAAAGCAGCTAACCACGTTGCGACGTTGGCCCGCGAGCCATCGACGGTGGCCTGGACGGCGAGGTGCTCCCCCATGATCTGGGGGTCGGCACGAATGGCAGCCATCGCGAACTCATCCGCGTGTGCAGCCGTGATTTGCTTCTCTGCTGTAAAATGCTCCTTGAGCTCCTGGCTATACTGCGTGCACCATGGCTTAGGGTGGCGCTTATTTGGGGGAGGGGTCGAAGATTTGGGTGGAAGGTGTCGCGCCGGCGGTCGGGGCATGTGGGATGTGGAAGAAGGAGGAGGATGGGGGTTGGGTGTGGATTACTTGCCTGGATCGACGAGGCCGAGCAGCTTGAAGGAGGGTCGTCGGCGAGGAGGCGATGCTGCAAGCAAGGAGTGAAGGTTTCAACTTGGAAAGGAAGGCGGAAACAGGGGAAATGTTGCTTTTGGTAAGGGGGAGGGGGCGGGGAGGTAGATATTTCCGCGGAAGCCGAAAATTTTGGATCGGTGCAGCGAAAAAACTGGCGCGCAAAGTGTCATCAGACACGGTCCATTATTCAGCACTGTGTACGATATGTGAACATCACAAACAGTTCATATAGCTTAACTCATGTGTGATGAGTTTGAACGTGCAAATTTTGGTTCGAATTTCCCTGGTTATAGTGGTCATCCGCGTCATTGCATAATTTGGGTACACAAAGGAGACTACAGCACACCCACACTTCTTAATCAAGCAAGTTCAGCAATTAAACAGAGCTAGCTGACCTAAACATTACTCTAACAAATTAAAGACCGGCGCTCTTAATTAAACAAAACAAAGAGTACTACTACGACTGGTGCTCGTTGATCTCCGCCGCCTCCTCCATGTACAGCTCGCGCCCGACGATCTCCTGGGGAAGGGGCTCCATGGGATCCATCGCACCATACTCGGCAAGCATCTCGCCATCAGTGTCTGCCATCTCTTTGGAAAAGGCCGCCACGAGCTGGGCGTGGGCGGCCACGATCTGGGATTGGACGGGCTCCGTCGTGGCAAGGTATGCCACGGAGGAACGGACGGCTGCTTGAACGCTCTCGGCGATTGCCTACTCTTCAGCCGTGGGTTGCCGACCATTGTCGGAGAAGCTTCATTCGTTTGTGCGGTGATCGCCACGAGCTGGGCATGGGCGGCCTTGACATGGTCGTGGGCGACCTCCATCAGGGCTAAGGCCGCCGCTGCGGAATGGGCAGCTGTTGTGCCGCTCTCGCCAGTTGCTATCCCCGAGACAGATGTTGCTGCCACCACCTGAGAAGCAACAGCGGCCGTTTGGGCTGCCTTGGCTGCCCGGTCGCAGATTGTGGCCGCGCTCATGCAGCTTGTTAGCACGCGCATGGCGGCTACGGCCGCGCTCTCGCCGCCGAAGTTGCCCTCATGACCTGGGTCCACGTCCCCATCTTTCACCGGCGACAATTGAACAGTGAAATGATATTTGGTGAGCGAGCTAGTGTGCTTGACACTCCAGCTGTGGACTGTAGCCGACGCATCTTCTCGCGTAAGCCATAGGCGTACTATACTCCGACGGTGCTCCAAGATATTTTGTACTGCATCGGTTGGTGATAATAAACTGTGTCCAAGCCTCATGGTTACGGTAGGGAACGTTTCACCTTTCTGGACGAAACGATATCCGTTGCCTCTTCTTGATTTTAATTTTTTTCTTGTGTCAACATAGAACAACAGGAGTGTTGTGTTAAATTTTGAAATTTTTCGGGGTTCGTTTGGACATTTTTATACATTAACTGAGTTTTCTATGCATTTATGTGCATAATTCGAATTTGAACTACAGGCACATGCTCCAATGCATATAAATTGGTTGAAAAATCAAATATGTGTCCTTGGTTGCATGCTTAGGTCCCATGCAAGAAATGGGAATGAATGTCAAATATCTTGCCACCGTCGCTCATCCGCAAACATTGAGATACATGATTTTCAAATTCTAGTAAATCCAAAACTCGTCTGAAATTCAAGAAACTTGGCGTGCTATCATGGAACGGCATCAACATGCTGTGGTAAAATTTTTGTCCCATTTGGGGCAGGTTTGGGTATAAGCTTCTCACATACCAGAGCTTCTGACAATAAGCCTCATGGTTCTGGTAGGGAATGTGCCTCCTTGGTGATGAAATGATATTTGTTGCCTCTTCCTGTTTTCAATTTTTTTCCTGGTGGCAACATAGAGCAACAGAAGTGTCGTGTTAAAATTTGCTATTTCGGGGTTTGTTTGGACATTTTTGTAAATTAACTGAGTTTTCTAGGCATTTTATGTGCATAATTCAAATTTGAACTACATGCACATGCTCTAGTGCAGAAAAATGGGTTGACATATCAAATGTGTGTCCTTGGGTGCATGCTTAGGTTCCATGCAAGAAATGGGAATGAATTTCAAACACTAGGGCATTGTTGATTGCCGGCAAAATGTTGAGATACTTCGTTTTTAAATTCTAGTAAATCCAAAAACTCGTCTGAAATTCATGAAACTTGGCATGCTATCATGGAATGGCACCCGACATGCTGTGGTATTTTTCGTGTCCATTTTGAGAGAAGGCGCACTCGAATAACACCAACTAAGGCATTTTGAAACAAATAGCTGCCACTTCAACATCTCAAATGTTTTGTATAATTTAAATCATGTGCGTTCTGTTAACCATTCACGTGACGCCACACGTCACTCTTTTAGTGGCTAGGAGGTGCCGTGCGGATAGCTGTTTGACTGAACGGGAGGCGTGCGAGCGCAGGCTGACCGAGAGGCGTGGAAGATGTCCTCCAATGTGTAGGCTCATCAGGAAGCGTGCGAGCTGTACGCCGCGTAGGCTCACTGGGAAGCGAGCCCTTTGACTTCCATGGCCGCCCGCCTTGCTCGCATCCTCTGCATTAATGGCGCCCGAGCCGCAGTTTAATACGGGCGGCCTTACTGTTCGCCTCCCATTCCCCTCCCGCAGACCTCCACCAACAACATGGCACAGAAGGATCATCTGCCACTAGTCTTCCAGTTTCATGAAGTCAACTCTGAGCCGGAGGAGATAGAAAATAAGGAGGAATGTGGCCTCTTGGACATGGCCCTGAACAAGCTGGCCACGGTGGTTGCTGCCCCCGCGCCCGCCCCAGCTCCCATCCCCGCGCCCGCGCCAGCGACCATCCCCGTTGCATTGATGGGGTGGTCGCCGAGCACTATCGCAGAGCTGGAAGCCGTGGTCGTCAGCGAGGTCTCCGCGAACCCGCGCGAGCTCGTGTACATGCCAGCGCCAGCGCCCGTGCGCGCCCCTGCACAGACCGTGGCGCCGGTCCCCATGCGTTTGCCTGCACCCGCCGCGCCCGCGCCCATGCGCGCCCCCCTCAGCAGCATGGGACGCTGCCGCCGACTGCTACCTCGCACGCCGCGAGTTGCCGTCCTCCCACGCCCCGCCCATCGATCACGCGACGACATGATGTTTGATTTCCAAGTGAAGAACATTATGTGCTGACTTGAAGACTTCAACAACGGCGTCCTGGAGGACGACAACGACAACATCGGCGCGACACGCCGCCTCTGCCACCGCCGGAATTAGTTTTTTTGGGTTTAATACTGTACCTCGATCATATGAATATAAATTCGAAGTGTGACTGAATGAAAGATATGGTTTGAACGAACTTGTGTTTCTCTCTCTGAATAGACAGACTTATCAAACAATTTTCTTTAAAAAAGGTCAATGGTTTTTAAATATAAAACACTCATCGCAAACGTTTTAGTTAGAACACCCGTATGCAAACTGACAGCTTACCCAGGAAGCAAAGAGGAAATGTGCCGAGCAGGATTTGTGCAGCTCTTGATCGCAAACGTTTTAGATAGAACACCCACATGTAAACCGACAGCTTCCCCAATAAGCCGAGGGAAAATGTGCCGAGCAGGATTTGTGCAGCTCTTCATCACAAATGTTTTACATAGAACACCCGTATGCAAAAGTGAGAGCTATGGTCTTCCCCAGCAAGCCAAGGGAAAATTCGCCGCATAGGATTTGTGCATCTCTTCAACGCAAACGGTCCAGATTGAATACGGTATGCAAAGCGAGACTTCGGCGCTAAGCCAAGAGAAAATATGGCACGCAGGATTTGTACATCCCTTCAATGCAAACGGTTTTTTCGGATGACCCATGTGCAACCACGTACAGACAATTTGGTAAGATTTGCATCTGTCATATTGGGTATATGGCCATTTGTCAAACTGGAAAGATTGACATTTGTTAATCTAGTAACATTGCCCTTTGTCAACCTTATAACACTGCCATTTGTCGAAATATGCAGCTAAAAATCACTAGCACTATCTAATTTTTGCAACTAAAATTCAGTAATCAAGCATAGATTCCATTCATAGATTAAGCAGTCGTTCTTTATACAAACAGTTCAACTCGACAGCTGAACTGACCAAACTTTTCCCCAATTGTTGCCAAACACTTACTGAAATAGCTAGTTCAACTATATATACTAGCTAACTTTAAGTACGTTGTATAGTTCCACCACATCTATAGTCAGATGAACTGAATAAAATAGCACCTAAATACTACTACTACTACGGAGGGGCCTTGTACTACTTCCGGCAACCTCTCCTCTGCCAAGCGCACTCAGTAAGAGACAAAGGAGGAGGAGCCTACCGACGAGCTGGACAAGTGCAATACGGTGCCTGCTGCTACTACACCTTCAGCGACGCTCACCTCGAACGCCCTCTGCCGCTCCAGACGACCCCTCTCGAAGCGGCGGGATTCCTCGTAGATCTCCTGATTCCTCGCCTCTACGTCGGCATGTGCTGCGGCCACGGCAACGGTAAGGCTCTTTGCGTGCTCGACGAGGCCTCCTCCTCTTCCCGCAGGAACTCGATGTAGCGCGCAAGGTCGCTGACGCACGTGAGGGCCTCCACCTCCGCCTCCCGCCTTCGGGCGGCGGTGGCGGAGCAGGTCATGACCCCGGCGATCGACGGAGGGCTGTCGGCCACGGCGGCCGACGATGGGGTGGTGGTGATGACCACCACCTCTCGCCTTCGGTCCGCGGTGGTGGAGCTGGTGATGGCCACGGTGGTCGACAGCGGGGTGGCGCCCACGACGGCCATCTCCCGCCTTCGGGCCGCGGCGGCGGAGCGGGCGATGGCCCTGACTTTCGACGGTGGTGTGGCAGCCATGGTGGTAGATGGTGGGGTGGTGGCAACAGCGGCCGGTAACAACTGCCGACGGGCAGCGGCGGTGGAGCGTGTGGTGGGTATTCCGCGCACACCCAACAGGGACGCCACACACACTACACTACGCTCGGGACTAAGCCGCCGCCGCGGTGTAGCCTCCCAGCTGGAGCTGTCCTCTGATGACGGTGGAGTGGCTGAGCGACGACGACGAACCGGTGCCATTGGCAATTGTGGGACAAGCAGACGAGATAAGCTACAAGGAGGGAGGGGAAAATGCGACGCAGGACTCGCCGACCGTGAGGGTTTATATAGCAGACTGGTAAGCATTGGGATTTTGGGGGATTTCATCGAGTCGGGCGGGAAGCTTCTGCGGGAACCTGCGCGGTTGCGCGGGAACGGGCTCACCACCGTTTGGCGAAAAGAACGCCCCACGCACTGCTCAAGCTTGCGCTCGAAGCCATCTGCGGCAGTGGGGTGACAAGACATGCGAGAGGAGGACGAAAGGACACGTACACATACGGTTAATAAAAAACATTTGTGATTTAATTACCTACTACCCCCATCCTGGTTTACAAGTCGTCTATGTATTTTTGTGCCAAATTTTGAATAGAGATTTAACTAATAAAATACGAATGCATGTCGCCAAAGATTATATCGTTGGATTCGTATTTGAACATAGTATCCAATTATATAATTTTTATAACATGCATTAACATTTTGTTGGTTAAATTTAAGGTCAAAATATGGCACACAATATAAAGGGGACTAATAGGCCAAGATGGAGGTAGTAGCACACGGCCACTCTCTACGCAGCGACGCAACCGCCGGCTGACTTGTAGATGATCATTCCCTGCGTGTTCAACTACTCTATGCGTGTGGTTGCTCGCGGCTGACGCGACCACGACGCGCTCTGGTCGCATCCCGCCACGCGCGCTCTGCTCTCGCTTCCCTCCGGGCTCTCTGCCCTCGTCCCTCCACGCGTGCTGCTAGTGTTTGGGGCCGGCGCACGATCACGTACGTTCGTGCTGCCATTATGCATGCGGTTGCGCCGGGCGCGGCGCCACGCTGCAGTTACCCGCTGCAAAAACTTCCATGCGGACGCGCCGAGGATCCAGGCCGCCCGGCCCCCATTTATTCCTATGGCCATTTACCTTCATCTCTCGCGCCACACGACACAATAAGCACACCCACGACAACACATACAGAGAGGACATCCAGCGGTTCCAATGGTGCTCCCCGTGGCTCCAATGGCGCTCCCAGCGGCAGACGATGACAACGGGGGGCAGTTCACCACGCATCACATAGTGGACACCAACATGAGGGGGAAGGTCCTCTCGGTGGTGTACACGAACGAGCCGGTCTCGGTGGAGAGCTCCATCCAAACTATGGAGCAGTTGCTTGCTGAGGACGAGTACCAAGTGGTCGGCTTCGACCTCGAGTTCACCAGCGGTCATGCCGGGCACGATCAGAAGGTTGCCATCGCCCAGTTGTGCGTGCGACATGACATCCTCCTCTACCACTACCACCTGGCCACAAGGCCTTGCGAGCGTTTCTCCAGGTTTATCAACAGCTCCGACTACAGTTTCGCTACGGTGGACACCACCAACGATCTAAAAGCGCTCAAGGTTTCGGGCTTGAAATGCCAGAATCTTTTCAACATCCAGGACCACTACAAGGTCTGGGACAGCGACAACAACAAAGAGAACTCCCTGGTTGACCTCGCCTCGTCCATCATCGACCCCTACTACATGAAGATGAAGGATAAGAGCAAGAAGGACAAGAACGCCTCGAACAGTGTCTGACACGAGGAGTAGATGACTAGACGATCGTTTCTCCTAGTTTAGAGTGCATGTAATTGTTTATTGAGGTGTATGCGAATGATCTATATAGTCACTTATGTAATTGGATGTTTATTTTAGTTATTTATATATATATGTTATTCTTCTGTAGACAGAGTAAATCACACGGCTCATTAGCAGCAATCATCTGTGTTATTATTGGTCTTCACACACATTTCTGATTACGGACCTATTTGTCGCATATCACACACATCTTGTTCAGTTGAACTATTTCTGTTGTCTTGATTCATCGCAAACAGTTCATCCGAGTGAACTGTACGCCCTCCATCACACACACCTTGATCTAGCTGACCGTTTCTATTGTGTTGCCTAATCACACAGTTCATCCTAGTGAACTGTATGCCGTATATCGCAGACACCCTCATCTGGCTGCCCATTTCTGTTGTTCTGCCTCATCGCAAACAGTTATGCTGGATTAACCGTTTGCCACGCATCGCACACGCAACTCTAATCTGAACCGTGTTTGATGTCACCGCCATCGCAAACATTTTGTATATTTTTTGATGGTTTTATTACATCACCGTTTGTGATTAATGCATCACACACAGTTTCATTGAAGGGTCTCTGATTGGACTGTCGCGTTTGGACCAACCTGCAGTAGTGGGAAAAGCATTGACATGGTATATGCTATGCGATGATATTGGATCTTGGAACTGGAATTTCACCAAAAAAATTATCCTATGCATCTAGTTCATCATGATCGGTATTATATATATAATTTTTGGCCTCGTGAAGGAGAAAGTATCGTTCTAGCTTGGGGGAGGCTTAAGTCAATGTTATATTCATGCCCCAATCATGAGCTCTCTACAGAAATTATCATTCAGAATTTTTATGCTCGGCTTTCTCGTGATGATCAATCCATACTCGATACTTCTTGTATTGGTTCTTTTATGAAGAAGACTACTGAATTCAGGTGGGATCTTTTAGAAAGAATTAAACGTAACTCTGAAGATTGGGAACTCGACGAAGGTAAAGAGTCAGGTATTAAGCTTGAGTTTGATTGTGTTAAATCTTTTATGAATACCGATGCTTTTCACAAGTTTAGCACTAAATATGGACTTGACTCTGAGATAATAGCCTCTTTCTGTGAATCATTTGCTACTCATGTTGATCTCCCTAAGGAGAAGTGTTCAAATATCATCCCCCTATTAAAGAAGAAATCAAAGAACCGGTAATAGCTAAAGATGAAACTATTATTTACAATGTTGATCCAGTTGTGCCTACTGCCTATATTGAAAAACCACCTTTCCGTGTTAGGATAAAGGAACATGCTAAGGTATCAACTATGGTTCGCAAAAGTAATATTAAAGCACCTAAACCTCCTGAGGAAATTAAAGTAGAACCTAGTGTTGCTATGGTTAAAGATGTCTTGGTAGAAACTATTGATGGACATGTTATTTATTTTCTGTGATGAAGCTGCTAGAATTGACAAACCCGTTGAAAAGGATAAGCATAGACCTGTTGTTGGCATGCCTGTTGTCTCAGTTAAAATAGGAGATCACTGTTATCAGGGTTTATGTGACTTTGGTGCTAGCGTGAGTGCTATTCCTTTTACCTTATACCAAGAAATTGTGAATGATATAGAACTCGCTGAAATAGAAGATATAGATGTTACTATTAAACTTGCTAATAGAGACACCATCACACCACTTGGGATTGTTAGAGATGTTGAAGTCTTGTGTGGGAAAATAAAATACCCTACTGATTTTCTAGTTCTTGGTTCCCCACAAGATGACTTTGGTCCCATTATCTTTGGTAGACCTTTCTTGAACACTGTCAATGCTAGGGATGGCAATGGGTCGGGTTTGGGGTGGGTGGAGCTGGTCCAAATTCAACCCATGAACCATCTTCCTACCCTCTGCCCATCCACCAAATTATCCATGGGCACAACTTGTGCCCATGCCCAAACCCGTTGGATACCCACATACCCATGGAGCTCCATGGGCATAGAAAAGTCAGCATGAAGCCTTCCCAAAGATCAAATTAACTCATCATTATTCACTCACAAATGACAACATAAGCTACATGCATAAGTAGGCAACAAGTAATACGATGAGTCCTTAAGTGTGACATACCAGAGGTTGATTCTGCAGCATATAGCTCATGGCACAAGTTGCATATTTCCTGCCATTTCCCATTGATTCGCTCTTTCTACTATCACTGCATATGGTCCGACATGTCATACGGGTATCCATTTGGATATCCATGGAGCACAAACTATAACCATGCCCAACCCGGCTATTCGTGGGTATCCATATCCACGGACCCATGGGCAGAAATGTGCTCGATACCCTTGCCCAACCGGGTCGGGTATCCATGGGTATCCAGATCCATGGATAAAATTGCCATCCCTAGTCAATAGGTCGGGTATCCATGGGTATCCAGATCCATGGATAAAATTGCCATCCCTAGTCAATGCTACTATAGATTGCCATAAACAAACTGTGAGTGTTAGCTTTAGTGATGAGTTTCATGAATTTAATTTCTCCAAGTTTAGTAGACAACCCCGTAATAAAGAATTACCTAGTAAGGATGAAATAATTGGTCTTGCTTCTATTGCTATGCCTCCTACTGATCCACTAGAACAATATTTGCTAGAACATGAAAATGATATGCATTTATGTAAAAGAAATGAAATAGATAAAATATTATTTGAGCAACAATCTATCCTTAAACACAATTTGCCTATTGAAACTCTATGAGGTCCTCCTCCACCTAAAGGTGATCCTGTGTTTGAATTAAAGCAATTGCCTGACACTTTGAAATATGCTTATCTTGATGAAAAGAAGATATATCCTGTTATTATTAGTGCTAACCTTTCAGAACATGAAGAA